>JAQIZY010000002.1:1365035-2730070 GCA_028828275.1 Penicillium frequentans | reverse complement strand
TGTAGACGTGCCAAGAGTCCTGTCGAGCGGCTGGAAAAAATGCGATCGGGCAGGATATGGTATTCTTTCTGCAAGAAGCTTGCTTTCTCATCATTTCCCACAGTGACGAATATCTCTGCACCAACATACTGAGCTAGCATGATCGCGACTTGACCCACAGCCCCTGCTGCACTGTGAATGAGAACCTTCTCACCTTTTTGTAGATGCGCAAGGTTAATCAGTGCATAGTAAGCTGTGGTGTAAGCAACAACCAGTGAAGCCCCTTCCTCAAATGAGGTGAGGTCGTCCAAACGATGCACCCCGGCTCCTTTCATTCGTGCAATCGAGGAGAAACCCGTGGCAGACCAGCCGCAAACTCGGTCACCAACCTTGAAAGAGCCCTGAATGTCGGATCCGACGGCTTTGATGAAGCCGCTGCATTCACCTGTCATGAGAGAAGCATTTCCAAACTGACCAAAAGCAATCATGAGGTCTCGGAAGTTCAATCCAAAAGCTCGAACCTCCACAAATACTTCATCTGCAGCCGGACCCGCATTAAAAATTTGCTGTTCATGCCACTGCACGCTATCAAGTTTTCCAGGCAAGGCGACTTCCAGAGTCAGATTGGATCGTGCTGGATCAAAGTCCTCCTCCTGTTCGGGCCTGGTTGCAGAGCCTGTGAGGTAGCCCGCAGTATCCTCATCATTAATTAGGCGCGGAATAAGCAATCTTCCATTATGCTCAATGTATTCAGAATCATCATCTGCATTCTGCCCTCGAGAAATGTCTTCGCAGAAGCTACGAATGGTATCCCCTGTTGCTGAACATAATATACTATCTGGATCAGTCTTCAGTGTGATAAATCGCATACCACTGTTTTCCGACCGGGCCGTCCTCGCTAATCCAGTGACAAGCGCATTTTTAGGGTCATGGTTAGTGAGCCAAATAATCCCAGCTGCGTGTGCCAGTATTATTTTCAACTGGTCAAATTGTGTCTTGTCACAGGAGTAAAGCAGAGGCTGCACCATCTCTGAAAGGAAGACGCAGATTTTCCCATGTGGCTCACACTCAGCTAGCGTAGTTTTGTGAGCAACACCATCGCCGAGGATGCTGCATAAGGACTCGGAAAGTTCATCCACAACTCGAGAGCTCTCGGAACTGGTGATGATCTCTACACCATACGTTAAGCATTCCGAGGTTTCTGGACGGACCTTAGAGGTTATAACCTCGTACTGCGCGAACTCTTCGGCTTCGTAGTCAGGAATATGAGAGTCAACTCCGGAGAAGCCTGTTTCCTGCAGAACAGAGTGCCATTGGGGGATGTCCAGACAAGGGCTGACCACTCGGCCTTCTTCACGGCCTATTGCTTTGCTTAGCATTTGATATGTATGGTCATTAAACTGGATGAATAACATACCCATCCACCATCCGGGCAACGTGCCGAATATCATTTGTATGTAGAGCATAGGCTTGGGAATTTCAAGCAGTAGGAGCCTTCCATTTGGCTTGAGTAGCTTATGCACATTGAGCATGGTTTCGTGAATGCTTCTTGTGGCATGTAGGACGTTTGACGCAATAACAAGATCGTATGAGCCCTCATCAAATGCTTGCTCCATGGGGTCTTTCTCGATATTGAGCTTCTTATAGACAATAGCTGCGCCCCATTGGGAGAACTTCTTATGGGCTTTTTCGAAAAACCCAGCAGAGATATCTGTGAAATCATATTGGGAGAATTGGCCATCCAACGATTCAAGAACCGCTTGTGTGGCACCTCCTGTGCCTGCACCAATTTCAATCACCTTCATATTTGGATCTTTCTGGCGTAGGAGACCCACGTATGTTTGCATTGTGCTGTAGCATCTTCTGATGGAATCCTCCTGGTAGAACTCATCGAGGAGACCGCCCGTCGTCATGAGTTCCAGAGGCTCAACTTCACCTAAGATGATCCGACTCAAATTGCTGCCGACCCGATAAACCATTAACCCGGTAGATCCTAGAGACTCAACACGAGCTTGGAAGTTGTCATCATTAGCAAGGGAACGGATAGAGCCTGCATCAACTACTGAAGCTTGCATCCAATCATAAAAAAAGCGATGATGTTCAGCTGAGCCCTCCGATATCTGCTTGTCTCTCAATGTCTCTAGTGCCCTTTCCATCAAGATAAGGCATGCCGCATGAATCAGTTCGAAGTGTGTTGATGGCTTGGGCTGAGAAAGTTTGGACATGGTCATCTTCTTCAAAGCCCCGTCCATTAACTTGTCAATGTCTTCGATGTAGTGAACTTTGTGACAGATCTGCCCCATTGATCCTTGATCGTCCATTACCGCAGTACTATTCAACGCAGTGTACGAGAGTCCCTCAATGAGTATCTGGGTTGCACCTCCTGCATTGGTGACTGAAGCGTGTACTTTGCATTTCCTCGGGCCGTCGGATGTGGTCTTCGAACGGGCGCGAAGTTCTTCTCCATGAACATGCAGAATATCTCCGGCAATTGTGATCATATCGCAGTGCACTGGGACCATTGCAGAAAGGAGCGACCCGGAGGCATCTAATGCCGCGAGAGGAACTTGGAAAACACTGTCGAGAGTCGCGGGGTGTAGCATTTGTGGCAGCTCATATCCCTCAGTCATGTGTTCGGAAGTATCTGGTACTTTGATAGAGGCAAAAGCCTCATGGTATCCTGTTCTGACATTTTGTACATTCTTGAAAGGTGGCGAAAATTGATAGCCAAGATCAGTGAGCTTTTCATAGAATCCCAGAAAATCTTTGGTCTGGCAAGGGTCGACGTCATTCGTCATGATATTCTCAAGGGTGTAATCTTTCTCAAATTGAACAGACACAAGACCTTGGCAATGCTCACTCCATGTACCATTGTTTGAATAGGAGCAGATGAGGAACTCCTGCCAGCTTGAGGAGTTCTCGTGTTCGGATACCCTGTAGGGGCGTAATTTGGTCACCATCTCAATGCCATCCGAATCATCGGGCACGACAAGAGCTTTGGATATGTTCACACCCTTGAGTTTGAATAAGGAAATCTCCTTCCCGCCATCATTTCTCCGATATATTTGTTGTTCGAGACACGCTTGAAGTACAACCGCTACGTATCCTGCTGCAGGGTAGATGATTTGTCCACCAAGAGAATGTCCCCGAATCCACGGAAGTTCGTTTGGCCTGATGATGTGACGCCAGCTTGGTTCGAGGTGGTTCCAATCCATTGACGGGACACCAAGGAGCTGATGGCGCGGCCGCGATCGCAGCCGGTAGTCTGAGCTCAATCGGGACTCTGCCCAGTATGTGGTGGAGTGATCCCAGGGATATGCTGGAAGGTCTGACAAGGTGACGAAATTCGAAATGTGGTCACGAGACTTTGTTAATACTTCAAGATTGAGAGGGTAATTCTGCATAAATAGCGCACCGGCAAGGGTGAGGATTGTCTTAGCTCCGTCTTCCTTGCGGATCAAGCTTGGTTTGTACTCCACATTTGCAGCAATCTTGGAGGATCGGATTGTCTGCTGGATGGCCCCTCCGAGAGCGGAGTGAGGTCCAATTTCTACAATGGTACTGATAAACGGACCGTCGAGATCCGGAGTAATCTCCATATGGTAACTGCACATTGCCATGATTGCTGCAGAGAATTTCACTTGAGACAGCAAGTTCTTCACCCAGTATTCGGGGCCTAGTTGAGACCCTTGAAGTGAACGACCGTACACAGAAGAAAAGAATGGAATATTGGACTCCTGTGGATTTATATCCCGGAGGGTTTCGTAGTATTCCGTCTCGATGGTCTCCATATGATGTGAGTGGTAGGCTGTGTCAACATTCAGCTTCCTTGTAAATTGGGATGAGCTATCCAGAGCCTCTTGAAGATAATCAATCGCGCTCTCATCTCCGGAGATTGTCACACTAGAAGGGCTGTTGATACAGGCCACCACAGCTTTGCCCATTTTGATAGGCATCGCCGTTATGTATTCTTCCACTTGCGATTCGGAAGCATTGGTGACTAACATTGCTCCTAGACAAGGATTTCGTTTTGTAGCTTGTGTCGCACATAGTCCCCGAAAATATGCCACCAACATCGCATCGCGGGCAGACAATACGCCGCATGCATATGCAGCAGCTATCTCACCAGATGAATGTCCTGTGACTGCTGCAGGCCTTACACCCCATGAGGATAGCAGATCCGTCAGTGCAATTTGTACCGCGGTACAAATAGGTTGTGAATATTCTGCCTGATAGACAAGGCTTTTCTGGCCATCTTTAAGTAATTCCTCTGTTCAGTCTTTAGCTAAACTATTCCAGCGATATTAAAGGAATGAAGCCCGGAGATCTTTCTCACCTGTAAGTGACCAGGATGCTCCAAAGGAGGCGAGGTACGCATCGGCCCTCATCAAAGATGATTGGAATACTGAGTAGTGCTGAAAGAGCTCCCTCCCCATTCTCGGCCATTGAGCACCCTGGCCAGTAAAGCAAAAGCCGAGACGATCTTCTGGGCTCATTAAAATTGCTCGTGTTGAGAAATTAGCGGCTTCAAGCGCTTGAATAAGCTCTTGTAGTGATGATGCCACAAACGCAATATGCCGTGGGAGGTGGGTCCGTCTCAGACACAGCGTATATGATAAGCTATCTAGCACATCAGCCTCAGATTTGGAGCATTTCTTCACATAAGATGCCAGGTTCTGTATCATTCTCAGAAGCACCTTCTCATTTCTAGCGCTGAGCACAAAGAGTCGATAGCTAGGTGAGACAGGAGGTTTGGTCAAGTCGTCGGAAATAATACTTCCATTCTGGAGGTCCAGACTGAGACAAGTCTCTTCAGAACATAGAGTCCTTGGAACTGACTTATGACCAAGTAGCGTCAGATAACTGTCCGCAGCATCCAGAATAGCATGACAGTTGGTTCCACCGTATCCAAAGGCGTTGACACTGGCTCGCTTGTACGTTGAGTTCGGCCATTTCATCGTTTTGGTAGGGATCTAACAGATAAATTAGTCAAAGGTAGGCGGATTGTGAGGCTATTTCTTTCCGCTTACCATCATATGCCATTCGTCCAAATGAATCTTGGGATTAGGTGACTGAAAATCGTGATTTGGTACGATCACCCCCTTCGCGAGCATTAATGTGACCTTGATCAGGCCGGCCATACTCGCGCAGCTTTCGAGATGCCCAATGTTGGTTTTGACGCTACCCACAATCAATGGATCCTTTTTCGAATGGAATTTGGCAAGTGTTGACGCGATAGCCTCGGCTTCCACTGGATCTCCGGCGGGCGTACCTGTACCATGGGATTCGCACTGTGGTCGCATGAGTCAGCTGGGAGGTGCATGGGTGACCTGTAATAGGAGGTGGGCTTCAACTTGCATAGGCCGTCAGCGACATTTCGAGATCAGCATTGTGGTAAGCACCACGAATCATGTCAATCTGGGCTTTTGTCGAAGGCATCGTGATACCCGGGGTGCGTCCATCTTGGTTCGCGAAGGTACCTCGAATGATTGAGCGAATAGGATTGCCATCTCTCAGTGCAGCATCAAGAGGTTTGAGAAAAATAGACGCGACACCCTCGCCACGCCCATAGCCATTTCCTCGTGAGTCAAACGTTAAACACCGACCGTTGTCTGACAAAAATCTATTCCACGTCAGGAATGTGGCTTTTCACTTGAAATTCATGGGGTTGGGAATACCCCAGATTGCTCATGCCGACAAGAAGTTCAGGGTCTAAGATGAGATTGGCAGCAGAAACAATGGCTTGAGAGCTTTCACCGCAGCGTATGCTCTGACATGCCTGATGCAAGGCGACCATGCTCCCGGAAGACCCAGTATCCAAGGTCATCGACGGACCCCGAAGGTCAAAAAAGTAGGAAACTCTGTTGGAGATCAAGGCGTCTCCCGTACCGAGGGCTTGGTATTTAGGGATTGCTTCTGGATCTCGAAGCACAATCGAAAACCAGTCTCGGTTGTACGTGTTAGCGAATACAGCTGTTTTGCTACCAGCAAGGGAGGACATGGTAATTCCGGCACTCTCGATCGCCTCATAGACACTCTCCAGAGTATGGCGTTGCTGTGGGTCCATTGCCTTTGCCTCGGTAGCGGATATGCTGAAGAATGGGGCGTCAAACTCGGCTAGATTCTGCTTAATAAAGTGAGCACCAATGGGATTGAAACTGCCATTCTGGTCTCGCTTGGGATGGTGATGAGCCGCCATATTGAAGCGAAAACCAGCATCTGAAGTCCAAGCGCTGCGGCCGTTTTCCAAAAGCTCCCAGAACTCTTCTGGGGAGCTTGCTTCCCCAGGAAATTTACAAGACAATCCAACAATGGCAATAGGAACATCTGCTCCAAATGCTCTAGCTGAATGATTCTCCCTGTTGGGATTGTTGTTGTCTGTACCTTCCTCCATTCTAGCAGAGGAATTCATCTTTTACAATGATTTTGTGAACTTCGAAATAGTTTGGAACTGTGCTTAACAGATTCAAAACCACTTTTGAGTAGAGGCTAAGGCCTTATACGCATTGATATTCACAATGGATATCTACGATACCTAGACCTCGAGATATGGTCATCGCGAAAGGCGTGAGACTTCCTAAATTGGAATGTGATGCATGTGGAGAAAGCTCTCGGCGTTGAGTGATTGCTGACAGGATCATCACATCTGCCGCAACCTAGACTAATCCTAGAAACATTGTGCCGATCTCGGACCTTTCTCCCTGGCTATCTATGGAAAGTCTCTGGTTCTGATTGGCTGCAGTGTTGTATAATTAGAAGATTCTTCAGTTCGGGTCTTGGCGCTACCCAAAACGCGGCAGATTGGGCTTGCTTGCTACACTAACGATATGACTGCAGAAGCAACCAGTCTAAAAAGTCTAAAACAGGAATTTGATACGTTGGAAAGGTTACCCGGATTGATTGCTGACTGCATTTGTAATCATAATACTTAGCCATAATACTCTATTCTCTCTCAACTCTTCTAGCTTTGAATTTGGCAAATGATGTTATATTGCGGTCGGCTAATCTCGCTGTAGATACGTCGGCTAGCAGTCAACAAAGTGCCAGTTTCCCGTAGCATTGCAAGTTCAAATATTTGAGACACTTCCCTCTTACTCTTTTATGCTAGTACGTTGCCCCAAGCTGAATTCCCGAGCTTTCGCCATCAACTACATGGATCGAGTCATGGCAACCCGCGCCTGCCTCTGATGCAAATAAAGGATGGTTCCCCCAATTCACTCGCCTCTACCTACCTGTTTCAGTGGTTGCATTGTCACTGTGACCTTTCAACAGTAAAATTGCTATCACCCAGCATGTTGATCACCATTCCCGACCGGAAGAATAGCCGATACGATTACATATTAGCTCTCGTTATAAGGCAGATCATGCAAGGGAGAAGACAGTGGGCGAAGGATCAGTCTCAAGCCTACTTCATAGAGCAATGATTTTTCCTCTAACCTGACATAAAATAAAAGCTCTCCAACCCCTTCGTCAGGTGAGTGACGGCAGCTTTTCTTGTTGTGGCCATTCCAGCTTGAGGCCACACCCGATGAAAGCTAAGAAATAGAGCTGGTGACCAATATCTGGCTGATATGCTTAACGTTCCCTGTCCGGTTGCCTTCCCCAAGGAGACTCAAGGAGGCAATCGAATCGTAATAGAATCAGTCACATCGACGTTATAGATCTCTGCTAAATCGTCGAAGAACCGCAGAGAGCCTCCGCATCTCCTCTATACTGGGCATGTTGCCTCCTTAAGAAAGCAATCCATGCTAATTTGGCCCCCGGATTCCGGATTTGGCAATCAATTATTGTATAACTATGGCTGGACCAGACACATATGGTCGAATATGAAAGAACGAATAGTCTTCCGTCGCCTGGAAGATTCGTACCCGCAGCCTTAGAAGCAGCTGAAAGCCAAAGGACTAAATAATATAATATCTCGTCACACCGAACAGCATGAACCATTAAATGGGACTTGATCTCGGGAAATTCACAATTCAGTCCTTGTTTAATGCTTTGATAACAATGCCCCACTGGCCATTCTTCTATTGGCTCGCAAATACTTGCCATTGCCCATGACTTAGCCAACCAACGGGCTAACTCAGCCTTGAAGCGGTAAATTGAGACGAATTGATTGGTCCACATAAGACGATGACTTTAGTCTAGCGAATTTTATGCGAGATATGCGGATGCGGATGCAGGAGCGGGCGTAATAAAAACCAGTGATCAGAGCGTCATTCAAGGAGCCTGTATATGTGCTCACTTTTGAAACAACACCAAATCAGGGCTTCAAAAACTGCTTGAGTTCGTAGGAAGGCTAAGAGCCGCTCCAATGAAAAGTGCAAGGGACCTTCATAAAGCAAAATCTCATTGTAACTATTTTCTTCTACCCAAATGACACTCATCGTTTCCATCATTTGAAGGTACCGCACTGCCAATATATCTTGTTCAGACCCCAAACCACCATGACCAAACCTTCCCAAGCCGTGTCTGCAATTCTGGACGCAATTTCCTTCGCGCGCATAGCACTCAACAAGAATGAACCTGGCTCAAGGGAAAGACTTATCGACCACAGCCGGGCGCTGATCGCCACATTGGAGATTCCGAGCGAGTTTATTCAACGTACATTTTGGGCAGAAGTGAGGAACTCTGAAGGCCCCTTGAGATCAATCTTACTGGTCATTAAAATCTCGAAGTGTTTCTTGCGTGAAGAACTGATTATTATTGTATGACAGCCCGCTCAATCAGCCATCATACGCCTCGCAGTCGACGTCAAGTTATTTCAGCACCTGCAGGAAGCCGCGAACGCGAGCCTGAGTCTTTCTTCTTTATCCCAAAAGTCCGGGGTCGATTCTACCCTCCTGTCAAGCCTAGCGAGACACCTGGTGGCCATGAAACTTATTACATTCGACAACGGTGCTTTTCACGCCACGAAGATGAGCAATGATCTCGCAGCGGATAATTTTCAGCATGGTATTTGCTACTGCTATGATGTCGTTCGTCCTTCTGTCAACGCATTCCCTGCTTTTCTCAAGAGAAATAAATACAATTCGCCATCAACTGATGGAACCGATGTACCATTCCATGAAGGACACAAAACCCAGCTTCCATTCTTTGAATGGCTTGTCGCAACGCCGCCACATCTTCACCAGTTTGACTCCTTCATGAGCGCATATCGTGCAGGCAAGCCAAATTGGTATGACTTTTACCCCGTGAGCGAACGTATTATCGAGGGGTTTGATTCCTCTACCAGCGATGTCCTTCTTGTGGATGTCGGCGGCGGAAGGGGCCATGATGCTGCTAGCTTTGCCGCGCAATATACATCTCATCCAGGGAAGATTGTCATGCAAGATCGGGAGCCTGTTATCGCTAGTTTGCTAGCTCAAGGTTCCAGTCAATGCTTCCAAGCAGAAGTCCACAATTTCTTTACGCCCCAGCCTATCAAGGGTGCACGTGTCTACTATCTTCATTCTATTCTGCATGACTGGGGGGATGCAGATAGTGTTAAGATACTAGAGAGCTTGGTACCTGCTCTGAAGAAGGGTTATTCGCGAGTTTTATTGAATGAGATTGTTGTCAATGAAGAGGAGCCAACACTAGCAGCGACCAGTATGGATCTAATGATGTTGGCGCATTTCGGCGTCAGAGAAAGAACCGAGGCCGAGTTGGGAAGTCTTTTGGCAAAAGCGAAGTTGAGATTGGTCAAAGCCTTTAGCTTTCCGGGCGTTGCAGAGAGTCTAATCGAAGCAGAACTGGCCTGAGGGTAGAATATGACGACTAGTCGTGTTGGCAGAGAGATGCTTGCAGCATATTCAATTTCACATAGATGAGATCTATGGGCCTAGAGAGCAAAAATCAGTATTCAGTTTATTGTTTAGTATTTTGTATTTCAAAATGGAGAGACTTCAGGCGCGCATCAAGAAAGATTAGGTATTTTTCCCAAATTCATGCAATCCATATCATAGCCCATTACCAGCGACTGTCGGTGTGGTCTCTAATTTACTCGTCGTGGCCTCAATTACAAACTATACTAGAGTACAAGCCGGGTGAAACCGGCAAGAACAGAGAAATGAATCTCATGGCTTAGAACCAATCTGTTGGAAATCAGCGGGCTCTGCGGCCGCAAGTGGGGCTGCATTTGAGGGGTCCAGCTATGTGATCTAAGGGGGGAACATCGACCATGGCAGGCTTCGGTTGCGAATTTTGTAATAATGTTATAGCAAATTTGACAGTATGGCCTAATGATTGTCAAACCAGTCTAGTAGCATTTCCGCTTGACGTCTCCCATTTGCCTGGAGTCGTGCAAACTATCAGTCGCTCAAACAACCGCCACCAGCATTCCAAGGACTACTGGAGCGGAGAACATCGCGGCGTTTTGCTACAGAGGAGTTTCAATCTTATTTTGCGTATATTTTTTCTTTTCTGCATGCCTTTTTGGGAGGTCTTGGCAGGTTTTCATGCACTTAGTCATGCAACTAAGTGATTTCCAAGATCAGACACTGACAGTCGGAAATTCCGTCTTTTTCTCTGGAAAAGCCCCGGCAGTGCCATGATTGATACCAATGGAGGGCGAACAGATTCAATTATCGAGTCCATCTCTTGTCTGTTTGTCTTGTAAGGCAAGCAAAAGACAATGCGACAAGCAGCTTCCCTCGTGTTCTAGGTGCAAGAAGTATATCTTGATTTCCTGCTAAGTTTCGTCTTGAATGGATACTCATGAACCATTTCTTCTCTTTTAGATTCAACCGAGTGTGCAACTATCAATCTACGTCCTTATCATCAGTTGCGCAGTCTGGACGATCACCAACACACGACGGGGCGGGGTTGCCCGCAGCCTTAGCGGCCAGGGAGTCAACCCAATCCTGTTCAAGATGCAAGTTCTCTAAACGTAAATGCGACCGGAAATACACCGGTTGCTCTCGGTGCATGAGGTACACAGTCAATCCAGTTCCTCTGCTAGCTAGGCCCCAGCGCGTTTATCATGTCTTTTGTTTGGTCTCTCTCCAACCGATGATCAGGATTGCTGATTAGTACTTGGTTCAGGTTACACTTGCGTTGTGAGTACGGATCCGCCAATAGCAACAATATGCCAGACTCTTCGGACAATGAAGCGACGGATTTCAACCCGGATCATTCGGAGATGAGTTTGGTGCCAGGCAAGTTCCAAGTGCCAGGACTTGCATTTCATCCTCCAGTTCAATACCGTCCCTACATGCTCAAACTACTACAGTTCTGTAAGTGACTAGCCACCAAACTATAATACATCTTTCCACCTATTCTAAGCCTCCCTGATATTATATTTGAACTTTCAAGGCCGCCGTCCGAAGGGAGCTAATATTTGTTTTTGCGCGCAGTTCTTACTTCTGTAGCCTTGCCTTCGCCTGTGTCGGCAAATAACACCCTGGCTTCGCACCTCCGCACAGAATGGATTCAAGCCTCAATGGTAGATCCTTGTGCATTCCATGCTACCATGTTCAGCGCGTCGGTCTCTATTGACTCTATAAATGGTGTGAAGAATAATTCCGTTACAATATACCACCAAGCTTGGGTTATTCGTCTACTAAATGAACGTCTTACAAAGGACGCGCCTTTGTTGGACTACAGTACTTTGGGATCTGTAATCCCCTTGCTCTACTACAATGTGAGATACTTTCGTACCATTTTACTGTACGATCCTTCTCTCAATCTGAAAAGTCAGCTAAATATACATATATAGATGATAGGCTTAGATCGATTCTCAGCCATCGTTCATCAGAAAGGCTTGATCAAGGTGCTACAATCCACACAGGTGACAAAAAAGAATGTATTAGGATCCTTATGGGGCGTTATAAAATTGTTCGTATGACTGCAAGTATTGAAATATGCACGTATTAACATTTCGCAGAGCCATGCTTTCCTTGTCTTGCGTGTTCGATGCATCTCCGGTCTTGGATTGCTTACTGTCATGCACAGTATGTCCTAGCTCGATCCTACGAAACCTTCTGGCAAGTGCTAGCTTCACTGGTGGTGGGTCCCTTTTTGAAGCCAAAGTACGAGGATCAATTCTGGATGTGTACGAAGCCGTATCACATTTGGATCATCTCATGCGTACGGATCCCGTAACTTTGAGAGTCAAATTTCGGATTTTTTCCTCATCGGTCGTTGAAAATGGCTTCTCGGTTCCAAAGGAAAATTGGAAAGAACAGTTGGATATCACCGGGCGGCTGAATCTTTGCTCTCAGTTATCTTGTCTGCTGTTTTGGAAGACACTATATCAGAAGTTGGAGGGGGACAATGTTGAAGAAACCAAGCTTCTTCTCGAAGTGTTGATGGAGATTGATCCCTCTTTCTGGACCCTTAACGCACCAGAAGCCTTGATCTGGATCATATTTACAGGAGCCGCTGCTTCTATGGATGGGAAGACACGAGCGTCATTTATCCACCTCGGGGGCGTAGTTGTCACGGCAATTGATTGTGAGGATCTGTTGCTAGCGAGACAAGGCTGGACGTATTTCCGTCTACTGCGGGATTTGAGAACTTGGACTCCCTCCGGGCCGATATCTGAACCAGAAAATACGGTAGCTTAAAGGCACTATATGGAGCCAAATCGTGTGCGAGAATAGAAATGAATCGTTCTAGACATGTTTCGTATTCATTCCTTTTCTACTTTATCCCTGCAATCCAACTACGTCCTACTCAGAATATAATGTTCAGGCAGGTGATACAGATCAGACAGCAAACTTGCCGACTGTGACGACTAGTCGGCTCTTGCCTCCGTAAGATCCGTGCTTGAAGCCCAGATTCAGTTCTTTTTGTGCTTGTAGGTTGATCAAAGAACCTATTAAAGATTTAAAAAACATACAACAAAAACTATATGCCGTTGGTCACCTAGCGCTCACGACTTTGTCCTAGGCGGCCGCTTCAGCCCTTCACTGAATGGCCGAGTTTGACATCCAAAAGTCGCATTCGTGATACGACAGGGAATAATATCAAAAGCATCATTAAGCTTTCTCATGTTTTATAAAAGTCCGTTGTCATGACACTTCAGAACTGGATCCAAGGGAATTGATATATAGCTCGTAATGAAACCGAATACGTGCGATACGAAGACGCTTTGATAGCTTTATTATTACGCGAGAATGGTACTATGACATTCTTAGTTGAATGGGTGGAAGACAAAGTAATTAGATCGCCCGGGGGCATGTATAAGGTTTGCTCAATCGTAGATCATATATATATATAAAGAAAACTATGCCGACGAAGCGTAAAGAATCGATACCAAAGGTTTTTATGGACGCCATGGTTTATCTTTCTAATGGGAATTTGACCGTAAATCTTGCGCGAATGCTCCTAGGATCATTAGTCATATTCTTGATCATAGTCCCTGTCATAATATGGATCTCACTCACTTCAGGGTATACTCTCACGTTTGATTTTAATCTCTCTCTCTACAACTTTCTTCATCGCATCGCTTTCCGGCGGAATACAGGCAAAGATAGTCGAGATATTTGCCGCAGGTGCTGTGTACGTAACATTCCACTTTTCGTCAATCTGACACGACTTCTGAAAGTGATGCTCACAATTGAGCGCTTGATATGCTAGTTTTGATGGTCTTTATAACGCAGGGTGGTGCCTGAATCAAAGTTGTGGTTTGATAGATGCGAATTAATCCTCCAATTGGCGCAAAATATTACGCTAATTTGCAAAGCCCATTCGAGGATGAGCTCATTAGTTTATGTGCAGGTGTAACACCTAGTGTACACTGGCTCGCTACAGTGTTAAGTAGAAGGAACGCCTTCGAACAACCGAGGTACTATTAACGACGATACTGAATATGGTACGCAGAATGAAGATGAAAGGAGGCTATTCACAGACTATACAGACAGCCACGTGTAGGTTGGTCTGCAGAATCCGCGGACTCAACATGATTGATATCGAGGATAACTGTATATATGGTTCGGTATCGCTGTAATGCCGGCAGGTGGTACTGCTAGTGCCGGAAGCTATCTCTCCATTTCCAATCTTCACCTACAAAAGTAGATATCTTGCTTGTAAGGATAGTGATGTCCTCGTCTGGAACTTTGAACGGGTCATCGTCGAGATTCCGAACATCAGTTATCGACAAGGTGTTCCTCGCCTTAAAGCTTTCCATCATACGATGGCCGATTTCTTGGTCTTTGAAGACTCGATCATTCTCACAGAAGTATTGAGCCTCGCAGCCTCCCGCAGAAATCATCACAATCTCCGCTTTGCTTGCACGACCCAGCGAACTCACTCCAAATTCAGTTTCACGATTCGATCTGGCGGTGGGGAAAAGTCGCTTTCTGCCAATTCTATGGGATTATCTATTCGGGGCTCGGTATAGAGAAGTACACGTTACCTAGGTTGATGCCAAGTGCTAATAAAAACCTCTCATTAGACTGCATCTCTTACAAGATGATTGAGAGTATCTGTGATTGCACTTAATTCATGTTGCACTCCACGGCGAAGACACTCGTGTTTAAAGTTTTGAGTCTCCAAACGCTTCTTGTTCACTGATTTCCACTCTCCATACGCACCCTTGATACCTAGCGCGGTGAGACCGATGCTCGCCTCATCAATCGTGTTCGGTTTAATGTGCTCCTCGTGCGCCTCATCGGCCGTGACCTCTCCATCTTCCAGCTGATTCATGCGTTGCTTGTGCTAATTGACTGAGCGGTAGACTTTGTGAGCGGCGTGAACAGTTGCCGCAGTGGCTAGACCGGAGGTTAACAGCATATCACGCTTCATTTTCTTTTCCTTTCTCTTTTCATCTGAGCTATCCCAAAATCGGAATCGCGCTTGGAGCTCGACCAGTCCCCATGTGGGTGATTATCAGAGTACCTGTTGAAGGAACGTGGTCGGGCCAGATCTCGAGAGCCTCGTTGTCTTCCGTAATCATCTTCATGATAGTTGTTTTCGATATCCGAGTTCGAATACCCATCAGAGCTATAATCCCAATTTCTGGGGTCGGGGTCGCGACTAGAATAACTTGCTCCGTGGTTGGATTGACCATTCCTGCCTTTGCAACGAGCGCTTCTTTGATTATCGCTTTCTTCATGGTCTGAAAACTTCATTCCACGGTTCCGGTCATCCGAGACACTTTGACTGCGTTTGTTCGATCTGTAACGGTCATCGTTGTAGTCTTGTGCCGGAGATCGCGAGCGAACAAATCGGTCATAGAGCTCCTTCCCCGCGAAGGCCACCGCACCTACTGCAGCAGCTTTCTTAAGGTTGCTCGATGTATGGCTTCCGCCAACTCGACGCTGAAGCTCAGCTCTCTCTTCACGGCTAGGGGCACCTTCATGTAAGCCCCGAAGTGTAGTATCCATGATGTGGTGTTTCTGAGGCTTGCTTGGATCCTTATTAATCAATCCATTGGTGACAGCTGCCCTCAGAACATGCTTCCCTTTGTCTCCTTTCCATTCTCCAGGTTCTTTGCGCGTCGACAAGGCCTCTGCAGCACCGGCGGCTATGAGGGGAAGAGCTGCATGCATTAAAAGCTGCCCGCCCTTGCCGCGTAAGTAGCCACTGTAGCCCTGATCACGGTTACTATCATTGGGGCCTTGATCATGCCTACAATGCCGGTCTTGATGGCCATTGGCTCTTGAGGCATCATCCGTGGATTGGCGACGATTTTGATCGCGGGATGAGCGGCTGGGCCTAGATGAAGAACCGCTGGGCCATTCAGAATCTACGGGTCTTCCAGTCAGCAGAGTATTTTATGAACCTCGAGCGAAGCATAAGAACCTTCATTTGGATGAGATGAGTTCCGCTGGGAACGATTTTCTAGGTGATAGGAAGGGTCCCCACCAATTGATGATGCCCGACGTTGAAATTCGTGTCGTGGACGGCGTGCCTGTCGTGAGCCATAGCCGCGTTGTGCATCGTATTGCCGACTATCGGGGTGTTCATCATAATAACCTGCAGCATATCCACGGTTGCGACCATGGGCTTCGCCATAGCGGTGGTCATCGTGGTACGACATTACGTGTCGATGGAGGCGGGGGACGTGGTATCATTCGTTAAACATGGATCCACAGGAGGCAAAGCGATAAATAAACTTGGCACTAAGTAGGGGAATAATGTAGACACATAGTCTTTAGATTGGTTTGTTCCAGAGCCAGCCGTGGGGTTCAGATAAGGCTGAGAACAAAAGTCCCGGTCACTAAGAACATGTTTAATTTATATCAGTCAATAGAAATTGAAAATGACGTCGTGCCAGCCCACTTCGTGTGGAGATGCCATTGCTTCTTGGCATCTGTCGAGTTGCTTAGCTCGTGCTTGTGTATGGTGCACGAACCTGTCACTTCCATTCAAACAACGTCATCCCGCATTGAACAGTTCAAGGAAACAATAGTAATCGCTAGCCTCCGTCATATCTGCCATATGTCATATCATTTTTTTACAGACTCTACTTCGCCCATTAACGTAATTCAGGGTCTCGCCGATCTCACGGTCGGCCCGCTCACCGAACCAAAATCGCGTCTCTCTAATTACACCTACCCATTCAACCAGCAACCATGCCATCAAATCACTCTGAATTCAGTCGTAATTTGGCCAGACAGGAGGATAAGGTCCTGATAGCTCTTAATGATATAAAACCTGGCCGGATCATCTCTCTACGCGCCGTAGCGAAGCTACATGAAATTCCGATTTTCAAAAGAAAAAAGAAAAAAGAAAAAAAAAGTAAGCAAAAAGAAACAAAACATACAACAGCCATGTGTAAGGTTGTGGTCACCTAGCGCCCACGAATCTGGCGTGGACGGATCGCCGCCCTATTCAGACCTCTTCAGCACAGTCCGAGCGGGTGTTCACGCACCTGAATATTCTTCACCCGAAAATTCATCCCGTGCAGCAGAAGGCGGATTTACACTTTCTAAATCGCGCTTGTGAGTTTTGTTCTTTGTTCATTCTTCTTCAACTCTTTTGAGTTTGCTATCAACCCAAAATGCCTACTAAGCACGATTCGATGGTAAATTACATGGGAAACAAGGTAGAATTTGAAAGATTATAATAACAGTGCAGTCCAGCAGAGGGTTCTTCCATGAATAGAAGGTACTAGCTATTGTCGCAGGTTGCTTCTTTTTGACCAGTCATTAGCACTTATTGGAACGAAGATCTCATTGGCATAGAAACGAATCACTAAAGCTTGTCTCTTTAGGTTTGTCATTTTACAACCACGTGCAGCCATCCCTCTCAATATTAGGACATACAGGGCTTTCTTGGAGTACATTGGAAAAGGGACTGACGCCCAGACCGAGGAGAGGCCGACTGTCGGTACTATAATAGGATTCTTTATATAATTTCCCACTACTATGACAAGGAAAGAACATTTGAAGCTTTAAAGTCTCACCAGCGACTATGATTATAATATACAAAATTGATATTAGTTCGGTCATTTATGCGAGGGTGAGAAGAAAGTGTGGGTGGACAATGCATAGAGAAAGGAGAGAGATCTACATGGTAGTGGTGAGAGCTACACTACGAGGCTCAGACACATGACTACAGGCTTGGTCCGATAATTTATATAAGAAAAGAGACTACTCCTTTAATAGTATATTATGGAGGAACTAAAGATCAAAATGTATCTTCTGACTCAAGATATTAATAGAGATCGGGATATATCCCCAAATGATTTAGCTATTATGGTGGGAAGGCCGACACTCGGTAAATGAGTAAGATTAGCAAGGTACTGTACATAACTATGGTCTACAGGTGCAAATAGCAACTGAGACCTTCTCTCTTCTCCAAACTACCCCTCGGTTCTCTTCTCCATATCCCCATCTGCCCCTAGTGAATAAGCCTGTCGCAACATATTCCTCACTGCAATAGTTATATATCGTTAATATCTAATAATAATTTAATAGTGCTTGGGTACTATCCAACGCGGCGGCGATATAAGCGGATGCGGAATGTAAACACGAGAGTAAAAATTCATAACTACATCAGTTGCAATAGAAGACAATAAGATTATATCCGACCTGCACAGAAAGAGAAGCTCTTGATTTTTCTTAGTTTCAAGATTGAAAATTTTTTTATACAATATACAGACGCTAAAAGTCTCACCGATCTTCCTCGGAGCGGAGTCTTTAGCTGGAGCTGAAGATATAATCACCAACAGTGAAGCAGATAATATTATCCGGCTGAAAACCTATACTTCTAAGGTGTATTATAGTATTGAATCTACATATGATGATCGAATATCTCTAGTATCTATATTTCATGTGTAGTAAGATCTATTTATAAACAATAAATATAGGATATAAAATCGAATTAGATAAATAAAGGAAAATAAAAATGTATGATTCAATAAAGATAGAAAGAAATACTAAAATTCTGTAAATTTTATACATATGGCTAAGCTACTTTGGATGCCAAGAAATACCCATGGTTCACCATGGGTTTAGGTTTTATTCCACCACCCAAACCCACGAAACCCATGGGTGACTGACGGTCTATCAGAACTCTATTGCTCTCTATATCTACTCTAATTTTGCTTAGCTCATTTTGTCTCTCTAAGTACTTGAGCTAGTAAGGTGCGCTTGTTATTAACCAACTCCTTCCACACTTACTTTTTCTTATATAAGAAAACCCCACTGTCAAATTATAGTAAGGAATAACTGCAAGGATTGACACCTGATATAGAAGTAGAGAGGTCTTATCATAGTGATACTGAATCTTCGGGTTCGGCAAAACATAATCCAGTCGTTATAATAAGAACGCACAAATATAGTAGAATTAAGATTAGGGGGAAGAGAACACCCTAGTCCTTCAGGTACTTACAGGAGATTCAAGTACAAATTAGTGGTTTTCAGTGCAGTTTCCCGCCCATATTTGCAGTCAAAAGGCATTGAACAAAAAAGAAATGAAAAGGTATAGAAAAAAAAAAACCACATATGTCTGGCCATAGTCACGTTGCGCCCACATTTCCGAGCATGAGTGACTGGCCGCTTTAGTGTTGCAGGAATGCAAAAACATACTGGGCACAAAATGAAAGGCCACCCAGGTAAACGCTTTTTCTGCACTTTAGTGTCAAAATAACGGTTAAATATGTTTGAAAATGATACTCGCAGATACTATTCCACATCGGTATTCAGGCTCAACAAGATGACATCCCCTGATTCTACTATAAACTTTGTGCGGTCGCCTCCAAGTAGCAGATCATCATCAAGTTCAACCTCCAACATATCTTCGGGATCGCTTTGCAGGTAACGAGGCCTGTCATATCGTTCCCATCTCGCCTTTTTGGCCAGAATTGCTTTATCCACGCTCTTACTTGAAAAAAAGTTGAACCGTATCTTTCGGTATTGTACCGCGACTACTTGCTCGCCTTTGGCCACAAACTGCCGTCGTTGATCTTCCGCGTGTCCACCAGAGCCAGCCAGTTTAGGATCTGGTAGGTCGCCAAGTGGTACAATTATTCCTGATGTAGCCAATACATTCGTAATCGGAATCTGTAGATTTCCCTGCAAAGCATTTTGCTTTTGCGATTGCTCAACAATACGAGCGTCCAGAGCCGTGTGGTAGCCAACCACGACAAAAATATCCTCCCCTTCATCAATGATACGCTCGATCCATCTCCGTGTATTTTCGGACTTGACGGCATCCCGAAACCACTGCCCATTATTGTCGAGATAATAAGTTTTTACTTGCGTAGTAGTAATAGAAGTCGATGTTTTCCAGTTTCTCGTGACGGAAGAGGAGAGAAATGCGGTAAATTGGGAAACAAAACTGCGTTGATGCCCAACCGAATCGGTGGTGTGATAATGAGTTTCAACTTTCTCAATAATTTGGAGTTCCTGATCTGAATGTGGGTCATGGTACTCTTGGTGAGGTTCATCGACATTGGTGACAAAACGTCCCAGCTTAATAGCGGACCGCGGCAAAAACACCTCAGGTAAAAGGACGCTGGCACGCATTTTTATTTTCGTCTGGAGAAATACACACGGGGAATAGTAGGACACAGCGGACTAGAGTGGTATATGGCAACAAGATGAAATACACCATGGTGCGGGGTCCGAAGCTCTGAAACCAGGCGATCCCGTAAGTAGACTAGATCGAAAGTTAGGGAGGGGTTCAATTGTCAAATACGTTACATTGATTTTCTCGCATTTTGTGATTAAAAAACAGGGTATGTGGCTAATAAATAAAAATTCCTCCAAGGGCTGGTTTTCACATTACATAAAATACCGGGAATGCCCATTCTCCAGTCCGAAGTCACTTGCGTCGATACGCGTGAACTTCGAAGTGTGGTCGACGAGGAACGACTTTGGCGAACCAAGCATCTTCATTAGACGAGATAATCGGAAAATACTGATTAAATCACCAAATAAGACAAAGATAAATATGAACAACAGGGCACACGATTTTGAGACCCAGTTGCTCGAAAACTTCGAGGCGGTCTCACAAGTGGTCGCCAGTGCAGGTTCTACCAGTCGGGTGGAGCTCTGTTGGTATTATGCCACCCTTATGTTTGGACGATTTGGGCACATAGCTAGGATCCGAGACCTCCAAGAAGCAATTGAAAAAGCGAAATGGGCACTCCAAGGGATGAGTCCAGAAAATCAAAGCTACCCAACGAGAGTTTACGTCTTTGGCATCATGCTTCATACACGATACGAAAAGACAGGGAAGACTGAAGACCTGGAAGAGGCTATCCGAATATCCTATCAGGCAGTCCAGACTACACCTGAAGGTCATCCCTATTTTGTGAATTTATTGAGCTTCTTGGGAAATAGCCTTGGAAGTCGGTATGAACTCAAACACGATACAGAGGACCTGGAAAACGCGATCCGAACTTCTCGTCGGGTGATTGGGATGACACCTAAAGACTCTCTTGATTTTGCGGCATGGTTGAACAATTTAGCAATCAACCTGCTTAGGAAATTCGATCAACTCAATCATATTGCAGATTTGGAAGAGGCAATCCACCTCTCTCGTCAGTCTGTTCAGATCACGCCAAAGAACCATCCTGATCTGGCCTCTCGTTTGAACAATTTGGGAATCAATCTCGCAAGGAAATATGAACGTCTAGGAAATCTAGACGATCTTAAGGAAGCGATCCAATTCTCTCGCCAGGCAGTTCATATCACAGCTAGAGACGATCCTGATCTTGCTATTTGGTTGATCGACTTAGGGAATAAGCTGATAAGACAACACCAAAGTCGACACTATTGCATGGAAAAGATTGAAGATATTGACGAGGCAATTCAAATTTATCGTCAGGCAGTAGAAATTATGCCAGACCACCATCCCAAACTCGCTGCCTTGTTGAACAATTTGGGCATCGGACTTCAGAGCCAATTTCAGAACACTGGAAAAATAGGACAACTCGAAGAAGCGATTAAAGTCTCTCGCCTCGCAGTTCGGATTACGCCTCGAGGCCATCCCGATCTAGCTTCTCAGCTCAGTAATTTAGGATTACGGCTCACAACGAGATACGAACGTCTAGCAAAGATAGAGGATCTTGAAGAGGCGATACATCTCTCTTATCAGTCAATTCAGATCATGCCTCAACATCATCCCGATCTTGCGAAGCGGTTTAGTGATCTATGTACACAGCTCAAAAAGAGATATGAACGCCTAGGCAAGATGGAGGATCTAGAAGAGGCAATTCGTCTCTCTCGTCAGTTAATTCAGACTACTCCTCAAGATCATCCCGATATTCCTTCTCGGTATTTTAATCTAGCAGCTAGCCTAATGACAAGATATGAAGGCCTAGGAAAGATAGAGGATCTTGAAGAGGCGATACATCTCTCTTATCAGTCAATTCAGATCATGCCTCAACATCATCCTGATCTTGCGACTTATTATAATGGTCTAGGGACACATCTTGCAAGGAGATATGAGCGCCTAGGGAAGATGGAGGATCTAGAAGAGGCAATTCGTCTCTCTCGTCAGTCAATTCAGACTACGCCTCAAGATCACCCTGATCTGCCTGCGTGGTTACAAACCCTAGCGGCTATTCTGAGAGGTCAATATGATCACACGGGAAAGAGTGATCAACTCAAAGAGGCAATCGATTTAGCTCGTCAAGCTATCAAGATCATGCCTCAGGATGATACGGGTCTCCCAGGAACTCTGAATGAACTGGGACAGGGGCTAAAGAGACTATTTGAACGAATGGGTAACCCAGAAGACATCGATGAGTCAATTCTGGTATCTAGCAGGGCGGTAGCGACCACAATGCTAGAAGATAATACCAATCTCGCAGCTCGCTTGAACGACCTCGGAACTTTGCACCTCGACCGTTATGATTACTGGGGAAAGACACAGGATCTAGAGGAATCCGTAAAATCATCTCGTCAAGCAGTTAACATCACACCTTCGGACCACCCCAATCTTGCTCTCTGGTTGAATAACCTAGGGAGTGGTCTTTGGGTCCGATTTCAGCGTACAGGGAGACTGGAAGACCTCGAAGAGGCAATTCAGATATCTCAAAGAGCGATTCAAAGCACACCTCAGGGCCATCCTAAAATGGCGATCTTCTTGAGTAACTTAGGAAATAAGTTTGAGAGTCGATATTCACGCACAAGAAAGACCGATGATCTGGAAGAGGCGATCCGCCTGTCTCGAAAAGCAATAACTCTCACGTCCATACCTGAAAACTACACCGAGTCTGCACTTCAACTGAATAATTTGGGGATCAAGCTCTTAGCGCGGTATCAACATACAGGAATGATAGAGGACCTAGAGGAGGCCATCTACCTCTTTCGCCGAGCGATTGATTTGACGCAAGAACATCAAAATCTTGCTATTTGGTTAGAGAATTTGGGATCTAGCCTTTCGACTCGACATCTATACACAAACAAGATAGAAGACTTGGAAGAGTCCATCCAGCACTCTAGCCGGGCGGTTCAGATCACGCCGAAAAATCATCCCAGCCTCACTGCTCGGTTACACAACTTGGGCGTCAGCCTCTTGAGCAGATATGAACGGACATCCAAGATAGAAGACCTAGAAAAATCAATTCAGGTCTCTTGTCAGGCGGTCGGGATCACGTCAGCTCCCCCTTTTAACCGAATTCGGGCTGCCTCTCAAGCCTTGAAGGTGCTTTACAAGAAGGGAGACTACAACAGCGCGTATACAGTATCTACAAACGCTATCGGTCTTCTTTCTCTCCTTAACAATAGATCATTGGACCTTCAAGATCAACAATACATTCTCTCGCTTTTCTCCGGCTTGGCTACCCATGCCTGCTCTCTTGCGATTCAAACAGGGAAGCCCCCTGCCAAGGCTTTGGAACATCTAGAGCAAGGGCGTGGAGTCATTCTGGGCCTCCTTATGGACGACAGGAGTGAAACATCTAAGCTAAAGGCAGCGAACCACGCTTTACGTGAACAGTATGAGCGCCTCCGATTCGAAATCAATGCTCCTGTCGAGATCAAAGAGCCTCCACACAGTATGGAGTCAATATCTGAAAAACGAGAAAGAACCTTCAAGGAGTTTGAAGAATGCATCGATAATATCCGAAAACTCCCAGGATTTAGCTCATTTCACGGGGGACTTACTGCGGAGCAAATGAAAACTATGTCTCATGATGGCAACATCATCATTGTGAATGTCACTACTATACGAAGCGATGCTATTATTATTTCTTCTGTCGGATTTAGCTTCGTCGCTCTGCCTTGCATAACTGCAGGCCAGGCACAAAGCTGGGTTAATGAGAATTTTGATGCGGCTTTACAAATTGATCGTGGTAAGAAGAACAAAGCCTACCGCAAGTTTTTAGGCTGGCTTTGGAATGGGTGTGTGAAGCCTATTCTAATTGAGCTAGGTCATAATGCTCAGTCTTCTCCGGAAAATCTCCCAAGGGTCTGGTGGATTGGGGCTGGACTTGCTAGCTCATTCCCGTTTCATGCTGCAGGAGATACCATCGCAGGACCGTCAGAGAATACATTTTCTCGCGTTCTATCTTCCTATACCCCTTCTATCAAGGCTCTTATGTACGCCAGAGGGCGGTCTCCTCCAAGTGACCAGTCTAGCAAACAACCCTTCAAGTTACTCATGGTGTCTATGGCTAGGACTCCCGGTGCTTGCGAGTTGGATGGGGTGAAGGACGAGAAATTTGCGATTGAAAGGGTACTAAAAGGGTTAGCTCATATCAATTTTCTAGACCAACCCGACGCTACAACTGTCTTACGTGAAATCCACCACTGTGGTATTGCCCATTTTGCCTGCCACGGAATATCCAACATGATAGATCCCTCTCAAAGTGGTCTACTACTGGAGACAGCGACTGTCAGGCCTAATCAGGATCTCCTCACTGTTCGTACATTATGTGAGCATAACTATCCGCGGGCGCGAATTGCATACCTTTCTGCTTGTTCAACTGCGGAAAATCGAGCTGAGCGCTTAGTGGACGAGGTGCTCCATGTCGTTAGTGGCTTCCAGATCGCTGGATTTAGGCATGTGATTGGGTGCCTATGGCCGTCTGATGATGGCGTGTGCGTGAAGGTCGCGAGGTCATTCTATGCTGAACTTTTTCAAAATGGCACCTTGGATAACACCGACAGAGCTGTCTGTATGGCGCTACATAAAGCAGTTTTAGAAATTTCGAAGAGTAAACTCTACAGGAATAGGCCGTTACACTGGGCGCCGTATATCCACTGTGGCGCTTGACACGAGGCGTTCCTTGAGCCAGTAGAGTGGCAGGCAATAGAAACCACGATATATACATACGTTTTTAGATATTTCCATCCCTAGATATGTCCTATCTACGCGAGCTATAGAGTAAAGCAAGGACCAAAATCATAAAAAACTTAAATACAATTGTCACATTATATGAGACATTGAAGGGAAGATGGCATATGACTGGAGCAAACCTAATCTGTTGGGACACAGCCCCAATAGTATTTAGGTATCAAGCTATAAAGAGCCTTTGATAAGAGATATGCTCGTTCCTTTGGGTAGATTTTCTTTCTCAACTTGCTTCAAAAACCGGGCTAGTCGCTGTATATGTCAAAGGGATACTCCTTTCCCGTGGAAAAAATGTATCATTATCCAGTCTTTCTGGCCACCCTATGAAGCGGCAAGTAAATAGTTAGATCTATTATATGATATAATAATAAAGGGCGATCCAGACACTTGCTTACTCGCCTGAATATTCTTCACTGAAACCTCGGTGTATTTAGAAATAAGCTGCGAAATCTTTCAGCAGAGATTTCATGAGCTCATGGGAATTGCGGGATGGATAGATGGGAGGTATAGATGAATTGGGTGTGATTGTAGTGAGTCAAATTGGAACATGAATAAGATAAACAGCTAGGAAGCTTCACTGTATTTATAATTCATTTGATCTCTGTTAGTAAGACAGAAGTTTCTCGGAATATTCACGCATTCTACTGCTTGTGTATATTGTATAACAGTTTTAAGTATCGACGTATTCTGCTCATGTTCATCTCTTATCCATTGTCCCTGCTCACCGGCAGGAGGCCGGTAGGGGGGCGACTCAGCCTAGGGGCTAGATATGCTGCTATATTTTTGCCATAATTTCATAATCCACTCTTTCTACCCCCTCTAGATTTCTCATTGGTATTAGGTGTATTGAGCCTGCTGTATATTTGGTGATCCCAGAGCGTAAGATTCAGAATCACCTATATATTATTGTGAAGCGGATTCTTGTTTCATCCTCAACTTTATCATTCCCTCGCGGTTCTTGAAGGGCCAAAGAAAGGCTTGGCAGTAATGTATGCACAGAACCCTTAAGGAAAGAAGATCTTCTTAAGGCGTTCGGTTCGATTAGTATGCTAAGGCCGTGACACACGTGATCGACACCGGACAACACCATACATTAAGTCCGGCTTAATACCGAAGCATTTTAATGTTACAGCATAAATAAAACTAGGAGAATGTGAAATTAGCACAATTTAAAATATAGTTTCTGCTTAATTTAAAGCTACACAATATTAAGCATAGAGTAAGATTATAAGCTACTGAATCTTTCTCTTCTTCAATATTACTTGTCTAAAAATCAAGTCTCCAAATTTGAGTGCTCTTCACAGACTAAGGCAAGCCAGCTGTAGATGAGAATGGGATCAATTTATCATCTTCTAATTGTCTTTAACTATTAACCCATTTGCTAATAGCCCCCTACACCTAGTTACCGCTTATTCCTTTCAACTATTTGGTTATATGATCATATAGGTATTACTATGCAGTATAGCGTACAGTCTATGAGATCAAACCTGCCCGGGCTTGCAGTTTAAACCTTTTTATGACAGCCAACGCCTAGGCCTAGATTAAAACACCACGATTATCCATCCACGACACCACGCACAAACGTGGTATTTCCACTGTCCCCTAAGGATACTGCGTGCTTAGCAAATTTGTAGTTTGTCTCTGAGGCCAGACCAAAGAGTCGTCCATGGTTGTGGAAACGCACCTACAAGAGAAACGTGAGCACGGGAGGGAAGGCCACGTCAGCGCTTCAGGGCTGTACATGATATTCAGGTACAAGATAATGGTATTCAGAGCATTGAGGTGAAGGGGGTGAAGGGACTGAAGAGTAGGGCGGCAGGGGATGATTTCCTAACGAATCAAAAAATGGGTGAGCAAAAACATACAACAGTCAGGATTCGCATGTGGTCACCCACCATACTACTAACTAACCGGCGTGTGGCTTAAGTACGGCTGAGCGGACGGGAAGCCCTGTTCTCCACACCCTATGGTCGTATGTACTGGGTCTTTCTTTGTGAGAAAATATATAGCTTAGCCCAAAGAATTGTCCGCACTCGGTCCAAGATGAGGAATAGGTGAGTGCCGCTTTAGCGTCGCGCGTACAGGGGTGAGAAGGGTGAGTGCGCTGAGAATCCTGCGGGCCAGCGCGATTACCACACAGGCCGCTTAACCAGGCTATGGTAATGGAAATGGCCCGAACTCCAATATCCTGACTATAGATGTAATCAAGGCCCACTATTTACATTCTAACCAACCACCTACCTATCCAGACAGCCGATATGGTGGTCTGAGAGGTCCTAGTGGCCAGATAGGCAAGATAGAACCGGCAGAATCTAGGTGGCAAGTTTGTGGGCTTTAATTACATCTACAGTAAAGTTCGAAAACAATTTACCCCTAAGACAATCACGCTTTCGTATCCCAGCCGCCCACTCAAATCGCGCTAAACTTATTTCGGTTAGGCAAGGTCCCACCATCCTTTCTTGATGTATATGTAGATCATAAAAATTACCGTAAATACGGTCTCCGGCACAGGTAAAATATGTCTCGTGCCTCGTAGATAGCCTAGCTCGAGTTTTAGCTTTAGATCAATCGCAAACACTTTTGTGGACCTTCCAAGGCTTTTTCCTGGTGTACTATGAATACGGTGTTCTACTATAGCATTCCATAGTACGCAGATAGGTTTGCCACAGAAAGCCAATGAACCTGACATGAACCTGATATCACGTGATCAGGAACACGACAAGGGATCAGGAACACGACAAGGGATCAGGAACACGACAAGGGATCAGAGCCGTGATGTCTGATGAGGACTGAGCAGACCCACCGGCAGGTGAAAGGCAGTACCCCCCTCCTCCCTCCGGCCCCCAAAATCTGTACACTGGTGCACGGTGGCAGGCCCTACCCCGGGTTACCGGGGCTACTGAACGAGAACTCTGTGTTTGTAATGATTAGCCGCCCAATCAATCACCGAAACTTGGGCCAAGGTTCAAAGCTAAGCTTGTTGCAACTCTTAGTGCTTATTTTGTCGCACGGTCCGCCTGGAAGGGACGGGACGAGAGCCAGTGGAGGACCGAATCGACAAGCTAACCCAAATTTATGTCACATATCACGGCTGAAACGCACCATCATGTGCCTATTATTATTGCAGTCTGAGCCACTATTCGTTCATCTTGAAATAACCAATCTGTTTCAGAATATCCTCATTCTCTGCAAAGACCGCTTACACCGAGCTAGCTGTGTACTGTGTTGTCTTTCAAAGTCCATAGAGCGGCACAATGGATAGCAGATACGCGATTATCCATGAAAGTTCCGACCCTGTACCTGATGATCTCGTGACGTCCATAATTACAAACAGAGCAGTAAGTGAACAAGCAATGAAAGGGCCATTGGGACTGATCCTCACTCGCATTAGGATGATGATCACCCTACTCCGACAAAGTCCCCTCAATCGTCATCGTGGAGACGAAACACAAAGGACGGCACCACATACGCTTCAATTCCCATTATAGCATTGGATGAGCTCAACCATACAGCTGACGGTAGCCAATCTTCACACTCAGTTAATTTTTTCGCTGGAGCAGAGCCTCAAGATCTACCTTCGGTCGACATCGGGTCTAATACCAAATTGCAGTGCCTTCTCACGATAACCTTTGGGGTAGTGTGCTTTTTGGCCTGTGTTATCTGCAGCATTAGCTTCTTGGTTACGTCAACTAGGGCCGATATATCGCCAATGGTTTATCTACCGAATGGCTTACCTGGCGAGGCCCTCTCCTTTATCGTCAATATCATCCTCACCCAATGTCTGGAAGGTTTAGCGTATGTCCATTCAATATCTCTTCGCTGGGCCCTGCTTAAGGAGAAACGACTCGTATTCAACACCAACATTCGCTTGATGACTAGCTCGAATATCTCGAGGCCTAATAGTTGATACATCAACTCCATCTCAGCGATGCTTTTGATTCTTTGCTATGGGGCTACTTCAACGCTTGTCATGCCCCGATTCAGCTTAGATATGGGCACATCTTACGAGTCGCACTTGAATGTGATCGCCTTGCTGGCACTTGGACTCGGTCTGTTCGGTCAAACCCTGCTCGCCGTCTGGTGCTATTATGACAATCTTCGCGATATTCCCTCGTGGAGCTCAAACCCACTGAACACTACAATCACCATGATGAACCAACAGTCTGTACAACATAGAGAAGGCCGCTGTATAGACTCGGTTCAGGTCCGAGACACGTCAGAGGCAAGACCAATGCTCCCACATACGAAACAGCCGAGTCAATGGCAAATCAGCACTTCCGCAAGGCGCGCTATGATATTCATCTGGGCGCTGACTGGATTATCTATCGTCTGGTTCTTGATAATCGTCCTCGTCGCACGATCCAACATGATAGGTATGATCAATGAAGTCCACCCTCAGGCCAATTCGACATTGCCGTCGACGTGGCATTTTTCATTGGCTTGGAATCCTTCTGCAAACCTCATTGTGGGGATTATATCCATGACCACCTACTTCAACGCGGTTTTCTTCAGTCTGGATTATATCGAGCAGATGTCTTTCATTCCTGCACTTATCGTCAGTCTTCTGTTTGTCTGCATAATCCAAGGGTTGCAAACTCTTGGACTTCACTGTGCAGAGCTCATCGTCAATCTATCCCGAGATGAAGATGTATGGAGAAATCTTGACGCTCAAGGCTACCCTGGCCGCACAAACAATGTTCTCGCGACACCTCCCTTCCTAGCTGCCCTGATGAGCTGGAAGTACGTCATGCTCCTAATCTTTAAATCCCTTCTGCATTGGCTGCTCGGTCAATCCACCCAGTCTTCCTTCACTTCTACTTCTGGAGCAGAGAGGGTTTGGTTCACCATGAACTACGCTCGTTTGTTCGTTTACGTTATCTGCGCCACTGCATTTGCGTCAGCTCTTATGTTTCTTACGCTCAAGAAGCCGAAATGCCCCCAGCCGGCAACGTACGGTCATATACAGACTCTTGCAGACGTTATTGACGACTGGACCTTGGACAAAAATGGACAGTTTTGGTGGGGAGACAAAGGATGTAGGGAAGAAGTTCGGCACGCTGGGATGAGTTCTCGGAAGGAAGATCTGGGACTGATACATATGAACGCTCGCTATGCTGGTGAGGTGAGTAGCAGATGCCTTTATATTCGGAAGGCAGGGTGCTAAAATCCCCTATGTTAATGAGAAAGAAAGGAAAAGATGGAGGTAAGAGATGATAATATGACTAGAGCGAGGAGATTAGGTTGTAAAACAAGTGATCAGCAGAAATCATACCAGACTTGCTAGCCTAGCTGACTTTGTCTTCCGCGGTACATAGCACAGTAGCGATGAAATAGTACTAGTACGGCCTTCGTGTTACAAAGGTATTGTATCACCAAAGCTCCCAAGCAAGGATGTTAGATAATGTGCCGATTCCTATGATAAGTTAGACAATGCATTAAAGCTATAGGTCTGCTTAACGATGACGTACTCCATTTGACCAGTGGCCCTGGCTGCCTTGATTCAATTATCTGAGGGCGGGTAGATTTTCTTCTCATGATGGCTGAGATGGCTGAAGATTATGGTTGTGATATGATAAGAGTCTAGGGGGACATCATGCGGTTTTATCTAGCCCTTCTTGGCATTTATTACCTACCCAACCTGGCCCCCAAATAGCGCGGTCCACATTTGCGGGCCGCTGACTTGTTAGAGTACTTTTCAGACTGCTGGATCTAAGCATTTTCAATGACAAGATTACAAACAAGTATCATTGTATCAAAAATGTGAATATGAAGGCTTTAGAATAAAGCAAACTGTTCCACGTGCCCGACGCGATGACCCACACAAAGGCGCGGAACTTTTTATGAATATTTCCTGCAGTTGACACCTGGCTGAGTAGTAGCGGTACTAGGAATGATATCTCATGAGATGGCAGATGTGTTACGGAGTATAGGTTCGCCACTAGACTAAGGTGAAAACCTCGGAAGTATCTACGAGGGGCAATAGGTAAAGCAAAGAAGAGATCCATTGTTGATATAGTGGCACTATCATTAATATTTGTAAGTCCATTTTGCTCGTAAGGAGTTTATATCAATTTCAGGTCCAGTCTGCCCTTCAGGATCATCAACCTTCCATCCAGCTTTTCGATGATCCTTTGATCTCATTGATAGTCGCCGCATAAATCGCTGGTTTAATGGAGCTTCATCGGCTAGAGGATGCGTTTCTTCTGGCATGGTTGGTGGGCCTCGTGTTCTTTTGAGTCCTGTCCGGATAATCTGCAACTTTGTAGGAATCAAGTGGCTAAGGACGCACCATAATACGCCAATTGTGATCAGAAGAGCCACCGCCGCTGTAGCGATCATGTAAACCAGAACGCTATGATCGGGGGCATTGCTCATGCTGAAGATACTAACGGCAAGCCCCACGGGTAGAAAGAATACGGTGACATAAGTGAAGAGGGTGATATTCTCTGCTTCCTTGAGCGACTTTTTAGATCGGATGGCGTCTTGGGCATTGGTTACCAACGCAATTAGGAACTCAATGCGCGCGGCTGTTGCTTTGATCTCTCGAACATAGTCCTCGAAGTGAACCAGCTTCTGCTTAATGGACTTCCGATATTTCTGCTCATCCATTCTTGTCCAGCGTGGTCGCGATCGGCCTTGTGAGCTCTCTCGGAAATTCCATTGCTCAATCAAGCCTTGCAGATTGGTGATGTTATCCTTCAAAATGACTAGAAGCTGAAAGAGCTCCCGCAATTCCCCTGGTTTGCGATCTTCAAAGCTGTCTCTGGAAAAGTATTTTTCTCCCGCATCCGACGTGCTTGACCGAGGACCTTGTTCGATGCGCCGTAAAATCAAACCCATGCTACTAGACACCTTTTTCAGAATGAGATTGATGAAAACCAACTCCAAAACCTTGCGTTGCTGCCAATTTGCACTCTGGCTGCGATTGTAGTCATCAAGCGGTGGATACTTAGCAAGCTCTGTCGCGTCTGCAAAATTTTGAATAATATGACACGTCCAGTAGCGATCAAAAAAATCGCCCACGATACGAAAGCTAATCACAGCATCAATGAGATAAGTATCACTGCTGAAAACGCCACATTCTTGCGATTTTAGCTGCCGCACGCAATAGGGGTCTGTAGGGAGTGTCTCGTCTCCACTGGGCCTATACAGCTGAAAAAAGCGGAAATGAACTTCGGTCACCCAACTATTGACCACGGCCGCGGTATCATCATAGAAGTAGTTTGCATGCACTTTGGCATGTCGGTCGAAGAACTGCGCCATGTGTACTCGCTCGAGCTCGGGTGATGCCAGGTAGCACATGGTAGCGACCGTGTAGTCCGGAGCTCTGAGGTAAATTAAGCGCTTTTTGCTGGTTTCTGCACTCCGCGATTCCCGGAGTCGATTCCATAAGTCTATATAGGTGGGACATTCACTTGACATGGACTTCTCCTTGACCGACCACTTTCGTTGCTTTCGGCCCCTACGGATATCGTCGACTGTTGCATAGCAGTCCGAAGCACGCGTAGAAATGCTTGATGTCTGGTAATTCTCGACGATTCGCCGAAAGTCTCGATCTTTCAATGTTTTTTGAATCACCCCATGCGCTTCTTTCTGGATCGAATCAAACTCTTGCTTAGTTGCCGGTGGTGTGAAGTCCAGAAAGTCGGGATACTTATAGACCCATTCTTCCGGTACATCGACGATATTGCCGAGGTCGACGAGCCTGCCGTATGGAACTTGACGCTTCAACGTTCGTTGGACTGCAACTCCTCGCCCGTCCGTTTGAAAATCAATATACCCTTGTACGGCAGTAAAGTTGGTGTCCGGGATGGGATACAGATCTGTTGGCTGGCCTTGTGACGGTAGTTCTTGTTGGCTAACAAGCGGGATTCTGGGCCCTGCTCTTGATGATCCAGGATCAATATCTGCCTCTCCACTGGCTCTAGGCTGATCCGGTTTCACTTTCACAATGGTACGCAGAATTATGTAAGGGATTTCAAAGCCGACGTGAAAATAGAAATCACGGAAGAGCTCACGATCAAAGAGAACGGGCTCCTTGCTAAAATCGTCAAGCTGGCCAGGAAACAGACCATTTTCGGAAGAGGAGTTGAGAATAATCTGTGTTGCATGAGTAAACATCTCAGTTGGCGTAAAGCTTCGCTCCAGCTGATGGCCTTGCTTGGCCATCTCCATCGCCAGACCGTAGCGCAGAGGATTATCCCATTGGGTTTCGTCATTTCCTTCATCGTGTAAGACCTGCGCACTGACCAATTGTTTCCAAACCTCTTCTTCTCCTTTGAAGAAGCCCCAATCAAGTCCATAGTAAAGGATAGTATCCCGCGAATGAAATAAATATCTTGTCTCTCGGGACGTTCGAGTGACACTCAGCATGCGCTTCCGTAGCACGTCGTTCTCAAGCGTAAAACGTCGCAAATTCTGTCTGCGCAGCTCCTCTGCTGTGAAATTCAACATTGGGCCCGATGTTGACTTCCGCGCACCACGATGAGGTAAGTGATCAGCTATTCGAAGAAAGTCTTTCAGAGTTTCGTGAGGCATCTTCTCTAGTGTTCCTTTGACATGCTGGATTAGGTGTTCCAGATTATTCAATGCTTTCCAAATCCACACGTGGTCACTGAGACGATACAATGGAAGCTCCGAGTCGTCTAGATGTTGCCATGTCGGTGTTAGATGATTCTTCGTCTCAACAAGCTGGCGAAACCACTTCACCGCAAAGTCACCCAGCCAACTGCACACAGAGAGTAGGTCCTCTATATCAACAAATACTCGAAGGTATTCTGTGGCTTTGATTATGTGACTCGGCATGTTCATAGGCCCATCGGGTGGCAGATCTGTCTCTTCCGATTGATTCATGATCCTCCCATGAATGCTGATATTAGACGAACGTGCCTCATCGCTGCTTAATTGTGAGATCCACTCAAGATGTCCTTTGCATGTTGTGTGTATTTTTTCGCATAGTTCCGGTGCATCTGAAAGCACACCATGCATCTCTAACATGAAAATGAATGCGAAACTTGAGTATATTATCAGCTTCAAGAAAGGCAACCTTCAATCAGAGATGTACTCACTAGCTTCCTGAGACACTAACCCGATGATCACCAAAGTCACCACATGTGAGAGCTATGGGGCCTATATGATCTTGCTTTGATGCACTTCGATGGAGAATATCCTCTTTGCCATCAGGTGCGCTGAGCGTAATCATTGGGCCTTGGACTTCTGTTGGGGGCTCTGGGCCGAGTTCAGAATCTGATTTCAGACTTTCTTGATCCTGAACCGCAGTTCTGTAGAGAGGAGTGTCATCCTTTTGATCAGGTGTTGTGGGTTTTATCACTGGTCTGTCATTTTCCAGAGTGACAGGCACTGATGAAGAATCGTGATCCAAATTAGGTTGTTCAGCAGTTGGAATACTGCAGACCGAAAGGATATGCTCAAGATTGCGACGGAGAAGCCAATTTACCTCTGGATTTGAAGCAGAAGGCTTAGTGGTTGGAACAGATTCCGGATGAGGGTCAAACTTCAGGTCGGTGCTTGAAAGGATGAAGTTCCGCCAGTCCTCCTTGGCTGTACTCATCTGGATTTTGAAAGCCACGGCTATTTCAACTGAATTTCCCTTCGTGAAATTATGCGTGATTGGAACCGGCTTGATAGCTCTCCCTTCCTTTTGCAAATTCAATTCTTGCGCAGCCCCATCTTTGAACATCCCGATTAGCACACACATACGTTCTTTTTCGGCCCTCAAATCTGGACTATTTTCCATGGCAACCATTCCATAGCCATGGGGTGCCCTCAGGTAATCTACTTGCAGATTCTTTCGTTTCTCTAGGTAGTCCAAGTCTTGCATATGAAAATTGGGGTTGAGTTTCATATTCAAGGGCTCGAAAGATAGAAACTCGTTGGTGATCTGGGTTTGCTGGACGACCAAATTGTTCTGACACCATAACCTCACAGTTACCATGAATCCCTCATTGGTGCTATATGAAATGACCGGCCAACGGTCTCTCACAAATTCCACGCTCGGTGGCCGTGAGGATGCGGCATTCAAGATTTGCAGGCCGAATCCGTTGGCCATAAGCTGGGCATTTTCTAAGAACTGTGATGAGCGCCAGTAGACATACCATGCCTCCGGATCATCGGGCAGTCCCAGGCCAAGGATGCCCGACTGAAGGTGATCACTCGATAAAGGGCGACAAAGACGAAGCAGAGAGCCGTATGCGCCTGCACTTGCAGTTGTACCCCGGTCACCGAAGGACACGTACGGGGCATGGTGTCTTGTCGTAGTTTGTCGCGGCTGTTTCTTATTATCAGACTGGAGAGTTGCTGCTCTGTAGAAAGGCGTCTCTGATCGTGGGGCTGCGGAACCGGTCATTTCCTTTATTACCATTGCTGACAGATTCTGTCTCGGTACTTACGCTGGACCACATCGCGAAACCTTTTGTCACCTTTCTCTGGCAAATTTTCGAATTCGACTGTGGAGTTTTCTCTGGATGCCTCCATTTTGCCTCGGGGCAAGAAATAGCCATACGAGCTTCTCTCAGGGCGAGTGGGGAACAATTTCACGTATTTTGACCTGAGACTGTCGGCTGTATTTGCTTTTTCTGCAGCTTTCAGCTAACTATTCAGTTCTCGGAGATTATCCACTCATACTTCCTCCTTTGCGCCAAAGCGGTGCCGCTAGTCAGTACTCACCCCCGCCCCGGCGCGTCCAAGGTCAGATACTTCCACTCCGACTTACCCGCATAAGCCACGCTTTATTAGGACACGCCTTGCCTTTTTAGGGGCTTGGGTGACTAAGTAGGCTGACACCTAAAACGTGACTTGTTTGCCTGGTCCTTGACCTTTTCACTACGCGTAATTCACCACCGGGTGAGTGGACGGGAAGCCCTATAATAGTCTCCACACCCTGGGCCGTATGTACCAGACCTCCCTTAAATGGAGACATGTAGTACAAACGAAGATAGACCAATATTACAAAATAGATCCTTACCCGCGACAGATGATATTTTGATTGGAGGAAGTAAGAACGGCCATTAGACGGAGACTGCGGTGAGGCTGACAAAGGCCTAGTCGAGTCCATCCTATTCAGTCTCGACAATGGCTGCGCCAAATCTGGCGACGTGCTCAATGTCATTCAGTTGGATTTGAAATTCTTTGATGACATGGGCGGAGCCCTCGAGGCGATCTTTGCTGTCCTTTTGTAGGCCCTTGTTACGGCTTTGATGAAGAACATTGCGGATGGAAAGATTCGCCCGAATACGTCACATTTCTAAGCCACTACTCTTGCCTCCGCGGTCATGTTGTTGAAGTCGTACACAGGTGCTAGAGAAGGGGTTAGAACTGTCATAGGTGTTTTGCTGCCATTTAGGATTTTGCTCATTCAGATGACTTTGTGTCCGCGGTAGGTGTTGCTGCGAAAAAGGCAGAAGCCACAAAGCATCTTCAATAAGTTTAGCTGTACACTATATATTGGGCAGGCATCGGGTCATTGGAGAATTGCCAGACCCGGGAGCTTGGTCTTTTATCATATTTTTGCGGTTTTGGCTAATCAATTGGGATCTCTGTGCCCAATTAAGTTGCACGCGAATAGCAAAGCTCTGTCAGAGAATACTTGGGTATCTTTCAATATTGATCAAGCGGATAGAGGAATAAAAGTCCTTGCCTTTGTTGCTTTATATTGTCTTCCGTCTAGTTTGGTTGACAGTTTCGACCGCTGGTATTTTCATGAAGCCAGTCTCTCCACTTCTGGTCGCTCAGGATTGATCTCACGCGGGCCTCAAGCCACTCGGTGTTTCCCCAGAAGCCCCAAGACGCCTGGAATCTACACCAGTCAACCAGGGCCGTTTCCCAGTGTCGCTTGAACGTTTCCCATTCATACGGGTCAGCAGTCTTGTTCTGGAGGAGACAGGCGCGGTACCGCTCCAGCAGCTGCCTTTCTCCTTCACACATCGTCAGTTGATTAGGTAAAGGTTCATGCGCATTAATAAGCATATGTAAAGGGACCGAGCACGTGAACAACTTGGCAAGGTCGCACACCCCAAGGCCAAGTCCGACGTATTGGAAATCAAAGAACGCCACGTCTTTTCCGTTAGTAGTCGTAAAAAGATTCTCCGACTTGACATCGCCATGAATATAAGACTCAAACGGCCTTCCACACGGGGTTAAGAAAAGTGCAGCTGTTTCAGCTACGGACAATGAGGTGCCTTCGAAAGTACTGCACAGGGCTTCTGACCACTCCGTGTCGTCCTCGACCAGGGAAGCGTACTCTGTACGTCGTGTCGCAAGATATGTATATCCTCCATTGAGCCATAAGCTACTCCCAGCTTTTTCTAGGCTCTGTCTTCTATTGAATTCCTCAAGGGGTGGCAAGAGATACTTTTCAAGGGCATCCGGCTTCAACCCCAACGAGCGGCCGTGGAACCCGGCAAGCCAGTCCAGTGCCCCCTGTACTTGTGTGCGATTTAACGCGCTTCTTTTTCCCCCAGCGACAGGAAACTTCGGGCGCAGATCAACCATGATAGTAGCCATCAGACCTCCAAGTTCCTTTTCGCCCTCACGGTCGTCATGCACGCCACGCGTCGAGGCAAGGCACTTGGCAAGTCCAATATTGTCACCCAGCAGCGGTACCACATCATTATAGAAATATTGCTCCACCTCGTAGCTCAGCATTTTCCGCAGGTGTCCTTCATCCCCGTTTCTGGCGTTATTCCTTGGGGGTGATATGAGCTTCAGGACGAGCGGGTATATGGTCCCCGCGACGCCTGAGTCCAGCCCGCAGAGCTTGTCGAGTTTCCGAGCTGCGTTTTCGGTGGTTGCGCGGGCATTGATGGCGCAGATACGTCCATACCCTGCCCATAATGTCTGTAGGGTGCTGCACGAGACGAGTTCGAGAGAGTGCCATGATAGCATGATGGTTGCGACGCGTTCGGGGGAATTGGCGGGTGGAGGAGCCATAGTGGCTGAGAATCTGGCAGGTCAATGACCCTGGGTACACAAGCTGGAAATGTGCCTTGGGAAGAGATCTCTGCATCTAATTTGGAACGCGAGACGCGAAGTGATGGTGGATCTGCAATGTTCTTATCAAGGTTATGTAAGCTGCCCCGCCGTCTCCTCAGTCTGCATTGCCAGTCGCCTTGACTTGTACTGTATGATGTTGCCTGGTTTTTCCTCCTAGTTGGCACTCATCATCGGCGCTTTTTCCTGAAGGAGTCCGTAAGCCGGTTCTGCTAACTTTTTCGGACATATCTGTCTGCCTCGGGGCCTCGCCAGTACAGATTCTCAATGCCTTTCAATCTATTTTCGTTCTACTCTTCGTCTATCTGACTAAGATTACTGTCTGTTGTGTAATATGTGAAAGTTTTGCTTATCTTCTCTCTTTTGGCACTTACTGGCTCATTTCTTTTGCTGCCTGGGATGCTTCTATCAGGCCCCCGAATAGCGAGGCTGGCTTAAATGCCGTGCAAGCCTACATCAATGGATTTCTATACTTCCCAGTACAATCCACATCACGGTCCCCCAACAGAGCTGAACCTCAATTCTGGCCATGGCTGCAAATGAATCAGTCACCAAGGGCTTTGTATCCAAGCGCCTGCTCTATCGTGCAGTGGAGGATTCAGACGAAGATAAAGCATTTCTCCAAAAAGAATTCGAAAACGATCCTACCACTCAGGCACTCATGTCCCCAGCCCTCCAGCGCCCCGCGAGTAAAAAGAACATTGAAAGCTTCATCAAAGACATGGAAGGATGTCTCCTTGGAGTGATTATTTGTCTTCGCCCTGGACGGTCTGAAGAAAGCTCATCTCCCAACAACGATGCTCAAACATCCGATCAAGCTTCCAAGGAAGCTAAAAATGTTCCTATCGGTATGCTGGCAATTTCTAACTGGGGCTCGGGCTTCAATCGCCATCGTCGTGCATCGTTGGGTTTGTCACTCAAAGAGGAATCTCGCGGTAAAGGGTACGGTCCTGAGGCCATTAATTGGGCGCTGGATTGGGCATTCCAATGTGCTGGGCTCCATAAGGTGTCTTTAGGTTGTTTTGGATTTAATCATCATGCCTTGGGGCTATACCCGAGACTCGGTTTTGTGGAGGAAGGGCGTGAACGCGAATCTGTATTTTATCGTCGTGCTTGGTACGATGTGGTGTTGTTCTCTATGCTGGAGCATGAGTGGGAGAATATAAGATCTAAGGGAAATTGAATGATATTCCGGGTAACGGACATCATTGGAGACATGACCACATCTGGACATGCAATTTGGGAATTGGGAGATGAATATATAGAAATACATAACGTGATACCTATATAAGCAGGTATATCTTTCACAAGTCACCCCTCGATCCCTGTTCATTAGGTTCTATGATAATTCTGAGATAAGGGGAGTATCGAGAATTTAAGCAGTGGCTCTTCGGGGTTCAGGGAGTAGAACAAATTGAGGTGCCGGAAAAGTGGTGAAGGGTTGAGAAGCCAGGGGATGGGAAAGAGAAATAGTTCTTAGTCCTTAGCACACTAGGCCAGATATCACATACGTCGACCGAGTAGCCTGCTCTTTTAGCGAGATAAAAGCGAGATTCGGAGATTCGTAGATGACCTTCTTCCTGTCAAGGTAAGCTTTCGCAAAGCTTTTAGTGTAGCCTTATCCGAGTGGGGAATCCCATTCGAAGGCTTTTCGTCCCGGATGATCCGGAGGTTCACCCCTGGCACTACCTAATAAGAAGTCTATTCATAGGTTTAAGCCTATATAAGGCCTGATAGTAATAGTACGATTATAATTAAGACTTAAGGACGAGCTTTGACGTATATATATACATACTATAAGTAATACTTGTAGTGACTAGTTAGCACCGCGTAATGTTATATAAGCTTATTAGGCTCTATAAATCATAAAAACTTAACTTTGTATTTAGGAAGCACTTTATAAACTATGGACATCTTGAGCGGTATAAGGAATGGAATTTAGGAGAACGCTATGTGCGAGCTTTATAAATCTTAAATATAGTAATTCTAGTGGATCCCTTCGTAGAGCGGTGCTTTAGAGCTGTCCTTGAATTAGAAAAAATACATTACAAATAGAGTGAGTATAAGATAGATTATACCTATAGGTGTTAACTATATGTCACACTGGAGAGGCTGAACGACTTACTGCACGTCCAATTCATATATGTATAGCCTACCAACTCTTTTAGGGAACCACTGGCGGCAGGGCCAATAGCCATTCCAAGAGAAGTAGCAACATCAGTCATGGAGAATACACGGGAAAGACCCCCTCTGGCCCAAATATACCGGGTGTCTTTTCCTGGTGCGCTTTGACGATACCTAGGATATATTCGTTAACGTAACAAAATCAACACCCTGTAAGAGCGGACTGTACTTACCGGCTAATTCAACGGTTCCGATATTAGAAACGAACGGCCGTAATGTACCTATAGCAATAACAGACAATATGTAAAGCATCTCGCCGTGATTATGAATGTTAGCCCAGGCGAATTGATCGTTCCCGCCAATACCCAGCATGCCTAGCGCCGCTGCCTGTAGGACCAACGATACTACGGCAGGCATTCTAACCCCGACACGGTCGCGGACCCATCCTGCGAGGGGACTAATCACCAGACTCGGAAAGATAAGACAAGAAAATATCAGACCAACAGAACCTGACTTCCATCCAAAAGTCTCCTGTACGTATAGGGGAAGTGTCGCATGGAAGCTGGTGCCAACGGCTGCGCTTGTGGTTGTAACGAGCAAGACCGCGAGCACACGACTGTCACATAACAAAATGCGCCAGAAGGTATCTGTTGTGGATGGAGTTGGAGGGCTTCCCTCCGAAGAAAGCAGGCTAGTGGTCTCGGTTGTATCTTCAGGTTTTGAAGAAAGCTCCAATGTACGCTCGACCATCAACAGACGTGCCATAAGGATTAGAGACAAAACCAGCAGTGGAACTGACCAGGTTACCCAGTATCCAGCAATATCCAACAGTAACCCAGAGACCACAGGCCCACTAATCATTCCAAAGTTGACAAAGGAGTTCATCACCCCCATCACTCTGCCCATTTTATCTTGGTCGACGGCATCCGCGACGGTTGCAAGACCGACAATCCACACCGCAGACCCAGAGACACTTTGCAACACACGACCAATGAAGAGTACAGGGACGGAATAGGCGCCAGCGACCATACCAGTCCCTAAAATGCAACCGATGAGACATAGTAACAATGGAATTTTGCGATTAGAGGTCTTATCAGCGAAATGTCCGATAATAGGACCGGAGATGACCGCGGCAGCGCCATATAAGGCGAGAACAGCAGAAGTAAACTCTTGAATCTTAGAGGAATCGATATGCAGTCGATTTCGGAGCATATGGCCTAGTATGGGGACAAGAAAGCCGTAAAGAAATGTTTCTGAGCGCGATCAGTGGCTGTTGACAAATGGCAGTGGGGGCAAACAAACCACTAAACAAGGCGATCGCAACAGTCGTGACAATGAACCATGTTGAAGAGCGCCATTTGTAACCTATAGGCATTGTATCGCCCATTGTCTAGATTATTTGCAAGGGTGCGAAAAGACTGCGCCTACCTCAGATCGGCCAAGAGAGCGCCTTTGAGATATGTTATAGACATCCTCTGAAGAACTCTGAAGAAGCAGGGCCTTGGAAAATCACGCTTGTGGGTCAGGGTGGGTCGCACTTTCCTTGTAGATCTTTTGTCGATGTTATGACACATTACATACGGGGGTCTATTTCAGAAGTTTTGTTTTTCTTTGCTTTTTCTATAATTACTAGCGTTGTACTCCGTCTAGCGTTATACAAGCTTATGACCCCTTCTTACCAGTTATCCAAACCACCACCACTACCAATATGCTTAAGCATAATCTTGCTATGCGCGCCGCGCTTGCTATGATGAGAGTATCTAGTATAACGATAACCGATATATCGGATCACAGTGGTATTTCAACCCGGTCGATTAACTGGGTATAGGCCCGGGCTTAAAAATGTGGTTTTGACCCCTAATTCACCCTTACTCTCACTAGAAAGACAAAACTTTGGATATGAACCTCGTACTGTACACGTCTGAATCAATCTCAGATGTACCCACTTCAGCCAGCCACGAGCACGAAGTTCTACATAAATCTGTACTGTTGGATAATGGTTGCACTTGGCGGAATGGATGTTGCGGGGCTGGAATCTGAGTAACACTCAAACTTCATTGCATCCTGACATCAACGCTAACATAGCAAGCTACAGGAGCCATTTCCAAATTCTTGAGGTTTTTTGGTTTTGTTTCACAGGTGGTAATACAAATACTACGCTAAACTTTCAATGGGGTGGAAGTCAGGGACCCTCTAGTGAGCGGCATAGATTGCCTGGCCAATAAGAACCCCAAACTAGCATGCTGCTATGGAGCAATAACATTGCAACAAGGGCGAGGTCATAGGCACGTTTGTCTGGCCTCTAGGCTACATCTTCCAACATTAAACAGTAGTGAGGATTTTGAAATAACGCCAGATTGATGCACTAGTGTGCATACAACACCAATCTCATCCAATGGTCGTCAGGCTGTTACATTGCTTAATCGGAGATTTTCCCAGTCTAAGGTTGATCAGGATCTGATCATTTCTTTAGTTCCGTCTTTCCTGGACCCTTCTTTGCCTTCCCTTCTATTCTGACAACATCGATGAGATCAGACAATGTCCCATGATTAGGGCCTCCAATTGCCATTACTTTTACAAACGCCGCAACCACTTCAAGCGCGACCTTAGTCTCAAAACCACTTTTCGGCACAGTTGTCACAAGTTTTAGCTCATCCTTCTTGTTACCAGCGCTGATTTCCCATGCCTCCACTCCCGTCGCGCCATTCCAACTGATGTACAGGGAAGCCATCCCATCAGCGGAGTGAGCGAAAACGTCTGGCGCTGTTTGTGGTGTCCCAGTCCAATTCGACTTGATCGCAGTGTAGCTTCCATCATTATGACTGAGACCAAACCAAGCCCTCGTAACGCAAATGTTATCTTCATCATATTCCTCATACTTGGGAACTATACCTTGACCAACCATGACATGGCCGCCCGGTAGAGCTTGGTAGTTTCCGCGAGCGCTAGCGGAAACTAGATCTTGGGAATCAACAAGTTTGCGACTTACCGTCACTTTCTTAGTCTTGAGATTCACATCTAAAAGGAGGCCGTTGCTTGGGAAGAAATAGGTCTCGTTACAGCTCACGCCGTTGTTGTGGAGCGAGATCGAGATGACGTCGGCAGTACGGCTTTGGATGCGTGCATTGTGCTGGGCGATGAATTGTGTACCTTGCCCAAGTGCAAAGTCGCCTCCGGTAAGCCCCTGGATAGTCCCCTATTTTAGATAACCACCAGTTGGAAGAATGAGCGAGATGAGACTAACATTTAATTTCCACTGTACCGAGCCGTTCTTGTTTATCAAAAAAATGGTGTTTAAGCATTTAAACGAAACAAGATAGTCATCCCCATATCGTGCGACAGAATTGATGTGGGCATAGTCCCATGGTGTGCTTTGAGAACTTCCCTCCAAAGTGCCATCTAATTCTCGCACTGATTCTTTCGGATCGATGGTGCCCGGGTTCTCAACCGCACTCCACCGGAAAAGGACTTCATTTGTCGTGACATCGATCTCATAAAACAGGCTGTCTTGTATCCACCCATTGCTCGGACCATTGAAAGGTCGCAAGTCCATTCTTGTCACATTGTATGCTGTGATCAAGATCGTCCCATTTTCCGTGATAAGAATTTCATGTTTATCGATGTAAGATGGAAATTGAACAAGTAAAGGAGAGACCCAGGTCTCATTTCCAGCCAAACTGACCGTGTGAATCTCATGGTAGGAAGCGTTCAAAACATGTATCGACCCCGCTCCTGATCCTGCGAGACTCTCGTTGCCTGCCCAGTAGGTCAAAACGGGCTGAGAATTGAGCATTTGCGGGAGGAAATTGGATACATTCCCGGTTGCTTGTCCTTGCCAGACTAATTCATCGCCGTCAAAGATAGTGGGACTTTGGCTTAGTGTGGTGCTGTTCCCTGGTGCCAAAAAAAGAAGCCCTGGGCTTGTGGAGCCAGAGCCAGTGCGAGTGATATTGATGAATGGAACACTCAGGCTGCAGGATTCGTATGACTGAGCAGGCCAACGATCAACTGTGGCCCCGAGCGTCGAAGCGACAACGTTCGAGAGACTAAAAAGGAGACCGTGAAAAAGCATGAAAACGATTTTTGATGTGGTCAACGAGGAGGCAAAAAGGGGAAATTGTTTTATTTGAGCCGGGCGCGTATGGTGGCAGATACCCAACTGCCCAATCGACGCCATGCTTCGCATGCATGGCTTGATTTGGCATGAGAATGCCGTGAAAGAGATCCCTTTGAATACAGCGCTAAGATAGGTGACTATACCAGAAATAGTCGTATTGTACTAGTAATCCTAGTCTAGAGTTCCACTGCCACCAAATCGACAAAAATGCGCGATTTCAAGGCTTGGCGATAGCTGGACCCACACGCTCAGCCGTATTGTAATATCCAGCCACTGTAATGCACAATCAAGGGCTTGAACTGCTGTAAAATGCAGTATGATATCCTCAAATACAAAAATCAGACGCTAGTGACACATTTCGTGGCTAAACACCGTATTTTCATTAGTTTGGGGGGGGAATGTTCGGGAAATGTTCAAGCAGGGGGTTTCTGTGGCGATCTGGAGTTCGAGAGTCGTATACGCACGAAAGTGGGTCTTAGAAATCGCAAGGTGCGCTGAAAATGAACAGTATGATCCACACTAGCCCATTATGACCAGCACTGGTGTCATCTGCGTCAATCCAAGAGCATCTCTCGGGATCTGTCGAACCGCCAAGTGGAACGCACTGCTTCACCACGCTAGTAGCCTGATACATATAGAATACAGCGTATATAGTACACCTAATCCATCCATCGACGAATACAGGACCCGGGGTGAAATGTATGTAAGTTTTGCACTTCTGCCTTAGTGGAGCAAGATCAGTGGATTCTTTGCAAGCAATTTCGTTTCTCGACTTTCCTACCCCTGCAAGAAATCAACGCTAATCGGAAGAATCGTTCGTACTTACACCCAACCACCTTGGACTCAGTTGGGAATCAAAGGCTTTTCTGTCTACTAGCCTTGAGAAACGTAAATCGATATCATTCCAACTAGTGGAAAACGAAGCTGACATTACGGATTTATTTCAGGTTGGCGCCATTATCTAGGGAAAGAAACCGTTTGCCATCATACAGACTAGAGAAATTGCAACGAGCATTATGACTGTCACGCAGGAAGAGGCGGTGCAGGATATAGAAAATGAGTGGGATCGAGAATTACCCGGCCTATCTGTCCATCGCGTGCTCTCAACACGTGAAAAGCTTTTGACAGTGTTTGTTGCTTCCCTGGCGACATTTATTTCCCCAATATCAGCGAGCATTTTTTATCCCGGTGTTGACGCTTTGGCGAGGAACCTGCATGTGTCTAACACCATGATTAATTATACCAATACCTCATTCAAGGTGAGCTGTGGCGTTCCCTCTGTCGCCATGTCATTGCTTTAATGTCAATATGTAGGTTTTTCAAGGAATCGCTCCATTGGTGACTGGGAATCTGTCAGATCGAATTGGACGTCGCACAGTTCTAATCCCAAGTTTGATCTTCTACGTCGCAACCAATGTTGGACTGGCTCTCCAGACAGACTTTGCCATGTTGATAGTCCTTCGGTCCTTACAGAGCATCTGTTGCAGTACGATCTCAATTGTGGGGACTGCAACCACGGCGGATGTTGTGGCAAAGACCGAGCGAGGGAGATATCTAGCTTACACAATTTTGGGGGCTACAGTTGGTCCTGCGCTTGGCCCGCTTATTGGAGGCACACTTTCCCATTTTCTGGGATGGCGCAGCGTTTTCTGGTTCCTTGTTATCTTTGGTACAGTGGTTCTGTCAGTCACTGTGTTATTCCTTCCGGAGACTTTTCACCACAATTCCCCTCTTCCTAGACAGACGGGGTGGGTATCTCCGACGCAATCACCCGGCAGTCTTAGCAGTGAAGGTTCCGACCAGACGATTGAGAACTCTAGGAGATATATCAGCCCTTGGAGTACGATAAGACTTCTTCGAGAGAAGGAGACTGCGTGCATTGTTTTCTCCAGTGCTATCTTTTACGCTTGTTATCTCTCGATCACAACAACGTTACCCTATGAGCTTGGGGGGCACTACAGCTTGAATGCGATGCAAGTCGGGATTTCCTATCTTCCATATGGACTTGGGAGCTTGACATCCCGCTGGACAGCTGGCTCACTAGGTGATCTGAACCTTGCCCGTCTTGTTGCCCGCTCACAGAATACGCGCAACGAAGTAGAATATTTCAAAGGTGAGCCTCCATTTGAGAAAGCTCGATTGCAGATCACCCTCCCATTGGCATACTCTACTGCAATCTTTGTTGCCGCCTATAGCTGGGTGATCAATTACGAAGTTCATGTCTCCATACCGCTGGTTATGCTCTTCTTCATTGGGCATGGCATGGCTGGTGTAAGCAGTACCCTGACCACCTTGATTATCGACTGCCATACCGAAAGGCCAGCCACGGCGTTGGCGGCGGCAAACTTGGTGCGATGTCTTTTGGGAGCTGGGGCCAATGCTGCTGCTATTCCTTTAATCAATCTAATCTCCATTGGTTGGATGGGCACTCTGTTTGCTTCCACTTGTATAGCATCTACTCCGTTGATATGGGTGGTATATGCTTGGGGGCATAAATGGCGAACAGAAGGACATATTGCTATTTAAGCTTCTAGTATTTCTTTTATGGGCGAAGTTGTTAATACTCTTCTTAAACGACACGGGCAAGGCGTTGGCAGAATGGCTCCGCGGGATAAATAATCGATACAGTGCAACCTGGCAACCACCAGAAAAGAAAGCAATTGAGGAAATGAACTAGGTGATATACCACAATGAAATGTTCATTTGCCATTTGCGCCCAAGTATATACATCAACTTCGAACTGCACACCAAAGACGATGTTAATTCACCTATGTTAAGGATGGCGAATGAATAACTAAAACCCCGATAGCCCTTGCATAAAATATTACATAGTGTCAAAGGAGGCGCTCCGGCCACAGCTCGAGGCTAATCCAGTACGGTCGGACGCGGCCAGCTAGGAGAAGACAACCAACACAACCACACAACAAGAGATCGGAGGACCAAAGAATGTGTATTCGGAGGGACCACACCAGGGAGGTGTATGTTGATGAGTGCCCTACTGGCAGGTCCCATAGGCTAGGTACATGTGCCCACACTAGGCGGTGATATCTACTCAATCTACTATCTCTGCGTGGGCGCACCCTACTACAATAGGTACCGAAGATAATGGATTATGAGAGTTACGATCTGGAGCCCTGGTGAGTGATAGTTCACCACCAGGCCCCTATTTCAGTATGTGCCCAATCCATCCATATATAAATTGCTACCTGTCGGCCGAAATATAGTAGCTTTTTAACTTGATTTTATGTCTCTTCTAATTTTGAGATTCATGGAGATTAGTGTATGAAAATGGATACAATGATTTGCGATAATGAAATAAATTTCAAGCTCAGCATAATGTCAGAATTGCAAACGTGAAAACATATTTGCTACCGAGGTTTCTAAATATCCACAAAGCGCATCACTTTATTACCGGTCTTGCTGCGCTCAAAGCCCTGCAATCCTGAAACAAAGACGACATGGAAATAGGCTTCTGTGTCATGAACGACGTGGAAGAAACGCTTCAACTTCTGAACAAGGTCCCCATCAGATAACGTCTGACCGCCAGATTGTCCCCTCAGCACACGCAATTCCAGGCTATGAGTAGAAGTGGACATTTGAGTGCGAATGACCTGCCACTGCAGTACAGATATCTCATCAGATTGCATCAAGCGAAGGATAGCCTTGAAGTCGAAATATTCGCCTTGCCAGTTGAAGCTGAAACGCTGATCACGCCCGTGCAACCGAAGGACCCTAAAGTGCTGTGAATCCCCAGGATCAATGACATCATTCTCCGGCAGAGGATGTAACGAACCGATATCCCCTGATAGATATCGAATGAGAGGATTACGCAGACGCTGGAGAGAGGTGGCTGCGATAACGCCTATTTCGCCATCTGCAAGGGATTTTATATCCTCTGGAGAATGGATGCTGCGTTCAGCTGCGCATTGAGGCAACACTTCGATGATAATATTCCGAGTATCGAAAATGAAATCGGCCGAGTCGTCGTCTTCATGGTTCGTCACGGCATGATTCATCACAGCCCACGGACCAGACTCGGCACTTGCGAATACGGAGCAAATCGGCACATCGCCAAACACCGATTTTATATACGCTCGCTGGGATCGCACCAATGGCTCAGAGGTATATATGACCTTTTTGATTTGGATTGCTTCTCGCTGTGTCTCTGGCAAGGAGGAGACATACATGGTAAACTGGAGAATCTGGCTAGAATCACCGCAGATGACATTGATGCGAAAGGTAGAAACCAAACGGATAACTTCAGCATGAGGCATGTGATGGCCGGCACAGAATACTGTTCCACCGGCATTCTCCATAACCTCCGACATTAGGTCGAGAGATCTGACGATCATCAGTATGTTGATTATAAGGTGCACAACGATATGACAGATAGATACCGGTACAAGTTCCCTGAGGCATGCATCGTCAAAACACAATCACCAGGCACGATAATGCCGCATTGCCGGAGTAATTTCCCCATTGAGATTCTCTGGATGCGGTTTTCCCTTGCATCAGTTAGAAACAACATTGGGAGACCACCTGACCCACCGCCAGTGGTGCTGATATATGAGGCATGTCGGAAAAGATTGTCCGGTGCGTCATCTGCTATCAACCGTTGGATTATTTGATACCTCGTCATTATTAGCAAAGCACTGATACATTTTTAAGTAGCAGCGTACAGATTGTCTTTCTGAGTGAGAGGTAAATTTGTCAGATCTGGACATTGTTTGTCTTGTTTATCACTGATAATTGCATCTATTTGAGCTTGTGTTGGTGGAAATCGACTGCTGGAGTTATAAAACGGATGAATAGTCGACACTGCCAGGATTTCCTTGAGTGTATACTTTGGTGCGGTGCAGAAATCCATGACGATAGCCAGAAAAGAAAGCCCCAGGGTGGGAAATATATTTACGGGAAGGAAGCTAAGAAAGGCCTTTTTAATACCGAAGAAAAAAGCGATTGAACTAGTCGATTCGATTTGGCAAAGATATTCATTTACCTCACCGTATCTGTATGGTATTCTCAATTTGATGGGTATACTGTATTGAAAACAGGGGTTTGAAAGTGGAGCACTAAAATGTGGCTTAAATCCGTGGGGCCTTCCCTAGCCATATAGATTAATTATTCCTCACAGTATTACAAAACCATGAATGGGTCCACTCCCTCCACTCCTTCAGCGCAACCCCGATTCCCAACTTCAATTTAATAGTGAATTCTTCACCGCGAGATTTGACGATCGATTGTCTCCATTTTACCATTAGCTATTCTACAAACTGCCGCAAACCTCAACATGTTTTTACCTCAGAAACATACCACTGTATACCCAGCCGTTGATCCAGCAGGGTTACTCAAAGATGCCAGCAGCGGCAAGGTGGTGATTGTAGCCGGCGCCGGTAGGGGGATTGGCAAGGTTTGTGCCATTGCTAATCCTAATGATGCACCTCTATGTCACTATACTAACTAAAATTGCACAGGCTATGGCACACACTTTCGCAGCCACCGGTGCCCGAGGCCTAGTTCTCATATCACGAACCAAAGGCCAATTGGAGCAAACGGGGTCAGAGATTCAGTCTGCACATCCAGCTTGTGAGATCAAGACATTTGCTCTAGATATTAGCCAGCCGGATGCCGTTCAGGAGATGTTCAAGCAGAGTGTGGCCGCTTTTGGCGAAGTTCATATTCTTATGGCGAATGCGGGAATTATGGAACCATTCAGTGGTACACTTGATGAAGCTGATCCGTCTGCGTGGTGGGGCGTCTGTGTATGTTCTGTCTACTATCTTTGGAACTTGAGTATACATATATGATTTTGTGCTCCTGCTTACAGTCTCTAGGAGGTCAATCTGAGAGGAACATTTAATCTCTGTCAGTCTTTTATTCAGCATCGCAAGAGCCTCGAGAACAAATCCCCTCCCGGTGTTATTATTGCTACATCCGATCAGGCTTGTACCCAGTTGTTCCCGGTAAGAACTGAATCAAAAAAGGGAGTGTCCGTGTGCTGATATTATATAGGGTTACTCGGCGCACTGCATCACCAAAACTGCCATAAATCGCATCATTGAATACGCTGAAGCTGAAAACAAGGAAGTTATCAAAGCATTTAGCATCAACCCCGGCGGCATCCCCACCGAATTGGGCCTTGCCTGTCCGGAAAGGTTCCACCCATATTTAACCGCCGATGTGACATTGCCGGCTGCGGTCTCCGTTTGGCTAGCTACATCGGACAGTGCTTACTTTCTGTCTGGGCGGTATGTGGATTGCCAGTGGGATGTGGATGAATTGTGTGCGTTAGAAGGGAGGATTGTGGAGGATGATTTACTCTCCCTGCGGATTAAAGAAACGTGATAGTATATCTGTAAATTCCTCCATGTGGAATGGGGTTTAATATTCATTCAATGACAGGGAGCTTGTATAACGTTTACGGATCCCTCGCCGGTATAGTTTCGAGGCATATCTAAGGCAGGATTGTGTGTGAAAAAGTCGGCTGGTTTCAACATCACTGACATTGACTCTGTCGGCATGACGGGAAACTCTTCCACGCGCGGTGAGTGCGTCATTCCGAAGGTAAGCCACACAATCACATCCTCATTTCGCACAGAACCACTGCTTGCAACATACTTCGATATTCCGTCGATTTCCTCTGATGAGTTGGTGGTCCATTTCCCGCCAGCCCACAGATCCCCCTCTTGATGCCGCGTCACCCAAACATGATGCTGCGCGAATTTGGCGCGTTTCGCATTAACCGAGGACGGATGAGCGAGAAGCATTTGGGACGGTGGAGGCATGAATTTGTATCCCACCGGGTTCTTGGAGTATGGATTCACGCTATTTTCGTTGATTATTTTGAAGACGCGGTTTTGCAGGGGGTTTGCATCGCGAAAGCCGGGCTGTTCGATGATGTCCTTTCGCACTTCCCATGCATTCCCGTGGATATTCAGAGAGTCATCCATCTCCAATGGATGACATTCTTCAGTTTGAACGGAGTTGTTATATCCGTCGATTGCCGTGTCTAATCGAAGACAGAAAAGATGCTGATGATTCTGAGCGAAGATGCCGGGAGCAACGACATTTCCCCATGGCGATACCTTGCCAGACTCAATAAGATGAGTAGACAAGATTCCGGTGGCTTTGACATCGTAAGAAAGATTGGCCGCTTCATCAAACTTCCAAGCCATGATATAATCGTAATTTCCGACGGTGATCATGGTTTGCAGGATCAAGACCCTTGATCGAGCAGAGACGCTGGCATGAGTGGCATCATTCGTATGCTTCCAGGAAATCCCATTGTCTTCCTCATGTAAGCATACCACATTTGGTAGTTCAATCGCCTGTCCACTCGACCCATTGCACAGTCCATGAAAATAATAGATCGACCCCAGGCAGTCACAGCCCAATCGGAGAGTATTGGCAAGTGCACCAGCACCAGCATCTCCCACGTCGAACGCCTGCTTGGTATGATACGGCGAGCGAGGATCACCATAAGGAACAGTCATCTCACTCAAACTGAGTCGGTAGAACAGACTCCGATTGTCATATCGGACATCATGAACCACCATTCCTTCGCGAAAATTGAAACTCACTCGGAAGCTCCATTTCTGCCACTCCACCAATGATGCGTCTTTGACGGTAAAGCTCACACCTTCTGGTTGGGTAACGACGATGGGTTTAACGTCTTTTCGGCGCTGAGGTTGAAGGTCGTCGACAAAGTTGCTTGGCCGGCAGTCCTTGAGGGCGGTTTTCTCCCACCATTTCCCTGATACTTCGTATCCTTTCTTCTTGTCTTCTTCTCTTTCTTCCTTCTTAAATGCTGAACCTAGCCACTTTTTTGGCTCTATCCCAGCTGTTGGTAGCGGATCGATCGAAATCACCTCGCGAGTCAAGATATCCACCACGGGAGAAATAGGAAGCGGGAATGCATATCGATTATTCTCCGGATGAGATCCCTTTGGCCCCTTGACGTAGGCAATGGCTCTCAAATGACGAGGTGGTATCTTTGCGGTGTCTTTGTCTGCGCCATGTGGCCATGCATCATACAGAAGCTCTATGTCGTCATTTAAACCGAGCTCCTTAAGAGCATCGGCCCACAGCTTCGATTGGCGAACAACTTCAATGCCGCCTCTATTTTCCAGTGCATCCATGAACCCTTGGTGGATGCTAGGTACTGAAAAATGGGCAAGTTCACTCTTATCGTCTAGAGAGACAATTTCCTCGTGGATTTTTGTCGTGTTTTTGATGTAGTAAAGAAGTTCCACACGACGAGGCAATTTAGGCCGACTGGCTGGTGGTTCCCCGGCATGTTCCAATTCCAGATATGGAATCATGTCGCTCTTTGGAGGCTCTATGAGACTAATTGACTTGAACGCAATTTGGTCATGGTTCACATTATGGCGGGCTGTTGCTAATGGGAGCGTGATTTCTACTGCTGATTCGATTTCCAGGGCAGTGATGCTGGCGAAGGGGTGTGGATTCAGGCGGACTGAAACCGGTTCTTTCATTTTGAATTGATGATCCTGTGGCCGTGTACGGAGTGTTGAATCGATGATGAGGGATTAGGTCAACTGACAACTTGAAGAGATGTCTTCGTGCGGATTAGCCCGTGAGTCGTGGGGAGAAAAAAAGAAAACAAAAATATACCAGACAGGAAAATTACAATGTCCATCCACTCTGCTAAATCTTGGAGTACAGTACTGTACAGAGAGTTCAGTCTCATCTGACCCAAGTCTTGGAACAGGGTGGAGTATTATCTAAGATCCACACGACCCCGAATAGGATAAAATCGGCTTTCTTCCATGTACTTTCCCGCAAAAATGACGGAGTGGATCCCCGATAACTCGGAGACCCGGTCGCGCGATCGAATGAAAGTTACGGCGTATCCGGTCACTTTGGAAACGATCTGGACACCAGAAGCACATTTTGCCGCATATTACAACTTCTATCTGAATAGTAGCAGAGCAGAATACCTTATTTACACAGGGACAATCCTGAAGATCCCAGAAATATCATGTACGTATCGTAGCGTATTAGTTAGGTATTTCTGAGCATCTGCAGGTTTTCATAAGTGCGACTAGTGGAACTAGTGGTAACGAGATATACAGTTGCATTTTGGATGCATTTGGATATTCAACAGCTCATTGTACAGGATAATTATTAGTGCGATGCCGGCAGAACGCCAAGTCTGCCTTTCCAACCAGGGAAAGTGGTCTATCCAACTCCCATTTTGGCTTTAAAAGAAACATCGCAAATTCAGGGCTGTCCTCCACTCCTACAGGCGAAACGTCAGAAAGCAAAGTTGTATTCATTTGTTATGAGGTACTTGGTCAGGTTGCAAATGAAGAAGCGCCGAATGCTCTTGCATCCCACCGAACTCGTCGTAAATGTCGATTCGGATCCTTGACGTGATTTCGCGCATGTAGCCAGCGACGGTTATCCATGAGAATGATCGATCCTCGAGATAAATCCTGGGCCGTCAGGTGTAAAGTATTTGCATTGGCAGCTGGCCCAAGGAGAACAGATTTTAGCTCCTCCAAGGCTTCCGCGGCCTGTTCTTCCAGCGGGGTGATGATATCTTCACGAAAACGAAGTTGAGCTGTCTTTCCATCTGCACTTGTCGCAAGTAAGCCCCCAACGATATATTGATCCTCTGGGCTTTTCTTGAACTCGGGTGGGACGGCAATTCGATAATTCGGGGCGAAGAGCCACTTTTTAGCGAATGGCGAGAGCAGAGCGAGCAACTGCTCAACTTTCAAAACAGACAAAGTACCACCGCCACATGTATCCGGTTGAAGAACATGCAAGGCAAAAAATCGCGGCGGACATTTCTCGTAGCTGCAGTCCGTATGCCAGGGGAATTCGTTCATTGTTTCGGATCGAGCCTGGCAATGTTGAAGACTTGCCGGTGTTGGACGAATGTCCCACATCCATCCTCGGTTGGCACTGTGAGTGATTGGTAGGCCGTGACCATTGGTTTTGTGAAGGCCTCTCACGAGGGATTGGATGTAGTTGCTATCGTGGTCATCGAAGGCAAGTTTGATGTGGATGATGGCATCGCGTTGGAGATGTTGATCGATAGTAGTGAGGTGAGTTTGATGAGAGGCAATGTCTGGGTGCGGGACCGTAACGTAGGGAATAGATGATACTGAACCTGTTGTCAATGATGAAACAGAATGGCTGACGCGAAATAATCTTCACGGTGTTCAACTGACTGGCAAAAGGGCGAGGACGTATCAATCGCTGCATGTTGAAAGATGATACAGAAATTGATCAGATAGCAATCTGTTCGGTTCGGTAAGATGTTCCCATGGGACAAACATTCGATTTAGAGGAATCTGGATCTATCCATCGATCGGCTCCATCGTTCCAGCTAGCCACCGATCTTTACATACGCCCCTTAGTATTTACAATACAGACACACAGGTATGGGGAATGGATGGTATCATACGTAATTTACACATATTGAAACCCTAGCCCCTATATGGGTAGATGATTCTCTTAGCCGAAGTTAAAAGTCACTCTTTACGAAGTACGATTTTTCTGGCCATCCGTCTCCTCCAATTCATCTCTGTATTCATACCAACTGGTCTCAAAATGCAGATTCCCCGAACTGGGATGCAGCAAATATGCCTTAACGCAAGTAATCATGCGGCGTTAATAACACCCACTGAAGTGGGTCACTCTGAAAGAGTGCGAGATCGCGAGGCATACACAACAAGCATTTTACAGTCCAATCCAGCTTCGGTATGGCCGGAAGGCTCTATCACTTCGCACTCTCATCCGATACTGGTGAATGTCGAGGATCACATTGATCAAATCAAAGATCTCCAAGAAGCACTCACATTAGCAATTGTGAATATTGTTGGACGGTGGTGGGATCCTGAGACGGATTTCCCGGGTCGGATGCCGCTTGAGCCTTATGAAGAGGACCTTTTGAAAGTAAATTATATCTTGAATGTTTTTTTCGTCGATCCCCATTTGTTGATTGATTCTGCAGTGGATGGAAAACTTGCCAACGGGAACAGTTCCCCCGTTCGATCAATGCCTAGGATCCTGGCGGCCTGATTTTCTGATTGAAGAGGTACCCAATTCGACCGAGTCTAAACAGACTCGCGAGAAATTTCGCATTTGCGAGATCAACGCTCGTTTTTGCTGGAATGGCTTCTTCCATAGCGCCTATGGCCAACAGGCTTTAGTTGATATGGGTGCGAAAGAAAAGGGGTTCCGGGGAGCTGCGAATTGCGAAGAAGTGAGTCTGACATCAGTTGTCGTTTCAGCGCGGTTGAAAAAGATGAAGAAGAAAGAAGGAGAAATAGACGCTTACGAGAATCAAACTACGGTAGATTATCGATGGATTATTCACTCTATTCGACACATCCAAGACTCTTCATCTTCTCAAAGGGCAAGAATCAGGGATTGATATCGGAATGTTGGCCTGGGCCGTCGAAAGGCGGACGGGGATACCTCCTCGATTCATCAAACCTGAGGACCTGCGTTTAATTCCGTGCAAGGTGTCTCTTTTTGGTCAAAAGTTGTGTTGTGTAATCCCAGATGATGCGCATGTTTCGTCGACTTCGACTGTCTTCCGATCAAATGGTGAGCGACTCGAAGAGATCCACCAAGTCAATCTTGAGCTTCACCAAAGAGAATTGCGGGCAATGCCGACTGATATACTCCGCCATTTGTCACTACGCTGTTTTAACGATATGCGCACCATCCTTCTCGTCCATGACAAACGGATGTTGGGCCTCATTCTTCAGGAACTTGATTCGCTCGTTTCTCGGCACAAGGTCCTGACCCCGGCTCAGGCTACAATTCTCCGAGAAGGTATTTCGACGACTTTGCTTCCCGGCTCTGTGGAAATGAATCAGTTCATTGACATTTCTCGCACCAATCCCAACCTCAAGAACCAGTTTCTTTTGAAACCCATAAGGGGCGGGAAAGGTGCAGGTATACTCTTCGGCGATGAACTGTCCCCAGAAGATTGGCAAAGCAGAATAGAGGGTTGTGTGTGTGCAATGATCTCCCCGGAACGCACCTCATACATTGTTCAACGGACTGTTCCTCAAGCAGTCTACGATGTGGTTTCGAGGGATGGTGACAAGAGCAAACAGGTGCGTTTGGTTGGTACATATCTTGTCATCAACGGTCAATACTTTGGTCTGGGAATATGGCGTGCCAGTCAAGCTCGCATCTGTGCCATTTCTCAGGGAGCATCGTGGATGTGTTCGATCCTTAGTATCTGATAACGGCGAAAGCTTGATTGATTGGGAAACCAAGTGACCAAAGGTACTGGGAGATGAAAATCCCATGAGGCGCTTGCGTGAAGGAGGATTGATTGGCCAGACCCATGAATTTGCCTCGAGTAGTGTCTCTTGACGATGGGTTCAAGAAACAGGCAATAAAAACGGCAATTGCAAATGGACAAAGACAACTGCACTGGAGTAGAAGTTCCTGTTTAGATACCCTCTCCGAGGGCTTTCCGATAGTTCACAATGAAGGTTATTCGCAGTATCTTCAATTTTAGAGGTGACATTCAGCTGCAAGTCAACTGATATCCTCATTTATATCTCTTTCTGTCAGAGGTTAAGTAACGTAATCGGTAAGCGAGCGGGCCATGTAAGCCAGCGGGCCACTCCAAAACATATAGTAAATGCGATAAATTGTCGTTCAATATCTCTACAATGATGGTTCAAAAAGATGTAAAAACTATTCTATATACTTCTATGAGATAACAATAGTCTATTACGGAAGTTTGGTATAATTTAATAAAGGATTTTATAACATTACCATAAAATACACTGTAATTTATCCACTTTAACACCAAGTATGTATCTTTGACTTGGTGTGCCGTTAAAATGAACAAAATCCCGTAGGTATACTATAGATAATATAAAAAATGTCAAGCTATAGGAGGATTTCATAGTATATGCAAATAAATGCAGGTGTGCTGCAAGACGCAGAAGAACCAGAAAATTGATGGGAATCCGTGGGAAACTGAGAAAAATACGGATTTCTAGGCATCTGCACATAATCAGATCACAGAAACAGACGGAATTGAGGTTTGTTAAGCCCCCGAGGTTGTACAGTATGCCCAGGTGGAGATTAAGATACTTTAAATACACAATACCATTTGCGAATCCTGTACACACCGCTTGTTAGGATCGAGAATCGAAATTGATTTTATGATCGGTCGGACCCGGTATGGCGTCCACTAGAGCTGAAGAAGCGTCGATTTGAAAATTTTCAGGAACTGTCTCCACCTTCCCCCACCCAACCGAACTTACCAGCAGCTTTTTTCTCTTTTTCCCCCTTTCCCCTGCCTCACGGGCTTACGAAGATCATTCAGAGACATTTGGTTCTTCTTCGTTGTCCGGGCAAATACCTTTGCCCTTCGGCTTTTTGAAGGAGTATGGATGGAACAAACTAGGCCGCGTGGATCTCTACCATGACGGTAATAGACTTAGAAGGGTAACAGTGACACATGTAGCTCTCTAAGTAGACTAAGTCGCTGAAGCCGGACACCGTGCTTGAAATGTTCCCAGATTATCGGTGTTTGGTTAGTCAGCAATTGCATAACATGGTCTGAGGCAAGGTTGATTGATCGCATACACAATCCAAATTCCACGACGTCAGACTCGATCAGATAATAGACTTCTTGCAACAATGAGTCTCTTTCATGGGTTCAACGCATTTTCAGTCCAAACTCAAGCAGACCCAGCTATAAACATCCATGGTCTGCAGAGTGGTGATGCCTCGTCTTCCCTTCCACCACTTATTTTGCTACATGGATTCCCTCAGACGCTATACGCCTGGCACCGCATTGCACCCCAGCTTACCGACAAGTACACAGTCATATTGATCGATCTTCGAGGCTATGGACAATCTTGCAAGCCCACAGGCGTGTCGGCCTACGCAAAAAGCGCTATGGCTCGTGATTGTATTACCGTAATGGATAGCCTAGGCTTCGCCGATTCTTTCTACGTCTGTGCTCACGATCGGGGTGCCCGAGTAGCGCACAAGCTCTGTGTTGACTACCCCAGTCGCGTGAAAAAAACAATTCTTATCGACATTTGTCCAACACTGGCGATGTTTACCAAAACAGACTTTCATTTCGCCAAAGCTTATTTCCACTGGTTCTTATTGATTCAGGATGCGCCGCTTCCCGAGACATTCTTGTCAGGACGTCCTAGAGAAGTGATGGCATTGATGATGGGCGAACGACCTGGCGAGGGACTGAAAATTTTCGACCCAGAATGTTTTGACACCTATGTTAAAAATCTGGAAGATCCTGCTACTGTTCATGCCATGTGCAATGACTACCGAGCGAGTGCCTCATTGGACCTAGACGAGGCTCGGGAAGATATGACAAATCATAGATTGGTGCAATGTCCACTGTTGGTTATATGGAGTAAGCATGGTGTTATTGAGAAGTCCTTCAAGGCAATTGAAGAATGGCAAGCAGTGGTGGCACAAGGGGTTGCCGTACAGGGCTACAGTCTTGATTCAGGTCATTCCATACCCGAGGAAGCACCTGAATTGGTTTTGTCTGCCATTGGCGAGTTTTTGTCGGGGTGATGTGATATACCTAGGCATATCGTTGAGTCGACGCACTCAACTTAATCATATCCAATCGCGCTGGAAGCTGTTTCTGAACAGACGATTATTTACAACATTGCCATCTATTGAGTCTCCTATGATTTTTTCGGGATTTTAAGATGTGGCTGACGATCATTTTTGGACGAGAAAAAGCAGCTCTCTCTTGTCCTTGTTTTCCCTGGAGCCAATAAGCCGCTATCTTGACCTCTCATCTTCCTGCTCTTTGGATACACCTTCTGAGACGGGCAACGGCTCCTTCGGGAGCTAGCTGGCTGATTCCAAGGTTGCGGGGTAGCACAGCGGATACTTTAGTAGCTGGTTCAACTGCTTCCGCGATTGGACAATTTATTTCATACCTTTAATTTATAGCCACTTCACTTACTAGAAAGGTCTGTAAAGGCGTTCTTTGTGACAAGAGGTGAAGATTCAGGTGAAGAATATTTATGTGGGTAAATAAGTGCCTGGGTGCAATGATTTAACCCCAGCAACCAGTATTAAAAAACCTACGGATGGTGGAGACTACATAGCTCATGGTATCTTGGTCACATTTCCTTTACTTTTGAAGGTTGTGGATCGCTGTAACTCGTGTGTTCACTTTGGCATGGAGATAATCGTAATCAAATGTACGCTATTCACGTTTGTGATGATTATCTTCGGGGGCGCGTTCGCCCTCGAAAAAACGAACTACAGACCCAAGTCCGTATGAGGCCAACTGGCAACAGTACAGTTGCGAACCGACATATTGAGGATTGAGCATCGAGCAGTACGTATATTTCACCTAGCGATACTCACTATGACACAGTTATTATTTAACAAGCAAGACTTTCAAGTATAATCCTCGTAGATAAAGATGCTTTATTGTCGACGTAATAGAAGTAGTAGGATAGGATCTCGTGACTCTTACGCACCGTATATAGCTAAGCCACCACACTGATTATAACGGAGAGGTGTTAGGTCAGGTAAGGTTGACGCAACGGTACTGGAGTCGGATTGGGAGTATAGTGAATACGCGTTGCGTTGTAGATAAGATAGACAAGAGTAATATCCTCCGCTCCAAACAGAGACTGATTCTGAAGGATTCAGTCAGAGATCTCCTACAATCTTCCAAGCTGTGTGGGTTCGACAGGGGTCCAAGAGTGGATACCCCGTGACTCGGCGGGGCAACATGATTGACTCGATGTTCCACCATTGTCGTTCCTATTATCCTTAACATTAGATATAAGCACTATCCTACCCATACCAATAGTTCCTAAACACCAGAGTACCGCAGCTTATGAATTATCTTTCCAGTTATAAGATACTAATTCTTTCTAAAGCCACTTAGCTATAGGTATTTAAGAGTAGGCGACGATTGTATAGGAGGTACTTAAACTCTCGGGGCGGCACCCCAGGCCCCACTGTTTACTAAGTGACACACGTTGGTTAGTAGCATAGTGCCCACATACGAGTCCTGACTGAATGTTGTGTGTTAGTATCCACCCGTCTTTGTTGATTCGACGACGAAACCCCGCTTACCGCCCTACTCATCGGCTCTTTCAGTCGCTTCACTTGGATGCCCAGGAACGCCCATCTGTTGCCGAATGTCCTGCACGACCCTGGAATGCTGACGTGTCCTTCCCCTCCCCATGCTGACTTCCCCATTTAGTCACAATATTTTGGTCTGGTCTTGGCTGTCTTCCAAGCTCTAAGGGTGAGGTTTTCCAAATGACATCAAAATTGTCATCTGAGGGAGAGCCTACACCTGAAAATATCGCGAATGACATTCTTTATAATGGAAGTATTGTATTCAAAAGCCTCACATCAATTTTGGAACACCGGATGTGGAGACGTATCTAGCAATGGAAGACCCTCGCATGGTTCATCCCACTACCCACGAGCCAGCGCTTACGGGCCGAAGACAGTAGCCCCAGAGAGGCTCGAGCCACAGCGAACTCACGCGACAAGTGACCCAGATTTATCGATATGGACATGCAGAGCTTTTTCATTTCTAGTTGCTTTGCCTTCTAACGCTCTTTTAAAACTCCACTGACGACTATCAGGGACGTCAAAACCAGATGCAAATATAATAATGCAGGCTGCCACGGGCATATCTCGCTGATTGGTGTCAGCCTTGCCTTGCTATTTATGGTTAGACTCTTTTGGGAAAGTCTCCGACGAGCTGACCCGTCTCGTGTTCGAGTGAATCACGCCAGAGCTAACCGATAGAGAACCATTCCAGCGGCGAACTACAACGTGCGTTCGTCCCAGCATAGATACCACACTGTTCTGCATAGCCCGTTTGTTGACACACTCGATCACTTATCCTTCAATAACTTTGCCCTAATTACTTTTGGCCCGTCATATGATACTATATTTACCGAATTTACAAATAATTTACTTTCGAAAATCTAGTGCTGAATATAGTACCCGAAGGATGATTTGACTATGTGCCAACTATTGCACAATTCCCTTGTGTGTAGACTTTCGTAGTTTTCAAAAGGCACTAGGAGGCACTAGGCAGTTCTAGGCCTGTAGAAATGTGACTTTAGGGAAAGTCTGCAGGATTCGGGCGCTTCCGACACTTGTCTTTTTGTTCTCCACTTAGAAGGGGCCCAATTCCGGTGGCCAACCTATTGAGTGGTAGTGCTTTAGAAACAACGTCGAGATATGAGGGGCGAGGCCACCTGCCTAGGTGCTCAGGTGGGGCATTTTGGCTTTCAAAGAATAGAGGGCGGTTCGCTCAGTATATTCCATAATAAATTGCCACAGAAGCGAACTCACCTTGTGCAAGGCCTATTAATCTTTAAACATGTCTCCTTGATGGGTTCAATCCACCCCGAGTAACGTATTCAACAAAATCTTTGAAATGGACATCAGAGGAAGTGAGCCAATCGCTATCGTGGGAAGTGGCTGTCGCTTCCCTGGTGGATCTTCATCCCCAGCAAAATTATGGGAACTACTCAGCCAGCCTCGAGATGTGTCGAGCAACATTCCCGAGGATCGATTTAGCTGGCAAAGCTTTTACCATCCCGACGGTGCTCACCATGGTACGACAAACACAGCACGAGGATATTTCCTCGAAGAAGGCATTCGCGACTTCGACCCTAAGTTTTTCAATATCCCTCCCTCAGAAGCAGACTCAATGGATCCACAGCAGCGGTTGTTACTCGAGGTTGTTTACGAAGCTATAGAATCAGCTGGTATGACTCTTCAAGGAATGCAAGGCACGCGGACGGGAGTTTTTTTAGGCATGATGAGCTGTGACTATGATGACCTTTTGCTTGAGGACTTGAAGTCTGTGCCCACATATACCGGTACAGGAATCGAGCGTAGTATGCATGCAAACAGAATCTCATATTTTTTTGACTGGCATGGGCCGTCGATGAGTATTGACACAGCGTGCTCCTCAAGCATGATGGCCATTTATTTGGCAGTGCAGGCTTTGCGGAATGGGGACGCTTCAGTGGCAATCGCGGCTGGAGTCTCATTGATTATTGGACCTGGTAAATTGTTCGTCGTGTGAGTATGAAGAGCACAGTAGAGCTAACAGAGATTATAGGTAACTTTATAGTTCTGAGTAATCTGAACATGGTGGCGCCTGATGGTCGATCCAAGATGTGGGATGCAGAAGCCGATGGCTATGCGCGTGGCGAAGGCGTCGGTGTTTTGGTTCTCAAGCCACTCAGTGCAGCACTGAAAGATGGAGATCAAATAGAATGTGTCATTCGTGAAGTCTCTGTCAACCAGGACGGCCGTACCCAGGGAGTCACTGTGCCAAATGGGGATGCTCAAGCAGATCTCATCCGTCAGACATACAGACGTGCTGGTCTAGATCTCAGTCGTGTGCTCGACCGTCCACAGTACTTTGAGGCTCATGGTACTGGTACTCCAGCTGGTGATCCCCAGGAAGCACAGGCAATATCCGGGGCTTTCTTTGGTGCAGATGATACTGCTTCTAGTGAGAGTCCGCTGTACGTTGGATCCATTAAAACAGTCATTGGTCACACTGAAGGCGCAGCAGGTATTGCGGGCATTTTGAAAACATCATTGGCTCTTCAACATGGATATCTCCCTCCCAACCAGCACTTCAACTCTCTTAGCTCTTCTGTCGCTCCATTTGCCGAAAATTTGGAAATTCCCACGTCTCTGCTTCCTTGGCCTTCAATTCCAGATGGTGGTCCAAGAAGAGCCAGTGTTAATAGCTTCGGTAATCTTTCGCGTCAATAGCTGTTTCTCTCTCGCTGACATGGGTCGTCGTACAGGATTTGGCGGTTCCAATGCTCATGCCATTTTGGAGTCCTTTGATCCCATGACGCAAGTCATCAAGCAGGGCGCTCCATTCCAAAGTCCTACATCCCCTTTCACATTCTCAGCCCCATCTGAGAGGAGCCTCAAGGCAGTCCTGCGTCGCATAGCAGAGCATATTCAAGATTTCCCCGACATCAACATGCGTGATCTCGCCTACACACTTCAAGTCCGTCGATCTATTTTCCCCTTTCGCAGAACATTCTCGGCTCTCACTGCTATTGAACTGTGTAAGAAAATCCATTCAGAGTTGGAGATCTCAAAAGAGAATAACAGTTCCGCAATCGGAGTCCGCGCACTATCGAATCCCAACAAGAAGATACTTGGTGTTTTCACAGGCCAGGGAGCACAATGGATGGGCATGGGCAAGGAACTCATTGCGCGATTACCCTATGCTCAAGAGATTTTGCACCAACTCCAACAAAATTTGGACACCTTACCAGATGTAGACAAACCATCATGGTCCCTTCGTGACCAGTTATCTGCTGACCCTGAGACTTCGCGCCTCAACGAGACCGCAATCTCCCAACCATTAATTACAGCCATCCAAATCATACTGGTCTGTTTACTCCAACAAGCTGGTGTCGAGCTCACCGCCGTGGTTGGACATTCATCTGGTGAGATCGCAGCAGCTTATGCGGCGGGTTTCATCACCGCTGCAGATGCTATTCGCAATGCCTACTACCGGGGTCTCTTCGCAAAACTCGCAGCTGGGCCAAATCAGGAAAAAGGAGCGATGTTAGCAGCAGGTATCTCCTTGGATGAGGCCAAGGAGCTGTGCAGTCACCCTTATTACAGGTACCGGGCTATGGTTGCAGCCAGCAACTCGCCTGTCAGCGTGACACTTTCTGGGGACATCGATGCGATCGAGGGTCTGAAATTCCATTTGGACGAAACAAAGAAGTTCTGCCGTCCACTGCGTGTTGAGGCAGGTTATCATTCACACCACATGAACCCTATTGTACCGGTGTATGTTCAAGCCCTTGAGAAATGTGGGGTTGAAGCGATTATGCCTGGAAGTGATCACCCTCGTTGGTGGTCAAGTGTGCATCCAAGCATTGGGCAGGTGAAGTTCACGAAAGAACTTGGTATCAAGTACTGGAAAGACAACATGGTCCAGTCAGTCTTGTTCAATCAAGCTGTGGAGAATGCTGTGACTTGCGCCGGTCCATTCGACATCGCCATTGAGATTGGGCCACACCCTGCACTTCGAGGACCTTTCCAACAAACTCTCAATGCACTATCACAAAACGAGATTCCATACTTCGGATGTTTAACTCGTGACAAAGACGGCTTGGAGGCATTCTCGGAGACCCTTGGGTCTATTTGGTCGCTTCTGGGTCCCTCGGCTGTGAACCTTGATGCCTTTGAACGTGGTGCGGCCCCTCACGTTGCTGATCGAGCTTTTCTCAGGGGTCTCCCCTCTCATCCATGGAGCTATGAGCGCCCATACTGGTTTGAATCGAGGATCACCCGTGAAAAATGGCACCCTCAAAGTGAACTCCACTCGTTACTTGGAGTAGTTTCAGGAGGCAGGACCGAAACCGAAGTCAAATGGCGAAACTTTCTCCGCCTCAAGGAGATACCTTGGCTAGAACATCACCGGATTCATGACCAGCCAATCTTTCCCACAGCTGGCTACATGTGTATGGCTTGGGAGGCAGCTCTGAAGATCTCCGATGGGCGCTCCATTCAATTGTTCGAGTTGCGCGACATCAAGATTGGCCATGGGATTCTTTTGCATGACACATACGCCGGCATTGAAGTCATCTTTACTCTCACCGCCATCATGAAACCTTCCAAGGTCACGAATACCTTGCATGCTCGATTTCTCTGCCATTCCTGTACCAATAAAGATGACGGTTTGCTGGTCCTTAATGCTGAGGGAGAGATACTAGTGACATACGGCACGCCTTCGGTTTCTGAGCTCCCCGCAATCCATTCCCACGTACCAAATCTCGTGGAGACAGATACTGAGGAGCTCTATACTGCTTTGAATCGAGTGGGATATGGCTATTCGGGAGACTTCAAAAGCATGGTCTCACTCAAGAGGAAACGGAACTATTCATCGGGCCTGATACGAAGAGCACCCACAGATTTGGTCATTCATCCCGCTACCCTGGACGCTGCCTTCCAGGCAGTGTTAGCGGCAATAAGCTATCCTGGTGATGGAGCCCTATGGGCGGTTTATACCCCAGTCTCGGTGCGCTATGTCAGTTTTAATCCATATTTTGCCACCATGGATGATAAAGGTGATAAAATTTGGCATTTTGAGGGTACGCTCAAGGATTCTGGCGCTAAGCACAGCGAAGGGATGGTTCAAGTATATCCACAAGGAGGTTCGAATGCAGTTTTCCAGATGGAAGGTATCACTGCAAAGCCATTCCATTCAATGACTGAAGCGGATGACCGAAGGCTCTTTTCGAAGATTGTCTTCAAGCAATCTTCAGTTGATGGTGATATGGGTTCAGGCGAGCATGTAGATTCCACGGAAGACTACCAGCTGGCTCATCTCCTAGAGCGAATTGCCCACTACTATCTTCGCCAGCTATTTCAGACTCTCGCTGCACATGAAGGATCAGACACTTGGCTGCACCAACAGGACACTTTGAGCAATTTAGCGCGCATTATGAATCAGACCTCAACAGGCAAACATGTTTGGGCTAGACAAGAGTGGGTTGCGGATACGAAGGAATATATCATGGAGTCAGGAAAAGGGTAAGTTTGGTTGAAGCCGAGGGATCAATGCGGCATTGCTAACATATCGCTTTTCTTCGTTTTTACTTTAGATTTGCACACGTCATCGACTTGCGCATCATGCATTATGTGGGAGAGAATCTCTTATCCGTGTTTCATGGAGAAAAAACAGCGCTCGAATACCTGACGAAGAGCAATATGCTGAACGACTACTACCGCAACGGTTTGGGCTTTTCAATTTTGAACAATTGGCTAGCAGAGACTGTACATCGGCTCATTCAACGCTTTCCGCAAATGCACGTTTTAGAATTTGGTAAGACTGAGAAAATAGATCTTAGCGTTTTCTTCTTCTTCATACTGACTGTAAATCTAGGCGCTGGGACTGGCGTCACCACTGAGAATATTTTTCAGTCTACCGGCCTCCAATTCGCATCCTACACGTTCGCCAACTGCTCTTCTGATTTCTTTGGCACTGCGCAGGAGCAATTTAGAGAGTCTTTCAGCAAAGTACAGTATCGCACTCTAGATTTTGAAGCAGACCTTGCAATCCAAGGCTTCGAAGAGTATAGCTTTGATCTCATTATTGCATCCAATATCGTCCACATAACGAAGTCTGTCGAAACGACGTTATCAAAGGTTCGAAATCTCCTACGACCTGGAGGGTATCTCATCATATCAGGACTCACGAGCAGCACATCCATTCGAGATCACCTATTGATGAATGCATTACCAGCACTACAGTACGGACTTGATGATGGGCGACAACTTGCTCCTTCTCTTGAAACAGCCCAGTGGGATGACCTTCTGCGCAAGTCGGGCTTCTCCGGGGTGGATACAATGCCACCTGAAAATCATTCCTTGCTGTATCCAGTCTCCATCATGGTTTCTCAGGCTATTGATCCCCGTGTGGAGTTTTTAAGAGAGCCCATCTTCTGCCCCGATCCATATATAGGCGCGGGGGGTAATCTTGGTGAGCTGTTGATTGTGGGTGGGAAAGCCCTACATACTTCCAAGCTTGTTCAACGGCTCTTGCTGGTTCTTTCGACGAAATTCATCAAGGTTTCCATGGTGAAAAGCCTCGACGATGTTGCTCAATTTCTAGGACCGATTCCCGCAAGTATTGTTTTCCTAGGAGACTTGGACTATCCGACATTCGAGTCTATCACCGAAGCTGAGCTCAACAGTATCAAACGGATGACTAGTGGGACGCGAAACATGCTCTGGCTGACATCTGGCAGTCAGGGGAGTGAGCCGTATAACAATATGAGCATTGGATTTGGTCGATCTCTGGTCTATGAGATGCCTGACATGCGCCTTCAGTTTCTCGATACCAATGATCCTCAGGCTATCGATCCTCTTTATGTTGCGCAACTGCTATTGAGATTGTGTGCACTCGGTAACTGGGCAGATACAGGACAGCTTGACGATTTGCTCTGGACGTCTGAGCCGGAGATCTACCTCCAGTGTGGCAAAGAATACATTCCCCGCGTGATGCACGACAAATCTCGCAACGATCGCTATAATACTCGACAGCGTATTGTTACTTGTAAAGCCAACGCTGCTATATTACCTGTTCATCTGGAGGTGCGCGACGCATCTTACATTCTCACTGAGGGATATCCGGTTCCCTGGGAGACAGAGGGAACAGTCACAATTGAAGTGTTGAAGTCAACTTTATCCGCCGTCAAGTTCCCATTGGTCGGTTCGGCTTACATCTCCTATGGCGTGGTCAAAGGTACCTCTGAGGCATTCATTGTGCCCACCCGTCATAACGCTTCAATCTTACACGTCCCTCGCGAAGCAATGTCTTACTGCGGCACTCACGCGACTACCGGAGACCAAGTTTTGGAAACGGTTGTCTGGCAGTTGATTGCCAATGTATTGCTACAGAGCTCATTCAGCCTGGGTAATGTCTTATTATATCAGCCGCCACGGGCTCTGCTTCCTGTGCTCGTTCGCACGTTTTCAAGCACAAGCATGGAGCTTGTTGAGATCTCGCATACTCCAACTTCACACCCTGAGGCAAGGCAAATTATCATACCACTAAGAGCGATGGCACAACACATCAAAAGTTTTATCCCCAAAAATATATCACTTTTTATAGACTTCTCTGCGGACCGGGGTCCCGGTGGCTTTTCAAGCTGCCTTCGTGCCTGTTTGCCTCCTAAATGCAAGAAGCTATGCTTAAGTGATATTTTTGGCACTGAAGCTGATTTTTCAATGTTGGATTGCGATGATTCAGAGTTTGCGATCTCTGATTTGACGACAGCAGTGACTGCTGCTATGAAAATCCCGGTCACTGCACATTCAGCTTGGAATATGATGTTCAAATCACCAGAGGAGTGTACAGGACAGATCCCAGGGCAAAATTTTCAGTTGATAGTTGACTGGATAGCAAGTTCCGAAGTGACTATACAAGTCCAGCCGGCAACCGCCCATGTCAATCTTCGTCACAACAAAACTTACTTGCTAGTTGGTCTGACTACTGACCTCGGTCAGTCACTATGTGAGTGGATGATCAGTCGTGGGGCTCGCATCATTGTGCTAGTAAGCCGAAACCCACGGGTAGAGCAGAGTTGGCTAGACGCGCAAGAGGAAAAAGGCGCAAAAGTTCATGTTTACGCCACGTAAGTCATAAGCCACATCAAACCTTTTTCAGACCATGAGGGCTAACCAACTTTTTCATCAAAAGCGATGTCACCAAAAAGCAAGAAGTTCGTGAATTGTACGACGAGATTATTACGGACCTACCACCTGTAGCTGGTGTGGCCAATGGCGCTATGGTCCTCAAGGACTCATTGTTCATGAACACAAATTTGGATATGCTCAATGAAGTACTTGCACCCAAAGTCGACGGAAGCAAGTATTTGGACGAGCTTTTCTCTGATCCAGGTCTTGACTTCTTTATCCTCTTTTCGTCCCTGGGGGTCATCACTGGAAATGGCGGTCAGACAAGCTACAATGCAGCAAATGCATACCTCACTGCTCTTGCTGCGCAAAGACAAAGTCGCGGTCTCCCAGCATCCGTCATGAATCTGGGCCCGATTCTTGGGCTTGGCTATATCACCCGTGCGGGTCTGTTTTCAGGAGACGATATCGACGACGCCGGATTGTATCCGGTTTCTGAATCCGATTTTCTCGAGAACTTTGCGGAGGCTGTATTGGCGAGCCCGGTCTTTCAGGGAGGCAATCATGATATCATTTCAGGACTAAGGGACGTTGACCCTGTCAGCAATCCGCGGGTCTCCTGGATTCACAATCCCCGATTATCTCATCTACAGCTCCATAGTGGCAGTGCTATTGCTGATAAGAAAGTTGGAAGCTCCATGTCAGTCAAGGAGCAGCTGTTAGGGGCAAACTGTTTTGAAGACATGCAGGGTGTCATTATGGGTATGTCTATTTTACGGATGAATCTTCGTGATGCTGATCAAGCTATTCAGATGCCTTCACAACCAAACTCTCAGTTATTCTTCAGCTTTCCATGGATAGCATAGATATTCTATCGCCACTGATTGACCTAGGAGTTGATTCCCTGGTTGCGCTCGACATTCGCTCTTGGTTTATGAAAAGCCTCAGCGTTGAGGTTCCTCTGTTGGAGATTCTCAGTGGCTCAACAATCTCCGATATTGCCAATTATGCGACTCAGCATTTGCCGCCACATATTTCGTCGGATCCAGCCAGGCTGAACCCTCTTGCATCGGAGTCACCTTTGGTCCATGGTGCAAATGACACATCTACGCGTTCAATTAGCTCGACTGGCGACTCAACATCCACGGATCAAATCACATTAAACGATGACACTCTAACTCCTCCGCTCAGTCCCAGTCTACCTGAAGAAGGCTTTTCACCGGGTGACTGTGTTAGTAAAAATTTGAGAGTATCGGAAGCACCGGTTGGAAACATCACGGGCGGAACTAAACTTTTGTCTTAATCATCATTATTCTCCTTCGTCTTATCATGGGTTTATGACTTTCATGCTAGATTAAAAAATTTAGATTATATCTTCTTGCCAATAGTTTATGGATATTTCGTATTGATTTTCGGGGATATACAAATTGCGGAACTGAAGCTCGGTACATTAGCAGCCAACAATATTCCGAGTGGTATCACCCACAATATTCCGAGAATCGGCTCACAGGTAAAAGGCTTGGAAACAACATCATCATTAGCAATATAGTAATTAAACTATTCATTGAAGTTTGATTTAATGGTCAGCAATATTCTGCATCTCAGGATACGCCACTGTCGCGATGTCAACCTACTATTCGCCAACATGGACTCACATTCCGGACAATTTATCAATCTCTCAACTAATGGCATCTGGTGTCGGGAATATCTCCCCGCATAAGACAATCTATGAAGAAGCCATCACCGGAAAGACGGTCGCATATGAGCCCTTTCGTTGTCAAATTCGTCAAACTGCGTATCATCTGCGACATGCTCTGTCTGTACAGCCCGGGGATATTGTATCAATCATCGCTTCCAGCTGCATCGATTATATTCTCACAGCACAGGCAGTTTGGTGGGCAGGCGGCATTGTAAGCCCAATCAATAACAGTCTACACCCCGATGAGATTTCTCATGCACTCAATCTCATCAAACCTCGGTTTGTGGTAGTTGATGAAACCGTCTACGACAAACTTCCAAAAGCCTTAGAGAGAAACAATACGTCTTGCGCTATATACACGATTGGAAATATACCCAGTACGGAATGGCCACCACTGCCACTCAGTCCATCCTCAGATACCAACGGAGACCTCGAGCTACACACGCCTATCACCATCACTGGCTTCAATTCCAAGGCTACATGCGCTGCACTCCTTCTGTCGAGTGGAACAACTGGCGCTCCCAAGGCAGTAATGCTGTCACACTATAATCTCGTGGCAGCATGCTTCCAGCTTCGGACCGATAACCCACAAAATTGGCGTGGATCACAGCGAGAGATATTTTTCCCGCCACTTTCTCATGTTTATGCGCTCTATGTGTGCTTTACTATGAATCTTTGGCTGGGTGCTTATGTTTGTCTTATGCCTCGCTTTGATGTGAAACTATATTGCCGCTTGCTGCAAGATCGATCGGCTACACTTGCACGAATCGTACCAGCTGTGGCTAGAGTTCTGGCTGAGAGCCCTGTTGTTAGGGAATATCGATACCCGGACTTGGAGTACTTTAGCTGCGCTGCTGCTCCGTTACATGTATTACTTCCAAAGCTTTTTTTCAGATACCTCGTTCTCTAACATTTCTTACTATAGGAAGAAACGGCTGCGAAGCTTCGAAAGGTGTTTCCTGGGGTTGCATTGTGTCAAAGTTTGTTTTGTTTTTTTACTTCCAGCCTTCAAGTGGCATTGTACGCTAACATATTCTTGCAGCTTATGGATGCACCGAATTAACTGGTCCATGTGTCCAGAGTGGTGTACGAGACAAGGACCTTCCGCTATCTGCCTCGGGTACCGTGATTTCAAATACCGAGATACGCTTCCTCGATCCAGCAGGCAAGGATGTTGGATCTCGAGGTCCGGGGGAGATTATCTGTCGAGCGCCAAATGTTATGATGTGAGTGTTCATACCTGGACTCGTTATGTGTGAGCCATTTCTAATACAGTGCTAGGGGCTACATGCATAATGTAAAAGAGACCGCCGAAACAACTTTGGAAGGCGGATGGCTTCGTACCGGCGATTTAGGTTACCTAGACTCCAAAGGGTATCTTTATATCTATGGTCGGCTCAAGGAGCTAATCAAGTACAAAGGGTAAACCTGGTCAACCTTTTTCACAGCTCTTAACTAATGATCTTTTCTACAGATTTCCAGGTTGCACCAGCCGAGTTGGAGAACATTATAATTCAACATCCACTGGTTGAAGAGGCAGCAGTCATTGGTGTCTGGTCTGCCAGCCAAGACACCGAGCTTCCACGCGCGTATGTAGTACTTAGGGAAGATCTTCGTGGATATTCCAACGCAGCAGTCCTGCAGGAGATTTCCGATTTCGTGTCTAACAAAGTTTCAAATTACAAAAGGTTGAGGGGTGGAATGGTAGCTATCGAAGCGTTGCCAAGAAACACTACAGGGAAGGTCTTGAAGAAGGTGCTAAAAGACAAGGCTGCAAACAGTGATGAAAAGAGAGTTTTGGGGCCCAAATTATGATTTGCTTGATTGAATAAATTTCGTTATCTGATCTCTAGTTCTGTTTCATGTGTATCTTCCTTGTGATAGACCACCTAGAAGAGATCGAGCGGGTCAGACTCACCCGAAGGCAGTGACTGCATCAGAGAATACCAATCAAAGTCCTCGGAAAATTGATTGAAATGGCTCCCATTTGTCTCCACAGTTCTTCGTGTAGATGGGCTCAGGGGGCTTTTGGAATCCTGATCACTAAAAGCTTTGGAGTCAGTCATCATTGCACCAAAGTCCAGTGAGAAAGGATCTTTGTTATTCCACATTTCTCCCAGGTCAAACATGTTTTCCATGTTTCCTGAGGACTCTATCAGCTCATCAAAATTCCCTAGGTGAAGAATCTCCAAACTTTCCGTGGAAAGAACATCACCCAGCGCTTCGTACGCTCTTGCAGCCGCTCCACTTTCGAATGACAGATTTCGAAGTAGCTTCGTGGCGAGAGACTTGGTGCCATTGAGGAGGGTCTCTGGAAGAACCGGAACATCTTGCCGACGCTCGAGCTCAACCCAGTATAAGCTTTCCACTAAAGCAGATGTTAAAAAATAGCCGCTTGGCTTGGGACATCCGAATGTATCAGTGTAAGCTTGCACCGCATCGATCATCCCCTTGCAGAGAGAGACACACGATTCACGGCGCTGGCAATCGTGAGTGTCAGATATCAAGGTATGATGGCGAATGCTCAGACGAAGAAAAGAAAATCTCTGTCATGCAAATTAGAACATCCATGTTTTGATAATCTCCTACGAGACTTACCAGAAAAACAAGAATCCGGCGACGAACATGCCTCTCGCTCTCCTCGTTCACATAATTGAAAACATTCTCTGAATTCCAATGAAGCGTTGAAGGTAGTCGGCGATAAGCCAACATAATCCGGGTATCTGTCAATTCAAGGTCCTCCCAATCATCCTGCTTCTCAGAGGCCCGTGGAGAGAAGAAGCAATCCCAAATGTATGACCATAGCTGACTGAATGCAATCATGCTCTGGAGTAGCTGATGATGATCCTGCAAGTCGCGATCGTCTTCTGCATCGAAGGAGTCTCTCACACCACACTCATTTTCTCGAACGGAGTATGTTATACCAATCTTTTGTGTAATCCGCTTGTCAAGGAAGTATAGCGTCCACCACAAGGACTGCCGGCAGACTATCTCGTCTTGTACATTTGTGGGCCAACGCTTCTGGTTATTGAGCTCGGTGCGACGCGCGATATAGAATCCTTGTGAGGCACTTTGTAGCGCCATCTGTAGCTTCTCTGCTCCGAGGAAGAAAGCTGCGGATAATGTATGGTAGATCATGGTGTCCAGATCATTATCATGCAGCTTCGCAAAGGTCTCCATTAGACTCAGTCCTTTGCAGTACGTTTGGGATCCCGGTGTAGAGTCTTCAGATGTATATGGCTCGGTCATCAGAGATGCATATGCCAGCATATTCAGTAATATTGCAATGATCTTGCAATTTTCAGCGGTCACTTTAATCTCCCTTTGCTTGACCCCATATTCAAGATTATCCAATACCGCAGACAATCGTTGGCGAACTTTGTCCTCGCGCAAGAATGGCCAGAAACATCCAAATTCTTCGAAGAAAGCTTCCACTTTGGACCATAAGATGAATGTCTCTGGGAGTTTGACTGAGAATGTCTTTTCTGTGGAAGTGTTGCCCGATTCTGAGGAGCGCTTGGTGTTTCTGAGCCCACGAAGGGCCCGGATCTGAGAGCTTGATGCGATATAACCGGGTGATGATGTGTTTGTCACGAAAGTGTCTGTTGGCTGAAAAATACCAAAATGCTGGCTACTGTCAAAACTTTCACAAGTGGCTTCAATGGATGGCTGTCCGTTGAATGGTGAAGATTTCTCGGTCGGCAATAATGATTGGGATTTGTCGGAGTCCAGATTTGGAGTTGCATTGCGATTCTTGTATAAGTCATCGACCTTTTGTTGCAGCTGAGCCAACTGTTTCATCATTGTCGAAGATTGCCTGTTCCTTTTAGGCCATTTGCCTTCACTTCTCATTCCAAAATACAGTTAGCTACACAACTGGCTTTTTGAGGGGTTTAGCATACTCCACAGAGTTCAAGGTACGCTTCTTCGGTTTCCGGCCCCGTGGCCTATACTCCTCATATGTGCATTCGATGCCTCTAGCATCACAATTCGTACACATTGATCCGCCCGAACACTGTGTTTTCAATCAGCATCTCTTTCCTGCTTAGTCAATCAAACGAGGCAGTCAACAAACCTTTACTTTCCGTCTATGACATTCATAGCTGTGAGACAATCAGCACTGAGATCCCGCGGATTTCCGCTTCATGGTAACCGAACTGACCATGCATGAGAAGTATACTTGTCCCGCTTCCCACTTTCCTGTTCATCAATGCACTGCGGCATTTTATTCGGAGCTTTTATTCCAACGATTGTGGGATATCTCCGCAAATATGACTAGTAATATAACCGAGAAACGAAAAATGCCGACACTGCCGATGCTCATGAAAAAAGTGAATCTGCGGGGATAATTGTCTGGGGAAGTCGCTCTTCGTTGCGGGGAAATTAACTTCTCGGAATTCCGGCCGATCTCGGGTTCCGTTAGCGGCTGCATCGCCGTGATCTAAGAACGCCAACACGGATACTCTAAACTGCTATATATCCCCTAAATCGCTCTAGCTAAACTCTCCCTGTGTGTTTGGAGCTTCATAGGCTCCAACCCAATATATGTACCTTTGCTTCAACTCAACTCCTGATCCAACCAGCTATCGTCACTCATCCTCGTTCGAGGCTTTGTCTTGGGGGCTTACAAGGACGAGAATGAGCGGAAGAGCCAAGAACAAAAGTAAGATAAAGAGAAGATCTGGATTTTGAAAAAGACGGAGGGAATTAAATTCGAAATACGCGTCTTCCTAAAATGTCTGAATCGCGCATTCCACTTTCTGGAAATGCAAACCAATCCGACGCACTAAACAAGCATTGATGACCTTTCACAAGCTTCCGCGAATTGGATCAATTACTAGGATATAATCAGGTTTTCCTTTTTCTCCGTCGAGATAAGAGTCATTCGATTCTGCGACTCTGGAATGCTGGCCCTTCCCTTCTACCGGCCCCTCCCCACTGATGACTTGTGAGCAATTCCACAGCGTTTGGTGAATGAGCCATAGCATTCCCTCGTGAAGGATAATAAATGGGCCACATCCGTCCAAGATGGACTGGAAATCTTCTTTTAGTCATGGCTACTTTGCAAGTCATCATGCCATGGCACAGATCCTAGATTATGCAAAGTGAGTGAGTGCTACTTCTAGTACTATGCATCTTACTCTAGTGGAGAGCCAAAGGCGGTGGGCGATGAATCCCCTGGGCAGGTGGGTATACATGCGCCCCTATACCCACTTTGAGCATTATTTCAGGACACGGGCCGTTCCGACCTGTTCTAATTTCGGGTATGGATGACATGATCATGAGAATTTTGACAGTAATAATAGACCCTTTCCAAACTGACGTATGGCTGTGGGTTCTTGTTCTTCTTAACCAATTATGGGCGTTAGATATGACCTGCTGCTATGTACCTGTACATAGTACTTCCTCTTGCTCTCTGGTGCCCATTCGAAAGCGGCGATCCTCAATTCTCAAGTCTAAGAAAACTGACCACCTGCTCGTGAATGACATATGATTTACCAAAAGCATGAGATTTCGCTTTTTTTTGATCTTTTAGCAGTTGCTTATATTTGCTGTATGGCCAACGTACATTATCATTGACTGGAGCGAGATCACGTGTGGCCACCTCTGCCAGCAGTAGCCGTGATTGGTGGGAAAGCAACCGCAGGTTACATAATTTTCAGGGCAGAATGTCTCACGTGGTGAAACTTACCCCACTCTCACATCCCAAAACGGCAAGCCTAGAAGCTCGAGTGGTGATGTCATCGATAGCAAAAGCACGGTCGCGGCCCTGCAACCAGAATATAGCTTCACAGGAACGAGTGTACCTCGCGAACCTGATAGAGACCCCTTAAAGCTCATTTACCCTGCATAGCACCTAGTTAGATCATGTTCATGCACGGAGTAAGCCACAGAGGGGCGACAGCGACCACACGAGGCCGGTCGTGAGAAACCAGGATCGTCCTCAAATCAAGGAAGCAACCCGGGTCCAGCGTCGAGATGACGGAATAGGCTTAAATCCAACCGGTAACCTGTCACCAGAAGCAGATCTTTTGATCATTCTTCATTTGATCCTTGGAAGTTAAAATTGGAAAAGCCTTTTTTCCTCCTGCACATATTTCTCTCCTGCCTAACGAAAAGTCCCTGAACGACGTCAGAGCTGCTCAGCCCTATCATTCCTCACGTCAAGCTTGTTGTGGCTTGCCAATTCTGTCTATCTTTATCCCTTTTCAGACAGATTGTTACGTACCTTTACGACACTCGAATTTGCTCGCTGGTTCGATCGACGATATCGTTGGCTGTGCTGCAAACCGGGTTTTTTTTTCTACCTTGGACCCTTTCTAGATAAATATCGGGCTCCTTGCCTCTTTTCTTTTTCAATATGCGCCCTTTCAGTGATACATCTGTCCGCTCTACTGCTTCCAGCTCAACGCCTATCTCAATTTCGAAGCCTAAACCACCTCAAACTATACCTTTACACACCTCAACACAATAAACGCGTCGATACCGTCAAAATGGGTTGCGTTGTATCTTGTGTATGTCGTCACTACCCCTTGCTTGGCCTACATGTCTCAAGGTCGCGTTACTAACATTACCCTTCTCACAGGTCCAAGCTGTTTTCCATTCCATCGGCGCTTGCCTGATGGCCATCGTCAATACCATCGGTGCTGTCCTCCGCGCTATCATTGACGGCGTCGTCACCGTCCTCGATGCGATCATCTCCTGCCTGACTTGCGGTGGATGCGGAAGAAGAGGCGGCGGCCGTCGTCGTAGGGCGGCGGTATGATCAATCATGACCACCATGCCCTCGCGGCTATGAGTTACGATTCTTGATTCTTGATTTGTTGCGACTGGGATATCCTGCTTTCTTTTTCCTTTGTATCTCATACCCAGGCGTCCATGAGGCTAGCTAAATTCAACTTGCTACTGAATTTTTTAAACACTGAATATTGTTCGTTCTCTTGATTTGTAGCATACGTAAAGGGGTTGAACATGCAATGTACCTCCAGGTGCTCATGTGGGCCCGAAACATATTGGAGAATCGAAGTAGCAACCCTTTTCGGGCTTTTCGGGACTGTGCGTCATCATCATATTTACTCGGGTATCATCATACTCCGCATATGATATATCAACTTAGGTCATCCCAACCTCCAGCCTGCATTTCATAAAACCGCATTAAACCCCCCTCCACATTCGCCATTAAATCACTCCACCTCTCATCTAAAATGGCCCTTGCAAAAGGATCCCCTTCTCCCTCGGCGTATCGTCTAACCAAGTGATAATGTGAACTCTGTAACGGCCACGGCGCCGGGACCCGACAATTTGCCGCGCGAAATGACATCTGCAGCAGCTGACGAAAAGGCTCGCTTTTCCGCTTGCGTATTAATCGATTTGTAATCTCGCTCGATCGATCGTTCAAGTACTCATCTTCATCTAGGTAAAAGTCCGTAGACAAGAGATGAAGAAAGTCGAATTGCGAATCGGACCATGGAGGTTGAAGTAGTTTATCAGGGATTCGACCGGGGCCAATTGCTGTGGAGGATGGAAGACGGAAAAGATCGTTTTCGTAGTATACGTCGCTTGGTTCACGAATCTGTACTGCACCATAGTGGAACCAGATTGCGACCTTGCGATCGATATTGCTCCGTGATGATGAAGCTCGGTGTCTTTGTTTCGTGGCATCTTGAGGCTTGGTATGATTTTCTGGCAGTTGGGCGTGGAAGACTAGATCGCCTTTTCCACGGCGATCATTCATGCGCGGACGATCATGGACTTCTAGATTGTCGAATCGGGGACTTAGGCATTTTAATGTCTCCTCGTCTTCTGGGGAAAATAGTAGATCTGCACACTTGCGCCGTATGACATGATCTACGTATTCACGTTGACATTTTCGCATCAGCGGGAGTGTGCACCATCGGCATGCGAGCAGGGTGGTTTGTAGCTGCTGCCGTTGTTCCCATGATAGATCCCAGAAATCGAGTGGTGGGGGTAAGAAGTCTGGGGTGAAGAAGCCACTCCGGGAGCCTGGATTCGTGGAGCTGAAGACTAGGCGGATGAGCCAGGTGTAGAGGAGTGGACTAGAAAGGGCACGACTCAGATGCGGCGAGGCACGCGGGAGGTTGACTTCTAGACTGTGGAGGAAGATCAATTGGATGATTTCTACGGGGAGCGACTCTAGGCGCGAACGCGGGTGGTCGGCTAGTAAATTGGGGTGAACCATCTGCGGTAAACAGCTTGAGAAGGTGGTGTTTGAGAGGTAGTGCTCATCAGGCAGATGTAGATGATATGTAAGCCTGGGTTTTTTGCGGGGTGTTTTTGTCACCGTTCAGGTACACCCGTGGAGCCCTGGGGGAACGCTGCAAGGGTGGTGAAGGAGTTTTGTGGTCTGGGACAGAATCTGGTTCATCTTAATGGTATCAAGGTCCACCGGGTGTTCATGACAGGGTGGGCATGTCGAATTACAGTGTCTCCTGTTGTGGGGGTACGGCGGAACGAAGTCATAGAGGGGGAGCGGATAAGGCTAGCACTTCATTCAACAGGTCTTGGCATTATGCCGCTTAAACATTAGCCGTGTCATGAATGAGGCTGCTTCGTTTTGAGACGACGCGGAATCAATGGATTCAGGTCTGTCCAGGGTTGTCGTTAGTTGTGCAGAGTGCATACCTCTACATGAAGATTGCGGAGTTTATCCAAGGTATTGATAACGACATGCCCAGGTGCGACATTGGAATATGCGCTTCAAATGTTACTTACCTCTGGATTGGATTTTCTGAGTGGGTGATTGATTGTAATTATTTTCTCATGTACATTATTTCTACAAACTTTGAACTGCCTGTCGACTTTTCGAGTGTTCGGTGTTTGACTGCTGAAGTGGACCTGCATATATATTCCGACAAAATATATACAAGCATCATCCGAACCTAGGTAAGATCTTGAAAACCTTGGAACTTGATTGATTGAAGCTTTCTTACATTAATTACCATTAAAATCCTGGACTACAGTTTTACCAGTTCAAGTTTGAAAACGACATAAGAAAGCCTCTGTTCACAAGAACGCAGAAACCATTTGAATTGAATTGTTTCTATACACATCCCAGCCGCCCCATCGCACCTTGAATGGGAATCTAACCGAAACCGGGCGTAAAGGCCATATGCTCGACACCAAACAAATATCTTGTGCAGTGAGATGAGGCGGGGAATAAATGAAGTTGTACACGATGTCCAACATTTAGACAGCGGACAGATCGCCGAAGCGCTCCTACACAACGCAAAAACAATCAGTACTCCGCTTCGAAAGCGGTAAAAGCCCGGAGCTGTACGTACCTTGTAACCCGGGGGCATCCACTTGCCCTTGGAGACGAGGGAAGCGGTCTTCTCGTCGATCTCGGGCTGAGCGGAGGCAACCTCGTCCTGAACACAAGAAGTGATAAGTAAATACACCCAGAGAGATTTTTAAAATCACAGATACGTACGACAGTGAGGTCCTCGAAGGGACGGGCAGTCTCGATGTTCTCGAGGGTCTTCTGGAGGTTGACAAGCTCGGCCTCAACCTTGCCCTTGGTCTGCTCGGCGTTCTGGACGGCCTGGGCCTCGAAGGCGTCGATGGCCTTCAGCTGGCGGCTGACGTCGTAGGAAGCGGGCTTGAAGGTCTTGAAGTGGTTCTCGATCTCGTCGACAATAGCCTGGTTCTTGAGGGTCTTGCGGTAGTGGGCGAAGTCGATGGCCTGGGGCTGCTCGGACAGGATCTGGACCTTGCGGCGGGCATCATCGTTGCGCTTCTTGAAAGCCTGCAGGGAGGCGGCGGTCTGGCCGCGCAGACCAAGGGAGCTGGTCACCTTGGTCCAGTCGACCTTGAGAGCGGCGCTGCGCTGTTGTTCGGGTAAGGGGGGTTAGCGGGTGCTGGTTCCGGGCCGACGGAGAGTGTTGCGCAGATCAGCAGGGAGGAGAACGTACAGCTGCCATTGTGACGGGAGGAGATATGGGGTGGTGGTGGAGGGAAGAGGGGGGAGAGTTCGATGTGCAGGGAGGTGCCGGACAGGCGAGTTTGACTCGGAAAGGTTTGGATGCGGGAAACACGTGACCACCCGGCATCCGAGCATCGGCCACTTGTATACATGACACCACTAGATCCCTTGATAGTGATGGATACGAGATTTATTTCTTATTCGAGCACTTTACAAATTTGAGGCAGGTTTGGAAGTCACTTTGGGTTCGTTCAATTCTTTTTTTGAGTTCGAATTGTTTACACTAGGGCAACTCTGGTTGCAAAACCCAAGCCACTCACGAGAATCTCGACTTATTCACGCTAAGGGTAGTTTATCAAATGCTGAGAGCCATAATGGAGTTGACAATATCGTTGTCGTTCTCCCGCAGAGCCTTGACGGCCTTCTTGCGGGAGACACTAGCCTGAGCCATGACAAGGTCGATGTCCTTGCCCTCAAGGCCAGTCTCGTCAACCTCCTCACCATCATCCTCCTCATCCTCCTTCTTGGGCTCGAGAGGAGCGCCAAGCTCGTGCTCGTGCTCGTGCTCGTGATCGTGGTCGTGGTCGTGACCAGCGTGCTCACCAGCAGCCTCAGCGGCAGCGAGCTGCTGGGCAGCGGAAGCCTGAGCCTGGGCGTTCAAGTCCTCAATCTTGGCCTCACCGAAGATGCTGAAAAGACGCATTAGTATTTTCATTTCATGTCACATTGGCTGCGTAAGCGATCACATACATCCAGGTGTTGCTGTTGGGGGAACGGTAGACATCGGGCTGGCTAACGACGAAGAGGACCTGCAGAGAATCAAATTAGTCTCCTGGCCAGGAAATTTCCATGGAGCTGACTGCAGGTCATTGGTGGAGGAGTGCGCCAATGCTAGCGCACTCATCTCGAGACCAAAATGACCACACCATATGCACATACGTTCTTGGGGCGGCGGAGGGTAACACGGGTGATGCCGGGGACGTGCTTGAGGCCAAGCTTGGCAATGGCCTTGCGAGCCTTCTTCTCGTTGCGAGAGTGGATCATGACAGAGGCACCGCCGGGGATAGAGGGCTCAACCTCACCCTCGGACTCGGAGTCGCTCTCAACGTTGGTGTTGGGGACCTCCTCATCGGGAAGCTCTTCAACGCGGGGGTCGGCCATTGTGAATGTGTGTGAGGGGTTCTAGAGGACGGAAATCGATGTACAAGGTTAGTGGAAGCTCAATTCAAGCATCGAGTGGGCGAGAGATGGTGGGAAGTGGGAGGTGGGCGTATAGTGGGAGAACCGAACACCCCCGCCCAGGAATCGCACAACGGGCGGAAAATGACGATTTCGGGTTGTGGGAATTCGATTTCGAGGGCTATAGAGCCATTCAACGCACCTGAAAAACAGATATAGAGCTGTGGTGGAAAAGGGTGGATTTTGTCAAGGCGTAAGATCGAAGAAGCCGTGAGCTGTGCGGCAAGACTGACCGAAAATCGTTAGCGAGGCGGTTACACCCACCCCGGACTCCCACACATTGCCCTATAACTATGCCCATGCAAGATAGACCATAGTATATGCTCGCAACGTCACTTTACTATTACAATCAAATGTACATTTAAATTTAGATTTTTTTTGACATTTTACATTGGAATACACAGAACTTTTGGGTTCTACACAGATTTGCTTTCCTTGATTCTTTTTCAGCCCAGGAAAGAATCCCGATTCTATAGAAAAAAAAAAAAAGTAGCCAACGGGCCTAGAACGCAAAACAATGACACAGGGGCCTTGCTGGGACATCAAGGATTTTGAATCATTTTTGCTGTAGATGATTAATGCATACAGCGCTTTTGCTGGCAATAATTCCAGCCATGGAAACCATCCCAGGACACCTCCTTCATCCTATGCACCAAATCCGTCGTAAAACATCTATGCCTTGGTAGCCCGGACCTTAGCGAAGGACTTCTGGACCTCGTAGCGGGCCTGGTAGAATAGTTAGAATGCTGCTGGGTTGGATAGTAGAATGCGACCTGGATCGGTAGAGTATCTGCCGAATCCCAGTTCATGCATGGATCATCGTAAACGTACCTGCTTGCGGAGACGCAGGACCTTGAAGCGCTCGAAGTCGGTGAGGTTCTTCCGTCGCTGGACACGGTCGGTCTTCTGGGCGAAGTTGCTCTTGGTCCACTTGGCGTCGATCTCGTTCTTGGCCCAGAGCTTCTTGACGGGGCCGGTACCGGCAGCACGGGGAAGCTGGGGGATGGTGAAGGGAGTCAGGCTGGCGTGAGCGAGGGCAAGAACGTGACGGGGCACGATCTTCTGCTCCTCACCGGAGGGACCGTCAACCAGAACCTGTACAAAGAAGACAGTCAATAACACATTTCTCAACTGATTTGTCGCCTATTCGCCTCCCCGAGAGGATCCTCTTCTTGGTGGACTCCTGTCCCACATGTGTATCTTTCGCGAATTCTTTCGGGGGTGACTTTGACGACTGGGAGATGCGGATTTTTAAACATACACGGCGGTGGTCGACGATCTCAACGATGGCGGCGAGCTTGCCAGCGAAGGGACCGCTGCGGATCAGGACAAGGCGGCCAACCTCGACCAACTTCCACGAAGCGAGCTTGACATCGATATCGGCCATGGCGAAGGCTGTCTGTAGAATTTAACGAATTCAGCGGTTGTTTCTTTTAACTGATGTGCATGCGATCACACTCACGGTCGACGGGTTAGGATGAGTCGGAGGGTTGTTGTCGAAGAAAGTCGGATAGTCCAAGTTGGCTCTGCGAATTTCGGATGTGCCCACACAATTCTCGCTTAGCGGGCCACTCGCGGCTGGTCTAGGGTTCACTTATGTCAGCGACCCAGATCGCGTCGGACTTTCTGTTTCTCCGACGCGTTGCTTTTCTTCGGTTTTTTTTTCTTCTTCAATACTTAGTTGGTCTTCATGATCTATCTCATGAGCAAAATGGTGCTCTTCATCACTTCAAATCACTTCAAATCATCAACAATGCACAACTAATGTCTCTGCTTGATACAGAGTACACTAATGGTACGTTCCATCGTTGAAACTGTTCTTGCACCTGCTCTACCTCGAATGATGCGGTAATTTGCGATTGACCCAGTGTCTGTGGAACCCTCGCCGGGGTTTCTTATGCAGCTCTGTCGGATTGATATTTAATTTCTTACATATTCTGACTCCTTGTTTCTCAAACCATTGTGATACTTGACTATGTTGCTGGAGCATCCTGCTGACTGCTCGAAGACCTTTAGATATTACCAGTCTCCCGCCTGACAAAAATTCGACATCGATCTCCTAACGGGTATGTTTCACTATTGTTTCTTCTCATTCCATGCCTTCCACCCCCGGTTCAATGATTATAAACTTTATCACGCCTAGATAGTAATTGATGCCTCTGGCAATGATATTACCTTTATCACCAAGATCTCTGAGAACCATACACATGCTACACTTTTGTTTGTCTCATGCTCTAGTTGGACCTGCCTCTGACTATTTATAGGATTCCTTCTTGTCGACTCAACGCCCATCAGTTTAGCTTATGTCTCAAATATAATATCTTTCTCTTTGACTATCTTCATCCATCTTCCTAGTCTATCCTCGTCTTTACATATATATAATACCTTTGATCACTTGCTTGAACGTGTGAATAGTTTTGATTACAATAAGTCGTGCTATATCGTGACTATTGAGGCCGTGTAGTATGAACCCAAGAAGTCAGACTGCTGCTCCTCAGCCTTCCATCCTGTCCATACCAGCCACACCTCCCCCGCCTGTTCCCGTCTATACCCAAAATGAAGCTTCCCCACAGTACCTAGACCGATCAAGAGCTTGCCTTCGATGCCAACGCCGACGGACCCTCGCGACTGAGAATCCACATGAAAATGAATTGTATGACATAGGAGTAGACAAACAAGAACTGCGTGCGACGGTTACGCTGTCCCCGGGCCACAGTGTGCATGCCAGTCTGCATAGTAGAGTCGGTTGAGTCTGGGAGCAAGACGTACTTCAACGAACGGAGCTAATATGAAGTAGTTAGCACAGGTCACGAAATGGGAATCGTCTACGGGTGGGCGTCATAGATCAACTAACCAGGAAGAACGCATTCGCCAAGAATGTGTACATAAAGACCGTCCAACCGACCCAGCCTCCAGTTCCGCGGCCAGGCATCAGGATCTCCGATGCAACCAAAGTAGCAATAATACCTACAAACTTATATCCCGAGTACGCCACGAGGTCCAGCAGCTGCGAGTCATTGTTGATGCTGAGGATGTACATGGCCATCTTCAAGCAAAGAATTTCGAAGACGATAACCGCGATGGCCGTGGTGGTGATCGAGCCCAGCAGCTCCGGGTGGAAGTTGCCTCGGAACCCGGCCAACAGTACTGACAACAGAATATATGTGACGACAGCCATGACCGGGATGTACATGTCGGGTGAGTTCAGGTCGTCTCGCGGTGGCAGAAACATGGACGAGTATTGTTGCTGCGTGATCTGGCCATCTGGGCCAGCAGAAGCGGGCATTCGGGCTTGCTGGCGGGACCAGGGCTTGTGTCGCCAAGGAAATAGGACGAGGATGAGCTTGTTCAGGACGTAGGAGTTGGAGACGTTGAAGTAGTGCTTCAGGGCTGGTATGGAAATATAGCGATTGAACTATGGGCAGAGGGTTAGAAACACGCGACGGCTAGCTTGTGATTTCCATAGACTTACATTGCTTTCCATATACTCCTGTCCTGCCATCATTGCACTCTTACCAACCTGGAAACCCATCTGGGCTGTTGGATCGGTCATAAATTGACCAAAGCCGGGGCCACCGGCATAATTTGGGTTACCACCCTGAGCAGGCGAGGGCTGGTATGGATTGCCTCCATATCCGGCATTAGGGGTCTGTTGAGATGTAGGTGGGGGTGGTGAGCGCATCATAGGCACGGTCGACACATGCTGCGGGACGGGGTGGTGAAGAGGCGGCGACTGCGCGGGCGGCGGTGCGAAAGAGCCCCGATACATAATGTTCCTGATGAGACAGGGGAGAGTAGAAATGAAAGCACCGAATGAGTCAAATGACTGCGTGCTGCGTCGAGGGGGCGGAGTTCGGGGGTTGAGGAGGGTAGGTGGAAGTCGAGAGAAGTGTTTATACGTGGCTGAAGATCCCGTTGTGTCTCCGAGCTCTCGACCATCACTTTTGCCCGATCCGCCACCACCGACTTCCTTCTCTTCCACTCATTTTCTCCACAGATACCCCCGTTTCGCTCTAATTTTTCACATTCGAACGAGCTTCAAAATGCTTGAGGCATTCGAAATCTTAACCACCTCCGGTGTGGTGCTGTGGTCCAAGTCCTACGCTCCTGTGGGGTCGCATGTCATTAACAGCCTGATCAACGACGTTTTTATCGAGGAGAAAGTTGCGCCGCAAAGCGCCTTGACTACAGGAGCTTCTCCGACATTCAAGAAGGAGAAATACACACTCAAATGGAAGCAGGTCAAGGAGTTCAACTTGATTTTCGTCGTACGTCCCGCTTATCGCATGTCGATCATATGTCGCATGACTGACCACGCTCTCTACAGGCTGTATACCAATCACTGCTCCACCTTGGATGGATTGATAAACTCCTGGAAAACATCTCGACGATTTTCACCGACGTCTACAAGGATCAGCTCCTAGGCAATCGCAACAGAATCACCACCTACCGATTCGAGCCTTACTTCGAACAACAAGTGCGGGAGCTCGAGGATAATACCGGCGGTGCCTCAGAGGCCTATACCGTCGAGACCGGAGAAAAGAAGGATCCGCTTGTCTCATCGGATAATGGAGGTCCGCCACCACCGCCGATCCCCGGCCTTATGAAGGGTATGGAGAAAATGACTCACGGCATCTGGAAGTTCTAAAAGCTGACATCTTCCAGCGCAGCACCAAGCTGCGCTAGCCGGGGCTCCCTCTGACGAGGGCACGCCACCGGCAACTCCTGATATTTCTAGGTCTTCAACTCCCCTCGCCGGCCACATCCTCACCGGGAAAGCCGGACCTGGCGGCCGAGGCTCTCGCCGTTCGCGCAAAGCTGCGAATGCGAGCGCCAATGCTTCGTCTGGCGACGAGGTTTCGCGCAAGGCAAAGCCTGCAAAGGGATCTGCCAAGAAGATGCGTAAATGGGACGACAGCGGATTCGCTGACGAGGATGATGGGGAAATTTTAGATTACTCTGCCCCGGCTGGTGATGCGGAGACTTCTGCACCTGCAGTAGAGGCTGTCGCGCCGGAAGACTGGGGCCGCAAAACTGGCAAGGGCCAGTTTGTCCTGAAGGATTTGGGTGATGAGGTCCACAACATTTTGGACAATGCTGATGCGGAAAAGAGCAAGGAAACTACGTCTTCTGGCTTCCTGGGTTCTGGCTTCAACGCCGTTGGAGGCTTATTCCGCAACATTGTTGGTGGTAAGACACTCACGGAGAGTGATCTCCAGAAGCCGCTCAAGGCGATGGAGGATCATCTTCTGAAGAAGAACGTGGCTCGTGAAGCTGCTGTGCGTCTTTGCGAAGGTGTGGAGCGCGAATTGGTTGGCAAGAAAACCGCAAATTTCCAGAGTGTTGATGCCGCTTTGCGTGTTGCCATGGAAGCTTCCCTGCGGAAGATCCTGACTCCAACATCCTCCTTGGATCTGCTACGCGAGATCAATGCCGTGACCGCCCCAACCACTAAACAGCAAGCCCCTCGTCCCTACGTCATGTCTATTGTTGGTGTCAACGGTGTTGGCAAATCCACCAATCTCAGCAAGATCTGCTTTTTCCTCTTGCAGAACAACTATCGCGTTCTCATTGCTGCTTGTGACACCTTCCGTTCAGGTGCAGTAGAACAACTCCGTGTCCATGCTCGCAATTTGAACGAACTCAGTTCCCGTGAGAACGTCGGTAAAGTCGAGTTGTACGAGAAGGGCTATGGCAAAGATGCCGCCAACGTCGCCAAGGATGCGGTCGATTATGCTGCTAGCCAAAAGTTCGACGTTGTCTTGATTGACACCGCTGGCCGACGCCACAATGACCAGCGCCTTATGTCTTCGCTAGAGAAGTTCGCCAAGTTCGCTAACCCGGACAAGATCTTCATGGTTGGCGAGGCCTTAGTTGGAACAGACAGTGTTATGCAGGCTCGTAACTTCAACCAGGCCTTTGGAACTGGCAGAAGTCTGGACGGTTTCATCATCAGCAAGTGTGATACCGTGGGCGATATGGTCGGTACGCTAGTTAGCATGGTTCATGCCACTGGTATTCCTATTGTCTTCTTGGGTGTTGGACAGCATTATGGCGATTTGCGTGGACTTAGTGTTCCTTGGGCCGTGGACCTGTTGATGAAGTGATCATATGCAGATATTCCTTATATACCTTTCAGTTTCCCTTTTTGTGTTTCTCTCTTGTGATACCGTCTGTAGCCCTTGCTATAGAACCAGAAATGAACATTTAATCCACCTCAACTCAATCATCTCTATACGCCATTATTTGGGCAACAATCAAATTGATACATGATAAAATGAGTATGTCTAAGGAACAAAGTTGTTGTGCCATTATCTGTCTAAGTCAGGTTTTGCTTTGGAATTCAAGCAATACGACAAGATGACAGGTTTCTGTGCTGTTATAAGTGAAATATGTGTGGAATTTGTGAAGAACTTGAAAATAGTTGCCATGAAGGGACCTTCCACTTCGTCTGTCACAACAAAAAAGACCTAGCTCAAGATCGGTTCTGGTCCATAGGAGATAGCAAGTTGGTCACGAAGCTTTTACCAAGGCATAGGGCTACTTGACTAGCAGGGCCTATAGATCTTGCCCAAATGGAGAGTATAGATGTAGGCTTCGTTCACACCAGTTGGCTTCTAACTTAAGAGTCAAGAGCAAAAGATGTGGAGAAAGGAATGGCGTACATGAGTATCCATTAGTGTTTTTCTTTTATCATTACTTCATTACATTGACTTTTTATATCAGCTGCTGTACTCTGTAATACTTGTACGCATCTATTTTTTTTAATCCGTCGAAGATGCATTGCTGTACAAGACGGTCAAGGCCAATGGATGGTGAACGTTGAAAGTCGCTGGTATAAGAGTGTAGTGAGCTTGATTGGAAAAACTCCAAGGCTGTGGAGCTTACTTCGATGTCATTTCTTCAGCAACTTGCACTCATATAAGGCATTGTGTTATATTCTGTGCTAACTGACCATGTTGTCTACCCGGGATTTGCTGCGCAAGCGCACCATTCCACCTTGTCGATTAGCTAGCCCTGATATGGCCATATTTTCATCCGATATCATATAACAAGGCCGGCTGGCCCAATGGCAAGGCGCTTGACTACGAATCAAGAGATTGCAGGTTCGACCCCTGCGTCGGTCAATTTTTTGGTGTTTTTGCATCCACATTGTGGGTTTTTGGTAGCCACGGAATCTTCGGTTGTGCTCATCATTTTGAGCCCGGGAACGTGGGATTGGCTGGTATTGGCCGCGGTCTACCCGATTCATATCTAGCCTTTATTTATATCACTTGAATAGAGAGACCAATGGTATCTAGCCTAAGTGGTCTTTTATTTCTGAATTTTCACTTCGCTTTTGTGTGCCATATGGCAGTTTGGTAGGAGTGGAGATCGTGTGGGTCTGCCGCTTTAAACTCCACAAGTGCAGTCAGTATAGCCCACATAAAACACAAAACCTCTAGGGTTGGCATTTTTTAGCTGTTAAATGCCTTGGATGTTGCTGACTTATAGAATGAGAATTTAGTAGTTAGCAAGCAAAGCAATACACCAGACGGGGCTTCTGCTACTCCACGTTGTATAGATCTGAGTTTCTCAGCAATCACCACTGATCCATGGTATTTTTAATAGATCCAAAGAAGATGCCCTGACGTCAACCGTCATTCAATATAACTGAATGAGTCAGTGGAAGACACTAGAGTTCATAGATGATAGTTCTAGCCTTAGAACTCGAGTGACATATGATTGTCCCTTACTCACAGCGCAATTAGAAGTGTGCTTGACACACTTCTCTTTTGCGTCTCCTATCTCGGTCGAGCCTTCAAAGCGATTGTATCGGAGCCTCATTGTAGTCTTACATGCTACTGTTGTTCGTCCAATGCATACGTAATCTCATGCTCATGCGGCGAGCGATGGTAGTCTTCTCGACTAGTAGAATGCCAAAACTACGAGCTTTCCAAGAATTGAAAGGCTTCTTCTTCTTACTTCCTTTTCGGCTATGTGACTATAAAAGTGAAAGTGTAACTTCTTCAAGCAAAATCATTGGCTCCCTCCGTAGACATATGCCAGTTTCTTGGATGGGTGGTTTGGAGGCTTGGTACGGAAGTTTAGGCACAGCTGATCCACCCAGCAACACAATTCAACCCACTCATTTAAACAAAAACCATAGCGGGTGCAAAAAGTCCAAAAAATTGACCGACGCAGGGGTCGAACCTGCAATCTCTTGATTCGTAGTCAAGCGCCTTGCCATTGGGCCAGCCGGCCTTGTTGAAAATGGATGCCCAATAATGCTTTGAGTTGCTGAATTTTTTTCTGGCCCCACATTGCCGTTTGCGGTCCACAGCCCTAACCGCCTGCATCGTAGTGGAGATTTGGATTGAGCGTGGTAACCGTTATGCACGGCTACACTATCAAAAATAATTCGCATGATATTTTTCGTGTATTTTTCATTTCAACAACCTTGACCGCAGTATTGAGCTCAAGAATGGCCCTAGGTGGGCAAGTACACTAAGTATAAGATGGGCTTTATGCGACAATTCAATTATTTGATAGAAGGACCTGCGCTTGATTCGTACGATCCACCTGCATGTTTCTATGTCGCACTTCTACGTTTAATTGGAACCAAAATATGATGGTTGCATTTAAGAGGCATTTAGAACGAGTCAATTAGGCCAAACAAAGGGTTTTTAGGGGAATCAGATCTCCACCGATATATTTCATTTTATCGTTACTATGGAATACCTACTGTTAAGGATGCATGCACACTTCCTTATGCTGCATAACAACACGTGATGGTTTCTTCACACTTACACAATCAGAACGTTAAAAAAAAAAAAAAAATGCCAAAAAGACAAAAAATAAATCTCTCCCTCGGGGAATCGAACCCCGGTCTCCCGCGCTTATCGGTGTTAATGACAAGCGGAAATCATGACCACTAGACCAAGGAAGATGAAATAGTCGAGTTTCTGCTCGACCACTTGGCACTGGTTGATGTTTATTTTCCATGTTATGGCAATATAATCTCGTTTCTCACAATCTTTTCTTCCACCACCATAAATCCCTTCTAAGTCACCACATGGCGACCATTATAAACGAAATAGTTCAATTATAAGTTGTGAATTGTGTGATTATGTCGTGTAGAGAGTACATAATGTCTTGATCACCACCTGCCGAATTTGAGCTTAATTTCCTGACATTGTTCGTAACTTGCGGTTGGAGTTGAATATATATTTGAGGCAACCTGGACGTAACAGAACCGTGATTTATGAATGGGAAGAATGATGGCCTACCGAAAATCAAATATATCTACCAGAATCTTTTTGAATAAGATTTATTATAATCCCAGTTGATCAATTGAAAAACTCCCAATAATGCTTCTACCATTCGAATGCGATACCAATCTGGGTTGGAAAACATCCAGTACAATTCTCATTGTGGGTCCTCCAGGGTCACCACGTCAAGCATTTCTCTCCAATCCCTTCCGAAGCTCATCAATCCTTACAGTATGCTCAATAACCGACCAAAGTATCCTGTTTGATAGGCCTTACTGGCCTTGCATCCGACTTGTTCTGGGTATTGCAGTCTTCTCCTGAGTAATCATTTTGATCATCCTGGTTGGCGTCATCAGTCGTTTCGGCACCCGTGGATCCATCTGTCATGATACTTCCGGATGTTTGAACACCCCTGGAGACAGTGGTGGGTTGCGGCGAATGAGCATCACCTGTAAGTTTGATCGTTAGGGTATCAAAGGAGAAAGCCCGATGTTTTGGATTCAGTACTCACCATTTTCCGTCCGAACACGTGGATCAAGCTTGTTCGCTAAATTTGAATCGTGTAAATCACCTGTGCCCGTGTTGTTTGTCTCATATTGATGCCCGTGGACGACCTTGTCAACCTTCCGTATAAACTCCGACATGATTGATAGATCCTGACAGGTATTAAGATTTTCAACCACCAAGACTTCAGAGAACTTGAAAATGAGGCTTGTTAGCGATAATTGTAGTCTGAAGAATACCGTTGCCGACTGAAATCGTATTCATGGACTATCTATCTCGCCTTCCACATAACCCGATGACGTAATATGATTACCAAGGCAGCATATTGGACAGTTAGCGCCGATATAAAGCGTCATCGTATGATCATGCGATTGGGCAAAACCTTTTTTCTCTAGGGAAATACGACCTAATCCATGAACGTTCACAATATACTGTGCCTCTTCCTTGGAAGAGGCGACTTCTCCTGGTGAAAGGGGCAGCCAATCAGGACAATGGGTTTACTGAACCGAATGACTACTGTTTTCACATCCCCAGATTTCCATGGGAAGGCTGGAGAAAACCGCATTTCAACCAATCAAAATTAGATACACCGCAACACCGCAGTCCACACTTCCAATGCATCTCCTTACCTTAACATGCGTGCAGATAAGTTGAACTTTTGATGACCGTACCTGACCCAACAGGTACCCGTGATAGCGGCATATATATGGAGATTTTAGCTACAATAGAGACAGACTGTGAAAATGGCCTAGTGGTCTCTCCACGCACCCCCACCCTAGGCGATAACGTAATAACGGTTAGGACTGAAGCCACTGATATCGGGTATAGATCCCAGGAAGCTCGGCCTGCGGGTATTGCCCTTGTCCCGGCGTCACACACCAGTGTTATACTATGCCAGAGACAGTAATTCGTGAATTGCAGTGATCGCCAGTCTCGTCGCGTCATATTACTTATACTAAATCTCAGCGTATTGACAATGCGATCTCATGATCCAACGATTCAGTCGATTTGCCTAGATTTGCGATTACTCAGCGAGACCCGCATGCCGCTTACATCATTAATTCCTTCCCCAAAGCGTTCCCCGGCCAAGGTTCACCCTCGTGCATAGCTTACTTTTCAAGACACATTTTCTCTCCGGCAGACCTTTGAGACACCTTTCGAGCCTTTCTGTCATTTTTTGCGCTTTTCTTAGCCCTCCAATCATTCATTGCGAATACATCCACGAACCTCGCACGAACTCAGCATTGCGGGCTACGATCGGTGCTCCAGCCTTCAATCGTCTGGTTAGGCTGTGAATTACTCCGATTTAGCCTCAATACCTCCGCTTCGATCTCAAAATGAGTGAACGTCGCATCCAGGGCCGTCGCCGCTCGTCGACCCTGCATTACCAAACCTTTGATACAACCCCACCCAAATCGCGTGGCCGTCCTATTACGCCGATGGGGTCCCCCGGCGATGACTCGCCTTCCACCGAGGCCCCGGCGTCTAGCAACCATCATGGTCGGTCCCCATTGCCTATGAAACAGATGGCTGTCTTGGCTTTTATCGCTCTGGCCGAGCAAACCGCATTGAATTCGATCAGTCCATATCTGCCAGACATGGCTTCGACCTTTCCCGAAGTGGAGCCTAGCCAAGTCGGTGTCTATGTGGGAACAATCGCATCGGCATTTGCATTGGCCCAATTTGCCACAAACTACTTCTGGGGCGCACTGTCCGACCGTATTGGCCGAAAGCCTGTCATACTTCTCGGCACCCTCTTGACCGCATTGTGTTTCGTTGGCTTCGGATTCTGCAAGACTCTGGGCCAAGCAATTGCGGTCCAAGCACTGATGGGACTGGTAAATGGCAACCAAGGTTTGGTTTCAACCTGTCTGGGCGAAATTACAGATCGCAGCAACCAGTCAAAGGCCTTCACGTACCTTCCCGTCCTATATGGAATCGGAGGTATAACGGGCCCACTCGTAGGAGGGCTGTTAGTCTTTGAAAACATTCCATTCACCAAGAAAGTGAATCCATACCCCTACCTTGCCCCGAATCTGTTCTCTGCCGCTGTCCTTCTTGTGGATTTCGGAGTGACGGCCTTTTTCATGGAGGAAAGCTTGGAAGACGCAGGGCCGTTACCTCAGTTCGGCAAAAAGATCAGCAAGAAGGTCCGCCATCTTTTTACCTGGCTATGGCAATTCACTGGCCTCTCGCAGCACCCGACCTATCTTCGGGTTTCAAACCCTACTCTCGACGATACTGATACAGCCGAGGAGGGCGAAGATCACGACAGTGACTTGGATTCGGCTTCGGAGATATCAGACCGAGTCATGCTGCACGAACCATTGACATGGAGCGAATTGTTTACGCGCGACACCGTCCTACTGCTATTGACTTACCTGATTTTTGCCTTATGTAACGTCTCATTCAATTCTTTGTTCCCCATCTTTACGCAAGCCAAACCACCAGCGGGACGCAATCTCACTCCAAGGGAGATTGGCCTGTCCCAGGGTTTTGCTGGCCTTGTGACGATACTTTTTCAGATCTGCGTCTTTAATCGTCTTCGCGGCAAGATGGGCAATCGGTGGTCGTACCGTGCTGGCCTTTTCGGCTTTGGAATTTCTTTCCTACTGATGCCTTTCGTCGGGTACAAGGGCGAGTCCGGCGATGAATTCACACGCCAATACATAGTGTTGGCTGTTGAGTTATGCTCAGTGCTTCTGATTAAGACTGTCGCCTCTGTCGGTGGTCTGACTAGTGCTCTATTGCTAATCACCAACACCGCACCAAACCATGCCGTCCTGGGTGCTCTCAATGGCCTTGCGCAGACTCTTTCTGCTGCTGGACGCTCTGTTGGTCCTTTCTTATCCGGGGGCCTCTTCACACTGACAGCCAAGATCCAACCATATGGTGAAGCCTGGGCCTTTGGTGTTTTCGGGGCTGTTTCTTTCGTTGGATTCCTCTTGAGTTTTGGCATCCGTGGCCAGGCTCTTGAAGCCGATGGCTTGCCCGATAACGCAAGCTTCAAGTCCGACACAGATTAGCCGAGCTTCCCTTAGCTTTTCGATGATTTTGCAGCTACGAATACGTTGTCACGTCATAATGCGATTCTTTTCTATTTTTATTGTCTTCAAGCGTTGCATTCGAAGCACACACTGTCCATATCAACCCTATCATCGGGTTCTCGAAGCATCCCCCGCAAGCCTAGTCGGGGTGGCGTTAATTGTCTCTGGGATCTCATTTCTTTCTTTTGTGACTCTTTTTCTTTTCACATTCGAATCGTGAACATACACGAATTTTATTCTCCGTGTCTGCCTCGGATACAGGATTGTGTACACTTTCTAGAGCTTCTGAACATCGCTGTTCTGCTGTATCATATTGAACAAAAGTTTCAGCCGCATTGATCAAGAAATACATAATCTCTTTTCAAAATTGATCCTCCAGACTTGAAAGTATTTCCGCTTCATGAGTAAACCACTGTAAGCAACAAAGCCCACCTCAGAATGTGTGGGAATATCTGACATGATCTCTAGACCGAATTTCGGCCAAAGGCCTATCAAATGGAAGTCAACGAGGCTTAAGAACTTTAATGGTTTCCCTTCTCAATAGCTCGCTATATCCTCGAAATTATGCACCAAAGGGATGATCGCAAGATCAGAAGTGAATTGCACACCAGAAGAAAATGGCATCAGATAAAATGTTGGCTCCATGATCAAGCTTTCTCCGACTTCGCTATATCTCTTGGAAGAAGCTTAAGCATCAGTGGCGGTTTCTCCCACAGATTATACACCTTTTGGTCTATCCAGTCAAAGTCGGGCTCAGCAAGCTCCATTTCGAAGTTGATAATCATTCTAGCGAGTATCAGGCGCATCTCCACATAGGCAAGGCTAAAGAAAAGAATCAACGTCAGCAAAGCATTTGAAACGGCTAAAGACGCATGAATATCCTTACTTGCGACCGATGCAGTTCCTTGGCCCGAAGCTAAAGGGCTGTAGTGCATTCTTATTGTCAGACGCATATCGAGGATCATCGAGATGACGCTCAGGTATAAAGTGCTTTGCGTCCTTGAAGTTCTTCTCCGAGTAATAGGTTGTCAGGTGAGAGACCGAGACAGTTGCCTGTGGATGTATTAGACTGTGTTCAAAATGATAAATGATGGAGCACAAAAGGAATCTAACTTACACCTCCTGGTACGAAATGTCCATCGATAGTGTCGCCTTGAGCATCAATAATACGAGGTAACCCAACAGGAACCGGAGGGTACATTCTCAAGGCCTCATTCAAGCAGGCCTGCAGATAAACCAGCTGGTTACAGGCCTCTAGGGTAACATCCGCATCAGACTTGAAGGCGCCTCTTACCTCCTCCTTCAGCTTGGCAAAGGCGTGCGGGCTTCTCAGCAGGAGATATGTCGCACCCGAGAGTAAAGTAGCAGTGGTCTCCGAGCCAGCGATAATCAAAAGATCTGCATTAGAGTATAGTTCGCCCTCACTGAATGTTTTAGACGGGTCTTTCTGTTTGAGAATGTTTGCAAAGAAATCAGGCCGATCGTTTGATTTTCCCATTCTAATTTGGACTTTTTCCTTAGTCAACCTTTGATGGTCCAGTTTAGCGTGCATAAGCTTTTTAGGAGTGAAGAGCCGTTTCAAAGGTTCTAGGTAGGGTACGCGGCGAACCAAACTGATTATAGCCCCAGCCTTGACACCTGCAAATATCATGCTTACCCACGGGTGATAGCTCGAGTCCTGAAGACAGTTGAATGGTTCACCAAATGCTAGATCTCCGATGATGTCAAAAGTGGTAAAGTTGTACCATGAGACGGCGTCGACGGATATTGTCCCCCTATTTATGGTCTCGTGCAACCGCTGAATTAATAGGTCAACGTAGCCCTTGATGATGGGTTCCTGACCACGAAGAGAACTATCGGAGAATGCATGAGATAGTGAGCGACGGAAGCGAGTGTGGTCTGCATCATTGGAGGAAATGATGCTAGGGAAGCCATTCATGGGTTGTTGGTAGAATAGAGCATCCTTTGGCTTTTGGGCGTGGCCGGGTCGACTACCATAGATTGGCTTCCAGGCCTCGCCGCTGGTGACGAAAGAAAGTTCGTTCGGGGCAACTCGGATGACAGGACCGTATTTCTCGTGTAGCCGTGTAATTCCTCGATGGACTTGACCGGATGCGACCATATACATGTTGGGAATGCGTGTTGCTGCCATGGACTTTGGGCCTGGATACTTGGCCAACGGGTGGAAGTAGACATTATAAACGACGAGACCGATGAAATATATGGGCATCTAAGCCATGAAAAGAGCTGAGCAAATGGTACATCTGAATGAGTTGACCAATGGGCTAGAGGAAGTACCTACCATTGATAGACAGGACAGTAGAAGTGTGATGCCTGGATGGAAAGGCGAGCTGCCCGAGTAGTCGGACATGCCTGGAATCACTGCCATAGCGCAGATACTGGAAGAAATAGACTGTTGAGCAGGAGTGGGAAGCTATTGGCTTCAAGGACTGTTTTCTTGGGAATATCTGGTCTGTTTAACAGACATGACACCTGGGCAACATTTATACCCCCTCTCTTGGCGTAGAAATACGGGACCGGAAAGAATAGTTTCCAGCACCCGTGGACAGCATCATTAGACCGGACCCCGGGAAACGGAAGCATCAAGCCCCGCATCATGCAAGTCCTGCATAGCCTGAAGAAGAGGGGGTCAGAGAGGGCGCCCGAGAGCCACTCTTTCGTCGGAAGTTCTGAAACATCTAAAGTGAAGAATAGAATCTACGTGGCGGATAAAAGCTTTGGCGCTAGGAAAAATCTAAGATGAAAATATCTTCTACTCAATATCAAACCTCAGGGAAATTCCTTTGAATGGAAGTTGAAGCTTTAGATTCCATCATAGCGAGAATAAAGGACTTACAGTTGCGGGTGGCTACGCCACTGTCCAAGCGGCCGGAGAAATGTCAGAAAAGTCTCCGCTGCAGGCCTATGACCTGCATTAGCATACATAATATGACAGCTGTTATTTGTGGGGCCGTGTGGCAGGAGTTGTCTAGCCCACCCTCACCTTACCCGTTATGCAAGTGACTAGGATTTTTATGATCACTTGTGCTTCTGCACTAAACATCGGCAGAGCCCCCGCACCTAAACGATGTTCCACAATGTCATTGTCATGCATCAATGCTGCGAAATGGCCTGAGCAGTAACAAATCAATTTTAAAACAAGGATCATAGCGTTAATCACGTCGATCCAAGTAGATGAAAGCGGGTTATCAGGCTAAAAATAGCCTTGTGAACGTCATATGTTCGTTAGTAAGAAGGACAGTATTTATTAATTACTTTATTTACTGATTAAGTCTTTAAGGCTTTATAACTGCCAAGCGCGAAGATTAACTGCGGCTGATTGAAACCCGTATGTTCGTGCATTCTGAAATTAGGGTCATGATGTCGCAACCCCACACCGGTCACTCGACCTCGGACGGAAAAGACCGGAATCATAGATATTAATGTAGACTCAGCGGTGGATATCCAAGGATATAGCCAGGACTCCCCCATTTTCCTGACAAAAGCGGCGTTTCAATTGACCAGAATAATTATGGAGAATATATCCAATCAGAGCTTGAGACGCGCAATCTCTAAATTAACACTACGTAGTTTAGTCAAAGTTGGCCACTGACTGCCTTCAAGTTCGAATTGACTTGAAAGCTTCAAACTGCCCCACCAGGAAACAAATTGTATCCTGGGGCCTGCAATTAATATTGTTCAACGAAAGATAAAAGGCCTGGTTGTGTCAAAGCGCTCTTTGATCGCCAGGTGGCTCGTGTCCACAGGCAAGATTAAAATTTGAAATTGTGGAGGTTATCGTGGGAGATGTGATTTTTGGGAAACTCTTAAGCTTATCGTAGATTTCGGTATATTAGCCTTAGTGGAGTGGACAAAACGTGCTATCGGGAAATACGTCCAGGAGAACTTCATGTGTACATCTCCTTTGTACATGTGGCATGTGGGAGATGCGGTTTGGCTCAAAGACGGGTGCAAAATAGGCTCAGGTTGCCGCAGACAATTAAACTACTTGTATGCCTTAGTGGGAGTTCGTGATTAATCATGTACTCTAGGGTTATCTCCAGGAACCTTTCTAAGATAAGAACTGTGCCGTATGTCGATGAAGCTTTTCACGTGCTGGTTTCTGACGCCTTGATAATTCAGTTATCCAGGTGCTGCCTCCCAATATAGAGAACAACATGATGAGAGGGGGAAATTAAGAGAAATAGCGAGAGCAAATGAGCAACAACAAACGAATAACAGCAAATTGGGTACTTACCAGGCTACCCCAGCCATATGCCGTTGTCTTTGAGCCTCTAGAAAGTTTGTCAAGCAGAATCCAGGACATTAAGGTGCATCCGCCTCCACAACCCGGCTATTAGCGACATACAGACCCTCGGTCGGATATTGATGGTTGTACGTTGGGCATAGGGAGTCACGTGGCAGAGAGGATCACCAAGGTGAGGCGGGACCATTCTCCCGATAAGGCTAGCGTTGTATTTAGAACCGCTAGTATTTACGAATCGCGCTAAGATGAATATGAGCATGAATACGAATGCGAAGTATGCGAAGTATACGAATGGAGCTCGCAACAAGGGTAGATATTCGGAAAAGAGCAACGGAACGACTTATGAAGCAATTAAATTTCTCCCCATATTGTAGGCCAAGCTGTACAATTGAATTGTGTTAGATGAGGGGATTCCTCATAATCATAATTTCTTTGTTTGCCTACCCTGGTCACTTTAGCTCGGTTCCTTGCTCCACCCCAGCCTCGTCCCCCTCCCCCTTTTTGAACCCCCATTTCCCCACCTGCTCGGTTCGTGAGTTTCTGCTATCTCCACTATGATGTTAGAAGTGGCAGTTAAAGCTAATGATGTCCTTTACAGAATGGCGACTACACGATCGAAAGCTAGCTCATCCATGAGCCAATGCGAGATTACCGACTGCCAAATCAGGACCATGATCAAATCGAATGACCCAGACTGGCAAAACTACCCAGAAATTTTCCACACTATTGGGAATGGGTCGAAAGGCACACTGAAGGTTCAATTTTACCCCGTCGCGTTGGCTACGAACCAAGATGGTGTCAGATACCTATCAGATGCACTCTTGAATAAGGTTCTGCCGCCCTGGAAGGCTTACCTTAATCAAAGGAGACAGTTCAACCGACGTCATAATATGTGGAAGAGTGGCTGGAGTGACTGGTTGATAAAGGAAACAGACAAGCTGAGAGGATTGAATCTTTCGTGGCCTAGCAAGCATGCCTCAGACATCATCCAGAATATGGGCAACCCAAAGACCCCCACAGAAAGGCTTAAGGCACCGGATAGCACACAAAATAACGCAAAGAAGAAAAACACAAATGGTCGAGGCAGTAAACGGGCTTACCCAGATGAAGACACCCGGCATGGCGTGCCCAACAAGAGATCCAGTCGTCTATTGGAACGGTCCAATGGCTTGAGGGGCCCAAAAGTCTCGGTTGAATCGATCTGCAGCGACGAAGAGATGGTAGTGTCACAAAGCAAGGCGTCCTCATCGTGAGTAAAAATGCTATTATGATCTATCAAACCCTCACACAGCTAACAAAGTTTGTCCAAGGTCCCAGGAACCCGATCAACGTCAATATATGAGACCAAGTTTGTCCCCTGTCGGTAATTCCATGAATACAAGTGACACACAGGAATTTTTGCCAATCAATCGGATAAAACACCAGTTCGAGGAAAGTTTCCTCAAATTCCTGAAGCGCAATCGCAAACAAGCAGATTATCGTGACAGTATGGCCAACAAAGAGGATGGGAATAATATGGTCTTTGATGCTTGGCTTCCAGAACTTCTTGAAGAATATGAAGAGCTTGAAAAACTCTCTGAGACTGGCCTGGCGGTCCACACTGTGGGCCAAAAGGCATTGCAGCAGAATCTCAGCAAAGTTCATATTGAGTCCATGGTCAAGATCCAGAAATTCATATTGCTTAAATGGCAGCATGAAGATTTCTCACGGGAGATGGCCGAGTCTGAAGGGAAGATGGTCCTAGAGCTTTCCACTTCTCTGGAGAGGTGCAGGGCTGCCTCTGAAAGACTTCGGACTACATTCGTCACCGAATGATTTCTATGCAGCCAGACACCATGCTTCGAGGTAAGCCATTTTTATCCATTGTTGTTCCGCCTTTGATCCCATTGTTCCTATTCAAGAACCTATTGCTCCTATTTTAGCCCTCCTGTCCGCATCTTAAGTCTGTGTCAATCCTTTCCTTCCTTCTTTGTTCTCTTTTATCGATATCGTTCTCCATGAGGCTAATGACACGCAGATAGGGCACTCTGCAGCTTCAAACGTTCAAGTCGATGGAATCGTCACCTAAAGGACATGAAAATAGCTATTAGGTTGCTTAAGTGTCACATGAAAATCAAAAACAACACAAGTTCAAGTTTTCCAACCAGGCCTACATTTAGAATTGGACCTTCCATTGAAGGCAAGAGCTTCATAGAAGATACTTCTAGGCGTATGGCCCCTCATAAGTTAAAGACAAGGTAAATCCTGTCTAGATAACCATTGGTATGCCATAAAAACGGTCCAAAAGGGGAAATAATAGACTAATAATGTAGAGACATGTTAACAAGGTGGGGAGCATCTCTGGGAGGTAGGAAACGTGACTTTAATGCACACAAAGCTGAGAGGGTTTGACCGTTTCCTCTCTTCCACTCCTACCCTCAAACCTTCACATGGCGTATTTTATGCCTGCACATACGCGTATTTGAAGAACATCTTTTTCATCTGGATCACCTCAATTTGCTTGTCATTTGCAAGCCCACTTGTGTTTTACTCTCGATCGCCTTTCCAATTTGATATTGAAATCTTACTCCGAGTAAGTTTGATCAAATGAGACAAAATGTCGCAAGACTGACCTTTTCCATCCATTTTCTCAGGTCTTGCAATGTCGTCTCACCCTCAAAGCTGTGATTGTTCTCGTTGTGTTGCGTCCGTCGACTTTATCCAGGAGATTATTGATCATCCCCTTATGTTCAGTGACTTGAACACCCGAGAGAATCTCTTCCATAATCGGATGGAACAGGAGATTCGCGTTGAACAAAGACTGGATTCCGCTGTGGGCCATACTATAGAGGGCATGCAATTTCAAGAAGATTACGAATATCGGATTCTTGAAAACACCGAGGTGAACTCCGTTATTCTTGGCATTTTCGCTCGCTATGCAAACGGTATCAAGGCTTTCAGTGCCATTGAGTTCCAGATTGCCCTGCACGCCTGGCTGGTTGCCGTTCACTACTCTGTTCCTCCTCTGTCATGGTCGAATTTCCTGATTGATATTATGCAAGAGTTTGTGTCAATATCATACTGGAGCGAAAATCACCGTATCTTCCAGCGTTTTGGGTCTGACACCCAACCTCTTGCCGAAAAGCTGGTTGTCCAACTCCTGATTGATCTGGGAATTCCAGATATAATCTGTGAGCTCCGTAACGAGTACCCGCTTGGGTATTTCCAAACGCAATGGGGGTACACGAGGTTTCACGCTGAAGGTGTCACTATCATGCGACGATCTCAATGCCCTGATCCCATTATCAAAAGGGAAGATGAGGATGACTCCAATCGCATCGCCCCTTCGATTATGGAAGAAGGTGATCGCGAGAATGAGCGCCCAATGAGCAGACCCTTCCCCGATGAGCTTTCACTTCTGCGATCCCGGGTGAGCCAACTGGAGCAAGCTGTCCATGGCGAGCCACCAGATTCGGCATTCAATATCCATGCAGAAGCAACCGAGCGCCTATTTTTGCTCGGATACCATGCCGATGTGACGCATGACCAGTTGCTCATGTTGTTTGAATCCGTCCAAGAGATGATCGTGATTCTCCAGAACTTGGACCACCGCATTCGCGCCTTGGAGAGAGGTAGAGGAAGCGACGAATGAGTTCTCAATGCTCTATGTGATTGAATCTGAGCCCCAAGTACCCTCAATACCGTGTGAAGATATTGAGTGCGGGTTGTCATCATGATGAGGTATTGTATGATGATAGATGTACAATCATGTTTGTGTTCGTGTTCGTGTCTGTGATGATGACCGCTATGTCTACCATGTTCGCTATTTGTTTTATTTTTTTTCTTTGACATCTACTGCATACAATTCTCATCTACCCTCTGCTGTCTGTGTCTATCAGGTTCTCACTAATCTAGTTCAAGGTGCCCGGTTAGCGTGGTAATGACGGGTCTGTCAACGCAAGCTTAAAGTTGGATCTCCGCGTAGCTGGCAAGAAGTAAATCAAAAGGTTATTTGATTATGCAGAGTACAGTGAGGTATGGCCACGATCGGAGGCTCGCAGAAATCATTTCTGCTGGTTGATATCTATTATTGAAACGACCATGGCATGACAGACAAGTGACAATTCTTTACAGAACTCTCAGGTGCACGAAAAATGGATTTCAAGTGACTCGCGGAGAAAAGTATACGCATATTATGTGAATGTTGAAAACGTTTCTCCGACAAGGCATGCTGAATGTGGAGGTATTTCCGGAACACCTACCGCTAGACCGTAAACGTAGGGCTAACGTTGAACTATGAGCCGTCGCGGATTACGATTAATACGCAACTCGGAAAGTGATCGATCATACGGCTCGACACGACCATACGATACGACCACTGCCCCGAACTCTACACGAGACATGGGATCGTATTGTCGGAAATTCGTTTTGATTTCCATCGGACCTGAGATGACCCGCTATCATCTACCCCGTGAGTTGCGAGCCTGGGAAAACCATACAAAAAAGAAGGTTTCTACCAGTTGTTCTCAGTTCTGCTCAGAAATAAAGCTGACAAGAACCCTCCAAGACTACGAGCTTTACCATTCCACTAGATATATCATTTACCACAATGTCTTCCCAGTCAGCTCTACTCCTCACAGAAATCGGCAAGCCTGTGAGTAGGGGATCTTTACCCATCCCCTCTGAGTATGAGTTTAAAGACAAGGAGATCTTGGTGAAAATCACAGCCGCAGGCCGCAAGTGAAACCTTGGCCCTATTGATAGAGACGCAGAGGTTCTTCTAACGCCGATTCTACATACTAGTAGCACCGCTTGACCAGAAATTCCGCGATACCGGTCATCTCGGTATCGGATCGCGTCTACCAGCAGTCATATCGGGCGACATCGTCGGTGAGGTGATTGGAGGAGGACCGAGCAACACATTCTCACCGGGAACGCACATTTTATCACAAGCGCTCTTCAATTTGCCCCAAGGAGGCGGGTTACAAGAGTACACCATCTTGAATGGAGAATATGCTGCCGCCGTCCCGGATGGTATTCCGGATATCGAGGCGGCACTATACCCGATCAATATCGTGACTGCAGCAATGAGTATTTTCTCATCTGCTGGGTTCGGCTTCCCGCTTCCGGAAACAGATCAAGCAGTGGATTTTGATTACGCAGCGCGAAATGTTGTCATTATTGGCGGTGGGACTAATACCGGGAAGCTTGCTGTGCAGCTGTGCAAGCTTGTGGGGATTGGGACGATAATTGCTATCGCCAGTCCTGCGAACGAGGACTTGCTGAGGGAGCTTGGAGCTACGCATTTCATTGCGAGACAGGATACGGATGTTGAAGAGCAGGTTAGGGGTATTGCTGGTGATGATTTGCAATACGTCTACGATACGTTTACGTTCGGCGATTTGAGTTTGGGTGCCTCTATGCTTTCGAATTCGAAAAAGGGAATTTTTGTGCATAATGGGATTGGTCAGATTCCTGATACTGTGTTGGCGATGAAGCAGGAGGGCCTTGAGGACAGGCGAATCCTGGGATTCTCGCATTTCATCCCTTCGTTTGGAAAATCGCTTTGGGAAAGAATTCCAGGGTGGCTTGCTCGTGGTCAGATTAAGCCGCTGACATACAAGGTTATCGAGGGGCTGGATGTCGAGAAGGTAAATCATGCTTTGGACGAGTATGCAGCCGGAAGAAGTGGAGAGAGATATCACGTTCGAATTGTTTAGTGTTAACAGACCGGCGCACCTAAACTAAGGAATTATGGCACCTTATGTAGATAGATCGCTGATCCAAACTTGAGCCATATGAATAATCCCTAAAAAAATAAAAACTAAAAAACATTTTCCCTTCGGAGGAAACCAACAAAATTTCGTGAGAGAAGTAAAAACAAAAAGATATGACAAGAGTGGGATTTGAACCCACGCCTACAAACGTAGATCAGGAAATGATGTCAAGGTGGACCTTAACCTGACGCCTTAGACCAACTCGGCCATCTTGCCAATTACATAACAGAGGGTCATATTAATGAAATAACAAAATGTGACTAGCTGATATGAAATCGAGTAGCTGAATTTCCATCTTCATTCCTCTACAATGGCAACTATTTAGCATAAATATTTCAAGATTGTGTGAATGGGACTAATTCCACCCATCTATGAAGAAAAATCCAGACGTCATACTCGGCCACACAGAGGTCCGCCAATAAGCTCTCGTAGTAAATCGTAAAAATCTGGCGTTTACCAGTCTAGCCCACTGGAAGAAATACCAGATCCACCCTGTGACGCAGGGCCAGAACAATCGATCTCCTTACACACTGTATCATATTAGAAAATAAAGAAACAAAAACAATATTCAAGGCGTGAAAGTGACTCACGTTGTTCAGCCTGTTGGAATAGCGAGCTACCCTTGGGCTGACGCATGGCAGGGCGAATCAGACTACCACTAGTCCGCTCCAGCTTTTGGTGCTCTTGCAGTTGCTTCAACAGGCCGTGGATAGCCGGGGAGCTCCCAACTGGCTTTTCAGTGGTAGATTGGAGCTCAATCTCGACACTCTTGATGGAATTCTGGATGACTTCTCCAACAACACTGCTGAGAGCATCCTGGTCTATGTCGGTCTTTGGCGAAGAAGTAAAGAGATCATACCGAACTTGCGTGATTGTCTCCGATGATGGTATAAATGTCAAAGATAGCCATAGATCGTCTTGTTCAAACGAGTAGAGAAATGTGCCAGGGAATAAAAAGCAGCTTGCTTTCTGATTCTTCTGCCAGATAGTCCGCGCTATCTGAGTAGCGATAGATGGTTTTAGGACTCCAGGCATATTTTGCTCGAGCTGGGTAGTGATATCAGCAGAATAACGGGTATTTACTATTTTATTGTCAGCCCTGGAGTAACTTTTGATAAACATGGTCGCCAATCAAACATACTTCCCAGTTTCCAGTTGAAAGCCCCAGTCAGCGTTCGTCCAGCCAGCCACTCAGATCTCGTCCCCAAATTGGCATCCCGCGCGAACTCGCTTAGAATAGATAGAGTAGACTCCTCCATTGGGACAGGTTCCCCAGAATTGAGGTTCACGAATACCCACCCTTGGCTGGTAGTGTATGTATGGATCTCAAAAAGGCTATTCTCGGACTTGTCAAATCCAGGAACATCGTCAAACTTCGGGGCTTTCACCAGCCGCCCATACGTATCGTAGCTCCAGCCATGATACCGACACCCGAGCACAGTAGATGAACCGGTTTCCTTCCTGGTAATCGTGTATGCGCGATGTCGGCAAACATTGTGGAATGCACGAATCCTATCATCCTTTCCTCTGATCAAGAAAACGGGGAAGCCTGCCACATCGAAGGTTTGGTAGGCTCCTGGCTTACTAAATTGGGTAATGTGGACAAGGTATAACCAGGACTATATCTGGAGTTAGTCGCCATAATCAATGGACGTTCAAAGGTTCGATTACTTTGCTGAATAGTGCCCGACGTTCCAGCTCGAAGACTTCCTGACTCTGATACCATCCCTCCGGAGCGTCAGGCTCTTTCGAGACTGATAAATGTCCACTTGAATCATGATCTGGCACAGCAAGGTTGGCGATCTTATCTTGCTTTGGTCGGAATGGCCATGATCCGTTGACCAAGAAGACAACAGTCACGACGGCCACCAAGATAGAGCCGGGAGATAAGAGATAAGCATGAATGAAGTCCATCATATGTTCTTAAGAATATGTAATTGAACAAAACTAATTGACGCGGATGTTTATCTCTTCCCCGTCGGCATCGTCACTTCATATACCATCATCGATAGAGGCCCAAGTGCCCCATCCCCACATTATACACTTTGAAGAACGGAACCACGCGCATCGCCCCCTCTTGCAGGGGTTTTACCCGATTGAGTTGCAATTTCCAGCTCTCGGAGGTTTATGCATCGCCGATAATGCTTCGGCGCTATCAAAGTTGAGAGTATCGGGCTTCGATTAGTGGCTATTGAGCTTATCCTCCGACGTGGCAGATCTTAATTTAGTGGCTGCGGTCATACAACTAATGTTCCCCACATCGTGACAAACAAGAATCTCAATTTCAATTTGGAAATTTAGATATGATGAACTAGGTACTGGGATTGTCATAGCTAAATTTTATCCTACGCTGCCGTTTCGACAGTGGATGGTGCTGCATGTTCTTCCAGGGTGGATTCCTCGCTTTGGGCCTTTCGGTCGGCTTGGTGTTGTTCGAGGACCAAGTCAAAGACCCGTTTCTGGTAGTCTTGGACGGGTTAGTATTAGCTTGACAGATAGGCGAAGGGGGATGATTGTACTTACAGGATACGCCATTCTCCTGGACGGGGTTCAGGATGCCCTCGTGGTAGACACCCTTGGCTAGATTGTCTTGTGCCTTCTCGCACAGCTCAAAATCTTCCAACGCGACCTGACGGACAAACTTAAAGTATTTTTCAAATTTCTCTCCGGATTCCAGGTGGTAGTAGTCGAACTCCATCCGGGTTACATGGGGATCTGCCGTGGGACACACGCGGAACGAGGACATGCCCCCACCGTACACATTGAGCGTACAGTTGGGGAAGAAGTAGAGAAATAGTCCATCGTCGGGTTTCTTGGGATCAGCGATATGCTGGGAGAAATTGTGCTTGTTGTGCACGGCGTAGAAAGTGGGCGGGTAGTAGACTGAGAACGATGGATGAGTGTACTGGCAATGCAGACACTCCTGATATCCATCCACCCTAGTAAACGTGAGAATTAAACAGTAAGAGCCCTTGGTGGTACTTACATTGTCTTCCAGTTGAACCGACCTTCGTAGCGGATGCTGCGACGATGCGGGAGTCTAGTGAAGTCTACCCTTCCTAGTAGCTCCTCCAGCTCCGGGAAAAACTCATAGAAGCTGGGTGCATCATCCGAGATTGTGGAGAAAAGAAGACCAGTTGGGGTGACATGGCAGCGCAATTCTTTGTCCTGTGATAGTCAGTAACCTGCCTGCTAGATGTACATCCTCGCCATACTGTCTTTGCGCAGAACACCTTCAAGTTATCACGACCTGGATTCAGACCATCTCCTCCAGTGCGAATAGCATAGATGGGTGTCTGTGCAACCTCATATTCAACATGCTCCCCCACAGTCTGGAATCTCGTCACAGGTCCGAGGAGATACCAGGACTGAATATACATTAGCTTCTCCTCTATGAATGATGATAGGAGGTTCCCACCTTGAGAAAGACGGCACGACGCTCCATCTGATAGAGCGGCTCATTGCAATACCAAGAAGCTGGCAGGGTTCGCGCAAGTTCAGACATGATGGATACTCGGACTCAATCTGGAGACACGATTGTTTTGATAGCGGTGACGAAGCCACGACTTTATATCGTGATTTATCTGCGTTTTGAACAATATGCCCTGGGTCTTCGCTATTGGTGTGGTTAAACCTTAGCTGGTTTGGCTGGAGCTGTTTATCCTTTCCTGAAGTAGTTATCGAGTCCCGGCATGTTTGATGTTCACATGATTGGCGGGATTACGGTTGAATCATGGATATCGGCGGTACTGGGACTGGGACTAGAAATGCCAGTTACTGATCTCCACGAGATTTGAAAAATGCAGGATCTTGATATTTGATTTTGGAATGTGATTTAATGATCTTGAAGTAATTCTCCCGTTATTCCGATCGGTCGACTCGTACGTGTTGGGGATGAGTATCGTATTATCGTCCCACAAGACCAAGGCACCTGGCATGGGCAGCTGACCACACAGCAAGAGAGATATCTTGTCATGGATTCAAACCGCAGAAAACAGCTTTTTCAGGTCAAATCCAGGTTTTAGTTGAAGCTATTCCCGTTCTGCAAGGAGTTTGCTGCTGCCTGGACCGCAGCATAAGCAGTGGCGAACAAAGTGGAAACTTGAAAACGACAACCATGACATCTTTCAACCTAAATTTATCAAACAAGAAAGAAACTTATCTTTCAAGAGAAATTAATCATTGACAGAGAGAGACGTTGCAAAGTTGAAGAGCTGAAGAGCTGAAGAGCTGGGTTGATTGATCTACAAAGAGGGGCGCTTATCGATAAGTTTATCGATTAGATCATTACGTCTTCAGCCTTGATCTTAACTCTTCCAACCTCCAACATCATGGCGAATCCGGTCAAATACACGCCTCCACCCACGCCTCCGTCACCGTCGGCGTCGTATTATGACCTGAGCGATGATGATGAGGATGAGTACAATACCATCGCTCATTCCCGCACGGGCCGTGGCGTGAAGCTCCTCTATTCCAAGAGCAAGGTAGGCACCCTACTAGAAAGCTGGCATATGCAGAACTAACTCCTAAGAATCTAGGTCTATGTCCATCCATCGTCCTCCGCGAAAGACAATATCCCCGGCTTCATTGCCCTCATTCAACAAAAGCCTCCGTCCGGTTCCTACCCCTCCTCATCGAATAGCAATGACGCGGCGTCATACCTGCTGGCCTGGGTGCCCGAGTCATCGCTAGGCGATGCATACAGTACATATGTTAAAGTCGATCTATCGGATGATGCCTCATCGCCGCATCAGAGATACCTCGTCCCGGCCCTTCCGACCACCACCACACTTAAGGACCCCATCGGTCTGTACTCCTTCGCAGTGCCCATGTCAGAAATTTATTCGATCTTGGTACGCCCTCCAAGCCTTGGGTGGTGGTTCGGAAGCCTAGTGATCAATACACGTGCAGGTGACAGTTTTCCAGCCCTCTTTTTCCATGACAGCGAGTGCGAATCAACCATTCTGCAAAAGAAGAAGCGGGTCAAGGATAGCTTTGACCCCTTTGACAGTGAGGGAGGTCTGTTTTGGGGTGGCGACGAAGTTCTTCGGTGGTTGCGAAGATATGTAGAGGTGGAGCGCTCGGCTGTCGACAAGAATGTGTACCTGGTCAACCCGTCCCAAGAAGATCAGCTCTCATTTGGGAGAGCATTATCTAGTGGGGATGCGTTCCTGCCATCCAAAGCACAGCCGGAAGCTGCTGCAAGTTCGAGTGGTGGCAAGGGCGATGCCAGCATGGATCCCTTTACGCGGACTCTCAAAGAGACCCGTTGGAAGGTACTCGAGCAACTGAGCAAAATAACGACATTTACCCGTCGAACTGCGAATGATCTTGCCGAAAACCCGCGCATCCCACCGCAGGTACGACGTTTAATGAAGAACCCGGAAATTCAAACTCTCCAGGATGAATTCGACAGCGCCAGGATCTATCTGGCTCGTTGGGCGATGAGCATCGCCGAGCAGAGTGACAAGGAAAAAAACCAGCGGATCTACACGGCTCAGGATATGCTTGAGTCGGAGAATAGCGCTGTTGGTGACTTTGAGATCCTGGAGCTCGAGACTGGCAATCTGGGACTCCAGGAGCGGCGACGCATTCTCACGCTTTCTGAATGGGAGAGCTTCTTCGACCCAACGTCTGGAAGGTTGCAACTTACTGTCGATGAGGTTAAGGAGCGCATCTTCCATGGTGGATTGGATCCGAATGACGGTGCACGGAAAGAAGCATGGCTTTACCTTTTGGAAGTGTATCCGTGGGATAGCAACCACGAGGAACGCCAAGCGATCATGAATTCAAAGCGTGACGAGTACATCAGGCTGAAGGCCGGCTGGTGGGAACGAATGGTCGATGGCAACTCGACCCCAGAAGAGTACGAGAACTGGAAAGAGCAGCGGAACCGCATAGGTAAAATTAACACTCTCCTTTGCGAAGCCCATTACTAACGTTCGCACAGAGAAGGATGTTCATCGCACAGATCGGACAATTCCGCTGTTTGCCGGAGAAGACATTCCTCACCCTGACCCAGATTCCCCATTCGCCGATGTGGGCACCAATGTTCATCTTGAGCAGATGAAGGACATGCTCTTGACGTACAATGAATATAACCCCGACTTGGGTTACGTACAAGGAATGAGCGATCTTCTTGCCCCACTGTACGCAGTTATGCAAGATGATGCCGTGGCCTTCTGGGCATTTGTGGGCTTTATGGATCGGATGGTACGTGATAGATATGAGACAAAAATGTCAAAAGCTAACAGACAATCAGGAACAAAACTTCCTGAGAGATCAATCAGGAATGCGGTCCCAACTGCTGGCCCTTGATCATCTCGTTCAGCTGATGGATCCCCAGCTCTATCTGCATCTGCAATCCGCCGATAGCACCAACTTCTTTTTCTTCTTCCGCATGTTGCTGGTCTGGTACAAGCGCGAGTTTGAGTGGGGAGATGTTCTTCGTCTCTGGGAAACACTCTGGACAGGTTATTTCTCCAGCAGCTTCCATTTGTTCATTGCACTAGCCATTCTCGAGAAACATCGTGATGTCATCATGGACCACCTGAAGCATTTTGACGAGGTTCTGAAATACAGTAAGTCGACCCAGCTGGACCAATATCTATTTAGCAACTAACATGATCTAGTTAACGAACTCTCCAACACAATGGAGCTTGTCCCAATTCTCACTCGCGCTGAATCGCTCTTCCGTCGCTTCGAGCGCTCCGTTCAGGCTATTGACAAGAAAGACAATTTCCCATCTGCACCCTCTGCCACCCAGCGTCATACATCAGGCGTCAACAGCCCGGCTTCCGGAAAGGGCAAGGCCCCACAGAACTCCTCCGTTGGCTCTACAACTGGCTCCAACGCGGGTCCATCAGCTTTACAGAAAATCATGGACACCGATAAGCCCAAGGTCATTTCACCAGAACTGAGGGAGCTGCTTAGAAAAGATATCCCATGGAGGCGTCAGCACCAAGCATAGAATTGCTTTGGCCATGCTTCACTTGTTCTCCGTGATCGGCTGTTACTACCGTCTTTATGCTGTGGTTGCTGTGATAGACTTAGTTCTTTCCAGTTCATGAAATAATGATCTGCAAATTTATACCATCCACTTATCCATTTTAATATGTGTATGTATTTCGTTCATATCGGGAGAGACCTAGTATGGGAGTTACTGGATTTATCTCTTTAATTTGGGTCGTCGGACTGCTGGTTGAGAATGAGGAACGTGTCATCCAGTCCAATCTATTTGATCCAAGCCAGGAACTCTTCGCAGCAAGTAATTTCAGCAGTCCTTTTATGCCAAATTGCATCACGAAATTTTTCAGAAGAAAACGAATAACCAAGTCCCACACATACCAGCATGGGAGCCCAAGTGCAAAAATCACCACTCACTATCTCATGCATCATGAAGCCTAAAGTAACAAAACCAATGCAAAGCATCACCAGTTCATATCTCATCTTTGAGATAATCCAGTATCTCGATCATCTAAATTAACATCATCAGTGAGCTTGTTCTTACACTCGCCCTTATCATGATGTTGCCTCTGAAGGTTCTGCATGTTCGTGGTCTTAAGTATTGATTAGTATCCAGTACACCAGGGCCTAGAGACTGAATTCCATGGTATATTCTCACCCGGTCAGTTATCAGATTGGCCACCAAGACTTTGAGGCTGAACATTTCCGATAGGAGCTTTAGATGGGCGATCTGTTGGGCTTGGCTGGCTTGCACACTCTCAAGCTTGCTGAATCTTGACTCGAGGCTGAACATCCTGTCAGAGAGTTTTGTGGTCATGGTACCCATGGTATCGCAGGTTTTATGAGTGCAGAGAGGGGGTTTTGATGGCTTCTCGAGATCGGTGCCACCGTCGTCCTGAAATTCTGAGTACTCGCATTCTGACATGAGAGGCTTCATGTTGTTGGGTAGGAGAGTTGGTATTTTATGGAAAGGGTTGTGTGAAGAACAATGTCATGATTGGTAGCTGAAGAGAATAGTGGAGGGGAAGTAAGGAGGGAGAAAGGAGGGAGGGGCCCCAGGGAGGAAGATATGTGAAGTAAGGAGTTTTGATTTTCTGCAGTAATTCACGCCTAGTGGCTGACACACGCAGGGCATGTAGCTTTAGAGCCCAAGGGGTAATAGGGAAGACTGCTATTATCAGACACGTGGCGGAAGGATAATGTCTCTAAGGTTGTAATAGTAACAAGCTCTAGGGCGACATTGAGATTGAAGCCTTGTCAACTATGCTAGAGAGAATGGATGAAAGGATCGGAGAGACTATATAGTGAGTATCTCAAGATATGTTGAGCAAACAAGATGATGTGATTATGTTCAGATACGAATTCCACACTTGGGTTATCTTTTTTATTTACAAGCTAACAAATACAGACTACACATGAAATGCTTCAAAATACTTAAAGTCAAAACTTTGCAATAAGGGCAATTACAGACTAAAAAGGAATCATCCGCACAGCATGACTTACTACGTGGTGACAGATAACGGACCGAAACTAAATAATAGCCCGGACATTTCTCTGACTTTAGTATGTTAGTTTGCATTTCGTGATTCAAATTACTATCCATCCATAGCAGAACACTCTTAGTCTCTATAAAGTCTATGGCGCATTCAGTACTCTCACAAATTTTCAGAACACCAATTCCGCTAAACGTGAATGTTTTTCTCGGATATTGGAAAATGTCAACGCCGGAGTCAGCGAGGGCGGAGGACTGGCTTGGGGGGGAACTATGGACAAGGGAACGCAGGTCTACTTAGAAAGAACAGTCATAGAAGAGAACAATAATAGGTATTAGAGGTATATGTGGGAGAGATGGAGAAAGGAAGAGAGAGTAGACCATGAAAAATCAAACGTGGCGTTGTTATCCCTCTTTGATTTTATAAGGACATGATATGTGCAGGCGCTATAGTCCGGAATTCTAAGCAGAATTCTTGTCCTCTAATTCGCCTTTCAGCCTTGAATCCACTTTCGGAACATCAAATACCCCAGCATCGTTGGTGTACTTTTCTGGCTGTGCATAGTAGATCGGATATGCTTCTTCAATTGGAACAAAGTGGATATCGATACCAAACTCACAAGCTGCACGATGATGAATTCTAAAATCATACCAGGTGTCGACTTTTGGCGGCAGGGGTCCCCAGTCCTCGAACGGGACATTGCTTTGGCACCACGTACTCATAAGTAGAGTTCCATCTCGAGCGGTTCGCTCGTCTGCGATAGCAATATCCTCACCCGAGGGGTACGTGATTCCTTTCCAATTTTCATGTGCCCATTTCTGGCACTGCTCCTTTGAGGCGTTAATGAAATCCGATTCAAAATGTTCATTATCTTTCAACTCGGTTTTGAACGCCCATCCATCTTCAGGGCAGACGTTTGATTCAACAAGCAGATACATAGGAGGCTGGTCCTTATCGATACTGTATTCACGCATTATCGTCGGTATAATCTATAAATCCCTGTTAGTATTTATTCATTCTCCGCTTCGAATACCTAATTCCTTCAAATGAACTTACTTTTCTAGCGTCCTCGGCAACACAAAAGAGCAATGTGAATGACATGGTAACACATTCGATGTGATGTTTGGAATTCCTAGGCGCAAAAGTGAATCGAGAAGAGTGAACAGAGAAGACCATACTATTTGTTTAAGAGGAGGGGTTAGGTGACGTCAGGTCAAGAGGAAGCGATGGTAGCCCCCCACCGCCCTTTGTTCTTAATATAGGCCAACTGGCCCTAAATCGAAGAATAAGCCATGCTTCTAAGGTTGCCACCTATTTTGCCTGGCCTAATAATGCCTGAAAGGCTACTTTGATTCCCGCTGGACAATTCTTACTATAGATAGGGCACGTGGATATACAGAATATGACGAGACCAAATGACAAATTTCCTAGACCCTCAATTAACAGATCAAAGATGTAAGTGAGCAAGCATGCTGACAGCCTTATAATAATCGTGGGAATAAGAACATGAAATCTTCCATAAGGATGCATACAGAAGATGTACTGACAGACTAACAATATGGCCCAGACTGTGCACACCAATGGGATGCAACAGGCCTCTCAGACCCTTTTCCCCCGGGCTCCAAGGCTTGGGGTCTAGGTTCTGGCTCAGCCGCCTCGAATCGTGAATACAACGTCAAATTCCCTTTGACTGTAGGCTTGCACTCGAACGAAGGCTCTATCAATGGAGCATGGACGTCCGGGACCATATGTCTCATCAGTGAAGTGGTCATGGAAGGCCCTTGGCAGGGGTTAGGTGGCGTCAGGATGATTTGGAAGAGGCGTGCTTGCCATTGCCATGACCTGTTGCATGAGACCAAGGGGAAACTTGACGAGCTCGACAACAAGGTCTGAGTGGGCATTGCAATTGGCTGGTTAGATGTGTTCTGGACAGAACTAGCTGTTCCATAGGTTGAACAGGGGGTTCTAGGTCGGGTTGGTGCCTGTTCGCGGCTCTTGAAATATACCATATTGACCGATTTGATATTCCCATCATAATACTTTCTCGTGCATAGATAATCTACTTAATGGATAAAACCCCCACGGCGCATTCAAGACATAGAAAAAGCAAGATATTAATAGTCACTTGATTCTATTAACGTGTATGATAAGAACCTCAACAGGGTATCGAGCAAGAAGCAACAAGATATGGTATATGTACAGGTCGAAGTGAAAATCAAACCCCTGAAGAAAAATAACAAATTTGAAAATGAAACAACCAAATGGGAGTTTTTAACCAAGCCAACCCCGTATATCCAAAGTAAGATGATCAAGCCAGATTCAAATTTCGCCGCGCTGATGCAAATGATGCTGTAAGGAACATATTCCAGAATGTGTGCAGAAAAATAAGATGTCAAGAAAGGAAGAAGAGAATCACAAGAAGCAAAGGGTATTTCCACAGTAGACTCCGAATAAAAGCAAATGTGTCTCCTGGCCAGGGGATTATCTGTGGTTGCCCAGACCCCGCAGCACGACTCGTCTGCCCGTGCCACCAATACTGATATCGCCGATGCTTCGTACTTTGGGCAAAGAGCGACCACTGTGATCGTGGTGAGGTAGATCGAAGTGGTCGGTTTCGTCATTTTCAGGCGAGTGGGTTGAATCGAAGGGAGAAGGGTTGAAAGAGGTTGATCGACGGGTTTTTTGGGAGGACATTCTCAACCCAGGCTTCGCCCTCGGGACTCATTGAGATTTGTCGCGAACGAGGCTTAGGACCAGCGAGACCAAGGGGTGTTGAGTTGTCGTGGGATGGCGGAGGGAGGTGAGCAGGAGAATGGAAATCTCCGAATGAGTAGCTGGAAGACATTGAAAGACGACGGCCTGGAGCTCCGGCGGATGGGGGTGATGTAAAGGAGCTGATATTTCCTGTCGTCACGGATCTGGGAGCCACGGCCTCCGACGCGGTGGAGTCGCGTCGTGATTTGCGCACGGTAAGAGAAGAAGGTGGACGAGCACTGAGAACGGAGGCGGGTCGAGATGGGGTGGCACGACCAGAGTTAAGGGAAGGAGCGGCGGGAGGAAGAAGATTGGCAGGGGAAGAGTAGCCAGGAGACGAGCGAGTTGGGAGACCTTGCACTTCGACTCGGGGAGTTTCGGAGACCTTGCGACGGCCATGATGAACGACGTATTCGCGGAGGTATTCGCCAAGGTCTGCCCAACCACCACCAACTCGAACCATCACTCGTTGGCCGTCTTCGCCGACGGTACGAACGAATAACTTGGTGGGCGCGGTTTGGCCACCGTGGTGCAGATGGTAAAGCTTGACGTAGCTGTCCTCAGTCTTATGCGCATGCGACAAGCGCCTTCTGGCAGCAGGCATAAGCGTCAAAGAAGGAGCTGGAGTGAAACTCCGGGAAGGAGGTCCGTGTGGTGACTCGGAGAGGTACCGTTCTCGCATCTTTCGATCCATGGATGAGGAGGAGGATGAACTATCCGCCTCGTTACTAGGATCAACAAGGTGAATGCGGCCAGGAAGTGTGCTGAGGATAGAATTGATCTTCTCATCAAGCTGGTCTCTAGGTTTCTTGGACAGCTTGTTCGGAGTTGATGAACGAGAACCACTATCTATGAGCTCTGACTCGTCCTCTTCAACGTACGAAAGTTCCTGTTTCTTGACCCCGAGACTCTCCAAGCTTGGATGGGCGGTCAGCCGCTGGCGTAGGCGCGCTGATTTGGGTTGGTCTTGATGCTGCATGGCCCTCCGGGCGGTGTTTCCACCAAAAGCAGGCAGGCTGCGGTCAGGCGGGTTTGATGAAGTGTCACTGTTTTTCAAGTCCGATGCGGACTTTCCACGCACGAGAGCAGGACGGCGCTTAGGAACATGTGGAATTTGAGTAGGTGTAGAAGAAACATCAGGAATGCTTGGATTGACTGAGCTTTTCGACTTAAAGCGCTCGGGAATCTCGGGCACCGATTCAGTACTCAAATCCAAATCCAGCTTCTCGTTTATAAACCGCTGAAGAGGCAGGCTCACAGAGCGACTTGGTTGGAAGGCAGGATTGGCAGACATTTTGATATTTTCGAGTCGGCGGAGACGGTCTGCCCGAAGCATATAGTCACCACGTGGAGAAACAGACTTCGTAAATTCCCGGCGAAGCTCCCCATTTGATGATCCGGTATGCGGCTCGGTTGGACGAGGACTAGCAAGAGAGCTGTCTGACAGAAAAGAGCCCACAGATCCTGTCGATGGCCGACGAGAGCGAGGCTTCGGGGAGCCCTTGTCGTGGCTTGGTTTTCCTTGACGGGCCTTGGATAGCTTGATCGGGCTTTGTAATGGCTTCTTCTTAGAAGCAGCCTGCTGTTCTGGGACATGCTCTGTGATTGGCGCCGGTGGTGATGTCGCTCGAGCAGGCTGTGGCTTAGGGATCCTTGACCTTGTATTTCCAGGTTGCTGGGGTGTGGATTTTGTTGATGAACCCTTAATCGTTTCTCTTGATGGTTCAGCCGGGGTCGCTGGGGTTTCCATGGTTGGCATTTCTTTCTCATCGTTCGCGGATTGTATCGGCTTTTCTACAGACAAGGCCTGTGCCACAGTATTCACATCACTTGGAACATACTCCGCAGACTTAGTCAGATCTTCATTTATTTCTTCCTTCGGGACTGGAGCTGCCTCAATTTGAAGGCCCTCGCTTCCTAAAAGAGCTTCTTGTCTTGGGGCTACAGGAGCAGTATCAGCAGTGCTGGGCTCCTGCTCGCTCTCAGGCAAATTGGGAACGGGCTTCTGGGCGAATGAATCCTCGTCTCTATGCTCGCCCAAGACAACCGGCTTGGCTCCGGATTCTCGGACGGATGATGACTGCTGGGGCACAAAACCTTGCGGCGGAATGTTTTCTTTATTCTCCACATCAGGCGACACCGGCAATGGAATCCGAGATGGCGACTGGACTTCTGATGTTCCAAGTGACAGGCCTCGGAGAAACGTTAATTGCGTTGGGGTTTCAAGGTCCTCGGCAACGAGAACATTTGATCGACTTTCTGGCTTTTCGCTGGTCTCTACACGAGGGCATGATTCGAGCACGCGACTGAGTGGAGCCTCGGGGCCAGAGGTCACAACCATTAGGCCGGTGTCTACAGATGGCGTAGAACTTTGATCGGGCTGCTCCTTAACATGACAATTCGTGGAGTGAGCGGGTTGAAATGAGAGTGTAGCTTCCTCTCGGAGAATCTCCATTGGAGCGATTTGGTCAGGCTCGGATTCAACGGGAGCTATGACTGGCTCAATATTGTTTTTCTTCTCGAAGATTTCTTCAGGCGAAGACTTGGATTCTTCACATAATTCGGTCGACTTAGACTGGTCATTCGCGCGAAGCCATTCGGTGCGAAGCTTGTATCGCTCTGTTTCAACCACCCATGCAGCGAAGTCAGACTCAATACTTTCTAGATCATCAAGCCATTGTTCAGGCAAGGAATCATTTCGACCTTCCAACGCATCGAGAGCACGGTCCACCCGTTTCCCCACAGCAATGACTGCGGACTCGAGTTGAACATGTTGATCGCGTAGATAAGTGCTGGAAAATCGGGCCTCAACATCTTCGGAAGCGTTTGATGACTGAATTGAGCTGCTGGAGGTATTCAAAGCGATTCTAGTTGACCGCAACTCTCTTAGAAGACCGGGAATGTGGCGCAAAACTAAAAGGCGAACCTCCCAGATGGTCAATAAATGGTTCAATCGCGCCAGATAGGGTAGGGCGCGTAGGATTGTCGCAGTAACGATGGCGGTAAAGTCACTGAGCTGTACATAGCTGAGCGGAGGGGGCACAGACACGGTGCTGGTCGAGGAGGAAGGGCGAGACCGGGATGGAATGTGGGCGTTAAGAACGTGTTCCTTTAATTCGTCCACATCCAAGCTATCCATTCCATCGCGGATCTCTTCGATTCTCTTCTCGTATTCCTCCACCAGTGCAGACGGCAAGCTCCCATAATACGTGATGCCAGTATCGGTCGATGGGGAGCTCGGCTCATGAAGGGATGACGCCGGAGGGATGAAGCCCTTTCCAGCCGCTGCCTCGTTGACTTTCGGCCACGCCCATGCCTGCACCTCTTTGTGCCAAAGATTAAGGTTACGGGCCGCTATGGCGGCACGGATGCCCAGGGCGCGTTCAGCAGGCGAGACTTGCGAGATGCTTTGTGATAGGAGGTGTGAGAAGTTCCCGTTGGCCGGCACGGCTTCAGTGGAGGTGAGGGCATGTAGGGTCGATTCGGGAGAGAGGTTACTGAGCAGAGGGTCGGTCTTGGGATATAACGATCCAGGAATTCGTTCCGGGGAAGTAGATCGTGAGTTGTCTCGGGAATGAGCGGGGAGAGAGCGGATGGATGGGCGAAGAGGGGTGACTTGTTGGTTAGCTGCCATTCCGAATGACAGGCTGGGCAGCCCAGCTCAACAAAGGGAGACACAGGGGATACAGGGAGCTTCAACCGGCTCCGGATGGCATAGGAACAATAAATATCGAGAAGGAGCAGCAGGCGGACGTAGAGAGCACTGACGAGCCCGCATGCTGAGACGCGATGCAATGGGAGTGGTTGGGTCCGGAGCAATTGAATTTCTCTCACGAGACTTGCAGGACGCGCGAGACAAACAGCGGTAAGCAGAATGATCCGTTTTAGCTTCCCTTTTAACCTAGGTCTTGAGAGGTTGATCCTGGAATAAATATAAGGAAGAAAAGCAGTAAACAATCGGAATAATAATTCTGGTGGAGCTTCCAAAAGGGGCACGAAGTGGACCACTTCCGATGATCCGCGAAGTCTTTGGTTCGTGAATCGGATTGCTAATCGGCACGAACTCGCTTTAGCGTGTCTTGATATTCATAATGATTGGATTTGAGCTGGCTTTCCAAGGTTATACCAAATTTGAATTATTTTGTTCACATATCTCTTTTTGGAAAAATTCAATTAAATTACAGTCGCTACATACAGCTAACATAGTGTCCTAAAATAGGTATACGTATGTCATGACGACTACTTGGGACCTATGAACTCCAAACCAAAATTCTCACTCCGTATAGTTCATTCGATGATATGAGTTATGATCCCATCAGGGCCCTTGCCTCGTTGCTGAATATGCCCGTGGACTTGAGATCGTTGCCGTGGTATCGTCGCTCGAAAGAAGATACATCACATCAATTCAATGGTAATATATTGGCTTGAAATCATATAGCGCCACGCATACATCATATCAGAAGGCTTTCCAGTGATGATGGAACTTCAATTATCAATCGAGGGTATCATGCAAGGTACATTACAAATTGCAAATAGAATATCTTCCGTGACGATAAACTAGAGCCCAGGTGGTCAAAAATATGCAGGGATCACTCTGATATGCATCTTCCACCAGCCCAGTCATGACGCATGACTGAGTAAAAACATGGATATTTGATAACTATGAGGACTTTCATTAGTAAGAATAAGAAAGGGAGAAGAAGCCGAGCTACTAACATATATTGGACTAACTACAGGGTCGGGGGAAAGAGAGGAGAGAGGGATGTCCTATTGGCAAGGAGATGATACCTATCATAAGTAGCAGGGTAGATTGTCATTGACTTTAGCCATGTAAGTAACTATAGCCAGGCGGTAGTGAATTTGGGAACGTTGTTGACGCTGAGATGGCATGCGAGGAATCATGGATGGCATTGCGACGCATGAGATCTCGTCGATTACAGTGAGCTGTATCGAATCTCTCTCACCTGATTCCTTGTTCTTATTGTCCGAGTCCTTCTCCTCCATAGTAGAAAATTGATTCGCTTTTCAAAGATTTAGCCCTCCACCCAATACTATGATTGAAAAAATTAAATCATCCAAGGTAACGTGCCTGGCCCATAAGAATGGGGCATTTCCCTCTAGACTCTCAATGACCCTCACCAAGAGTCATTGCAAGCCCGGAACTAGTTGGCCACCCTCAACCATAGAAGTTTCAACAAATCTCGTCAACCAACACACCCAGTGCAAAACAATAGATCGTTTTAGTCAAGAGAAGAATCACGTGTCGACGCGCCGAGTCGCGAACAAGATAACGATAGCGATAGCGATAAGAAAAGTATCTCCACAATTCACGACTTGTTCCTCCCATCGACACATCACACCAACACAATGCGTTTCAAGGCCCAATTAAAGAACACTAGCGTCTTTTACAGTAAGTGGGATCCTCAAAATAGACAATATAAATCTAATAAAGGCAGAATTGACCGCTTCCCTATCATCTCTGGGCAAGATATGTTGGATGCGCCTAGAACACGATGTGGTGCGCTTCACCATCATCCCAGAGCAAGGCACCCAAGTATGGTCCCAGATCCCAGTTGTACGTGTCAAATCCAATTTCATAAAAATCTCCAACATCTGAACCAACCCTAACTTCATCACTTCCAGGAAACCATCTTCGACGAAGAGTCCTACGCATTACAATCCAACTCCGATGGCATCAACATTGAAGTCAACATCAGCATACTAAATCGTGCCCTGCGCTCCGCTATGGGCGCCACACACGCCCAATTACGTCTTACAAAAAAAGACAAATATCCCCTCCTAGCTCTCACGGTCCTAACAACCGAATGGACCGAGGGCAACATGGCCCTTGCGACGGACAAATCAGTTCAATCAGATACAACAACAGGAGAGGTGATAGGGGGACGACGGGCCCGCGATCGCGAAACACGGATTACTCAGGAGATTCCTATTAAAATTTTGCACGAGGGAACCGTGGAAGATCTTCATGAACCGCACTGTCCTGATCCAGATGTGCATATCATTCTCCCTGGGCTTGCGCAGCTGAAAAGTATTTCGGATCGGTTTACTAAGATTGCTGCTTCGGATGCGAAGGGTGGTCAGATGGGGGTTGTGGCGGCGGATGGGGCTTCGACTGCCACGGGATCTGGGGCTGCGGCGCTTTCTGCGAGTAGTGCACCCAAATTGGAGTTGAGTGCTAATATGCATGGGAAGTTGCGATTGTCTATCTCTACGGATGACCTGAAAATCGCAAGTTCTTGGTCTGGGCTTGTTAACCCGCCTCTGGATCCGGGTCATTTAAATCGTGACGAGTATTCGCAATTACCGAGTGAGCGGATGCGAGAGGTTGGTGATGACGATGAGTCAGGGTGGGCGAGGGTGCGGATTGATGCGAAGGATTGGGGTCGGGTGTTAAGTGTTGGGAGGTTGAGTCCTAAGGTGGTTGCTTGTGAGTTTGTTTTTTCCGATGCGTAAGGGGGTATGACATTTTGCTCACCGTGACACACTAGGCTTCATTAACGATATGGCGCTGGTCCTTTACGTCTACCTGCCTGGTAGCTGGAACGGCGAAGAATCCTGCCTGACTGTGAGTACATGCTAGTCCTTCGAGACGAACGCACTGATGATCTAACATGCGCTAGTACTACATCAATTCATTTACGACATGATGGCAAATGACGCTACGTGTGATGGTTTAATATGATTCTAAGGCCAAAAGCCGCGGTAACAATACCAGAATTCGTTATTAAGACAAGTGCATGGAAGTAAGTAGGCATGCCAAAAAGCCAAAAAAGACCTTCAACTTGAAGGTATGAAGAGAAACAGGGATCATCCAATGTATACCGGAGTATATCTGCAGGACAAGTGATATACATGATGCAAGGAGAATCGTCCCCCTCGCTTCGCAGACGAAGAAATAGGCAGCAAAGAACAAAAAAGCAAGCTATGTGCAGGGCTTTGCGATGATAGTTCGGTCTGCAAGAAACTCCGGGGAATGAATGATCTGCTCAGTCTTCAAGACAAGCAAAACAACAAACATGCAAGATGCTGGGCGAGGAATGAACCACGGGGAATCTATTATAGAGGGTAGGGACATGGGGCAGGGGAATACAGGAATAAAAGAAAAGGCATGAGGCATAATAAAACAAAGGAAAAGAACAAAAAAAAAAAATTCAGCCAGGCATTGCCTGCTTAGACACCATTACAGCTTGATGATCAAATAATCATTGAGCCATGACATCAACATAGCGACCCTTCTTCTTGCCTCGGACGGTGTTAGCACCCTTGCGAGCCGAGGGGGCGCCCAAAAGATCATCGATAGATTGGGCATGGCTGAGGGAAGAAGTAGGTCTAGGCGGGGTGGACGAAATGGCCCCGCTAGTAGAAACAGATCGTGGCATTGGCGGAGGAACAGCGAGTCCAGGGAAAGCGGGGCTTGACGACAGATGCGCTGCATCACTAGACGACGATTGGGGTCGACTGCCAGATGCAGCGGACATTGGAGCAGGAGGAGGCGGCATGCTACCAGAGCTGGCTCGACTGGGAGGAGCAGAGCTTCGCGGAGGTGGGGGGCGTGGCACGAACGCTAGCACTTGAGTTCGGATCCTTCTTGTTGACCCATTTCTTCAAATCATTATCGTAGTAGAATGAGCTCTCCTCGCCGAGCTTGGCTTTGATAGGACCGCCACCTGAATTGTCGGCGTCCTTTTTGGCAGCTCCGCCGAACCATCCACCGAACCAGCCCTTCTTTTGAGCTTGCTGCTCACCGCGTTTGGCTGTAGTCAATGTTAGAAAAAGAAACCAGTGAAACAAGGGAATGCAACTTACCATCCTCTTCGGCGGCCTTTCGGAATGCCTCGTCTGCCTTGCGATCGTTTTCTTCCTTTTGGGATATCTTCAGGTTCGCTACTCGAGCAGCGAGATCATCATCGTCGTCACCGTCCATGAATGATTTCTTGGGCTTTAACTCCTCTTCTTCCTGTGGGTCAATTTCCTCTGGAGCAAGGTTCATGACTGGAGCGTAGGACGGAGGCTCATATGTATCAGGAGCAGCTGGGGGCATATAGCCAGAGTTTTCAGCTTGAGGCATGCCGGGTGGGCCTTGGTAATAAGGCGATTGACTGTCAGAGCCGTTTTCCTGTCCGGGTGGCTTATAGAATAGGCCATTCACTTGAGGTTGGGTCGCATCAGCCGGTGATTGCGTGGCATCCTCCTTGACTGGAGCCAGAGGCATGTAAGATTGCTGAGGTGGTGTGGGCTGGTAAGCGACATTGCCTGGTGATCCATACATTGGTGCCCCCGGGAACATCGAGTCCACTGGGGTTTCAGGCTCCTGTGAGAGTCTACGCTGTCCAAAGGAAAGTCCACCAGACACAGACCGCTGGGAATCCATCGAGGACCGACCACGCAAATGCTCTGGAGACCCATTGGCCGCGTACTGGTTGGATGGAAGGTATCTGGAGGAACCGGCTGCAGGAATCGCGGCGGGGGGGATTTGCTGCGCACCAGCTCCAGGGTAGGAGCCGTATAGATCTGACACAGATGGCGATCGGCTTACAGTAGGTGTTCCGGCCACATTGGCAAACGGCCCGAAGTCCGAAGTCTCACCTGCCTTGCCAGAGCCTGTTGAAGCTGCGTCATTGTCATCACCAACGACGAAACTATTGAACCGAGCCCACATTGACCCGGACACTTTCTCCATACTAGGCTTTGAAATCCAGGATGAAGCCCCATCGCTGGCAGCTTGACGCAGGCGCGCTGATAGCTCATCGATTTCAGTGAACAACTGCTGATGATGATAAGGCGAGGGGCGAGTGGTTGCCTTGAGAGATGTAGCAAACGCATCACAATAGTTCTGTGCCTCTGTCTTGCGTCCACGATCAGCAAGGTACTTGGCATGCATAAGCTTGAAGGCTAACAGGTGCGGCAAATTGGCTGCTGGGGTATTGCTAAGCATAGATGTGGCAAACTCATAAATTTCAGTCAAGAGAATAGAGTCGTCATCCAGCAAAGAACAGGGAAGGCGTTGGTGGTCAGCACCAAGGAGCACAATGTTTGCCTGTGGATCGTCGGGGCCACCGAAGACAGCACCCCGAGAGAAGATGAAGCAAATGTGGGCAGCCTCCGTACGGCCATAAGAGGCTAATAGGTTTCCAAGAGCTAGCAGAGCTTGATGATCCTCAGAGCTCCGGTTACTCAATACCAGACCAAGAGTATCTCTCCAGCTCTCGAGCCCATCGAGTGCATTCCTAGAGGCACCCTGACCATCTGCTTTGCTGATCAGATGATGGCCAGCCCGGGCAGATGGTGGAACAAGCTCGTCGATACTCTCCTCAACATTCCCGGCGAAAATTTCATAAAGAGCCGCGATCGACTCAGTATTGCCTCCATTAGATCGAACCTCACGTCGGACAAATTCCTGAACAACCTGCTTCCAAATAGTCTTCTCCATAGTAGAAGCAATCACCATTGCGTGGCCCCAAAGGCGCCGATCGACGGCGGCCCAAACAGCCTTCTCTCGCTCACCAAGGAGCAGATGATTGCGGAGCTCCTCACTCCACTGAACATCTACAGCATCTGGCTGAGACGGCAGACCAAATGCCCCAGAGCCACCTGGCGTCGAGAATGAGTTCCCGTAAGAGCCCTCGGGTTGAGAGTCCGCAAGATTCGGGAAGATGGCCTGGCGCAGAGATTTTTGAGCTTCAGGTGATCCTTCAAAAGTACCATCACTCTCTACCAAAACCTTCGTGACCTTCCAGAGTAAAATCTTCTCTTCGTGGCGCTTCTGGACATCAGGTTGCTGCGGGTTGAAGCCAGGTGTTTCCTCATTTTCGAAAGCTGCGATCTTGCTGGAGAGCCATGCCAGGACGTCCTTCTTCTTGGATTTGGCTTTGAGAGGTCCAGGATGTGGTACAATGGTCTCGCCAGTCGGTAACCATGCATCAAGCTGAGAATGCCTAGGTTCACCAAGCGTAGGCTTAATCATGGGTGTTGCTACGCCGGCAGAGTAACGAGGGATATGCTTGGGGAAGCACGACACCACAGCTCCGCCAAATCCAAATTTAAATATAGGAGCACCCTTCCAACGTTGCAGAGGATCTTGCTCTTGACCATCAGTAGGAGCAATGAAATCAAGCGGCTGAGAAGCTCGAGAAACAGCCCGAGCACGGCTTGCAGCAGCTTGCTGAGGTGCATAAGGGTTCGCGATTTTGGTCGGTGAGCTCGACCCATGCACCGAAGCAGGACGGGGTAGTGTGTCAAGGGGTGGTACAAATGCTCGCGGGCTGGTCAGTTGCTGACCAGGGGACTGAGTCTGAGATCTGCGAGGAGAAACAACTCCGGGTTCACTTGGTTGGGCATTAGGCTGAACATCGGCGGCAGCAGGAGCAGGGGCAGGAGCGTAGGTATTGATTGGTGCCATACGTTGGGTAAACTGATTCATGTACTCCTGAGGTGCATACCGACCCTTCTGTTGCGGACCACCTGGCGGACTTCCGGCTCCCTGGTTCACAGCATCGGTAGAACCATTAGGCAGCTGCGGAGCATAGGGCGGCCCTTGGTCAATACTGTGGCGCTGACGAGGCGGGGATAAATCTACAGAAGGCTGAAGGGAAGGAGGTTGGAGCGGCGGCAGCTGCTGCTGAGCACCGTCGGGTTGATAGGAGACCTTTTCGTGGTAGGCCAGAGGACTTGATGTACGGGGTTGGAAAGGTAGATTAGCACCTTGACCAGGAACACCAAGCGGCTGAGAGGCATAGCGGTTGCGACCAGCTGACGAAGGCGGAGGCGCAGGCGAGTACCTTGGTCCCGAAGAGGGTTTCCCCGCATGTTGCAGAGAAGGAGGCATAGGAGAATACCTGGAAGCCGCAGGAGGACCAGCAGGAGCACTCGAGGCCAATGTTCCCACGGGACCATACGGATCCAAGAGCTCTGGCGGCTGGAGCGAAGGCTGAAGAGAAGGGGCGCCAGTGGAAGCCGTTGGAGGAGCAGGCGCTGTAGCTGGTAGGGGTGCATATGGGCTCTGAGACCGCGCACCGACTGATGAACCAGCCATCGCGGGACCGGTAGGCCCTGGAGTATACCGCCCCGAGCTGGCAGGTCTAGAGCGTGGGGGAGGCATTGGAAGCTCCTCAAAGAAGTTCTTCGGCGCTGGCGGAGGAGCGGCTGCCACAGACCCGACAGCAGCCGTGGATGCAGGGGGAGGAGCAGCATAAGAAGTAGAGCGTTGCATCGTGTTACACCCTGGAGGTGGTGGCGGCGGCATGCTGTTGTCCACCTTCGGAGGGGTAGGCTTATGAGTGAGAACAGGCCGTCGAGGCACAGACAAGTCATCGGGAAGATCATAAGGAGATTTGTAACCTTCTTTTGACCGTTCAGCAAAACTTTCTCCTCTGCTAGTGACTGGATTGGGCGGCTGTTGGGTATAGTATGGCGGAATGCTGGCATTTGTGGGAGGAGCTCCTGGGAAATCCACACCACCTACCAGATCGGCCGTAGACGGCTGATGAGGTGCATATACACCAGGGATGAGCCTGGGCGGAGTCTGCCGCTGCTGAGGTGTCTCGAACGGACTATTCAAGCCAATGGCCATCGGGCTTTGTGGGACATTATGAATAGGCCCCGTGAGATCTTCTTCTATATCATCATCCAGATCCAGTGCGGCTTCCCAGCGAGCTGCAAGGTCATCTTCCTCTGCATCGCTCAACTCCGCCTCCCACCTTGCGGCAAGATCATCCTCCGAAGGCGCAGGCACGCTGGATTGTGCTTGAAGCTCCTGAGGCTCGGAAGTCGCGGCCTTGATAACGTCTTCGAATTGAGCCGCTGCCGAGATATCGCTTGCTGGGGAGCTAATGTCAAACCCAACCGATTCTAGCACCTGAGTCGTACTCTTGCGAGTAAGATGGAAAGGCTCTGCATTGGCGCCCGACGGTTTGACAGAGCTGAAGAAATCTTCCGCATCATCATTTTCATTGGCAAACAGATCCTTCGTCACATTATCGTCGTGCCCTGCATGTTCTGGGAAAGCTTGGCTGTCTTCTTCTAATAAGGGGACACCCTCTTCAAACCTCGACTCCGCTTCTGGTGCAAAAATGGGTTTGGTCTGGGTTTTAAGTTGGTTGAAGAAATCATCGCCATCGGAATCCAATTCCCCGTCGCCTTGATTTTCCCAGACACCACTGCCATCTGCACTTATGTCCGCAACAGGTGTGTCGAACGTCACTTCCATGGGAGCAGTCGACTGTTCCGACTCCTCGACAAGCATTTTATCTCGGAATTGATTGTCTTCTTCAAATGAGGGCACCTCCTGCTCCGTCGAGGGCGGTGCGGGCCATGAGTCTACCGGGAAGGATTGTGTCACCTCTTGAGCAGCTTCACTAGACGCGACAATCGCTTCAGCTGGGTCAGCATCTGGTAGAATAGGCGTGGACTCGGCACTGGCAGAAAGCAAAGCAGAAAAGTCGTCTGGCCCCTCGCTGGACTCGAACACTGCGGCAATAGACGAGGAATCTGCTGGGGTTGTGTCGGATTGCGGATGCTCGGTTGGTGCTTCTGCGGTCGGCTGAGATTCCACCAGAGGGGCTTCCATGGGTAGAGTTTCAACAGGCGCGATTTCACTAGCGGATTCCGCTTCAGGGCCTTGTGGTTGATCTAGAGGCTCCTCCATTGCCGGATTCTTCGTCAATAGCTCCGAGAAGTCCACTGAGTCTTCAATCGACGCAAAGATCGCATCAGGTCCAGTACTCTCTACTTTCGGGCTTCCAGCGGTTGTTAGGGGCTCGGGCTCGCTAGGCTCGGATTGCGCCGTTTGACTATGGTCGGTGGAGGGTTCAAAATGGGCGTCCGGGGTGACAGTCGCGCTAGCATCATCTGCATGGTCGAGAATCGCTGGGCTGACATCGTCCGCGGTGTCGTCGGGGGTCGGCTGCACATTCGCCAGAACAGAATCCAAGGACGTAGGCTGCGGTTGGGCAGCTGGCGTGTCCTCAGGCATATCCCACGCAGAATAGTCGTCGTCACTAAGCGGTGATTTCAAGCTGGAATGAGGCGGTTCTGGCGCGTTGTCTGTGACTAGGTCATCGGACGAAGCAGCTTCGGTTGCGGTCGCCGTAAAGCCACTTTCTGGTAGCGATGCCGGATTCCAGGCACCAGTGGCCTCGCCAGGTGATAGTGTTTGGGCCATAATCTGTGTATCAGGCCCTTGATTTTCGACTCGATTCGGGGAGTTCGGAGGTTACCTGACACGTCTCTCCAATGACGTTCAGGGTCAACAATCCCAGCAAACAGAACAAAAGCGATATCAAAGTTGAAGATCCATTAAACGGCGTAGGGCAGGCGTAGAAGAGAAAAACAGGATATTAAATTAGAAAGAAATAAACCATGAATGCATCAAGTTGCCGGACAGCCAAGAAATGAATAAGGATGAATGTCCCGAAGTCGCGACGCCCCCAGATTGACTTGCTCTCTGTTATTGGCCCCATTTGGGGGCCTGACTCAGCATCACTATGAACAGCGAAGGACAAACATTCTTCCGAATTGAACACCGTTGCAGTGCAACACGTGATACTATTTATGCATGATTATATAAACAAATGACATAACCTCCCTCTTATGCAGTCAGGTGATGCTGCAGCATCATGGGCATCAGGCAGTCGCGGTGCTTAAATTATTTCCCACGATTCATAGGCAGGAGTTGATTACCATTGAGAACCTCCCATATACCAAATTTTTCTTATTCTACTATCGGAACTCATTCTACAGGGCTCCCTCGAACCCCTTGAAGTTCCGTTTCGTCCCCACTATGCTGCCGCGTCACTTCAATGCCGTGTGAACCGCCGATCTCAAATCCTTTATTTGTCCACATGCGATAACTTGGATCTCAGCTCATGAGCAGCCTACTGTGAGGCTCGAAGGGCATCACGACAACGATGCCTTCTTCACCCGACTATCTTCATCCCTTGCGAACAGACGACCCCGATGACTTCTCCGGATCCGATGACGACTTGGACCTTGAGGAGCTGGACCCCAACACAGCGCCAGCGCAGACAAACCGAGTCTCTCGAGACTATGCGAGTCGCTCACGAAACTATGGACCAGGAATAGCGCTGAGAAATCTGCGAGTGGGCGTGGGTAGTCGTTGGCGGCGAAGTGCGTCTGGTCATAGGGACCTGGAGGAAGATACAGCTGCGCTATTGGAAGAACGGGGCGAGGATGGGATTCGCCAGTCAAATGGGAGCTCTCGAAACATGACGGATGCTGATGCACCGCTGCTGGATCGGCGGGGCTCTGTCCGTATGTTCAATGACGAGGAACAATTCAAAAGGAGCCGGCTACGGCTGCCTAGTTTCAAAGGCCTAGGATTTCTACAAAATATGTTGGATCGACTACGAGGAAACGATACCGACAACGAAAACGCGCCCCCACGAGGAGTTCTTGTCGGTCAGCATCAGTCCACCAAATACCCCCTAACATCGTCTCCAACGCCAAATACACACCATGGAGCTTTCTGCCGCGAACATTGTACAACGAGTTCTCCTTCTTTTTCAACATATACTTCCTTCTGGTGGCACTTTCGCAAGTTCTTCCCATGTTGCGAATCGGCTACATGTCATCATATATCGCACCTTTGGCCTTTGTGGTTTCTATCTCGTTAGGCAAAGAAGCACTGGACGACATCGGGCGACGACGACGGGATGCTGAAGCAAATGCCGAAGAATTTACAGTTGTGTCCCTCGAAAGAAATGCCATGGACATGATCAAGAAATCGCGTGACTTGAAGGTTGGGGACGTCCTTAAGGTTCGAAAGAACCAACGCCTGCCTGCGGATGTGGTAATCCTTAAGAGCGTTTCGAATGACTCGGGCCCATCTCGCCAACAGTCGTTAGAGGGACCTGCCCCCGGAGCATCTGCCGATCTACTTGATGCGGACCACGAGGCCTCGGGGCCGGCTGCTGATGCCACATCCAATCTTGTTGAGGCTTCGTCCGCCAGTGACACATTCATCCGGACCGACCAGCTAGACGGCGAAACTGACTGGAAATTGCGTGTACCTTCTGCATTATCTCAATCACTCTCGTTTAACGACTTCACTCGACTAAAGATTACTGCGAGTCCTCCTGACCAGAGAGTCAACGAATTTGTGGGCACGATCGAACTTGGACCCCCAACTGGCTTTTACGACGCTCATGTGGACAAATCGTCCAGTCATTTGCCAAATGGCCCAACTCAAGATGATGATAGCCAAAGGTCTAACTCAGCACCCTTGAGTATCGACAACACTGCGTGGGCTAATACAGTTCTTGCATCTAACACAATCACATATGCTGCTATCATCTACACCGGATCTCAAACACGCGCTGCTCTTTCCACTTCCCCTTCGCGATCCAAGGTAGGCCTGTTGGAATATGAGATTAATAACCTCACCAAAATTCTGTGCATTCTTACTCTTGCCCTCTCCATCGTTTTGGTGGCGTTTGAAGGGTTTGAGCCAACAAATGACAAGGTGTGGTATGTTGCTATAATGATATACTTGATTCTCTTCTCAACCATCATTCCGATGAGTCTTCGAGTCAACCTGGACATGGCCAAGTCTGTTTACGGCCGATTCATTGAGCGTGATAAGGATATTCCAGGCACTGTTGTTCGAACCAGTACAATTCCGGAGGATCTGGGGAGAATCGAGTACTTACTCTCTGACAAGACAGGGACTTTAACCCAGAACGGTGAGAACCACATACCTCTGTTACAACCAATAATCACTGACCTTTATCGCAGAGATGGAATTGAAGAAGATCCACGTTGGTACTGTATCGTATGCCAATGAGGCAATGGATGAGGTTGCATCTTTTATCCGCCAAGGCTTTGCCGGTAACGCTTTGACGACTCCTTCAACTGTGTTTGGAAACCAGGCTGGCCAAGGAGCTGCACCTCGTACACGACGAGAAATTGGCTCTCGAGTCCGGGATCTCATTTTAGCCCTTGCTCTCTGTCACAACGTCACACCGACCACCGAGGAAGAGGATGGTCAAAAAGTGACAAGCTACCAAGCATCATCACCGGACGAAATCGCAATTGTCCGATACACCGAAGAGGTTGGACTGAAGCTATCCTACCGTGACCGACAAAACGTTGTTCTCGAATCCACTGACTCCAAGCAAGTGGTGGTTCGTGTTCGCATCATGGACATATTCCCTTTCACATCCGATAGTAAACGAATGGGCATCATTGTGCAGTTCGAGCAAGGTGAAAACTTTTCCGAAGCAGAGAGCATATCTGAACCGGAGATTTGGTTTTATCAAAAGGGTGCAGACACTGTCATGTCATCAATTGTTGCGACGAATGACTGGCTTGATGAGGAGACTGCAAATATGGCGCGTGAAGGTCTTCGAACTCTGGTTGTCGGACGCAAGCGTCTCTCGCTCCAACAGTACCAGGAGTTCTCCGCCAAGTATAAGCAGGCATCTATGTCCTTTCAAGACCGTGACGCTGGCTTGGCCAAAGTTGTCGGTGAATACCTGGAACGGGACCTTGAACTGCTTGGTGTGACTGGTGTCGAAGATCGCTTGCAACGTGATGTCAAGTCTTCCTTGGAGTTGATGCGCAATGCAGGCATCAAAATCTGGATGTTGACCGGCGACAAGGTTGAGACGGCACGATGTGTTGCCATTTCTGCTAAGTTGGTATCCCGGGGTCAGTACATCCATACTGTTTCGAAAGTGACCGACAAGTCCGCCGCCCAAGAAGCACTTGATTTCTTACGCAACAAAACCGACTGTTGCTTGCTGATCGACGGTGAATCGTTGACGTTGATGCTTGGCCCTTTCCGCACTGCATTCATTTCTGTTGCGGTGCTTCTTCCTGCAGTAATTGCGTGCCGATGCTCACCGACACAGAAAGCCGAGGTCGCCAACTTGATCCGTCAGCACACCAAGAAGCGTGTTTGCTGTATTGGCGACGGAGGTAACGATGTGTCCATGATACAAGCTGCCGATGTTGGAATTGGTATTGTGGGCAAAGAAGGTCGTCAGGCGTCTTTGGCTGCCGACTTCAGTATCACGCAGTTCCATCACCTGACCAAGCTGTTAGTTTGGCATGGCCGGAATTCATACAAGCGGTCCGCAAAATTAGCACAATTCATCATGCATCGTGGTCTGATCATCAGTGTATGCCAAACAATGTATAGCATTGCGGGACATTTCGATCCCAAGGGTCTATTCATCGATTGGCTCATGATCGGCTACGCCACTGTCTACACCAACGCACCTGTTTTCTCACTTGTCTTTGATCGAGACGTGGATGAGCGGCTTGCAAATCTTTACCCAGAGCTATACAAGGAGCTGAAGACCGGCAAGAGCTTAAGCTATCGGTCGTTCTTCACATGGGTCCTTATCTCGGTCTACCAGGGAGCTGTCATCCAAGGCCTGTCCCAGATCTTATTGGACACCATCACAGGTCCTCGTCTGATCAGTATCTCCTTTACAGCCTTGGTACTTAACGAATTGGGCATGGTGGCAATTGCCATCACTACTTGGCACCCCCTCATGATCATATCCCTACTAGGCACACTGCTTCTGTACGCAGGCAGCGTTCCTTTCCTTGGGGACTACTTCAATCTCAGCTATGTCATTACCCTTGACTGGCTTTGGCGTGTCGTTGCCGTGCTCGCCGTTTCATTGGTACCTGTATGGGCTGGCAAACTCATCAAGCAGTCTGTGAAGCCCCCCTAGCTACCGCAAGGTGCGTGGCTGATCTGTTTGGATGGGTCTACGGTTTTGCTTTTGGCATTTTCTTTCTTTTACTACCCCTTTCCTCATATCTTCTTCTCATATGGTCATGGTAGAACACCTGGCTATCCTGTATATCTACTCCAAGCGTTATTGCAAAGCGCATCAGGCGTTGAGACATGAGCCCCTGTTTTTCTGATCTTGAAAGATACCTGGTCTTCCTTTTCTTTATCTAGAACTCGCCATTACGAAAAGTAAACAAGGTTTTCTACAATGCGACTGTAAATCGTATCTATAATTGTACCATCTTGATATGCTGCGATTTTATCTTCAGCTATCAGCTCTTTGAATCCTCGTTCCCCAGCTCCAGTGGGAAAGGAAATGCTTGCAAGGAGGTTCATTCCCCTTCAATCGCTCGAACTCAGACCTTTTTCCTTCTGAAAGTCTGCTGACATCGTGGCCTTCTTTCCTTAATTTATTCGCTGTATTCAAGACCTCGTTATAATAAGACCGGTCTTTATTGCATATTCTATTCTGTCTAGTGGCTTGAAGGCGACCTTGGTTCCACTGGTAGGTCGATCTGAGCCTGAAGAAAGCTGAGAATATCTTCGATCTCATCCTCCGGACGGTACCAATGTCCCAGACCTGGGTATTCTTTCCATTTTGCTGACATACCTAACCCTGTTGACAGAACATGGGACATTTTTTCACCAAGACGTGCAGAAACCTTGGGGTCATCGGAGCCATGGCCAATAAAGACAGGTATTCGGAGATGGCATAAGCTCGTCGCTGTTTGGCTATAATCCAATAGCAGCTCATCAGTCGTAATCATGGGGAGATCAAGAATATCACGAATGTGATTGATAGCTTGTATTACTACTGGAGCTTCCTGTCCGTCTTCTTGGAAAGGATTGAAGTCATAATCCGATGGACTTATTTGCTTGAACGGATCGTCATCAATACTCGGCTCAGAATAGCTGTCTGCAGGTGCTTCCGACTCCTCATCGCTTTCGGTGACCGTGTCGTCTTCTGTGTCCGAATCGTCTTCGGATGTCACTTCTTTGTGGTTCTCCGAAGCTGGAGACATATTTTCATTACATCGGAGAATCTCATGTAGCTGTTGTTCAAATGGCAGCCAACCACTCATCCCAACAAAAGCTCCGAGTATCTTTGCTTCATTATTTTCAGCCCAACCACCCAATATTGTGAAAATACTCGCAGCACAACCTTGACTCAGCCCCCATAGGATGACTTTCCCATAATTTTCATCCAAGATTCGTGCCTCTGCGGTGATCAAGCTGCGAATGAATCCCGCCGTTTCAGAGAGCCCTTCTACCTGGAGATCCGTTCTTTGACCAGGGTTGTCGAGAGAATAATTATCAAACCACTGGTTAATAGGAATCCTTTTGAGTATTCTTGATCGCCGTTTGGAGGCGGTGGGGAAAACGAATCTGACAGTTGGAAGTCGAGCTTGGAGATTTGCAGATGCAAGGAGCTCATGACCGAAGCGCTCGGCGTTACTGCCTCTTCCATGAAGCGCAATGATAGTATGTGTATGCTTTTCAGCTGGTTGAATGACCCACGGGGTGGGGTATGGCTTTCGTGGCATTTGGGCGGGTGGGGCTGAAGCTGAAAGCGAGAGCACGGTAGAAACACCCGAGATGAAAACTTGGAAAATTTTGACGAGGAAATAGCCCTCCGATGCCAATTTTTATCATTAATCTGAAACTCTGCGAAATTCTCTCTAGAAACGGGCAGTAAGAAGTGATCAGGTCGTGTACACGTTGCTAGGCGTTTATGTCAGGATTATGAACCAACCTAGGAACGGATCGGCCCATACCGAGCTCGGGTAGAATGGATGGAAACCTTGGATGGAAATCTTGGAAATATGCAGTCATTTTAGTCTGGTATTGTGGCGATTTGTGACAGCTTCCCACGTACTAGTGCTTACGAACCTACAGAAGTAGGTTATATATACCGAGCAGTCGAAGGCTATAAGTAGGGTTGTCTTCAGCCGAGTCTTTCGGGAGGCTGTCTCCATATCACTATTCACACTGTTAAACAATCTGAATTCTATCAAAACCTCAAGTCTTGCGGGGGTCATCAAAGGCCAAAAAAAAGTTGAGACCAAAATGTCTGATCTTGAAGATGTCTGCTTCATGCGGGACAAAGTCGCCCGATACCTGGTTGGTGACAGAATCCTCAACCGGATCAAGGCCTACCAAGCAAAAGATGCATGGGTCCCGGGGGGTTTACCTCAATAATAGGCGCAGAGAATGGTCCTTTGGATCTGCCAAAGGTTCCTCCACTTCTCCGGGCCCATCTCGGACTCAATGTGCCAGACGCGCCGTCCATTTTGCCTGAAATCCCGCCGCATATAGGTATCATAGGCGCTGGCATTTCGGGCCTCTTTTTTAGCCCTGCTGATTGACGAAATCAATCAAATGGTATCGCCCAAAAAGCTGTTCACCTACAGCATTCTTGAGTCTAGTGGTAGAAATGGGGGAAGAGTCCTGACCAAGCAGTTCGATGATAAGATATGGAATGATTACTACGACATTGGTGCTATGAGGTTTCCAGATGTAAGAGAGCTTTCTTTATACGTATCTGGACTGTACTTACATATGCTAGATACCTATCATGAAGCGGTTCGTCAAAGTGAACGAACAACTGGTTGAATGCATGAATGCTGACAGTAGCTCGTTCTGCGCTCATAGAACCTTCCGTCTTTTCAAAGATCTGGGCTTTGAAAAGGGAGAGGGCGGTGACTTGCTCGAGTATCACTTTGAGGGTGAAAACTGTCCACAGCGATTCAACGACATCACCCATGTCGGTAGCTCGAAAGAGGATCCATTCAATTTCAGCATCTCCAAAAAGGGAAATGTGCCTGATAGGTACGACCCAGAACTTGATTTTGAGAGGGATACTGATGGATAACAGCACAATTATGGAAGGGGCAGACAATATCCTCAAGACTGCCTTTGGCCCATACAAGGATGCTTTGAAAGCCGACTTCGAAACAGGATTCGAAAAATTAATGAAGCAGGATAAGTACACAACGCGAGAGTACCTGCGTCAGGAGATGTAAGTCTTGTTGTCTATTCAGGGATAGCGCGCAGGACTGAAATCCATACATTATAGGGGCTATGACTTCTTTTCAATTCAGTATTTGGAAACAACGAACAGGTTTGGCGCACATCTTAGATTTCCGTGGCAAAATGCTAACTAGAATACTAGTGCCTCCGGTCTTTATGATCAGGCGTTCACCGAAAGTGTCATAGATTCCTTCGATTTTGACTACCCCCTAGACCCGAAAACCCCAGAAGACCCTAAGAAAGTAGATTGGTTCTGTGTCAAAGGCGGCACGTCACAAGTGATCAAGAAACTAGTCGAAAAGCTCGAGACAAAGCCATCTACCAAGCGACGCGTGACTTCTATCCGATGCCAAAAAGTCACAAGTGACGAAAGGATATTCGACCGACCGATGGAGGTTAAAATATCTAATGAGGATACCGAGACATGGAAAGAGGAGACTGAAAACTTTTCTGCCGTCTTCAGCACAACTAGCCTGGCTTGCATGCGACTCATGGATCTTCGCGAGGCCGGTTTCAGTCGCACCCAACTTGATGCCATGCGCAATCTGCATTACGACTCCTCCACGAAAGTTGCAATCGAGTTTGACAATCCATGGTGGATCACAAAGTGCGGTATCATAGGTGGATCTGCCTCGACAGACCTTCCTATTCGCACCTGTGTATACCCGTCATACAACCTCGACGCAAAAGGGAAGGCCGTTCTCCTGTGCTCATATACCTGGGCGCAAGACGCCCAACGCATGGGCTCCTTGGTAGATAACAGACCCCCAGAGGGCTCGACCGACTACCGCACGGAGAAGACCACACAAAAAGATGCTCAGCTGAAAGAGCTATTAATCCAAAACCTGGCGTTGCTGCATCAAAGCCCCACGATCAAATACGAAGAGATGTACGATATCATCAAGGGGGCATATCTCAACCACGATGCCTTTGATTGGTACGCAAACCCACACACATCGGGGGCCTTCGCGCTTTTTGGCCCTGGTCAATTTGAAAATTACTACCCTCACTTGATTGAACCAGCTGCGAATGGACATTTGTATCTTGCTGGAGAGGCATGCAGCGCACACCACGCGTGGATTGTGGGATCATTGGACAGTTCGTGTCGGGCATTGACTCAGTATCTCAGTACACTGCAGCCGGAGGTATCTGAAATTGCTGAGATCCTAGTAAAGCTGGAGACAAAATGGGGGAAGCTGCGCGAGATTTCGAACCGGGCGACGGACTGGCAAGCCTTCTTCTCTAAGGTTGAACTAGGGAAAGGTGTTGTTTGATTCTCCTCTGGTTTGGTATGCTTTTCTTTGCCCGTTTGAGCCAAGCAATACAAATTATGGGCGATGACCAGCTGCTGGTGTGATAATTTTTGTAATCATTTCGGTATCCTATAGTTCCGTTGATTTCCTACGCAACTTTCTCGTTAACTACATTGAGCTGAATAGGTCCTAATACCATGCCCTATTTTCCAGCTTCGGACTGGAAATCTCCAACCACAGCAATTTGTAGTACTTATCTTTGCGGGTCATTTTTGAAAACTTCTTTTCCAATCCGAGAGGTCTGTCACAGATCATCACCGAAATAATTGTCGGATTCTCTAATTATTTCTAATTCAAGTCTTCTATGGCCCTTGGCCATTATAATCTGTATCGGCGACATTGTCCGTCCATATTTGACATGCATGTTCACGATAGTCATCTGTCTCCAGATATAAATTGAGATTCTCGTCGGTGGCATCAAAAACAAAATTTGATACTGACGTGTTATACCCCCGCCACGTGAGTGACGTTTTTCCATCTACTCAAGCTATCAGTCCTAGTAGCCTCTTAAGTCACTGTCACAACCAAGGCTCAAGTACACATACCTCTCATTTCATTTGGATTCCTTCTCGTCACGAACGCAATCCACCGTCGATTCATCTCCATCGAAAGGGCCACATGCCCAGAAACATTCTTGACCGGTGGATAGAACCGAATAGGCGTAGTGAAGCCACCCGGCAATCCCATCTCATACGCCAACTCAGCGCCGTGGTTCGCAAAACCAGGCCCCAGGCCGTAAAAATATTGGATCGGAATACCCGTCGTGGCCGCTTTGAAGTGGAAGCTGTACGTTGGCAGACCAAGTCTCGACCACAGCTGGGCCATATACCTTCGGGGCGCGTGCGAGACGTAATCCCCCAGCAGGGCTGCAGCGCGACGGTATTGAGAGCCACAGGGAAGATTGGCAACGTGAATAGCCTTGCACCAGGCGAAGTCCGGCGGGAGGGAGTATGGCGGTGCTTCTCCTTGTCCATCTTCTGGATATAGATCTAGTAACTGCTCAATGACCGACATTTGCAGGAGAGGGAAGTTGGTTTCTAGTAAGGCCGTAGTCTCATTCGTTGAGTTGGGAAAGTATTCCGACGCCGTCACTTTGATCAGACCCTCGTCCGAATTGCTGCCCAGAAGGAGAGGCACACGAGCACAGTTTCCATCATGAATCTCCCACGCAGGAGGTCTCCGTAGGAAATCACCATCTATTATTGGACCCCATCCCCCTCTATGCTCCCTTCAATGGGATATAGGTTATATAATGAGGTCCCGCGAAGACAATCAAGCTTATCCTCCGCCAACGTACAGTTAGCCCCTTCCACCAACTTATCAAACCCAGCTTGTATCTTCTCCGTGTCTGGCAAAGCAGCTCCCGTTGCAAACCCGCTAACTGCAATGGCACCACTGAACAGCTCAGTACCACCATGGCCTCCATAGGCTGTTAACTGCTGTACAACACTGATTCCACCCGCAGACTCGCCCCAGATTGTCACCCGGGACGGATCACCACCAAATGCGACGATGTTCTCTTGGATCCAAGCCAGGGCCAATCGCTGGTCCTTCAGTCCCAGGTTGGTCACCCCGGCATTTAAAGCCTCCTGCCCTCCTGGGAATCCGAGAAAAGAGAGACGGTAATTGATACTCACGGCGATGAGGGGCTGTTCCTCCATTACGGATCGTTGCACAATATACGAAAGATTCCACATTGGGTCTGCGGAAGAACCCTGGTGCAGGCCTCCGCCATATAACCAGAATAGAACAGGGAAGGGGCCAGCATCTTTGTTCTCAGTTGTTCGGGAGGGTCGGATGATATTCAGATTCAGGCAGTCTTCACTTTGGGTTAGTCCCAGAAGTTCGTTGGAACCGAAGCCGTAGCATGTGTTTCCGTAGCGAGAGGCATCAAATGGATTGTCGCGATCGTAGGTATTGTTGATAGGCTTAGGGTTGTCTAGTCGTGGGGCTTGGGCATAAGGAATTCCCAGGAAGAGATCCTGCTGGAAGGAAGGGAGCTGTACGCCTCGTATGGTTCCATTTCGCGTAATAGCTGTGGGTGGTGGAAGATAAGTGCTTTGAGTCAAGACTACGGAGGCAAAGATGAATAGCCATGTCAGGTTCCTCATGATTCCAGACAGCCTCTTGTAACTTGCCACTGAGTCTAACCCCCTCTTCTCTTTTCTCTTCTGTAGATGTTGTATCCCTTAAGTAAGAAGCATTCTTGGTCAACTGATGTAAGGGGTTGCTCCGCAATGTCTGTTATGCATGTCTCACCGGTAACGACCGTGCATACCATCAGCCTAGACACATTCGAGAAGATACCAATTTTTACTAGAAAAATATAGCCTTGGGGCTCCCATGAAGCTTGAGTGAAGAATATACCTATGGTAACCCAAGAAGAAGTTACTTCCGCTGCAATTAGCCTTTATGAAACGACAATAGATACTCACAACGGTCCGAGTGGCCCTCCACGCCACACCAATAATGCCCACTTGAGCAAATACACGCGCTATTGCAAGCGCAGGTGGAATCGCGAGCTTCTCGAGGCTTTCCGGATGCCATCTCCAATCATTGTCGACGCACTTCCTGAAGATTGGCAAGATAAAACTCCACTGCCTGGCCCCTCGCCTCGAGCTCCAAGTAACCTGGTGCATACTGCTCAATACTTCTTGTCCATGACTCTCGGTTTCCCCAATTAGCGAACCTGATTTCGACTTTTTGGTTGGTCATGTCTAAGGTATCTAGGATTGGCAAATTCATATCCAAGCTGCCATAAGTGAGTGAACTAATCAGATACCTGATACTAGTCTAGCCACGGGGATATAGGGGGGGGGCCGTACGGTTCATTTACCCAAGGTGGACCACCAATATGCTCGTCAATACGAGCATCAAGTGTATACCACTGACCATAGTAGAAGATTATCACCTGTCCTAGACTGAACGCTCTCCAAAGGACAGAATGCTTAGGCTGGAATTCGAGTGCGGTAAGACGACCTGTCTCTAGACCTGACTGATCGATCATGAACCAAAGACGGTTATATAGCTTATTGAAAAGCACATTGCCGTTACGTGTCATACATACAACCTTGAATCCGCGGTCCAGAGAAATCGCGCAACTAGGATATCCTTGAGGGCAATCTCACGGTCGGAGCTGAAGATAGTGGGAATCTGCGGGGTTGGGCGCCCAATGTTTCCAGAGCCAAATGGATATCCAGTCCTAAAGCCACCCTGGTCTATATATAGAAGGATTAGGACCCTGAGAAGGCGGCAGTAGTTGCTAGGGTTGGTTTTTCGTTCCACAGGAGCAAGACAGACGAATCTGTTGATCTCGGCTTCGCCGACTGAGAAAACAGCCGTTAGGGATGAAGATAGCGTTGCTCAGAGATGTTAAGACTAGATTGATATTTCAGTTTGAAAAAAGTGAAAAGAAGGGTGATTACAGACGTCACGGAAGCTTTGACCAGTTGTAGCCCGCCCCAATAGCTTATATCGCTGACGTAGGTCATGCTCGTTCTCTAAACCAGAGACCCATTCTTGAGTCACAAACTGTATATGGCGAGGCGGGCCTTGGATAATGTCCACACAGAACCGAGTGCTTCTATGGGGGGTACTTCGGGCGATCCTATGCATATGGGCAATCATCATTCATAACGACTATCTATTCTCGCTCAGGAATGGCTTGGACGGTGCATGTAATATTCAAATCAAACACGAAACGCCCGGGTAAAGCTTTAGAAACCTAGGTTATGACCAATGCTAATACGTTATATGGCTATATGCGACCAGTTATATTCAATATGGCAATATTGATGTATTTAGTCATGTGACTTTGATAGACCACCTGGGAAGATTGAAAGGCTTCCAAGGTTTCGTAGGTACAATGATGAATTAATGTCAATGATGCAATCATGATCGACACACTGTAAGGGTATCTAATTGTCACAATCTGAGGACATCCTACACTTACATACTGCATGGGCCCCAGAAAATGCAGTTTGAAGCGAAGAGAACTACTTCATTTTGATCATGGGAAAGAAACGTGAGTATTCTTATCGCTACCCTGATCCTCCATGTGCGTCTTGTGGAACTGCTCTTGAGCCTGAAGACGTACAAGACTGTAAGTCCTACCCAGTTGCGACTTGAAGATTATATAGTAGTGGGTCACTGAAGGTTAACTCATGCCAGTTCGAGAATTCATCGAAGAATATTGTGGTGATAAAGAAAGACATACATGGTCCAAGGATAGTGGCGTTTCCAAATCATGCGTTTTTCATAAAGGCTGCTGGAAATTATTGATACAACACTTCAATAGAGGAGTTGTGCCTATCGACAGATTGGCCAATGTAGTTGAAGAAGCACCTTGGCCACAGTATCGTGTCTGTACGTCATTTTTCCACTCTTTTTACCGTGTTTCGCACCCATGAGCAATCTCGAATAATTGATGGGTATTGTTAGATCATGTCATCCCAGATACCGGGACTCCTAGCCCGAGATGCTTTCGATACATTGGCTTTCGGGCTGAGGCCAAGACATTCCCAAAGGCAGTAAACTTGAAATTTGCAGATTATCCGACGGAGGGGACCCAAGCAAATGATTGCTTTTGCCTCCTTCCACTCGAAATCCGCTTTGAAATCGCCTATCTTCTTCCAACGCCTGAATACCTCAGCTTGAGACTTGCGTCAAAAGCTATGGTCCACATGTTTGGATATCAGGAATTTTGGAAAACACGCTTCCTGTTACATCGGGAGCGGGGATATCTCAACTATCTCTTCGAAGAAGGCTGTAAAGACTGGAGATTGATGTACCGCTGCACTAGCAGACCGGGACGTCTACCCAAAACACTACGTTTCAGAAGGCTGCAATGGCTTCATAATGAGTGGATTAAAGATAGGTGTATGATGATTGGAGCTCCATTAACTACATCACCTGAGAGCAATAGTCGACTTGATGGCCTACTCTGGGAGAGAGCCGTCGGGAAAGTCCAATGCGATAGACCTTATAATTTCAGCACTACTCCAGTCCCACTCGGCAATGACATCTGCAAGCGGTGTCGCGGAGTACATAACTTATTACCACCTCAGATGATCACCATCTCTGGCGAGCCTTTGGAAATCGATGTCTCTGTTCTTGCTGAAGATGAACATTCATTTATCACCGGGTTCAAGCTTGTCTACGGCGAAAGTATATCAAGCATTGATTTTGGCTATCAAATCCCTCAAAAGCAGATCAAGATTGATCTTCGCGGTCACCAGCTGAGAGGCTTCGAAGTATTCGCTGGGGAAGGAGGCATCCAGGCCATACGTCCAATCTTCGACCGGAAATATGGAATTAGCCATAGTATGATTGGTAAGCCCAATACAACTTGCCAAGCAGTACTACTTACTCCAAATGGAGAAATGAAAGCCTTTGCTGGAGATTTTGATGTAAGTCAAATATCAATGTGCTATTCTATCACATGCGCAATTTACTGACGCAATTGTAGCATTGCAGGATGGTAGGACTTGGAGTAGGTTCATTGCGTGCAGGATCAAGCACGGACGACGCATTGGCAGGTTGAAGCCATATTTTCTCTCTCTTCCATAGAGAGACCAGACACCATAATCTGCGTCATTGTCTCCTATAAATTGCTGGCAAAGAGTTCTGTCGTTTCGCTATATTTTGTCACTATTCCACTCACCTTATGTTTTGCACTATATCTTTTCTCTTAGTATATTATCAAGTACATACGACCATAGGGTGTGGAGAACAGGGCTTCCCGTCCGCTCAGCCGTACTTAAGCCACACGCCGGTTAGTTAGTAGTATGGTGGGTGACCACATGCGAATCCTGACTGTTGTATGTTTTTGTTTTTTTATGGTTTTTTGCTTCGTCGAGCCCTACGCTTCACCCGTAGATTGGGGGTCCAAGCGTTGAAGTAACGTGATCGAAGCCCGGTCTGGGGTACAACTCGTTATCCTTTCCACGAGGTTACCCGGACCTGGCCCAATATTATTATTACTATCGACCATCTGCTGTAGCTGTGAGGAATGAAAAGAGAATGAAAAGGGATAGTTTGGAGGCCCTCCTTGCTCTATCTCTCTCTGGACATTTTCGACCCCTTGAATGCAGACCATGTACGCGCGAAGAGTAACGATTGGCCCTCAAATACCCCTCCAGAATGCATATTGAACCACCTAGATGGGGGTGCCAGCGACCCTTTGCCTGAAAGGTACGGTGCCAGTATATCAAACTCCTTCACCATGACTCGGTTCCATTTACCTGATCGGCTTTATATCCGGTCTGTTCCAGGCAATGGAAAATTGCAGATTGAATTTCTCACATCCGACAAGATCATGGACTCGGAACAAGCTATGTTACTGGCAAGAAAACTAATCAATACGGCCAATGCCTTCGCGAAGTCTCCAGAGACCACTCTTTCTTCTATAACCCTTTGAAGCCTATAGTAGAATTATTCTGAGCAAGTAAGAAAAACATTTACTACATTTCAATCCCACGGCTTCCAAAATTTGACCGGAAGAGTGCCTTTGATGAAAACAACGTCGCGCCCATATCCGTGCCCGTCAATTTTATCACTGATTTTTAGTCTTTTAAGGAGAATGGCCTGGATCCTATAGAGAACCCAACCTAAATTCTGGTGAACATTGTCCTCAAGAAGAAGAAAGAACATGATTTACACAGTCAAAATGGTGAGAATAGTGAATTGATGACTTTCCGTGTTTCACATAGCAGGGTCTTCCAGTGTGCAATACAATTTTTTCCGACCGGCAAACTACTTCGGGGTGGAGGAAAGCGTGGAGTGGGTTCCATTCCTATTCAATCTTTGACAGTATATATTCACCGCTCAAAGCCAAAGCCTTTATAAATGTAGACCATGAATAACCTGAAGTGTATTCTTAAACATAGAAGTGATTACGTGGTTGATTACGTGCATTTATAGTTTGACAAAAATGAATATCAATGACGTCAACTTAAACAGTCTGCATTAAATTCGAGATTAGATTCCCTTATTAATGTATTGCGCGCCCGCTATTTCAGAAACTTAACACAAATACAAAACGCAATTCCAACGGCTGCAAAATGCCAGTGACAGCTTCGTAAGTGCGGGAAGGCAGATTTACAATATGTTAATGTAAAACTTTCAGTCTAACAATTTTCGCTAGGGATATCTGTCTTGGTATCTTGGCTGTCTTTCTACCACCAATTGCAGTCCTTTTGAAAAGAGGATGTGGAGCAGATTTCTGCATCAATATATTACTGACCTTGTTGGGTGATATTCCTGGTATTATTCATGCCTTGTGAGTAACAAAGGATTTGATTGTGCTATATGAACTATAAGAAGTAAGTCCCGACTAATAGCAGATAGATATATTGTCTTCGCTTCCCATGACAGACGATACTATAATTGATTCGACCAAAAGAACTGGTCAGTTGGATCAATTTGGCGATAAACATTGCGACAACGTCCCCTAAGCCCAAGATAGAATATGGAACCATATATACCCTAGCCTTTGATACATGACAGGCCTAGGAAGGAAATGGGAAATTTGCATTATGTATTGGAATGTCAATTGGACTGTTCAAGAGAACGCATTATGGGACCGGATAATACTGTACTGTTCTGCTTTGCCTGCACATGCCCTTCCGCTTGGCTCCATTTGAGCACAGCAACAATTACAATTTTTGGAAAATGGCTTTTCTTGGCAAATTTTCCTTTGAAATATCTAGCCAAGAAACAAGAAGTATTTGAGAGGTAAGGTGTTTCCATTTTTTACTGTAGCAGATATTTAGATATACGGATAGAGTCTCACCGTGGTTTTTGATCGCATGTTTTCCTTTATCAACACTTGAGAGTTGTGCATTCGGCCTATTGTCGCCCCGCTAGGGTCTAGGTTGCTTTGATTATCCTAATCTGTCTGAGAGCTTTTCCAAATAGTGGCTGATATCCATGGATACCCATGGACTTTATGGTTATTGCCGCAGCATAGGGTGGAATGACATTTTCCGTTGTTGGTAGCATTAAAGCTTAGGCCAAAAACACAAGTCGAATAGCATGAGATTAGAGCGATAAGAGAGTCACATCAGCTACAATCATGGGGATTTTCCTTACCGGCGATCATGATCTCTGAGCCGGCAAAATTTCTGCGGGGTACCCGTGAAGAATCCCCACTTCCCCACCGCACTTTTTACCCAAATGTTACCCAAGTGCATTCCTTTTAGCCAACTGCAGCCCTTCTAGCTAACTGTAGTCCTTTTAGCCAAATGCACTCATATTAGCCAAGTACAGTACTTTTAGCCAACTATAGTCCTTTTAGCCAAGTGTAGTCCTTTTAGCCAAGTACAGTTCTTTTAGCCAACTATAGTCCTTTTAGCCAACTGTAGTCCTTTTTAGCCAACTTTAGTCTTTCTAGCTAAATCCAGTGCCGAGATTATTAGCTACACCGAAAACCTCGAACCATAGAGCTGTCCCTGGAAACAGGCTCAAAGTAAGGTCTTCTAGTTCATTCAACAAAGATCACGCGGCAAAATCCACACTTCCAAATCGTTTCGTCGTGCGGGGGGAAAGGATAAATTGTCATTTCTGCAGATTATAAATAGAGGTAGAACGGGCTTGCAGCAAAATTGACCAACATAGGCTTCTCTTTTAGCTACACACATCTATCCACCAGCATTTACCTCTCTTCAATCGTCATGAAGGTCACTGCAGCTTTCGCGAGCCTCTTAGCCACGGCACTCGCCGCCCCTGCCACTGAGCCTGTTTTGGTGCCGCGAAGTGCTGGGATTAACTACGTCCAGAACTATAACGGCAACCTTGGTGACTTCACCTACAGCGAGAGTGCCGGAACGTATTCTATGTACTGGGAGGATGGAGTTAACTCCGATTTCGTCGTTGGTCTGGGCTGGACCACTGGCTCCTCTAAGTGGGTTACTATATCCTTCAACATTAAGCTAGGATCTAACCTTTATCAGATCTATCACCTACTCTGCCCAATACAGCGCCTCTGGCTCTGGCTCCTACCTCGCGGTGTATGGCTGGATCAACTCCCCTCAAGCTGAGTACTACATCGTTGAGGACTACGGCAGTTACAACCCTTGCAGCTCGAGCTCGGCCACAAGCCTTGGTACCGTATCTTCTGATGGAGGCACCTACCAAGTCTGCACCGACGTCCGGACCAACCAGCCATCGATCACGGGAACGAGCACGTTCACGCAGTTCTTCTCTGTTCGAGAGGGCGGGCGCACATCTGGAACGGTGACTGTTGCCAACCATTTCAGCTTCTGGGCGCAGCATGGGTTCGGCAACAGCAACTTCAATTATCAGGTCGTGGCGGTGGAGGCATGGAGTGGTGCTGGCAGCGCTAGTGTCACGATCTCTTCTTAGAATATGAGGGACATAGTAGTCGAAAGGCTTGAAAGCCGAGCTCTTTTTCGGGGCACGATGACCAGACTGGGGATTTGTAGGGTTCAAATGTCGAGACCGTATACTGCTAATACACGTCTGGATTGCCCACTTCTGAGCTGCGACCAGAGATATATAGTTTCTAGCATAGGACTCAATGTTATTGTTGTAGCGGAACGAAAGAAAAAAAAATTCATTATAATTGTTCTGCCGTACAGCAGTACTTGCCAAAAATCGTATCAAAACTCAACCATTCACCACAGAAGAGCCTGATTTAAGAAAAGAATAAAAACTTATGGTAACAATGCCAGCTTTATGTTATCAGCCCCCTTGCTGTTTGGAGATGACTTAGGGAGCTGCTCTCAGACGAGACAAACCAGTGGTTCATGTCGCCCTTGCTAGCTAAAAAGCCCTCGGTCGGCTCATTTTGTGCTCTTTGGGGTAGCGATCTATTGAGAAACTAAGGTCAGTCTCACAAAAACTCGACTTTGCAGTATACCAAGAGAGACATCTAAATTACCTCGATAATAGCAGGGCCAGCGACAATATTGTCGTCAGTAACCTGGGTCTTGCCCTTGGTGATGACGACGTAGCTCTGGCCCGAAATACCATTAGGGATAGTCGCAGTAAAGGATTTATCGCCCGTGTAGTGGAGAGGAGTCCAGATAGGTCCAGTAACAGTAATGAAAGCAGCGTGTAGGTTGCTTGGGTTGGAATCGTCGAAGCCACTGCCGGCCACCAAGCTGACTTTAGAGCCGCTGGTAACGGTGTGGGTGGACTTCAACGTCAGCGAAGGGAATGCCTTCACAGGGAGCTTTCCGTTGCTGGAGGGACATGAGGTAATGAAAGGCGATGCAACGGTGTACACCTCGTCGAGGTCGAGAGGATCGTCAAAAGGCTGGGGGAAGGGAACTTCGCCGATAGTGGCGCGTAGGTAGGCGCTATGGCGGGCTTCCACTGTCAGAATGCTACCAGCAGCGGTAAGATAGTCTTTGTTCGCAATGGACGCAGCAGCACCGAGATAGGCGCTAACACCGACACCTAGTCATAGATATTAGTAGAGATCGAATGGCTATCATGGATAAAAATACCTTCAAGGACGCTAGCAAGGGCTAGGAAGGTCTTTACATCGGTCGAGGGGAAGGAGTAGGTGCATTGTTTGACGGGAGAAGCACCGGCAGCTGGAAATTATTATTAGATTTGATTTTTCAAATGATATTTGATACTCACCGGTAAGCGCCTGTGTCAGGAAGTCCACATGTTTCTTCTCGTCTGAAGCGACCTCTTGCAGGTTGGCGTAAAATGGGTCTTTGAAGCCAGCTTTCATGAAATCTTCGTGGGTGTAGTTCTTGAGACCCTCCGCGTAGAAAGTAGCCTCGAGGTGCTCGAGTGTGAGGGCATAGTTGAGAATATCGGCTGGATAATTCACAATTATTATAAATTCGTATCAAGTGTGAATTTATGGGGACGACATACCGTCGGTAATAGCTTCACGGGTAGCAATAGGGCTAGCCTGGGCCATGCCGAGCACCGCACCGGTCAGGGCAATGTTGCTGACCTTCATTGTGTGAGGATGTAGAGGCTTTGGTAAATTATTTAAGTAGATTGAATCGTAGGTGTTGGAATAAAAAGATTTTATTGGGAGGCGAGCGAGAGCACTTTATACCTACTAGCGACCGAGTCCCTTGAGTTATCAAATTGTTTAGAAGGGGTTCATGCTCTGCTATGTCTTGACTAGCCAATAGTAATTCCCTGGTACCTGTCCTTCTTAGAATTCGGGCGTCTTCATACTCGGTATAAACATATTGGACAAGGGATTGCGATCGGCGCCAAAATTTCCAGATCTAGGCAAAGCTAGTGGAAGGGTTAGGTTGATGAGATGAGTCCGGAAAAAGGCGAGAGCGAGAGCGAGTCCGACGCTGCACAATCCGAAGATTAAAATTATCATGCGCTACTATCATCTAAGAAGAGAATGCAAAAAGTAAGATCAAGTCGCCCTTACGTGAAGAAGTTCATTCTCCAGGGAATGATGACAATAAACCGGTAAAAAAAGCGACCCTTAGATAGTCATCCTTATGGGCGCTTTTGGAGATATGGAGGCTTGCCATAAGATGAATCATCAAATTCAGAAAACAATGCAGATGAGAACCTCGCGCTCATTGAATATTTCTTAGGTGAGATAGTTCATCACTAAATCTTTCATTTTAATGTTATTTGAATAGGGTACGATTGTCCGATAATATCAAGAACATCAGAATGATGGGTCTGGCATAGATTCCACCAACACATATATTTTGACTTTCTGATCTCTCATTTATTTATATTTCATTTTATCAAAAGACGTGCAGTGGTCTTTGTCAATCTAATGGTTTGCTGAGGGTAAGAATCGTCAGGCTTAAAATAGTCCCAGATTGCGATGTGGAAAGTCTGGTGGGAGAACTAACTGGAGTGAGAATCTAGGCAAGGAATGGGCCTTTGAGAAGGACTTAGCCATCGCTGCCATAAAAAGGGATATCTAGAAAGCGTTGGTAAAGTATTACCATCATGGCAGCCAGTTTTTGAGCTCAACTGTGGACTAGTGCGGTTCATGAATCAATAGGAGGTGTCAGCTGCGGGAGTTGACCTATTGGCGGCGATAGTAGTTCCACAACAGCAAAGTCTGGTTTGTCGGACTAGGCATAAAATCATTGCCCAGGGAAACAATTTCACCAAGGCTGATAACAAAACCATGTCGGACAGCCAAGCAATTCACTTTTTTTGAGGGGATGACGTACGGTTGGGGATGGCTACGCGATCGGTAAAGGCAGAAGACCTCACCAGCCAGGATGAGGGTGAGGGCTCACATTGTAATAAAAAGTTGGAACTTGGGCATCAGTCAATAAATTGAATCGTGGGCCTTGAATAGAATGAACAGATCTATGCCTGAGACAAGCGGACAGGGTCTCCATACTTAATCGCGAACCCTTCTACTTTGGGTAAACAACGATTCTCTTTTCTAAGTGTTTTCTTCTTAACTAAGATACAAGATCCAAAAATGCTCTAAAAAATCTGTGGTAGAGAACAATCAAACAACAAACTGTGCCAAGAGTAGGGAGGTAAGGAGGCACAAGTCTTCACGGATCAGAAACTGCAGGTACAATGAGGGGTACAGCAAGCGATGCTAGCTAAAGAGCGCAGTATCCAGGTTGATATTCACTGACCTAGAATGATGGCCATGGCGCCATCCGACATGAATTCCGGGAGAAATCTCCGACCGAGAACGAGAACGAGAACGGGAACGAAGACGCGGGAGTTGTAGTGTTCACGTATCAGAGACAAATGAAGATCCCTTACACTCTCACTTCTTAGGCTGCTGGTAGGTTGGCATCAACTCTACATTGCGCAGGCTTTGGGACCCACTAGTGCTATTAGTACAATCGATTTGGCCTCCAATGTCCACCTTCCTTTGTCCTGCTGCTTTTCGGAATGACGAGAATTACTCCGCGAACATGTCTCTATCCTCTCGCGGGGAGTATTCTTCTCACCTTCGGTCTCTCGATCGGTTTGACATTTCGATCGGATCATCATTGTTATGCTGGTACCTGTGGGGAATGGCTTTTTCCTCTACAGGCACGATTACATGTGGTGATCTGGTATTCCTGGGTATTACTGTCCATGGTGTTCTTCACTGTTCGTGCCTTTCAGCCTCAGTTACGTCGTTTTCTCCAGCGACAATTATTCAATTGCACGATACCCTTGGTGGGTGAGCGGTTGGCTATCAGCGCGTTACTTGGATCTATCTGGGTTACCAGCCTATACGGCATCATCGTAGGTGTCTGGTGGATTCGCCTGCGAGATTACTTTGATGGTAGAGGTCATGAAAATGGCGTTTTTGATGGAAATCGCCGTCTTGCTGCGGTTGCATTGACTGGCCACCTCTGCGATGTCACAATGGGGATGGTCCTTATCCCCGTCTCTCGACACAGCGCACTAGCATCATTCTTCAAACTCTCCGTCTCAACCACGCTTACTTTTCATATGTTGGCAGCATACACTCTCTTTATCCTCGTCCTAGTCCATGGGTTCCTTTATGTGTCCTGGGTGCCGGTCTTCTACTCTCTCTCGGAGAAGCTTCGGCCAGTATTCCCTGTCTTAAACCCAACATATCTATACTTCCAGACTTGGCCGGGAGACTCATCGGCCTTGGGTATCTGGCGAGCCTCCCTGATATTCACTGGTATTGCCTCCACCTTGATCATGGGTCTCATTTTTGTCACCACGTTACCGAGAATTCGGTTAAAGCATTTCAATCTCTTTTATTTCACTCACCTCCTGAGTATCGTGGCCGTCATCATAATCTGTCTGCACGCGAGTACAGTCTTTTATTGTGTGGCTCCAGGGCTTGCCATGTGGGTGCTCGACTGGGGTATGCGACTGTACGAGTTAAGAGAGTGTGTGCCAGGCAAAGTGGTGCATCTAGGTAAAGGATGGTATTGGTAAGTGGAGTCATTCGTGATCTAGACCCGGTAGCTGATTATCTTTAGTATTGATATGCTACTCCCTCGACATCGAATCGACGGTTGTGCGTGCAAGTCCCCAGTTGCCCATTTCTACATTCGCCATTCGTTATCCTCCTCTCGGGAGCTCCATCCTTTCACCACTATTACCCCTCTTGCCTCTCAGAAGGAGACCATTTCCGAGTCCCGAGACGATATACCGATCCAATTTCTCTTCCGTAAGCGTGGCAATCCAGACAACCTCCCGGGGCCACAGATCAGAAACCATAAGCGGTCGGTCGGGCTGAGATTTTTCTACAAATCCACCAAGCAGACCTTTCAGTGGACAGACAAACTAGCTGGTCTCGCCGATAGATACCAATCATTGTCTAGATATGGAGATAATAGCAGCAGCAACAGCCAGCAAATCAGCACGCCTCTGATCGAGCCTGCCAGCAAGAGTCTACAACGCACATATCCGTCACAGGGGGTGGGTATTTCTTTGCGGCTTGAAGGTCCGTACTTCTCCGAGGCAGATCCCTCGCTGTACAGGACCGTCATATGTTTTGTCGCTGGTACTGGGGTGAGTGGGGCTATAGCCATAGCCCGGGATTTTCTGGAAAGGAGGAGACAGCAAGCGGCTCTTACTACAGATTCCCGTGAGCTAGGAACGGAGAAAGGAACAAAAGCTGTTCCTGTATGGGAGAAGTGTGTTGTTTTTTGGAGCGTGAAAGCGACAGATTACACCGACTTACCGTTTCTGAAAGGTAGTGCAAATTTCCATGACCGTCACCTCCACACATGTATACTAACGCAGTTTGGTAGCGGATCCGACAGCATCTCTCGAAGTTCATGTGCATCTCACTGGAGAAGGAAGATCTCGGCTGGATTTTGAGGAAAGTCTGGCTTCGATTTGCCCAGGACCGTCTAAAGGGTCCAATTGGGTCTATTTGTCTGGCCCAAATCCATTTATTGAATCGGGAGAAAGGGCATGTAAAGCGAACACAGGAGTAGAATGGTATAGTGCCAAATGGGACATCTGATTTTTCTTCTCATCCTTCTTTACGTCGGCTTTCATTCTTTATCGGTTTCCTATTAGACTCTTTCTGTGTAACATATTCTTCCAATTCACAATTTTTCGCCTATCCTGCCTACATGAGCGTTGCTAGAAAATAGGGGCGTGGGGGTAAAAAGCACGAGGCATGTTTATTTCAGTAAAGCGCGACTTTGTATAGTATAGTAGGAGTCTTTGTTACTGTTAAAGAGAAGTTTCTTGAATATATTTGTTGGCCCTATTGGCCCTCATAGCTTCGACTGAAATCGTAACCTCGAAATAAACAAATGAACTCTCTTATTGCACAACATTTGAACCCAGAAACAAAACGCTCTTATCAACGAGGTTAAAATAACTTTGAAGATAGCCATTCCTAGGGAGCCTCTGAAAATATTCGGAGACTCCAAAGGGCTTGACCAAAAACAACAAATCGCAAACACCGTATGGCATCGAAGACAGTCAGATGATCCAGACTGGCTTTATGACGCGATACTAATTTATAGGAGAGCCATGAAAGCAATAGCAACAGCAAGGCAGCCAAAGGCTGGCTGGACATTGGAGGCGGCACCAGTGAAGAAGGCTCCGCCCTCAGTGGCAGTGGGGCCTGAGCTTGGTTGCGCAGGAATCCCGGAAGACTGGGCCCGAGAGGTACTCATCGGCTGCCCAGTAGATTGCCCAGACACGCTAGGCTGAGCAGTCTGGGCCGTGGTCATGTTCGAAGTAGTATTGCTGCTCCCACCTGTGCAACCAGTGGTGAGGCGGCCGTTTTTGGCACCAATCTGTGAAGTGAAGCAATGATTTGTCAGCCAAACCCTCAATAAATAAGTAAATAGATTGTAAACCAAGAAATGGTATAATAGGGACCATTTGCTAGGATTCACCCTTCATTCACCCTTCACGTACCTCTAAAATTGCGGGCCGGGCAAGGATGTTATCGTCAGAGACGTTCTGATTGGAGGAGGTCAAAACCACGTAGCTTTGACCCTCCACACCTTGGGGGATTGTAACGGAATAGCCACCTGTAGTCGGGCTGACAGTAGCCCAGACTGGACCAGTTACGGTGATAAAGGCGGCGTAGATTTGTCCGCTAGCAGTGAATCCCTCTCCTGTGGCGAGGGAGACCTTAGAGCCGGCCAAAAGAGTACCACTGGAGATACTGGTCAACGAAGGGAATGCCTTGACGGGCAGAGCAGGATTGCTGCTTGGGCAAGAAACGATAAATGGAGACGCGACGGTGTAGACTTCGTCAAAGTCAAGGGGGTTGTCGAAAGGCTGGGCAAAGGGGACCTCGCCAGCAGCAGCGCGGAGGTAAGAGCTGTGTCGGGCCTCGACAGTTAGGATAGAGCCCGCGTCAGTGAGGTACTGTTTGTTTGCAATAGAGGCTGCAGCTCCAAGGTAGGCACTGACACCCACCCCCTCAAGTACGTTTGCGAGGGCCACAAAACTGTCTACATCGGTGGCCGGGAAAGCATAAGTGCATTCGGCAGTGGCGGGAGCGCCAGCGGCTGGTCAAATGTCAGTTTGGCAATTTCGGAACTTCACTTAGATGATATTAAGCATACCCTGAAGAGCACTGGTCAGAAAGCTGACGTGCTCTTTCTCATCAGAGGCAACCTTCAAAAGGTTGTTGTAGAATGGATCGGCGTATCCAGCATTGACAAAGTCTGCCTGCGAGTAGTTTTGGAGACCCTGAGCGTAGAAAGTTGCCTCAAGGTGCTCAAGGGTCAGAGCGTAGTTAAGAATGTCGGCATCGGTGACAGCACGCTTGGAGACGGGATTAGCTTGGACAGTGCTGATAGCAGCAATAAGCGCGGCATAGGAAGACGACTTCATTTCGATAGATGACTGAAGACCAAGATCGACAAATAGATAAGACACCTCAGTTGGGCTTAGGTTGAATGAACAGCAAGTAGAATGAAATAGCAGTGAATATATACAAGCGGTTACAACCATTTTATACCTTCCTGTTGGCCCAATGTTTCATGACTCCATGGCTGTTTGCATGGCCTGGAAACATGCTTTTCCCGTGCTGGCTTCGACTCTTTTCGTCGGTTTAGGACTCTTCTTCTGCATTTGTTACTTTAGTCTTCACTGATTAGACTATGAAGATGAGAAATGCTTCATAGGTTCATTTTTACTTTTCCTTAAGGTGTGCTGGGAACAACTCCAAGCTTGGCCTCTTGACATATAGAATGGCATTTTAACATGCCGGAAGCGTAGAGCGTTCGTTGAGAACAGATAGAAGGCGGAGTGTGGTATACATCATTCATTTAGCGGCCTGGCTTTACACGCTAACGGCGAAGCATTCTGCCCGTCCAGAGGTGATCACAGCTGACATTTAATCAGGAGGCAAAGTATGCGTTTCCTAACCTAGCTTTGCAGCTGCCCGAAGCAGACGTCCAAATAATCGCTTGACGTTCGAGATACCCAAAACACCAATGTGGTATGAATTTATGACTAAATTCCCCACATTTCAAGGAATGTATAACAGGTCTGTTATGGGGCTCAATTGATGTTTGGTTTCGAGAATGTGCTCGGATCCTCCGACTTGAATCCGGCAGGAATTCCCCCCGCAATGGGGCATGAAAGCCAAGCTTATTTAGGGCGCTAAACCTTTTTTTAAACTACTTCCCCGGGATCACGTAACCCGAAAGTTTACGAGTCCTGGCGGGAGCGAGAACGAGAGCGAGAAAAAGACAGAGTCGAGACCATCCCTTCCCCTTCCCATGTAGAATGTTGCTTGTGAACGGCCCTTGGCATACATGAACTGAATTAAATTGGAAGAATATACAATGAAACCAGCTTCGAAGGAACAGGTCGATTCCTAGAAAAAAGTATTTGTTTTCATGCACTTTCCGTAGACAGCAAATAGAACCATGAATCTTGAACCTGTTGGAGACTGACATCATCGGCGACTGTAAAAGCATAATTCCAAATCAAACATGTTCCCTATTAAGGATTTGTTTTTGACTTTCTCTTTTTGTCTGGGACTGAACCAAGAGCTGTACCCAGATGTGGAGTAGTAGGGGGTAGTTTCTGTTATCGTGTCTCGTAGAGCCTGGCCTTTGTAGCGCGCATAACTATCTTAGGCAGCGCTTTGGGGCCTTCATGCATTTCATCTTCCAGGTTCTCCTTACGCAAATTGCGGTGTGCCTCTGCTTTCATGAAGAAATCGTCCAAGCTGCTCCTTTTTGGTCTTCCCCATATTGCAGGGCATTGTGGATTGGACTTTCCGGGCACGGCTCTCCCGTAGAGTAATCGGTTTCTTGTCTTCCAGATCGCCGGCGATTCATACACATAAAATCTCGAAGTGCCCTCAATTGAAAGTCGCAAGTGTGGTGATTATATTCAGACAGCTGCAAAAACACCCCACCCCGCCATGAAATGCCCCCGAACCGACGATACAGCCCAGCACCCAAGTTGGAACTGTAATCCGCTACACCTGAATTCAGAAATAATCACACCAAGCCTGTTCAATGATCATCGAAACCCCAAAATCCACCATAACGAGGCGACCAACACCGGATGTGCAGCCGGCGATGACACTTTGTCCACAACTCCACAACAGCAAAGCCAGAAAGAGCAAGACCCCGAAAATGAGAAGACCGTCGACGGCGACCCGGTCGCTGCTAGAGTCTCAAGATGGGAACCACCCTCGAGGACCAAAAAACTATCTCACCGTTTTCTCCAACCCATCCTAACGTCTTCATATCTTCATATCTTGGGCAGCATGGCCAAGTTCGCTCGCTTCGTGGGGCCTGGATTTCTCATCGCGGTCGCCTACATCGATCCGGGAAATTACTCCACAGACGTCTCTGCCGGAGCGGATTTCAAGTACAGCTTGCTGTTCGTTGTTCTCATGTCCAATCTCTTCGCTATACTCTTGCAGTCCCTGTGCATCAAACTGGGTACTGTGACGGGTCTTAATCTAGCTGAAAATTGTCGAGAGCACCTTCCGCGATGGCTGGTCATCATTCTCTATATCTTCGCGGAGATTGCTATAATTTCAACCGATATTGCAGAGGTATGGATACATTTCCTCTATTGGATGAGGTGAGATTCCTGCTTGCTGACACCTTTGACAGGTGGTCGGATCAGCAATCGCGCTAAATCTGCTTCTGGATATCCCATTGGTGGCCGGATGCGCCATCACTTTAGTGGACGTCCTCTTTCTGCTCCTCTTCTATCGGCCTAACGGGTCGATGCGGGGGGCTGCGCTGGTTTGAATTCTTTGTTATCGCCCTCGTTCTGGGAGTCGTCATATGTTTCTGCATCCAACTCTCCCTTATCAAGAACCAGTCAGTCGGGGAAGTCTTCCGAGGCTACCTGCCATCAACTGCCATTGTCCAATCAGAAGGGTGAGTCTCTGCTTCATCCAAATAGTGAGCTTCTATTTGAGATGAATTTACTAATATGTGTTGTCGTTAGTCTATACCAGAGCTGTGGCATCCTCGGGGCTACCGTTATGCCACATTCTCTATTTCTCGGTAGTGGGGTTGTCCAGTCTCGCCTGAAGGAATTCGATGTCACAACAGGCTATGTGGACGCCTCTGTTCCACTTGGAAGTAACGACGGCGCGGTAGAGTACCGGCCCTCTATCCATGCTATCCGAGCCTGCATGAAATACTCTATCATCGAGTTGGTGCTAGCGTTATTCACCTTCGCGCTGTTTGTTAACAGCGCCATACTCATTATCGCTGGTGCTTCTCTATACGGCCTTCCTGGCAAAAACGATGCAGACCTTTTCGGAATTCACAGGCTACTTTCCCAGTCGATCGCGCCCGCCGCTGGTCTGGTTTTCGCCCTGGCCTTGCTACTGTCAGGATTATCTGCTGGCATTGTCTGCACTATGGCGGGTCAGATGGTGAGTGAGGGAATGTTGAATTGGAGTGTGCAGCCCTGGCTTCGAAGACTTATTACTCGTTCTATCAGCATTGTTCCAAGTATCATAATTGCCGCTGCCGTCGGGAAGCCTGGACTAGACCAGACCCTCAACGCCAGCCAAGTTGTTTTGAGTGCTATCCTACCATTTGTCTCCGCTCCACTGATTTACTTTACATGCTTCAACCGTTACATGAGCGTCCCGGTGGAGGTCGGTGATCGTGAGGATGACGTCCAGGTGGAACAAGTTTCGATGCGAAACAGCTTAGTGCTCTCAATCACTGTGGTGCTCGTCTGGCTGCTCATTGTAGTAATGAATGGGGCATTGCTGATTATGGTCGGAATGGGTAAAGCTTAGTTTTAAAACTAGCAGTAGGGGAGACTTGCAGGATACTAAGCGAACATATACTTCAGCACAAAAGGGCACGTCTATGCGATACACAAGCTATCACAATTATACGAGGTTATGGAATTCGAGTCAAGTGCAGGAGCGAGATTGACCAAATGAGGACTGAAACAATGGCTGCAGGTCTCCATCTTGGCCCTAACTTGCTGCAGCATGTGACCTATAAGGATGGTGATCTAAAAATCACTGGTCATTGTTGCGCCCACATATTCCGTTCCACTCTAGCTGAATATCTACCTCAAATGCTGTAAAGGGGACGGGGCTGCTAGAGCGGCGAGCCACCTACGACCCAGAATCGTATGCGCTAAGTGAGAATGGCGATACTGATGCTGCGTATCCTTGTTCTTCTTTGATCCGTGTTGCGAAGCGTTACCGCTGCAGCATATACCAAACTGCTACTGTCTTACTTCAAGCCTGGATCAAACATGCCTTTCTGGGTAGAGTGATGAGCTTGGTCGAGCCTGAGAGTGGATGGACTTGGCGGGCGGATGCGAAGATCCTGATGAGAGAGAAAATGTACGACGAATGGGGCCATCCTACTAAGCAAATGTCTCGTGGAGCCATTAACTTACCGAGTTCCCTCGATGATCTAATACCCTTTCTCAGAGATCTTTACAGATTTGAAGAAATTACACAACAATATTAAAACATAAGCAATACATTTGCATGTAAACCTTTCGTTTCATTGTAATAGTTCCTTTCCAATTTGGCATTATCTGAAATCCTTCAACTTCTTCGCACTTCTGCTTCAGCTACATATACAATCCGGTTTTCATACCTTGAATGATCTCGCCAATCGGGAAAGGAGCGCATATATAACATAATCTATAATATCGGGTTTTGTAAAGCATCTATAATTTATATACATATTTTTGTTAAAAAAAAATGGGTTAATCATGATAAAGTAGGAGGAAATAAAGTAGACCTCGGGTCGGACTGCAGCCTGTTCAAAACCTACTGGTGGTGGTTCTAACTTAAAATGGAAGTTGTTTGGTGTGGGGCTCTACAGGAACCCGTTTCTTGGCATTCCCGGGGCATTCTACATTATCATTTGCAAAGTGGCGAGAGTCGAATTCTTTAGATGTTTCCTGAGTCCACAAAGGAAGAACTGATTGGTTAGCTGACACGAAGCAACCGTATATTCTGTCTCCTACCATGAGTCTTACCGGGCGCTGGCCGCCCCACGGCATCATATATATATATCAGGAGAACCCATAACTCTTTCTCTTCTGCGCTCCCAGTCTCCAAATATTCTCATTTGTTTAAATTGCTCTAGCTTGGATTTTACCAACTCACACATCTTCAAAACACTACCCCGGGACACAAATGGCACAGAAGCTGCTGGAAGCTGCGCGCGTAGCTCCACAAATCTATGAGCTACGTCCAGATTATCGAGCCCTGCTGATGGTGGTTGAGGGCATCCCTCCGGGCCCTAGTGATGATTCCAGCGAAAGCATGTTACGGGAAGCCGAATCTTGCGTCAAAGAGTTGCTGTTGAAGCACATCATCACCGAGTTTCCACATATCGCCGCATGGAGAGACGCTTACAAGGCTTTTGGAGCTAAGCCGCAAAAAACCCGCAACAGTCTGGAGGCATTGACGCGTCGCGCAGAAAATGGCTTACCGCGTGTAAATCGGCTGACGGACATTTACAATGCTATTTCAGTCAAGCATCAAATTCCACTGGGCGGCGAAGATCTTGACAAATACGATGGCTCGCCGTTTCTGATCCGCGCCACTGGGCAGGAACCCTTCCAGACATTTTCTGGCGGAGAACCACAAACGGAACTCGCAGCCCCTGGGGAGCCTATCTGGTGTGACGATACTGGCATCACTTGCCGCCGCTGGAATTGGCGACAGGGCCCACGGACCGCATTGACGGATGAGAGCACGCGTGTTTTGTTCATTCTGGATGCGTTGGAGCCGCTTTCTGACGATGCTCTGGTCCAAGCTGCCGACGAGCTTGCCTCGGCATTGAAACGCCTATCTCCAGAGGTAAAAACGACAACCCGAATTATTACTCGTTCCGCTTGAGCTCAACCTGACATGTATTTACTGGATCATGAACCTGCATTTTAAGGTGGTCACCTTGACATGAAGGCAACATTGCTAGAGCAAATGGAGTAAGGAGCAATTGAGGATAAGGCCTAGCCATTGGGAAGGGAATACAGAGGGAAACTTTGTCATTTCCTTTTTTTTCATGTTACCTAACGACTTAGCATGAGGAAAACATCTACACTCATGCTGTTGTATTATTCTGTTTGATAGATGAGGATAAAAGATGATAAAATAGTAATGTCGTATCCACTGTGACGATTTGATCCGGTAAGTATCCTAGACTTGATAACAATTTTTTTTTCTATTTCTTATAGGATTGTGGTCATGTAAATTCAAAATGCGGACCTGGTGATATAACCCGGTAAAACTGGAAGCCAATTGGTCAGACTTTAAGGTGATGCCCCATATAGCCCCACTACCCTTAACTTCCTAGAACGGACAATTCTCGGGAGTTGGGTTCAATCTTGCACAATGAGCACATCTGGGTGTTATATATATTTTAGTATCCTTGGAGATATGGAACAAGTGGAACCCTCAAGACAGAAGCCTTCTATAGCAAAATAATCAGAAATCAAATCAGCCATGCTATCACCTTCATGGGGAGAATTCCTTGACTGCATTTAATTTAGGGCTCCCGGCTTATATACTCACTATCAATGATATTCGCTGATCATGCTCTCTGTTCATGTCACCCTGCTTTACCACTTGCGCACCTTTACTGCATATTTCTTTCCAATAGTTGATCTAGTACATACGACCATAGGGTGTGGAGAACAGGGCTTCCCGTCCGCTCAGCCGTACTTAAGCCACACGCCGGTTAGTTAGTAGTATGGTGGGTGACCACATGCGAATCCTGACTGTTGTATGTTTTTGTTTTTTTAATATTCTCATTTTGCTTCACTACACGTCACTAACAGGGGTAATGCAAAGCCACTACATTTAGGCCAGGGGTAATCAAGCTTAGGTCTTGCTTAGTCTTTTCATGTTCTATGCTAAGATCTATAGTCTCGAAGCTTAGTTAATTGTATCTTTTCTAGTTAAACCGAGCTTTAGGTCATTCAAAGCTCTCTATACGAGATTCCTGTGGTCATGAAGTGTTTAGACGGTGATGAAACAAGGGCGACTCAATAATTCGATAATGAGCTGGTCAGAGCAAATCTATCAATTAACAAAGATCAATCGCATCAATCTATTGATATACTAGCAACCCCACCTGAGCATTTCTCGTCGTGTTGTGCAAAGCCTTGAATGGCATGTGTGGTGTCGGTCTCGGCTTGATCAGTGCAGCTGCTGTCGCCATTTGGAAGCATCAAATCAAAATACCCCTGAAGTCAGCGTGTGAAGAGTTATGTCCGGTGGATCCATCATTTGCTGCGCACCATGTATTCGAGCTTGTGCGAAAGGTGCATGACTGTTAACCTCTCGCCGTTGACGTCGCGTTACGATGGCCCGTACCCGAAACCAGCCTGATATTTATTAGGATAAGTGGTAAGGTATTCGCCACTTACACATCTATATTGATTACAATCTAGCCAAATATAGCTTAAACTGTTACCGGTTACGAGCCGAAAAACAAGCTGTGCCGAAGGGGTAAACTGTTTCCGAACTTTACTGTAAGTCTAGTGAAGACATATGTGAAAGGCTGAAGCTGGCCTTATTCTCAATTAATTAATAACAGCATCTATCAGGCTGATCAAGTTGAACGCACAGGTCCTAGAGACGTAGAGGACCGCTTATTCGTGAGTACAACGATGGTAATACAACTCGGACCTCGCGTGCCGAACCCCGCCACTTATCACCACCACAATCATGATCACCCATTAACCATTCATCCTCCAATCCATCTGCTCCTCCAATATCCTCGTAAAGTTTCATCGTATTTTATTATGCAAAAGACCAGGAAGCGTCCCCGTCTCAGTTCTGAAGCCGACTCCACGACACCTGCCTGCAATCAATGTCGCTCGCGCAAGGTCAGTCCTCTCATCATGGAGATTGTATGAATCGAATAGTAAATCAGTTCAGATTCGATGCGATCGCAAGCAGCCGGAATGTTCGGCCTGTTGCAAAGCTGGCGTCCCCTGCGACTTTTCCGCCTCGTTCAAAAGGACCAACCCCGCCAGACAACTGTGCGATCTCTCTCAATATTATTGTTCTTATGCAAAAATGTAAAAGGCTAACCTAGTCAGATTACATGACTTCTCGTCCGTCCTCAGCCGATTAGACCACGTAGATCGGACCCTGGCGCGCCTGTCAGAGCAAGTCAAGTCGTTGACCGCAAATTGCATCGTGACCACAGAGCCGCTCCCCTTGCCCACTACCAAGGATCGGAATGCACCAGAGATGGACACGGAAGAAGGGCCCGATGATATGGCCTCGAAACAGGATCTTTTGACCGTGGGGTGTGGCGAACGTCTGTATAGCTATCCCGCTGCACTATGCCTGTTCCGTGCCTCGCAGAAGCTGCTGAGGGCAGCCCTGCATACCGAACCCCCGTCGTTACACGGTCCGCTGGCAGCAGGCGTGGGAATTCCTGCCTTACGACCATCACTGTTGCGTCATTACGAGATGTTTCCGTTTCGACAGGGGTGTACCGAGCCGCCCATCACCAGTGACCAAAGACCCATCACGCCGCCTCCCCAGGATGTCCTGTATTCCGTACTCGATCGCTACCTGAACCACATTAACCTTCATACTCCTGTGTTTGAGGCTGGTGTTCTGTATGGAATCATTCCGGAATGCTACCGATCCAATGGTCCTTCTGACCACCGCGCCTGGCTGGTGTGTTTGAACAGTATTGTTCTGCTTACCTTGCATCTCGACGCCCGTGTGGCCCGACGATCCGGCCTTGATATCGACCCATGGAGAAAGCATTCAGAGGTAATTTCAGACGCCTTGAACAACTGTCGCCGTGCCTTGGCCGAGTTAGACGCGCTGTCGCAGCCAACAATGGTCAACATTCAGGCTCTCATCATGCTGGTAAGAAATAGGGCCCTGTAGGTAAATCGCGAATGATCAAGTTGACCTTTACAGGCTCTAGTGACGCGAGAATTTTTCATTAACGCGGTATTCGAGAAGGTCTGCTCTGCAGCCTGTAAAATAGCACGGTCCATCGGCCTCCACCGGTGCGTCGGGACTGTGAATGACAGTGCACTGCAAGCCCGCCAGCGACTCTTCTGGATCTTGTACGCCATGGATAAAACCCGTGTATTCCTCAGCGGACATTCCCCCGATCTATATCTCTTTGACTCTGAGTTCCAACCCCTCCCATCCACCCCGCTGATGCCCGTTGAGATGCAACTCAAATCCACCGCGGCCCACATGATGGCTGTCTGGGAGGAAATCTACATCGGGCTATACTCGGCGCGAGCAGTGTTCTTGGGGGCAGAACATCGGCGCGAGCAGTTGCATCGGTTGAACCGTCTGTGCGACGAGCGTTTACCGTCACATCCGTCGCTGGTTTCTCGCGACCCTGGCCTGCGCCTGATGCAGCTGGAGATCAAATACTGCTACCATGTCAGCAAGATTCTGATTCACCGCTGCCATCGGACAGCCGAGGAATGGCAGATAACCCGCGAACATGCCGTATCCGCTCTTAAGATCATAACGGATGTCTTCGAGGAGCCTGTGACACCAGGTAGTTGTATGGTCCTGGGCCGGTAGGTGCTTTCACACCCCTCACATCCACTTGAAGCTGATCAATTGCTTGTAGGATGTTCCAGAACTACCCACTTGTTGCCTTCCACGACCTCTGCGCGCGATTTCTAACGGGGGAGGGTGCAGTCGACCTCGCGGGCATTGTCCCGCAGCTGATCAGCGTCCGCCGCCAACTGAGCTCCTTAGAGAATAAGGACATACCAAATGCATATGTGACGAAGCTACATTTGGGTGTCGCTTGGTGCACCGAATTAATGAGCATGATCACCGACTCGAGTGAGGCCTTGGAGCCAACACCATGCTTGCTGACCCCGTCGACCATTACTGATGTGGGAGACTTTAGGCCATCTGGGTCGGTCGGGCATGAATCTGCAACTTACTTGCCTGGTACTAACAACACGCTGACTCGGGAGCAAGCGGACATCTCCGAGACATTTGATTCGCCAGATTACTTCTTCGACCCGGCACTTCTTGAAGTTCTGCTCTCAGAAGGGCATTTCGCCACGTAGAAACCGAAATTATGATCTTGGATTTGTTTACGCCCTCTTTATAAATAGTACATGAGTTTCAGCCGTGCCACCTAGATGATTTCTCAGACACAACAATTGGCTGGTATCACCGTACACTGTATGGTTTTTGTCGTAGAACTCGAATAAATAACCACCTTTTTACACATTGGAGGCCAGTCATCGGGATATGGGAATTGTCCAGAAGCCGTTGGCAACACTTGAAGCAGGTGAGCCTGTATACCATTGATGCTAGCCCCCGTTCGGTCCTGCGCAATATCACTCTAGCGTCATCTTTCAGGTTTTGTTGGCCGACATGCGCGACCACAGTCGAATCCTCTGCCCAAACAGATAGAAGATTACTGGGACTGGTGCCAAAGCGACGGCCAGAAACGCCAACAGACTGGTCGCCCAGGGGAAGCCCAAGCGGTGGTACATAGCATTGGCAAAGAGAGGAAATCCGGCCCCGAAGCAGCTTCGGACGACTGTATTGGCGGAGATGGCGCTGTTCGCGTAGATCAGGTACACGTCGACGATATATTTCAGGCCCGAGATAAATGTGGCGAACATAGATGCTGACACCAAAGCCGGCGCAATGATCTCCGCACCCCAGGGGATACGAGGATTGCTTGTCCACGCGAACCAGAACAGTCCGATGGGGAGTCCGACGGCGCCCACGATCATCGGCGGCAGACGACGCTCTGGCACCACTCTACCCGGGGTTGAGTTGACCTGGCGCGCGAAGATGGTCATGGACCAAGTCACCATGCCCATCAGTCCCAGGATGATGCCGACGAAAAGACTCAGGAAGGAAAGTGACCCGATTTGGGGCTTCCAGCCACGTTCCTCTACGAATGAGATAGGGAAGCCCTCGAAGAACAGGAATAGCAGTCCATAGAGGAAGCTCATATACAGGGTGACCAGCATCATGATGGGCTCCGTCGCAAGGAGAGCTGTATGGAGAGTGAGTAGGTATGGGAGCATGATCTCGAGGGTCACAACTTACTCCACGGACGCAACAGATAAATCTGCGCGAAGGACATGAATGTTGACTCCCCTTCCTCTTCCATCTTACTATGGAGCGCCCAATTTTTGGTTTGAAATCGTAGTCGCGCCGCCTTGGCTGTGAGCAGCGTGGGTGCATAAGTCTCGGGCAGGATCACCCACGCGAGGATGGAGAAGCTATAGGCGGCGATCATCGTAACCCACATGGTCCATCGCCAGCCTAGATAGCTCTCCGTGATAAAGTCGCCGACAATGGGCCCGATAACGGGACCCACGAAGGCTGTGGCCACGAAGCAGTCTAGCGAGATGCCTCGACTGACTGCCGTGTTCCACACGTCTGTCAAGGCTCCCCCTGTCACAGCCATTGACGACGCCCCGAAGGCGCCGCTAAAGAAACGTGAGATTAGAATAGTATAGAAGTTCTCTGCTACTGCGACCGGAATGCAGAAGGTCGAGAAGAGCACGACACCGCTGAGAATGGGCCATCGCCTGCCGTACTTCTCAGACAGTGGGCCAAAGATCAAGGGACCGGTGACAAACCCCTATAAGTAAACAACGGTTATTAACTTCAAATAAAGTTAAAGTACACAAAACTAGGGAGGACGTGCCATCAAAAATATGGTAGTGGTCGTCAGAATGGCCACCTCGGAGCTGATGTGGAATTCTTCCTCCAGCGAGGTAAGAGTGCCACTCATGATACTGGACCCGATGTTGACGATCAAGGGTAAAGCAACGAGTACAAAACTGACGAACAATTTGTACCGGAGGGACCAGTTATGGGGGTTTTCCGAGTCACAGGGGCCATCCCATTGTACCACCAACGTCGGCTCTGAAGGGTCGGGCCCCTTCTCAGTGTCGGGCATTGCGTTGTCCTTCATTGTGGAAGCTCTCAATATGCTATAATGAGATTTGGATTGATTGTGGGAGAAGAGAATTGACAGAGGCGATTTAATTGAAGGTGTTCGCCTATATGTGTCCGTCCTGCGGAGCTCGGCTGCCGCGCCCGAGGAGAATTACGTGCGCATACAAGGAATGGGCATTTATGATGAATTGATTGGCAATGTTCAGGGGGTGGAGATTACTAGCCGGAAGTACGGCATACACAAAGAGAGAAATCATAAGCACATGAACGGCATTCTAAGGTGATAGTTATACTCCAAAATCAAGCGGCCAGGACCTCGCCCAGGATAGGACTGGCGGTCAACCGAAGTGCATCCTGAATGTACTCTGGGCTCAATGGGAATGGCTTACCCATAACATTGGGAATCCACTTTCCAATCAGCCGCTCAGGGTCGACGTCCTTCAATAAGCTACGGTACGAAGGCACCCCGGCGCGTAGATGCGCCGAATGAAACGGCACATCGATCCCCTGCAGTGGTATCGTGGCCGTGCCACGCTGGAGAGTGATGGGACTAGCCAGCTGTTGGGCTTCGGAAACACTCCGCGACACGATGCCGAGGCTATCCTTCGACTGGGGATTTTCCGCCACCCTTCGGGAAATGGCTGCGCCATTGGGAGCTTTGGCAATGTAGTTGAGGATAGCCCCCAAGGCATGAAGGTACCCAGCTGTCAAGACAATATCAGTACTTGGAGATGGTCCTGAAATAGAAGTAGACTTACCGCTCCTGCACAGACATACTGTTCGCCTTCCACATTGAAGTTGACAATCTCCAGCAGTGCATTGGTCGTCGTCACGATTATCTCCACCAGGTATCTCAAGGCCCGTTCCGTGAAGACTACAGCGACAGTTTAGAGAACTAGCCAATTTTGCAAGAAAGTAGCCTCCAACTTACACTTGCCGACGCGTGCAGGATTCACAGCAACCATGGAGAAGTTCGTGCGTCCCTGGTCATCGCGCTCAATGACCAGTTGCATCGCAAGTCCACGATAGAACACGACCTGGAGCTGATCCTCAAAGCGCATGAAATCAGCGAAGGCTGACAGCGCACCATATTCTCCCAGAGAATGGCCGGCAAAGCATGCGCCCTTCTGAATGTCTCCGCGATGCTTCAAGTCTGCCATGGCGGCCTGCTCGAGTAACATGATAATCGGTTGCGCGAACTGGGTAGAGAATAACAATCCCCGGGAATCAGAAAAAGTGTACGACATGGTCTCGCTCGTCAGGTCCTCGATGGAGATATGAGTCGATCGTCATCGCCATATAGTTTGATCGTACCTGCCTGCCATGCTGACCTCCGAAATGCACCGTAAGCAACTTGGGAATGTTTCGAACGAGATATAACACCGACCACCCTACGTAGCAGTTGACGTTAGCAAAAAGATGAAGGGGAAATTAGGTATCAGTAAGGTCAAGTATGACTTGCCTTTAGACATAGCCCCCGCGTTGACAACATTGGAAGGATTGGAGATCCAGATCAATTGATCCCCAGTCTTACACACCCTTGCACCATCTTGGAGAGCATCACTTGAATCGGTCTTCCCACCATCAGCACTATTGGAGGTTGAAGGAACACGAATGAGATGTGGAATGTGAAGATACTAGTAACTCTGTTTGATCTATCCCGAAGGGACAGACGAGTAATAAAGGGGGGGGCGAGGTGTAAGAGGTGCTTCCAAGTTTCTACTACGCCTCAGGCACCTCTGCTCTTCAAATTTTCAAGGTCAGAGTCAGAGTCCACTGAATCTCCGTGTCTCATCAAGAACTGGCATCATTTCACGCACTATTTTCTACATAAAGAGTGAGTGATATTGCTATTTGGAAAAGGGAAAATTTAAGAAATGATATTTCTATAACTAATTAGCCTGCCCGACTCGAGATAGAAACCGCTAGCATTGTTCCACAATATGAGCATCAAGTCTTTTTACAAGCCTTGATAATGTCCTGTACGATCGCATCATTCGCCCGGAACTCTTTGCTGAAGGAGCTCAGAGTATCCTCGGTCATCGCATTCCGGAAAGCGGCAGCTTTGGTGAAAGTCGTCTTGCTAGCCTTGCCAACAACCGAGGCATCGGCTCCCATGACTAGACCAAGGATGGCGAAGGGAGCTGAAGATGGGTTTTTCACAATATCATAGACAGAAAGAGCTGCGTTGCCAGCCTCGCCGACAACATACGCCGCACGGGCAACGTTCGCCACGCCACCAATCGCATCGACTGCCTCTCCAGCGAACGGAATGATCATAAGAACAATGCTGACAATGTCTAAGATGAAACTGATTTTAGCATCATGATCAGCTTTTTCCTGTTCTTTGCCGATTTTCGTGATGTTCTTCATTTGTTCAGTTGTGTCTGCAATCATGAAAACGGGCATACTGAGCGCGGTAGCGACGTCTTCGTCCGAAGCATCCATGGCCCCGATACGCATCTCTATGAAACTCCCGAGAATGACATCTTGAAGTGTCGTAATGTTAGGTACTGCAGTGTCGATGATGTCCTTGAGATTAGGAACATCGATGTCATCGTCCGCAGCCTTTACTGGCCAGTTGTGGTAAGTCACGCCATGGCCAGTGCAAGGTTTGCAGTCTTTACTAAGGTTAGGACAAGGAGGACAGGTAAGAGAATTCTCAGGATCTGCGTATGTGTCTTTCCATACAATCCAGTCCTTCTCAATTCCATAGTCGGCTTGAAGGGCTTTATAAAACCCATCTTCATCACGTACTGTATATGTGATACTGACTTCACCTTGTCCTGGCTGACCTTCTGGGACGTGCATTTCTGTACAGGCCGCATCACCACTGCCATCCGATGCAGATGACCATTTGCAGTCCATGTAATTCTGTCCATCACTCCACATAAAGAGTGGCAATGAATCATCGATGCCGTTTCTGACCCATTCGGCATAGTATTTGAACTAGAGGCATATTAGCTTGAATGCGAAAACATCACGAGGGCTTTGAAACTCACGTATTCATCATAATTGTCAGCTGCACTTTGATAGTTGTCCAGGATGTCAGGAAGAATTTTGATCAAAACCCAAACAACAGCTTGGGCCCGACAGCCTAAATCAATCTTATCAATGTTGTTCCGCAAGTCCTCCAGATTGTTCGGCCAATCGGCAGAAGAACATCCCGTGGGTAGAGCGGGAAGATTAAGGTCCTGAGCTTCATCGGAGTCGGGGTCAACGCCCAAGTTCAATTTTTGAAGGTCGATAGCCCAATCAGTGACGCCTCCAAAGTTGAGTCCTTTGACCCAATCAATGCGTGCCTCCTTGGTGTCATCGGACATGTATGCCACCCAAGTAGTGATTTCGCCTTTAGTGCCGTAAACCATGATGTCTGAAGCGGAATCCTCATCATACCACGTGCGGCCTTTGTAATTACTCGCACCCGAGTCCACACCCTGCATGATGAGATTAAGCTCGGCGTTTGAGATGTAGCCAGAAGTATTGGTACATGTTCCAGCCTCGGCAGTGGAAACATCAAAAGCGCCACCGTATTTGCACATGGGACCAGTGCAGGTTGGGTCGACCATACCAAAGCTGCGACCGTAGCTTGAAACTCCAACAAAGATTTTGCTTGCAGGCACACCAGCCTTGGTGATCATTGCAAGAGAGTTTATAGTCTCGGTCTTGTTGACATGCGATCGAAGACAGTCTCCGCTGGGGCAGCCCTCATCTGCGTAGGCATTATTATAATCTATTCAAATTTTTATCGTTAGTGAGCTTCATCGGCAATGAACCTGAGATGATATTTATAAACTCACCCCATTGTCCATGAAGGTCATAAGTCATGTAGATGAAGTATGAAACATAGTCAGACATTTTAGCGATTGGGAATGTCTTCAGGTACCAATATGAAGCAGGTAGAGCAATTGAAAGGGACTTATCACCAATGGTGCTCTTCATCAACTTCAAGAAACCAAGGTAATTGTCGTCGTCACTGTCGGAACCTGCAGGTACGCCAGGGATATCAGTGGCTCCAGGATACTCCCAGTCAAAGTCGATACCGTCTAGTCCATCATATTTCTCGAAGAATGCCTTGATGTTCTTAGCAAACTTCTCACGATTTCCAGACTTGACGACATCACGGTAGCGCTGGAAAGTTGAGGCGGATGTTGACTCAGCCCAACCTCCAAACGAAAGAACCTTTTTATAGGATGCATCATTTTTGACGAATTTTTCAAACTGCGCTTTGTACTCATCGTTGTCAAAGGAAACATCAAAATCAGCGGTCAATCCAGCAAAAGCGAAGTGCACATGGGTCAAGGATGTATCGCTGATTTCATTGACGTCCATGTTCAGACACTCGCGCTTGAGGTTGAAGACTTCAAAATAAGCAACATGGTAGAAATTGTCCGGAGCGTCATCATTGTTGACGATATCTGTGCCACAGTTGGAGATGCATCCATTTTTGCCACTTTGAAAGGCCCCTGGGGCTTTTGTCTTGGCGGGTGACTCGGTACAGAATTCATCTGTGGTGCCACAGAAGCCCCAACCTGAGCAACAGGCATTCAGGGGACAAGGGTTGAGCTTAGTAAGATTCCAACCAGTATAATCTCCTGACGGAGCTTTGGTATCAGGCACCTGAGGACCACAAACAGCATTACTCAATGGAGACGGCATGGGAGTATTGCCTTCACTCAAACAGATGATTTGATCTGGTTTGAGATCGTTCGTGCCACAGCCAGCCCACCCCCAAGTGTCTTCGTTGAGGTCATAGATATCATCTTGTGTAATACCAAAATGAGCCGCGATATCAGCACAGTTGTCGTCCGTTTGGATAGTATAAGTGCCACAAGTGCCATCTGACTGCTTCTTAGGGATGATATCTGGCAGGGATCCCGCTGAGCAGCAAACACGTTGCTTAACTTTCAAATTACTGCAAAAGCCAGTACCGGTGTTGTACTTGTCGAAATTGTCACCTGATATACCACAGCGACTTGCTAATGACGCACAACCGTCTCCTTGGTTGACTTCGATGGTCCTACAATCAGCACGAGGGGCTAGGAAACCTCCAAGCGATGAAGAAATATCTGATCGCTTGCTGACTTCAGAGACACCAAGCATGGTGGTCTTTGATTGGATCGAGTCATGACCGTCCGAGTTAAGGCAGCTGCCCTTGGACCATGTCTGCAAGGCGTGATCGACATCTTCTAGATCATCCAATGAGTTCACAATATAAACACCAATGGTATTATCTCGCTTCGAGCTCGAGTCGCAGGTCTGGATTGTCTGGGATCCAGCTTTAAATTGTTTCTTGAAATCGAGAAGGTATGATCCAACAGCACTCTGATAGACATCTGCACCGGCATAAAGCGCAGCCACAGAGTCCCCAACCTTTGACAGAAGCAAGGTAGTGCCACATGAGGCAGCATTGGTCATGTAGGATGCTAGATTCTCGATTGCGGTATTGGAATCCTTGGTAGCCTTGATAGCACCAGCAGGGCCCACCTGAACGGTAACATCTGAAACTTGCTGGGATGCCCCGCAAGACTTCGATACAACCAATGACTGCTCGACGATTTCTGAATCATTGCTATTGACATTGCTCCATTTCATTTCTTGCAAAGTAGAGGTTTGAGATTGCTTGGGGAAAGGCTCAAGGACAGCACAAGAGCGTACAACCAAGTTGGAGCTCGAGTCCCGGTCGATATGGTAGTCAAATAGGATTGGCTGCTCACAGATGCTCAAATAATTTTGGTCCACAATCCAAGTCCAGTTACTCGGATTTGAACCAACAACTGAGCAGGACTCTGGACAACCTGGAGCAGGCAAGACACCTGAGCTTGCCGACTTGTTGGGCGAGGCATAGGTAAGAGAAGGAAGGGTAATGAGGAAATTCAAAGAGAGGAAAGGAACGAAAGCCCCTATGGCAGTCTTCATCGTGAAAGAAGGAAGAGAAAGACTGCCAAGGCGATATGATAGTTGGAAAATGAAAAGGAACTTGAAAGGACAGAGGAGATGATATTAAGATATACCCATCCCTACTCAATATATAGGTAGATTGCAAATACTTATACTTCGTTATTGAATGGCCACTCACAAGTTTGCAGACCACGAACTTGAACCGATGTGGGACGGGGCATCCTCGGAGCCCACGAGTTCCCGTGTCACACCTTGACAGGGTTTGGTGAAGCTAGTAACAGTTGAATCACAATACCACTAAGAAGCGGATTTCACTATGGAGTATGGAGGTCTGTTTCATTAATTCTAGATCCATTTTTGCGTTTTCCTAAATTACTAGCTTGATGTATCTCGGTAGTAATGTGATTTACACCACCTCAGCCCACAAACGCGCACAGATCCTCTCTTCCCCAATTTTATTCTTCCGAGCCGTGAATTTGCAAGATTTTCAAGATTTTCAAGCCTATTGCAGCAGGGTCCATGTAGTCAGGGTCCTACTCCGTAGTCAGGGTCCTAGTCAGGGGCTTAGTGGACATCTGGAGACGACTACTTCAGGCTTGACAATGCAAACTTCGCTTCCAAGATCAAGACGGCACAGTACTAGGCCTTGCATGCAAGCTTTGCCGAGCATAGGGCTAGAAAATATTATGGTACAGCCTCGCGCTGTATTATTATCAATCTCTGAGTGGGTCCGAGAATGGCCCCCACGTAGCTTTTAAAAAGTGGGTTCAAAGGTTCATCAAATGAGTCAGTACCCCTTATCGATCTCCAGGGTAAAAGTTTTTTTCTTTAGACGAGCCAATTAGAAGACAGTGGAGTCTCTAGTGCGCGAATTGCTGACCCTGGAAGCATTGTTTGGACCCTTCCAACGGACCCTTCCCGCGGCCCCAAGCCCCTGAGGCTTTTTTTTACACGGCCCCGGGGGCCTAATGAATCTCAGACATCTGAATCTCAGTAAATAATTCTCTTCCATCAAGGCGGAACTTGAAGAAAGTCATTCTCATTTAGGGGAGTATGTACTTCAGTTGATTTCCCTACTATGCTTCCCCTCTCTTATCGGGAATCTCTCTTTTGGTGAATCAGTGAATGCCATCAATTATTGATACATAAATGGTACAATTGGAGAGCTTGACGCTAATTCCAAATCCAAAGCTGTACGCCGTACATTCAAGCTACTCAGCCTCGTGGAATGCCAAGAAGAGGAAGCCCCTTGGTCAAGTATTCCGCCGTGCAGATCCTGCAAAATACTATCGAGTTTAGCAACATGAAACCCAACCCAAAGAACTAATTTAGCGCTAATGCTAGCTCAGCCGTGAGCACCAATTGCAATATGTCTTGGCGTCCCAGCCTTGCAGTACTAACACGTACATGATATAATACAGCTTCACTTCCATAGTTTGGTAAATTTCCGAAGGTCACGGCTCGGGAGTGAAACTAGCGTGGCTTCTGTATGGAGTACGGAATGAAAATAGCAGGATCGGCGTGGATTTGCCAAGAGACCGAATTTTTGACAATATCTCGCGGTACGGAGTACAGGGAGAAATTAGTATGCTTGGACTGTTCATTTGGGAAAGGTGGGAAAGGAGTGTCCCATAAAAGAACCTTGAGAGCCTGTTCCGTCTGCGTTTCCTTTGAATTGACTGAGCTCTCTTTTTGAAAATTTTTGACCCCGATCTATCAAGACTCTGGGATTATCAAGATGCTCTCCCGAGTGCCTGGGTTCTCTATCCTGGGCCTTGTTATAGTGTGGCTTGTTCAATTTACGAGCCTAAGTTATACAGCCCATTCCGGTTCTCATAATCATTTACACACACACCATCGAAGAGCTCCGGCCCCTATTCTAGGTATCATTGATAATGGGCTCAATAAACGTGCTCATACATACGAAAGGCTGTTTTTGTGGGAGGCCTATAAAATCATTGGGTACGTTATCACCGAGATATTTTTTGCCTTCTCAGAGCATCTAGCCAATATTCCAGTTGTCCATTACTAAGTTCTCGGAATTTCAATATAGTCAAATTGAGGGTTACAAAACACAAAAGCTCATACTTCCTTTCCTTTTGAAGAAGAACGGAAAAGAACTTATCGCGGACGGGCTAGATAATCGACATGTGATAACTATTGGGGCCACGGAGAAGTCGACAAATTATCCTCTTGATTATCCTGAATTTATGCTAAGATTGGAGGGCGAGAACACGGCGATCGAGACTCATCCTGACATTACTGCGCCAGATTCTGAGGATGACCTTGTGAGGGCGGAACAGGAGTTGACTGATAAACATCTCAATGGGCCAATTGAGATGGAGAAAGTCAACCCTTACCTCACGACAGGTGGAAGCAATCAAATCCATACTCGATTCATTGAGAAAGTCACGGCAAAGGTGGAGGCTATCAGAGATGATGCGACGAAGGCTAGTATTGGGGACGTTTCCGAACGTCTTGATCGCGCCAACACGATTAGTCAACGAATGATATCCCTCAGGAAAGCCTCGACAAATCAGTGGCTGATCCAGCATCTATCCAGAGACGATGGTTGGAATCTCCAAACAACTAAGGACGGTACAACCCGTACCACTGTTACGACCGTGGACGACGCAGACACCGGAGTTCCAGGTGAAGACAAGATATCCAAATACCAAACAATCAACTTTCCAGCAACCTTTGAAGATCCACGCAACACCGACGAGATTAGAAAGAAGAACCTTCAAAGTGGACATGATTTTGAGACCTGGGTGAGTTTCCCTTCTTTCAAGGTATCATCTTATAAGCCCTAGAGGTACTAACTGCATCTTGGTACATAGGCCAATGAGCTTGGGGACGTTTTACCCAGTACCAATGGTCCTTCGGCGAGCGACTCGAGTGTTAGCCATTGGCAAGAGATCACCGCTTGGGAGGATAAATCTTGGATAGACGAGTGTTGATCCTCGAGAGATTTGATGTTCATACTTGGTGAACTGGGAAATACATAATGTCTCCTACTAGCTTTCAAGTTGCACGATCAGTGTTACTAAGTAGTCGGAATTAGCCAAAACAATAGATCACCGTCTACCACGTACACATGTAAGATAGTCCTCATTCAGGACCCAGGATGTGCAAATGAGTGTAACTTCGAAGCTATTGTGAACACCTTATTACATATGATTCAAAATCTGTAGTGATGGCCAGCATGGAATCTCCCTCTCTGGAAACCGCGATTTCTGTTTGGAGTCAGGGGCATCTATCGAGAGTAGCCCTTTTTTTTAAATTTTTATTTGGGGCATTTAATTTTGAGAAAATTTTGGAAGGATTTGTTGGTCTAGTTTCGAATGAGAATCAGTGGTACTTAACTTATCCATGGGTCTTGTGTATGAGCTTGTAAGTTTACGGTACAGTTCCCGTCGCAGGTGGGGGGCACCACTGCAGGGGCAAATGAATGTCAAAGCTGAGTGGAAAATGAAAAGAAAAATAAAATAAAATAAAAGAATTACAAACCAAAAAGTGCAGGAAATAAATAATGCAAATCAAATAATAGTGCGATCTACGGAGTACTTCGCCTATAAATTCTTGCTGGTCGAAGCATAATCCTGTCTTCCTTTTCCTCAACATTGAACTTCATTTTCCCCACTTGTCACTGCACGCAGCACCAGCGCCACTGGCACCACTGCCCATACTATTTCCTAATGGCGGCTACCGAAAAGTCTGGTATCAGCCTTATGAGCCAATACAATATCGTTTTACCGAAAAGGCAGGCATTTGACTCTTCCGGCAAACCTATACCTGCATGCGACACCGATCAATGTGGTTGGGCAATAAAGGGGGAGGATGTCCCCGTCGATCTAAGTTCGTTTTGGCACCGGAGAGCAGTCATTCGTGGGATTCGTGATTCGCTTCAATTCGCAACAAGCCCGGCAATTATTGAGCTGTGCTCCGGCGACTATGGCCATCAGTTTTCCCGCGCCCGCAATGCTCGCCTGATAATGAGTGACATAATCCCCGATATGCAAGATCCCGCCACTCAGCCGTACTGTATATGGTATCCCGACCTTGCATCAGAAGAAACATATCGCGAAGTTGCCCGTCAGTATCCGTCTATGCGGTATCAAGTCGGCCGAGCGTGTGCTGCAGCATGCTATACAGATCTTTACAAAGAACTGGACCTTTTGCCTGATGTTTCTATTGCGGAAGAATCCCGCGAAGTTGACAAAGACAAAGACGCCGAAATCTACAAGATTATCATGTCTGCCCCCCAACGATATGTTGTTATGGAAGATTTCTCTCGATCTGTCCTTGAAACCCCACGAACACCTGCGTTCCTGAATGGTGATATGAAGCCCCGATGGGCTTTAGGGCAGCGAGTTTACCCTGGAAAAAATTTACCAGAGACAACTGCTGATGATATTGACATCGAGGAAGATGGATTCATCGGCTTGCAAGATATCAGCTTGGAGGACTACGCTAAACTGGGCCCAGGCCAGTCCGATCAATTGTGGATGCCTCTTCCGCCTGATCTCCCATTTCACGAAAAGCGCCTTCAGACACAGATGGCCGCGTGGGAGGGCAATGTGGATCGATACAGTCGACTAATGCATCCACGAAGGCTGAGAACCAAACTTGAATACAATTGTATCCTTCGTGGTATTTATCACAGTACAAGCTTCGCCAGATGGTGGGCCTATCAGCTGGAAACAAACCCTGGACGGGCTATCCTCCCCGGTAAATTGCTTGGCCAAGGCAATGAACGGGAGTGCAGAGAGATTCGCACTGCGATTCATGCCCGTATGATAATGAACAATGATATCTCTGGTATCGACAATGATTCAGACTGCCTCCCGTGGGTTATATGGGGGCCTGTGAAGCCCCCTAAGAACACTCTAATTGACCTAGTTCGAAAATGTCCGTCCATGGGACATCAAGTTGCGATCACTTGTATAATATGTGATTACGAATCGATTTTCCGACTTTTGAAGCCCCCCTATACCGAATCCTTGTATGTGGCTGCCAGGCGAAGTGAAAATCCATTCTACCTACAATACCTTGAGAAAATCATACAGGAGCGCAACATAACCCCCCCGGATTTCCGCGACTTCAACGACTTTGATCTCATCGCACCAGGCTTACAGACTGATCTGGAGCCTAGATCATCTCACACTGATCACACTGTCACCTACTATGACATGGAGATCCGGTATGGACAATATCAATGTGGAAATCCACACGAAGATACTCCAGGTACATATGGGGGCGGGTTAGCTAGTGCGGAAAGGGTGGAGAGATACATGTGGCTCTCAACTGAGACTGCACAGAAGTTGAAAGATGAAATTGACTTCTCCTACCCATGTGCGGATACTGGTCTTTTGTATGACGATGAGGAACTTCGTGATAAGCTTTCACGCCGTATAGAGCCCATGGATTGGTAGTATGCAGGTTTCGATATGTCGAATACAGTCAGTCCCTTTGATTTTCGAGTATTATCTGCCGGATATCCGCTAGCTTAGTTACCGATGGCAATATTAGGATGTAGCACTGAATTTAATATCCAAAGGATAATAATCGATGGGAACAGGACGCTGTTTCATGCCATCCGTATCACCTGGAAGGTCCAAATAGAAGCTACGTTGGCTGTGTCCCTACATTGGGAGAAATTCTCTGCTATAGACAGCAACCTCACAGATCATGAGTGTAAGATTGCGCATTACACAATCAAATGGTTGTTCTGGATGGGGAATTTGTAGAAAATCCTCCACGGTAGGGCGACCTATTGACCAATCTAATGTAGAGAGCACGTGCAGTTCCATTTGCGCAAATTGCCCAAGATCATAAACGTAATCACACATCGCATCAAGCTGGTTCAATGTCGGGATGTCTTCCCTCCTTTCATTGTATTTTGCCGCAATCAAAAGGGATACGCACCCCATTTGGTAATTCTTTTTGTAAACGATCCTCTGAGAGCAATATCTGTCCATTGTATTGATGGCTAAGAATAGTGTTGAAGCCTGAAGTCGAGATGGTCGGGCTGTATTTGCGCTATTCTGATCATACTAACAGTCCTAAATTTGATTTTAAGCGTCTGTCTACCCCTATGAATATATTGATTGAGCTTCCAAGGTTGTAGGCTTCTTATTAGATAAAATACCCATTAAACATCTCGCGGCATCATATATGATATAACATATGCCCCAATCCCCCAATAATCAGCCATTGAGAACCAATATGCCCTAATATCTGCGAATATCTATGTCAAGGTCAAGGGCAGACAATTTTCAGAAACGCAGAAACCAACGAACACCTAAATCACCAGATCACTCATCCACTATGGGGCGAGCCCGGAGGATTCCCACCCTAGTTATTACGCACTCACTCTTCTCATTTCATCTATACTATATATTTCAACCTAGTAGATACTCTGGTACATACGACCATAGGGTGTGGAGAACAGGGCTTCCCGTCCGCTCAGCCGTACTTAAGCCACACGCCGGTTAGTTAGTAGTATGGTGGGTGACCACATGCGAATCCTGACTGTTGTATGTTTTTGTTTTTTTATGATGTTCTTATCTTGCTTCGTCGAGGAAACTCCCATGTCGCCCTATCCTCAGCCCGATCAGGCCATTAGACCTGAAACTGATCTTATTTACCAGTCCCTGCGCTACCACTACTGCCCATGAGAATATTCTAGCAGTATGTTTCAGAAGAGGGGGGTTGCATAATAACCTGATTCGCTGACACTGGATATGGAGAAATTGCCTTGCCGCCATCCTGGTCCTGCGCTACTTCAATCTTCCCTATTCATCCAAACAAAGACTCCAACTCTAATACTTCTCACAATCTGTAAAGGCCACAAACGCCCTTACTAAAACCGGATAATATTTCATTAGACCATCGACTTGCGGCTCAAAAATTAGCATCTGCTGCGGGAAAGGGGTAAGTTCGACTTTGGCCGGGCTATGTTGGAAAGCGCCATCACTGCACAAGCGTCGCACTGACCCCTTGGGCTTGATTAACAGGCGGCAGGCGGTTTTCACCTAGATATGTCTGCTCTTTACTCTATAAATGTCAGCATAGACCCTTGGGTAGCCTCCAAATTCTTGACCTTCACCTCCCTGTTGAAATTGCTTCGAATTCACTATTCATAAAGTCACATGGGCGATCCATTTTCTGTGGCCGGGAGCGCGGTAGGCGTTATCTCGCTTGGCCTCATAGTCTGTTAGGGTCTGCTGAATTACTATGGGCCATTCAAAACGTATAATGAATAGATTCACGACATTTCAAACCGCATAATAAGTTTCGAGAGCACGTTGAAGGCATTAAACAATGTTCTCGCTAGCTCGCAAGGTTTTTCGTCTCCTCTGACTGCTCAATCAGCAATAGTCGCACTCGAATCCATCTTGAATTGCCAAGAAGGACTACAAAGATTAAGTAAGATGCTGAATAAGTGCAAAAGCACGAGCACGAGCTTTCTGGGGTCCAGAATACCGATAAATAGGATGCTATATCCTATTAAACGCGATACCTTGATGGCACTCATGGAAACGGTGAACTGGCTGTAAGCTTATCTTAATACCTCACTGTAAATACTGAATATATGAGTTTTAACTAGAAGAGAAAGACAGTACCTCACCGCTGATTGGAGACTTTAAGAGCTATGTTGGCTGTCTCATAGAAGCAAACAGACACGGTCCTCACATACTCAGCATCGAGCGCCTCTGATATAACTTAGATATTACTCGTCGTTTAAAAGTCCGATTAGCGCTGTATTAGTATTGAGAACAGAATAGAAATACTTGAAGATAATCTTTAACAGATGGTATAGCTATTCCCCTGTGGATCTAGATTTGGAGGAACTCCATGAGTTGCTACTTACGATTTTACTTCTACTTAGCAAAGTGATAACTCCTATAATAAAGCTCAGCTAGCTTTCGCACTAGGCCTACTCTAATTGGCGTTAGAGCACTAATAAATCCTGGATAAAGAGTCGCATCATTAGAGCACCACCATTACTTCCCAAAGGAATTGACGTTAAACGAAATACTTATGTGGCACTGTATACTCCCAGAGAGCGCGTAACGCCGGTTTAGCTTGTATTAGCGGATGTGAGCTTCACGCAGAAAGCAAGACTATTATGACTTTGCTCCACCGCCAAATATTCTGTAGATGGGCTCTACGAATCTCCCTTGAAACATCTTTCTTAAGCATAGTTGGAGTAGGAGGCTTCTTAATTAGTCCTAAACTTGAATTCCGTGCCATTGCGCTAATGAATTGCGAGATATTTAGCGCCCTAAATGATGCAGAAAAGACTTTTAGGTCGTAAGATGTCTCTGCTGTGATGTAGAATACCTAGAAGGCTCTATTTAAAGCTTTTCGTGAAGGTAAAGCATTAAAGTTGGATGCTCTTCAAAACGGCGACACTATTTTATATGTGAGTATTAATTTGCCATGGATATCCTAAACTTCCACCCATAGAAATAGGCTAGTGCTGGAACGTCTAAAGACTTTTAAATCAATTCTCTATCTCTCTTTAACTACAGCTATAGGTAGTTACTGGCTAGCAAGTTTATAGTTCCCGCTGGGATGCACGTTCACGGCTTACTTGGTATTTATTTATTAAAAACCTCTTGTAAGCGGGCCTCTCTCTGGACCGTGCGAATGACTGTGGTCAGACTCCTGCTGACCGCATGATCACTGGATTTGGGTATAAATGTAGTGATCTTAAAAAGTAGTAGATAATAATTGATATCTGTTTAGACCTACTGAAAGCTGGGGGATATATGACCCGAGAAGCCCTTGATTGGAGGCACCGAGAAAATGTTATCTACGTTGGCTATGGCTTTTTGAGAATAGATGGACGCAGAAATGACGGCTTTTTCGAAGACTTTAGCTTCCGCCTGATTTGGAGGATTGCTGACGAGAAAGAACTCTAAGGTAAATATACCTCAAGGAGTAATTGGAAAGAATACGAGGCTGAGATAAATTAAGACATCGATCTCCTAGAAGAGCTATAGCCTCTCGTGTATAGATCGAAGAAACTTATGGCCGCCTAACTGAGAAGAGGGATCGATTTCCATCGATGGATTAGAACGTACACTCGTTGGGGGAAGGGTTTAGCCCTGATTCTCTAAGCTGGTTATGCACTAACCGAAGGAGCCCTCAAAGCGGCATGCGAAGCGAACTGTGAGGAGAGCGTTAAGATATTGGTGAATGATCATAGGTGTTTCATTGGAAATGAAGATCTGGAAGTCGCCAGTTTTCATCCTAACTCGGCTATTGTTGATCTAATTGTTAGCGAATTCATTGATCGCAGAAAGCGGTTACAGGCACTTGTAGAGGCACACTTACCGAGGAGTGTCTAAGATCAATTACGCCTAGAATCCCACACCCTACTGAATTTCCATGCTTATAAAGCATATTCACTACTTGTAGCGACTTCTATAGATTTGGAAGGTCTCCTAGAGCGTCATAGATGGTTAGTCTTTGACTATATCGGTGTGAATCTTAAGTTAGCGGACCGGTTATGGAGTGCTGGCTTCCGAGGCGTGGATGAAATCGATAATGATAAGAAGACATGTTTAACAAAAGCTTAGGCAAACACACCACCCTATGATTTGGAAGTCTTCTTGCAAAAGACCCACTAGTTAATTGACAAAGGTGCTAATGTCCAGCACCAAACTCCATCTAGATCGGTCTTGCATAACATCGGAAATAACGTGGGATTAATTTTATACTAGATGAAAGACGAGGAACACTGTTCTATGAAGGTTCATTCATTAAGTGAGCCTTTAAAAGCTTTATTAAGAACAGTCCTTTCCGACAATACTCGAGATGATTGTAAATGTGTATGTTCTCTGAATGGATGCTCTCCACTGACGACCCTTTTGAGCGGCCTTTTGCCCACGCGAACCGATTATAAGACTTCAGCCAAACTAATTCATCTCTTTGCTAATTTATTAAAGGTTGTCTTTCTTCACTCAAAATCCGAACCCGAGCCTGATGAACGCTCCAAGAGCCATTGGAGTGTTAGTATACTTCGCTTCATCACATTCAAAACCTTGGGTATCACTCATACATGCCTGCATGAATACAGAAAGATCGCGCCAGAGGAAATAGAAGAGATCTAAGATGAACAGAAATTCATGTTATTAGATCTCGAGACGCTATTGACACAATTCTCTGAAGAATTGAATGTGCATGGCTTGCAACTCCCGATTTACATAACAGGACTATAGCGGACTAACATGGCTTCATTTCTATCAACACCAAGGCCTCATAGTGTAAAAGAAATCATGCAAATCCTTGAGTCAGGAGTTATTCTTGACAGTCACGAGACACAAGGGGGGAAGGGTTTTTTTCCTAGCTGCGGCTCAGGATCATTAGAGATGGAATGGTGCTGAAGGAAGAAGATCAAAGCAAAATCTCGTCTATCAAAGGAACATGCCCGAAATAATCCCGGAACAGGCAATATCTAGGATGAATCGTGGAGAAGGAAGGTCGAGAAGAAATGGGGTTGTCCATTATGGTGATATGGGATTGATGAAAATTATTCACAAGCTCCTAAAACCATGCGAACCTCTCATGGTATATAGCAGGAATAACTCAATGTTTCTGCTCCATAACCGCACGTCCAAGTAGGACTACGCACTACTAGCCGTGGATTTGAAAGAAAGGTAAAGTTCTTGTTGTATCTCCTGTATTATTAATTTTCTTGTCTATAAATTGCAATTTGCGGTGGATACAAGAGTCTTATCCGATGATGGAATACTCAGAATTAAAACTCACCTAAGAGGTGCAGTGCGGCCGTCGCGCAGGCAATTCTCACTACCCCAGGACACACGCCAATTTGTGAGTAGTATTTGGAGTGGCATGTACGATTTGTTGGCTTTAGTTTCAGGGGTCAAGTTGGGGTAATGGCTTATCGCCTAAATCTCCACAAAGGTTAATTAACGCCACTGGTAACAGTTAGGCCGGATTTGTGGAGTATATTCACAATCATATATCACTATAGTCTATGAATCAAAGACTATATACTTTTGACTTCAAGTCCAAGTGTACCATGTCACGGATAAAGTTGTTCGCTTTTACCCGTGGACCTTTTTCAATGCAGTTACTATATAGTACATGTATTCTTTTCAATTATGCCTCCTAATTTGATACGGATATCATGTTCTCCCGCCTGAGTTCTGCATGTCGCAATCCCGCAACTTCGTGTTGTCAACTCGCCCGAGAAATAACCTTCCATCACGCCATCGAGTCTTCCCCGCCATTGCCCCTCTCCATCGTACTTATAGAGCCTTCTTCCTTTTGCTGATACCAACTCCATATTTCCACCATGTCAGAGCAGAATTTACATTTCGAGACTCTTCAGCTTCATGCGGGGTAAGCGTTCCCCCCCGCGATCTTTCCTCCGCGCTTCCAATGCTTACAAGTCAATAGTCATGAACCTGACCCAACCACTAAATCCCGCGCTGTGCCCATCTATGCCACCACCTCCTATACCTTCGATGACTCCGCTCATGGCGCCAGGCTTTTTGGCCTCAAGGAGTTCGGAAATATTTACAGCCGTATCATGAACCCCACCGTAGATGTCTTCGAGAAGCGCATTGCAGCTCTGGAGGGTGGTATCGCTGCCGTCGCCGCCTCATCAGGCCAGGCCGCCCAGTTCATGGCTATTTCAGCCCTCGCGCATGCCGGAGATAATATCGTCGCTACCAGCAATCTCTACGGAGGCACCTACAACCAATTGAAGGTGTTCTTCCCCCGCCTGGGTATCAATACTAAGTTCGTCAAGGGTGATGACCCTGCCGATATTGCGGCTGCCATTGATGACCGTACCAAGGCTGTATTCTTGGAGACCATTGGCAACCCGCGTTATAATGTGCCGGATTTCGAGGCAATTGCCAAGGTAGCTCATGAGAAGGGCGTTCCGCTGGTCGTAAGTTGAATCCCACTGAATGAAATGATTGGGACACTCACGTCGGTACAGGTTGACAACACCTTCGGTGCGGGTGGTTACTTTGCTCGCCCCATCGACCACGGCGCTGATATCGTTGTACACAGTGCCACCAAATGGATCGGTGGTCACGGTACCACCATTGGAGGCGTCGTTATCGACAGCGGCAAGTTCGACTGGGGCAAGAATAGTGCTCGCTTCCCGCAGTTCGTCGAGCCTTCGGAGGGTTATCATGGCTTGAAGTTCTGGGAGACTTTTGGTGCCGCTGCTTATGCCATCCGGGTTCGTGTCGAAATCCTGCGTGATCTGGGCTCGGCCTTGAATCCCTTCGCCGCGCAGCAGCTGCTCTTGGGAATCGAAACCTTGAGTCTGCGGTCGGAGCGTCATGCCACAAATGCGTTGGCCTTGGCTAAATGGCTGCAGAAGAATGAGAATGTGAGCTGGGTATCTTATCCAGGTCTGGAGGATCATCCTTCTCATGCTCTTGCGAAGAAGTACCTTCCGCGCGGCTTTGGTGGTGTTTTGTCCGTGGGTATTAAGGGTGGTGCTGCTGCTGGTAGCCAGGTGGTTGATAATTTTAAGCTGATCTCTAACCTTGCCAAGTAAGTTTCCCCTGGTTCAAGTTTTGGTATTGACTAACACCTTCCAGTGTCGGAGACTCTAAGACCCTGGCTATTCACCCTTGGTCTACGACTCACGAGCAGTTGACCGAGCAGGAGCGCCGGGATTCTGGCGTGACTGAAGATGGAATCCGAATTTCCGTCGGCACGGAGCACATTGACGATATCATCGCTGATTTCGAACAGTCGTTCCGTGCTTCCAAGGCTGTGCTGTCGGACCGCACGGCTTAAAACGGTGTATTTTCTCCCATTATAGGTGGAAAGCTGGAAATTTAGGAGCAAATGTTCCTATAATGAGCTAGGAACATGCCAAAATGAAGGTTGACATGGCCAGTAACAAGGTCTGGAGGAATTCCAGATCTGGTTTTGGTCATTCTATTACTTACGAGATAACAATGAAGTTACGATAATACCACAATATTCATTATGTAGTTGATTAATTGTAACCACAGCAGAGGGCTTTAATATCTGAGCTTGGAGTAGTACATTGGGTAACGTTCTTGACGATGAGCTAACTAATTTAACGAACCACAATCAATTTGAAAGACTAATGTGATACAGTAGAAAAGATATCCAGGTTTGGACGGCACCTACAACAGGGAAAAAAAAGGATGCGGCCAGAGATATGAGTCCGTAATAAGATTCTTTCTTGCCTACAATGGGCATTCATGACAACGTCATTCAGTTCGCAATAGGCATATGCAAGAGTTCGAAAGGAAAGCAAGAAAACGAAAAGAAGAAATAATTGAAACCACCCAGTCGCAAGAAAAAAGAAATAGAAAGAAAACCTCCCTCTTCAGTCATTTTGATACAGATCATGCCAACCCATCAAAACGCCAGTTGCCCGCGGACAACACCGAATGTCCATGCAAAAATGGTGAAATAGAAGACAGTGGTCAGAAAGGCCGACAGGCCAAGAATCGGAATAAGAAATGAAAATGGAAATGGAAAAGAAATAAGGTAAAGGAAGACGATTTGCAAGAAAAGTGGCCGGTTGCTTTACTCACCCTGGCCCGGAGCCGGGGGTTGAGAAGTCTGCATGGAGCCCTGACCCATCATGAAACCAGGGGGAGCATGGGCATGCCAGGGAAACTGAATCCGTAAGCAGGAACGGCAGGAGGAACGGCCGAGTTCACGTTGTTGGGCATGTCACGGTCACCCTGAGGAGGACCAGAGTGTTGAGCGCCACCAAAACCATCACGCTCCGGGCGACGACCACCAGTGAAGCGGTCACCTTGGGTGCGAGTGGAGATTGGACCCCGCTTGCCACCAGTGTCGGTTGCGATGCGACGGCTGATAGCCTTGGAAGAGACACCCGCACCGATCTCAATATCGGGCTCCTCCACCACCATGCCAGATTCAATCTGACGGCCACCAGTGCCACCGTACTCCGCAGTAAGCATCCACTTGCGGTCTGCCTCGGTCAAACGTTCGATCGGAATGATACTAACACCCGTCTGGTAATCACTGCAGTCACGGGGACCGAATCCCACACCCCATCGGGTACGTAGTTGCATCTCTCCCGCGCGGTAAGATTCCATTCCATCGCGTGCGGCAATCGCATCCTGGCGGGTGATCATCTTGATGAAGGCATGGCGCTTGTCAACGTTGACGATGCAAGTTTGAACGACACCAAACTTGCCAAACAAGGCACGCAGATTGGCCTCGGAGGAGGTGACACCACCGACGAAAAGGGTGCGGCTGAGAACTTTCATGTTGTTTTGGCCGATGGAATAGTCCCATTCGATCAGCTTAGGTCCCGGAGGTGGCAGGTTGGGATCATTGCGAGGAGGCGAAGGAGAACGGCGTCTACGTCCAGCCGGGCTGCGCTGGCGGTACTCATTGCCCCGACGGCCACGGGCATCCCGAGGGTCACCGCGACGACCGGGCGATTCACCGTGGTATTCGCCATAGACAGGGCTATCGCGGCGACGAGGGGGAGAAGCAGTGCGGCGTCGGTCCCAGCCAGCACCGGGAGAGCGCGAGCGACGGCGATATCCGCCTGGAGAACGGTCGTATTGACGGTCACGATCGCGGTCATCCCGATTTTGATTCTCTTGCTGGCCCCATCCGGGCAGACCGGGCATACCGGGCATTCCAGGCATCGGAGGCATGCCGGGCATTGGAGGCATTCCCGGCATGGCATTGAAACCAGGCTGAGCCGGGTTTGCGCCCATGTTGGTCATGGTGAAGAGTTGCAAAGCGGTGGCCCACTGATCTTGAGGGATTCCCTGGGCGGCAAGCATTTGGAGCAGCTGAAGCTGCTGCGCCATGGCACCTCCATCGGGCATGGCTGGAGCCGCAGCTTGTGGGAGCATGGCTGCCATCGGGTTCTGGGCCATCGGGTTGGGGGGTGGGGCTATGAGTCTGTTGGCCCAAGGCAGGGTTTTGTCCGAGAGCACCCAGGGCAGCGAACGGGCTCATGGCATTGGGAGCAGCAAATTGGTTTGGAGCCGAAGGGGGAATCGAGGCATCGGCCGAAGAGATGGGCAACGGGGCGGACGGGTTCAAAGCCGCCAGCGGGTTGGCCGGGGCAGCGGGGGCAGCGGTATTCTGCTTGGCCATGTCGGCCAACGCCTTCAAGATACTCGAAGTATCTGGGGCAGCTGCAGAGTTACTCGCTCCGAGAGGGTTCGAACCGGGAGCAGGTGATCCTTCGGGAGTGGTTGACTCGATGTCTGAACAAGCGGTTAGCACTGCAGGCAAAGCCAAGTCTGAGATGAAGAAGAAAGCAAGGGAATTATGAAAGCGAGACGATCCAGTTGTTATACAAAAGGGAGCAAGCTTACTTTGGGGGGTGTTCATTTTCTCTCGAATGGAGGCGAGCATAGGAAGAGGGAACGTGCATCCTCGCTCCCAGATGTCGATGAGTTTCTTGATTTTGTCCTATACGATTTAGAAAAAGGGGATACGTTAATCATACGGTTCCTCTAAGGAATCAGAGTTGGCGATGTAGATGAGAGTTTCCCCATCTACGCCCCCAAAGCGGTGGGGCTGATTCGAGTGCATATCTAGCGCGTACCTTTTGATCCTGTGGGGATGTGTTTATAATATCTCCCATCAAAACGGGCAGCAATTCGGTGACTCGGTTAACACCAGCGGCGAAAGTTCCATCGGGGGCCGAGCTCCCTGGAGGTTGACCAGCTTTGCGTGCAGCTTCTACCCACTGTCGGGTTACAGAGTCTACGACATAGAGTACGCCCAGCTTGTGGGTGCCCGGTGCCTTTTTGAAGTGGGTGTAGATCTTTTGAATAAGAACGGATTCATTCTGGAGAAGGTGAGTTAGTTTTGAGGATGACCTGAGGTAGTAGGAAGGATTCAACACGTACCTGAACATTGGCAGTGCACAATGTGGTGATGCTGTGGATCTTGGAGCCTGATACGCCAGGTGGTTTCAAGGCCAGCATGGACTGGAGATAGTTCTCCAGCTCCGCTACAGCTGACGACATGACGGTGGAAAGATAGAAAGAAAAGAGAGAATTCTCAGCAAGTGAAGGGGTCTATTGCCGTCGACCCGAAGAGAGAAGGAAAGGTCGGCCCAAGTCCCGCTACTGTAGAATTGCGAACAGGAGTAAAGGGCAAAAATGTCTTCTTTTTGGTTTTTGGTGACAAGATTAGGTTCGAGAGATTTCAATATCTAGCCGTCTTCTTCACTACAGCATAGGAATCACTGTCGAACCAGGCCAGAATAGAAGTCGCCTACAGCTGGAATACAGCCTAGGGGGTATGCCCTTGATGAAGTACGAGTACGGGGACCTAGAGGCGTACTGGTGAGAGGGAAAAATAAGAGTCCACGGATTTACAGAGTACTATCCGTGGGGAGAATCCGATATTTCCGAGATGAGATTGTTGACGAGTTGATGAGGCGACGGGGAAAGGAAGAGAAAAAAGGAGTGAAAGGTGTGGCCTGTTCCCGCTAGGCTGGATTGGGTTGGATGCACGTGATATATATCACGTGCTTACTTCACGTGAGGTCTGGTCTCCCGTTCCCACATCCCACACGGGCCACGCGGAAATCGGTTCCCCCGGCTACTGTTGTTGATGGAGCTACATTTTAATTGAAAAAAAAAAAAAAAAAATAAGACATTAACTCATCACACGGAGTATGGGTAGAAAACCCACTCTGAGAGCTAGGATGGGGTCGGAAGATTTCCGTTGGCGAAAATCGGCTTCTTTTGGCTCGATTCCTTACTGTTTTAGTATTAGTTGCTTCCCCATCTTCGTTGTCCTCTTTTCTTGCCCCGTGGAGCTCCCGAATTTCGGTGAGCTTTTGGGGCAGAGGACCGGCTATAAACGGAGCTGAGAATGTAGTGTCTACATGTAGATTTCGATTATCCAGATACAGGTGAACCAAGTCACCAAGTCATCTGCAGAATGTGATCATGGGGAAGGTCGAATATAGCCCCCAAAGGTGCTAATCTGATGCCGAGGGCCCCAACCCGCACTTTCGGGGATCCGGATGGCGGGTATGGGATGGCGACTTGCCGACGTCACTGCCATGACCCCCATCAGGGATAGTGGGTAATATACGGTATACCTGTACCCCCTGATATTGCTGAGTTTATACCTCGGCCCTAATCAGATGGGGAAAATACTGCACCTATACGTATTGTACAGAGTATAGGCTATGGGATTAGATCAAAATGAAATCAAAGGAGACGAAAATGGTCGGACTCGACGATCCACGGCAGCCCGAGAGTACCGTTGGGAGTAAATTACATACTGATCAGCCCGACCCGTACCGGGTGTATTACGGGAAAAATCCAATCCGAAAAAAGGGAGCTCCCGGATGATTTCTTTTCTTTCCTCTTCCTCTCCCCCATCCCACTCCTCTCTTTCCCACACTTCTCTGTCGTGTTGAGATTGACATTTCACAATGGCCTCCATCCGAATTGGTACCTCCGCTTTGCGGTCCTCCATGGCTAAGCCCGTGCAGACTGCCGCCCTGAACGGCGCGCGCTGCTACTCCTCCGCCAAGGCTAAGGTATGTCGTCGCATCTCACATTGCGAGTATCAATGATACTAATCTCTCGGATAGTCTCTCAAGGACACCTTCGCCGACAACCTGCCCGCCGAGATCGAGAAGGTCAAGAAGCTCCGCAAGTATGTCATTCCGCGTCAACCAAACTACGTGTCAGTTGCTGATACAATTGCAGGGACTACGGTAGCACCGTCATCGGTGAGGTCACCCTCGACCAGGCTTACGGTGGTGCCCGTGGTATCAAGTCTCTCGTCTGGGAGGTGAGTTTTCATATCCTGATAGCTCCATGATGCGCCTGCGCAGTGAGACTGACTTTTTTTTCCCTCGGTATAGGGTTCCGTCCTTGACTCTGAGGAGGGTATCCGTTTCCGTGGCCGTACCGTAAGTGATTGGAATAGGGACGTTGAATACCGACGGGCCACTAACACTCCAAATCTAGATCCCCGAGATCCAGGAGCTTCTCCCCAAGGCTCCCGGTGGTGAGGAGCCCCTTCCCGAGGGTCTCTTCTGGCTGCTCTTGACCGGCGAGATTCCCTCCGAGCAGCAGGTCCGTGACCTGTCTGCCGAGTGGGCTGCCCGTTCCGATGTCCCCAAGTTCGTTGAGGAGCTCATCGACCGCTGCCCCAGCACCCTCCACCCTATGGCTCAGTTCTCCCTGGCCGTGACTGCTCTTGAGCACGAGTCTTCCTTCGCCAAGGCTTACGCTAAGGGTGTCAACAAGAAGGAGTACTGGAACTACACCTTCGAGGACTCCATGGACCTGATCGCCAAGCTGCCCACCATCGCCGCCAAGATCTACCGTAACGTCTTCCAGGACGGCAAGGTCGCCCCCATCCAGAAGGACAAGGATTACTCCTTCAACTTGGCCAACCAGCTTGGCTTCGGTGGCAACAAGGACTTCGTTGAGCTGATGCGTCTGTACCTGACCATCCACTCCGACCACGAGGGTGGTAACGTCAGCGCCCACACCACTCACCTGGTCGGCTCCGCCCTGAGCTCCCCCATGCTCTCCCTCTCTGCCGGTCTCCAGGGTCTGGCCGGTCCCCTGCACGGTCTGGCCAACCAGGAGGTCCTGAACTGGCTCACCAAGATGAAGCAGGCCGTTGGCAACGACCTGACTGATGAGTCCATCAAGAACTACCTCTGGTCCACCCTGAACGCCGGCCAGGTCGTTCCCGGTTACGGCCACGCCGTTCTCCGCAAGACTGACCCCCGTTACGTGTCTCAGCGCGAGTTTGCCCTCCGCAAGCTGCCCGATGACCCCATGTTCAAGCTGGTCAGCCAGGTCTACAAGATCGCCCCCGGTGTTCTGACCGAGCACGGCAAGACCAAGAACCCCTACCCCAACGTTGATGCCCACTCTGGTGTCCTCCTCCAGTACTACGGCTTGACCGAGGCCAACTACTACACCGTCCTGTTCGGTGTGTCCCGTGCTCTTGGTGTCCTGCCCCAGCTGATCATCGACCGTGCTCTTGGTATGCCTATTGAGCGCCCCAAGTCTTTCAGCACTGAGGCCTACGCCAAGCTCGTCGGTGCCAAGCTGTAAATGTAAACAGCCTTGGTTTTCGGGGGGTGTTTCTACGTTAAGACATGTATTATTCCTTTTATTATATCTAGTCCTGTGATTTGTTTGTCATGTATGATAGGACTTGGGTTCGAGCGGGCCTTGTAACAGCACTTCCTCGAAAGCATGATTCATCACGTAACTGTATGATTGCGTAAATTACAGAATGGACTGGATGTGAAGTGCATATTGTACTGCATGTTGCATATCGTAAGCAAGTTAAGATAAGCCAAGTATGCAGTATACGCCGTACGGAGAATGGTCTCACGGCTACTGAGGAGAATGGATCACACGTGAATTGTTGGGGGCTCAACCTTCTTGACCCACTCGAAAAAAATAACAACAATGTATATGGTATGGAGATATGAGATAGAATTTCCAGAAGTCAGAGAAGCCATAGAAATCATTTTTAGTCTGGAAAAATACTCATAGTAGAATTAATTGGCGATTATCGGAATTTGGGGGATTCGGAGTAGCAAAGGCCGACATTCAACCCATCGGTTATTGTGAAAGCCCAAGGCGGTATGGAAGGTACCCCGTACCCAATAGTATGAGTGGGAACTCCGCTCTGGTCTGAGCTGATTTCCCCTATAAGACAATTGGCGCCTCGATCTATTCCTTTCTTTTCCAACCACCTTCTGCATTTTCCACAGACTCCCCCTTGAGTCTCTTACTCCTCTCCTCTCCTCCATCCCTTAGGCGACGAAGCCCCTATTTCCCTTGGTCAGGGCCCCTTTCAGCAGCACCCCATTCCAGAAATGTCGACTACTCCAGAGAAGGCCGCCGCGCCTCAGCTTGAGAAGAAGCCCGTCAAGTTCAGCAACCTGTTGCTGGGCGCTGGTTTGAACTTGTTTGAGGTCACCACCTTGGGACAGGTCAGTCTTTCCAAGCTTCACAGCTTCCCGCCCTAGCTCTTGGGGGCACCTGAAAGCCAATCCATCAACTAACATTCATCCCTTTCTAGCCGTTGGAAGTGATCAAGACAACCATGGCCGCCAATCGGGGCGACAGCTTCGGCAGTGCTATGGGTCGGATTTGGGGCCGTGGCGGGATCCTCGGTTGTATGTAACCCCCCTTCGCTTTTCCTCCGATGCGCGCAACTCGCGGGTGGAGAACCTTCCAGCCAATCCTGTGGGAATGAAACCAAGCTGACTGACGATCTTCCGACCCTTAGACTATCAAGGACTCATTCCGTGGGCCTGGATTGAGGCCTCCACCAAGGGCGCCGTCCTCCTGTTCGTTGCCTCCGAAGCGGAGTGGCAGGCTCGCCGATTCGGTGCCAATGATTTCGTTAGCGGTATCAGCGGTGGTATGGCTGGTGGTATCGCCCAGGCCTATGCCACCATGGGCTTCTGCACCTGCATGAAGACTGTCGAAATCACCAAGCACAAGATGGCTGCTGCTGGCGTCCAGCCCGCCAGTACCTTCGGAACCTTCATGGACATCTACCGCAAGGAGGGTATCCGGGGTATCAACCGTGGTGTCAACGCCGTGGCCATTCGTCAGACTACCAACTGGGGTTCTCGCTTCGGTCTCTCGCGTCTGGCTGAGTCGGCCATCCGCAAGGTCACCCACAAGGAGGATGGCCAGAAGCTGTCCGCCTGGGAGAAGATCCTCGCCTCCGGTCTCGGTGGTGGTCTTTCCGCCTGGAACCAGCCCATTGAGGTCATTCGTGTCGAGATGCAGAGCAAGACCGTTGACCCCAACCGCCCCAAGAATCTCACTGTCGGCAAGGCCTTCAAGTACATCTACGACTCTAACGGTGTTCGCGGTCTTTACCGCGGTGTCGCTCCCCGTATTGGTCTCGGTATCTGGCAGACCGTCTGCATGGTGGCTCTTGGTGACATGTACGTTTTGATTCTCTCTACCCCCAAGTGATACCTCGAACTAACCTCTGTGACTGTTAGGGCCAAGGAAGCAGTCGAAAAACTGACTGGCGATACCGTCACCGCTAAGCACTAAAGAGAAGGTTTGAGATACCCTTCTGCTATGCAGCGGTTGTCGGAGAAGAGCGAGACAAGAAACTCTCATCGTTCATACATAATTTGAAAACCCCCCGATACCCACTGAATGCATTTGTGATTGTGATACTCAGACACTCCTTGGCATTGCCCATGGTGATTTAATTAATTCTATATTTATTGGAAATGGAATAGACTAGATATTACTAAACCTGTGAAGAGACCCAACTTAGAAGTCAATCTCTAAAATCCGATATCAGGAACGTGTTACGTTCGATTGAAAATCCCCAGTTTTCGGGGAAATCTTGCCCCATATCTTCATGTCGAATTATCCGATCTCGGGGGCGTAAATCGGCTGAGACGTCACTGCATGAGTCTGTCTTCCATTCATCCGTTCGATTTCGACCGAGGCTTTATACTCTAATGAGGATCAGCCCTGTACATACAGCGGGACCTCGGCTGTAATGACATATACCATGGACGTCTTATGATCGTGATTACCAGATACTCCGTTATGTCATTTTCAAACTTAAAGGTCTCCACACTCGGTAGAATGGAGGACAGAAGCATTATGAAATCTAATGTTGTGATGCAAATGTGTTCAGTTGACCGAACTTTCCGGTGCTTATATCTCCCGTCACCCGGTACTTTTGAAGGGCCCTCCCCTCTTGCAAAAGACATGCTAGATGGAGTCTGATCAGATGGCCATGCTGTCTTGTTTCTTAGACATACTCTCAGATAATGGTGTTTTACAGGATAAGAACCCAGTCCAAAGAACGAAAAAAAGGATTATAGAGAGAATTGCATCGAATAAGGTACAATTGTATTACAGTCAACTACACCCAAACACAAAGGAGATATCGGGAAGGAATCTAGGCACAAGTGATCACATCAAATCCAAACGAGGAAACACGCTTTTCCCTCGGTCTAGGGGTTGTATGGTATACAAGGGATATTTAAGCAGACAGACCAATGTCCTCAGCGTAAGGGAGGTGGTGGACATCGCCGACGCTGACGAGAGTGGCCTTTCCGGAGAGGAAAGTCTGGGCGGCCTGTAGAACATGTTTGTCAGTACAAATGGATTGATTAGGAGATGCTAGAGAATTAGAACATACCTCCTTGACCTGCTGCTCAGTAACCTTCTCAAGAGCCTGGGCGATCTCGCCAATCTGGTAGGCCTTGCTGCCGTGAACCAGACCGGAGCCAGTGGCCTCAAGGCCAGTCTCCAGGGTCTGGACAGACTCCAGAGCACTGAACTTGGCCAGGGCAATGGCCTTCTGAATGTCCTCACTGGCGACCTCGCCGGCGGCGGCCTTCTTCAAGGCATCGACAACATTCTTGCTGGCGGCACCAATCTGGTCAGCGGCACCGGTAAGAGTGACGGTGAAGAGACCAGCATCGGAGTAGGCGAGGTTCTTGGTCGAGACGTTAAGGAAAGAGAAGCCCTGGGTGGCCTTAGACAGGAGCGAGAAACCGGGGGTCCACTTGATGGAGGACTCGCCGCCCAGAAGAGCAGCCAAGACGGAAGCCTCGGGCTTGTAGCCAGCAGTGCCGAAAGCGCTGGAGCCGGGGAAGGCAATCACGACGGCGTTGCCGGTCTTGGAGGGAAGACGCTGCTCACCACCGAAGTACTTGGTGGGCTCGCTGGCCTGGAGCTTGTACTGGCCGGCGGAGGCACCGGTGGGGAGATCCTGGAAGAACTGGCCGACCCACTTGGAGACATCAGCGGAGTTGGGGCCGGTGGCAACCAGAGCGATGTTGGACTTGGAGTAGGCATCCTGAGCAAACTGGGCCAGGGCGTCGCCGGACAGGTACTTCTCATAGGGGGTGGACTGGCTGGGGGTGATGGGAGCACCCAGGCCGCGGTGGAAGGCAACGCCGTGAGCAGCATCAGTGGCGACGGTCTCGGCGCTGGAGTAAACGGCGTCCTGCTGGTACTTGAGGAGTTGGCTAACAACCTCGTTCAGTTCGTGGTCTAGTGTCAAACGAAATTTCAATGTCAGTTAGGAACCCCCAAAAAAGTTTCTCATAGGCGATCATCATCATCCTCCCCCACCTTCTTTCCAAGCTCATGTCGCCTCCTCAATCCATCATATCAAGTTACTTACCAGTGAACTTGGGCTTGCCAGCAACCTCAGCCAGCAGCTCTGTGAAGTATGGGAGATCATTGGCGAGGAACTTGGCGCGGAGAACGACATTTTCGCGCGAGTGTGTCGAAGAGATCTGACCGCCGAGCAGCTCAACCTCCCGAGTGATGCGCAGTGCGGAACGCTTAAGTGTGGTCTATGAATGGACAGGTTAGCACTGGGCAAGTTGATCAAACAATGGATGCGGAACCAACCTTGAAGGCGAACTTGTCAAGGGCATCGGAGAAGCCAGGGAAGGGCTGGTAACGGGAGCCAGCCTTGGCCACCAGCGCCAGAGTGCCAGTGGCACCGTTGACCTCACGGTTGGCAACCTTCACGCCGGCAGCCTCGGTGACATCGTACTGGAAAGTCGGGTTGGCAGCAGAGGCCATGGCCCGACGGCCGGCGGAGAGCGCACGCGGCGCATTTCGGCTGAGGGAAGACCGCGACAGCATGATGTGCCAGGGACAATTGAAAAAGGGTAAGAAAGAGGAACCCGAACGGGCTTTGAAGGAAGCAATTGAGGGGAGGGGAGGGGAGATGCGTCGGGAGAGGGAAGCAGACGGGTTACGAAAAGCTTCAAGATGCCGGGGCTGGGTTGATTACTCAGGCTCTGATTGGCTGCCGTGACGAGTCGGACGGACTCGGAAGAACTTTTCTACAATAGAAGATTGGTTTTATATAGTCCTGCTGAGGAAGAGGTCTGATTTAGAAAACTATGAAAATATCTGCTAGTTTATGGATTAATTAATATCAGAACAAAATAGCTTCAAATATTCATTCATGATCATTTCCATCAAGTGTGACTAGAATAGAAGATCGAATTGCTGTGTAGATGCAGGATCAGCTGATTGTCCACGTGACTGATAAGCAAAAAAGTGCCCGCCGTTATTACTCTTTCGCATCTATACCACTTCCCCTCCATGAACTTGTCGCGGTGACCTCAATTGCTCCTCGTGAGGATTGGAGGCTGGCAAGCCTTCTTAATACGCCATGATGATGTCCCAGGTTCGCTACAGCCCCTCCACTGACTTCGGCCCAGTACTAATTCGTCTCTGCGCAGCATGCCGTGGAGCTCTGTACGCTCCTCATCGAGGATCACTTCGGAGAGCTGTTCGCAGTAAGTGATCCTGAAACAATGAATTCGATATACGGGCATGCGGAAATAGCCTCGTTGTGGTGGCATTCCAGTTCCAGAGCAATGCTGATCATTAGCTTGATGTTTTACAGCGCATCTTTACAACCCTACAACGCTATGAACGGCTTTCTCTTCCTCGATTAAAATTTTATTCACGCCTAACTGATCGCCAACTGCGCCATGGCTTGACAGCCATGATTCAGCATCATCTTGTCTACTACTTCACCTCTCTCGAAGATAACAATACCTACTACGAATCAAATCCTCATGCCGCATACTACCTCGTGCGCTCCGGGAAGATTCTCAATTTGGTCGAAGATCGGCTGGGGGAATATGCGGCCCGAGTCATGGAGGCAATTCTATTCCTCGGTCACGCCTCTGTCAGCCATCTTGAAACTCTTCCCGAGCTTCAATCCTTAACGCCCACAGTCCCAAATGGGGTTGCAAATGACAACGAAGAACTACAGGAAGATGAAATGGAAGCTGAGGACCAACCCGGCAAGACCAACGGTGAGCATGCGCCAGAAGGAAAACCCGCTCCTTTCCATGCCACCATCAAAGCTCTTGCATCTCACGGATACCTGATGCGTGTTCGTGACGCCCACTTCCAGAGCCCCGGAGATAATCTGCTCGAAGCACAACGCACAGTGTCTTCCCGTTCGGATATCAAGGCGCTGAAGGGAAAGAGGCAACAAGAGACGGTCGCGTCTGAGATCCAGGAACTGGTACATAATCGGACACACGCCGACCTTTCCCAGGAGCTCATGGTGAATGGTCTTCCTCGAGGGATCAAAAGGAAGTTCGGACACAACTCTAATGGGTTAGAAAACGGAGTTGGCGAGCATCAAATGACGCATGAGGAGAACCACTGGCCAGAAGATGGAGACGGGTTCGATAATACCCCCATGGAGGTAAGATCCCTGCTATCGTCCAATAGCCACATCTTTTAGACTGGAAGCTGACATTCCCCTGTAGTCCGGATTGGTCGTGCGGGTTAATTATGAAAAGTTGGATGTGGCGTTACGAAACGCTAGGTTTGTCACCCTTGCTGAGCAGGATGCACCTCCGGCGACCGCAGAGGTATATGACTGTCTCCTTCGACATGTTGAATACGCTACGTTTCGATGCCGAGACACAGACGAGATTCCACGTGAGCGTGAAGAAGGAGAGCAATGGACTGTCCCCATTGATGCAGAAAGGATCCTAGGGGATATCGACCCTTGTCTGGATCTGTCCGGGGCCTTTGCCCCGTTAGAGTCATCTTCACAATCGGTAAATCGAGGCGGGAAACGGCCCTTGGAGAATGGGGTCAACGGTGATCATGAGGACTCTGACGACGAGTCTAGTGGCCCAAATCGAGTCTGGGAGGTTAACCAGCACCTCCAACTTCTTTCACAGCCACCTCACAACCTCACATCTTGCGTTGAGTTGTATGGTGTCCCCAAGTGGCGGGTTGGCTTCCGTGGCTTGGCTCGCAAGTTACGGCATCTGGAGCTAGAACGAATGATTGAATCCAGATATGGTGACGTTGCCATCCGTGTGATCCGTGTGCTTCATGCGAAGGGCAAACTAGATGAGAAGCGACTGCAAGAAATCAGCTTGCTTCCATTCAAGGATCTACGGCAAACCCTTGCTAGCATGCAGTCTGGTGGTTTTGTGGATTTGCAGGAGGTGCCCAAGGACGCACAGCGCCAACCTTCCAAGACCATTTTTCTCTGGTACTATGATCCCGATCGAGTCTGCAGCAGTATTTTGGAGGACACATACAAGGCCATGTCGCGGACCCTGCAGCGCATCAAAGTCGAGCGAGGTCGACTCAAGGATTTCCTCGAGAAAACCGAGCGGAGCGATGTTAAGGGCCACGAGGAGGAGTACCTCACCGAAGAGGAGTTGGAACTCTTGCAGCGCTGGAAAGACAAGGAAGCTCTCTTACTTGCCGAGGTGGCTCGCTTGGATGACATGGTGGCGGTGTTCCGCGACTATTGATCCATCTACTCCAAAGTCATAGGTGGGTTTCTCTTTGCATCTGTACAGCCTCATGAGCGACGAGACCCAGGCAGCATTTGAAGGTGTTGGTGGATCTCGTCTTCTTTCACTGCCAAGATATATATAGTGTTATAGGCATACTGTCAAGTATCTATCTACCTAGCTATAATCTATCCACAAGGATTTCAAAAATAAAATAAATATATGTGAAGTCTATCTGGATATACGAATTCATAAAGATATCAAAAAAAAAAAAAAAAAAGGGAATAGAGCCACGTATAGAACCACAATAGACACCGAGCAAGAACAAGACATCAACGCCAACGCTATCACACCCACATCCAGAAAAAGATAGCAGAAAAAAACAGATCATTATGCATCCACATAGCGAGACTGTCGATAAAGATCCTAGGGTTATCCGATTCCTTTTCCCGACCAAAATATACAGTGTAACTCAATCCCTGATCCCCGTCTTTTTAAAATATACAGTCTGGTCATGAACCCTTGTCTTCCGACTCGTTCTTGCTAGCCAGCTCCGCTGTGCTCGCAGTCGGAGTGCTGCTCCCATCATTAAGGGTGAAGCCCGCGAGTTTGGCTTCGGTCGCAACCAATCTCTCATTAGTCTCCTTGAGGCTCTTTTGCAAGGACTTGATATAGTCAATGGCCATTTCCACCGCACTGGCCTTGCTGATAGCCTGGTTGGTCGCTTTATCTTTTTCCTTGTCGCCAGGCTTGGTCCCTGTCAATGCAGCCTCCTTGGCTAGTCGAGCTTGAACAAAGTCTGGTGGAACCAAAGCCTCAATTTCCTTAAGAGCACTGTTGATGCGGTTTCGCCGGCCCTGTTCGGCCAATTTATGGTTGGTCCGCTTGGAGCTGAGATTTTCGGCCAGGGCCTCTGGATATGAAACACCCGAGGGCAAAGTGCCATCAAGAATATGCTGATAATTCGATTTGGAGGCAAAAAGTGCATCTTGCGCGAAATCTATAGAATGTGGTTAGTATGAGTTATGCGAGAGAGAGATAAAAGAACAAATATTGGACTCACTTTCACTGCCGGCCCGCATCAAAGGCTGGATACTAGGGCTAATCTTCGGTCGTAGTTGCGGGCTGGCATGTGTGGAGGATACACTGGGCCGTTTCCGACTGGAGATAGAAGACCGGGATGGGTCTGATCTCTTCGGGATCGGCCCACTGGGAGATGGCATGGCAGCCGTCCGAGGGCTCATGGGAACGGACCCGTTTGCGGAGCCCGACCTGGCTTCTAGCAAAGGAGTCAAGTTTGCAGAAATGGCTGGACTAGCCCGGACACTCGTGTCAATGCGATTCATCTTGGGACGGGCCTGCGAGGTTGCCACCGCCTCAGGCAAAGTGATGTCCTCCATGGTCTCGTCATGGTATTCCAGTTGCGCTCGTCCCATAAATTGGCCAGAGGGGTCCTGGGTGTGTTGGGAACGTTGGATGCGCATGAGAGTGGCGGGAGTTGCGGCACTGGGAGGCTGTGCCGGTTGAGGAGCGATGGCCGGGGACTTGCGCGACGAAGGGAGCGCTGGAGGTAACATCAACGGTTCTGACAATGGTTCGGGCGAGACCGAATCCTGGCCCGAGCCCTCGGTGCTGCTGGCCTGGAGCGAGCGGACATCATTATTTTGTGGTTTATTCAATTCCTGGGATAGGCTATTGTAAAAATCATCCGAGTTCGGGACCGGCCTTCCCCTGCGCTGGGTCTGAGCCCGCAGGGAAGGCGACTGTTTGACCTTACTTCGTCCCGAAAGACGGGAGGCGGTTGATGTTCGCCGGCGATTGGTCTTGCGAATGATACCTGGGGAACCCGGAGCTGACGTCCCTGGCAGTGTGTTTCCGTCGACGTTGGCTACGAAGCCGACATCCGACATCTGTCTCGAGTGGTAAAAGCCATTGGTGGAGTGTGGTTGCGCCTCCAGCGCGGGTGAGGTGAGGGGAGTGATGCTATATTCCCCGGGAATCGCATACGAGTCCAGTTGGAATTGAGTTTCCAGCGGTGTCATCGCAGGCGATACGAGAGGAGTGTAGAGCGCCTGGCGAGCTGGTGAGCAAGAGAAGCCCGGGGAAAAAGGGTTAGGTATATCATATCTGATACATACCTGGTCCTCGACGCGCGAGTATCGAGGATCATACATCTCCGGATTTTCGTCCATGCGTTGTGAATATCGGACGGCGTTCCCATGCATCTCAATACTGTTCGGGGTCGGAGGGATCATCGAGGGACCTTGCATGTAGTGCTGGCCCGACTGTTGTGGCATGGTCTGGTGGGAGGAATCCTGGGCGCAGAAGCCCGGGGTCATGCTGGGAGTGGTGGTGTAGGGCATGGCGGGTTGCGACTGGGTCGCATGGTGACCATAGTCCATTGACATCCCCTCCATTGCAGTGGCATATGGATGTGATCGGGGGTCAGAGGCCATGGTAGAGGGCGCCGAGGTGGTGGGAGGGTGTCCCATTGAATGTTGCTCCTGCATCTGGGAATGTGCTGGTCCGTGCCCTTCTAGGTCGGTGAAATGCATGTCGAACTCGAGGAAGTTGGAGAATTCATCTTCCCCCGGCGAGATGAGGGGATTCTCATGAAGCTGCTCCGGCCACGGCATGGCCGATTGTGGCTCCATGATGCCTTCTGGGGTGGGAGGGAAGGAGAGGAAGTCGGCAAGTAAAGAGGGGAAAGTGATTGGAGGTGGCAGAGGGATCGAGCCAATCAACGAGGGGTGTTACAGGAACGGGATTTCCGATGCGACCATACAGCCAAGTCGTGAAAAAAGCAATAAATGAAGCCCGTTGAACATGTGAGGGACTAGGGGAAAGGGGAAAGAGGAACGAGAGTGGGCAATGGGGGAAGGGAAAAAGGTTGGGTAAGAGGAACCAACCTTGGAACTCTTTTGCCTCTTTTTTTTTTTTTTTTTGGCTCTATTTCTCTTAGTTTCTACTTTTACTCTACTTATTACTTTTCGGGCGGAAACGGTACTTCCAGCTCCGTGAACAATTTAATTTCTCGTTGGCGCTAAAGGCGCCTGGTGTCTTTCTAACCGAAGAATGTGGTCTAGTGCGAGTGAGATTCGAGAGAATCCAGTATAGCGGCTTTCCATATGCATGCAACAAACTTAATATTTCAATATAGAGAGATCGATCCTCTTAACACCTTGGATTTTGAGAGCACTTGACTTCCCCAGTCTTGTCTCCATCTGTCAAGTCTCCATTAAAAAAGCAAAGCCCAGGGTCAATTCCCGAGTCCACCAAGTGGGGAAGGAGTCCAGCCCAGCTCGGCTCTTGTCCGTGACTTTTAACCGAGCTGCCTATTACGGAGTCGAGAGGGATGAGTGATCAGGGATGAGTGATCGAGGATTTAAGCTCGAGATTGGGATTTTCATGAAGATGCACTAATCTATTGTGACTATGTAGTTCCCCTGTACTGGAATTGTAATATTCATGATGGTGTCATGTGTCTTCCCTTTACCCGGTTATAACTCAACGCTTAGTGGGGTCACGTGACTTGAACCAATATACCACACCTGGTCCAAGCTTCTTAAGTTGATGCGAATCTCCACGGAGTAGTCGATCTCTCAATCTCAAATCCACGGATATATCTAAGCCCACCATGTCGCTCGTGGCGGTTCTTCTGCTCTGCCATTTGGCGGCAGCCTCCCTCACCATCACCATCCCCGCCACCAATCTCCTCCCTAACCCACATGGGCTCCCCGCATCCACCCATGCCACTCTGACCACGCTCCCCTCCGGCAACGATCACCTCTTGACTGCATCACTCACGCACGCATCGACATTGGTCTTCCATGATATCCCGGCTCAGCAGGAATCATATTTGTTGGACATTCGCTCCAGCGAGTACATCTTCGCCCCTTATCGGGTCGACGTGGCTGCCGATGGGTCCGTTCTAGGAATCTGGGAGACCTTCCGTGGAAATCCATGGGACAACCGTGGTGCTGAGAAATATGTCGTTGATGCGGCTGCCAAGAAACAATCAGATGTTGTTGTCGAGGCTAAGCTCGTGGGCCGGAGGGGTTTCTTCGAGGAACGCGCCAAATGTGAGTGATGTGGTGAATGATATTCTCACCAAGCTTGCTAACATAGCTCGTACATAGTTTCACCTTTGAGTCTCGTTAAGAACCCCATGATCTTGCTGGCTATTGTTGCCTTGGGTTTCACTCTCGGCATGCCGAAGCTGATGGAGAGCAGTATGATAGACCCCTTGTGTTGAGAAATCGAGAACCCCCTTTGACTGATTGATTTAGTGGATCCGGAAATGCGCGCCGAATTTGAGGAGCACTCCCGCTCCTCACCCTTGACGGGAGGGGCCAGCAATGCCCTTGCTGGAGGTGGATTTGATCTGGCGGGCTGGATGGCAGGCACCTCACCTAACCCCATGGCCAATGCCGATGCTGCCCCAGCTGGGGTCACCGGCCGTGATACAGGTGCGGCCACACGGCGACGTTAGCTTTGAGTGGGTACTCTACGGCGGATCTTGTCAATACATAATAAACTCATAGAATTACAAAGTGATTCGATAACTGCTCGTAAAATCATAAATCCATCACATCCTAAGCCCGTAGCGGAACCCTTCCAAATCGAACCTAATCGAACCTAATCATCCCTACATAGCTGTCATTCCGCGTCACAAACCAGAGAAAAAAAAGATATGAGACCCAGAGCTCATAGGACTTGCCCAGGTTCAGTGGCGGTCAAATACAGAAAAACTCATGAAAGCAAGACCCCCAAATAAATCAAATGGTGGGGAGACGGTTTAGAAGTCGCCTCCGCCAAAATCACCACCACCGTCGTCAAAACCGCCTCCACCAAAGTCACCACCTCCACCACCATAGTCACCTCCAGGTCCACCACCATAGTCACCTCCACCATAGCCTCCATTATCATAATCATGATGGTCCTCCATCCCTTCCACGGCATCAGCAATTAAAAGTCCACCCAGCAATCCACCACCCACACCCAGTGCAGCGGCACCGGCTGTTCCCATGCCATGTTTCTGTTGCGGCTGCTGCTGGTAGTACCCGCCTTGGGACGGGTATCCTCCATATCCGGCTGCCGGGTATCCGTATCCTGGCGCCTGCTGCTGCGGGTAACGCCCGTAGGATCCGGCATTCGGTGGTGGCTGCTGCGGGTACGAAGCGTACTGGGGACGCGATTGTTGTGGTGGGCGGGAGCTGCTGGAGCTCTTGCCCATCAACTTACTCAGGAAGCCTCTACTGCGAGACTTCTGCTCTGGTGCCGAGCCCCCGGCGATTTGCTCGGAGGCATAGGAACCGGTGGATTGAGGCGCAGTTTGCCCGCTGTAAAAATCAGCCGCGGCACCTGGCGTCCCGCGACCTCTGCTGCCACTGCTAGCCCGTGCATCCTCCTCCGCCTGGAGCTTAGCGGCGAGGCGGGCGTCATCATCGATCATAGGGCTGGCAGTACCGCGTGAGGAAGTAGTCGGGTTATATGGGTTATTTGAGGCCAGTGGCCGCTTCTGGTCCCCAGCATTGGCGAGTGCAGCAGGATCAGCAGAGCCTGCGTTATCGTATGATGGTGGTAGCTCGCTAGAAGCTCCGTCAGCGGACGGAGCTGGTGTCTCTGGGCGTTCCCATTGCGATTTTCCGGTGATGAGATTTACGAAGAACCTATAGTCATTTAATCAGTTTCCCAACTCATTTTCTGGATTGGAAGGCATTGAAGAGGTAGGATACCGACGTACCATGACTGATATCGCTCATCGTACTGCGCCTTCCATCCTTGCGGAAGAGAGGGTGGGGGAGGCCCGGGAGGTGGTGTAAAGGGAGCCGACATTGCGGTGAAGAAAATGCAAGACTCGGTGAGTTCTAAGAGAACAAATCAAATGGATGAAAGAGAGAGAAAAAAGAAAGATGGGCGAAGCAATCAGGGAAAGTGAGGTAGTAACTACATACCGGCTCCACAGTCCCCGCCTAAATCTAGAAGCTGCGCCACAGCGTGGCAGTGCGACGTCATCTTATGTAAGAATTCCATGTACAGTCTTCGATCGATTCTCCAAGCCAAAGGCCAAGACACACTATGCTATAGGTGGAATAGCCCCGGGACGGCAATTTTTCCGTACAAATACCGCGCTATCCCAATGCAGTTTAGTGGGGGTCCGAACTATTGATTTTCAGGGGTCCGCTTGACAGACTCGGACCCCTAGTCGGATACCCTGTTACCATTTTTGGACGAAATTACCTATACAAGCGCGGACTCGGTAAGATAGTACGGTAAGTTCACCCCATTATATTTCGATTCCTTCTCTCTAGGCCCGTCACGTTTACTATACTTTACTATGATCGCATCTAGCTGATAGAGCTACAATTTATGTATCAGGGCAAGCTGTATGTGTGGTGAAAACATAGGCTATATCTGTCTAAGATTGGTGAAGCTATTGCATTATAAGTAATATAGTGTAGGTGCTGAGGGAATATAATGGGCCTATTAAAATAGCTTACTGACACACAAAAGTTCCTTACGATACTGCGTGACAATTTTGCGGCTTAATAAGTAAATTTCGTCCAAAAAAAAACGTAGCTGGGGTATACGGCCAGGGGTCACTAACTATAACAGTTACCTATTACTACTTCTCCCAGTTTTGGACGCGTTTATTTTCTTACCTACGCTCGCTACCATGAAAATCACTCCTTTCTGGGTCTCTGTGGCCCTATTTGTTCCCCCTGGCTCTAGCAGAGTCTACAGCGACATCTGCTACGTCTACCTCTACTGCCGCGGCATCGAGCTGTACAGCTTCCCTCGTCACTAGTCTCTGCAGCTACCCGGAGCCTGACTCAGACTTTGCCGTCGCCAGCGACGGTAGGGCCTTCTGCTGGGACTACTGTAGTGCCCACCCTCCCTGCAGCTTTGTTATCTTCTCTGCCGGTAACCCTAACACAGGTACCGGCACTTGCTGGCTGTACCCGGGTGAAACCTTCAATGCGAGCGAAGGTACTTCGGATTGCGCCAATCCCAACCTGTCCGTCTACAGTCAACCCGTGTGTGCTAGCGGGAGCGCAACCACCACTTCTGGCGCCTGCGCCGCCACTGCGACTCCCTCTGCTATTGCCTCGGTCTGTGGGTACCCGGCGCCTGGTGACTGCTTTGACGATTGTATTGCTAGTACGGGTGCATCGGACTGCTTGAGTCAATGTGCAAAGGCCGATTCGTGCAGCTATGTCGTCTTCAATCCGGAGGATGGAAGTGACTCGCCATATGCCTCGGGAAATTGCTGGATCTATCCGAACGGCACATTTAATACTGGGTCTGTGACCGCTTGTAGTGGCGCTGCTGAACAGTTTGTGTATAACAACTTGTGTCCCAAGCCATCGGTTTCATCGTCCTCCCTTTCATCATCTGCTACGGAACGCTCTAGTGGCACAGGAACTGCAGGCACTACTCCGGGCTCAACTACTAGCGCTGCGACGGGGTCTAATGGTACTAGAACCGCAGACAATACTACGAGCTCAACTACTAGCACCGAGAATTCTGCGCCTATTGGCCCCTCGCTCACTAATCCGTTGGCTATAGGCGTGGCTATATTAATATTGCAGGCCCTTCAATGATCTTTTTGTATTTATTGGTTGATTGTTCGAAACAAACTCTTGGAAACGATTTGTTATATATTAACGGATTCCGTATGAGTTCACTTCTCCTCGTATATCTCTCGCTATTGTAGAGGGTGTGTTGGTTCATTCATCCCATAATGCAAATGATAGACTAGGTGTAAAAAGCTCGCACCTATTAGAGGGAACTCCTGCCAGCCAAGATTTGGCCAAATAAACATTCGTCTTGTGCATGCGATACTATCACATCACCGTTAGCTAGCCGACAGCTGCTGTACTTGCAAGAAACCAGGAAATACCGATCGTTGGCAGCGTAGGATATTTACAAAATCTAGCAGGGACAGATTCACTACCTAGTATGTATTGGAAATAGCCAACCAAAGTGTAGCGAGCGCTCTGTCACTGATATACGTAAGTATATGTTTGTTCAGTGGTGCTAGACCTCTCCTAAATATACTGAGCATATCAGTCGTATTTGATAAGTGTCAATGATAATGCTAAGTAGGTAGTCGCACCAGTTTTAGGACATACTGTACCTAACAATGATACTGCCCTTTGTACAAGATTTGTCAAATTTACTCTGGATCTGAAGTCTCATTCTATGTCTCTCTAGGAGGCGGACACATAGGCCTATTCAACTCTTTTAATAGTACATGATAACTTCGCCTTCAGTCGCTATCACATATATTCGCATCATAGCGTCCACTATCTGGCCACCAATAGTCATCTTCTAGGCCATCTTCCAGATGTTCAAGAGAAAATGGAAGTCTAGAGTCTCGCTTTGGCTGAGGTTCTGTGGTTGACTCGGGTTCCGGGGAGTCGCCGGTCAGGTCGATATGAACCACTTCAATATTACCGACCACTGGACCATGGCGCCGCTTCTTTCGCTTCTCCTTGTCTTTCTCAGTGCTGTGCCTTTTCTTCTTCTTTCGGTCTCCTGTAGATAAATCGACCCCAGTCCCGTTGCGCTTAGGCTTCTCCCTTGGCAAAGGATCGGACTGGCTGTTCCGTATTCTAGCGACTCTTCTTTGATTCATGAGTTCAAATTGCGCATTTGAATCTAATTCACCCTGATGTGGCACCTCTGGCTCCCAAAGCTGACGGACTTGGTACTCTTCTTTCAAAGGTATTCGTTTCAGCTGATCCAGGGGTGTATCCTCAGTGGTATCACGTGCCCAGCGAGCATAAGGGCCTTGGTAGTTAGAACCCTGTCCCGGGCCGTAGATCGGATGCAGTTCGATCTCGGCGTTAGAGAGGAGCACGCTACTGGCCTCACGCCCAGAGATATCCTGAGAGGGCGGCTCGGGGGCACGCCTAAACTCAAACCCTATCTTTTCAGGATCGGAGCAAGGCCCGGTAGACAACACCCGAATGCCTCCACCATGAGACCCGATAAGAAGGTGGGATCCATCCTCCGAAAAGGCCCCACTCGTGATCCCCTCGTCGAAGTTGGCAATGTCAGCCACTAGCACATCCTCGGGGGCTCGACGAATATCCCATTGTTTCACGAATCCATCAGAGCCACCGGTGTAGAGCTGATCCATAGATCTTCCCCACAGAGCAAAAGAGACTCCATAGTCAGTCAGCTCCCGGGGCTGCTTATGGTTGAGTGGGTGGAGTGGGGCGCCATGGGGAAGTTGAAGAATGCTGTTTTTGTCGGGAAAACGGACATCCCAAACATACGTCCGACCATCCGTACAGCTGGCGGTGATATAGGTCGAATCCATCGGGCAAAAGCTCGTTTCCATCACATCCGCCGCTGGACAGGGAAATCGGCCAGTGAAGGTGAAATTACCGTCTATGCAGTCATACAGCTGCAGAACAGTTCTCGTCTTCAGTGGAAGCTGCATTGCCTGGCTGTATGTCGTGGCAGCAACAAATTTCGGCAAAAATGGATGCCATTTGATATCAAAGACATTTTGAGAGTCCGGGACCAGCTTTCGTGGTGTCACTGAGCCCTGGTTGATAGTCCACAGCCCTAGATGACCATGGTTGGGAACCTTGTACTCATCTAGACTTCGCTCCGCCATGCCACCAACTAGGACATGATTTGTTGATGCCGTGTGGCCCCATGCAAGAGTGGTGGGCACCAAATCAATGTTCTTCTGGCGAGGGTGCCGAACAATAGACAAATCCACGCAGATAGGAGCCTGGCCCTCCTGAACATCCCAGAGATGGAACCTATCGGTCCCGGTAGCAATGAGGTTTGGCATGGATTTTGACAGAGCCATGACTACGACTTTGGAGCTATGCTCCAAGGTTTGAAGGCATGAAGGATGTTTGTGAGCAGCGGCATCCCAGATCTTGACAGTGTTGTCGTAACTCGCGGTGTATAGTCGGTTACCAACCCACTGCATATCAGTGACACTGGTGTACAAGCGCTCGTCGGTAGCAATTGGTGAAGGGGTCCAATGGTCTGGAAGCTCGTATAGAGCACTATTGACAAGGTCGCCCAGAAGCAAATTATACCTTCGATTGTACTCCGGTTGAGCCGTCGCTCCCGCAGCAAACTTGGTGGAATCAGGCGACCAGGCGAGAACGGTCACATCACTCGAGGCGCCTTTCCAAGACTTCCAGGGCCTGAGATCCGAAGTCAACGCTGTGCGAATTCGGTCGCTATGGCTGCAACCGCGCAATTCTCGATCCCACAACAGTCTTCGAATATTAGGAGTTCTGCGCGAGGGGTCTTTCTTGAGCAGATTGAAAAGTAGGGGAGGATTCGGAGACAGCGAAAGTTCGGATGCAAGTTCAGAAGGGACTCGCGAGGAGACTCGAGAGGTCCGAGTCAACGCTTCTCTCGAGCTCCTTCGGGTCTCGTTGGTTTCCAGGCCAAGCAACACACGTACATTGTACGTGGTAGGTTTTTTTTGGCCCGGCCAGAACGCCTGGGAGCTAGGCCATCAGGGCTCTGTAGGTGTGGTCCAGAGGGAGTTGGAGTTAACCTAGACTCTGAAGGGGACATGTGCAGGTCGATGGCTTGAGTCGGAAGGTGGGGACTTATGACCCTTCGTCCTGAGGACGAGTCTGTCTGAGGAAGTGGATTCACAAGGGAATCTGAGAATGGGGGGGTTTCTTCCAATATCTGGTCTGGATTCAACGCAGCCAAGCCATTCTGCACAATTGCTTGGTCATTTTCTTGTAGAGCAGGGTTGGAGAATGAGTGGTTCGGTAGATTTGATTGCTTTGAAGGGAGGTTTTTGGTAGATGTCTCTATTGTCTCCGGAGCACTTCGTGGGGTTCGCCAGGCATCTTTGACACTTTCCAGGTGGAACACCGTATGGCCATGGGTAACAGTATTTGAGGGCAAGGCTTGTTCACGTGGCGGTTTGGTGGAGAGTTGTGTAAATTTTGCAAGTAAACGATGAGCCTCCTGGGAGACATATTCAACATACTCAGCGGTATCTTCTAGGCCAAAGCCAGCAATCTGGCCCTTGTCTCTAGCACGTAAGGTATGAAGCATTTCGTTGACTTCCTCACACCATTGTTTGAGGCATGTATCTTGATGGCGTGTCTAGGAAGGCATTGGAAAACTATCCGATTTCCCCAAAGATTATTGCGCGATCACATTCCAAGGTTCTCTTACAGCATCCAGTGATATGCTTCGGGAAGCTTGATAATGGTGACGCGATGCAAATCTAAGAGGGCAATGGGGGGATACAATTGGGTGGTTCCGAAGATCCAAGGAGGGTGGAACTGATTGATTGTTAGCGGGGTCCAATGAACAAAGACCGTAAACAAACCGACGTAGAGAAGCAATGTGCCAACACAATATGCCCAGGTGAGACACCGAATTGTTCAGGAATGAGGGAATCGCGAAGTCGCGCCACAATCAACGCGGAGACAAGGCGGTGAGACCCAGATAAGAATTATCTACGACTATACACATGCTTATCGCTTTCTTGAAGTACTTTCATGTTGATAAGGGAAGTGACATAAAGATAAAGAACGTATATGTACAACTTTGTAGAACTTATTATAGATGTGCGAAACAGGCTATGTCACCTCATTTTGAACCATAGCCATTTGGGAAATGAATTGGTAAATACTTTTACCTCAATCACCCATCAACATGGATGCTCAGATACACCCCCTCTTCTGTTACTAGAAGCTTGGGGTTGGAATGGCGTATGCCCCTACTTACGCACTGCACTTCTCTTGCGCATGGCGATCATTGTATCATACAGCACATCCTTGAAAGCAAACAGGAAGGCAGCTGTGATGGCACTCTGGGTCACCTTGGGGCCAATTCCTAGTTCAAAAAATTAGTAAAGGATAATTCACACACACACTCACACACACACACATATATATGTATATGTATATATCAAAATAAAGAATGAGAAGAGTAAGGAATCTAACTTACCCTTGTATAGACCCTTCCACCCCTCTTCCTGAATAATTCTCTTAAGACTTCCATTCAAGCTCTCCTTAGGACCATCCTTACTGGCCACATGCATCCGACTCTTGATCGTGATGTATGGGTAGGTGATACTGGTGGCCAAAATCTTGCCTAAGGCCCCTAGGTAAAAGGCGTCCTTGGGAGTCATCCGACGACGACGTTCAACCATATTCTTTAGCTGCTCAAAAATAGTGTATTGCAGAATTGGGTTGATCACGAGAATCAACGCTGGCAGAACACCGGCAAACAGGGCCTTGGGACCTTCTTGTCGTAACAGGTCCATCAAGGTACTGAGGGTCGACGCCTTGCTTTTAGGCGCTCCGGGGAGACCTTGTTCCTCCGACTCGGACTTGCGAGCCGTCATACGGGTATTGATCACCCAGATTGGGTTGGTGATCATCACTGTGGCACTGCCTGCAATTGCCCCTGCAATCATAGACTCCACGGTGGTGAGCTTCTTAGAAGCGCGACCCGCCTGAACGGCGGCCTTCTCAAAGGCCGCCCGGGTCCATTCATACCAGTAGTAGTAAACAAAGTTGGTGACGCTGATTCCGAAGAGAGCGGACTCCAGACCTGAGTAGAGTCCAGAGATACCCTCTCGCTGGACGATCCGTCGTATCGCATCGAGATTGGTGGAGTGCGCACGCTTGGACTCGACCTGCGCTCTGGTGGACAAAGTGATGAGGGGGTATCTAGTAAGTACATGTTAACAGTTGGCCCATGAGAAAGGAACGCAGAATATAACCTACGTCAAGATCATCGACAAAACTCCTCCTCCGGCACCAGCCAGCGCGTGCGCAATGTTATCGCTTTGCTGAACGGCCACAGAGGGGGCGGGCTTCTGCTGTGGACGTTCGGACATGGTTGCAGTCGAAAGGAAAGGCGGGTTAGTTGGAAGTCACGATGGAAGGTTAAGGAAGTCAAGGAGTGGAAAGATGATCGTATGGGATTCAGGAGCAAAAAGGGTGCGATAATGAATCGGCTTTGATGAGGGAAGGAGAGTTTCATGACGTGCCGAGTGAGCCTCGGCTCGTGCCCAACTCCACTACATTCCGGGGTTCGATGCGACAGAGGATCCAGTACCAAATCCAGGAGGATGTCGGAACTGACCGAATAGTAGAAATTGTCCGGTCTTTTTAGGTAATAAACAATTTCTCCAGTCCGAGAGCGATGGCATGTGATTCCTATAAGGAATCCAACACATGACTGGGGATTAGATATCCAATCAACCCGGATTGATTTATTACTACGCACATGATCCACTCCAAAGAGACAAACATTCTCGCCATTAATCCATTCAGAGATGAATCCAACCTACAAGAAAGATAATAGAGAGAAAGATAGAGGGGAAAATAGAACATGTCACAGCGAAGGCCCAGAAATACGTGGCCGGGAAAGGATAGAAAGGGGGGTAAGTGGAGGAGAAAAGAGAAAAAAAGAAAACACCGGTGATCACGAAGCAAACGCAGAAAGACAGAACGCAGGGCCGTCTAAAGACAGGAAGAAGAAACCAAGAACCCTCAAGCCTCGTCAAGTCCTCAATGCCGGGTGTAGAGCCTAGCCATCGAAGACACCTAGCATACCGCTTCGAGAGGACCCTCAATTCATGTAACATTGCGCCAAATGAGAAGCATCATATCGCATGGGTCTAACAGCAGCCACCTCCCGACCCAGACTGAACACCCTGGCCCTGGCCAACCTGCACAGTGGGCTTGTTGTTGACGGTGGCTGTTCCCATGCGCTCCTTGATCTGTCGTGCCATTGTCAAGAATGCCTGCTCGACGTTCGATGCGTTCTTAGCGGAGGTCTCGAGGAAGGGGATTCCGAGGCTATCGGCAAACTCCTACACCAGATGGAAAATCCCATGGGTCAGCAACGGACAAAATTATCTCAAGTAGGGGTGATATGTGTTGATATGTGGATTCAATAAAAAGCCATACCTTTGCCACAGTGTACTCCACGACCTTCTTGTCCTCCATATCGCTCTTGTTGCCCACCAACAGTTTGTTCACACCCTCGGTGGCGTACCGGTCAATCTCCTGAAGCCACTGCTTGACATTGTTGAAGGAGTCCATGTCAGTCACATCATACACCACACAAATTCCGTGGGCGCCACGGTAGTAAGATGAGGTGATGGTACGGAAACGTTCCTGGCCAGCAGTGTCCCACTAAATTGCACTAGTTAGCCATGTATCATACGCGCTATATTAGAAACCACGTACAATCTGAAGTTTCACGGTCTTGCCATCCAGTTCGATGGTGCGGATTTTCTGCAACGGGTGCATTAGCATGTCATTCCGGGAGCCCCACCGGAGTCCAGGTCAACATACAAAGTCCACTCCGATAGTCGAGATGTAGCTCTCCGTGTAGGTGTCATCGGCAAAACGAAGCAGCAGACAAGACTTTCCAACACCGGAGTCTCCGATGAGCAACAGCTTGAAGAGGTAATCGTATCTGTTGTTGGGATTTGAAGTTAGGATAGGCAGATCGGCAAGATGACGTTTGGAAAGTCGCAACCAAGGGGGGGTATCAGCGGCTTAGAAAAATACTCTAGAAAATCAAAACAACATCAGTTGAGTCCTCCAAATCGTGTCTTCCCATAATGAAGGTTTTGCAATAACAGCATGGGACACGGGGGAGATGCGTCCCGACCGAGGAAACATAGAGGCTTACCACTCAGGATTCATGATGAAGAGAGGAAAGTTGGACCAAGCACCAAAATGCAGTTGAATATAGCAAAAAGAAGGAGGAGAGATGAGAGGTGAAGGAGGTGTCCAAGTTGGAGGGGAGTTGAATGATGAACGCCTGAAATGGATGATAGGAGGTGCAGGTGGGCACACGCACCTGATGTGCAGCTTTGTTTCACAGTCACCGCTTTGTTAATTCACGAAATTATATACCTATAGGTCGTCTCGAATCTCTCCCTCAAATCAATTACTGGATTCGTTAATTTAAATTCCTTTGTTCTTTATTTTCCATTCTTTCTTCACTTCATACAAATGAAGATGATTTTCATTAGGTTGGACTATGGTTGAAACTACATTTCATCCAAGTGACCTTCACCGCACATGTTCTCCGCCTCGTGCGAACCTCAGTTGCCCCTGGCAGGTGATCAAGGTGATCACCCATGTCAAGGATTTCCCGCGCTGACTTCATTTCCCCTCATGTCGCCTTAAAAATGCAACTAAGGAAAGCAATGAATGCCTCATGCGAAGCCATGAGCCCGCAGCCACTCAAGAGCCAGCGCCTGGTCCCGCTCCTTGTAGGAGGCGTTGGTACGGATGTTATCAGAGATAATGACGAGAGCACGCTCATAAGAACCAGTGTTCTTGCTCTGGAAGAAAGTGGCAATATCGTCCCCAATCTGGTGATCAGCAAACTTGGACAAACCCATACGGATGAACCGCTCAAATACTACGTTGTTGGAGGACAGTCGGGCTTCCACCGATGTCCAGTTCGTCTTAATGTACTCCCACAGCAGGTGTCGGACCCGGGAGTTGGCAGCCAGAGACACTGCACCACTGTGCATGTCCTGGATGGCCACGTTGTCAGAGAAAACGAAGTCCAAGTAGTCCGTCACAAGTGCGGGTTCCTTGGTGCGTCCCATGGCAGCCAGACAAATCTCCTTGCCATCAACAGAATCGGTGCGCAGGTACTCAGCCTTGACAGCATCATATTCTTTGCGGCCGCCTTCCGACACATTGAGGCTGAAGATCACTGATCGAAGATTGGTGTGGATGGCACTCTTGTCTTGGCCAGTGGCCCACAGGTCGAATCGCCTCTTGGCTTCAGCGATGATACTGGATACTTTCATCAGCAAGAATGATCTACGGCTTTCGCTTGAGAAGACAACACATAGCTTACCCTTCATCACCAGCATTACCAGCCATAGCGATCAGCAGTTTGCGGAGCTGAACAGTGAGATAGTCCTCATTGGGCTGGAATTCCCAGCCAATTTTCTCTGCGGCCGGAGAAGCCAGGTTCTTGGTGAATTTCTTCAATCCCTCTGCCACAGCTTCGTTTTGGGAGAAAACAGAGCGGAGGTTTGCCAGAGATGAAGACACCTGCGACCAGACACTGTATATTCAGACGTCAGGATTAGCGGGGGGGTTAAAAAAACCGTCAAAAAAAAAAAGCGAATAGGATCTTACAGATAGTTTGTCTCCGCCTTGAACCCTTCCAGAAGAGCCAGCAAGGCTGGTGTAGAGCCTTCGCCAGAAACTGCAAGAGCAGCGGCATCTCCCAGCAATCCGATCTTATCTTCAGTGCTCAGAAGCTCAAGGGATTGACCCAGCTTCTCTAGGCGAGCAGGAGAGTAATTTGTCCGGTAGAAACCAGCCAGGTCCTTATTGATTTTGTAGAAAGTATGCTCTCCGATGCCTGACACATTGTCGGATTTCTGGGTGAGGGCACGGGTATCCACAGTAGCTAGGTTTTGGCCGGACTTTATTCCTAGAGGAATCCACCAAGTGGTCTCGTCCTCTTCGGACTTCGCGTCTCCGGTCGACAAGAATCGGTTTTGACGAACGCTGATCTGATCGGATTCTTCTGCCACAGTGACGACCGGGAAACCAATCTTGCGAATCCAGGGATCCTAGATTATGCCGTCAGAGCTTGGCTTCCTCGTGAAACCACATGTATAAGCCTTGGAGAGACTTACCATGAATCCGTGCACATCTTGACCAGAAGCCTTACTCAAAGCAGACCACAGATCATTCGTAGTTGCGTTTCCTTCAACGCCAGAGATTAGCATCGATCATTGTTCTACTCATTTTCCATTCCCCCTTCCTTACCGTATGCATGAGACTTGAGGTAGTCAGCGACACCCCGAAGGAATGTCTCGCGGCCAAGGTGAACACTCAGCATGCGAATTACCGAACTTCCCTTGAGATAGCTGATGTGATCAAAGATCTGGTCCACCTCGAGGGCGTTCCGTACTGGCACCTCGATAGGGTGGGAGGCTCGTAGCGAGTCAAGATGGAATGCTTGTTGCACACCCTCAGCCTGGGAAGAACGTCAATAGTGATCTATGGGGAAGAACGGCTTTACCTCGGGCATTTCGTACGACAAACTGAGACCAGATGTTCCAATCTGCCGAACATGTTAAATTATGACATGGATAAGGAGTCTGGACGATGCCTACCCGGGTGAAAGTGATCCACGGCAAGCCAACCAACCCAGGTTGCAAACCCTTCATTCAACCAAAGCTCGTTCCACCAGTCCATGGTGACAAGGTTGCCGAACCACTGGTGAGCCAGCTCTATGATTCAATGTGTTAGATACAACCCAAGTTCTATATACGAGGTGAGAGAGGCAGACTGACCGTGGGCGACTACATAAGCAATCCGATTCTTGTACCGGTTGTCTGATTTTCCTTCGTCAAAAAGAACGGCAGTGGTCCGGTAGGTGACCAGTCCCCAGTTCTCCATAGCTCCCATGGCCTGACAAGAATCCAGTCAGCTAAACGCCAAGTTCTTGGCCATGATTGACAAGGCTCAATCACTCACAAACTCGTGTACGGCCAGGAGATCAGCCTTAGGAAGTGGATATTCAATCTCAAAGATTTCCGAGAAGTAATCAACTGTCCGAGAAGCACATTCGAGAGCAAAGCGAGCCTGCTCTTTGAGACCCCGAGTGGTATAGACACGGACAGGGATGCTCTTTCCCTGGTACTTGCGCTCTGTCATAGCCTCAACATATTCGAAATCACCTACTGCCCAAGCGAGGAGCTACGGGCCAGGATACTTTGTTAACGACCTTTGATCATGGTGTGTAGGGCCTTGTACTCACGTAAGTGCTCATGACGGGTGTTTTCTCAAATGTGACGAACTTTAGTCCGGGATGACTTCCATCTCTTTCGGATTGAATGGGCATATTACTGAGAGCAGTCTGGCCTTTGGGGATTTCTATTTCAAAATCAAAGGTGGCCTTCAGGTTGGGCTCATCAAAGCAAGGGAAGGCCCTCCGGGCATCGCAAGATTCGAACTGGGTGCTCAGCATATAATAAAAGTCACCGTCCTTGGGTGTATCAGCGGCCGGTTCCCCAACGGGCGTATACTTGGATCGGTAAAAGCCCGACATAGCATTGTTCATAGTGCCAGTAAAGTTGATCGACAGGACCACATCGGAAGGTGCAAGTTCCTGCGAGAACTTCAAAGATACTCGTTCGGATGTCTTGTCGTAGGTGATATCAGAAGCCTTTGCCAACCAAGCACCTGTTCAAAAGGAATGAGGACACGATTAGTCTTATCCATCACTGCGCATCTAATGTGCATCCAATGTGATTTTAGACACGAACCATCCTCTCCCAATACTTCGGCACTCTGAACCTCAATCTCCTTGGCATTCAGCACAATTTCCTTGGTAGCACGAGTGACCTTGGTATCGATCTTCAGCAGACCCTTGTATCCCCACGAGCCCTCGAGCTGCAAGTCGAAAAGCGAGACATGGTAGTTGGTTGGTTTGGCCCTGCTTTCACGTTAGCCTACTGTTTAATGTATCCCATAGCTCTCACATCAGCCCCATTCGTGTGTCATCGTTTTCAAGGGACCCGAACGGTAAGAGAAAAAGACATCACTCACACGTCAGGCAAGGTATCTCTGTCGGTGGAGGCCATCATGCGAGCCTCGGCGGAGCAATAACGAGGAAAGACTAGGTGAAGTCTAGGCGCAGTGATCGGAGATAATCGAGGGCGCAGACGAGGGGAGCGAGAAGAAAAAGAGGAGAGGAAGGAGGGGGAGGGGCAGAAAGGCACTCGCCGCTCTGCAATGGCGACTCCAGCGCGTCTGGTCGCCGCTATGGATCTTCTCCCCCACATCTCTTCCAATTGCCTCTCCCCAAGTCCCGGCTATTGTCGGATAGGATCTGAAAGATTTTCGGGTCTTTTTTTATTTTCCTCCTTGCAGTCTCAGATCCTGATACCCTGATTTGACGAATTTTCCCGTTTGATGCGCGTCAAAGAAGTGAAGAGAAGTTTCTCCAGACGGAGCTCCGTCGGAGCTTGGACCATCTTCAAAGGCGGCTAGCATTCCCGCGCTACGAATCCACCTTTCACCCACTTTGGGCCGGTACCGATATTTACCAGAATGGCCGACTCGGACGAGGAATATGTCGGAGACGTCACCGAGGATGAGGATGATCTCCAGGTAACCCGGAAAGATCAGGTCGGGACCAGGAAGAGAAAACAGCGGGGAGGAGCTGAGTGGGAGTTGTCCAGGACCTGGGAAACGCTCGTCGAAGGCGCAGATGGTACAATCAGTGCGACTGTGGAGGGGCTGCTGGAAGCTGGGAAGCGGAAAAGGTGTTTACACTTGACTTGCTGAGACGTCGAGATGTCCGGTAGACTGACCTCATTACGACTAGACTATTAAAAGATACAACTCCTCTCCAACGCGGTATTATACGACATCTGATCCTTGTCCTCGATCTTTCACAGTCCATGTCCGAAAAGGATCTACGTCCGACACGCTACCTGCTGACCCTGCGATATGCGCAGGAATTCGTTCGAGAATTCTTTGAACAAAACCCCATCTCCCAACTGGGTGTCCTGGGCCTACGGGATGGCCTGGCTCTTCGAATCAGCGATATGAGCGGAAATCCCACGGAACACATGACAGCCATCCAATCGCTCAAGACTCAAGATCCAAAAGGTCTGCCCAGTCTGCAAAATGGTCTAGACATGGCGCGAGGTGCCCTGTTGTACGTTGTCTGTTCTACCTTCTTTCATCTGAGCTAACTTGTGGCTATAGTCACACCCCCAACCATGGCACTAGGGAAGTGTTGGTGATTTTTGGCTCCCTTTTGTCCTCGGACCCGGGTGATATTCACCAAACCATCAATACCTTGATCAGTGACAAGGTACGAGTCCGCATTGTCGGTCTCGCTGCACAGGTCGCGATTTGTCGCGAGCTTTGCACGAAAACGAACGGAGGTGATGAAACAGCCTACGGTGTGGCGCTTAATGAGCAGCATTTCCGGGAGCTGATGATGGATGTGACCACACCACCCGCCGTATATTCCCAGAAACAATCTGCTAGCTCACTGTTAATGATGGGTTTTCCGTCTCGAACAGTAGAGTCAAAATTCTCTCTGTGCGCTTGCCACTCGAAACCATCCCGGGGTGGGTACTTATGCTCCCGCTGTGGCAGCAAGGTATGTAGTCTACCCGCAGAGTGCCCTTCTTGCGGGCTTACCCTGATTCTTTCGACGCACCTTGCCCGTTCATACCACCATCTTTTCCCCTTGATAAATTGGGTTGAGGTGCCATGGCGCCGGGCTTCCCGAAGTACCGGGTGTTTTGCGTGTGGCCTACCTTTTCCTGCTGTTCCACCCGAGGACCAATGGCAAGCGGCTGAAACCCACACCAAAGGAATGAGTGTGAGTAGTCGTTACGAATGTACAGCGTGTCAGAACCATTTCTGCATTGACTGCGATCTCTTCGCTCATGAAGTGGTGCATAATTGTCCGGGATGCCAGAGTAAAAATAACCGGGTCTTGGACAACGTGGCGAAGGTAGATGGAATGGACACGAGCATTTGAAAATTTCATTATATATGCATATTTCGGCGTCATGTGAAATCTTTCTAGGCAGAGGGAAAAATAAAATTAGACGAACAACAATAGAAATAAAAATTTGACAATCACTCAAGCATGTAACTGAAGATGTAAAGCAAGCTCCAAGAAGCTATAAGATACGGCTTATCGCGTCAACCTCGGCTACAATCCAACACTCTCTCTGCCCCACCCCTCCGCATCACTGTACTGAGGTCAAGACAGAAGACAAAATGGCATCGTCGGCTTTGTTCGAACGACTACGGGCGTATTCTTTTCAAAATGATCCTGAATTCGCAAATGGTCTCGCCATTATCCTCGGCCATCCCAATACGCCCGCCACGGAGACGGAGATGAGTCGCGAAGATGATCTTGTTTTACAGGCCAAATGTTTCTTCTTCTCACGGTATCACTTTGTCACCGATAATTATCAGGGCCATCCGCTGATTCAATATACAGGAAAGAAAATGTTTCTCCATCCATTGACTTCACTGCCTATAAATCGTGGCTAATTGCATCATCGCCTTGCGAGCCTCATGAATCGAGTGGTCCAGCTGATTCGTCGAATGCCCCCGATTCCGAGCGACCAGCGGACACGGAACCTACGTATCCATCTTCGTTTGCGCACATAGTCGAGCTTATTACCACAGGGCAGCCAATCCCGGGGATTGAACAGATTCCAGACACTGTGTTGACAGGGCATGACATCTCAAGTGAGAAGCCTCGGCGACGCAAGCCATGGGAGAAGGATGAATTGGAACAAACGCAGAATGAATCTACAACTGAAGTTTCATCTGCATGATCACATTATGAACGCTTTCTTTTGGGCACAAATAGAGAAAGCGGATACTCTGAAAAGGGGAATATATGTAACTGGGTTTATAAAGATACCAGTCCTCTGCTCGTGCGATAACAGATGACAAACAGTGGCCATAAAAGCCCGGGTGGCTGAATAACACAATAGAAAACTATCACCGAGGCTTGAACATGCAAAGACAGACAGGAAAGGTCGCCAGTAGATATCGCAGAAGCATGTAATAAGGCCATTCGCGAACCGAACCTCCGACATAATAAACACCCCATAACTACTCCGTACTTGGAAGTGAAATATAAGCTACCATCACAAGCAGATTGACGCCTTAAGAGGTTCTTCAGGCCATGCTCGTCACTTGACACAAAAAGCCTGGATGACTGAACCATGGACGCGTGACAGACCAAGAAAATAGATCGGCGGACACAGTGAACGGACGAGATTGAATCCATAGAGATAGAACAAGGCGGTCTTGGCAGCACCTGATTGCCACCAGACTGGTGGACTTACCGAAGATGAAAATAATAATTGATATTATCAATGCTTTGTCGATTTTTTTTTCTCTTTAGGGGATGTTCCTCGTTGAAGGAATCAGTTTCGTTTTCTCTTTCGTTCCGGTAACGTAGGTAAATGAACATATCAACTGTCATGTGTTGAGCCTCGAGGAGATCTGGGTAAGTCTAACGGAAAGCCGCATAGTTGGCATTCCATTGGTTTCCCCGATTGAACCGGTTGCCATTCTGGCCAGTTGAGGGAAACCTGTCTTCATTGAATTGATTGACTCGTCCGATTTGGATGCCAGTTCCAGGTCCGGGACGCGTGGCATGGGATGGGTTGCAACAGAGCATGGCGACACGGGAACCAAACTTGGAACCACGAAGGGAAACCATATGCTTGCTAAAAAGAACAATGAGCTCTGGAACTGAAGCTGGAGCTGAAGAAGGGAGGGGGAGAAACATACCGGATGTGGCTAGCAACGAGCTCACGCTGATGAGGTGCAGCATTCATTAGAATCCATTGGATCAAGTAGTTCCCATATTGATCACCTGCAACTGTAGACTGTGTGAGTATTGACTTCAATTGCAACAGATAGGGTACTACTCACTGTCGATCAAAGGCATCCGAGGTCGGTCGGCACGACCTGTGCAAACGCGCGAGAGATAACGATCAAGAAATTCCGAGCCTCCAATTTTCAAACATTTCTCGACGATCTTGGACGCAAATTGATCCATGCTATATTCGACCGCATGGTGAAGGACGTGCTCGATCGCGCGACTCTTGTCATGGGGGGCACCGTGCTCACAGACATGTTGAATGCACCAGTTGCCGAATTGGCCATGTGCGAGTACATCTACTTTCCCCAATACTTCTTCAATTGCCGGTCGCTGTTAGATATTAGCATCCGAGGAAGGACAGTTCTTTTGTGGGATAGCAGGATCTACCTTCTCCTCCTCAACGCAGTTTTCGAAAATATTCTGAACTACCAAGCTCCCCGTCTCTCCTAGAGCGACCTCATGCCACATTCCACGTAGAGCTTCGTTCACTTTGGCCATTACCTGCGGTGGCTCGCCGGCCCATCGCAGTTCAAAGAGTTTCTGCCAGACATGGCATGCATATCGATGAATCACCGTCTCTGGGATTCGGCGAAGAAGTTCATGTACCATGACAGCCTTGTCTTCCTCGGGAACGCAGTCAAAAGCCTTCTGAATCACATGGCAGCCAAACGGGTCCATACTCAGGCTGAGAGTGTTGCCTCTGATTGCATTGGCAATAGCTACAATCTGCTCGGGGGTTCCATGCTCAAAGCATCTTTGGACCAGGAAGTTCCCAAACCGGTTCACCATCAAAGGGTAAGCTTGACTGACAATCGCTTCGATTATTTCGTGTTTCTGTTCCGTTGTACCGACTTTAAGTTTCTGTTGTAGGAAAATAGAGGCTTGCTGATCGTTGTTGCAAACGATTTTGTCCATGATGTACCTCCAGTCACATGAAACGTTTTTGTCCAAAAGACGACGGTAATTGAGCGGTTCAAGAGGTGAAAGGTAGGTTTGAATAGAATTTCCACCAGGCTGTTTAGCTTTAGTTCATGTCCATCAAGTTAAGATTAGATTACTCACAGAAGAAGCTGTCCACGGGGCTCCTCCGTTCGTGTTCCCGGCTGTGAACTCGGTAGCAGTTGGAGAAAGAGTGGTTGACATGGACCTGGTGTGATAAGGCGTCATTGTGTAGGTATTGATGGGCTGGAAAGTACTAGATGGTCTTGCAGTAGGTGGTGAAGGAGATTTGGGAGCAGGTTCTGTAGGAGATCCTGGAACAATGCCGCCCCAAGCAGTACTCTGAGCTGGCAGAAACAAGCCATTTCGGCTTACCTGAGAAACAAGCCGACGTTGTACAGGGCTCGGGGCCTGAACGTATCGAGATGGGTCGCTTGGGGGTCTAGAGTAGAAGCCGTATGCACCGGTCGAAGGGCCTGATAGAACCCTCTGCGGTTGTATCGTCCCGTGGGATGCGAATGCAGGATATGCAGTTGAGCCACCCGACCCACCCCAAAATCGATTTAGCTCCTGGGCAGTAATATTAGGGCCTTGGAAGGCTTCGCCATAGGCTTTGTCGAAAGGAGCATCGTTGGTTGCGACTCCGAATGAGGTCTGACCCTGCGGGTTCCATGACGCCCGAGCACGATTGTAGCCCCCAGCAGACAAGGCGTCGGAAATATCGGACTGGGAGTCCTCTTGCAAATTCCACGCGTCCTGGATCTGACCGAATGCAGGGTTTGAAGCATTGAAAGCACTTTGGAGGTGACTGATTGTTTGTTCCGTGATCTCACGACCACCGAAATCTGCCTCGGACGGTGGCCCAAGAGCTTGGTCCAGAGTATGCTTGATGACCCGTGTCTGAGCAAGTTCTTGCTCCTGGAGAGCAATTTTGGGAGTTTGCAGCATGGAGCTGCTGTTGAAGTCGAACAAGTTCTACCATCTTGTCATCGGGGCCATGGTGATCCACAGCGTCGGAAGCCACAGGTTGTTGCGTCTCATTTGATGTCGTAATCTGTGACGGACCTAAGGATCGACCGGCCTCTGCATGAGTCGCCAAAAAATCTTTGGGAGAACGTCTGGCGAGGATTAACTCCAGCTTTGAAGGATGCTCAACGATAGATTCGGGTTTCATGTGCTCCAATCTCGGCTTCTAGGACTGTCAGACCACGGCCACAATGTTCTCTGCGGCATCAGGAGGGACCCTGACCTTGTAAGATGGAGGCTCGGAATCTTCGCTCGAAGAGCTTCGGGGATTTCCGTTTCTGGTGGCGTCGATAGCATCCGCTGAGCTATGACGAGCATTGGAATGCCCGAGGCTCTGAGGGAGGGGGAAGATCAAAAAAATAAGTGCTATGTTTTCTTTTTACAGACCCAGCAAGTCCAATAGTTCAGGAGACTTACCGACAGATCTCGACCCAATGTGAGGTTCCGTGCATCCGCGACAGCGTTACTGAGTCTTACATCTTTGTTAATGCGGGCAAGCTTGGACGGAACGACGAGAGAGGACATGGTGCTAGCTGGAGTGGGCTGGAACCAGTAGAAAGGCGTGGGCGCGTTTCTTTGGCTGTCAAAATCACACAGAAAGTCAGGGCAGTCAGATTCTCACTGAATAACGGTTAACTTGGATATGATCGTTGACTTGGAGCTTGAGAATTGAATGTATGTAAAGAAACGAAGAGGGAGGGAGGAAGAGAGATTGAGGAAGATGGAGGGAGACAGAAGGAGAGGTAAGTTGGGGGGTGAAGATGAGGAAGGACTACAACGCGAAAATTGAGTCAAATTAGGGTAGGGACGCTCTCTAATAGGAAGGCACAGATATCTTAGAGTTCGTGCTCCAGAGTAAATCCGACGAACTATATCATTGGCGAAATTGTTGTAGTCTCAATTATTCTGTGGAAGTCAAATAAAAGGCTGCTCCAACTTTCTGTCCTTCAAGGTTAAAAATTGCCCTAAACTGAGCTCATACCAATAGCAGGGTTCTGGATCTATGCAGCCTCGCAGTTCAAAGAGGTGGAAATAGAGGAGACATGATTTGAGCTTTGAGATGTAAATTACTACAAGGTGATGACCTTCCCAAGTGGCATTCAAGCTTTCAATGAATCTTCTATGCATGGAATGGGGGGATCAGGCATATACATATATGCATTGGCTTATGGTATAAGGCTTTCGTGATCTGAACTTGTGAGGCTTTAGAATAGGACAGAGATTCCGGGGGCTTCGGGCCGCAGCGAGTGGAGCTGCACAAGCTTGGAATTCTATACCCCTTGGCACTATAGAGGTATGACTGTGCATTGAATCCATTCACATTCATATCCACGTGATCTCGTGTCAATAACACTGTAGATAGCTACATCCCCGGAAGCGTTTGTAGTAAATCATCAAATAACGTGATCTTCGTGTAGTACTATTCCTCTTTACTCTAATACTACCCTGGAATATATAATCTAATTTACCTTGGTGTATCAATCTATATGTTTGCATTTCTATTTAAATCGCCGTTGCCTACGGGTATATTAGAGATGGTCCCCATTCGGCGCCCTCCGCGTATGTAATGTAACGGCCGGTGGCGGTAGCACTCGACACGGGCCAACCTTCAATTTCCCTCCCTTCTGTCCACTCCAACCCCCCCATCTTTTTCCTATAAGAATACCCTCTCTGTACTTCTTTGATCTGCTCTGGCTTCGTGGACCTCTGTTGCTTTGGACCGAGAATTTCACCGTGTGCCATTCTCCACCCCCATTCGCTCAAGCTGATTCGTCATCCACGAACCACCTGCGCTCATTACCCGTCGAGAATTCTTGGACCAGAACAATCGACCGCGAGAAAGATTCAATTTGGAGAGGGATTGATCCTAAGTCTCGATCGGCCTTTCTTGTCATTCGCTAGGGTAGGTGGACCGGAACTCTCGATGCGCTCGGAAGAAATGCTAACGTAGGCCAGCGGCGAAGAAAGCCGGGGATAAAGGCTATTGGCGATGGCCACAACCACAGTCACCGGTCATGGGCGTCGGGCATCCATGCGACAAGCGGAACTACAAGCGCAACAAGCGAAACCCTCCTCCCAACCGACGAGTAGTCCAATCGATGAGTTTCCTCCCTATGAAGAGACTCTCGACTCCGCCGCGGGGACCGGCCGCCCGAATCCAAGTCCCTCCGTGAAATACGCATCCAATGACCTGTGGGAACCACGGAAATCGACCTTCTATTCGAGAGACCATTCCGTCAATTCCATAAGAAACCCCAAACATCGGCCTCGAAAAAGTATCAGCGAGGCTATCACCACGATCCGGGCTCGCAACGGCAGTATGAGTGCCAACGCTCAGGAGTTAGCGGAGGCTCTTCGCGCCCCGGTCTCATATCGATTGATTGTATGCTTCGAGGGATAAAGAGCTGCTGATGCCAAGCTAATGTCTGTGTAGGGCCTCTGTATGATTTGGTACCTAACGTCCGCGCTCACCAATACGTCCTCGAAATCTATCTTGAATGCCCTCCCAATGCCTATCACGTTGACCATTATCCAATTTGCATTTGTATCATTTTGGTGTCTCCTACTCGTATACCTGTCTACAGTGATACCCAGACTGCGACAAAGCGTGCCGATTCTCAGGCACGGCATCCGCTATCCCTCCCGCGAGGTGATCTCCACTGCGTTGCCCCTGGCCGTCTTCCAGCTAGCCGGACATATTCTCAGCTCTATGGCAACCTCTCAAATTCCCGTTTCATTGGTTCATACGATCAAGGGACTCTCACCTTTGTTCACTGTTCTAGCGTACCGATTTCTGTTTCGCATTCGATATGCCCGAGCTACCTATTTGTCGCTAGTTCCCCTCACCCTTGGGGTTATGCTTGCATGTTCCACGGGGCTGTCAACGAACTTTTTCGGGATTTCTTGTGCATTCCTGGCTGCGTTGGTCTTTGTGTCACAAAACATCTTTTCGAAGAAACTCTTCAATGAGGCAGACCGAGCCGAGTCCGATGCAAACCCGGCAAGGCGAAAGCTGGACAAGCTGAATTTGCTTTGCTATTGCTCCGGCCTGGCATTTTTCCTCACTCTACCCATTTGGTTCGTCAGTGAAGGGTATCCCTTAGTGTCCGATTTCATCAATGACGGGGTGATTTCTCTTTCCGGGAAACAAGGGTCGCTGGACCATGGGGCTCTGGTGCTTGAATTTGTCTTCAACGGCATCTCCCATTTCGCCCAAAATATCCTGGCCTTTGTGCTGTTGTCTATGGTGTCACCCGTCTCTTATTCAGTCGCCTCCTTGGTCAAGCGGGTCTTCGTCATCGTGGTCGCGATTGTGTGGTTTGGAAGCACCACCACTTCCATCCAGGCTGTTGGAATTGGCCTCACTTTTGTGGGCCTTTACCTGTATGATCGCAATAGCCACGACGATGTGGCTGACCAGCGCGCGAATGCAGACCACTTTCGCGCGCGGGAGTCGATTCTTCCCACAAATGTCCAACACTCCAGCAAGCCGTGGGACTCGAACGGCTATTCTTTTCCCGGTCCACGATCGTTTGAAACCTTTACTTCTAATAATGGCCATCCCACCAACAGCTCCAAGAAGGAAGACGATGGCCCCGGACGCGCCCGACCTCGCGGAGCTAGTGTTTCCCGGACTTGGCTCCCGGGAACCAAACAAGAATCAACATGGCAGAGAAATGATTCTCCCGTTGCTACATAGCGTCTTATACTAGTTCTTTTCTCTCTCTTTTGATCTTCCTTCTCCCCCTTTATTGCCGGGTTGGACCATATTGGGGGAATCCGGTGTATTATACTATGGCGTTGTGGTATTTTGAGCACGAATTTCAAGTCATGATACCTGCCAAACCGGTCTTCTGAACATCCTTTGTCGCTAGCATCCAACCGGGGCCGATTGTATGTGCGAAATGTAAATGGTTATAATCCGTGACTCTTGACATGACACATGAAACCTACGCACCAGAGTAGATCGAAGCAGAGGCAACACCAGTGTTTTATCTTGGAGATTCTTTGATTTTAAGTGTGCTTCAATGAATGAGATACTTACCATGCTTACAATGTCATAAATGGAACGTATTGACAGTTTAAAGATGTGGTTATTATATGATTACATTTCTGAAACAGAAGTACCGAGAGGATGGTCCAAGGAGAATACATTTTGGGTGGTAGGTATCATTCGACTTTGTGTTTTGAGGCAATATATAAGACATTGATTTATGCTTGACGGTTCGTATAAGTGTCCCGTGATGGTAGAAAAAACCCAAACGCCCTTCATCATGAGCGGTAGTGTGTAGTCGCCGTCGGTAAAGAACAATATCATAATCGGGGAGACCCCTTGACTGCTCCAGTTCGGGACATTGTTCTTGGACTATGCTGTAGAGGAAACGGGAAAGGTCGAGCCTGTCTCCTACAATAAATGATGCCCGTGAATGAGATGATTTCCAAAAAGGGTTGGAGGGGAGACGAGGCTTTTAAGGGGGAAACGAGGCCCGGAACTACAGTTGATCCGGGGCAAAGTAACCGAGCCAATCCGCGCAAAGCCATTTGCGAAGACTGCCTTACTCAGCCCAGGGATGGTCAGCATTTGCATTATGTAATGCAAAGCAGATTCGAAGCCCGTCTGAACGAGCTCCCTTCTTCTCTCCCACCCCCTCGTCCGCATCAAACCCTTCCCCAACCTTCCCCCTCCCCTCATCGACCTCTTCCAATTATGCGGCCGCAGCTGTTTCGTGCGGCCGCCCGGTCTCTCCGGGTGCCCCGAGCCCGGCCCTTCGCAACGACAGCCCCTCGCGCGGCCGAGGTGGAACTCACCATTGGTATGGCCTAAACATCCTCTATAAGGTGCCAATTATATGCTAATTCCTCCTCTAGATGGCAAGAAGGTTTCCGTCGAAGGTATCACTCTTTTCACCCATCGCCATCAGTCAATTACTCACTTTCCCAACAGCCGGTTCGGCTCTCATCCAGGCTTGCGAACAAGCAGGTGCTACTATCCCAAGGTACGTCACCCTTCAATTTGCCAGGCCTTCATCTTCTCTATGCTGACTTAGCTTACAGATATTGCTACCACGAGTATGTGTTCCAATGCCGATGCATCCGATATCTCACAGTGCTAACACAGTGATAAAGAAAACTATTGATTGCGGGAAACTGTGCGTCGCAATCATTTCTCACCTTGGATTTTTTGTTACCGCAGTACTAACGTGCGTTTATATTAGGCCGTATGTGTCTCGTCGAAGTTGAGAAAGCCCCGAAGCCAGTGGCATCATGCGCTTGGCCGGTCCAGCCAGGTATGGTGGTCAAGACGAACTCGCCGCTAGTGCACAAGGCCAGGGAGGGTGTGATGGAGTTCCTCCTCGCCAATCACCCTCTGGACTGCCCTGTCTGTGACCAGGGAGGAGAATGTGATCTCCAAGACCAGTCGATGCGTTACGGTGCGGATCGTGGTCGTTTCCATGAGGTCAGTGGTAAGCGTGCCGTTGAGGACAAGAACATCGGCCCCCTCGTGAAAACCTCGATGAACCGATGCATTCAATGCACTCGCTGTGTTCGATTCATGAACGATGTCGCGGGTGCTCCCGAGCTGGGAACCAGCGGCCGTGGAAACGAAATGCAGATTGGAACCTACCTGGAGCAAAGCCTTGACTCGGAATTATCAGGAAACATCATCGATCTCTGCCCCGTTGGTGCCCTGACCTCCAAGCCCTACGCTTTCCGGGCTCGCCCTTGGGAGCTGAAGCACACCGAATCCATCGATGTTCTTGACGCACTTGGCTCCAACATCCGCATTGATAGTCGGGGTATGGAGGTGATGCGCATCATCCCGAGACTGAACGATGACATCAACGAGGAATGGATTAACGACAAGTCACGTTTCGCGTGCGATGGATTGAAGACTCAGCGACTCACTACTCCTCTGATCCGTCGTGATGGCAAATTCGTCCCTGCTACTTGGGAACAGGCCTTGGTAGAAATCTCATCGGCTCAGCAGAAACTCCAGCTGCAACCTAATGAGTTCAAGGCTGTCGCCGGACACCTCGTCGACACCGAATCCCTTGTCGCCATGAAAGATATGGCCAACAAGTTGGGCTCCGACAACCTTGCCCTCGATCAACCCGGTGGCAGTGCCCCTATCGCCCACGGTATCGATGTACGATCTAACTACCTGTTTAACTCTAAGATCTACGGTATTGAAGAGGCCGATGCTATTCTGCTGGTTGCCACTAACCCCCGTCATGAGGCCTCTGTTCTCAACGCCCGCATTCGTAAGCAGTACCTGCGCTCGGATCTGGAAGTTGGACTCGTTGGTGAGGAGTTTGAGAGTACTTTTGACTATGACCACTTGGGTGCCGATTTGTCCGCTTTGAAGGCTGCTCTGTCTGGTGAATTTGGCAAGAAGCTCGGATCTGCTCAACGGCCCATGATCGTCGTTGGTAGTGCAGCTGCTGAGCACCCCGATGCCAAGGCTATCTTCGAGGCTGTCGGCAGCTTCGTCGAGAAGCACACTGCTAGCTTCAACACCCCGGAGTGGCAAGGTTTCAATGTCTTGCAGCGTGCCGCCTCTCGGGCTGGTGCCTACGAAGTGGGTTTCACTGCTCCATCCCCCGAGGTTGCCCAGACCACCCCGAAGATGGTCTGGCTCTTGGGTGCCGATGAGATTGCCCAGAGTGAAATTCCGAAGGATGCGTTTGTCATCTACCAGGGTCACCACGGTGACCGGGGTGCTCAGCTGGCCGACGTCGTTCTGCCTGGTGCAGCCTACACCGAGAAGTCTGCCACCTATGTCAATACCGAAGGCCGTGTGCAAGTGACTCGTGCTGCTACATCGTTGCCTGGGGCAGCCCGTGATGATTGGAAGATCATTCGCGCCACCAGCGAGTTCCTTGGCGTTCCCCTTCCCTATGATGATATTGAGGCCCTCCGTGACCGTATGGAAGAGATCAGCCCTGTGATGCGCCGCTACGATGTTCTTGAACCCACCTCCGTCAGCGCATTGAGCAAGGTGCAGCTGGCTGATCAGAACAAGGGCTCCTCTGCCACCGGAGCTCCTTTCAAGAAGGTTATCGAGGACTTCTTCTTTACTGACGCCATCTCCCGAAGGTTCGCACCCTCCATCTTTTGGTGTTTACCCTATACTGACTCTTTTTTTTCAGCTCACCCACCATGGCCCGCTGCTCGGCTTCCAAGGCCACCGGCAACCCGGAGACCAACTTCATGGCCGCTGGCGAAATGTCTCCTCAGGCATTGTACGGCTAAATGGAATGGAGATTTCTCTCCTTCGGTAGCCGCTGATTGATTCCATGTTTTGACTAATGGTTGCAGGCGTTGTTATTTGTACCACATTAAACCTCCCTTTGATGTACCCATTTCCTTTCCATATTCTGTTTTCTCCCATCACGTTCAACGCCGGTTCCATCTTGTTTCCGTGGTTGACCTCTTTCGCCCACTCTCCGGGTGTTGCCTGGGAATAATCGGTCGGGGTTGACTTGTACATAAAATGATTGAGACCCACAAAATTCTATTTCCGTCTCGGAGAACACAAGCTCGTTTGAGAGAACGACTTTTCACGGGGCTTGCATTCATGGGACCTCGATTGTATACTACTAGGTCTTGCCTTATAAGAGGTTACTGCCGGAATCTGTCATTTGATTTTGAATTTAGGTCTTGCATGTCCACAATTTTGATTCAATATTTCAACATGAACCAACCAGCTCTTGGCGTACATGGCTGCAGCAATGATCATAGCTCATCATCGTCGGTCTCTCCTGCGGTTTCTTCGGCAGCTTCACTGGGAGCAGGGGCTGCCCCTGCCTTCGTCGATGGCTCTCGTCTCGTGAAGGGTAGTTCTCTGCGTGGTGGCGGGGCCGCTGTTTTGGACGATGAACCCTCCAATTCCTTGGTCTGATCCGACTCGGCAGGCGCCTGTGCTGTCTCTGGATCCCCGGATTCATCATCTGTGGTCGCATTCCCTTCCTCCAACTGCTGTGGCGTAGATTGGCCTTCAGCGTCAGTGTCTTGGTCAATAAAGGAATCTTCGCCTCTATGTTGATCAATGTCCATTCTCTCGAATTCTGTATCACCATCTCCATCACTCATATCATGAGCATTTCGTTTTTTAGACTGCTGCTCTCCCCCAGCTGCATGGACATTCGCAGTGGCTGCTTGTATCTCTGAGACTGGCTCCCAGGGTGTGTGTATTAGCTAGGTATACGTAATTTCATTAACAGTCTTATCAGGAAGTTCAGGTAGGGTCGAGTGAATAAAGCATACCTATTGTGGGGTCGGCTGTTGCGCATGCTAGAAGCCGTTGCTGGTTACGTATCTTGAGCTTTTTCTCATTCAACAATTGAACGAAATTAGCCATCAGCTGGGCTTCATGCTGGAATTTGGCCCCTATCAGCTCCTCCAGTTGTTCTTTCAATTTTTGGACCGTATCCACTGCAGCGCGATGTCGATCCGTCAAGTCGATGACCTGACTTTCCAACTCGCCGGCCCTAGCGGCAGCAAGACCCGACCATTCAAACAGCTCTATCGCTTGCTCGTCATTTTGCTTGAGAATGATTGCACCAAGCCTTTGCTGAGAACAAAAACGAAGTCAGGATGAATATGTAGCTTGCCCTCTGGGAGATTTCACAAACCGTGATAGATTGGACCCTTTTTCGAATTGTGATTACCATCTCCTTGTTCTCCTCCCCCGAATCTGTGATGTGAGCGGAGGCCTCCACGCCCGACAATGCTGGCAGCTGCTGGGTAGGGAGGCCTTGTCCCAATACATGGGCGATGATCTGCGTCCACTCTTCATCTGCGCCCTGGTAGTTTTTAGCGCGTAGTCCATTTATGTGAGACTCTTGTACTATTCGAATATTAATGATCGTAGTAGTGATGTGGATCTTGCACGAAGACTTTACCCCTGGCTGTGTATGGGCTTTCGCCTTCGGTGGCAGTGAGGGTGAGGTCCAGTGGGGCTGGTCCCAACTTCACCACATGGAGAAGAATGAACTCGTTTTGCTCGTCCGAGCGAGCGAACCGCAAAACTCGAGACATTTTGGACTTGTGACTTTTTTGCAATTCCCAAGGTTGGGGGAGTTTCTATATGGTGGTAATTGTCATTGATGACAATCATTTTGCCCAGGCAACAATGCTCCCGCATAGGCATCTACTTTGTATATATACCATGATTCCACGGGTACAATTCAAGACTGGCAGTATTATTATTGGGAAGTAGATGGGGATTGGGTTTCATACTCCTTTTTTTTTCCATTAACTCCTGACAAGCTACAATGAATATATATTGATTTCCAAATCGCCTTCACATGAGGTCTAGGGGATCCTACGGTGGGCAGTTCCCCACCGCGTCCACTAGCACGTTCCTCTCCCGGGAATCTCTCTCTCCTCTTTTCCAGCCTCTTTCCACCACGTCGTCTATTGAATATTCTAACATCTATTGACTTCCTAGGGCTCCAGTTGGGAGGGGTGATTTTTGGTCAAGTATCGTTGAAATCATTACCCCTGAACCCCGAATACCGTCTATCTCCTCCACCCCTTCGAATTGAGGAACTCACCAGAAGCCATCCTCACCTACATACGCGCGATAGGAAGACAAAGGGTGACAATCAAAAGAGCATCAAAGCAAGCAAGCGAAGACAGAGAAAGAGAAAGAGAAAGACCCTGCATTCGTTCCGCCCTATCATCACGGGATGACGACCAATCTTCGACCTGTGTCAGCGCCGCAAAGCTCGGAGTTTACTTCTTAGTCATTAAACTTGCCCAGTGTGACACTCTTACCCTATCAACTGCACGTGCCGCTCACAATGGAGTCGATGGCTTCCCAAATACGACCGGAGGAAGAGGAGCAAATCGAGTGTTGGGATGATGATGATGATCTGCAGTTCATCGAGGGCATTCAATCCCGTGCGGCATCTAGTACAGGATCGATGGCCAATTCTTCATTCCGGCCATCAGGACATCGCGATTCGATTTCGTCGCGGCGGTCTGCTCGGTCCGATCTGGACTCGAATGTTGGAGACGAAGACTGGCAGGTTCCTTTGCACGATGATGAGTTTGCTAAAGAAGAAGCTCTCGCCTCAGCCAAAAAGGCAGGGATTCCGATCCCCGCCAATATACCTAGCTCTGCTCTCCTTGGAGGTGCCATCAAACGCCTGTCCACTCGAAAGCCCAAGAGGAGTTTTGTGGATGACTGGTCTGAAGATGTAGAGCTCCCGGGCCCGGATGCAATACTGCAACTCAGAACGGCTCAAGAAGTGACATTCCCAGAATCAATCATACAGATAAGCTCAGCAGTTACAAGTCCGGTGAAGTCTACAGCTTCCTCTTCTTGGAATGAGAACATATCAACTCGCCTACATTCAGCACTGGGAAATCTAGACCGGTTTCGGGATGATGACGATGATGGCCCTCTCAATTGGGATGTTCCAACCATCAAAGCACCCACCCCACGATCCCCACAGAAGATTGCTACCAAGGTGACCGGAAGGAACCCAAATATGGGACAGGAAGACGATTTTGATCAAGACCTTGAGTTGCCGCCGGATTATCAACCCCTGAAACTATCAAATCGAAAAGATACCACTGGCATCTCCAGCCCCGTTTTAGAGGACTTTGATCTAGAATGGTCCGAAGGGAGCATAGGTGTCCGAGTGGGTGGGACGGCCCGCGATGGCCGCTCGATTCCTAGTTCCTCGATATCTATCGCCAGCCCTAGTGTGTCAAGTTGTCTGACCGGGGAAAGTGAAGAGGATGGTCTGGACGGCCTAGTATTCCCAGACGGCCCATTGGATTTTACCGCGTCCCTCAAACGACGAGAAGAGGAACCTACCGAGAATGATGCCGCAGCAGCCAAGCAAGAATCGCAGGCTTTGAAGTCGTCGGAGTCGGATGACTTTTTCTCTGGCATCGAGGTTGACAACGGGAGAGCTTTCGCATCCAAGAAATTAACATTGAACCCCAATGTGAAACGAAAGACAGAGTGGCCAGCCAGCCCAACACGGCGGTCTTCAACAACCTTGACCTTCACCACTACCGGTACCGGTGCAGTCAACACAGCAGGCTCCCCACGGCAAAATACTCGCATCCCACGCCTATCTGGCCATGACAGGAACCACTCGACCCATCTGGAGACCGTTTCAGAGAGTGGTGCTCCAATCTCTAAATTCCAAAGACCCCAGTCCCGCCTTGGGCATTCGTCCCAGTCTTCAATTTCCAGTATCCAGTCTGCCAGTGTGGTTTCAACTTCCCCACATCCAAACCCTGCAGGCCGAAGGCTTCTTGGAACACGAGCTCCCCAAGCCTTTACTTCCGTGGGCGATTCCGGTGCTCCTCCCAAACAACTACGAACGAAGAGGTCCTTACCTTCCATTCGTGGCACTGCATCCGCTACTTCAGTTCAGACCCCGCAACGATCGCCATCCCATCCAGATGGGTGTATTCGTCCATCGGTAAATCGACCAAAGACACCAGTGGAGCGCACTATCGTGGTTGGAAGAACATCCAGCCGAAGGGCACCAGCTCCGTCCATTCCAACAAGCGCATCGGAAAGGCAGTCGCAGCACGCCAATATTAAAACATACCGACCCCCTCGCCGCCACAACTCTGATAGCTCCAGTGACCTACTTAGCCCCCAGAGCACCTTCTCTCGATTTTCGCGATCAAATCGACCGGAATCTTTCCGCCTGAGCCTCGATGACAGCAAAACGGAGAGTGCTAGCCCAACGGCTAAACGCACACTAACCCGACCGACTCGACGGCGCAATTTTGGAGATGGAACCGAGTTAGAATCCTTTGACGACTTGCCTACATCTGTCTCAACAGAGAGTAGGTTTACCAAGAACCCTGCCGGCCGCGGTGCCCCCCCGATCAGTGCGCGCCAGGCTGAGCCAGAGCCGCATTACTCCTCCTGGTGAATCCCCGATCCAATCCTCTACACCACCCTCGACTTCTAAGCCTCTCGCGTCTACGCCACGGTTTGCCCGAGACACGAATGCCTCCCGGAATGCGCGAGAGCAGCGGATCGCATCCATGAACCCCCGCAGTCGCGACATAACCCCACTTGGTTCATTTAACCCTAATTGGAAGGCCCCCCCCATCTCTCGAATATCCCCAATTGCCGCGCCGATTCGCAGCCGCAAAAGTGGAACTAAATCCCAATCTAAGCCTCATCTGATCAAGCCTATGGGATCTGGGGTGCAGGAATCTAAATGTAAGAGAATCATCAACACTTTTCATGGGCACTGGATAGGAACTAATACTGAACGTTACAGCCGTGAGAGGCATGCACTATAACCCCGACACTTATCGTTGGGAAGGTAATGAAAACCTCGTGCAGGAGTTTGACGTCTCCACTGCCCCTAGATCGCCGAAACCTGCTCCAGCTCTTATCAGTAATGTGGGTGCTGCGAATAATGCTCAGGCGGTCGGTGGGATGATCTTTGATCCACAGCGCATGTGCTGGCTTCGAGCCACGCCGCTTGCATCCGGACAGCAAGGCGGAATCGCCCCCGAAGACGAGGACGATGTTTTTGCAGGCTTAGATGACTTGGATGATACCATTGGCACCAAACGAGAGCCCGAAACCGTGACTGGCTCCACCCCTAATACTGCCAGGGATGATCCGAGTGCAGGCGAGTCTTCCGATGAAGGGCCCATCACCGAAGAATTTGACGTCGGCCCCGAATTCATCCGCCGACAAAGAGCCGAGGAAGAGAAATGGAGGCGGAAAGTCGACAAGTGGATTAATTTTGACCGTGGAGGTGATACTCACTGGCGATGGGCGATCCGTGACCTGACTGATGGTATGGAGCATCCCACAGTATAAAAGGAGCTCTTGAAGAGGAGGATACACGAACTAACGACGCAAAGACCTTTGTCTTTCATGGCCTTGATGAAACTGGCCAGCACGAATTTACGGTTCTTGCTGTTTTGTAACTATATTTGTGTCTTTTTCCATAGTACATACTGCACCTAATACGAGGAAGGGGGATGAGAAACTCCCTGAGAACTTCTCTCTCTTCCATGATAGTCTTTGCTTGTACTACTTCCCCCCTTATGAGATATACAGTTTGTTACCGGCAACTATGCTCCATGACCTGCATTTTTTGCATATTCGATGAACAAGGAATATCCATGCTGCAATGATCGACAACCGCAGCACCCCAGGCAGATCCGAAACCACTCGGATTCGGGGTTTCCAGGGTATACGCGCGCTTCTCTGCTTCGCCTCTTGTCCTTTCTGACAGCTCTCCCAGAGATCATCGGGAAGCAACAGCGTGACACCGGGTGATAGATTGTATAACTCCTGCTGGCTTCGAGCCCCTTTTCGGTTTCGCGACTGGCCCAGATGCGGTGCTGCGAGGGTCCGGCCGCCAAGTCCTTCGAACACGGTGTCTCACCTGTCGCGGTCGGGCCAAACGCATGCAATCCTGTCATCCCGCATGATGCATTTGATTGCCCATCAGACCCAATCCCGCCATGCCCTGGCATCGCCGCCACGTCAAGGTCATGCTCCAGCGTTTCCCTGACAGCTCATCTAACCAACTGAACACAAATCATCATGACATACGAAGCGGTGGGGGAATTCTTCGGCCTTATTCATGCCCATTCTGCATAGCCCGTACAGTGGAAGTTCTCTCCCAATCCATGTTCCTTACGGACGGCTACGTGCATGTTTGGACTTTTGCCGGAGCAATCTCCAGCCCGACTTTTGTTTGACGAAGGCAAACCTGCAGAAACAAAGCTCTACGTTCGCCTCTTGTTCGTTTCTCGGGGAGTTTGTTCCGCCGTCATAATCGGGGAGGTCCTACTTGGCCCCCCGGGTGCTTGTCACCATTGACATGGGGCCGATCTTCCCTTCTTCCCCCCCACTCTCCTACTATAGGTGGCCTCGACAGGGCCCAACGTGGCTCTCCATGAGGCAAATGGTGGCGCCGGGCATCGAGGCAGGAATCCGTATCACCATTGCTTGTGTGCGCTGTCGTATCAGCCTGCTTTCACCCTTCAATCCCCTCGGCGGGTCGGAAAGAATTCGACCACGAACCCTAGTCCTTCTTTGCTTCTCTATTTTCCTCTGACACTTGCTTTCTTTCCTTTTTGTTGATTATTTCTTATTTTTATTTAATTTTTTCCTGGGACAGAAATCCATTCAGAATTGTGAAAATGTATTTTTGATTTCGATGATTTTACCTGTTACTCCTCCATGTCGACTTTTCTACCTTGCAGACCTGGGTAATGACCCGTACCTTACAGAGCTTTGCTTGACTTCTTGTTTTTTTATTCTGTGGAATCTTTGCAGTCTGGCTTTCAGGGATACCCTCTGTTGCTTCTACCCTACTCTGTTTCGAGATGGTCTCGTGCACTCTCTTGGGCATCGGTCATGTCCTGCAAGATTGGCCTTGGGGGGCGCTTGCAGGTCCTTTTAATGCAATTGCTACCCCATAATCATCGTCTTCATCCTGGCCCTTTGTCTCGCTTTATATATCATTGAGCCACCCGTCTTCACTGGGTACTTCTTGATATCTTTGTCTCTTTCCTTATTCACTCGCTCTTTATCCGTTTCCTTCTTTCAATTCCACTCTAAGGCAAATCTTCGTGTACTCGTGAGAACATTGAATTGTTGGCCTGATCCTGGAAAGCATCTAACACAATGGGCAACTTCACGAGACGGAATGAAGGAAACGATAGCTATATCATCAACCAACAGATGACTGTTCCTGGAACTTACAGCCATTCAGGCGGTCATGAGTTCAACACGACCGGATCTGGCTCATATCATTTCCCCCAGCATTCGTTCACCCCCTATGGATCTCAATTTGCTCCCTCTTATGGGCAACAATCTGGCCTCTCTGCTGGCATACAGCATTTGCAGTATCCGGATCACACCATTCCTTCAATGCCCCCTCTGATGATATGAGGCTGCACAGTTCGTCTTCGCAATACATGCCAGAGCCACGATACCTGCCTACCAGATACTTGCCCCTTCGGGAGGCTCTCAGTGAGACGGAGATTGAGGATCAAGGATCTCATAACGAGGGTACCATGCTGTCAGAAGCTGTCGTTCCTCCATTGGAAGGGTTCCCGGATGTCAAAGAATTTGACCAATTGATGCAGAGGTATGTCTACGCCCCAAGATAGCCTGCCCTGACGATCTGGAAGCTAATGGCGTGGCTTCGGGTCAGTTACGTCAATGAATTGTCGGTGAAGAAACAGGACAAGGCGTTGATTCATGCCAAAAGGGCGCGGAACATCAAGAACGTGCTGATGGAACCGAAAGATACGGCGATTGAATCCGCTCAGTTTCGGTACGCTCTTCCACAACTGTCCCGCAAGATCAAGACTGATCCATTCATAGCTTCTGGGTTAAAAAGATGTTCAAACTCCAAAGTGCCGGGATCGGAACCGCCGATGTAGGTTCCATGCGTCTGCATGCCATTGCAATATGGTTCTAATCAAATCCTCCAGTGCCGCAAGATGATCTGCCATGAGGGGAAGCCCGTCGCCATCCGCGAGAAACTATTCAAAATCCTGACCCAGGCGCACAAGCAATGCCAACATGGTGGACGGGATAAGACCTCTGCTCAAGTCCGACGCATCTACTCCTGGTAGGGTTACCCAGAATGATCCGAGAGCTTTGGCCACTGACTACATTACTTTTTGTTTCAGGGTTCCAAAGGAACTGATCTCTCGCTTCGTGAAGATCTGTCCAACATGTCAAGTGCGTCGTGGGGGATCTCGTCTCACACCCCCCAGTTCTCGGCGAAGCTCCCCCCGCCTAGATCGGGTGTCCCGATCTCCGAAACTGCCTTCACCCCCAATTTCAAGACGGGAATCAACGTTTGGGCAAGTATCCATTGACCGGGCCCAGTCTGACTACTTTAGCCAGTTGCATGGTCATGGGTGGATTGACAATCACCAAACTTTACAGGGTCGGTCCACCTTGAGCCCTGGGATCCGGCCTGCCCATGGACCTATGGGCAGTCTCACCCACTCGATGACAGGATCATTAGACCATTTCGGTGAGATTTCCGTACCGGGCTCGCAACTCAGCTACACTGCCGGATATGGTCCATCCTATGGTCCGCCTCCTCAGCGTGAGTACTGATCACTTGGAGCTGGATATTGAAGGCCATGTGGTCACTGCTTGAGGTCATTCTTTGACATCCGTTCTCTCCTTGGAATTTTGTCTACTGTCATTTCCCACAAAACCCAATTGCCCCTCTAAAAAGTGAAGTTTCGGTTTTGATTATGGGTATGGAGTATGTGGTTTGCTCGACCTGGGGATCTGAAGTAAAGAGAGAAGGAGAAAGGGCATCAATACGATGTAGAAAAGTTGAATGTAGAAAATTTGAATGCAATGAAAAGATTGATACATCTAAATATAAACGTTCCGTGCATTTTCTTGACAAAGATTGGGGGAATGAATATCCCCGATACCAAAGGTGTCGGTTAACCTGGTAATGGGCGAAGCTGCCCAAACCGCTCCCATTCACAGCGGTGTCGATTTGCGTACGAATCTAAAAGTATATTCGTAGAGTTGAAGCGATGTGAAAGGCATCATGACATTCGTAGACCAGATCCGATTGATCAAACATTCATAACCAAGGGAAGGAAGCGGAACATGCTTCTATCAGGTGGATTGCTCCAAGGCCCATGCCCCTAGAGTTATAAACCAGCATTTGCGAGGGCAAGTCACAAGAAGGAACTCTTCCAGCTCAGAAGACCGTATTCCTTCCAGTAACCTCTTTTTTAGACGGGAAGGGAGAACCGCTTTCCTTTCAACACCCTTTGAATGATTAGCATTGGCAGGATTGGGCGCGCGGATCATGGCTTACTTGTTGTAGTAGATGTAGAAGAAATCCGAGTAAAGTAAGGTCTGGATGATGCCAGCAATGATGGGGACAGGTTGGAAAGATCGTTGGAAGTGAGCCTCGGTGAAGTAGCGGTACATCCAATTTGGGATATAGAGGGCCCGGTACAGACCCAAGGCGAATAAGTAGTGCGTGGTGATTGTATCGGCTTCTCCCGTCCGTTGTAACATGAAGAGCTGCGGCAAGATGGCGACGGATTCCAACCAGATCGAGAAGGTCCAGAGAATCTATTCGTCATTAGACACGTAGGCGCCAAATTCCTTAGGGTGTAGACCAACCTCAGAGAAACGATAGTCGTGCGGGAAAAGGACCGCGAGGATCGCACTGATTCCCAGAAGGTATTGAACCTTGAAGGTGTCAATGTTCGGGTCATGGGTGGGCTTGTAATCATTCAGCATGAGGTAGATAATGTAGCCGGAGGATCCGATGAAGAGGAGCTTGAAGGTCGTCAGGTAAAGCGAATCGAAGAAAGTCCAGAACAGATCTAATCAACGTGAACACGTTAGCGTGGCAGTTCCACCGAATTTCAAGAGCCTCCAACTGGGAACGTTGGAACGCACCAAGATAGCGAGTGACGAAAACCAGAAGGTAGAGGACTTGCGACTTGAAGGATAGACCGGAGCAGCTCTACGATCCATTAGCGATAAGCGTAAGAAGGCCAGAGGTTGACATACACTGGTAGACTTCATCTTCTGCAGAAGAACGAAGATAGAGGCCAGGTGGGAGAAATCGGCTGCGATTGAAGTCAGTATGGTGCGCATGATGTAGAGAGAAGTAACTGACCTAAAAGCCTGAAGAGATTCATGATTGCGTAGAGCTGAGAGGAGTTGTAAAGGGAAGAGTTGTTGACACGAAACCAGGAAGGGGCTACATTGCCGATCAGGTACGCGCGGGCCAAGCGGCACTTTAAGAGTGGAACCGGAATTTGCACCCTAATGTATATGATTCATAGATGAAGTTAGAGGGATTGAATGTAAAATTAACCAGTTTCAAACATTAAAAGAGAGCAGAATAAGAAAGGAAATTACAAAGTCATCAGATTCACGCCGTATTCCATGCTTCCCATATTCCCTATTCCTCATATCACCATAAGAACCCCAAAAAATCAAGGTTAAACGCCGATTGATACAAATACATAAATCACAATGGCTACGTCAGAACGGGATGCCACCTCCAATGGCCTCGTCTGCCATACGTTGTAAATGTCCTTCGGCCAAATCGCTCTTGAGCGCACAGATAGAGCTTTCATGATCCAGCCGATCCCAATCACGGAGTCCTGCGCGCTTCAATCGTTGGGACTCGGCCATCTGCTCGAGTAGTTTTTCTTGGTCAGACTCAAGTTGGGATAGACGTTTCTCCGTTGCCCCATCCAATGCCGATGGTAGAGTCCGGCCACCTGGGATCAGAGTATACAGTCCGGCCAGGTGATTTGGAGGTTTAGACACGGGCGAGGAGGATACTACAGGAGCAGTACTATTCTGTCGGGATCCGGGATGGCGGAAGCTTCCTCCAGGCACCGGAGGGGTGAAGGACGCTCGAGGACCAGAAGGAGTGGGGTGCGGTGCAGTCATAGGTGGTCCGCGACGAGCCATCGGAGCACTGGGCCACGGCCCGTCTCGAGAACCGGGGGCCCACGACGTGGGCGGGTTGGTGCCGACAAAAAGGACGTATTATGAGAGCCTCGAGGTTGTGAAGGTATTGTCTTAGGTCCATGGGATGGCCCTGACGGTGGTGACTGGCGAATCCCTGTATTCCTTGGCTGGGTTGGGATATGACTCCCAGATCGGGATTGAACGGGCTCCGACAATTCACTTTCTGGGCGATCCGCATTACTGGGCCCCCTTTCGGAGTGTATAGTCTCTGGGTGTCGCGTCGAATCGCGATCTCGGTAGAATTGGGGTCCCGAGAGCCCAGAAGGTCGACGAGGAGGCGAAGAGCGAATTGGGGATCGACTACGACTTTTGCGGGACGCTGGGCGACGGTCCGGACCCGTCACTGGAGAGGACCGCCTTGATGTAGTACTGGAATCGGGCCGCGCAACATGGACAGGCGAAACTGGCCTAGACTGCGAAAAAGGTCGGGCCCGGCTTAAGTCCGGCGGCAGGTCTCGGCGGGCAAGGGTATGAGACGGGCTCTGCGAGCGAAGCGTAGGGGTGACCTGCGCTCTCGGAGAGACGGCTCGGATGCCTCTCTCACCGGTCAGGCCTTTGGGAGGGGTAGTCCGCCGAATTGGGCGCAAATCTTGACTCCCGGGGGACGCATCTCGATTGCGCCTTGGGCTGCTACGGCCACGAGATACGTCACGCGATCGTCCTTCGCTGTAAGGAGACTTGGAGCGCCATGATGGGAGAGGAGATCGGGGTCGATCCTCTCTCCGCGGAGAGAATCGTCGAGGAGGAGAACGCCTTCTCCCGTACGAACCAGGCCCAAAACCTCGGCCCTGGAAGGGAGGGGTTCTGGAGCGACGCCGGTAATCGGGAGGAGAACGACTTCTTGGACGTCCATAGCCTCGACTAGATGGCAGCCAAGTGTCACCACGTAGGCGAGATCGATTTCGAGGAGGCGAACGTCGGTGTCGGGGGTCGTATCCTCGCGAGGGTGACCGACCTGGTCGGTCAGCCGGTCGATAACTTTCCCCCCTCGCCGGTCATCGAATCTGCAAGCCTTTTAGCAAAGTCACTTTCGGTGAATGAGAGGGTACATACCTTCTACGATCCCAATCCATGCTGACTGGGTGGAGAAGTTTTGGGATGTTGGTGCAAGAAAAGGAAAAATGATGATGTTGCCAAGGAGAGATCGGAGATACGGGAGAAAGCTAAACCACTTTCGGTACATCAAAACTACCTTGAAGGACAAGATCTATGGGTATCAACATCAATATCAATACATTAACTGGAAAAGGGGACAATGTTTGATTTGTAAAGCTATCAGGGTTATCCTTCAGAGGTAAAGAAAAAAAAGCAAATATAATCAGAGAGATAACAGTGAGCTTCAGTGCTTGCCCCGTCGCTCTTCTTCTTTGCGCAATCGCTTGCGACTCTCTTGTGCGATCATATCACTGAGGTCCTCTTGAAATCCCCATTGCGGCTGGTTTTGCTGCTGTCGTTGAACTTCGTACATGTTTTGAAGACTCTCTTTGCTGAGACCATCGCCAGCTTGAATCGCATCCAAGTCCACTGAGACGTCCACATCCCCAGGCTTCTTGCGTTTTCGGGATTGGTCGTCAACTCCAAGAAGTGGAGGATTGCCGGAGGACGTACTGAGATCATAGGCTCGATCTCCACCGAAAAATCCCTGAACACTCGTCTGTTTCTCCGGGATAACCTGATATGCGCTCCGGGGGTGAACGGTCTCTTCAGTCTCTGTTCCCCGGTGGTGCTTCCGGACGTCGAATTCTCCGGCAACACTTTCCGTGCCTACAAATTCAGACGGTGCCGCCGAAGCCATACCGCTTGGAGTATCCAGGCCACTGGGAGAATGGGTCCCAGCTTCAGCCTCCTCCTCATCGGCGTCTTCTTCGTCTTCATCCTCGTCTTCCTCACTTTCCTCTTCAGATTCCTCCGATGCCTGTAGCTCTCCCCAGAGATCTTTCTCGATCGGCTCTCCCTGTTGGTCATTTTGCTGGGGCTGCAAGACCCCGAAAATGTCACCTCCATAAAGCGGTCGGTTGTGCTCATCAACCGGAGGTTTTCCGTATCCTCCAGGGTGATAGCCCCACATCGCACCTGGTGGGGGTGGTGCATTCAGACCAGGGACTTTCAAGGCAGGATAGGAGGGAGGTGGCCCATAACGTTGCTGATTGATGAGCCAAGGCGGAGGAGCCCCCGGTGGCATATTGAGGGCCTCTTTGAGTTCGTCGCTCAACTCGCCGGGGCGAAGGTGCTTGAGATTGGTTTCATATTCCTTGCCCTCGTAATAAATCTCACCATATCGAGTCAGCTCTGGCTTGGTTTGAAAACGGAAGAACGCCTCGTATAGCTTCTGGTAGTCGATATCTAACCGTCCCATCTTGGGTGCCACTCTTTCCCGTTGTTTTTGTTTTAAGCTCGACTGGTCCTGCTTGTCCAAAGCGGCATCACGCATTTCTGCGATGCCGGTTTCCTGGATGAACTTGGGGAGGGCAAAGGGCGCTTTTTCCACGCCTCGTTTAGAGGAGAGGTATTCCCGTTTGAGCGACCAGTGTAAGGGAACCGGAACCACATTGCGATGGGCTTTGATGTGGATTAGAAGTCGAGGATCATTCGCAGATGTGTCTGTCCATTCCACAATTTCAGGTTTTTGAACCATGGCTTTGAGTTCGGCCACCGATAACTTGTTCATTTCCTTGCGCTTCTTTTTCGATATCTTCGGCTCTTGTTCATTTTCCTCGTCCGGGATATCATCTGCGTCGCTAAAGTAGACTTCTGGCTTATCGGTATCCTTGTTTGTAGCAATCTCGCCGGCAGTCTCGTCAAATTTACTGACGATGCCCTTGTACATCTCCCATAATGGATCATTCTCCTCGGGGAAGCCCCATCAGCGGGGGCGCTCGGTGCTTTCGGGGTATCAGAGTTTGTAGCTGGTTGGATTAGTTGTTCTTGGGGGTATCTTCAGTCGCCTCGCTAACAGCCTGGGAAATATGTCAGCGCCTGTAGGCATTCGGAAGCAGGGGCGCGAACTCACCTCTGCCTTTTGAAGCTTTTTCCGAGCCCTCCGAAGTTGGTTCTTGCTTTGTTTCATCGTTGATGACGACAACGCAGCTTCCGCTTTCTTTGATCGAAAAGCTATCACCGGTGGGGGAAGAAGTTGGCTGTCGCAGGATTAAGAAATGAGTCGCGATCAAGACCAGGTCGCGATAAAATGCCAATGATTTAGTCTGATTGGTTTGACGGTACTCACCGCCTTTACCCCAGCTGCACGGAGTCCATGAGGTCAATGTCTCCTTTAAAGTCTGTGGATTTTGAGTTGTTTCAATATGTTTTTGAGGTATGAATATGAGCTCTATTTCAATGACATTGAAGTCCGATCTTCAGAGCCTTGTTGAACGGAATAGGACTGTCCTTAGCCAGCTTAGAGATGTTTTGTGGAGGATCAGGTCCAATTCTCTACATGTAGATGATGATAAACGCTTAAAGTACATGTGTGTATATAGTACAACCAAAGCCGAGATCTTGAACACAAGTAGATAGATATGATAGGCGGCCAAAGAGCCCTGACCGGTGAAATCCCGTTCCATACTTCCATTCTTGCAGAGCTCGTCCTATTCGCAACCCGAGACACACAACCAGGTGTGACGGCATTGTTCGATTCACCACGGGCGATAATACATCTATTTCTTCTTTTTTTGCTGATCGGGATTCTGATACGGAAGAGACTGGTTAGTGCATCTCCTACTATCGACGATATTGTATAAGAGCCAATCTTACCTGCAGCGGTCCGCTTCTTCTTCGGTCGGCCCTTTCCTCGAAGCTTTGCACTGAATAAATCGTTTAGTATGGTAACAAGAGTGTAATAAGACCGGAGGGTACCCACATTTGAATAGCCTCCTCTCGGTCATCTTCAGCCTCGTCGAAAGTCGTCAATCCAAGAGGCTTGTATGTGTTCTGGAGATCGCGGAAAGACACTTCCTGCTTGGGGTACCATGCTGCAAGTGCAGGGCCACGAAGTCGCTGTCTGAGGATCTTATTTCCCAATCGGAGTCTTTGCGGGTTGAAGTTGAGCGAGAAGATACGACATTGTGACTGTGGTGAAGGAGAATTAATATTAGAGAGCGCCTCACATTATTAGAGAATTCCATACCTTGACCAGGTCCAATAACCGGCCTTGAGACATCTTCACGGTGCTGCAGTGGACGCGAAGGAACGAGGAAGATTGCCGACTGGTGCCGTTGAAAGTCGAGAGTTTCCGGTCATGTGACCGTTTCCATCATTCCACCACTGGAGATGATATCAGCGAATCGCGGATTGCTCCAGCGGCCTTTCTTCTTTCCGAATACAATCTGAATTGGAGAAGGAGGAAAACACCAGGTTCTCTCCATCATGAGCTCTAAACGATCGGCGCTTTCTGTGGGCAGCAGAGTATCACACCCGTGCACAAAACGATCCAAGGTGATTATGACTATCTTCTCCCCAGAAATTCTTTGTCGATCTCGCCTGTAATATGACTAACCTGTGGTATGAAGACCAGCCATTTGTCGGAGAGGGATCAAACTGCGAATTCTGTAGGAGAAAATCGCCATATCAACGCCTCAAGCAGCAACTCTCGACTATCTCTCCTAAAAACCCTCGTTGAAGAAGCAACAAATGATCTCGAGATTGCCGAAGCTGAACCTAAAATTGCACAAGCGATATCAATGCTGTATAGCGCTTTTCAGGATTCACATGGGCCTTCAGTGCTTGAACATGAATCTCGCCAAGCTTCTCAAGGCGCAGAGCCCAAGTTTCCAACCCTAAAACCACAGCGCGATCAATCCGGAATGCCTAGCTTGCCACCGATTCAGGATATTCTACTTCAGCGAGCTGTTTTTATGCACCCGGCTTGTGGAAAGTCAACTGACGCCAGCTACGACCGACTAGAGGTACTGGGGGACGCATATATCGAACTGATAGCAACCAAACTGGTTTGGGAGAGATTTCCGGGCATTCCTGCTGGGAGAATATCACAGATTCGAGAAGGCTTGGTCAAGAATGAGACGCTTGCGAAATTTGCTGAGAAATATGGATTTGATCATAAAGCATCGGTCCCAGCGACCTACTCCGACCAGCCGAAACGATGGGTCAAGACCAAAGGCGATATTTTCGAAGCTTATGTGGCTGCGGTCGTATTATCTGATCCGCAGAAGGGCTATGGGATGGTGGAAGAGTGGCTGATCGGATTATGGTCGCCACTTTTAGACAAGTTAGGGCATCAGAAAGCGGAGTTACGTTCTAAGGAGGAACTTGCGAAGAGAGTCATGGGCAAAGGTATCAAGCTGGAATATCTCCCGGAGCGTGATCCGATTCAAATAAAGGGCAGCGGTACCCAGATGTTTTTCATTGGGGTCTACCTCACAGGCTGGGGCTGGGAAAAAACGCATCTTGGCTCAGGGCAAGGCTCTAGTAAAGTGGAGGCAGGGGACGAAGCCGCTCGAGCTGCCCTACTGAATACATCACTAATCTCTCAAGTCATCGCTGCCAAGAAGGCGATGACGGGGAAATAAGAATCATCAAATCAAAAAGTGACCCTCTGTCCAATGACTTTAGTAAAGCCCTACCTTTGATCCATGGACAGGGTGTATCTCCCGAAGTATGAAAGGGCTGTTATATATGCCCTCCTGTCCAGAACTGACTACAACTATTTGCCTCCATATTCTCAGTGACCAATGACTGGGGTTTCCTCTATCTCCTAGCACCTCATGACATTGGAGGGAAAGGACGTAGTCCCAGATAAGAGCGTTCTCTCAGTAATCTTTTGACTTGCGGTTAGATTGGAGTCTGCTTACCTACACCCTTAGCTTCAATACATTTGATACATGCACGTTCCTGATTCAATCCAAGGTCAAATTAATTCCTGGATACTCGACAGATCTTATTGTGCGACGGGAGACTCTGGGAAGAGATTTGACGGTCGCAACAATCGCAACAACTTTGCAACACCTGGCGCACTCTCCACTCCTTGATCTTGTTCCATTGGTACTCGATGTTGGCACCACGACTGATGCAACGACAAGACAACAGAGGTACATCGTGACTGAGTATGTTCTGGACGCCATTACTCTCGAGGAAGTCTGGGGCACTCTGGATCATGCCAGTTGGAAAAGAACTGGTAGATCCAGTTGTCCGCCTTGTGGATTGAATTGCAATACAGGCCCTAACACCCTGGCACAGAGTCTAGTGGGAACTCCTTACCACTCAGACTCCTCTGTCGAGTCCGGTAGACTTTCAACTGGCAGCAGCAGCCCTGCGACTGGATAGACCTCAAATAATAAGAGGTTTTCACAGGAACGTCTCGCAACAATGAGCGACCGACAGCGTCATCTTATCCTTATGGAGGGAATTATGGTGCTGTCCCCCAGTCAGATTATGAAGAAATTGGGCAAGTTCAACTTTCTCAGCTCGATATCACTGAGCTTCAGCCTAAAGTTGTCCTCTGCCAGTATGACCTTGACCACGCAGTATTCTCACTAAGAGATTATGCTATGGCCTGGTGAGCATTATTGATTGAAACCATGGCTAGAATATTCCCCGTTGTTTATGAATATGCAAGGGACTTTGTCCTGGGGTTCTTCGAATCTATAATTTGATTGGTACACTATGTTCCAAGAACAATATTCCTACCTTTTGCCTACCGTGGTCCGTGGAGGGCCATATAAAACTGATCATAGCCCTTCGCATTCTCGATACATGACACATAATGTCGACTTGCGAGTTCAGAAAGAAGTGGATAGATAGGGAGCAAGTAGAACAATAGTACAATACTCGGATTTGCGTAGATGCTGGCTTCCTAGATCTGGTGCAGACCCTCTTCCGGTCTTCACTGAGGCTGACCAGGAAGCTTTCAAATTAGAAGTTCTAGAGAAACCAAGCATATTTAGATAAAGGTGCTAACGGCCGTGCTTTCTCTCTGTACCATGGATGTGGCTATTGAACTGTTCAATAAAACATCAGGCTTATATCGAGAAGCCCCTTAGAAGGGTTGTAACATATTTCTCCACCGTTTTCTTACAGCCCGCCCAAAGGACGCGAACCAGGAGGTGACTCCCGCCACACCTTACTCCTAAATTGCAATCAGTCCCTTGATGAGAATTCCGCGAAGTTAAGAAGAGCAGAGGAACAGAGCCATAGGCCCTGGTTTATAACTCATAAATCAAAGTTTGATTGATAAGGTAGGCCATATATCATGAAATTTTAGCTTGTAATTATTGCTATTTAATATTACCTATGGTTTTCTGGTAGTATCTATATAAGGCTTTTACTAACTTCATTATAAAGCTTATTAGTATTTACTATAAAGTCTTTACTAAAAGTCATATATAATAAGTAGAATTAGTACCTTATAGTCTATATTTAACTTAAGTTTGATAATTTTAATTAAAATAACCTTAGAAGAATTATTGATAACTAGCCTTCTATAGAACCTAGTTCTAGAACTTTATATTATATAGTGCTAAGTGGTTATAGTAAGTATTACTTATAGTAGTTATATATATAATAAGGCTTATCCTTAAGTCTTAGTTATTACTATACTATATAGGGTTAGGTCTATAGAATAGACTCTTATTATATAGTACTAGATAGTAGCGCCTTATTAAGCTAGAGCTATTGACTCTAATTAATAAGATATAATTAAATATAAAGATCTAAATATATATATAGTAATAACTATTCTTATATATTCTAATACTTTCTAAATTAATAGAGTATTATAGACCTACTTAAAATATATTATTTAGGAAATACTAGGGACTAATAGTTCCTAAGAAGTAATAAGCTATACTTACTATTTATGCTATTTATAGTCTTATACTTATTAAGCTATAGAATACTTAATTATATTATAAGATAGTTAGTAATAGACTAGAACTAGCTACCTTAGTATAATAGGAAATACTCTATCTTAATAATAAGATATTTAGGAAAATAGGATTATATAAGGCCTAACCCTTAATGATTAGATAGTAATCTATCTTTTTAAATAGAATAAACCTAATCTAATAATAAGAATAGATCTATATTAATATTAGGATAGGACTATAAAAGATTAGATATATAAAGATATTTATTACTATATCTATATTTAGTTCTTTATATTTAATTATATATTATTAATTAGAATCTATAGTTCTAGCTTTATACTAATTTTATATTTAAGATAATTATCTTATTAGAAGAGATATATTTAGTATCTTATTACTTAATATAGATCCTAAGTATAGCTTAACTAGGCGCTACTATCTAGTACTATCTAATAAGAGCCTATTTTATAGATCTAAGTCTATATAAGGCCTAATAGTAATAGTATAATTATAATTAAGACTTATAGATAAGCCTTAATATATATATAACTATTATAAGCGATACTTACTATAACTAATTAGTATTATATAATACCCTTAGGTTCTTATAGCTATATCTAAAGACCTTAACTTAATATAAATAACTATATTAATTAATCCTTTAATCTTACTCTTATAAATAGCTAGATAAATATTAATTTAACTCTTACTTAAATATTATTTTTAAGTATCTAATATCTTCTTTAGTAATACTATTAAATTAGCTAATAATAGTCTATGAAGTTCTTAATATATTCCTATATCTCTTTAAAAGATAGGATATCCTTTTACTAAAAGTTATTATTAATTATTATATTATTTATCTATTAGGGTTTACTTAATTCTTACCTTTTTCTTTATTAATATTTATAATTTTTTAGATTTATAGAAATTTTATATTATCTAGTACTTTCTTTAATAATAAGATATAAAAAACTAAGTTAATCTTATTTATACTCTTATATAGTCTTAGTCTATAATTTATAGATCTATATCTTTAATTATAAAAGATCTAACGTATTTATAAATAAGCTTATTACTTAGTTATTTAGTCATAATATATAAATATAAACGATATACTTTCTCTTTCTTCTATAGCTTTAGGCCCTTTTTATAATTAATATAATAATATCTCTATATTTAAAGATTGAATATCTCTTATTATTCAAAGATATAATTATTTAATTTCTATATTTGATATCTATAGTAACTCTATTATTATATACTTATTTAATTAAGTCCTTAAAATTGAATCTATAATTTATAAAGAATAATAATTTTTATATTCTTATATATATCATACTATTATATATTAAATATATAACGAATAACAGTTTTAATTAATTATTCTATTAATAATCTATATAATAAAATATTTATATAGTCTGATTAATTTATTCTATTTAGCTATTAATTTATAGATAGTATATAATAAAGAATCTATATTCAATATTAATTTAGTCTATGAATAAATATTCAAAATAAATAACTTATCTTAATTAGATTTAATTTATAAAGGTAGTCTATAATTAACAAATATATTTATAATTAATACTAAGGCTATTTACTTTATATTAATTTTCTTTATAATTAAGATTATATATATATATATAATTAACTTATCTATAATTACTATAATTATATTATATTCTTTTGATTCTAGTAATTTAATAATAAAGTCTATTATAATCTAATTCTATAGTTTCTTAGATATTTCTAAGTTCTATATTTCTTTAGATAAATATTATATTTATTAATATATTTCTAGACTTTCTTAAATAAATTTAAAAAAAAATTAATAACTAATTAATTCTATAGTCTTCTTAATCCCTAAATATTCTTTAATAAATATATTATAGATAATATTTTCTTATATTAATCTAGGAGTATAAATTAGTCTATATACTAATAGTATTATTTTATCTAGGATCATTTTTCTATTCTTATTATAAAGTATTTACTATAATATATTTAGTAGGCGAGCTACGTATATAAGCTAGATACATAGCTAGAATACTATAGTAAATGCGATAAATTATAAATTAATATCTCGATAAGCAACTTATTAGAGAGCTTCCCCTTCTAGGTTAATGCTTTTTATATCATATCTAGCTACTTTAGGATATTTAAAGATTAATATACCTTACCTAGGTATTTATAGCCAAAAATATATTAATCAAGGGTTTGAATTAATGTAACTTTAGAAACCGTGATAAATTAGTCCTCAAAATTAATATATAGTGCTAAATTACCTTATTTAAAACTATCCATAAGTAATTAAATAAGATAAGATCGCGGTTAATAAGACATACTATTATAACTTAATTTATCGCATTTACTATAGTGTTCTAGCTACGTAGCTGGCTTATATACGTAGCTCACTTACTAAACATATTAAAGCTTGATCTTTAGTAATTACCTTTTTAAATCTATTATAGCTAGATATTATCTTATAATTTACTAATTATAGTAAGAGTCTAATAATTATAGATTGATTTTTAATTCTATTATATATTAATATAGCTAATATAGCTTCCTTTAACTCTTTTTTATTATTTAGTAAATAATTAAATATATCTACTTAGCTATTAGCTTTATTATTATAATATTTAATCTTAAAATTATATATTAATAATATCTTAGACTATTATACTTATCTTTTAATAAGTTCTTCTATTAAGATAAAGGATATAAGATTCTTATAGTCTATTTAACTAGAATCTAGTATTTTACTCTTTCAAGATATAATCTTTATACTTAAGGCTTTAAGTAATCTAAGATATAGAGATAAATAAAATAAAAGATCTAAGACTATAATAATCCTTTAATTATAAAAAATAATATTAATAGAGTTTAATTTTAATATCTATATTAAAGAATTACTAGCTATAGTATCAATAATTAAATCCAAAGTCTAATATATAAGTTCCTACTATAATTAATAAATCTAGATTATATATATATAGAATCAATTATCTTTAAAATAAGTCTTTTATATCTTTAAATTATTTTTTAGCTTTCTTATTCTATTTAGATAAGGTATTTATATTTATTAACTACTTAGACTCTATTATAATCTATAAAATTATGAATATTCTCTAAACAGTAATTATAAAATTCTATAAATATTATATATCTCTAGTATTTTCAAGTTTTAGCTATTCTAGAATACTTTTCACTTTTTCTTCCTTTATACTAAATTTATCATTATTAATAATAGTATATTATAAGATTTATATTTCTTATATATAGAATTTATATTTTTTAAATTTAAGAATTACTTTAGCTTCTTATAGTTTTAAAGGTACTTTTTAATTATATTCTTTATAGTCTTCTAAAGACCTAAAGAATATTAGAATATTATCTAGATATACTATTATAAATATATTAAGATATTCTTTTACTAAAAATAAGATACTAAAAAGATAGAAATATATTAATAAGCCTAGATAATATTACTATATATATATAGTATCTAAACTTAGGTTAAAAGGCTATCTTCTATTTATATTCTATTTAATCATAAAAATGATTATATATCTCTATAATATTAAATTTTATAAAATAATTAACTTTTTAGATTCTATTATAAATCTCTTAGATTAGTAATAATAGATATTAGTCCTTTTTTATAATTAAGTTTAGCTATTAATAGTCTATATATAATAATAGACTTTTTTACTTCTTTAATATAAATAGGATTAGATATCTTATAAATAATATTAAATTTTAAGTATATACTATTTTTGATTTATTTTAAAATACTCCTTTAGTATCTAGGACTCTTTCTTAAATAACTAGGAGATCTTTATATATATTAGTTTTATATTCTTTAAGATTAATCTTATGATTATAAGACCTATACTCTAATAGCTAGCTTATTAATAATAATATAAATATAATCTAAAACTTATAGTATTCTTTTAATAATTCTAGTACTTCTTTATCTAATATATTTAGTCTTTATTTTAGGTTTCTAGTGATATTTATATTTATAGGCTATAAGGGAAGAGCTTGGGTAATTAGTAGTAAATTTATATAACCTAGAAGTATATACACTAACTACTTATATATATTATCCTAATCCTATTTTAGCCCTATACCTATTAGATATATATCTCTATATTATAGTATACTATACTACTATATTATATATATATATATATAATTATAAAGCTAGAAATATATATAATATTTTAGTTAAATTTTAATATTTAATACTATATATAATACCCCCTAGCTCATGAAACTACTACTAAACCTCTTAGTATACTATAATTAAACTATTAATATACTTCTATAACATTACTTACTAAGTCTCTATTAATAGGCCTTAAAATAGGTCTAATTCGCCTCTAATTAATCTATTTAAATAAGCTCTAGATAGAGCTAGAATAGCTTAAGCTTTAATTATAACTATACTAGTTTAATAGGGTTTAAATTAGGAGAGTATATAGGCTACTCTTCTATATAGATCCTATACTCTTTAAACTAATCTCTTATTATATATATATTATAAATACTTACTTTATATTACTAAAAGTCTTATCTAGGCTTATAGATTAGAAGAAGACCTTCTTTAAGTATATCTATATATAAATTTATAGTATAATCTCCTAAAGAACCCTCCCTATAATCCCGCTCTATAATAATTAACTCTAACTATCTTTTAAGCTAAATTATATCCTAAACTATTTAGGAAATATTCTTGATATAGACCTTAGTATTTACTAGGTCCTACTAACATATTTTAGAGATAAATCTCTAATACTATTTTAGGTAAGTATTTAGAGTTCGTTACACTAAATACTTATCTAAAAAGGTCTAGTTTTAAATAGCGTTTTCTTTATAAATCTAGCCCTATTTTCGATAAAAAGTACGCTATTTTAAAGCTAAATAGGGCCTAATTAGGATTTTCTTTTTAAAAAAGGCGTTTTAAGAGTATATAGTGGCGTAGAATATATAAATCGTTAATCAAGATAGATTATTAATAATACTTATAGAGAGCTACTTATAGGTCTAGAATAGATCTCTTTAGGCTTAAATTTTAATAGAATTATAAGTCTATTTATTAAAGATCTAAGGCCTTTCTAACTAAGGAAAAGAGATAATCTATTATTCTTCTTCAAAGCGTTAAAGTATATAGTAGATTATTCTATAGATATACTCAAAATCGGTAGCTAACTTTATCTATATTACTCTATACTAGTATATATATATAATTATAGTATATTACTTAGGGGTTAACTTAGCTTTAGGCCTTCCTTTTAGGATATATCCTAGCTTTATAAGAGTAATTAGAGTAGTATAAGAAGAGAAAATAAATAAAGGGGTTATTATTAGGGCGACCTACTAAAAAGTAGATTAGGATAATTTTTTTAGATTAATATAGTAGTATATCTATATTAAGAAAGAAAAAGATAGTTACTACTTTTCTAAGAAGAAATTATAAGATACCTTATATATCTAAAAATAGTGCTAAATAAAAAGTGATCTAGTATCTAGATAAAGAGTAAGCTCTAGACTTATCTAGAGCTAGTCTATAATAAAGAGAGATTTAAAATAAGATTATTATAAACCGCTTACTTAGCTCTAACTTTCTTATTAGATATACTCTAATTTAAGCTATATTTATAGAGCTTCTTAAGAGCGAGGGTTAGGTCTTTTACTATTGCCTTAATAGTAACTATTATATGAGGTGCCTCTTTTATATATATAGGACTAGTTTAGCCCTACTATAATACTATCTATAGATAATCTTTATATATTATATATATAAGACTAATAAATATTAAATACCCTTACTTAATATTATTAGCTTAACCTCTATTAGTTCCTTCTTCTTTATTAGCTTTATCTTTATAAGTAATAAGAAATAAGAATTATATAAAGATATCTTACTCTATCTTAAGAAGATATATAAGGATTACTTAATTAATCCTCTTTATTTATAAATAATTCTTATAGATAAGAAATAAGCTCTTATAAATATAATTTATATAATCTTCCTAGATATAAAGAATATTCTTTATATATAGTATATTAATATAAATTTAGATTTATATACTTAACTACTTCTTAATAAGCTTACTATATATAAGTAGATTATCTTATTACTAAAAGATAAGCTAAGTAAGCTTTAAAAATAAATATAGCTTAAGATAAAGGAACGCTAGATAAGGATTATATATATCTATATAGAAGCTAATATAGAGTAGTAACTAGTATATTTCTATAGAAGTTATATATAGAAAGATAGTCTTTTTAATACTTTTTTTATATATATTAACTCTAAGTAGTTATATAATTATCTAATCTACTTCTTATATTACTATATATATTATTATCTCTATCTATATAAGACTATAATCTCTAGATATAAGAATATATATTAATTATTTAAGTATAATCTTTAGGTCTATATACTTAATATATATTATATAGTAGAGACTATAGAGTAAGTCTTAAATATATAATATAAGTAGATTAAGATAGAAATTATAGTATAATAGATTAAGTAGCTAATTTAGATAAATTTTCTTTATATATATATTATAAGGATTATATTATATAAGATAATTTAATATATTAATAAGGAATATAAAAGAAATTTATCTTAAGGCCTAGAGAAATCTCTAATTCTAGTAATATATAATTATAAAATATTATAAATATTAAGAACGCCTTATATCTATATAATTCTAGAGTATCTTAATAGTCTCTAGAGCCTTATATTAGACTAATTCTATTACTAATAGTATTTATATAATAATATAGATAATATACTATTAATAATTAACCTAATATTATTAATTAATAATCTACTTAAAGTCTAGATATATAGATATCTATAAGAGATAAAAAATAATATAATTAAGAGAGATCTTTCTAAATAGGAGTCTATAGTACTCCTAAGGCGAGCTTTAGATACTATCTAAGGAGTAGCTTAGGTAGTAGCTTATAAAATAGCTTATAAAGTAGCTTATAAAGTAGCTTATAGAGTAGCTAGGGGTTATAATTAGGGATAGGGTTAGGGGTAAGTATTATAGACCTACTTAGCCTATAACGAAAGTAGGGGCTAAGAACTAACCAATTCCTAGGAGGGGAATTAACGAACCTAAAGTTATATATAGGGTAGGCTAGTATTGGCTACCTAAGTATAATTAGAAATACTATATCTAAATAAAAGGCGATTATATTATAACTTACGTAAGCGCTAGTGCTTAGTGATCCCGCCTAAGCGCTTAGTGGTAGAACGACCTAGAACGGGAGTGCTAAAGGATATCCTATATATATATAGCTCTATAGACTAGATTCCTATTAACTCACCGCCTAAGGCTATTTCTAGCCTACTACTCGCTATTATAAAGTATACTCCTAATTACTATAGGATAGATAGTAATATATAATATCCTATCTTAAGATAGAATAGGAATCCTATCCTAAGAGGGGATAGGATCCTATTAAAAGATAGGAAGGACTAGGATATATAAGGACGGTCCCTACTATATATATATTTAGTTCTTCGCGTTTAATTATATATTATTACTTAGAATCTATAGTTCTAGCTCTATACTTATTTTATACTTAAGATAACTACCCTACTAGGAGAGGTATACTTAGTCTCTTATTACTTAATATAGATTCTAAGTATAGCTTAATTAGGCGTACTATCTAGCGTAGCCTAATAAGAGTCTACTCTATAGATCTAAGCCTATATAAGGCCTAATAGTAATAGTATAATTATAACTAAGACTTAAGGATAAGTCTTAATATATATATATAACTACTATAAGCGATACTTACTATAACTAGTTAGTACTATATAATATATTAAACGCCCTAACTTTATAAAATAATATTATAAAGTAGTAGTAAGATAGCACTAGAATAAAGACCTATTATCCCGCTATAGATAATATTAGCTAGACTATACCCTAATAGCGATAATAAGGCGCTACCCTAGAGGCCTAGTATAGCTAAATAAATAAGAATCTATATTAAATAAATTAATACCTAACTTAATATACTTACTAAGGCCTATAGTAATAACTTACCTAACCTAAGGGACTATCTAGTGTAGCTAGATACCTAGGTTATTAGCTTAGTACTAGCGTTAGCTATACTAGTAGTTAAGCTACCTAAAGTAGAGCTATTTAATAGAAGATAATCTAAGCTAAGAGGATTCCTTATATAAATATAGATATATCTAGATATAAATAGATAGCGATTAACTAATAAGGAAAGTAAGGTTATCTTTATATTAATCTACCTATATAGATAAGTATAGGACTAGTTTAAAGTCTATATCTATAAATACTATAAGAAGATATATAATAAATAGAGCCCCGCTATAATAAATATCTTTATAAACTATAGTAACTTTATAATCTACCTAAGTAAGATATTTAGAGAAGTTAATATAACTATTAACGCTAAATAAAAACTAGTAGTACTCTACTAAAGTACCTCTACTATAGTATATACTATATAGTTTATATAGATTATAGTAGTATTAGAATAGGCTAATTATACCCTAATCCCGCGATATATAGAAGGACTTAAATCCTATATAAAAGATAAACTTATATAAATCGACTAACTAATAATAATAACTAAGATTATTAATATTACTACGCGATTTAATAATTAGTACTTTAACTAATAGTAAGAAAAGAAAGAAGTTAAGCACTAGAGATATAACCTAAGCTAAAGAAACTAATTCTAACCTTAAGACTATAGCTAAAGAGCCCTAAGATAGGATAATTATAGCCTATAGCCTATAGAGCTTAATATAATAAGGCTACCTAATAAAGAATAGAAAAGACGAAAGATTAGTAATCTATATTTTAAATATAGAAGACTAAGATACTAAATTAAGGACTACTAAAGTAAAGAGTAGCTAGCGTAATAACTTAGAGCTACTTAAGAGCGAGAAGGCTATAATAAGCTATAATAGCTATATACTACCTAATAGCTAAAAAGGGCTAAAGAATAGGAAAAACTAAATATAGAAGACTAGGAACTATTATAATAGTAGATAAACCTAACTAAGGAATAAATTTAATATAAGGACGAATTAGAGGAGGTAACCTAATACTAGAATAATCTTATAAAGAAACTCTAAGAGAGAAATAACTAGGCTAAAGTACTAAGCCCTATAGAAAACGAATTCCTAGAAATAGACTAGAAGAATAATAATATTAAAGTTAAGAGTTAAGGATAGACTTAGTATAAATACTAGAACGATTCTAGGTCCTAGGATATAATAATCTAAGAGCTAGGACCTAAGAATAAGGTCCTAGGAACTAGGATATATAACTAAGGGGAACCTATAACTAAGATCCTAGGAGCTAATTAGCCCTAAGATATAAGATATAGCGACCTAGGATCTATAATCATAATCCTAGGATTAGTAGGGTTATAAGATATAAAATATAGAACCCTAAGGGTTATAAGTTAAAATACACCCTAAGAATCTCCTAAGATACTAAAATATAAAGTTATATTTTAAGATAAACTCCTTAATAAGCTTATATAAAGCGTAGATACTAACGATAATATATCTATATATAATAAATAGTAAAGTTAACCTAAAAAGGGGAAGACCTAAATCTATAAGTAATAATATCTTATAGTAATATAATAAGGAGTATATTTAAAAGTAAAAGTAAATATCCTACTTAAAATAGTTAAAGTATTAGTTAACTTAGGAGTATATAGAAATTTTATAGACCTAAGATATATATAATAACTATAGGCACTAGAGACTAAGAAATAGAAGGCTACGCCTATTATTAGGCTAAATAGAGAACCCCTTAGACTAGTAATAATATATAAGACTAAACTATAACTAATAATTATTAGAAACCATTTCGAGATTATTAGTTTTAATATTATATCTATTAGAGGATATAATATAGTCCTTAGGATACTATAGCTATAATACTATAATCTAACTATTAAATAGGACACTAGAATAGTATAGTTCGATAGCTATAACTATTAATAGATAGAAAGATAATAGATAGATAAGATAAGATAATCTATATAGGACCTTAGTATAGGAGTAAGTAATCCTAAGAATATACTAAAATAAATAAATATATCTTAACTAAAGATAATAGACTAATAGCCTATAGATATAAGCGTTATTAGAAATCTAGAATAGAGACTAAATATATTAGATAATAAGCTTAAAGAATATATTATAATATATAAAGAAATATTAGCCCTCTATATAATAGAGGAAGGAGTACTAGAACTACTAGAAGGGTATTATAAGTTCTAGGATATATTTATAGCACTATTAATAGGCTAGCTACTAGAGTATAGATCTTATAACTATAAGATTAATATTATAGAGAATAAGAAACTAATCTATATAAAAATTTACTAGCTATCTAAAAAGGAATCTTAGGTACTAAAGAAATATATTAAAGTAAACCTAAAGAAGGGATATATTTAATACTTAATATTATTAATAGGATACCTAATCCTATTTATATTAAAGAAGAATAGAAGTCTATAACTATATATAGATTATCGATAACTAAACTTAATTATAAAGAAAGACTAATACCTATTACTACTAATCTAAGAAATCTAGGACTAGATTTATAGAGCTAAATACTTCTTAAAGTTTAATATTATAGAGGTATATAATTACCTTTATATTAAATCGGGATATAAATAGAAGATAGCCTTTTAAACTAAATTTAGATACTATAAATATATAGTAATACTATTTAGACTTACTAATACACTAGCGTTATTCTAACGCTTTATTTTTAGTATATTAAAAGAATACCTTAATATATTTATAGTAGTATACCTAGATAATATCCTTATATTCTTAAAGACTTTAGTAGAGTATCGGGAATATAATAAAAAAGTACTTCTAAAGCTATAAGAGGCTAAAGTAACTCTTAAGCTTAAGAAATATAAATTCTATATATAGGAAATAGGGTTTCTAGGATATATTATTAGTAATAATAGGTTTAGTATAGAGAAAGAAAAGATTTAGAGTATTTTAGAATAGCTATAACTAAGAAACCTTAAAGAAGTATAATAATTTTTAGGACTATATAACTACTACTAAAAAAGTATAGATAGTTTTAGAGAAATTATAGTAGGACTTAATAAACTTATAAGAAAAGACCACTAATAGAACTAGAATAAAATAGTAGAGAAGTTATTTAAAGGACTAAAGGAACTATTTAAAATAAGACCTATTCTCTACGCCTTTAACCCTAAATTACTAATTATAATAGAAACTAATATATTAGATTTCGCTATTAAAGTAAGGCTTATATAAGAAATAATAATTAATAGAATATCTAGATCTAAGATAGTTATCTTCTAGTCACAAAAAATAATAGATATAGAACTTAACTATAATATCTATAATAAAGAACTACTAGCTATAATATTAGCGTTTAAAATCTAGAGATTATACCTTAAAAGAGCTAAATATTAGGTTCTAGTTAAATTAGACTATAAGAATCTTATATTCTTTATAACTATAAAAGAACTTATATAAAGATAAGTATAATAGGCTAAAATACTATTATAATATAATTATAGAATTAAATACTATAATAAGAAAGCTAATAGTTAAGTAAATATATTTAGCTAATAACTAGACTATAAGATAGGAGTTAAAGAGGCTATACTAGCTATATTAATATTAGACGAAAATAGAAACCTAATCTATAACCACTAAACCCTTATAGTAATAAGCGAGCTATAGAATAATACCTAGTTATAATAGATTAAAGAAGTAATCGCTAAGGATAAAGTCTTATAATAAATATTTAATAATAAAAATAGGAAAGTAATCCTAGATAAAAGAATACTACTTATATATAAACTTATCTATATCCCTAGGTCGATATAAGATAAAATTATCTAGAAATATTATAATAAACCTATAAGAGGATACTTAGGGATTAAGAAGATAGTAGAGTTAATTACTTACTATTTCTTTATCCTAGGACTATACTAAAAAGTCTAAAAATATATTAGAAAATATAATATATATCTATAGAATAAACTAATAAGATACCTACTATATAGAGAAATATAGATCTCTAAGATACCTAAGAAACTATAGGAATAGATTATAATAGACTTCGTTATAAAGCTACTAAAGTTAGAAGAAAATAATATAATTATAGTAATTATAGATAAACTAATTAAATATATATATATAATCCTAACTATAGAAAAAATCAACGCTAAGTAGATAGCCTTAATCCTAGTTAAAAATATATTTACTAATTATAGATTACCTTAGCGAATTATATTAAATAAAGATAAGTTATTTACTTTAAATATATAGCGTTTATTTATAGATATAATTAGTATTAAGTATAGACTCTCTACTATATACTATCTATAAACTAATAGCTAAATAAAAAGAATAAACTAAATAATAGAGTAATACCTATAGTATTATATAAACTACTAATAGGATAACTAATTAGAATTACTACTAATTATATAATTCTTATATAATAATATAATATATATAATAACGAGAGAATTACTATTCTTCGCGAATTATAGATATAATCCTATAATTATTAAAGACCTAATTAATAATTATATAGTAGTAGAATTATTATAGATTCTAGCTATAGGAATTAAGTAGCTATATCTCTAAATAATAAGGGATATTAAGTTCTTTAATCTATAGGCAAAAAGGTACTATAATAAGATCTATAAGAAAGGACTAGAGCTATAAGAGGAGGAGAAAGTATACCTCTTATATTAGAATATTAAAACTAAGTAACTAAGCGATAAACTTAACTATAAGTAACTAGGACCTTTTATAATTAAAGAAAAAACTAGATCTATAAACTATAAACTAAGACTACTAGAGAGTATAAATAGGATTTATCTAGTCTTTTATATTTTATTATTAGAAAAAGCACTAGATAGTATAAAAATCGCTATAAATATAGAAATTAAGGACACTAGTAAAGATAAATATAAAGTTAAGGAGATCCTAGTAGATAGATAGTATAATAATTAGTAATAACTTTTAGTAAAATAGTAAGAATACCCTACCTTAGAAAATATATAGGAATCTATTAAGAACTTAAGGGGCTACTACTAGCTAGTTTAATAATATTACTAGAAGGCGAAGAAGACTTATATAGGATAGTAGTAAAGAAAGCGTTAAAATTAATATTAGACTAATTAGTTAAGGAAGATAGATTAACTAATACTATTATCTAGGTTAGAGTAGTATCTTTAGATATAGCTATAAGAATCTAAGGATTCTTAGTAATAAGGCTAGAATATTTAATAGCGGCCTAAATAGCCTTAGTTTCGCGCTTAGTATTAATACGCTCTTTTTTAATATAAGCTTACTCTTCTTTTTCGCGATATTCGAGTTCCTCTAACTTAGCGATATTAGTATACTTATAGATAAGGAAGTCGCCTATATATTTTTTTAATAGCTTCTTCTATTTTTATAATCTTAGTAAATAAGCTAGAACCTCCTCTTCCTTATTATCTAGAGTAGATTAGAATTAGAGTAGACGCTACTACTCTATATTAGTAAAAGACTCCTTTAGTATCTCGCACTTTATTATACTACTCGCCTAGTTATAGTAGGAATAATATATAGACTATTTAGAATAAATATAAGTCTTATTTAGAGAAATATAGCGAAGATAAGGGATAAGGGATTTAAAACCTTTATACTTAATTAGCTAATAGAGCTTATAACTAAAAACCCTAGAGAAAGATATATTTAGTAGAGTATTAGGGGGTAGGAAAATAAAAATATTAAAAAAATAAGGACTATACTTATCTAAGGGAGATAGTGATTATTAAGGAAAGTCTTTAGGGATAAAGACCTAAGGAAGAAGAGGGTAATATTATAGACCTACTTAGCCTATAATAAAAGTAGGGGCTAAGAACTAACTAATTCCTAGGAGGGGAATTAATAAACCTAAAGTTATATATAGGGTAGGCTAGTATTAGCTATCTAAGTATAATTAGAAATACTATATCTAAATAAAAGGCGATTATATTATAACTTATATAAGCGCTAGTGCTTAGTAATCCCGCCTAAGCGCTTAGTAGTAGAATGACCTAGAATAGGAGTATTAAAGGATATCCTATATATATATAGCTCTATAGACTAGATTCCTATTAACTTACTATCTAAGGCTATTTCTAGCCTACTACTCGCTATTATAAAGTATACTCCTAATTACTATAGGATAGATAGTAATATATAATATCCTATCCTAAGATAGAATAGGAATCCTATCCTAAGAGGGGACGGGATCCTATTAAAAGATAGGAAGGACTAGGATATATAAGGACGGTCCCTACTATATATATATTTAGTTCTTCGCGTTTAATTATATATTATTATTTAGAACCTATAGTTCTAGCTTTATACTTATTTTATACTTAAGATAACTACTCTACTAGGAGAGGTATACTTAGTCTCTTATTACTTAATATAGATCCTAAGTATAGCTTAACTAGGCGCACTATCTAGTGTAGCCTAATAAGAGTCTACTCTATAGATCTAAGCCTATATAAGGCCTAATAGTAATAGTATAATTACGACTAAGACTTAAGGACAAGCCTTAATATATATATATAACCACTATAAGCGATACTCACTATAACTAGTTAGCACCGCGTAATAGTAAGGTCTATATATAGTTAGAATTACCTAAAAAAGTAGTTTAAAATAGTAGTAAAATAGTATAATTTAGAGCTTATAAGATATATTAAAATAGAGTTCTTAGCTATAGTAGCTTAAATAGGAAATCTTAAGATTTTAATATATAATTTAGGAGTATATAATTTATAAGCTTTTCTTTCTATATATATAAGAATACTAGTATTCTATTATATAATCTATACTAACTAAATATAGTTAGAAAGGGGATTTTTATAGCTAAAAGGGGGTTTTTATATTAGTTACCTAAATATATATCTAGGTATAGAGTATAATTTCGCTACTAGGTAGGCCTAGTAGTACCCCTATATAGTAGCTATTACTAGAGATAAGCTAGATTAGGTAAATAAATTCTACTACTACTAATACTATTCTTAAATATAATCTTTTATTTTTTAATTAATTATTTTTTAATAAAAGTTTATTTTAAATAGCTTATTTATCTTATACCCCTTAAAATAGCTAGCTTAAGAATTAATTTAGTATAATTTTAATAAGGTCTATCTTAAATTTACTATTAAAGAGTTATAATAATACTTCTTAAGTAATATTAGTTTATTAAACTAGGAGTTTAATTCTTATTTTCTCTTTACTATTATTTTATTAAGAATAAGGGTTATAATCCTTTATATTAGCTAGGCTTATAATTTAAGATTTCGCTATCTATTTTAATAACTTAATAATAGGACTTAAGTTAGTAGTATTTTAAGCTTTCTTTAAGCTTATTTTAATCTTACCTAATTTTTACTTAATAATATAAAAGCCTGACTTTTACTTAGTTTATCTAGAATATCTATATAATATATAATATATTTTCATTTTCTTTATTAGACTTAGCTAAGTCTTTTTATTAATTAATATATATTTATATTATTATTTAATATATCTAGGCACTTTTAATTATTAATATATAATATAAAGTAAGAGGATCTTTAGATTAAATTTACTAGTTTATAGTTATTAAATTATCTTTTAATAATATATTTATATATTAAATAAGCTATTACTATTAATATAATTTACCCCTAAGCGAGCTACCTACCTAGCTAGGCTACCCTAACTAAAATATATTAATTAATTAGACTATTCTTCTTCTATCTACTACTATATTACTAATTCGCTCCTAAAAATATTAAAAATTAATAGAGTAAGAGAGATATATCTTACTTACTATATAAGCTATTAAAAAGTAAGAAAGATTATTAATTTATAAGATAATAGATATATATAATATATATTATTTAATCTTATAGGCGTGTCTTTATAGGTATAAAGATTATATTAAACTATATATAAAATTATTTAAATTAACTAAAATTAAAGAGAATTCTCTTAAATAATAGATAATCTTTATAGATATATATAGAATAGTACCTTAACTAAAAACTATATAAGAAATAGCTAATCTTTTACTTATAATATATAGAATAACCCTAATTTAAAAGTTAGTAAGAATTAGATTATAGAATATATTAAATAATATATAAAACTTACTATATAATTCTTAAGATATTATAACTATAAATATACTAAATATAAGGATCTAAAAATTATTTAAGAATAATTTAATTTAGTCTAAAAGATAATTTATAAATATAAGATCTAGCTAGATAATATATATAACTTTAATAAGATAGGATTTATAATAAGCTTAACTATAATTATAAAAATTATTATAAGAGCTAGTTATTATAGTTAGTGCTTTATTTTATAATCTAGAAATTATAAATAGATAACCTTAATTAAATATATAGATATATCTAGATTTAGTCTTTCTCTAATAATTATCTTTAAGAATAAAATCTTTATAATAAGCTAATCTAATAGACTTCTAGATAATTAGTAATTTAAAGTTAATAATAATAAATAGATCTTAGATTAAATTAGATTTTATTAGCTTTAAAAAATCTTTCTTTTTTAACTTTCTTAAAGATAAAAGAGAAATATTAAGTTCTTATTCTTAATAGTTATAGAAGTTATTTAACTATAAAATTTAATAAAATTTACTCTTAAAATAATATAATTCTAATTTATATATTAATATACTCTTTATATTTTTTATAATTTCTTAATATAAATTATTTTATAGTTTTAAAGTATATATATATAGAATATATTAATAATATTATACTAGACTAAACTATATTAATAAATAAGACTTTCTTAATACTTTTCTAATTATATAAATAAAAGCTTTTAAACTAGAAATAATTAAAAATAGCTTTATAGTAATTAGTTTAGTTCTATATAATCTAAATTATATAATTTTACTTTCTATATCTATATTATTATCTTTAAGAAATAATTAAAATAATAATATATAAGAGCTAAGAATATTATTAAATTATAAGTAGCTTTAAAAATAAGCTTCTTTTATTAGAAAGCTCTTAAAAGAACCCTCTAAAAGTCTACTAAGTATAGTAAATTCTATAATAGATTAAATACTTAAAGTATACTAAATAACTATATAAAATATAGCTTTTCTAGCTTAAAAAAACTAGCTTCTATATATTAGAAATAAGAAAGTTAAGTAGAATAAAGTAAGATCTAATTAGTAGATAGCTTATCTAGAAGGTATATCTATAGTAGAGCTTTAAGAGCTAGATTAATATATTATAAAAGCTCTAGAAGTTCTAATTTAATCTCTATTAATTAGTTAATTATAAGATTAAAAACTACGCTAATAAGCTCTACTAAGGTATTTAAACTATAGAATTTAAGGGTATAAGATTATATATTATTTAAATTTAGTTAAATAGCTTATATATAGAATATTACGCTATTTAAATTATATTATATTAGATTAAATTATTAATATTTAATAGGGTAGTCTAGCTAGATAGGTAGCTCGCTTAGGGGTAAATTATATTAATTATATTTATATTAGTATAGAATTAACAATCTTTAGCTAGGTCTTTTTATATAAAGAGATATTCTTTAAACTTTAAGTTCTTATTTAACTAGATCTAAATTATATATAGTTAGTAAAACTCTTATTTTTAAATACTAAAATAAGATTTAGAAGACTAAGATATTTAAGTATTCTTAGATTTTCTCAATAGTCTTAATAGAGTATCTACTAGATTAGTCTTACTAAATTAGTATTTAATAATAAAGTTAGAAGATAGTAAAGTTATATATTATCTTATTTACTATTTATTAATTTTCTATTATTTCATAAAAACTTATAAATAAGTATAATCTAAGAGTACTTTATTATATATATATTTTCTTCTAAATAGTAGTATTATATTCTAAAAGAATATACTATAGTATATAGCTCTTAATTAGATATATTATAATTTATTTTTAAATTAATAAATTTTTAAGACTAGAATATAATAAAATAGAAAACTCCTTTTTATCTAATTAGATTAAAATACTAATTTTTTTAACTTAAAAGTACTAGTTTCTAGTTTAATAAATAATTTAAGATTAAAGTAAACTAAAAATAAAGCGAATTTAAAAGCTTTTAAAGGCTTATTTCTATTTTTATTTCTTTTTAAAAGAGAAATAAGAGGTTATATAATTTAAGAAAAGTTATATATAAATCTATAATAAAAGTTATGAAACTAATAAAGACTTATAAATCTCTAAAGCTCTTAGATATTAGTTAAGAAATTATAGATTTTACTTCTCTTAATCTATTAAATATCCTCTCTTAAAATAATATTATTTAAGGACTATAATTTTATATTAATATAATATATACTTTAATAGCTTAATATATAGCTAAGCTTTTATAAGTACTTTAGTAATTATTTAATAAAGCTTATATACTTTAGTTCTTATTCTAGAGTTAATAACAATATTATCTAAATAAATAATATAAAGTTTATCTAGAATTCTTAACTTAAATTTAATAATATATATCTTATATATTAATTTTATCAGAATATTAACATTAATAAAAGCCTTTTATTCTTGATATATTATTATAAAGATAGTAAAATACTATAAGATTCTTATTAGATTAAGAAATATTAGAGTAATAAGGTTTATTTTAATCTTTTTTAATTTTCTAACTTAGATCTTTTATTAATTATAATAAATAATTTAGTTATATATAATTAGGACTATTATAAATATAATATTATTATTTTAAAGCTAATTTTAGTTATAATAATTTCTAATATAGATATATAAACTTTATTATTACTATTTTATTAGTAAATAAAGAATTTATATATTTTTAACTTCTAGCTTTAGTTCTAATATTATTTTTAGGAAAAAAGTAAGGATTTTATTTTTATTATAATCTTTTTAGAGATACCCTTCTTATAGATAAAGATATATATTAAGACTAGTTAGATTTCAATAATAAAATAGGTATATTACTTTGATATTAGTAATATTCTAAATAATATAAGAGTCTATTTCTTAAAATACTCTTAAGAATTAGTATTAATCTTATATTATTCTAGGGTCTTTTCTAAAAGACATTTAATCTATTTTATTTAGTTTATATAATCTATATATATTAGCCTATTAAGAACTTTTACTTTCTTCAAAGAATATCTAAATAAAGTAGTAAGAAAATTAAGTTTTAGATTATTTAACTATTTATATTATTTTTAGATAAAGAATTAATTAGAAAAGGTTTTAATATCTTTATCTATCTAAAATAGATTAAAGATAAATTAAGATTAAGTTAGAATTTTATAAATTAGTCTACTTAAAGATATATCTCTTATTTTACTTTAAATTTTCTATAGTTCTTTAATTATTTATTATACTTATTATAGCTACTTTTTGATAAATTAAAATAATTCTTTTAAAATATTAGACTTAGGACTTATTCTTTATATAGAAAATATAGTATTATATATAGATTCTATATTTTCTTAAAAAGTAGTTTAATATATATTTACTATCTTCTTAAATAGCCTAAAGTAAAAGAATTAAAAGTTATAAGAAATAAATAGGCCTAGTAAGAAGATAGTAAAGAGGATCTAAACTAAATATAAAATAATACTAATATAGTATAGATTTAGAGTCTAGGATAATATAGATTATATTAATCTTAAAACTAACACTTAAGAAAGAAAAGAATTAAAAACGAGAGATTCTTTCTTCTTTTTAGAATAGAGAAAGTAAGACCTAAGTAAGGAGTCTATAATAATCTTACTAAATATCTCTTTATTATAGACTAGCTTTAGGCTTACCTAGAGCTTACTCTTATTCTAGATACTTGATTACTTCTAATTTAGTACTATTTTAGGATATTTAAAGTATCCTATAATTTCTACCTTATAAAAGTAGTAACTATCTTTTCTTTTATAATATATATTTAGTTTTTTATATTTAATTATATATTATTATCTTAAAGATATATAGTTCTAGCTTTATAATAGTTAAGATAATTATTCTAATAGGAGAGATATACTTAGTATTATATTACTTAATATAGATCCTAAGTATACTATCTAATAGTATCTAATATGATTCTATTCTATAGATTTAAGTCTATATAAGACTATTTAATAATAGCTTAATTATAACTAAGACTTATAAGTTTTAGTATATATATAGTATTAGTATATTTAGTAAGTGATTTAGCTATATAAGTAGCCTAGCTATTTTATTAAAATATATTAAGTAATTAGATTATCTATCCTTAACTAACTACTATATCTCTAGAATACTCCTAAAATTATTTAAAATTATTTTAGTAGAATTATATTAAATCAAACTATTAAAATTTGATAGGGCACCTAGGCCACTTATGTAGCTAATTTACTTACTAAATATATTACTATAAGTAATGCTTACTATAGCTAGTTAATAATATAGAATTTTATTTTAGTTATATTTAATATATAAAAAATAAAAAGGAATATAGTTCTAGAAAAGATTATAACTTTTATTATAAAGCCTAAATTGAATAAGATAGAAAAGATTATATTATAAGAATATTAATAATTACTAATAGTAATTTATACTCTAGATATCTTATCTACTTATAGGCTAAGAATATTATATAATAAATACTTATTAAGATTTATCTATAAATAAAGAGTTTAAATAGCTTTTAATTATAAAATCATAGAGTAGATAAATACTAAGCCTTTCTTATATCTAATAATTAGCTTATTTAATAGTAAGCTAATCTTAACTAGTAAGCTTTTATATATTAAATACTATATAATATATAATATAAAGTCTTAGGAAGTAAAATAAAAATATCTAGCATAGACTATAAGATATAAATAAGATCTATAATAATATTAATAACTATTTATATTATAAATTATATTTAATTATTTAATAAGGACTTAAAATAACTTATAAAGCTTTTAGTATAATAAAAAAACATTAAAATATTTATCTTTATTCTTAATATATCTTTAGATATTATATTTAGATATAAATATATATTAATCTTCTTCTAGATAAAGTTAGAAACTATAGATATAAGCTTAAATAAGAAGTCTTATTAAATATAAAACGAAAATAATTATCTTTATAATATTTAATTATATAGGATCTATATAAGTAAAGATATAGTCTTTTAATAAAGAAAGAATAAAATTAGTTTAATATATAATTTAAGCTAAGCTATTTAGTTAAGTAAAGAAAAGCTAATAAAAGATAAGACTAAAGCTCTTTTTATTATTTAGTAGATTAGTATATTATAAGCTACTATTAAAGGAGCTAATAGTACTTAATAAATATTTAATAAAGTCTAATTCTATATTATTTTACTTTATATTACAATATTCAAAAAGTACTATTATTTAATATTTTAAATATCTTAATCTAGATCTATAAGAACTACTACTATATCTATATATCTTATAAATAATCTAATTAGGACTATTATAAGTTTAATAAAAGTCTAAGTTTTAAGGTTATAATTAAATTCTTTATATCTTAAAACTTCCTTATGAAAGTTTCTATATATTCTTAGAGAAAATTTAATTATAATAAAATATAAAATATATTCTTTAAGTTTATCTTATAGGAAAGGCATTCTATATAGAATAGTAAGATTAGTAATCTTTTTTAAATTAATAATTAATAATAATTTTATCAATTATAGATCTTTAGTATTAATTTAGATAGTATTTTAAAAAGATTTTAAAACCTAGTTTATTTTAATATTCTTTAAATTAGACTAATTATATAAGTATATATATATATTAAAACTATTTTAGGAAAACTTTACTATAATCATATTTTAATTAAGTATTTTTATACTTAAATAGTCTTTATAATATATATTAGATTTATAATCTCTTATATTATAATATAATAATCTATTATTCTTTACTAATAGCTATAAATTTATATAGCTTAATAGTAACTAATAAGATAGAGTACTAGACTATCTCTTAGCTTAAAGTATATAAGAAATTAGGGATCTAGGTATACTACTATACCTCTATTTTTAACCTAAAAAAGTATAATCTTATATACTTTATACTACTAAAGTAGTAAAAGATTTATAAAGATTAATCCTTTTTCCTTATTAAAGATTAAGATAGACTTAATAATATTATCTTTCTAAAGTAGTAAGATATCTTAGCTTCTAGCTTAATCTATAGCTTATATTTTCTTATTACTATAAGAAGGTAGTTATAAAAGATAATATATCTATATAAGCTCTATAAAGTCTAGCTAGATCTATATAGAGGGTATCTATACTAGTAATATAGAGGATATATTAAGTAGTAGTTATACTAAAGATACTCTATAGTATATTAGTATAGTAGTATAGTATTCTCTATTTATAATAGATAAGGGGAAAGCTTAGGTAATTAATAGTAAATTTATAGTAATTTAGAAGTATATAATATACTAATATACTATAGAGTATCTTTAGTATAACTACTACTTAATATATCCTCTATATCTTATTAATTAGTATTTAGATAAAGTATATCTTTATAGAGATAGCTCTTTAGATCTATATAGGTCTAGTATATAGAGTTTTATAGCTTATAATTTAATAGCGCTTATAGTAGTAGTATTACTATAATAGATAGTTATTAATAAAGATATATACCTAGTAAAAGAGTAGATATTTAATAGCTTCTCTAAGAACTTTAGTAGATAAATAAGATAGCTAATAAGTAAGTATATATCTTAGAGTATAATAAAGTAATAAAGATATACTTAGAAATTAATAGAAATTAAAAAAGTTATTAATCTATATAGATAGAAGTAGAATTAAGGAGAAAGTAGATATTACTATAATAATCGAAACTATATATAAGTATTATTACTATTAAATAAATATAGAGTAAGACTTAATAATCTACTCTATAGAGCTTTAGGCTATTAGGTTAGTAATAGAGATTATATAAGTATATATATAATATACTATAATCTTCTCTAGTAGCTAAGCTACTCTCTAAGCTCTTCTCTACCTATATATACTATCTAGTTAGATATATCTTTATAGAAGTATTAATATAGAGTAAGCTATCTAGATTAAGCTTTACTAGATCCCTATTAATTAAGGGATTCTAGATAATAAGCTTATAGATAAATATATAAAGTAAGCTACTAGAGTAGAGCTTCTAGGCCTATATAACTAGTATATTAAGCTTACTTTATAGTAAAGTAGAGTATTTAGGAGTATATAAAGATTATATAAGAGATAGTATAAGAGAAGAAGAAATCTAGAAAAGTAATAAAATAGTTAATTCTAATACCTATAAAGAAGGTTCTAGACTACTAGAAAGGCTAAAGAAAAAGATTAGTATCTATTATACTCTATATATAGCTTAATATTATTAGATTAAAATATTATCTATAGAGAATTAAGATTATAGACTTATCTTACTATAAATATAATCTTAGATATTAGTAACTAAGATATATACTCTTAAAGTGCCCCTTTTTTAAAGATAGGTATAGAGATATATAAGAAACGCTTACTAAAGTAGATATATAACTATATATCTCTTTTATTTAATTAATTTATATAAAGAAAGAATATAGTTCTAGCGATCTCTATATTTATAAAGAAGACCTAACTTCTTAGATAGTTCTATATAGTTAATCCTAATACTATAGGATTTAAGCTAGACCTAAAGTAATAAGAATAATTAATATAATCTAATAAAATAATATATTAATAATAGATAAAATAAGGATTTTAGGAAAAAGGGCTAAGTTCTCTTCCTTTCCTTAAGAGATAAGAAAATAATATAGGAATAGCTAACTAACTAAGGAAATAGTTATATATTTAGGAATAATATATTATAAAGATAGAAGTAAAATAAAAGTAAGAGTAAAATAAGAGAAGAAGGGAATATAATAATAGATAATTAATATAAAAAACCCCTTTTAGCTATAAAAACCCCCTTTCTAACTATATTTAATTAGTATAGATTATATAATAGAATACTAGTATTCTTATATATATAGAAAGAAAAGCTTATAAATTATATATTACTATGTTATATATTAAAATCTCTAGATTTCCTATTTAAGCTATTATAATTAAGAACACTATTTTAATCTATCTTATAAGCTTTAGATTACCCTATTTTATTACTATTTTAACTATTAAAATAAGCTCTTTATTATCTACTAACTTATTTATTAATCTATCTATTAATCTTAATAATTTATTTACTAATTTTATATTATTTAATCTCTTTCTTATTTTACTATCTACTTTACTATATATTATTATAATCTAGACTTTATCTATAGCTATATATAATGTATATAAGCTTAGAATTAATATAATTAATAAGTTTATTAAGCTATTTAGATACTCTATTACTAAGCTATATTTTTACTTTAAAAATAAGATTCTAATATTTATTAATCTCTATTATATTTATAAGTATATATATTAATATTATACTATTATATAAATAGTAATATAAATAGTTAACTCTTATATAAGACTATCCTTTTACTATATCTATATATTAATAATATAAATATAATATATAGGCCTTTAAAGTTAAGAATTTTATTTATAATTATAAGCTATTATTAATAATTATTTAATATATATATTAAATTACTAAGATTAAGTAAAAGATAGTAATTATTAGTCTTAAATTATAATAAGATTAGACTATCTAAATAACTATAATTAATCTTTATATAGATAATTAAAATATATATATTATATTAAGAGATATATATAATTCTTAATAGTAAAAATAATTAAACTTTCTTATTAAATATACTCTAGTTTAAGCTATACTTATTAGGTCTTTTATTATTATTTTAATAATAATTATTATATAAGAAGCCTTTTCTATATATATAGAACTAGTTTAGCCCTACTATAATACTATCTATAGATAATCTTTATAAATTATATATATAAGACTAATAAATATTAAATATTCTTATTCAATATTATTAGCTTAATCTTTATTAGTTCCTTTTTCTTTATTAGCTTTATCTTTATAAATGATATAAAATAAGAATTATATAAAGATATCTTACTTTATCTTAGAGAGATATATAAAGATTATATAACTAATCCTTTATATTTATAGATAATTCTTATAGGTAAAAAATAAGCTTTTATAAATATTTATTATATACTTCTTAGATATAAAATATATTTTTTATATATAGTATATTAATATTAATTTAAGATTATATATTTAACTATTTCTTAATAAGCTTATTATATATAAATAAACTATCTTATTATATATAAATAAACTATCTTATTATTAAAAGATAAGCTAAGTAAGTTTTAAAAATAAATATAGCTTAAGATAAAGAAATACTAGATAAGGGTTATATATATTTATATAAAAGCTAATATAAAATAGTAATTAATATATTTTTATAGAAGATATATATAGAAAGATAGTCTTTTTAATATCTTTTTTATATATATTAACTCTAAGTAGTTATATAATTATCTAATCTATTTCTTATATTACTATATATATTATTATTTTTATTTATATAAGACTATAATCTCTAAATATCAGAATATATATTAATTATTTAAATATAATCTCTAAATCTATATATTTAATATATATTATATAATAAAGACTATAAAATAAGTCTTAAATATATAATAAAAGTAGATTAAGATAAAATCTATAGTATAATAGATTAAGTAACTAATTTAGATAAATTTTCTTTATATATAGATTATAAGAATTATATTATATAAGTTAATTTAATATATTAATAAAGAATATAAAAGATATTTATCTTAAGACCTAGAGAAGTCTCTAATTCTAGTAATTTATAATTATAAGATATTATAGATATTAAAAATACTCTATATCTATATAATTCTAAAATATCTTAATAGTCTCTAGAGCCTTATATTAGACTAATTCTATTACTAATAATATCTATATAGTAATATATATAATATACTACTAATAATTAATCTAATATTACTAATTAATAATCTACTTAAAGTCTAGATATATAAGTATTTATAAAGAGTAAAAAATAATATAATTAAAAGAGATCTTTTTAAATAGAAGTCTATAATACCCCTTAGATAAGCTTAAGATATTATTTAAGAAGTAGCTTAAATAATAATTTATAAAGTAGCTAGGGATATAGCTTATAGAGTAGCTAGGGGTAAAGCTTATAGAGTAGCTAAGGGTATAATTTATAAAGTAGCTTATAAAATAACTAAGGATTATAATTAAGAGTAGGATTAAGAGTAAGGTCTATATATAGTTAGAATTATGTAAAAAGGTAGTTTAAAATAGTAGTAAAATAGGGTAATTTAGAGCTTATAAGATAGATTAAAATAGGGTTCTTAATTAAAATAGCTTAAATAGGAAATCTAGAGATTTTAATATATAATTTATAAGCTTTTCTTTCTATATATATAAGAATATTAGTATTCTATTATATAATATACTAACTAAATATAGTTAAAGAGGGGTTTTTATAGCTAAAAGAGGGGTTTTTATAATAATCTCTTAATAATATAAGGGATATTAAAAGTAGAAAATAGAAGATATAAAGATATAAGAATATAAAGATATAGTAAAACTATAGAGATATATAGGTCTTAGGTAGAAGAATAAAGTTATAGATATAATAGGTATAATAATCTTAAGAGGGGTTTAGTAGATATAGAAGGCCTCCTAGTTAAGCTAGAGATAAGGTAGATACTAATAACTATATTACTAAGGTAGAGATTAATCTTTCTCTAATATTCTTTCCTTTATTTATAATATTCTTTATACTAAATCTTCTTAGATTATAGATAACTAAGAGTAAAAGATAATAAGCCCTAACTTTATCTCTATATATAATATAATACCTATAAAAAAGTCTATAGAATTTTAAATTTAACCCTACCCCTATTAAATATATATATCTATATTATACTATATAGTACTATTATACTTTACTTAAGATATATATAATTATATATACTTATTAATATACTATTTCTATATATAAAATTTACTTAATATTTTATATAATATCCCTTAGTCTCCTATATTATTTATAAATATCTTAGTATACTTAAAATAAGACTATTAATTATAGCTTAATTAATCTTTAATTTATCTATAAATATTAGATATAGATATAACTAATATAATTTAATCTTTAATATATACTAGCTTAGTTTAATTAATTTAGATTAGAAGAGTATAAAGACTATTCTTTTAACTAAATCTTATACTTTGTAAATTACTCTTATATATCTAAAGATATATAAATTTATATATTATCTTATCAAAATATTATTTATAATTAATAATATAAAAGGAATCCTTTTTTAAAAGCTTTAAAATAATAATTTATAGTATAACTTTTACTTAAAGATAAAAAAGGGTCTCTCTTTATTATTATTAGCTCTATTCAGCTACTAAGCTAGATTCTTATCTATATTATTTAGACTATATCCTTTAATAGACCTTTATATTAATAAAGTCCCTTTAATAAGTCTTATATTTAAATTAAAAGATCTAATATTTAAGTATTTATTTAAAAAGATCTATCTCTCCTACTCTAATATTCTATTTTTTAATTACTATTTCTAAGTAATCTTTTTATATATTATAATAAATAAAGACTTAATTAAGATTTTCTTTTTTTTAATATTTTTAGATCTTTTATTTTAATAAAATATATTAGAGTATATTATAATATAGATTCCTAGATATAGAAATAATAAGCTATTTATAGCTATTATCTAGGTTCTAATAGATAAGTAATCTAATATATTAATAAACTTAATTACTAAAGTTTTAGGAGTAATTACTTCTTTCTTATAATTTAGTAATACTTAGCTTATTAAAGTATTTTATTATATTAATAATTATTATTAGAATATATCTAAAATTAAATACTATCTTAGAAAGCTTAGTTTTTAATACTAGCTATAATATATTTAGTAAGTAAGCTATATTATTAAGCGAGCTATATACTCTATTAAAAAATATATTAATTAATTAGAACTTTAATCTTTAACTACTATTATATCTCTAAAATACTTATAAAACTAATAAAATTAGTAGAATAAGAGGGGTATATCTTACTTACTATATAAGCTATTAAAAATTAAGAAAATACCTTTATATAGTAAGTAATATATATATTTCTATTTAATATAGAAGAAACTCTTAAGAATTAGATTATATCTCTAGATATATATAGAGCTATTCTATAGTATAAGACTATATAAGAAATAGTAGATCTTTAACTTATTATTTATAAAATAACCCTATTACTAATTATTAGTAAAAAATAGATATATAATTTTATAAAATAATATATACTTAATTCTTAAGACGCTATAATTATAAGTATATAAAATATAAGGATCTAAGAATAGTTAAAGACTACTTTAATCTAATCTAAAATATAATCTTTAAGATAGAGATTAACATAGATAATATATATAACTTTAATAAGATAGGCTTCGCGATAGGCTTAATTATAACTATAAAAGTTATTATAAGAGTAGATTATTTTAGTTAGACCTCTCTTTTATAACCTAGAAATTATAAATAGGTAACTATAATAAAGTATATTAATATATCTAGATTTAGTCTTCCTCTAATAATTATTTTTAAGTTAAAGACCTATATTATAGACTAGTTTAAAAGGTCTCTAAAAGACTATTTCTTTATAGTTAGTAAAAATAGATAGATTATATATAAAATTAGAGTTTCTTAGCTTTAAAAGGTCTTTATTCTCTTAACTTTCTTATAAATAAACTCTTAGTTCTTAATAATTATAGAAGTTATTTAACTCTAGAATTTAACTATCTTTACTATAAAAATAATATTATTCTAGTTTATATATCTATATACTTATTATATCTTTTATAATCTCTTAATATAGATTATTTTATAATTTTAAAGTATATATATAATCTATATATAGATATATAGATATAGAAAGATTATAATTATATTAATAAATTTAATTTCTTTAAAGTATTATTACCTATCTATCTTTAAGCTTTTAAACTATATATTATTAAAAGTAGCTTTATAGCTATTTATTAATTTAGTTCTACTTAATCTAAATTATATAATTTTAAAGCTTAATATTTATCTTTAAATTTTAATATCTCTAGTAAGCTATAGAAGTAAATTAAATTAGAATTTTATATTAAAACCCCCTAAAATACTAAAGTAGCTCTATAAATAAGCTTCTTTAATTAAAAAAACTCTTAAAATAGTGTTCTATAAGTCTATAAAGCCTATTAAATTATACTTTAGATTAGCTTATAAAAGAGTATAAACTTATAATATAAAATATAATAATTCTCATAAAAGAAAACTATAATTTATATATTATTAATAAAAAAGAGAAGCGAAAAAAGAATTAATCTAGATAGTAAATTACTTAATCTAAAGCTATAAGTATAGCTAAATTTAAATAATTATATTAGATTACTATAATATCTAATATTTAATCTTTTAATATAGAGTTAACTAGTTAATCTTAAGTATAAGAATCGCGATAGTAAGCTCTATCTATATACTCTATGTTCAATATTTAGGGATATATAAGAATATATTATCTAAATTTAGTTAAATAGCTTATATAATAAATAATATATAATTTTAGTAGAATTATATTAAATTAAATTATTAAAATTTAATAGGATATATAGCTTACTTACTAAATAAATTATATAAAGAACTATTATATAAGCTAGATTAGATAATTTAGCCCTTTTATATTATTTTTTAATAATTTTAGTACTTTTTAAAACTATAATTAAAGATTAAGAGAAAAAAAGAAATAATACTTATTAAGAGTAATCTAAAAGTAGATTAGAAAATTCTATAGAATTTTACTAAGGATTATATATCTTAGATATAGTATATTATTCTATTATTAGATAGGCCTAATAGTACTCTTAAATAGAAGCTATTATTACTATTATAATTTTATATATTATATTAAGATTATTATTTTTAATATAATAAGGCTTATTAATCTAAGCTATATTAATTAAGCTAATTAAATTAAAAATAAGAAGAGACTTAAAGTTATACTTAGGCTATTTATAAGTATATCTAAAAGTAATTAGTCTAATATAATAAATAATTATATTTAAGATAGAGATTAGTAGATTAAATTAAATAATAAGAGTATATCTCTAAAGAATACTCTTATAAATTAAGAGGACTACTATAAAAACCCTTCTCTAACTATATTTAGTTAATATATATTATATAATAGAATACTAGTATTCTTATATATATAGAAAGAAAAGCTTATAAGTTATATATCACTAAATTATATATTAAAACCTCTAGATTTCCTATCTAATCTACTATAGTGAAGAACTCTATTTTAATCTATTTTTTAAGCTGTAAATTACCCTATTTTACTACTATTTTAACTATTAAAATAAGCTCTTTATTATTTACTAACTTATTAATCTATTTATTAATCTTAATAATCTATTTACTAATCTTATATTATTTAATCTTCTCTTTACTTTATTATTTACTTTATTATATATTATTATAATCTCTATTCTATCTATAGCTATATTTAATATATATAAGCTTAGAACTAATATAGTTAATAAGTTTATTAAGTTTTATAAATACTTTATGATTAAGCTATATTCTTATTTTAAAAATAAGCTCTTAATATTTACTAATCTTTACTATATCTATATATATATATATATTAATATTATATTATTATATAAGTAATAATGTAAATATAATATATAGGTCTTTAAAAAAAAGATCTACTTATAATTATAAGCTATTATTAATAATTACTTAGTATATATATTAAGTTACTAAGATTAAATAAAAGATAGTAATTATTAGCCCTAAGTTATAATAAAATTAAACTATCTAGATAATTATAATCTATCTTTATATAAATAATTAAAATATATATATTATATTAAGAGATATATATAATTCTTAATAATAAAAATAATTAAATATTTTATTAAATATACTCTAATTTAAGCTATATTTATAGAGCTTTTTAAGAATAAGGATTAGATCTTTTATTATTATCTTAAAAATAACTATTATATAAAGTCTTTTTATATATATAAAATTAGTTTAGCCTTATTATTAAATACTATTTATAGATAATCTTTATAGATTATATATATAAGACTAATAAATATTAAATACTCTTATTTAACATTATTAATTTAATCTCTATTAATTCTTTCTTTTTTATTAACTTTATCTTTATAAATCATAAGAAGTAAGACTTATATAAAGATATTTTACTTTATCTTAAGGAGATATATAAGGATTATATATATTTATATAGAAGTTAATATAGAGTAGTAATTAGTATATTTTTATAGAAGTTATATATAAAAAGATAGTCTTTTTAATACTTTCTTTATATATATTAATTTTAAGTAATTATACAATTATTTAATCTAGTTCTTATATTACTATATATATTATTATTTTTATCTATATAAGACTATAATCTTTAAATATAAGAGTATATATTAGTTATTTAAGTATAATCTCTAGATCTATATATTTAATATATATTATATAATAGAGATTATAAAAAAGATCTTAAATATATAATATAAGTAGATTAAAATAGAAATTATAGTATAATAGATTAAGTAGCTAATTTAGATAAATTTTCTTTATATATAAATTATAAAGATTCTACCCCTTAGCGAGCTATCCCGCTTAGCTAGGCTATCTTATTAAATACTAATAATTTAATTTAATATAATATAATTAAATAGTATAATTAAAATAATATAATATTTAATATATAAGCTATTTAACTAAATTTAAATAATATATAATCTACCCCTAAATTCTATAATTTAAATACTTTAGTAGAGCTTATTAGCGTAGTTCTTAATCTTATAATTAACTAGTTAATAGAGATTAAATTAGAGATTCTAGAGCTTCTAGAATATATTAAGCTAGCTCTTTAAGCTCTACTATAGATATATCTTCTAGGCGAGCTATCTATTAGTTAGATCTTATTTTTTTCTACTTAATTTTCTTATTTCTAGTATATAGAAGCTAGTTTTCTTAAGCTAGAAAAGCTATATTTTATATAGTTATTTAGTATACTTTAAGTACTTAATCTATTATAGAATTTATTATACTTAGTAGACTTCTAGAGTATTCTTTTAAGGGTTTTTTAATAAAAGAAGCTTATTTCTAGAATTACTTATAATTTAATAGTATTTATAGCTCTTATATATTATTTTAGCTATCTCTTAAAAAGAATAATAAAGATATAGAAAGTTAAATATTTAGCTTTAAAATTATATAATTTATATTATATAAGACTAAGCTAGTTATTATAAAGTTATTTTTAATTATTTTTAGTTTAAAAGCTTGAATTTATATAATTAGAAAAATATTAAGAAAATCTAATTTATTAATATAATTTAATATAATATATATAATATTTTTAATATATTTTCTATATATATACTTTAAGACTATAAAATAATCTATATTAAGAGATTATAAAAGATATAAAGAGTATAGTAATATATAAATTAGGTTTATATTATTTTAAGAGTTAATTTTATTAAATTTTAGAGTTAAATAACTTCTATAATTATTAAAAATAAGAAATTAGAATTTCCTCTTTATCTTTAAGAAAGTTAAAGAAAAAAAGACTTTTTAAAGCTAATAAAATCTAATTATATTTAAGGTCTATTTATTTTTACTAATTTTAAATTACTAATTATTTATAAGTCTATCTATCTAGCTTATTATAAAGACTTTACTCTTATAGATAACTATTAAAAAAAGGCTAAATCTAGATATATTAATATATTTAATTAAGATTATCTATTTATAATTTCTAGATTATAAAAAGAGTATATTAACTATAATATTTAGCTTTTATAATAACTTTTATAATTAAGATTAAGCCTATCGCGAATCCTATCTTATTAAAGTTATATATATTATTTTACTAGATTCTATTTTTATAAATTATTCTTTAGACTAAGTTAAACTATTCTTTAATAATTTTTAGATCCTTATACTTAGCGCGCTTATAGTTATAGTATCTTAAGAATTATATAGTAAGTTCTAGGTATTATTTAATATATTTTATATTCTAATTCTTATTAATAATTTAAATTAGGATTATTTTATATATTATAAATAGAAGATTAGCTATTTCTTATATAATTTTATATTAAGATACTATATTATATATATCTATAGAGATTATCTATTATTTTAATAAATTCTCTTTAATTTTCATTAATTTAAATAATTTTATATATAATTTAAAATAATCTTTATATCTATTAAAGTAGGCTTATAAGATTAAGTATAGTTTATTATATATATTTACTATCTTATAAATTAATAATTTTTCTTACTTTTTAATAGCTTATAGAGTAAATAAGATATATTCTTCTTACTCTATTTATTTTTAACGCTTTTAGGAGCGAATTAGTAATATAGTAGCTAATTAAAGATAGATAGTCTAATTAATTAACGCGTTTTAGTTAGGGTAGCCTAGCTAAGCGGGATAGCTTATTAGGGGGTAAATTATATTATTATAAGCTATAAATATAGAGAGAAATACTTATATTTTACTAATTAATTATTTATAGAAATCTTAAGATCCCTTATTTTAGCTATTATAATAAAGAGCTTTATTTAAACTATCTTATAAACTCTAATTAATATATTATTTATTATCTTAATTCCTTATATAAGCTCTCTTAGTATATCAATCTATATATTATTCTTAATTATCTATCTTTTAATTCTATATAACTTAATCTACTATTTATCTTACTTTTTACTACTATAATCCTTAAGAAAACCTAAAATAGATATTTTTACTATAGTAGGTTTTATTAATAGTCCTATGATTTAATATATTATTTAGTAATATAACCCTAAAGAGTTAACTACTAGTACAACTAATATAAGCTATATTAATTAAAGACAATAGGAAAAAGAGGGTATATATTAATATTCTCTCTTATCTATCTAAAAAGAATAAAATCCTAAGATTATATATTAGTTATTAATAACTTAATTTAATTTATAGAAAGAGACTAGTACCTATTATTACCTAATTATTAAATTTAGACTAAATTCTTAGAATTATACTTCTCCTTAAGATTATATTATATAAATAATTAAGATATCTAAGTAGCTAAGGAAATAGATTATAATAAATCTTATTATAACTTAATATTATAACTATTATAAATAAAGCATTATTATAAAAACCTCCTTTCTAACTAGATTTTAATATATAAAGGGAGATACTTATAAATTATTTACTACTAAATTATAAATATACCTCTATTATAATCTATTATAAGTTTTAATTAAATCTTTTTACTACTATTTTAATACTTATTATAAGCTCTTTTTAGTAGTCTAATCTATCTACTATCTATCTATCGCCCTAAATAATCTATTTATTAATCCTATATTAATCAAAGATAGTTAGAAAGTTTTTATATTACTTATTTACTTATTTATATATAAGCTTACTATAATATATATATAATCCTAAGTCAAAAATTAATTAATATATATATAAATAATAGCTATAGTGCTATTAAAGAAAGCTTTTATAAGTAAGTAAAGATATTTAGTTCGCCAGAATACTTTAATTAAGATATATTAATTAATTAGACTATCTTTCTTTAATTAATTATTATACTACTAATTTACTTCTAAGATAGATATATTAAGTCTACTATATAGGCTACTAAAAAGTAAAGAAAATCATTAATTTATAAGATAGTAAATATATATAGTATATAAATAAGATAGACTTTATAATAGGCTTAAATATGATTATATAAGTGATAATAAAAGTAGATATTGAAAATTAGTACTTCACGCTATCTACTTTTATAGTCTAGAAACTAAGTAGATAACTATAATTAAGTCTACTAATAATATAGATTTAATTAAATAGTCTTTAGTAGTAAAGTCTTTATAAGAACCTAAAGTTATATATCTCTAGTTGATTAATAACTTAATATTAGTAGAATAAAATATATCTTTAATAAAGTTAGACTTTATCAGGTTAGAAAGGGGTTTTATTTTTATTCAAAAACCTTTTAAGTATAGAAAAAGAGATTAATAATCCTTAACTCTTAATAATTATAGGATTTATTTTATTCTAAAATTTAAGAAGTTTAGGTTTAAAGTAATATTATTCTAATTTATATACTATTATACTATTATACTTATAGTATCTTTTATAACCCTTTAATATAGACTATTTTATCTTATTAAAATATATATATAAAAAATGATATATAAGAGCTTAAAAAGCTATTTAATTATAATAGTCTAAGAAGTAGGCTTCTTTAATTAAAAAGCTTTTAGAAGAATACTTTAGGAGCCTACTAAGTATAGTAGTTTCTATAGTAGATTAAGTACTTAAAGATTATTAGACTACTATATAATCTATATACCTTTCTTACTTTAAAAAAGTAAGCTCCTATATACTAGAGATAAGATATTAAGTAGAAAAGACTAAGATCTAAATAGTAGATTACTTATCCTAAAGCTATATTAATAGTAGACCTTTAAAAACTAGCTTTATATACTCTAGCTAATCTAAAACCTAAGTTAAAGCTTTACTGATTAATTAATTATAAGTATAGAACTATAATATTAAGCTATATCTATCTATATACTCTAAGTATAATATTTAGGGATATAAGAGAATATATTATCTAAGATTAATTAAATATATATATTATATTAATCTAAATTACTCTAATTAATAGAGTATCCTAGCTATATTATAGAACTTAATAAAATATTATATCTAATTAAAATAAGCTATCTTAAGTTTATAATATCTACCTATAATCTTAGTTTATATTAGATAAAAAGTCTATAAAGAACTAAGTATCTTTAATAAAAAGATTATAATTTTTAATAATAGCCTTGAGGACCCTTAGCTTTCTATTTAATATTAATAAATAATTCTAATAAGAACCATTACTAAAGATTTTAGCTTAGTAATATTTTATATTATTATAAGAAAGTTATCTATATACTTTTCGATCTTTAAAAATATAATAATTAAATAAAGGAACTTCCTTTCTTTATTATCTAAAATAGACTAGAACTAAAATATATAATATTATTTAATATTTAAAAAGATACTTTATATATTTATTATTTTACTATGTTATTAATCTAATTATAGTTAGTATAATAAAATAGAAAGCTTAGAATAACTATATACTTTATTATTCTAATCATAATAAAGATAAAAGATAGGGAATTAAGCTCTCTATATTTAATTACTTAATAAATTTATAACTAAATAAATTAGGGGAATATATAATAATTTACTATAAAAATTTTATAAAATATATATAAAGAAGAGTATAGATAGCTATACTTATTAAATAGAAATATATAGTTATAATTTAATCCGTTCTTAAAAAAGAAAATAATAAACTAAAAGAGAAAGAGATAATATTATAGACTTACTTGGTTTATATTATAATTTAAATATAAGAACTTAATAATTCCTTAAGAGTAAGTAAAATAGTTAAGATATATATATATATATATAAGTGTATTATTATTAGCTATCTAAGTATTATATATTATTTTATCCTTTTAAAATTATATAAGGCTATGACTGCTAACGATTTATTTATATTATATTATAGAATTTAGAGCTTATTTATTAGATAAGATACTCTTATCTATAATAATTATATAACTAGAGGTATTTACTAAGTAAAAATAAGTACTTAGTTAATAAATTAATATAGTAAAATAAACTTTTATATATTTCTATTCTTACTATTTCTACCTATTTTATATCTATATATTATTATTAGGGGTTAATATTCTAATATAGTAGAATACTAGTTTAATATGGCACTAACCGCTTTTAGAAAACTAGCTATAATTATATTTTAGAAGGTAAAGCTAGATCATTATATAACTAATTACTATATAACTATATAATTCACTAGTATTATATAATTTTTGTTAGCTTAATTCAACTAAAGTTAACTAGATTCAAACTTAGAATTTACCTTATAAACTATAGATCTTTACTATAAGAGCCGAAACTATAGTAATATTAGATTATGATTATATAGTTCTATCTTATATATATCTTATATACACGATTTCGCTAGTTTAATAACGTAAATCCATGATATTAGCTCTCTATAATTTACGATATATAATAATATTATATTATATATAATGATCTATTAAATTATATAGTTATATAGTAGTTAGTTATATAATAGGCTAATCTTACTTCCTATAATATAATTACTACTAAATTCCTAAAGTAGTAATCCGCTATATTAAATCATTAATCTACTATATTAAAATATTATCGCCCTATTATCATAAATAGGTTTACTATATATAATATATTTAATTCTATATTATAACTTAAGATCTATAAGTTAGCTCTACTATTTATCCTAAACTTAGTATAATCTACTAAGTTAGAGTTATATATATAATATTTATTTCGTAATATATAGATCTAAACCAAATTTCTCTTAGATATATATTTTTTAAGAAAGAGAAGATAGTTACTAGTTCTCTAAGAGAGAGATATAAGATATTCTAAAATAGTACTAGATTAAAAGTAACTTTATATTTATATAGCTCTCTAAGCTCTTAGTCTCTCTATATTCATAAGAAGGAAAAGGGCTAAGTAAGAAAATAGTAAGAGAGATCTAAATTAGATAGAATATATTACTAATACTATATAGATTTAGAGTCTAAGGTAAAATAGATTATATTAGTTTTAAAACTAGTTCTTAAGGAAGAAAAGAATAAAAAGATAGGGACTCTTCTCCTTCCTTAATATAGAGGGAGTAAGAGCTAAGTAAGCGATTTATAAGAATCTTACTTTTTAATATTAGTTATTATAGACTAGGTCTAGGTAAGCCTAGAGCTTAATCTTAATCTAGATACTAAATTAGTTCTAATTTAAGGATATCTAAGGTATCCTATAATTATTATCTTAGAAAATTAGTAACTATCTTTTTATTTATAATAATATTAATAAAGAAGAAGGATCTCTATTCTTAAGTCTTCTCTTATTAAGAAGTATTTATATAATAAATATAAATTAAAATATCTAAGACTTTAAATCTATACTAATTTAGTACTATATTATATTTAACTTATATTATTTTTACTCTCTTCTTATTAACTATTTTCCTCTTTATATATAAAATAATTTCTATCTATAAATATTAGATATATTTCTTTTATTTATACTTAATTCTAGAGGATAGTAGTAGTCTACTATATAATTACTAACTTTATAGTTTCTATACTATAGAAGGGCTAATCTCTACCTAAGTAGTCTTAAGAGCTTTTATTTATTTATATAAGTTTTAGAGGAAAGTAGATTATAACTAATAAAATTATATATATATTATTTATATAAAAATCATCTAATCTCTTATATTCTTGAAATATTATATTAAATAGCTAATTAATATATATTATATATAATATTAAAAATAAGAAGAAATTAATATATATTATACTATGATTTATATAGTATTAAAGATATATAATATAATCTATAATTATTAATATATTAAAGTCTTAATTAATTTTAAGTCATTATTATAATATGTTTTCTTTATTCCTTTTTTTTAGTAGATTCATCTTAATACCTTCTTCTCTAATTATAAGGAGACTATGGATTAAGTAAAAACTTTATTAATTATAATCAAACAATAAGTAATATTTTATAGAAATATATTCCTTACTTATTAAATTATATTAAGAATTCATATTCTATATTATAAATCAATAATTTTTATCTTTTTCTTTAGCTTATATTATATTATAGGATCATTTAAATATATTTTATAATAACCTTAGAAGGCTATAATGAATATTATATAGTCTTATTTTATATAAATATTAATTAGAACTATTAATATACTTTATTATATTAATAAGAAATATTCGCTTAATATAATTTAAAAGTAAGCGGGATATCTAGATAGCTAAGATTATCTAAGATATATAGTTAATATAATATATTAAAATAATATTTTAATAATTATAGCTCTTATTAGATTATCCTTATATAAAGGTATTATATACTAGCCTAAATATTATCCTATGATTTAATTAATCACTATATAGAGTTATATTAAATATATATATTTATATATTTATTAGCTTAATTTTAATATAGTTTTAGTATTATAAAATCCTTTCTAAACTATACTAAACTATAAATTCAAACTATAACTATTATGAAATGATATTAAATTCTTATTACTATTATTTATATTATTACTAAGATATATAAAAGATATTAGCTATATATCCTAGGGTATTCTAGCTAAATAGATAGCCTACCTATTAATAAAATATACTATATATAGTATATTAGCATTTACATAATAAATCTAATAGTAAATAATTAATATTATATAAAATTATAAATTCATAACTAAAAGAGTTAAGAAGGTTTCTAGTTTATTTAAAATAATATAGCTAAATAATAGGAAGTTACTCCTAAGTCCTATTTAAGTCCCTATATATTTAAGAAAAAAGGTATCTATAGAATATTAAGGCTTTTATTATATAAATATTTAAAATAAAAAAATAGTAATTACTTTCTAAAGATAAGAAAGATAATATATCCTAAAATAGGATCAAATTACTTCTTATCTAGAATCTAGATTAAGAGTAAGCTCTAGACTAATCTAGAGGTAGGCCTATAGAGATAATATATAAGAACTAAGCTTATTATAAATAGCTAACTTAGCTCTATATTCCTTTCTAATAAGGAAAATATCTTTTAGATTCTTCTCTTCCTTTATCATTATATATTAATTATAGCTACCTTTATTTATTTTATAGTAACTAATAAATAAGATATAACTACTATTCATTTAATTTAGTATATATATATAAAAAGGTATCTCTAATAATCTAGTATATTTATTTTACTTATTCCTAATATACTACTATCTATATACCCTAGATATCTCCTAACTAAGGATAATCTTAGTTTTTTATCTAAAACTATTACTTTAATCTTATTAATCTTAACCTAGATAGATAGATTATAAGCTTCGTAAAAAAATATATATAACTTACTACTCTATTTATATATAAGAAATTTATTAACCTTAATTACCTTACTATTTATAAGTATTATCCTTAATCCTATTATAGCCCTTCCCTATTAAATATATATATAACTATAGAATTACCTACTAAGCCTTTATTATATAGGCTTTAAAATAGATTTATTTAGGCTTAAAGTTTAATCGGATTATAAGCCTAATAATAAAACATCTTAGGCCTTACTAACTAAGGAAGAGAGATAATTTATTATTCTTTACTTAAAGCGTCAAAGTATATAGTAGATTATTATTTAGTATACTTAAAATTATTAGCTAATTTCGTTTATAATACTCTAAGTCTATATATATAGATAATACTAGCTCTTTATTTAAGGGTTAACTTAGCTTTAGGCCACTTTTTTTCTAATAAATCTAATATCTATTAGAGGTATAGGGGTAGTATAGAAGAGAAAGAAAAAGGGGTCATTATTAGGGTAATTACTAAAATCTAAAGTAGGATAATTCTTAGAAATATATATATAAGTAGGATCCTTTATAGAATAACTTAAATTATAATCTCTATTCTATTACTATATAATATATTAGTCTATAAGATAGGAGTTTGGCTATCTAATTATAATATAGACTTACTTATAATCCCCCATAAATATAGATAAGTAATTCTAACCTAATTCTAATCTAATATCTCTTTTTTTTTTAGTATATCTAACTTTAAAAAGATATACTTAATATTATTAATTAATATACAATATAATATAGATATAGGATTAATAACTATATATATAAAATAATAAAGGATTATTCTACTTTAAGTATAATTATAGTATACTAATTAAAACATCTAAAAGATTATTAATATAATATTAAAGCTATTTATATTATTATAAACTATTCTTTTAAACTACTTCTAAAATTATAAGATAATAGATAATATAAATACTTAGGATAAATTCTACTTATGATTATATAATTAAAGTATACTTCTTTAATCTAGTATATTAAAAAGGAACTCTAAAGATATACTTAGATAATATTAAGAATAAGCTTAATAGTAGAATGAAGTTATAATATATAAGTAAATCTTTATATTCTAATATATATTAAAAAGACTTATAAGTAGTCCTATAAGATTATATTTTAAAACCTTATTATTTATCATTTAAGCTACTAGTAATATTTAAGGGCTATAATACCTTAATTTAAAAGCTCTAAATTAACCCTATTTTACTACTTTTTTAACCTTTATTATAATAGATACTCTCTATTAATTTATTAATAAATACCTTTTTAAGATAAATCAATATTAGTATTATTAAAGTTATATTATAATAATTATATATATATTCTTATCTTTTTATAACCACTTTAGTCCTTATTTAATATATTTTATATACATATTTATAATTTTAAAGGACATAAGAATATTATCTAAATAAATAGTATAGAATCTATCTAGAGTTATATAAAAGAAATGGCTCTATATTTTATATATTAATCTTACTAAAGTATTAAGATTAGAATAATCTATATAAGACCTTAGAAGTAAGATAAAATAAATAATATATTATATGAATAGAAGGTTCTATCTTAAAATAGAAGCTTTTCTTTATATAATTTTAAGTAATATATAAGCTTATAAAGTGTTAAAATTCTTGGTCATTTAATCATCAGATAATATCTATAAATTAGCTTTAATAATGATTCATCTATTATATAGTGTTATATTAATCTTACATATACTTACTTTAGGCTTATTTCTTTCTATGTTTATTTATTAATAACTCTATATCTATAACTTAATAAGAATATAAGCTTAATTTTAACTAGCTACTCTTTTAAAAAGGGGTTTAAGATATTATCTCTCTTTTATTATAATAAATAAATTTTTGATTTTTATACAGATATTGATAGTAATAATAATAGAATAAGAGCTATAATTTAGATCTATTCCTATTATATACCTATATTTCTCTTTTAATAATATCTTTAACTTTATTAGAATAATAATATTTATTTTAATCTTCTTTAATTTCTTAACTTAGAAGTTATAATTATCTATCATGTTCTTTATTTTAAAGCTAATTTAATAAGGGTAATACTATAGAATAAAAAGTGATAATTAATATATCCTTTTTTAGATTAATAATTATGTTATATATTTTTAGATTTCTAGTCTTATCTTTAGTAATAATTTAGGAAAGATAAGAAATATTTAATTTTCTTTATTTCTTTTATAATAAATACTCTTCATAAGATTTTAAATATTTTATTAAATAAAAAGATATTATATAAGTAACTAAAATTATATATAGTCCTAGTTTATTTTTAGAATTTATCTCAAAATCAATATAAGTCTATTATTTATATTAGTCTCATTAATTAAAATAATTTAGATTTTTTTAGACTCTTTTATTAATCACTAGAGATAAAGTCTATTAAGAACTTTTAGTAGTATTTAAAGGATATAAGAAGAGAATAGAATTAAAATCAATTAGCTATTTATACTATTATAAAACACGAATAAGTTACTAAAGATTCTAACATCTTTCTTTTAAGTAATTTATTTTTCTCGAAGCTATATAAACAAAATTTAATAGATACTAGAGTTTTATTACCTTTAGTAATTAGAGATATTTTAATCTTTTACCTTAGACTTTCTAGTATTTCAATCTCTTCTACTTAATATAGCTATTCCTATATATCTAATTTAAGACTTAGCTATTATAGTAGATGATATATATAGAATCTATATATATTACTCTTTTTTATATCTAAGATAAGGATTAATGACTAAGAGATTATTAGAGAAAGAAAAACTAGATAAGATAATAAAGAAGATATAAATTAGATATAAAATAGGAATATTCTTTCTTTATGTAGAGAAATTTAGATTTAAGTAAATTATTTATAATAAGCTTACTTCTAATATATAACTCATTATAGACTTATTTAAAGGTAAAACTAAAGCTAATATTTAATCTAAATATTGAACTATCTTTAATTTAGTACTATTTAAGGACGTCTTATTATCTCTACTTTAGAAAGTTCGTAACTATATATTTTTAATAATATCTAGGAGCTTAAACTTAAGATTGTTATACTTTAAGATAGATAACTAAGATAAACCCCCTTTTTACTATTTTTAGTTAGTCTATCTAATATAGATAAATACTAATATTCTAAGTTATATATATATAAAAGGAAATATTTATAAATTATTTACTAAATATTTATTTATAGAAACCTTAAGATCCTCTATTCTAGCTACTATATATAGTTTAAAAATCTATTTTAACCTATCCAAGAAGCTCTAAATTAGTCTATTTACTACTTTTCTTTTTCTTAAAATAAGCTTTCTTAGTGTCCTAAGTTATTTATTATCCTAAGAACTAACCTACCTACTAACTCTATACTATCTAATCTACTATATATCTTACTATATATTACTAAAGTCCCTAAGATTAATTAAAAATAGGGATCCTAACTATAGTAGCTTAAATTATAAATCGCGAGGTTTTAATATATGGTTTAGTAATATATATTTTATTAATATTTCTTCCTACGTGTTATAGAGTACTAGTATTTACTTATATAAGATACACTAACCAAAGGTAGTTATAAAGGGGGCTTTTATATTAATCCTCTCTAAGTCTATTTTAATTAATATTTAGTTTTCTTTTCTTATATATTCTAAATATTATCTAGAAAGAGTAAAAGTTCATAATAGACTATTATATATTACTTATACTAATAGAATATAATAAATAGAATATATATTTAAGAAGACGTTAGAAAAGTTAATATAAAATCTATATTAATTTATAAGAATATTAAAAAATAGACCCTTATTTTAATTTTAAACCCTTCTTATCTAAACTAGGTATTAGAAGCTATAAAAAAGCTAGATAATAATTATATATATAATTCTTTTTTAAGCTTAAGATATACTTAAACTCTTATAAAAGCACTTTTTATAAGAACTTTATAGTAAAGCTTATAGTTTCTTTTCTATATTATAGTCAAAACTAAAATTAATGATTTAGAAATATACTAAGATATTTATAAATCTTTTATAATATTTATTACCATAAATAAATAATAGACATACTATAAGATTAAAAAGGTAGGCCTATATTATTGTAAAAAGAGATTTAATTAAAATATTTTATTTTCTTTTAATAGTAGATAAAAAGAGAAAATAATAATTTATAGATACTATCTAAAATAGTTATAATAATTTATTAATTAATAAAAGCTTATTAGAAGTAGATTTATATCTCTCTTATAATTATAAATTAAAAATATTTATAAAGAAATTAAATATTAAAGAATATAAGTTCTATTTAAACTTCGAATAATGATATAGTATATAAACTATTTATTTCTTTAAACTATATAGAAAAATAAATAAACCTTTTATTAAACTAATTCTAAAATATTATTTAGTTAATTAAATTAAAGGTTCCTACTCTTTATATAAGGAGTAAAAGGGCTAGATAAGAAGATAGTAAAAGAGATCTAAATTAAACATAAAATAGTACTAATATAGTATAGATTTAGAGTCTAAGGTATTATAGTTTATATTAGTTTTAAAACTAATTATTAAGGAAAGAAAGAATTAAAAAAGAGAGATTCTTTCTCTTCCTTAATATAAGGGGAATAAGAGCTAAGTAAGCGACTTATGATAATCTTACATTAAATATCTCTTTATTATAGACTAGCTCTAGGTAAGCCTAGAGCTTTCTCTTAGTCTAGATACTAAATTACTTCTAATTTAGCACTATTTTAGGATAAGAGAGAAGCTTATAATTAGTCTAAGCCCTAAATCCCTCTATATTAAAGAAGAAGAATCTTTATCTCTTAAATTATTTTTAAGAGTAAGTTTTATATTAGAGTTTAAATCTATACTAATATAATACTATTTTATATTTAATCAAAATATTTTTTAGCTATCTTCTTACCTAGCCCTTTTACTCCTTATATTATTCTATAATATTTTTAATTTATATTCTCAAGGTCCATATTTAGTATATTAATCTTAGATAGGAGAGTTAAATATATAAACTTACTATAAAAAGTATAATAATATAAGATTAAGGAGAAAGAAAAATATATAGATAATATTCTCTTATAGACCTTTATAATTTATAATATTTATGAAGAGAGAATTAAGGACTAGCTACCTATCTAGAAATTAAAAAGAAGAAGTATTACTATATTTTATATTTTATTTACTCATTATTTTATTATTATTATAAACTAAATTTATCTATCAAAATTTAGAACTTAAATAATATCTAACCTTTTACTTAGTTTTATCTAGTCTAATACATTTATAAGGCTAAAATCACTCTTATAATTATCCTTTAATATTAGATAGCTTTATTAATATTTACCTTCTATATATAGTCTAAATATAATATTAAATTCTAGATATTTATTAGATTAGTTAGTATTATAGGTTTTTCTATATTCTTAATTATTAAAGAATTATCTCATTTTTTTCAAGTGCTTATTTCTTCTTTATTTTTGACTATTATAATTAATAAACTATTAATATAACTTTTAAAGTATGATTATTGAATATTAGTTAGATAACTATTTAAAGTTTTAGTAGGATTTAATATTATAAGGCTAATTATAAAGTAATATATTATATATTAGACGAAGGTTTCTTAAAGACTTAAAAACAATTATTAAGAGCTTATATAATTTAGCGTTTTTCTATTCTAAGATATAGTACACTAATTTTAGATGATCATAAGTACTTAGCATTTTTTTTTTTTTAAACTTATTCCTTAAATATATTAGAATTTACTTTTAAGGAAAAGGTTTTTCTATTTATTAGGTATTAGTATATACTTATTAGATATTAGTATACCTAAGAAATATTATAAAATAAATTATAAAATAAACTATATAATACAAAAGAAGGGGATTACTACAAAAACCCCCTTTTAGCTACAAAAACCCCCTTATATAGTTAGCGTATACTATATAATAGAACACTAGTATTCTTATATATATAGTTATAATAGAAAGAAAAGCTTATAAATCATATACTACTAAATCACGTATTAAAACCTCTAGATTTCCTATCTAACCTACTATAGTTAAGAACTCTATTTTAACCTATCTTATAAGCTCCTAATTACCCTATTTTACTACTATTTTAACCATTAAAATAAGCTCTTTACCACCCGCTAACTCACTTATTAATCTATCTATTAACCTTACGACCTATCTATAAATCCTACGCTACTTAATCTCCCCCTACTCCACTACCTACTCTACTATATACTAGTTCTTAACTATAATAGCTTAGATAGGAAATCTTAAGGTTTAAATATATAATTTAGTAGTATATGATTTATAAGCTTTTCTTTCTATATATATAAGAATACTAATATTTAATTATATAATATACACTAACTATATATAATTAGAAAGGGGGTTTTTATAGCTAAAAGGGGGTTTTATAGTAATCCCCTAAGAGCGTTATTAATTAGATAAAGTAAACTACTATTTAGATAAAATAATGTCTATTTTAGGAAATTATTATAATTATATTATAATCGAGTATTTTTATAGTTATATAATCTATTACTATATCTCTATATAATTTTAAGGACTTATTATCTCGCTTAATTAATTACCTAGTTACTATAGGTAACTAGTAGACCTTACTATCGCTCTATTTTTAAGGGGGTTATAGGCGAAATATACCTATCTAGGGATAGGAATTTTATAAGTAGAATTCTCGCGTTTTCCTACTAAAATAGATAATCCTAATACTCTCTTTAATCTTAATTTTAAATACGATCTTTTAGAAGGCTATATAGAGCTAAATAACCTTAACTTTAATCTCTCTAATCTTTTTTCTAATCTCTTATCTAAGCCTAATATAGTTATATAGTTTCCACTACTCTAGGATAATATCTTAGTCTATAGAGTTAAGGAAGACTAGTACTCTAAGTCTAAGTATAAAGCTATTTAATATTTATAGTAATAGATATTATTAACTAGATATAGTCTTATAAAATAAAGCTTAACTAAGGACTAGTATAATAGAATTTATATAGTATATCTTTAGTATAACTAAGGTTATAATTATATATATAGTATCTTAGATACTAATTATTAATATAAGAGCTTAACTTAGATAAATAACTATAAATTTAAGATATATTATAATAATCTATTATACTAGCTAGAGATTAATTAAGTAGCTATTTTATCTAGCTTATATTATAGCGAGGCTATTATAATCCTAATTAAAGGCTTAAAATTAAGAATTTATAATATAACTATAATCTATTATTAATTTCTATATATCTAGTCTATTAGTAGAATATTATATAAGCCTTATAAGAGGAGATTATTTAATAATATTAATATAGAATATAACCTTAATAAATCCTTATCTTTTTCTATATATATAGTTCCCCCTTTATCTAGCCTTAAGATATCTATAATCTATATAAGCTCTTTTAATAGATTTTCTAGAGTAGGAATAGATATTTAATTATAAGATCTATCCTAAGAATAATATACTATTTTCTATACTTAGGGTATATAAGTTAAGTCTTATACTTCTCTAAGAATATTTATATATCTAATAGATAGATTATATCTATTAAACTAATTAATACTAGATATTATTACTTAATATTATTAATATAGCTTTAACTAGTAATACTTTCTTTATTAGATTCGCCTTCCTATAGAATAAGAGGAATATATTATATTACTTTTTTCGCGCTTTTAAATATATCCTTAAGCTCTATAATATCCCGCTTCTATATATAATCTTTATAGATAAAAAATAGACACTTTTAAGTACTCTATCTTTAATCTTTTAAGATATAGATTCTATACTCTAACTATAATATATTAATTAAAATATTTATAAGAAAGCTAGCCTAATAATTACTAAATAGATACTTAATCTCTTTATCTTAGATAAGCTATATTACTTAACTAATAAAAAGGAATAGTAAGATAAGACTAAAGAGTAATAAGAAAAGATAAAGAAGATATAGATTAATATTATCTATACTATAAATTTATAGAGTATATTATAGCGCTAGGAGAGACATAAATAGTAGTATAATTAGTCTATTTTTAGCGATCTACTAGCCTATATTTACTCTAAGTAAATTATTAATAATAGACCTTAATTCCTACGCTATTATACTTAGGAAAAGCTTTATTTTAATAAGGTTTCTATCTCTAGAAATAAGGTAGCTTATATATTAATTAAGCTTTAACTTAGTTACTTAAATAGTAATATTCTTACTACTTTTAAGGGCCTTAAGTAAATATTATTATAGCGATCTAGCGCTATTAAGGCCTAGATTACTAATTAGCGATTCTATTAGCTAATAAGGCCTTATTTTCTTATAGAAAACGTTATATAAAAGGTCTTAAATTATATAATCTAGAAAGTAATAGCTCTATTTTATAAATACCTACTAATCTACTAAGATAAGTCTATAATTTATAAATCTTATAAATACTTCTAGTAGTTAATAAGATTCCTATATATATATATATTATAATATTATTTTATATATAAATAACTACTATAAATAGCGGATTTCTACTATTAATAGTAGCTTATTAAGTTAAAGACTACCCTAATTAATATATAACTCTAGATTAACGACCCCCTAGTTATAACTAGCGAGCGAGATTAACTAGCGAGTATAACTAATATCTTTACCCCTACTTTAACCCCTACTTAACCCTAGAGCTAAGATATATACTATATACTATTATTATTTAAGATTATATAAGCGTAGTAGGAGATCGCCCAAGAGAGGGGGTTTAGTTAGCGAGTTTAAGATTATAGGGGGCGCTAGCGAGATAGAGATAAAGGTTATAGAAGGCGATAGCGGGGTAGAGGCTAGTAATAAGGGATATATAAGGGTATTCTAGAGTAATTCACTAGTCTTATATAATTTTGATTAGCGTAATTTAACTAAATTTAAACACGAAATTTACCTTATAAATTATAGATTTTTAGTATAAGAACCAGAACTATATTATGATTATATTATAATTATATAATTTCATTATATATATATATATATATATGTGTGTATATAGATTCTTTATTTTGATAATATAACTAAGTTATATGACTATGAAAATACTCGATTATAATATAATTATAATATTTTCCTAAAATAGACGTTATTTCGTCTAAAGAGCAATTTACTTTGTCTAATTAATAACGCTCTCCCCTAAAAGAAACCTTAGATAATTATTTATAATTTCCTATTATAAATCATATAATATATTCTCTTATACCCCTTAATAAAATACTTAGACTATATAAATAGAGCTTGATATTATAGTTCTTATACTTATAATTAACTAGTTAATAGAAAATATAGCTTATAGAGCTTCTAAGATTATAAAATAACTAATATTAAGAGATTATAAAAGATATAAAAAATATAATAGTATATAGATTAGAATTATTTTATTTTAGTAGTCAGTTTTATTAAACTTTAGAGTTAAATAAATTTCATAATTATTAAGAATTTAAAGTTAATATTTTCTCTTTATTCTAAAAGAGTTAAAGGAAGAAAGACCTTTTTAAATAATAAAGTCTAATTATATTTAAAGTCTATCTACTTTTACTATATTATAGATACTAATTATCTAGAAGTATATTATTACTCTAGTAATTTAATATAGATTTTACCCTTAAAGATTACTATTAGCAAAAGACTAAATCTAAATATACTTATAGGTTTAATTAAGATTACTTAACTATGATTTCTAGGATGTAATTTAATTCGCTTACTATAGAACTCTAATTTTGTAATAACTTTTATAGTCGTGGTTAAGCCTATCGCGAGGCCTATCTTATTAAAAATAATATATATTATTATTATATATCTTATTCTCTTCTATAACCTTTTAGACTAGATTAAACTATTATCTATTAACTTTTAGATCCCTATATTTAGTGCGTTTATAATTATTTTATATTAAGTGTTATATATTAATTTCTAGACATTTATTATATTTTAAGGACTAACCAATACTAATAGTCTTATTAGGGTTATTTTATGTATTAGAAGTAAAAGATTGGTTATAATATATACTTAAATTAAGATATCGCTTTATATATATTTATATAGATTATCTATTTCTTTAGTAGATTATATAAAAGAATAAAGAGGAGAAAAAGTTAGAATATATATATACTTTAGGCTACCATATAAGCTTTAGTTTTAACTCTATAAATATTAGATAAAAATAAAGAAAATAAGGATTATAAGGAATATATATTACGGACCTACAGGGGGCCGCACCGCCCGCGGGGTAGTTATACCTAATCATCTAGGACGGCAGGTCACGTGCAAGGCATGGTTCGGAGAACCATAGCCTAACCATAAGGGATAAACAATACGGAATAACCTAAGGGGATAGCGGAAAGGCCATAGTTCTAGATACCACAGGGATTAACTGATCGCGCGAGAAGGACGATCGTAGGATAAGGAGTATCTTACGATACGCCACGATTTATACTAAAAGAAGAGATCTTGCGATAGACCTCACCCTACGATTAGAACTATCCTATAATAGGCCATGATTCGGGCCTAATAAGGGGAATCCTAGGATATAGAGTATCCTAGGATCGATAATACCCTATAATAGACTATAGTTACTAATAACTATAGTATACCCTATAATAGATAGGATCCTAAGGTAGTTAGGTATTACGCGGTGCTAACTAGTTATAGTAAGTATCGCTTATAGTAATTATATATATATATCGAGGCTCGTCCTTAAGTCTTAGTTATAATTATATTATTACTATTAGGCCTTATATAGGCTTAGATCTATAGAGTAGACTCTTATTAGGCTACGCTAGATAGTGCGCCTAGTTAAGCTATACTTAGGATCTATATTAAGTAATAAGAGACTAAGTATATCTCTTCTAGTAGGGTAATTAACTTAAGTACGAAATAAGTATAAAGCTAGAACTATAGGTTCTAAGTAATAATATATAATTAAACGCGAAGAACTAAATATATATATAATAATAAGCGTCCTTATATATCTAATCTATTATATTACTTAATAAGTCTAGGACTTATCGCTTAATCTATTCTAGCCTTATTATATAATAAGCTATACTTATCGCCTAATAAGTTATTATATAGTCTCCTTCCTAGGATCCCTATCTTTCCTAGGATCCTAACTACCTTAGGATCCTATCTATTATAGGGTATACTATAGTTATTAGTAACTATAGTTTATTATAGGATATTACTAATCCTAGGATACTCTATATCCTAGGATTCCCCTTATTAGGTCTAAATTATAGCCTATTATAGGATAGTTCTAATTATAGGGTAAGATCTATTATAGGATCTTATTATAGACCTATAAGGGGCCGCACCGCCTATAGGGTAATTATACCTAATTATCTAGGATAGAAGGAATAATATATAGATTATATATAAGGTATAGTTTAGAGAAACTATAGCCTAACTATAAAGGATAAATAATATAGAATAATCTAGGGGGATAGTAGAAAGACTATAGTTCTAGATACTATAGGGATTAACTAATCGCGCGATAAGGATAATTATAGGATAGGGAGTATCCTATAATATACTATAGTTTATACTAAAAGGAGAGATCCTATAATAGATCTCGCCCTATAATTAGAACTATCCTATAATAGGCTATAATTTAGGCCTAATAAGGGGATCTTAGGATATAGAGTATCCTAGGATTAGTAATACCCTATAATAAACTATAGTTACTAATAACTATAGTATACCCTATAATAGATAGGATCCTAAGGTAGTTAGGATCCTAGAAAAGATAGGGATCTTAGGAAGGAGATATATAATAACTTATTAGCGATAAATATAGCTTATTAATAATAAGACTAGAATAGATTAGTAATAAGTCCTAGACCTATTAGCGATATAATAGATTAGATATATAAGGATACTTATTATTATATATATATTTAGTTCTTTATATTTAATTATATATTATTACTTAGAATCTATAGTTCTAGCTTTATACTTATTTTATACTTAAGCTAACTACCCTACTAGGAGAGATATACTTAGTCTCTTATTACTTAATATAGATCCTAAGTATAGCTTAACTAGGTATACTATCTAGTGTAGCCTAATAAGAGTCTACTCTATAGATCTAAGTCTATATAAGGCCTAATAATAATAGTATAATTATAACTAAGACTTAAGGATAAGCCTTAATATATATATATAACTACTATAAGCGATATTTACTATAACTAGTTAGCACTATATAATATATTAAATACCCTAACTTTATAAAATAATATTATAAAGTAGTAAGTAAGATAGCACTAGGAATAAGACCTATTATCCTATCTTAAATAATATCTATATATTCTTACTTAAATAGTGATAATAAGGTACTACCCCTAAGACTAAGTATAACTAACTAGATTTAAGCTAATCTTAAACTACTTAATAATTAGCTTAATACTCTTATTAAAGCCTATAGTAATAATCTACTAAATCTTAGGGACTACCTAGTATAGCTAGATACTTAAGTTATTAGCTTAGTACTAGCCTTAGTAGTATTAGTAGTTAAGCTACCTAAGGTAGAATCTTTTAATAGAACCTAGTCTAAGCTAAGAGGATTCCTTATATAGATATATATATATCTAGATATAAATTAGTAATAATTAACTAACGAAGAGAGTAAAGTTATCTTTATATTAATCTATCTCTAAGGATAAGTATAGGATTAATTTAAAGTCTATATTTAGGAATATTATAAGAAACTATATAATAAGTAGGGTATAGCTACCTAAGATATCTTCGTAGACTATAGTAACTTTATAGCCTATCTAAGTAAGATATTTAGAGAAATTAATACTACTATTAACGCTAAATAGAAGTTAGTAGCGCTCCGCTAGACTATATCTACTACTATCTATATAATATAGTTTATATAGGCTATAGCTATACTAGGATAGGCTAATTACGCCCTTATCCCGCGATATATAGAAGGACTTAAATCCTATATAAAAGACAAACTCGTATATATTAACTAACTAACTATAATAATAGAATTAATTAATATAGCTACGTAATTTAATAATTAATACTTTAATTAATAATAGGAAAAGAAAGAAGTTAAGTATTAGAGATAAAACCTAGGTTAAGGAAACCACTTTTAACTATAAGACTATAGCTATAGAGCCCTATATTAAGATAATTATAGACCCTAACTAATAGAACTTAATATAGTAAGACTCCCTAATAAAAAATAGAAAAGATATAAGAATAGTAATCTATATTTTAAATATAGAAAACTAGGATACTAAATTAAGGACTATTAAAGTAAGGAGTAGCTAGTATAATAACTTAGAGCTACTTAAGAGCGAGAGGGCTATAATAAGCTATAATAGCTATATACTATCTAATAGCTAAAAGAAGCTAAGGAATAGGAAGAGCTAAATAAAGAAGGCTAGGAACTATTATAATAATAAATAACCCTAACTAAAGAATAAATTTAGTAAAAATATAAAATAGAAGAGGTAACCTAATACTAGGATAATCTTATAAAGAAACTCTAAGAGAGAAATAATAAGGCTAAAGTAATAAGCCCTATAGGAAATAATTTCCTAGAGATAGACTAGAAAAATAATAATACTAAAATCGAAAGCTAAGGATAGACCTAATATAGAGACTAGAATACTATTAATAATAATAAGGACCTATTAATAGAAGAAGCTAAGATAGTAGTTATATAGCCCTAAGAAACTCCTAGTAGATAGAAGTATAAGATAATATTCTAGGACGACCTCCTTAAGGAACTTATATAGACTATTAGTGCTAATAATAATATATCTATATATAATAATAAGTAATACCTTATAGCTATATAATAGGCCGCTTACTTAAAGATTAATATAGTTATCCTACTTAAAATAGTTAGAGTACTTATTAACTTAGGAGTATATAGAAATTTTATAGACCTAATATATATATAATAACTAAAGGTCCCTCTTAATAAAAAGGAGAAACCTAGATCTATTATAGGGTTAAATAGAGAAAGCCTAGGAGTAAGTATTATATATAAAATATAACTATAGTTAATAATTATAGGGACTTACTTTAAAATAATCTATTTTAATATAATAAAACTAAGAGAATATAATATAGTATTAGGGATACCCTAGCTAGCTAGCTATAACCCTATTATTAAATAGAAAGTTAGATCTATTTATTTCTAGAATTATTAGTATAAGGAAGCTAACTAAATCTAGATAGATATATTAAAAGAAACGCTAGAAAAGGCACTTAGTATAGGAGTAAGTAAGCCTAAGGATATACTAATATAGGTAAATATACCTCTACTAAAGGTAATAGGCTAATAGCCTATAGATATAAGTATTATTAGGAACCTAGAATAGCGACTAAGTATATTAAATAATAAGCTTATAGTAAATATTATAGTATATAAAGATATAATAGCCCTCTATATAATAGAGGAAGGAGTACTAGAACTCCTAGAGGAGTACTATAGGTTCTAGGATATATTTATACTACTACCTATTAGTTAGCTACTAGAGTATAGACTATATAATTATAAGATTAACCTTATAGAGGGTAAGGAACTAATCTATATAAAAATCTACTAACTATCTAAGAAGGAGTCTTAGATATTAAGGGAATATATTAATACTAACCTAAAGAAAGATTATATCTAATACTCTATCTTATTAGTAGGGTATCTAATCCTATTTATATTAAAAAAGGATAGGAGTTTATAACTATATATTAACTACTAATAACTAAATAGAATTATAAAGAAGGATAGATATCTACTACTCCTAATCTAAGAGATATAGGACTAAATCTATAGAGCTAAATACTTTTTAAAATTTAATATTATAGAGGCCTATAATTACCTATATATTAAGGAAGGGTATAAATAGAAAATAGCCTTCTAGACTAAGTTTAGATACTATAAATATATAGTAATACTATTTAGGCTTACTAATATACTAGTATTATTCTAACGCTTTATTTTTAGTATACTAGAAGATTACTTAGATATATTTATAGTAGCCTATCTAGATAATATCCTAGTGTTCTCTAAAACCCTAGAAAAATATAGGGAATATAATAGGAAAGTACTTTAGAAGCTATAAGAAGCTAAAGTAACTCTTAAGCTAAAGAAATATAAATTCTATATATAAGAAATAGGATTCTTAGGATATATTATTACTAGCGATAGATTTAGTATAGAAGAAGAAAAGATTTAAAGTATCCTAGAGTAGCTATAACTAAGAAACCTTAGAGAAGTATAATAGTTTTTAGGACTATATAACTATTACTAAAGAAGTATAGATAGCTTCGGGAAAATAGCTATAGGACTTAACGAACTTACTAAGAAAGATTAGAAATAGGAATAGAATAAAGAAGTAGAGAAGTTATTCTAAGAACTAAAGTAACTATTTAAAATAAGACTAGTATTATATACTTTTAACCTAGACCTATCTATTATAATTAAAACTAATATATTAGACTATACCCTAGGGGTAAGAATAACCTAAGATATAACTATAAATAATAAAGATAGACCTAAGATAATCGCCTTTTAGTCGCGGAAAATAATATAAGTAGAAATTAACTATAATATCTATAATAAAGAAATACTAGCTATAGTATTAGCTTTTAAAATCTAGAGACTATATCTTAAGGGAGCTAAATATTAAATACTAGTTAAGTCTAACTATAAAAACCTTATATTCTTTATAATAATAAAAGAGCTTACTAGAAGGTAAGTATACTAGAGCGAAATACTATCCTAGTATAATTATAGGATCGAATATTATAGTAGAAGAAGTAATAGCTAAGTAGATATACTTAGCTAAAGGCTAGACTATAAGATTAGAGTTAAAGAAGCTATATTAGCTATATTAATATTAGATAATAAAGGAAACCTAATCTATAACTACTAAATACTTATTACTATTAGTAAGTTATAAGATAATATATAGCTATAATAGATTAAGGAAATAATAGCTACTAATAAAGCTCTATAATAAATAATTACTAATAACGAAAATAGATAAGTAATTATAAATAAAGGACTACTTATAATATATAGCTTAGTCTATATCCTAGGACTATTATAAAAAGAAATTATTAAAAAGTATTATAATAAACCTACTAGTAGATACTAAGGAGTTAAAAAGATAATTAAACTTATTATTAGAAACTTCTATATCCTAAATATATATAAGAAAGTATAGAATTACATTAAGAAGTACGATACTTATATTAAGGATAAACTAACTAGATACCTACCCTATAGATAGATATAAATACTAGAAGCACTAAAGAAACTATAGGAATAGATTACTATAGATTTTATTATAAAGCTATTAGAATTAGAAGGATATAATATAATTATAGTTATAGTTAATAGACTTACTAAATATACTTATATAATCCTAATAATAGAGAAAATAATAATAGAATAAATAGTAAAACTATTAGTAACCTATATCTTTATAAACTATAGATTACCATAAATTATTACCTCTAATAGAGATAAACTCTTTATATTAAATATATAGTATTTATTTATAGACTAAATTAGTATTAAGTATAGACTCTCTATTACTTATTATCTATAAACTAATAGCTAAATAGAGTAAGTTAATTAGATACTAGAGTAATATCTAAGATATTATATAAACTACTAGTAAAATAATTAGGTAAGACTATTACTAATTATATAGTTTATATATAATAATATAATATATATAATAACTAAAGAATCACTATTCTTCGCGAACTATAGATATAATCCTAGTATTATTAGAGAACTAATTAGTAACTATATAATAGTAGAATTATTAAGGATTCTAGTTATAGATATTAAATAGCTATATCTCTAAATAATAAGGGATATTAAATTCTTTAATTTTTAGATAAAGATATATTTTAATAAAAAACGATAGAGAGGGCCTAAGCTATAAAAGGGGGATAAAGTATATCTACTATACTAAAATATTAAAACTAAATAACTAAGCGATAAGCTAGACTATTAAAAGTTAGGACCTTTTATAATTAAAGAAAAAATAAGACTAGTTAATTACTATTTATAACTACCTAATAGCATAAAAAGAATTTATCTAATATTCTATATTTTATTATTAGAATATATACTAGAAGAAATACCTATCGCTACTAATATTAAACTTATAGAAGACACTAAATAAGAATATAAAGTAGAAGAAATTCTAAATTATAAAAGAGTTAATAGTAAGTACTACTATCTAGTTAAGTAGTAAGGATATAATATCTTAGATAATATATAGGAGCCTATTAAGAACCTAATAGGCTACCCCTAGCTAGTTTAATAGTACTATCTCTAGAAGAAGAGGACTATATTATACTAGATAAAAGTAAAGCTAAGTTAATTTTATCCTAAAAGAAGAATAATAAAGGACTAGTAGATATAATTATCTATATTAAAGTAGGATCCTTTAATATAGCTATAAGGACCTAAGGGTTATTAATAAAGGAAAAACTAGAATATTTATTAGTGGCCTAAATAGATTCCTTCTTATAATCTTTTTAATAATTAGTCTTAATATATTTCTTTTTAAGATAATCTAATTCTTTCTTTTTATAATACTTAAGTTCTTCTAACTTAGCGATCTCTTTAAAATCATAGGTAATAAAGTTACCTAAATACTTAAGTAATAGTTACTCTTAGGCCTTAAGATAAAGTAACTTAGATAAGGCTATATACTTCTTATTAGCTAGCGAAGAATAAGTATTAAGGAGATAACGCTACTTAGTATTAGAATATAAAGGATAAGATATAGTATACTTTATACTACTACTACCCTTTATATAAGAACTATAATAATCTAAGAAGTTAGATTAGATATATACTCTTTTAAGGCGAATATAGTAATTATAAGGAACGATAGATTAATAATCTTCTATAGAAATATAATTACTTAGTTAATTCTTTTAAATAGAAGACTTAGATAAAGATATAGCGATAAGATTATAGCTAAAGAAATAAAAAAGGAAGAAGGAACTAATACTTACTAAGAGAGGGAGTAGATAGTTATAAAGTATAAGAGTCTTTAGGGATAAAGACCTAGAAAAGGAGAGGGTGATATTATAAACCTATAGGGGGCTATACCGCCTATAGGGTAGTTATACCTAATTATCTAGGATAATAGATTATATATAAGGTATAGTTCGGAGAACTATAGCCTAACTATAAGGGATAAATAATATAGAATAACCTAAGGGGATAGTAGAAAGACCATAGTTCTAGATACTATAGGGATTAACTAATTACGCGAGAAGGATAATTATAGGATAAGGAGTATCTTATAATATACTATAATTTATACTAAAAGGAGAGATCCTATAATAGACCTTACCCTATAATTAGAACTATTCTATAATAGGCTATAATTTAGGCCTAATAAGGGGAATCCTAGGATATAGAGTATCCTAGGATTAATAATACCCTATAATAGACTATAGTTACTAATAACTATAATATACCCTATAATAGATAGGATCCTAAGATAGTTAGGATCCTAAGAAGATAAGGATCTTAGGAAGAAGACTATATAATAACTTATTAGCGATAAGTATAGCTTATTAACGATAAGACTAGAATAGATTAGTAATAAGTCCTAGACTTATTAATAATATAATAGATTAGATATATAAGGACGCTTATTACTATATATATATTTAGTTCTTCGCGTTTAATTATATATTATTACTTAGAATCTATAGTTCTAGCTTTATATTTATTTTATACTTAAGCTAATTACTCTACTAGGAGAGGTATACTTAGTCTCTTATTACTTAATATAGACCCTAAGTATAGCTTAACTAGGCGCACTACCCTAGCGTAGCCTAATAAGAGTCTACTCTATAGATCTAAGCCTATATAAGGCCTAATAGTAATAGTATAATTATAACTAAGACTTAAGGATAAGCCTTATTATATATATATAATTACTATAAGTAATACTTACTATAACTAGTTAGTACTATATAATAATATACTATAGGAGATAATAGAAAACCACTTTATATAGTAGATATAGAAAGTATATATTATATAGTGCTAACTAGTTATAGTAAGTATCGCTTATAGTAGTTATATATATATATTAAGGCTTATTCTTAAGTCTTAGTTATAATTATACTATTACTATTAGGCCTTATATAGGCTTAGATCTATAGAGTAGACTCTTATTAGGCTATACTAGATAGTGCGCCTAGTTAAGCTATATTTAGGGTCTATATTAAGTAATAAGAGACTAAGTATACCTCTCCTAGTAGGGTAGTTAGCTTAAGTATAAAATAAGTATAAAGCTAGAACTATAGATTCTAAGTAATAATATATAATTAAACGCGAAGAACTAAATATATATATAGTAATAACTATCTTTATATATCCTAGTCCTTCCTATAATCCTATCCTACTATTAGGATAGGTCTATTCCTATTAATAGGTTAGATCCGTTCTATTTAAATAGATAGGTTACTATCTAATTACTAAGGGTTAGGTCTTATATAATCGTTAGTCTTAGGGTAGTAAGTTAATAGAAGTCTAGTCTATAGAGTAGTATATATATAGGATATCCTTTAATACTCCTATTCTAGGTTATTCTACTACTAAGCGCTTAGGCGAGATCACTAAGTATTAGTGCTTATATAATTTATAATATAATCGCTTTTTTATTTAGATATAGTATTTCTAATTATACTTAGGTAGCTAATACTAGCCTACCTTATATATAACTCCTAGTCCGCTAATTCCTCTCCTAGGAATTAGTTAGTTCCCTAACCCCTACTTTCGTTATAGGCTAAGTAGGTCTATAATATTACCTTCCCCTCTTTTAGTTCTTTATCCTTAAAAAAAGAAGGGTCTTCCCTTATAGGCGCTAGCTCCCCTTAGATAAGTGCGGTCCTCTATTTTTTTAGTTTTTCTTTATTTTCTATAACTAACTATATCTTCCTCTAGTATATCTAGTTATAAACTATATTAACTAATTAAGCATAAGGGTTTTAAATCCCTTATTCCTTATTCTCGTTATACTTATCTTTATTATATCTATATTTATTCTAATTATTTAAAAAGTTATTCTTATTATATTCGCGCTAGTTAGGGCACTAAGTGCGAAATACCTAACTAATCCTTTATAGATTCTAAATAATATCGCCTTCTAAAATCTTAGTCCTTCCTTTATAACTAAGAGGAGGAGCTCCTTAAGGCTTAAGCTAAGATTATTACTAAACTAATATATATCTATAAGTAGGAACGCTTATTACGAAAATAGGCTAGCGATTTTATTATACACGAATATAAGGATATTATAGAATTAGAGGAACTTAAATATTATAAGAAAGAAGAATTAGATCGCCTTAAAAAAGAGTATATTAAGGTCGATTAGCTAAAAGATTATAAAGCTAAGGCTACTTAGGCCACTATTAAGTATTTTAGCCTTACTACTAAGAACCCTTAGGTTCTTATAGCTATATCTAAAGATACTACTCTAACCTAGATAATAGTATTAGTTAATCTATCTTCCTTAACTAATTAGTCTAATATTAATTTTAACGCCTTCTTTACTATTATCCTATATAGGTCTTCTTCGCCTTCTAGTAATATCGTTAAACTAATTAGTAGTAGCCCCTTAAGTTCTTAATAGATTCCTATATATTTTCTAAGATAGGGTATCCTTACTACTTTACTAAAAGTTATTACTAATTATTATACTATCTATCTACTAGGATTTCCTTAACTTTATATTTATCTTTACTAGTATCCTTAATTTCTATATTTATAGCGATTTCTATATTATCTAGTGCTTTTTCTAATAACAAAATATAAAATACTAGATAGATTCTATTTATACTCTCTAGTAATCTTAGTTTATAATTTATAAGTCTAGTTTTTTCTTTAATTATAAAAGGTCCTAGTCACTTATAGTTAAGTTTATCGCTTAGTTACTTAGTTTTAATATTCTAATATAGGAGATATACTTTCTCCCCCTTTTATAGCTCTAGTCCCTCCCTATAGGTTTTATTATAGTATCTTTTCGCCTATAGATTAAAGAACTTAATATCCCTTATTATTTAGAGGTATAGCTACTTAATTCCTATAGCTAGAATCTATAATAATTCTACTACTATATAGTTACTAATTAGGTCTCTAATAATTATAGGATTATATCTATAATTCGCGAAGAATAGTGATTCCTTTATTATTATATATATTATATTATTATATAAAAATTACGCGATTAGTAGTAATTCTAACTAATTATTCTATTAGTAGTTTATATAATATTATAGATATTACTCTATTATTTAGTTTATTCTTTCTATTTAGTTATTAGTTTATAGGTAATATATAGTAGAGAGTCTATACTTAATACTAATTATATCCGCGAATAAATACTATATATTTAAAGTAAATAACTTATCTTAGTTAGATATAATTCACTTTAGCGATCTATAATTAGCGAATATATTCCTAACTAGAATTAAGGCTATCTACTTAGCGTTAATCTTCTCTATAGTTAGGATTATATATATATACTTAGTTAGCTTATCTATAATTACTATAATTATATTATTCCCTTCTAACTCTAGTAGCTTTATAACGAAGTCTATTATAATCTATTCCTATAGTTTCCTAGATATCTTAGAGATCTATATTTCTCTATATAGTAGGTATCTTATTAGCTTATCCTATAGATATATATTATATTTTCTAATATATTTTTAGACTTTCCTATATAGACCTAGGATAAAGAAGTAATAAGTAATTAATTCTACTATCTTTTCGATCCCTAGGTATCCTCTTATAGGTTTATCGTAATATTTCTAGATAATTTCGTCTTATATTAATCTAGGGATATAGATAAGTCTATATATAAGTAGTATCCCCTTATCTAGGATTACTTTCCTATTTTTATTATTAAGTATCTATTATAAGGCTTTATTCTTAGTGATTACTTCTTTAATTTATTATAATTAGGTATTATCCTATAGCTTACTTATTACTATAAGGGTTTAGTGGTTATAAATTAGGTTTCTATTTTTATCTATTATTAATATAGCTAGTATAGCCTCTTTAACTCCTATCTTATAGTCTAGTTATTAGCTAAGTATATCCGCTTAACTATTAGCTTTCCTATTATAGTATTTAATTCTATAATTATATTATAATAGTGTTTTAGCCTATTATACTTACCTTCTTATAAGTTCTTTTATAGTTATAAAGAATATAAGGTTTTTATAGTCTAACTTAACTAAAATCTAGTGCTTAGCTCCCTCTAGATATAGTCTCTAAATTTTAAATACTAATACTATAGCTAGTAGTTCTTTATTATAGATATTATAGTTAAGCTCTATATCTATTATCTTTTATAACTAGAAGATAACTATCTTAGGTCTAGATATTCTATTAATTATTATTTCTTATATAAGCCTTACTCTAATAGCGAAATCTAATATATTAGTTTCTATTATAATTAATAGTTTAGGGTTAAAGATATAGAGAATAGATCTCGCTTTAAATAGTTCCTTTAGTCCTTTAAATAACTTTTCTACTATTTCGTCCTAGTTCTATTAATAGTCTTTCTTTATAAGTTTATTAAGTCTTATTATAATTTCTTTAAAACTATCTATGCTTTTTTAGTAGTAATTATATAGTCCTAAGAATTATTATACTTTTTTAAGGTTTCTTAGTTATAGCTATTCTAGAATACTCTAAATCTTTTCTTCCTCTATACTAAATCTATTACTACTAATAATATATCCTAGAAACCCCGTTTCTTATATATAGAATTCGTATTTCTTAAGCTTAAGAGTTACTTTAGCTTCTTATAGCTTTAGGAGTACTTTCCTATTATATTCTTAATACTCCTCTAAAGTCTTTAAGAATACTAGGATATTATCTAGGTATACTACTATAAATATATCTAGATATTCTTCTAATATACTAAAAATAAAGCGTTAGAATAATACTAGTATATTAGTGAGTCTAAATAGTATTACTATATATTTATAGTATCTAAATTTAGTTTAGAAGACTATCTTCTACTTATATCCTAATTTAATATAAAGGTAATTATATATCTCTATAATATTAAACTTCGAGAAATATTTAGCTCTATAAATCTAATCTTAGATTTCTTAAATTAGTAGTAGTAGATATTAGTCTTTCTTTATAATTAAGTTTAGTTATTAATAGTCTATATATAGTTATAGACTTCTATCTTTTTTAGTATAAATAGGATTAGATATCCTACTAATAATATTAAGTATTAAATATATCCTTTCTTTAGGTTTACTTTAATATATTCCTTTAGTACCTAAGATTCCTTTTTAGATAGCTAGTAAATCTTTATATAGGTTAGTTCCTTACCTTTTATAATATTAATTTTATAGTTATAAGGTCTATACTCTAGTAGCTAGTCTATTAATAGTACTATAAATATATCCTAGAACTTATAGTACTCTTCTAATAGTTCTAGTGCTTCTTCCTTTATTATATAAAGGGCTAATATTTCTTTATATATTATAATATATTCCTTAAGCTTATTATCTAATATATTTAGTCTCTATTCTAGATTCCTAATAACGCTTATATCTATAGGCTATTAGCCTATTACCTTTAGTTAAGGTATATTTATCTATTTTAGTGTATCCTTAGGATTACTTACTCCTATACTAAGGTCTTATATAGATTATCTCGTTTTACTTATCTATTATCTTTCTACCTATTAATAGTTATAGCTATTAAACTATATTATCCTAGTATCTTACTAGATAGTTAGATTATAGCGTTATAGCTATAGTATCCTAAGGACTATATTATATCCTTTAATAGGTATAATATTAAAACTAATAACCTCGAAATAGTTTCTAATAATTATTAGTTATAGTTTAGTCTTATATATTATTACTAGTCTAAGGGGTTCTTTATTTAGCCTAATAATAGATATAGCTTTCTATTTCTTAGCCTCTAGTACCTATAGTTATTATATATATCTTAGGTCTATAAAGTTTCTATATACGCCTAAGTTAATTAGTACTTTAACTATTTTAAGTAGGATATTTACTTCTACTTTTAGATATACTCCCTATTATATTATTATAAGATATTATCGCTTATAGGTTTAAGTCTTCCCCTTCTTAGATTAACTTTACTATTTATTATATATAGATATATTATTATTAGCACCTATATTTTATATAAGCTTATTAAGGAGTTTATCTTAAAACGTAACTTTATATTTTTATATCTTAGGAGATTCTTAGGGCGTATTTTAACTTATAACTCTTAGTATTTTATATTTTATATCTTATAACCCTACTAATCCTAGGATTATAGTTATAGGTCCTAGGTCACTATATCCTATATCTTAGGGCTAATTAGCTCCTAGGACCTTAGTTATACGTTCCCCTTAGTTATATATCCTAGTTCCTAGGACCTCGTCCTTAGGTCCTAGTTCTTAAGTTATTATATCCTAGGACCTAGAGTTATTCTAGTATCTATATTAAGTCTAGTCTTAACTCTTAACTCTAGTATTATTATTCTTCTAGTCTATTTCTAGGAATTTACTTTCTATAGGGCTTAGTACTTTAGCCTTATTATTTCTTTCTTAGAGTTTCCTTATAAGATTATTCTAGTATTAGATTATCTTCTCTAATTTATCCTTATACTAAATTTATTCCTTAGTTAGGTTTATCTATTATCGCGATAGTTCTTAATCTTCTTTATTTAGTTTTTCCTATTCTTTAGCCCCTTCTAGCTATTAGATAGTATATAGCCACTATAGCTTATTATAGCCTTCTCGTTCTTAAGTAGCTCTAAGCTATTATACTAGCTACTCTTTACCTTAGTAGTCCTTAATTTAGTGCCCTAGTTTTCTATACTTAAAATATAGATTACTAATCTTTCGTCTTTTTTATTCTTTATCTAGGAGTCTTACTATATTAAGCTCTATTAGTTATAGCCTATAATTATCTTATTTTAGGGCTCTATAGCTATAGTTTCTTAGCTAAAAATAGTTTCCTTAACCTAGATTATATCTCTAATATTTAACTTCCTTCTTTTCTTATTATTAGTTAAAGTACTAATTATTAAACTTAGTGATCTAGTTAATAAGCTCTCTTATCATGGTTAGTTAGTTAATTCGCGCTAAGTTATCTAGGATATAGGATTTTAATCCTTCTATATATTATAGGATTAATATATAGTTATCCTATCCTAGTACTACTATAACTTATATAAACTATATAGTATATACTATAGTAGAGGTAGTTTACTAGAGTACTATAAGTTTCCTTTCTATAGCTATAGTCGTGTTAATTTCTCTAAATATCTTACTTAGATAGATCACGAAGTTATTATAGTTTATAAAGATATTTATTATAGTAGAGCTCTATTCATTATATATCTTTTTTATAGTATTTATAGATATAAACTTTAAACTAGTCCTATACTTATCCATGAAGGTAGATTAATATAAAGATAACCTTATTTTCCTTATTAGTTAATCGCTATCTATTTATATCTAGATATATCTATATCTATATAAGGAATCCTCTTAGCTTAGATTATATTCTATTAAATAGCTCTACCTTAGGAAGCTTAACCACTAATATAGCTAACGCTAGTACTAAGCTAATAATCTAGGTATCTAGCTACGCTAGGTAGTCCCTTAGGTTAGATAAGTTATTACTATAGGCCTTAGCGAGGGCGTTAAGTTAGGTATTAATCTATTTAAGATTAGCTTAAATCTAGTTAATTATATTTAGTCTTAGGAGTAGTACCTTATTATTACTATCTAGATAAGGATATATAGATATTATTTAAGGTAGGATAATAGGTCTTATTCCTAGTGCTATCTTACTTACTACTTTATAATATTATTTTATAAAGTTAGGGCGTTTAATATATTACGCGGTACTAACTAGTTATAGTAAGTATTACTTATAGTAGTTATATATATATATTAAGGCTCGTCCTTAAGTCTTAGTTATAATTATACTATTATTATTAGGCCTTATATAGGCTTAGATCTATAGAGTAGACTCTTATTAGGCTATACTAGATAGTGCGCCTAGTTAAGCTATACTTAGGGTCTATATTAAGTAATAAGAGACTAAGTATACCTCTCCTAGTAGGGTAGTTAGCTTAAGTATAAAATAAGTATAAAGCTAGAATTATAGGTTCTAAGTAATAATATATAATTAAACGCGAAGAACTAAATATATATATAGTAATAACTATCTTTATATATCCTAGTCCTTCCTATAATCCTATCCTACTATTAAGATAGGTCCGTTTCTATTAATAGATTAGGTCCATTCTATTTAAATAGATAGATTACTATCTAATTACTAAGGGTTAGGTCTTATATGATCGTTAGTCTTAGGGCGGTAAGTTAATAGGAGTCTAGTCTATAGAGTAGCATATATATAGGATATCCTTTAACACTCCCGTTCTAGGTCGTTCTACCACTAAGCGCTTAGGCGGGATCACTAAGCACTAGTGCTTACGTGATTCGTAACGTAATCGCTTTTTTATTTAGACGTAGTATTTCTAATTATGCTTGGGTAGCCGATACTGGCCTACCTTACACGTGACTCCTAGTCCGCTAATTCCCCTCCTAGGAATCAGTTGGTTCCTAACCCCTACTTTCGTTACAGGCTAAGTGGGTCCGTAATAGTATAATATTAGAAAAGCTTAAGAAGTATAAACATTAATAATAATATAGTAGGGCTAACTAGGATAGAGGCTTAGTTAGTAGGTATATAACTAATAATATAAGAGATTAGCTGATTATAAATAGCTAACTTACCTCAATTCCTCTATATTAAGGCAAGAATAACCTCTTATCTTTAAAATTGTTTCCTTTCTAAAGGACTAATCTATTAAAATAATATAAATTATATTACCTTATAATTTAGATCTATACAAATCTAGTACTATTTCTTATCTAATGTATATTTTCTTTACTATCTTTATTATAGCGCAACCTTACTATAAGGACATGATATTAGGATACGCTAATATAATGCCTAATCCTACCCAACCTACTCCTGAAAAGCACTTAAATAACTCACTTAACCAGGGTTCTGCCCCATTATGTATATATCTGACACACTTAAGGAATAAGTTCATTTCTTAAGGATTAGTCTCTGTCTAATTTACGTTTGAATTATATATGACATCTTTGACCTTGCCTAGTCAATATCATTTATCTTAACAATCTTCTTACCTAGTCTTTTTCTCCTTAGAATTATACCTAGCTCTACTATATATATATATCCATTGAGCACTCTTAGCTATATGGCTAGATCTTTAGGCTATAACGAAAATATACGGTAAAACATAATATAATCGACGAAAAAAACACTAACTTCCATGGCCCGCCGTTAAGCGAACAAATAGTAGATGCTCCATCCGAAGCTCTATAGTATAATAGAACATGCCCTAATTTAATCAAATATTACTGAATATGAATAAAGAGGATAAGTTGCATTCGTACTCAAGGCGATAGCCGTAGGTTACCTGAGTATTATCGCAAAGAAATTTGGGCTAGGCTGTGCCATAACCCGCAAATGGGTAGGTCAAGTCAACCCGCAACCCGAACCCGCAAACCCGATGGGTAGGTCGAGTCAACCCGCAACCCTCCCCATGCGGGTTGCGGGTTGGGTTGCGGGTTACCCACGCTAGCCCACCTTTACATAAAATTCTAACACTATCCCTAAATAGGATGGATAAATCTGATTATTCATATGATTAATTACTGTTATTTACATATGTTTCGGTCACGCGTATGAATTTCTGGTTATTCAATAATAAGTAACATGAATTTGAAAGAAATTAGGTTGTATGTAAAAAGAGCGAGTCTGGTAATAGTAATATTCTTAAAATTCAATATAGTTAAAGTAGGTTATGGTTGTTTAAAGGAGTTTGGGTGGGAAATGATTGGTTAAGTTGGGAATATATATTCTTAACATGGAACTGTTGAAGTGCATTTACTAGAAGATCATATCAACTTCTTTGCCCTTGTGTTATAATTAGCTTAATTTAAACGTTCTTAGACTGCAATTAATATATTATCCTAATGTTACTTTAGATTTAGACTTGTTTTATTATTGTATCTTCTTGATTAACCAGGACATCAGTTTAAAGTTGATCTATTACTGCTAAGTATACCTAAGGATTTAAGAAGGTCAACCTGTTGGGATATTTTGGGTAAATGGGTAACCTGCAAATTCAATGGGTTATTGCGGGTTTCTCGCGGGTTTCTCGCGGGTCTGTTGTGGGTTCTCGCGGGTTCTTGCGGGTTCTTTGCGGGTTCTTTGCGGGTTACCCAAAAATCCATTAAATCTACCCAATAGGAATCGTAGATTATAGATTAAGTTATGATAGATCAACATACTCAGTTTTTAACCATGCAGCGCAATCACATCCCCTGTTTATCACTGAATCCACGAATTCGCAGTCTGAAAAAATTCCTCGTAAGTGCCCATAGTCTCATATTCTTCTAAAGCATCTATTCCCCCTCTTTGCTTTTTATATGTCTCAACTCCAATACTCTGATGCTGATGGCTTCTCATCATCTATCTACGATGGTGATATAGACAATCTTACTTTTCTTCCACCAGAGAACTCGCATCTATTATACACATCCGAACTCTCAGTCAGCCAGCAGACAATTAATTCCTTTGATCAAGAGTTTCTTCGACCATCCGCTCCTCTTACGATCCCTTTATCTCTTACACGCGTTGGCCCAGATCGTCGAAAGGGTTACGTCCTCTACGAGAACATGACACATAGTGATTGGGTGGATTGGTGGCTTCAGACTGACCTTGGGAAACAAAGTAGGATACGTTGGGACTCAAAACACCATTCTGAAGTTTGGAGCCAGTTCGATCAGGTAGCAAATGCCTCTGATGGTGCGCCAAAGGTGATGTGTAAACGTTGCGGGCAGATCCTTGAGCATCCCCAATCTCTATGCGCTGGAACTACTATGCGCCATGGAACTTCGTCAATGAATAAGCATTTAAAGGGTATCAATTGTCGCAATTCCACCAAAAACAAGACGCAAATATCTGGTATTACCCAGTTTATACAGACAGCTGTAAGTATCAAATATTTATCTTTTCTTCTAACTACTTTAATATTGATTTTCATAGAGCAGAAACCCTTCAACCGATCAGAAATTTACACAGGATACATGGGAACAGAAGCTTCTTACTTTCCTTACCGTTGCACGGCTTCCGTTTCGACTAGTCGAGCACCCTGAATTCCACAGCCTTATCAGAATGGCCCAAACCGCCCCAACGTGCCCTGAGATCCCCTCACAAAAAACCATTCGACGCCGGCTACACACTACGGTGAAGGAGAGACAGGAGGATATACTCCAGAACTTACCCGCTGGGTCTAAGATATCGATCGCGCTTGATTGCTGGACATCTCCATTCTCACAGGCATTTATGGCTATCAGTGGCTATTTCATTGATGAGGACTGGCAGTATCGTGAGATCCTTCTTGGATTCGAACCGCTTTATGGAACACACTCTGGTGCGAATCTAAGTGTAGTTCTCCTCGAGACCCTTCAGCGACATAAAATTGAGGATCGAGTTCTTGCAATTGTTACTGATAACGCATCAAACAACAAGACGTTAGTCGATACTCTCCAGCAATCTATGTCAGATGATATTACCCTAATACGGGTTCCCTGTATCGCTCATGTTATTCAACTCAGTCTGAATGAGCTTCTGGGATCTATGAAGGCTGACCCTCTGAATGAGACAACTGAAGTACGATGGACTGAGCAGCGGTCCCAGTCAGCTCGCATGAATGCGAAGCATCATGGACGAGAGATTGTGAGAACGTTAACTAAGGAAAGGGATTTTACTAGCCATATCATAATCCAATCAATATTACTAACTAATTCTCTAGATTCGCAGTCTTGCCATCTATATCAACGCTAGTCCTCAACGCCGGGAAGCGTTCTACAAACTTCAATCTGAATCAGTCAAACTTACGCCTATTCAAGATGTCAAAACACGTTGGAACTCCACATTCCTTATGCTTCGCCGTGCGAAGCGACTCCAATCTATCTTTAATCCTTTCTGTGAGGAATATGATCGGATGGATTTGATGCTAGACGACGAGGAGTGGCGGCAGATTGATTATCTCCTCTGGATCACACAGCCATTTTTTGAGTTTACTAATGAACTTTCGAAGACAAAAGATGTCACGACCCATCATATCTTCAAGATTTATAACAAGCTGTTTGAACATCTTGAGCTAGCGATTTCCCAACTCCAAAGAAAGAAGGCTACTTGGAAAAAGAAGATGCTTGAAGCACTTCAGGCTGCCCAGCAGAAGCTTCGAGATTATTACTCTGAAACAGATAATATCCGAGGTGACCTTTATGCAATTGGCACCATTATTGCGCCAGAGAATAAGCTCCAGTTCTTTATGACCGACGACTGGTCTGATCAATGGCGCCAGAGATACCGACAAAGCTTTAAGGATTACTTAGTCCCCTACCAAAGCCGTCTTGCCAATGGACATGATTCCACTCACTCCCAATCATCGACTAGGGTAGGATCACGCCTAGAAATGATGCTAAAAGGGAAAAGGCAACAGGCAGCACCGCGTGACGAAGTTACGCAGTATCTTGATAGCGGTAAGTTTCATCTCTCTCTTATACTTAATTATTATTAATATTCTCTTTAGATATAGTTGAAGTTGCTCCTCTAGCGTTTTGGAGAGAGAATCAGTACCGATTTCCAGCACTTGCAAATCTCGCTCGGGATGTCCTTTCAGTTCCAGCATCTGGTGCTGGCGTTGAACGACTATTTAATACTGCTCGTGATATTTGCCACTACCGCAGAGGGAGACTAAATGCCACAACTATTCAAGAATTGATGATGTTCCTTTGCACTTCAAGGTTTGATATGCAAGAAGAGCAGTTTAAGTTCTTGAAGGAGTTTTACTCTTATGATGAGATTGAAGCAGCAAATGAAGAGAGAGATGATCCACCAGATCAGTTTCATCTTGATCCAATCAGTGACGATGAGGAAGAGGATACACAAGGGCAAGAGGAGGCTCAAAGGTCTAAATCACCTGAAGATCATGATAATCTTGATTTGCCTATGATAGAAGGGGTAGATACTCAAATACGCACATCAGGGAGAGTGCGTAAGCGTGTTAGACGTGAAGACAGTGACTACCTATATGATTAGCCTTTTATCCAATATATTCACTTTACATAACATTTACTTCAATGATTCACTAACAAAGTTTCTGTTTAAAAAACTACTAAGCTGTACTAGTAATACTCAAAAATACAAGTAAATCCTACATAATTTATGCAGAGAGAGCTATTTCTATGTTTGTCCTGTTTGACGACCCATTGGGTAACCCGCAAACCCGCGCGGGTTTTCCATAAGCACCCATAACCCGCGTGCGGGTTGAACAGACCGACCCATTTCCCTACCCATAGGGAGGATGGGGCGGGTTCGGGTGCGGGTTCTTGCGGGTCATGGCACAGCCTAATTTGGGCTATATAATCCCAGCAATCTATTTAAAATTCTGTCTTCCAATTCCGTCAGCTCGGCATCACGAACTTTAGTAGTGTCATTCGCATAGGAGAGAGTGCATCTCGGTAGCTTGGCTTCAAATCACTATACTGAACAGTCACAATCGAATCATGACTAGCCCCAATAATATACGCATTAGTTCACCTAGGGATATTGGAGGGGTATGAGACATGACAGAAAAGCGAGGATCATATTGTTCTAATTCTTGCGTCAGACATTATTAATGTAGTGTCTTTCATAAAATATAGCTTATATGCCTCTTGGAATCCAGTGAAACTGTGGTCTCCAATCCACATATCAATATTATAGTCAATCTAATTTAGTCGTTGATGCACCGTAATATGAGATCTCCAAAGCAACACCTTTCGAACGTAATCGTCTAGTGCTTCATATCGCTCTCCTTCTAGTCCTGTCTGGTACCATAACCATGGCAATGATTTCCGGGTGGCTAATCCTAAGACAGCTCCCTAATAGAAAATGTGCTGCTCTATTACCTTCTAATGTAAACGGCCACTTGCCGGGATCCAACAAGTAGGATGCCATATCCGACTAGGACATTGATAGAAGTTTATGAAAAGAGATCAGGGGAACACATCTACTTCAGGGAAGCGTTATGAACAGGATAGCTCATGGAATTGGTATTGTAAGTCTACGTCACGAGTCAATAGACCACCCGTGTGATTAATCCAAATTGGAATCAGTGGCAAAGCTTTCAGGCTGGTGTGGGTCTATTATTCGGCACTACTAAGGATCCTTCCATCGAGATAACCTCCCAGTAGGTCTTAATGCCCCAAACGCCATTGAGCTATCAGACAGGTTTTGATATAGGTCCACCCGGGGTTTGAAGGATACTACGTAGTCAATAGAGGTTGTTGAAGGAACTTCAGTACTTGAAAATGACGGCAGCTTGGTTTTGCCAACTATCACGCCTCACAGCTCAACACGGCGCTCCACGAAGGCCGAGCTGGAGCTTTGAATTCCACAAATCATGCCCAAGCCCGACTTCCAAGTGTTGTAAAACTCTCAGAAAAGTTATTTTCGAACGATAATCGGAATCCACTTAGTGGTTTATCGGAATACAGGGGGAGAGGTGAAAAGACCAGAGGGCACCGCCGTGCCAAGGCTCAAACCACCCCGAGATATCACTTTTTCAAAGAAACAAAGCTGCAACTTATTTTACAGCCGACGAACACTCTTTGCATGTTTTGATTAGCTAGACCGGTTCGTGAAATAATCATCGGGATGACTGTGGGGGTTAAAGCGTCCAGACTGTCAGAGTAGATGCGCGATGATTGACGCAATTCCAGATTGCCAAGAGAATAGGGCACGGCCCTTCAAGTACTCGAAAAGGGCTTGGTCGAAGTGAGGTGGTAATTCCGTGTCGTACGTCAATATCCACACGCCTTCTTATCGAACTTGGTGTGGACATCATCACAGTAGCCAAATCTATCATGCGTGGTCTAGACATGCTGATGGCCTCCTTCGCTTGTTTATAACAATAATGGAAGTTCTTTTGCCCTTACTCTGAGATGCAATGGTGGATTCATAGGAATCTTGATGTACAGATTAAGGTTAGTGGGGCCGGACCTAGTGCAACCCCCGCATTTCCCCATTTCCCCTATGAGGTCACGAGTCACGCTACTCTTTCATGCTTAAACCACGCTGCTTAGTCGCGCTACTCTTCACTTGATCATCTCTCCTCCCAGATATACCAATCTACCCACTAGTAAGGTGCTCTATGGCCCTTTTTGATTGATACTGACCACTCAGTGACTCGTTCTCACAAAATTAATGATCGGGACCACCCAGCCGATGGCATTGTGGCTCCACCCCATGAACAACTTCCGCGTTATTTTGGAAAGTCAGGCCCTACTGATGCCGATCCACGCAAGACTAAGAAGGATGGAGGTGGAAAAGGTAATTGGTGAGTACTTAACACATACTTGATACAAGAAACGTGTGCCTAAACAAAACCTCGCTGTTAGGGGTCGCTCTGGAGATGAATCACAGGACTGTGGTTATACTTTCACCAATGCCCGGCGCCGTTCGAATAGCAGCACCCAAGGCCTCACCGATTTCAGAACGAAATTCGAGACGGTTGAGCCTGAGCCTGTTTTTGAGGAGCAACTCCATGATATACCTGATGTGGCTGGTTTGAATGAAAGTGCAGCAACCAAAGTAGAGTCTACCAGCAGCAGCAACGACAGTGAAACAGACCAGGGAGGAATCAAGTATTAAGGCTAAATTCAAGCCTCTATCGAGAGCCATGCACCCTAAATCCTGCCACATGATGAGACCAGAATGGCGATTGAGATAATCACTGAAGTTGGATTTACCGCATGTCCTCTGCATTCTTAGTGTCAAAAACCCAATAGCATCCAAATCACTACAAATATAGAAAACTTGCAAGTGAGATTTAGTTCATTGGTATGTAATACAAACGGGTCACGCAGTCAGCACATCGGGCTAAGCCCATTCCACATTGTTAACCTCAAACCCATATCATCCGTGCCTTAGGAGTCCACAGCCTGTGGACCACCCAGATTAGAACTCTCAATTGGAGCAAAATCCGTAGAGGACGGTAGAGTCATAACAGAGGATAGAAGATTCTGAAACCAGAAGTCTAGCTTCCCTGTTTGGATGTAATCTTGGAGCAAATCATTCTCTCGCTCCAAATCAACTGCCACCCGAGCTCTTTGCTCGGGGCGAAAGCGCGAGACGAGAATGTCAGATTCCGAATCCGCCATAAGCACATCGGCTGGAGAAAGAGGCTTGTACAAGGATTGAGGACCTGCCTCAGCATGCTCTATAGATAGTGTTAGGCCGAGAGTGGTGACAGGACGCCAGTGTGACTTACCAGCTAGACAGGAACATAACGTGTGATAGAGAGCAGTGGAACTAGCAGCGCTACTAAAATCTCCATTGGATTCTTCGGCTGCTTTCCCGCGAGCTTTCCAATCATCTTTGACCATGCACCGTCGCCAAATCAGCTTTCGCAATGCCGAAACATATGATGGATCTCGTTGAGCATAGCGACTGTGGTCCAGCACCCGGAGAGCATGATAAAACTCCCGGCCACGAAGCTCGCTATCTCCCTCTTCAGAGAGCTGATCAGAAGAGCTCACCAGAGTCAGCAAATCAATCAACCCGTCCGCGCCGACAATTCTCCTGCTCACTAAGGTGGACAAAATCTCGCCAAGTATTTCGTGGAGGGAAGGGCGATCGTCCTTCAGGTGGCCTCCGAAGTAATCTAGTGCCAGCTCTGCCTCGGCCTTCTGGTCAATCGCACCTTCCAGAGCCGGTTGAACGTGGACCTGGAGAAGTTCCTGTACTTCGTCGACTTCACTGTAATCATCGAGACGCTTGATGTCCTCCTGCAACGCAGAGCCATGATTGCCGGATGGCATATCTTCGGTTGAAGCTAACCTGCCGAGCTTCGCTAAGGAGACTTGAACGCGATGACACCATAACTGCTTCTCGCTATCGATGGCTAGGTTTTCCAGACAGACTGCGGCGGTTTCGTAATCATTCTCACCGTTCACATCATTGATCCAACTTAGCTTAGAATAAGCTGGCGTGGTTCGTAGGAAACGAGTGATGGATGGTTGGTATTTTCGCATCGAGAGCAACGCTCCCGGGTGACCCATCGAGATTTGCCGTGAGAAATACGCATCCGCCCACGAATCGCCAAATTTTTCGAAATACTGCGAGATTCGATGCGCGACATCCGCCTCACTCTGTGCCGAGGCTGGGGTATCAGTGGAGACATCCTGGCTCGGCTGGCTTTTCACCTGATCTTGTAGTTCGATGATGAGCTCTACCAGAGCAGACATGTCCCGAAACCGCTCTGCCAAGCTGAGGGCATCCTGAAGGTGGCCAATCCCGGCCAGCTTAAAGAGTTGCCATTTGCGCTCCTTCACGTGCGCCTGCTCGATCGATAGACTTTCGTCTGCCAATTTTGGATCCTGTTGAGCAGTAAGCCAGCGGGTTCGCTCCCGGTGCATTTGACCAAGGATGCGGAGATGGCGAGCACTGTTTTCGGCAATCTTTTTCAAAGTTTGACCGTCAGGAGCATCTGCACTTGCTGTCTTCTGCTGAATCCAAGCGCGACAGCTGTCTAACTCCCAGTCAAGTAAATGGCCTGTCTCAGTATAGCCCACTGCTCTAGATGTCCAGGGCTCAGGAAGATCTTCATAACCATCAGCGAGGACACCGTCCTCCAGAAAATCATCGCCAAGCCCATAGGAAGAAGCATGTAGATCACGGAAATTGTACGCTGTTTCCATGATTGCAAGAAGCACCTCGCTAGCTTGGAGGATCTGTTCAGACAATTTTCGCGCCTGTTTCGAGGAATTACCACGACGAGGCTTGATTGCATTTTTGATCCACGGGATAATATGCTCCATCTGGAACGAGTCTCGAAGGAACCAATGACGGGTGGGGTCTGTCGTTTCGCCCTGTTGGGCATTCGAAGGACGTGTCTTGAATTTGTCGTTCATGGAGTCGATGACATGGCTGATGAAGGGGCTCTCTTCTCCGGACCGGAAGGTGTTTTCCAGAGCACACATGGCTCTTTGGGCAGCAAGCTTCTCTGCCCCCCATAGCAGCTCCCACCTGGCAGGACGGCTTAAAGGGTTGCCTTTCTGCCCCAACAACGACGCAAGATCATCTAGAGCTTTCGCTCTCAGGCGCAAATTTTCGTCGGTTGAAATTGATGTGTTAGGGATGAACCGCGATTCGGATCGAAGAAGGTCCCCGCAGATTTCAAGCGAGGCTTGTTCAATTTCATCTGTAGAAAAGCCTAGCCCACCGTCACCAACCAGATCTAATGGATTCTTCGCCATTGTTCCAAAGAATATTGCCTGCTCAAGTTTGTGCTTTGCACTGAGTTGACCCTCATCCACCCCGTTGCCTGTTGGGTACTGGGGAGCCATATTCACACGAAGAATACCGAAGTTTCGAACCATCATGACGCACGAAGCGCGACCATGCCCTTCTGAGACGTCATCTGCACCGTATCCCAGAATCTCATGGTCTGTGCCAGGTTGGAGGTGAATGGTATCCTGGAAAGGCAGGGGAAGTGCATCTGAGTCCAGAAGCAGTTGGGCACTTGGCGTCTCATGTGTGACGCTTGTCAGCGATAAAACAACAAGTGACTGTCCTATCAATATGAATGCGACGGTTTCGGATTTCGAAACCAATATCCTCGGTTTGAATTCATCTCGTAGAGCCGGCATGCTGTTCAGATCCACAGCACGAGTGGATAGCACTTGCGACTCGTTTCCGGTCAAGTGCAGCTCAACAACGAAAACTTTCTTGGCCTCCAGCCATTGTGTGGAGCTTACCACCAGAAATAGTCGCCATGATTCATCTGAGTCCTGGGGGCTCAGCTCATCCGAAGATTGTTGGTTAGAGTATGCAAAGTCCATGACCTTCAGATCAGGCTCCCCCACCAACTTTCCAGCATCATCTGACAGAACTGGAAGCGCAGAAATAATGTCATCTTTGACATCATATTTCTTCTTCAGAGCATTTCCATGATTCCAATGGGTATCCCATATCTCCACAAGACCGGCTGAAGTGGCGATAATCACATCACGTTGGCCTCGCTGACGAGATGCGCCCGCGCACACAGCTGTAACCTCTTTTCTCCAGTAGCCCCCTCCCAAAACACTCTTGATTCCCCCAAGAAATCCTCCTCCTGCAATACCCGTTGCACTCCTCAAGAAATTCACGAAGACAGAAGGTTTCCCTTGTGAGTCTCTGAGAGTTATATGAGCGGCACGTCCAGATGAAAATGTTGCAATGATCCCCGAAGGCTCGCAATTCATAATCTCAGTAGCACATTCGCCAGACAGAAGACCGGGTATAGACCCTTGAATTCCATTCTGTCTCTGCCGGGACAGCCCTAGCGTTGCAGCACCGGATACCGTTTCCCAGTAGATGATTTTTCCTGTTGACGGGATAATGACCAAGAGTCCCGGATACTCCCCCGTGGCAGCGGAGAGAAGGACACCCAGCGGCACAGGCCCACTGGGCTCTCTGCAAGATTCAGGGATAGATACTGAGAATGTTTCCGAAGGTGATGGCGCTGACGTTGGAACAGAATAAGGCCATACAACTGCGTGTGAGTGTGTCAAGGCGAGTGCATAATCTTGACCAGTTGCGAAAAAGCATTTCAACGGCTCTGTACCGTAATTCAACAGGTCAGTTGAATCGTTCAGACACAATTATAATAGTATATCAATTATTACCTGACTGGGAGCTCCGAATCTGATCAGGCAACGCTGGGAGTTGATCGACAGTGTAGTAGTCTGTGCTCGACTAGATCGGGGAAACAGGTCAGTGTCTGATCACCGCATGGATGCGAATGGATTTAAAAAAGCTCTACAAGCGAAGAAAAAAATGAAGACAATGGCATTGACTTACCAACACAATTGTTCCTTCAAGATCGTTGTTGGGCTCCTCGGTTGGCTTCATGCCTCGAATTGGGAGGTGCAAATCGCCATCCAGATGACCACTGAGTGATAATGAGGTAGTCGAGTCAACTACCTCTCTTCCACTTTCATGGTCCACAATACCGGACGGCGAGTTCTCTTCCTGGCGCAACGCGGAGCGTTGTCTCTTCGCTTTTGGTGGCTTGACCGAGTCGTCGGAGCTCGTGCGCGGGCGCCTTCGAGGGTTTCGTGAAGTTGATTTGGGGACGAACATGTTGAGATAAATGCGCACCAGTTCACTTTCAATGCGGTGGCCAGAGGCCAAAGGAAAAGTAGTGGAATGCGCTCAAGTTGATATGTGGAAAAGCGAGGGACCAACAACAAAAGATGAGCCGCGCTGTAAGGAAGGCGGTGTGCTTGGCCTGAGATTGCAACGCGTTGGTTACACACCGCCTTCCTTATGTCATTCGGTCGACCCACCATAGGTCTCACACACTACAAAGCACCGCCGGGTGCACTACTCAAGGTCCCGAGGTACTGCATATATTGTTCCCAAGATTAGTATACCAAGTAGCAGCTTTCTCCCATCAAGGGGGAAATACATAGGTTAATGTCGGCCAATCATAGATTTCACATGGTACTGTTCACATGATTCTGACTTGTCACTCTTTCGGGCCATCTTCCGCTGGGAGTATCCAACAATTTCCTGAATATAGAGCATTATAAACGGACAAAAATACTCCAAGTATGCTCTACATAGGTCCATGGGGGTGTTTACTGAATCATTGTTCAAGTGCTGATATACCATAATCCAAGCTCGGGCCTGATTGTCCCGATACAGTAGCGTGGGCGGGACGCGAAATCTACTCACGTGAACCAACGATTCCCCTCCACGTCGGCATTCGGATAAGAGCTTCTGTGACTCCACGCTTTTGACTCTCCACAAAGATTATCTGTACAAGTATGCCCATGGGCTATGTGGGTCAAAACATGACGAAGGTTGGGGTTGCCGTGTACGCAGTTTAGCAAGAATGGCCCCGGTTGTGACACGTCCCTTACCCCAGGCCCTGGTCGGGGGTTCGACGGTAGCCATGAGGTGGAGCACTACCATTCAACCTTCGAGCCTCAAGAGAGGATTGAATACAGCTCTCTTCTTCCCAGGTTTGCATATCCATTTTCTAATCGGATTGACAACCTAGCCTAACCTTGTTCTATAGGGCATGGTGTCCAACGAGTGGGAATGGCCAATACTTGGATGAGCCACTTCCCTAGGACCACAACTAGACACCTGGATGAGATGGATTCTATTCTTGGCTTTAAGCTATCCCAAGTCATCCGTGATGGTCCCAATTCAAGACTTAATCAAACCCAGAATGCACAGCCAGCAGTGATGGCAGTCTCCGTGCTCATCCTCCGCATTTTAGAGGATGAATTCAACTTCGACATTGGCTCTCGGGTCGATGTCACTTTAGGTCACAGCTTGGGGGAGTTTGCGGCATTGGTCGCCTCCCGCCATCTCCAATTTCCCGACGCACTTCGATTGGTCCGTCGTCGGGCGGAGGTGATGGCTCAGTGCACCAGGCGAATGGTCGAACAATCAGGTGATACTTATGGTATGGTGGCACTCATCTGTGAACCCGATCATCTGGAAAGTTTGCTCCGCACCGTTAATGAATTCCTGGGCCTGGGAACATCCCACCTCGATGATACCGGCCACCCGCCCATTCGACAGGTGATGGTGGCCAACATCAATTCCCCCAACCAGATTGTACTCAGCGGCAGTATTGAAAGGATCCGGGTCCTCCTTGTGCAGCTTCGCCAGTTTGGAGGACATGATCCTCGTGCGGTGAGGCTCAAAAGTGATAGTCCTTTCCACAGTCCGGTCATGCTTCCGGCCGCGGAGGATATGAAGATTGCAATGCAAGAGGTGGATATCACCTTCCCCGGAATTGTTCCCTGCATTTCCAATGTCTCCGCACTGCCCTTCAAATCCAAGCAGGATTTGAAACATCTTTTGTCAAGGCAATGTATTGATACGGTGCGATGGTGGGAAAGCATTCGTTATCTCCATCAGAATAAAGGAGTCCAGCGGTGGATCGGTATTGGGCCGGGTAAAGTTGGCCGAAATTTGGTTGGCAAGGAGGTCGGAAGAGTCAACACCAAGGGCGGTGGTGTTTGGGCTGTCTGCAACCCTAAGGAGATGGAAGAAACCCTCAAAGCTTTGGAGCAAACTGAACCTGAAGCCTACTGCATCTGAGCTATCCACATATATCCAGCTCAAATAACACATCTGATATTAGGCTTGAAGCCAAGCCAAGCCAAGCCAAGCTTAGAAGCAGACTGGTTGTTCTCAAGCTTAACCAGGAGGGAGCAACAATCGATACTGCATGAGGAGCAGGCTTTTATACCCTGGAGAGCTAGTCACCTAGTCAATCTGGACTCTTCCTTTATACTGGAATCCCCTGGAATATGTACATTACATTACAGAATCTGTAAAGCGTTTCACATCAAAAAATGATGATTTATCAAAGAGATCGTAATATGAAACTTGATTGGTATCATTGTGACTTTGCGCACCAGTGCATTCGCCATACCTCCTTATCTTCTTTTCTCTGGGCAGCTGGGAAATGACAGTTTGGACGGTTGATCTCGGCGGCAGCATTGCTGCAATCCCCTCCAAATTAGAGTCACTTCCATCCTTAGAGCATTACACTCCAGCCCCAGGCACCCATGTTTCACCTATGCGCTTAACATCCGCTATGAATTTTGAATTGGAAATTGATTGGCAGGAGGAGGCTGACCCGGCCGTCACCCCTGGCGTAGGGACGTGGTCATCTGGCGAGTAAAATGGGTTCTGAAGCAGCTGAATATATGCGCTCTGTAGGGCCCGAAATGCCTAGTCCGAAAAAGTCAGCCCGTTTTTTTGGGACATAAGATTACATATTGCAACATACTGGCTTGAGATCCGAGTCCCTAAGACCACTGACTGCAGGCCCAACCAGTCTTGCACTGGTAGCCTCGGGGCCAAAGAGATCTACAATGATCAAAAGCTTCACACCCGTGGTTGTAAGCCAGCCATAGGCAGCCAATCTTTCGTCGATGGCGTGAAGGAGGCCGAGATCCTGGTCAATGGAGGTTTGCTTCCGCCGGATCTCAAAGATGTCGAGGCAGGAATTGAGCAAGAACGAGAATTCAATCATCGCATCGGAATAAGGTGGGAACAGAGCGATATGAAGGGGGTTGTCCTGTGGCCACCAGTCAACACAGTATTAGCAATGCAACTGACTTCGGGAGAAATAGCCCAAGCCTACGACGTACAGCTTTCCCAATCACCCCAATGCAGGCTATTCTGGGACCAGCCATCCTGCAAATTAAATCTACATCCAGTCCCGTGATGTAGGAGAGCGAAGTTGGGTTGAGCTGTTATCTCCCTATCAGCGTAGTCTCGCCGCGGGGAAGGCAGCTTGTAGGTGAAAGGAACTGGTCTCCCGGCAATTCAGGCCACATTCAGGCCACAATTCAAACAGGCCAATCATTGAGTGGTCAAATGCCTTTACTATCATCTCACCGCTCTGACAATACTGTCACGTTATCTTTACTAGCAACCAATGAGGTCGCGTATTAATGCTTATGTCACTATGCAAGACCATACCGATACCTGCGTCATTCTTAGTGTTCCCTCTCAAACCCGGCAAAAGTCCTCCCTTAAAACAAGAGAACGCCCGCCACCTGTAAAGCTCTTGGGTCTTATCATCTTTGACTCTCCACTCACACGATGCTTCCCATGGCCAGACCCGCCTTTACTGGCGCATTAAGTATATGATCCTCCGCGCTTGAGTCTCTTGAATTCTGTTGCTGATTGTCAACCCAGCGCGTCCTCGGCTAGCGCTATGCCTTCGCCCGCAACCCATTGCCGCCCTGTCGACCTCGGCCGTGAAATCAGCTACGGCTCTTGAGCGCCAGTCATCAGCAGGCCAGCCACTTTCTGCATCGGGCAAGGTGCGGGCTGAGGTGCCTTTGGCTAGTCAAGAGAAGAAGGAGGGTGCCATGCAATATGTCCTGTATGTGCGCCTCATCCCGAGCTCGTGGCCTACTACTGACTTCGCTTTTCTCTCTTTCTAGGACCACACTTGACCAGGTTGCCAATTGGGCCCGCCAGAGCTCTTTGTGGCCCATGACCTTTGGTCTTGCCTGCTGCGCCGTCGAGATGATGCACCTCTCCACCCCTCGTTACGACCAAGATCGTCTGGGTATCATCTTCCGAGCCTCCCCGCGACAGTCCGATGTGATGATTGTGGCCGGTACATTGACCAACAAGATGGCCCCTGCCCTCCGACAAGTTTACGATCAGATGCCTGACCCCCGGTGGGTGATCAGTATGGGCAGCTGCGCCAACGGTGGTGGCTACTACCACTACAGCTACTCGGTGGTTCGAGGTTGCGATCGTATTGTGCCCGTGGATGTTTACGTTCCTGGATGTATGTCTTCTTTACTTCCTTCCTTCTGAACATGTCTAATCAAATACAGGCCCCCCAACTTCCGAGGCACTGATGTATGGCATTTTCCAGCTGCAGAAGAAAATGAGACATACTCGTATCACCCGCATGTGGTACCGTCGTTAAGTTTTCCTGTAATGTGTGATTTTCCTTTCTTTGCTTGAACCATCATGCACGGTGGACTCTTAAAATTCATTCAGCCATCGTGGAGTCTGTGTGTCTTATTCCTGTGTATATCAAATCTTCGGTCTGGGTTGTGACCCTTCAATTCCTTCAATATTTTACGGTGCTGTACTCAAAAATCTCTCTGTAGAACGTGCAAGGATATACCGATAATTCAGGATGAAGGATTCCTCGATATGCAGCAGGATCTTTCTATAGACTACATTATCATCTCATGGACGGTCATTCCAAACTACCCGGATCTTGACTTCCTGCAGTGTAAGATATCTTTTCTTTTCTTTTCTTTGGGTGGGAACTTGTTCTCTATTTTATATATATAAATACCTTCCACTAGCGTTCCTCAGTAGTAACATCGGATTCCTTTTTTTTTTTTTCTTTCTTTTTTTTTTTGGTGTTAATTTCCTATTTCCACAGATCGGCATGATTGACTTCCAAATCGTCTTTCTAGTTAGCCGTTGACCATGACACCGCCATTGGGATGTAGACACTGTCCGGAGATATAGCTACTGTCTTGGCTTGCAAGGAAAACAAAGCAAGTCCCAACCTCACTGGGCTGCCCAGGGCGGCCAATTGGCACCGCGTGGAATTGTTCCATTGCAGCAGTCTGCATCGTGGATGGGATCAGTGGAGTCCAGACTAGAAGACCAGTCAGCATGCTACTCTATTTCCCTATTAGGGCCACTTACTTGGCCCTGGACAGACACAATTGACACGAATGCCTTTCTTGACTTGTTGATTCGACAGAGCTCTCGTGAATGCTACAATTGCCCCCTTAGTAGAGGTGTAGTCAAGCAGATCTCCCCGGCCGATATATGGATTGACCGAGGCACAGTTGATGATCGTGGATCCAGGCTTCATATGAGGAAGGGAGTATTTCGATAGATAGAAGAAAGAGTGGATGTTGGTGTCGAAGCTCTTTTCCCACTGCTCCCTATTGAAGTTGTAAGCAAAAAGTCCCAACTGCTGCACAAATTGCCATGAAGTTCCTCACTCATCGAGTTCACTGATATCGCTCAACATGTCTTGAAAGGCGGCATTGTTGACTAGAATATCGATGCCACCCATAGTCCGAAGAGCTGTGTCAACAATTTTCTGGCAGTTTTCTTTTTTGCGAATGTCGATGGCAAGGCAGTGACATTGACGACCGGCTTCTTCGACTTTCTTCTTTGTTTCCTGTGCATCCTTCTCTTCCTCCGGCAAGTAAACTATCAGGCTTGATGCACCTTCCATTGCAAAAAGAATGGCCGTGGCTCGTCCAATGCCCGAGTCTCCACCTGTGATAATGGCCTTCTTTCCTTCGAGTTTGCCCGCGGCCTTGTAAAGTTGGTAGCCGCCGTCTTCGGTCGGAATATGGGACGAAACAGGCTTTGGATCTTCCATGTCAGCCTGCAGCCCTGGCTTTGTCAGGTGCTGGATTGGGATTTTGTGCCCTGGTTGAGATTTTTGATGAGGACTTAGTTGATAATCCGTTCACATTCTTGACCTTTCCTCACCTGGCTGAAACTGGGACTTAGACCCGCTCGCCGGCCTTTCCGTATATTGGGCGACTGGAGGCATTGTGGAGAACAGGTTGATCAGAAATATCCGTACCGGTGAAATAATCACAATTCAAAAAAGAATTGTAATAGAAGATATTTGGATTAGCTATGTCGGGGAACTCCTTGAACAAGCTGCTATTTTAATCCAGGTTTGTAGCTGGCCCCGTCACCATGACGCCTTCGGCCCTTGAGCCATTATTCCATGAAGCCAGATCGAGACCCACCGAGTGAGCTATGTACATGGCAATGAAAGGAAATCAAGGCCACCAAGAAGATGTCAGTCTGGCCTGTCATGGGAAGTTCTGGGAGGCGGAGACATACGGGTCTAGAAGTCGGGCTTGATATCGAGATGACGTCGACTATAGCAGCTGTTAGAATAAAGTATTTGCCATAAAGCCACTCAACGGCAAATTAGATATTTGAAGTATGATTACCTTCTGCTGTCATTGCATTATCATACTTTCCCTTCGGGTATGGATAGATACACCCACCTTCCAGGATTATTGTATCTGCCATGTGGATCATTGAACAAACCCTCGATTTGCGCAATAATTTTCCTCTATAAGTCCTACATAACCCATATAACTAGTTTGAACAATCATTGCAACGAGTATTTTCTAAGGAATGGATTAACTGACTATTAACATCATGTGTACCTATGGCTTTGATCTCATAACTCATATTATGTAGCTTTCTGAACATGACAGTTTCTCAGTTCTCCAGAGCAAAGGCTTTCAAACAGAATTGATATCAAGATATAAATCATGTCAATACGTGTAGAGGTTGTAGTTACTGTGTAGTTATACAGAGTGGGTTCTTATCTTATCGCGACACCATGTGATTGGCTCTCGGCCCGTGCTCCGTGCGACAATTTTTCTTCCTGCTCTTTCGACTCTTTTACCATTGACTATTGTCATCTATTCACATAACAAAATGGCGAAGAAGACGGGGCCCAAGCCCCAACCGACTCAACAGTCTCTTCCTTTGATGTTGTCTACCCCCTGGACTTTTCTCCACCCCACCGACGACCTACATACCCTAATTGCAGATTCCACCAAACAAATTCTGGACCCGCTTGCTTCCTCAGTCGTGGAGGAGCAATCCATTCGCCGACAGCTTAACAAGAAGCGTAAACGATCGGAAGCCGACACGGATTCCATATATCCACCATTGCAGCTGAAAAACCTATACGTGGATGGGTTCACATCCAACCAAATCTGGGAACAGGCGACAAGGATTCTTGATGCAGCCGGGAATGAAATCGAGAGAGACTACAACTTACTGGCAGCGCACGATGATTTTTCATCATCTGCCAGCGAGGGAGGGTCAGGCTCGCTAGGTTTCTCCGATCTCGAGGGGATGGAGTCTGAAAGCGACGACGCTAGCGTGTCAGATGATGTCTTGGAAGACGCAAATACCGACGATATGGACGGGGCACTGGATCTCGAGTCTGACTCCTCGGATAAAGACGAATTGGAAGATGCGGACATGATCGACGAGGAGGACGAGGATGAAGAAGCGTCGATAAAGTCCACCGAGGATCCTGGTGTCTACGTTGAAGATCGCTTTGGGCTCAATGATGGCTTCTTTTCTATCGATGATTTTAACAAACAAACTGAATTTTGGGAGAGACAAGACGCCAATGGGGAGAATGTGGATGCCGACGACAGCGATGAGGAACTCGACTGGCATGCGAATCCACTTACCGCTGGGAATGTGACATCCATTGCTAAGAGCAATGCACCAAGCAAAGCAAATGGACTGGATGATATGGAGGTGGATGATAGTGAGGAGGAAGGGCCAACCTTTGGCAATGCCGATCTTCATGGAGACGACGAGGACGACGAGGACGACGAGGACAACGATATGGGCGACATGGATGCCCCTGCCTGGATGGATACAAGTGACATCAAGTACACCGATTTCTTTGCCCCGCCGCCACGTAAGGCTTCATCCAAGAAAGCACGCTCACTTCCGAAAACTCAACCCACCGTACCTATTTTGGATAACGATGTTGACCGTGCCATGGCGAATGTGCGACGTGATCTGTTTGACGAAGAATCCGAAATTGAGGACGAGGGAGATGCCGTTGATGAGTCTGGCGATGCTCAAGCTCCCAAGTCAACGCACGAGAAGCAGAGAGCGCGGATCGCCGATGAGATTCGTCGATTGGAAGCGGCCAATGTTGCAAAGAAAGAATGGATGCTTGCCGGTGAAGCTCGTGCAGTCGAACGACCCGTTAACTCTCTTATCGAGGAGGATCTGGACTTTGAGAGAGTTGGCAAGCCTGTTCCCGTTGTGACAAATGAAACCACCGAGGACATCGAGGAGCTGGTCAAACGCCGGATTCTTGCCACGGAATTTGACGAGGTCATTCGCCGTCGCCCGGGTGCCGCCGACGCCAAAGCCCCACGGAGCAGCCGGGTTGAACTGGAAGATACCAAGGCGCAACAAAGCTTGGCTGAACTTTATGAAGCCGACCATTTGCGTGCTAATGACCCGAACTATGTCGACTCCAAAGACCGCAAGTTGATGCGGGAACATGCCGAGGTCAACAATCTCTGGAAGGAGATTAGCTCACAGTTGGATACTCTCTCTAACTGGCACTACAAGCCCAAGGCACCTCAGGCGAACATTAGTGTCGTGACTGACGCGCCAACGATTATGATGGAGGAGGCACGTCCTACGGCGGGTAGTGCGGCCGATGGACCATCGGCCCTCGCACCCCAGGAAATCTACGCGCCTGGTGATGATGGTAGAGCCGCAGGCGAGCTGGTGCTGAAGACTGGTGCCACCATCTCGAAGGATGAAATGACTCGGGAAGAGAAGGCGCGGGCTCGTCGCCAGAGAAAGACCCAGCAGGCCCATGCTGAGCCGACTCAGAGGAAGGGCAAGGCTGCCGAGAAACAGCAGCTTGTCTCTGATTTGAAGAAGGGTGGTGTCAAGGTTGTCAACAAGGAGGGCCAGGTCACGGATATGGATGGAGCCAGGGTCGGGACCAGTGCCAAAAACAGTGCTGACAATCTGAAGCTGTGATCTCGAGTTACTGAGATAATATACAATGTCCCTTGTGTATGTATATAGATTTCAATATTTTATCTTTGGATTAATATCATTTTGATGCATCATTCATGTGCCATCTTGTTCCCGTCCTGGCTGGACTCTTTTCATATGCCTTGGTGACTTAACCCGGATGGTCAAGAGGGATATGTTTTCTCGGTTGTAGGACTGGGCATCTGGATCATCCCGAACTTCTACGACGTCGAATGTCTTCTTCGCCATTTTCATAAATCTTAAGTCCGCTCTTCTGCGTCGTTTGTAGCAGAAATAGCAAACCGAGTCTGGGCCTAGCAAGTCTTGAAGTGTGGCTATGAGGAGAGGAAAGGCGGGTTCAAAATAGACGCAATCGGCAGCAAGGATGACCTCGGGCTTCGATGGAATGTGCTCGGGAATGGGTTCCCCCAATTGAGAATCGAAGCTGTCACCATTGACTCGAGATGGTTTAGTTTGATGTTGTCATTCATGAGGGAGAACATAGGCTGTTGATCCGTGATGTGGATAGGTGCTCCAATTTTGCATCCGCGGGCGACTGCAAGCCCAACCAGTCCACCTCCGGCCCCGAGTTCCACACTAGACATAGTCCATCAGCACTCAATCGTCAATCTGCTTCTGCAAGATAAGAGCCCTATAGAGCAGGCAAGGGGGTTCAAGAGCATCAGGATTGGAATTACATAGATTTATCAGACAATTCCGAGGGATATCGATGAAGAATATATTTGGCCAAGACCATTCCAGCTGGCCACAATTGACCTCCACAGCCATTTTTCAGGTCCTCCTTCAGGAAGAGTGGTTCTTTTAAACTTCCATCAAAAGTGATGGAGGTAGTCCCCGGGAGTTTATTGATGCGTGGCGGAGCCAACGAGGTGCTCACGTTGAAAGAAACATCAGTATCCGAAGATGGGCTCACGGATCGTTCCATTGATTTTGTTCTGCTTCAAGCAGCAGAAAGACAATTGGCCGTTGAAAAAGATTAACACAAACCCCAAAAAAGAAAAAAAAAGCCGCAAACCAGACAAAACAGACAAAACCCCCAATCACATGGAGTGGGGTGGAAGAACGTGGATAAATGGCGTTTATCATCACATGATACGGCCCAATGAGGAAACGCGTGGATTTCCATATGAAGTGGATTATGAAGAATCATGATCTAGAGTGGAAGAGAACGATACAGAGGCTAGACCATCCACCACCTTAGAAACGTCAAGGAAACCCTATAACGGTACAGGGTAGTACATAGCTCTGAACGAGCCTATTCCACCTGCGCCCCGTGCACCTTAATTTGAATGGATCGACGTCTCCACGTAGAGCCCCAACACAATGAGGTCAACTTTCCAAGAGTTGTTAGATGAGCTCTAAATCAAGAAATCTACACGTTTGCTCACCCACTTCCCACTTCCCACTTCCCACTTTTCCCTTTCGCCTTTCCCCGAAACCAACAAGTTTCCCCCGGATTTTGAATGATGCGGATACGTTTTGGGCTGCCACTTGACGTCATGCTCCTCTCCACATACCTCTGAATCATGACGACGTCACCGTAGCCGAGAAGTATATCTTCTACCCGGCCCTTGCCTCTGAACTATCATTCTTTGTACCTCTTATATCCTATCAACCATCATGACAACCTTGCACTGTGGGTATTGCGCAATCGTGGCAAAGGTACCAGATGGCTAACTGCAATTAGATCTACCTCCCGTGAAGCCCTCGGCCATTGCGCTGGGAACCTTCTTCACCCACACAGCCTCGCTGGGAATCCTTGCACCGCTCTTTGGTGACACTTACCACCGGGCCCAGGCCGCCAACTCAAAGGAAGAGTTCATTAAGTCAAAGGAAGCCGCCGGTGCTGCTGCCGCATGGGGTAGCTCCCTAGCTGGAAGTGCTGTGCAGACTTATGGTGTGGCTGCGTTGATCAACGCCACCGGTACTCTCAGCTACAAGGGGGCTGCCTACCTCGGTACTTTGATCTTCTTCGCTAGCTCTGCTCCCGGTGTATGTTTCCCCTTTCCCTTATACAATCCTCACTTAGTTCATAAGCTAATAAGAGAATGCAGGTTGTGAGCCAGATCTTCGCCGAGAAGAGACCCCTGGACACTGTGGCAGTTGGTGCTGTTAGCCGGGTCTTCGAGACGGTCGGCTTGAGTTTGTTCTTGACCTGGTGGGGAACCCGTACCCATCCCTTCGACTAGATTGGGTCCATAATATGAGACGCACTGGAATGCTAGCATGGTCTAGCTGAAAGATGAGAATGTATAAGTTTTTCTTTTTCTTAGTTCTCCAATTCAAATCAATCAAATGAATACGGATTAAAACTTCTAATTGGTAGACTCGTCTTGTCGTATAAATGGATGGATACATAATAACAGTATGAACCTGGGGCAACACTTTAGGGCCACGGTATCACGGCCACGTACATGCGCTACTTCTTTGCTATCTGTAATTGGTGATTTGCCAATATATATTACGTTCAAGTGCCCTGAGAGGTCGACTTGTTAACCTGGCACATTCGACGTGAGTCGGAACCACATAAATGGTCAAGACATGGTGAACGTGAGCCTGAGTCTATCACCACACAGTTTCGGAGGCAAAGAAAACAGCAAAAACTTGATTTATGGTGAATGTAGCATAACTCTTTCTTACAGGGAAGAAACCACACCCCGGAGAATCATCTAGTTAAACAAAAGTGCGGCAAGGATACCTAATAATGGAAGTTAGCGCTGTACACGAGAATTCAAGTCGAAATCACATACACATCGGGGTAGCCTTGGCCATGGCCCATCTCATATTGTGATTGCGAAGACTGAGCAACAGGGTTGATGTTGCAGGGTGTTGGGGGCAGGCCGTTGGCGCCCAGCACACTCTGGATGCTCTTTTGGTCTTTCTCAAAGAGCGCAGCCAAGCCTCGCTCCTCGCCTTGTTCCTTAACCGATACCAATTGCTTCTCTCCTGCCTCTCCAACCTGCAGAACATCATCCTTGGGGGCGGCCTGACTGCCGACCGTGAGAAGGCTCACAGCATCGGCCTGGCTGACGGTGCTCAGCTGAGGGTAGTTTCTCCGGACGTCCCGCTTCCAGTATGGGTTGTCGGCAAGGTCACCCGCGGGAATGGTCACCGGATCATCGTAGGACAGGGGAGGCAGAGAACCGGGGGTCGGAAGACGGAACTGCGAATTCAATGGGACACCGGTCGAACGCTCGGGGTCCACGGCGAGGACACGGCGGATCCGCTCCCAAATACCAGTGGACTGAAGAGAGTATTTCTGCCTCCCCATTAATCTTCTAAGTTCTGAACTAGGGATTCTAAGGATCCTACCTGGCCGATTGGAATGACGTTCGAGGCCGATTTCGAGGCCGACTTGGCGGCTTTCAGGATATCGCGGGCCATGATGGAGAAGACTCTGACCTGCACCTGGTCAGTTTCACCCTAAAGGGGGGAGGGAATGGTGGCAATGGAGTGAGCCACCAACGACGGTTTTCATGTTCGAAGAATCTCACCTCCTTAAGTCCTTAAAGCCCGATAATGTGGGAATGTGCTTTGCTGGGGAGTGGGATCATTAATGCGGCAAGATACAACATGCCGTCTCGCCCGGGGCCCGGATTATTATGTACCCGGCAGCTCATCCACGTATTACTAATAACTGCAAGATGGATGGATACACATCCAGACATCAACTCCCGTCAAATCTGGGATCGTGGGGAAGAGTAATGAGGGGTTAAAAATATATAGGAAAATGATAACAATCATGAAACTTCAGGAATTGGATTGGAGAAGCTTTTAGAGGCTCTTGCATGATTAAACTTCCTCGATCATCCATTGTAGAAATGTTCTTTTGGAGTAGATAGATACTCTTCTACAGACACCTATTTGCCCTCACTGCTGTCCTCATCTTGCGCACTCTCCTTGCTGGAGCCTAGAGCCACTAGTGTTTGTACTGCATCCACAGTTGCATCTGGGCCACCGGTCTCTCGAAGCAAAACCTTGCCCTTCTTATCCACAGCGAAGACACCTCGGGTGGTGCCCTTGGGAACCTTCTTGAGCCCCACCGCGCCAATCAATGTTGCGCCAGAGTCACAGAGAAGCGGATAGGGTAGGTTTTGCTTAGTTTGGAAAGTGGTGTTGGCTTTAGGTGAATCGGCCGATAGGCCATAAATAGAGAGGCCGGTAGATATAAGATGTTTGTAGTTGTCACGGAACAAACACGCTTGCTTTGTACCTAGACGCGGGGTCAGGAAAACAAAGCCAAAAGTATTGCGACTGGCCATTGGACGGGAAGAAAGTACGTACAGCCAGGGGTTGATGCCTTAGGATAGGTGAATAGCACGACACCTGCCGAGCTTTCTTCCACGAGCTTCTTCAAGTTTGTCTTAGTACCATCATTGGTCTCAATTTCCCCACCAAAACCTTCTAAATCGATGATGTCGTCGACCTGAGGCAGTTTTGACGTTGGGGCTTCGCTGGGAGTGACGGTCTCTTTGGGCTTCGGGGCCGGTTTAATTTTCTTTTGCACGACCGGAGGTGGTGCAGGGGCTTTGCGTTTCCGAAGTTCAACCATTATGAAAGTAGATCAGGCAGATGAAAAGGGGTGAGAGAGATGAGGGAAATAAGAAATGAGGGGGAAAGGAGATATAACTACATTGTATAGAATGGATATTATAGATTAAAGCTAGACTTCTTACATAAGCCGGGAAGCCCCGAGCCACGGCTCCTCTCGGGGTTGCCCTGACCCGTGAATCTTTTCCCTCAAGAAAATTCGATCTGACACACGATCGCCACCCAGGAAAACCCACCTTTTCCGTGATCCTGACTCATCTTTCTTCTAGATTTGATCTTCTTGCCACTTCTCATTTCACTTAGCTTGTTCTTCTTTCCACTTCTCCTTTACTGTTCTGCTTCAATAAAATCCTCATATCCTCCCAAAGCGACTCTCCATTTGAGCGCGCAAGCCATGAAGGTCTTCTCCTCAACCTGCACCTTTGACTACTCATGGGATGAGGTCTCGACTGCCAACTGGCGCAAGTATTGCCCGTGGAACGACAAGGTGACCCACGTCGTTGGTGTAGACACTCTTTCCCGGACAGTAGACTCGAAGACTGGCATCGTGAGTGAATTTCGGTCTAATTTCTTGAATAATGAAACTGACCGCTCCTTCAATAGTTGCGAACGGAACGTCTTATCACATGTAATCAGTCGGTCCCACAATGGGTCTCTTCGCTCTTTGGTGGAAGTGCCACCTCGCACGTCTATGAAGTCTCCTATGTCGACCCGGCCTCCAAGAAAGTCACCATGTGTTCCACCAACCTGACCTGGTCCAATGTCCTGAGTGTCCGTGAGACTGTGGTATACCGGCCCTCGTCCATCTCTCCCACCACGAATACCGACTTCACTCAAGAGGCTCAGATTACTGCCCTGTGTGGCGGCTGGCAAAAGATCAAGAACAAGGTCGAGGAGGCAAGCGTGGAGAGGTTCCGTGAAAATGCCAAGCGTGGCCGAGAAGGCTTCGAAACCGTGCTCGAGATGAGCCGTCGCGTATTCGGTGAACAACGCGACCTCGAAAAACACTTGCAGTGATACTCCCCTCATGATCTCTCGACTTTTGAAATCGTCCTTTTTCCCCTTTTCTTGCATCAAGCGATTGCATTCTTCGGCGTCATTTCTTTCCAGCATTTCAAAGCCCGGGGCGTGTTCAGGAGTTTTCTTTGCATTTGTTTTTCTATCTCCCACCTTGTTCCGTTTACGTTCCTATTTACGGAGCAGGGCTTTGCTCTGCGCCACGGATACCACACTGCTTTTCGATGCGACATGGCCGGAAAAAAAGTTCTTATGATTGTTCTCATGAATGTTCCCACTGCTTATACTCATTGATACTAGCGTTCTCTGTTCTACAAGGGCATATATGCATAGAACTCGAAATTAAGAGCCGAATCCTACTGATTCTACTGTTACACCACAGCTCATCTGTTCATTATATATAAGTCATCAAAGTAAACCCCAAAATACCCCCTTATAAACACTAGAACGCCTTCCGTAGATCATGAACATGTTCGTTTTTGCGCAAATCGTAGCTGCGCGTGCCTCGGCCCCGGTTTTCACCCCATCAGCCCACCGAGCACGACACGGCCGACACCAGAAATCTCATTCTTAACCCCATTCCGACTGGCGTCCTCGAACTCACGCACCGCACCGGCTACCATTATCTTTCGTAGTTTGGCATCCGCTTTGGAGAAGGTCTCCCCCAGGGCCACTGTACAGACCGAGGGAGAAGATACGAGACTTGTAATCCGACCGTAACAATCAATCAGGACATCACAGAGAGTTGAAAAGGTTTCAAAGAAGTCCGGTTCGAAGGGTAAAGATGGCGTGAGAAGATAAGTGTATTCCTCGCCTGGCAATAGATCCGAAGACTCGGTGAGAGGGAAGGAGATCACCGAGGCGGCTGCGGTTGACGGGGATGTGATATTGCCGGCCGTGCTTTTTAAATCCGTTGGATCACTTGATTGCATCGGCAGGCCAATTTCCGTGGCTGAGCTAGCACGTCGGGTTTTCGTGCCAGCGTGTGTTGCTCGCTTGAACATCTGAGGAATACGTGCGCGCGCAAGACTAGATGAAGAGCTGCCGTCGGGTGGGTGCACCTGTTGAAACGCCTCAAACTCGAGTAACAGGGCGTTGAGGGCTCGCAAGTACTCAAATGGAGTCGAGTTGACGTCAAGGATCGATGGCAGAGATAGGCCCAGAAGGAGGTAATTGACCGCTCGGCGTGAAAGCTTGCGGGCTTCGAAATATGGTAGGCGACTGATATCAGCTCGCGAGAAATGGATTGTATTAAACCAATAGACTCGACCTTCTAGACTGGAGGTTTGCAATCAGTTTAGTCTGGATCAGGATCGTGATGGGTTTGAACTTACGTCTTTCTCAAGTAATCTAGGGTGGATATCCGTTTTGCAGCCACTTCATGGATCTGTTGATAGATGGCACTTGCACTCTGCGGTCCAAATGGCCCTCCGCCACTAGACACTGGGGGGGTTGCTGCTATGCATACCGTCATAGCCTCCACCAGGCTTGGCCGTATCCCTTCGCGACAGGGTTGGGGCAAATGTGGAGGAAATCATGACCACGATGTTAACGAGGGCAAGGAAGAGGAAGCACAGCAATAATCGCCTCCCTTATACTGGAGGAGAGGGAAGATTCCCAACGAGTGGGGGGTCGCAGGGAAATGCAGGTGGAAGTTCAGAAACATGCCGAATCTCAGGAGATCTGGAGTTCCCCACTAACGGGTCCGTCCTTTCTCCCCCTCAGCGAGAATCCCGAAACAATTTCATTTGGCGATTGGCTTTCCCTTTCTTCCACTTAGCTCTCTTTTATCCTGAACCACCCTAGCAGTCTTTTCCCAATGGACGTCACGCCTCTTGACGAACAGATCCCTGCGCCGGGCCAATGGCCTGTCGATCCTCAGGAAGATGTACCCATCTCCGAGGATCGTATTTGGGTTGATGGATGCTTCGACTTTAGCCATCATGGTAAGACTGTCAGTTCTCTATCCTAAGATCCGATCTAACTATCTTGAAAAGGACATGCCGGAGCCATGCTTCAAGCTCGTCAACTCGGCAAGGCACTATACGTGGGGATTCACTCGGATCAAGCAATTCTGGAAAACAAGGGTCCAACAGTGATGTCGTTGGATGAACGGTTTGTAGCCCTCGACTCCCTAAGCTAGTGATTGCAGTCATTGATGTTTTTTTTTTTTTTTTGCTTTATTACCAGAGTTGCAGCCGTTGATGCCTGTCGGTGGGCCACCCAAAGCGTACCCCATGCTCCCTACGTGACCTTTTTACCCTGGGTTTCTCATTATGGCTGTAAATATGTCGTCCACGGCGATGATATTACATCCGATAGCGATGGCAATGACTGCTATCGATATGTCAAGGCAGCAGGTCGATTCAAGGTCGTTAAACGAACCCCTGGTATTTCTACGACGGACCTGGTTGGCCGGATGCTTCTGTGTACCAAAAATCACTTTGTTAAGTCTGTCAGAGGCACCCTCTCTGGAGAGGATGGCTCGGGAAGCCCCGAGGAGCGCAAGGCCGCTGCAGCAGAACTTGTGCAGAGGATTCGAGACTATGCGACGGATGAGAGTGGCCTCCAGCCTGGCCCTCAGGTTTGGACATGGATTGGATCTGGGACAGCGAAGATTGACCATGAAGTCAGAGAACCTGGGACATTTGAAACCCTGGTGGATGGAAAGGGCCCCAAACCAGGTCAACGGGTGGTTTATGTTGACGGAGGCTTTGACCTGTTCTCATCTGGCCATATTGAATTTCTGCGAAAGGTCATGGAGATGGAGGAGGCAGAGGGTCATCGACGAGGTTGGTTTGATCCTGAACAGAGAGAGAAGCGACTGCAGGAGCACAATGAAGACTACGCTCCTGCATATATCGTTGCCGGAATTCATGACGATGACGTGATCAATCACTGGAAGGGACTCAACTATCCAATCATGAACATCTTCGAGCGTGGCCTTTGTGTCCTTCAATGCCGGTATATTCATGCCGTCATTTTCTCAGCACCTTTCACGCCAAGTCAGCCTTATCTGGAGGCTCTGCCACTCGGCGTACCTCACGTCGTTTACCATGGACCCACAACGTTCATCCCTCTGACATATGATCCCTATGATGCCCCGAAAAAGATGGGAATCTTCCAGGAGGTCGCACGACATGCTTTCCAACATGTCAATGCAGGCGAGATCGTTGGTCGCATCCTGAAGAGCCGAGAAGCGTATGAAGCGCGACAAAGGGCCAAATTGGAAAAGGGCATCGCCGAGGACTTGGTCAAGTCTCAGGAGCAAGCGTCAGCTTAGATCAAGGCGATATGCCATCGCCTAATGAAATCCTAATTCAACTGTACATACGGCGAATCCCATCAACTGGGAGATTTTTTTTATGTGACAAATACAATATAATATACTTACATACTCACATGATTGTCGTTTGAGCCTATGTCTTGGAGAATAGTTTTGTACATATGTTCCCCCTGTGAGGATGGGCTTTCAAACCCTGATCTGTATCGACATTTGGAAGAGCTAGAGAGACCTCTGCAGAGGTTAATGGGGGATCTTTACAACAGGAACCTCCGTTCAAATTTACGTAGAATGGATATCCACAGATGATATCTAGCTAGAAGTAGACGAGGGAGATTGAAACTGAACATAATCTTACAATACAACTTTCTGCAATGCACCCACGGCATCAGTCCGTGCCAATTTATTGATCCGCTGCCACGAGAACATCCTTCGTCTCCAGTAACTTGGCAAGCTCTCCATTCTGGTGCATAGACATCAAGATGTCACATCCGCCAACAAACTCCTTGTCCAAGTATAGTTGAGGGATGGTCGGCCAATCCGAAAATTCTTTGACACCTGCATGTCACTTAGCTTCCGTTTTGAGATCAAAGTCAGAAGGTAACTAACCTTGGCGCAGCTCTGGATCCTCCAGGACATTGAACGCCACAAACTTCTTGGGGTCTACGCCTTGCAGGCCCAGGATCTGAATACTCGCGCGAGAGAAACCACATTGAGGGGTCTCGGGAGTACCCTTCATGAACAGAACAACGGGGGCAGATGCGATCGCCTTGTCAATAGCTGCCTTGGTCTCCGACGATAGGAGTCGAGCATTGAGAGTTGACGGCGGAGGAAAGGCCGGGAAACGGATAGGGCGTAGCGGCGTCGGCCGCGAGATTGGGCGGAAAGCCTTGGAATTATGGTAAGCTTGTGTCCGATAATGATTGTAGGTTCAGTGATACATACCGACAAGATTGTTCTGGAAAACATGATGATTGTCTCAAGATTTTTATAGACTTTGGAGGTTGGAGGAACGGAGAAAGAGTGAAAGCACGGAGCAGATTGGTATTATCTAATCAGTCGTTGGCTAGTTACGTCGAGCCCCACATGTGCTCGTTTTGAACCTTGCATCATATTGTATCATCTTGTACCTGTTCCCCCCACAATGGAGTCTGTTGCCTCCTTCTCCGCAAAACAGTATCGAGATGATAAGAAGCTTCACGTGCTCCTTGCAGCTGTAAGTCGCAGCTCTTGTCTGTTCCAAGGATTCAGTCTGATTACCGCAGACCGGTTCAGTTGCTACCATCAAGCTCCCGAACATCGCCGAGGCCCTCTGCCGCCATCCATCCATCTCACTACGAATCATAGTGACTCAATCGGCCGAAAGATTTCTATTTGGCCAGAGTCCCGAGCAGCCTATCCTAGATAGTCTTCGGCAAAGCAAGGGTGTGGATGCGGTTTACCGGGATGATGATGAATGGGCAACACCATGGACTCGTGGAGCAAACATCTTACACATTGAATTACGCAAGGTTAACATTGAGTATACACTGGGTGATCAGAAATGAGCTAACAATCAACAAGTGGGCACATGTGTTGCTGATCTCTCCACTATCTGCCAATACAATGGCTAAGATGAGCGTGGGCATCGCAGACAACCTCCTGCTGTCGGTGGTGCGAGCCTGGGATACAACTGGTCTGGTCGACCAAGATTTCAAGCTTCAGAAGCCACGGATTTTCGTGGCCCCTGCTATGAATAGCGCCATGTGGCACCAACCCATCACACATCAGCACCTCGGCGTCCTACAAGACCAATGGGGATGGAGTCCCACAAATCCGGAGGGATGGGTGACTGTTCTCCCTCCGATAGATAAACCCCTAGCTTGTGGAGACGTAGGCAGTGGTGGAATGATGGACTGGAGAGATATTGTCCGTAATGTGGAAGAGTATTTGGGTCTCCCAATGGTTCAATCTTGATTGCCATCTGCCATTGTCATTGTGTCGACTCGGACTCGGATTGTCCAGTACTATCGTACAAGCCCAGGTATTGAGCGGTATACTCACCCAGGAGGCCCACTGTGATTCCTCCACCGGTCAGCAAACACCCGTTCTTGAACCACCACCAGCAGTTAGAGACATTCTTAAGCTGAACCTTCCAAATCATAAGGCCCAGGGAAAGAAGGGCACTGCCACAGCTGCCTACAAAAAAGACAGGACCACAACCTGCGGCAACCCCTGCAGCACCTAGAAGGGCCACCTGGGCCGCCGCCAGACCTGTTAAGACGGCCTTAGTGTTATGTTCATGACGCAAGGCGATTGACTTGATGCCCGCCGCCACATCGTCCTTGATGTCCATATGCGCATATATCATATCATACAGAACTGTCCACGCAATACAACTAGAATAGAGGGCCCCTGCAGCTAGGAGAGCATCATGGTTGCTCAATAGATCCACACCCAGAGCTGGAAACCCCATTATTGCCCCCCAAGAAAAGGCGAACCCTAACACCAACTGAGGGTAGTTGGTTATTCGCTTGGCCAAGGGATATGCCACCACGATTGGTAAGCTGGGTATCGCATACCAGAGGCACTGGGTCGGGAATTGAAGAAGGACTCCTAGCCCAGCCAATAATTGAGAGCCCGTAAAAAGCACAGCCTTGGATGGGGAGAGTGCCCCTCGCGCGATGGGACGGAATTTGGTACGTTCTACATGTGGGTCAAGATTGCGATCCCACAGGTCATTAATGGCACATCCTGCACCACGCATGATCAAGGCCCCGGTGAAAAGAGTCCGGCCGTGCCGAGTAACTGCAATGGAGTGACGTGGGTGGCCATGGGGGCGGCCAGGAGGGTGGAGAAAAGAGTCGGGAAGAAGAGATAATATGTGCCAGTGGGTTTATCCAGGCGGACCAACTCGGCATACGGAATCCATGATGAGGGCAATGAGGCGACCAGACCGGTCTGGGGTGGAATGTAATGGGTTGCCGGGTTAGGGGTCTTCACATCGAGTTGAAGAGACTGAGCTGCCGTGGTGTGGATTCGCGAAGTTGATGTCAGGGTTAAGGCAAGAGAGGGACGAGATCGGGCATTCTGAGCCGTCAACAATGCAGATTTGGTGGTGAGGGTCGGTAAGTACCCATGACGACGTTGACTATAGATCGAATTCCTCAAGAGCAGATGAGGGGGTCGCGAGAGACGGAGGGCAGTAGATGGCAGCATGGTTTATACCGAAAGAGGACTGGAGATTATATCAATCCAAACCAAGGCCCGAGTCATAATCAATTGATCAATGGGATAAGTTTCGATACCAAAGGAGAGAGAGGAAGAGAAATTATATGCAATTAAAACAGAAAGGTTCCGCCGATCGCCACTAGTCCCGAAGTAGTAGTTCCCTTCCAAATCTCTCCGCGTCACTTTCGCGTCTAGCTCTTTTTATACGCTCTTTCTCTACCTTCCCTTTCCCACCCGTTGCTCCTTTTTTTTCACTTGAATGCTTTTGCCCCGCTGTTGAAATCAGTATTTTGACTTTTCTACCTTCCCTTGTAATTTCCCTTGGGGGAGGTTGAGACGCGGTTGAAAGGGCCATGTTGTGAAATTGGATTTAGTGGAATGCATTGTTTGCCAGTGAGTTGTTTATTCAAAGTGTGATTGAGATTTGGGTTGCTGATCATATGCGCTTTTTATTTCAGTAAATTGGCTTTCCTTCATCTCAAGCATGCCACTTCTTCCAGACGATCTTTCTCGCCGCTTGGACGGATATCTTGATCCCAATTCGTGCCATTGATTGCCTCAACCCCAACAATCATGGCTTTACCACCACGAGCTACCTTTGAGCCCTTCCCTACCCACCTCGACGTGAAGGAGCTAGTGGAAACTACAGACAACTTCGTGTTTGCAGTCCGTATTTCTTACGAGGCTGTTGATACCTTGCCTCGAGAGGACTTTGATAACCTTGTTCGATATCATGTGACCATGTTGGGGATGCCCTTGGTCATTGAGGGATTCCATGAACATCTGGACAAACGGCTGTTTTCTTCTAGGTGGCTGCAGAAAAATGGTCAGAGTAAGTCACTTCTTTGGATCCGTTTTCCTGTATAGATCGCCCTTAACTGTATATCAGGCGAACAGGTACGTGACTTGAACCGTGGAATCAACATCCACATGGGCACGTCACATTATTTGAAAAGCTTGCAAAGACCGACGAAGCCTATTTTCTCGCCATTTTGTCGCACTGACCAAAAACTGTATTTGAAGGATATTGACTGCCCTTCGGACTGGCAAAGATCCTTGGAGAGACTAATCCCACCGTCGTTGTTCTATCTGAACGATGGTCCTAAGCCATACGAAGGCCCAGGCTCTCGTCTCACTTATCTCACAGAGCATCTCACCACGCCTTCCGGAGAGCCCATCGCTAGATCAGGCGATCTCATGAGTTGTCTGCCTGAGGAAATGCGCGCTCAAAATCTCATGTGTTATATCGGCCCCGAAGGTACCTACACCCCTGCACATCAGGAGATGTGTGCCAGTCTGGGCCACAATATCATGGTGGAAGCGTCGGACGGTTCTATCGAGAGTGGTCAGCCAACCCAGCCGGGCTCATCAATTTGGTTCATGACAGAGACCAAAGAACGCAGAATTGTCTCCGACTATTGGGCCTCGGTACTTGGCCATGATATTGATCTCGAGGATCATTTCGCACAACTCAATGCATGGGTAGGCGCGCCATTCAAGACCTACGTGGTAGAACAGAGGCCAGGGGATCTCATTCTCGTCCCCCCACTGGCGGCTCATCAAGTCTGGAACCGCGGTACACGGACCATGAAAGTGGCTTGGAACCGCACCACGGTGGAGACCCTCAGGATGGCCATGGAGGAAGCACTTCCTCATGCAAGAATGGTTTGTCGCGATGAACAGTATAAGAACAAAGCTATTGTCTTTTATGCTCTCGAGCGATATTCAAAACTGCTACGAGAAGCCCCGACAGCTGATAACCCTGCAAAAGAGCAGCTGTGGGAAGATTTTCAACGGCTGTTCAAGATCTTCACGGAGATTCTCCTCTCGGAGAGTCTTTCGTCAACTCTTCCTGGGGAGAAGGGCATTGAGTATGTCAAATTTGACAGCAACGTCACATGCTCATATTGTCGGTGTAATATTTTCAATCGGTTCCTTACTTGTTCAACTTGTACCATGCACGGAAATGACGCTTATGACATTTGTTTGGATTGTTACGTTTTAGGCCGGAGCTGCCACTGCATTTCCAGGCTCAAATGGGTGGAGCAATTCCCGTGGAAACATCTTCGGGATCGACATGAAGCATGGCGGCGTCAGATCATCGATTTGAAGCCGTTTGATAAAGCACACAAAGCCGAATTCCTCGTGTTCACCGTTGCACGATCCAGGGCAGCTCGGAAATCGGTCGCTGAAATTTGCCAGGAGCAATTGGCTGTCCGACCTTGGGTTGATCCCAAGAACCCAACCGCCAGAAAATTGAAGTCTATCAGCCCTCCTGCTACAGACAATGATGGGCGGTTAATGAAGAAGCGGAAGGTCCAGCAAAAGGGTGCGGAGACCGGCTCTTGCCACATGTGTAGGAATATTGAGCCTTCTTGGAAGTTGGCAGCATGCACGAGCTGCAACTTGAAGTACTGCTATGCCATTCTTTACCGTGCGTTCGATACCTCACCCCAGGACGCGATGGCACGCTCCCACTGGTTGTGCCCCCGATGTCGGAAGGTGTGCAACTGTACACTTTGCCAGAGGGACCCCGCCATGAAACCCCACGAGCCCTATCATATCTTACTGGGACACGATACCAGGAAGATTGCCGACCCCCGAAGTGTTGAGTCGCTGGTGACTTTGCGTCTTCCCAACCTGAAATGGCTTCCAAGCCTGGAGGAGAATAGCCAAAGACGTCTGCGGCAACGCATGGACGAAATTGAGCAGAATGGGGTAAAGATGCGGAATGATCGTGCGATCGTGATGGATACTAGGCTGCAAGATTCATTGAACGAAAACACAGCACAACACAGTCTAGGATACATTCCGATAGACCCTGCATTGGAACTTGAAACTGGCTTTACGAACTCGAGCCAGAATGCACTCAAGGCATGAAATCAAAATACTTCTCTTTTGCCTCTGTTCAGCAAGCTGTCTTCTCTTCTACTATGTGTGTCTCTTTTTCTTCTTCTTTGCTTTTGAAAAGAAGATCCGAGTCTTTTGACAGTTCCCTTTTATTTGAAGCGATTACTCCCCCTGACCGAGGCTTACAGCAAATCTCTGTACCATGATAATGACCATTTGATAACACTCCATTCTTCTGCTTGCTGCGTCCGGACTTCCTATTTCTAGGCGCCTTTGTACTCGTACTGGAGGTCCTTGAGTCCAGAAAGGTCCACTGAGAGCATTACCTGTCGAGCGAGCAAGATTGCTCCAAGCATAACTATAGAGAGGCGTCGTAAGATTTGGGTGATGCATAAAAGATCCAGGATTCTTGTGGTACGACCTACCACCGGGAATGAAATAAAGTACCGACCAAGGCTCGGAAGACCGGGTTCCTAGAAAGCCATAAAGTGCCAGTGACCCACACACCACTCCATTCAATGGAAGCAGGGCAGCGTGGAACAAAGCCCAACGATCATCTTCAGCCAACATGGGCTTCTTGCCCTTACGGTCTGGATGAAGAGGAAAGAATCGCATAAAGTAGGCTGACGCTAGCAAGGAGAAGATCCCCATAAGGGAACAAAAGCGTTGAGAGAGACTGGACGCCCATAGTATCGATGGGAGGAAAGTAGTCGTTAAGACCAGTGAAGCCCCGGTAAACGTAACCTACATAAACAGGTTAGAAGAAAAGGGAAAAGATGATAAGTCAACCAATATCTTCAGGTTTCTATACATTATAATGGGCGTTGCGGTCATCATTCTGTCGCTGCAGCTGCTCAATCACCCGCTCCTGTTCCTGCTCATCAAGCTCCTCATGGTCATTCTCATGGTCCGAGTCTTCTGGATAGTGAAACACTTTTCGTAGTCGCACCGCTGCCATGGAGTAGATGCAGGAAATGGATAAAGAAGAAGACAGGCAGTGAACTTAGTTTACATACAGTGGGAAAATACAAGTGACGTCGAAAATACATGTTTGCTCTGTTTGGTTTGCGGACTCGGGAAATCCAAAAACTACAACATCCGATCTTTCTTTCCAACATAGCGCTCTTCAATTCCTGCAATGCTCTTCATCCGCTCTCTCCCCCGGCGTGCTGGGCCCATCCGGCTACCAGGCCTGTCTCGTAATGCTCCACGCCGCACCATGATCCCCGCCCCGGGTCCCAACACGGGGCCATTGATGGAACGACGGGCAGACCGCGAGCTCCCCAACATCCAAAACAGCCGCCGTTGGATGCGAACTTTCCCTTTCTTCGCGGTAGCAGTGGGCGCTGCTATGCTTGGTATTTTTAACTATCAAAAATCCTCCTCGAGTGTCGTCAGCAGCACACTATATGCATTGCGGACGTCTCCCCAGGCCCGCGAGATTTTGGGTGATGAGATCTACTTTGCTCAGCAGATCCCATGGATCAGTGGAGAAATGAACCAATTACATGGGCGTATCGATATCTCGTTCTGGGTGAAAGGCACCAAGTCCCAGGGCAAGATGAAGTTTAGAAGTATTCGGCCGGACCGAATGAGTTACGTGAGTTAAATATCCTTTCCGAGCGTATTCCCCCTTTCCAATCTCAGCCTGGCTTGCTAATTGCTTTATACTATACAGTTCCGCACCGAGGAATGGAGCTTGGAAACCGAAGATGGAACTGTGGTTCAGTTGCTGGACAAAGACACTGATCCTTTCCGCCAAGAGTGAAGGGTAGACCGAAGTGTGGAAACTGTACAAATAAAGGGTCTTGTGCATTGGGAACCGGCGTTTTAGGGATATTGAACAAGAGTATTACTTAACCAAATGCGACGTTTGTGGAAGACGGATACTCCAGGAGTCGAGCCAAGAGACGAAAAGTGGAACAAAAAAACTAAAGGATATCATTTGTTGTATCATATACAAACGCCGCTCAAGTGAACAAGTATTGCGCGAATGGTGTAGTAGTAGTACATGCTTCTCCCTCCCAACTTAAGCAGTGGCTGCGGACTCAGCTGGGGCAACCTCGGGCCACGGCTTCTTGATCGCATCCTGAATTCTTACATTGCATCCCTTAGGACCACTGACAGCACCTTTACACATTATTAGTATATATGCCAGAAAAGGTTGAAGGGTATTGGGGAGGGAATGGATGGAACTAACCGCTCACGACCACGATTCCAGCTTCGGCATCAACCTTCATGATCTTCAGGTTCTGAACGGTATTTTGGTTGTTACCCATATTTCCAGCCATCTTCTTTCCTGGGTACACACGAGAACCACCACCCTGACTGGGACCAGCAGAACCCATCGAACGGTGAGTCAGACTGACACCGTGACTACGGTCCTGACCATGGAAACCGTGGCGCTTCATAACACCAGCAAATCCTTTACCCTTGGTATTGGAGCGAGCATCCACAAACTGGCCTTCCTGGAACCAACTGGCACTGACATTCTGACCAACGGGAAGAAGGCCGGACTCATCCTTGACCCGGAACTCGAAGACATGGCGTTTGGGCGAAAGACCATTGGCTGAGAAATGGCCTAGGAGTGATTTGGTAACATTGCTGGGGTGCTTCCAGCCTGAACCAATCTGCACAGCATAGTAGCCATGCTTTTGACGAGTCTTATGCGAGACGACCTCGACGCGGTCCATTTGTAACACGGTACAGGGGGTGCGTTTTCCGGTTTCTGGGTCGAAGATCGCGGTCATGCCCTTTTTTGGTCGCAATGACACCGGTCCGTAGTGGGAGAGAGTTTGCCTTGCGGCGCAGAGCTGCAGTCGATGTCGACTCAAGGACGGGCAGGCCGGGACCGATGTTGAAGCGGCTGGGTTTGGGAGTGTTGAGGGATTTGATGCCGAAGTTTCGCATAGAAACCCGGGGGACAGTCAATTGAGTATCCCATAGGGATGAGGAAAGCTGAAGCAGCTTCCCTGGTAGGCGTGGCGACATGATGCAGTGGGTTGCAACTTTAGAAGTTTGGCAAGTTCCGTCTTGCGGACTCGAAGTTTTTGGCCGGCGGATGAGTCAGCAGGTCGGCTTGACCTTCACAACACTATATGTATGTACATGACAGCAACATCACTACCCAGTCAGTAGGAGCTAGAAAAGAGATATGGCAATAGTAAATCTGGGTCACACTTTCTATATAGCTTATGCAGCATCACTGGGCTGTTCATACGCCACATCTGTGGGGATTTAGCTCTATAACTCAAGTATTCTGGGCATAGAACTACTTACATATACTACTACATTGCTAGATTGCCATTGCTTGTCCTTACAAAAATTGAATTCAGTCTAAAATCACAACTGGGACAAAATACATACATGCGGTATTAACATCCACATCGGCATGATCAAGTAGTAAATTCATCTTAAGTCCGAGCCGTATGCATGATCGGACCGGAACGGCCGAAGTCACCGGTAAAGGATCGCCCGATCTCAATGGAAAAAAAAAGAACCCCGAACAACACATCTCGCGTTTCCCCCCTACCCCTTGTATCATTACCGCCCTTTCTTATATTCAAGATTGGAAGCATCTTCCGCAAACACATTCCAATGTCCTTTCGACCCTCCCTTCTATCGCGATGGCTCGCGCAGGCCGAGCTCACGAGAGCCGCACCCGCGTCGAAGCAGACCTTATCCATCCTCCAACGCCAGCCATTCCTCAGCTCTCAAACAGTATCCCAAACCATGCGCCGGTCCTTGACAACGGCGGTCAACTATACCAGTCGTGCGATGCCGCGATCCCGGCTGGGGTTGCGATCGGTGCAGCTTCCCAAACAAAGGACAAACCGGTGCTTTAACTCGGGATCGTCGAGCAATGCGTCCGAGGCCTCGAAAGAGGGAGGCTCGGTATCGCAACGGCTACGCAAGTTGTCTCGTGAATATGGCTGGGCCGCGCTAGGTGTGTATTTGACGCTATCGGCGTTGGACTTTCCGATCTGCTTTGCAGCCGTGCGACTACTAGGCCCTGAGCGAATTGGCCATTACGAGCATGTGGTGGTGCAGTCAGTGAAGAATACATTCTCGTCGATTTGGCCTCAGACAAAGACCGAGGGTGAAGAGGAGGCTAGCCTTGTGCAGACAGAGGCACGCAAATATGAAGAAGCTAGTAAGTTCTGTTCCTCCAAACATCTATTGATCATCTCATCTCATGATTTCCTTGCAATTTTAGGTATCTGGACACAGCTTGCATTGGCGTATGCCATCCACAAGAGTGTCTTCATTTTCGTCCGAGTCCCATTGACAGCGGCAGTGACCCCTAAGGTTGTCAAAGTATTGCGTAGCTGGGGTTGGAACATTGGAAAGCGCAAGCCCAAGACTCCCTGAGGACCGGGTGGTTACTCATAAAGCATAGCGAGAAGAACTGGTGTTTGTGATATTTGGGGGAAACATTGTACATTAGCCATTTTAGATCTAATCCCGGCGCAGACGCCCTCCCCACTCAATCTACACGATATGATACAACTCCACCATAGCCATCTATCCCAGCGCCATGAGACCAGAGAGCAAAGAGAGAAAAGAGACAAGGACAAAGCAGGAAAAAGAGAACCAGGTACACAAACCAAGTATTCGCATTAGAACTCGCTGGGAAATAGATGAGCCGCCCTGATAACCGGTGAAAAAAGATAAAAAATTCCAAAAACAAAAGAAAATCATGAACATGAGACAATGGCATAGAGCTACTCAAATCTCGTGGTCTTCGTCTCGAAGGGAGTTGGACTCGTATGTCCTCACATGTCAATCATATCGTTAAATCGGAGAACACCGTTGGCTTTCATTGCACCGTTCACCCCATCAGGCATACGGTAAGCCCATTCAGCCACACCGACGGCGTTGGCACCAGCAAGAGAATTCCTGCGGTCAGGCTGGCCTGCCTCGTCGGAAGTATCAGCCACCAGGACGAGGCCGAGTTCTTTGATTGTCTCCACAAGTGCAGGAACAACGTTCTGTAGAGATGGTCAGCAAATGTCTCAATCACCCCCTAAGTTTCTCGAAACCATAGGGGGCAGAAGGCAGTCAAACGTACAAGAAGACTTGACCGGCATATCAAGCCCATGAAGTTATTACTTTGAGCGATGCGCGCAGATTCTTTGATTGACATAGAGGCGCGACCGCTGCTGTTGACATCAGGAAGAGTGTCTACATTCCGGGCTAGGTCCCGAATCTGTCCCAAATCATTGCAAAGAAGGACAGGGTCTAACGAGAGAGAGATATGAGCGTTAGTGATCCTGACTTTTGCAAATAGTACCTGGGAAGTCAAAGACTTACAATTTGGTTGTTTCCAGTTCAAGGCAGTGCAGATATTGGGGTTGTAAGAAGTAAACACCATAGAGCGCATGAAGTCGGGGTTCTTCTCGCGAGATGCGCGCGCATGGTGGAAGACGACGGTTAAGATCGCATCAGCAAAGCTGTTGACATCGGCTAGAGAGGTCATTTCGAGAGATCTTTCCTCGGCGCTGGACGGATAGAGAATAGAAAGGTTGATGTTCAGACCCTGTGGCAATTCCTGCAAAACATCATGTAAGGACATGAACGACTCCGCTAGGAGACGATGGGCTCGTGGCATATCATCGAGTGCCTGTGCTTCCAGGAATTGTAGAATTTGAGCTCGGTTGACACCTCGTTCCACGCCAATAGCCTGTAATTGCGCATATGTCAATTGACACACTGGAATGTCGATTCCGTGATGGTTGATAAGGAATTGGGGGTAGAGCACCGGCACACGATCCCGTGTCAGCTGCACAAACAGTTGAACATAATCTCCTGACAAGCTGGAGCCAGTGACCAACCCGTTATGCTCTGAGTCGATGGCACCAGTCGCCTTCCAGTATGTCGCAAAGTGAGTGATCTCCAGAGGATCACCGTGATACGGCTTGATGACCTGGAAGTTGAATTGCAGTTGACCAATGGCCCGAAGGCGAGGATCGAAGAGAGGAAGGCAGCATGAACCCGTGCTGGATCTCTCGGCACGGAAAGCTACCGGCAAGGCCACGCTCTTTGCGATCACCTTGGAGCCAAAAGTGGGGAAGATCTCGAAATCCACCGCGAAGGTGTCCAAATTATCAACATGGAAAGATATTGTGCGAGAGTCTTCTTGAATGGGGAGCATTATGGTACGAGGAATCAAGTCAGACAGCTTGGACGAGATGGTCAGCCGGGCAGCCGGGTGCCGACCAGCCTGGTCAAAGAGTATGGAGCCAGCATTCCCTTGGTCAAACAGTAGCTGTACAAAGACCTTTTTGTCGAGGAAGTTGTGACCGTAGCGTCGTAGAGGGATGATGGGAGGGGGGAGAGAAAGGTCAGGGATGCCATCAGCAATCTCCATCTCAGCGGAGCTCGCTCGTCTTCCATAGTCCTCATCCATGGAGCTAGACTGCTGGATTTGGAACCCGTTCAAGACGTCAAGTGGTCGGTGTGAAGGGACATCATTCAGGGGCTGAGCCCAGAGGAGAAGCATACACTCAAGGTGCCCTTCCCAGGCAGCGTAATACATGGCAGAAAGACCCTTCTCATCTGCAACCTGTGAATCTACACCGAGCTCCAAGAGTGTCCGCAGACACGGTACACAACCTTCGCTTGCCGCGTGGAACAGTGGTGTCCATTGGTATAGTTTGTCCCGTTGGTTCAGGTCAGCTCCGTGTTGCTTCAGCAGAAGAAGCAGATCCGGTGACTGCGACGCCCGAGCTACCATATGTTGAGGGTAAAGGCCCTCGGCATCTGGCAGCAGCCGGGCCTTTCGCTCCAAAAGCATCTGCACAATAGATAAAGATCCGTGCTGGCACGCAAGATTCAAGGGGATATGGTCCGAGTCCGATGCAGGATCGATGCGGGCATTGCTAATCAGAACCTGCTTCGCACACGCAAGCTGACGTTTCACAATGCTGTGAATGAGAGGGGTGAAGTTATCGTGATCCATCATGTCCACGGTGTGTGGGCCTACGGCCAGTAGGTCCCGAACCATATCCACACGACCATGCATACATGCATAGTGGAGGGGAATTCGCCCGTAAACATCGGATCGAGCAATATCTACCGATGCGGCAATTCCTGCCTTCATAACGAAATCTCGTCCAGAGATGGCGGCTTCGTGAAGACAGTTCCGTTCATTAATGTCATCTTCTGCATGCACGTCAACCAATTTACTCTCGAGGAGAAGAGCGAGGACATCATCAGAGAATCCATTGATGGCTGTCAGGAACGTCCGCGTGGCTCGTTCTTGAGCATCGGGGAATGACGCTAGTTTGCCTAGCCACTCGCGCAAGTTCTGTAGGTTGCCCAGTGAGGCAGATTGTAATATTTGAAGGTCCAGCTCCTCTTCTTCGGTACCAAATACAGGGGCGGTGCCACGCTCAGAGGGCCGCGACATATCAAATTGTATGTTCTCGCCCTCAGCCCAGGCCTCCAACTCCAACCGGGCTGTAGTTGCTCGGTCCGACAGATCCCGAAGGACCTCCCGGTTGAAACAGGGCTGCACTTCAACTGCGCGCTGCAAGTAGAGCTCCTTCATCCGGGATTTGGATGTCTTGTCCCATTTCTTCAGGATCTTGGACGCGGCAGTCTCATTGATTTCCACAAACTGCTGCAATTTATTCAGGTCGCCATCGAATTGCTGGAAGCCCTCAAATAATGCCATGAAGTTGGATGGGGCTTTGGAATTGGAACTGGTCCGAGCTTGTACCACGCGCTTCTTGTCGACTAGGGTTTTGAGACGTAACGAGAACTGATGACCGGATAAGCGGATGTTTCATCTCCATGGAGGGGAAGCGATATTTACCTCGGACTCTTTTTGTAGGTAGAATGCATTGACTTTTTCAATCTCCCGCTCCTGATTTGGTTCTGTTAGACACCGGCAAGTGATAATGAGGAGGGTCCTGAACTCACCAAGCGGAAGAAGAACACCTCTTTGTTCGCTCGAAGCGAGGCTTGCGGGTCCAAATGTCCATCTTGAGCAATTTCTTCGGGGGTTCTTTGGGCTGGGATTGTCGGCGTGGCACTCAGTTGCTTGATCAGCTGCGGGAGGTATTAGCCGTGAGTCTTCAATCGACTGCGCCGATTGGACTGGAATGGTCATCTCACCTTCTTTAGTGCCTTGTAATTGACGAAGCTGGCCGCATATTCGGGAAGATCAAGCTGCCGGCGCTGGATCTGTTTGCCGAACTTCCTGCAGGAGGGTTAGGGCCTCGGTTGCGCACTGGCGGCAGGCATGGTCACTCACATCTTGACGGGCTCTCAGCTTGAGAGCGTCGGCTCACGCGGGGTGTAGATCGTGGAACAGGATCTGGATGCTCACGAGGGATGGGGAGTCGGGAAATTTTAGAAGTATTGGGTGAGGGAAGGAAGAAAGAGGGGGGGAAGAAGGCTGCTAGGCACCCCAGACAGAGGGACCTCGAGTCGAGTGGGCAGGGGGGGCAACAGCGCGACGGGTGGGGAAGATTATAGTGGGACAGGTGTACTCCGTAGTGTCACCAGGCGTATGACAGGCAGTAAAAGATGTGCCGTTTGGGCGCATGTATTCCATCAAGCGTGGAGGGACATGAAGAGCTAAGCGGGGGAAGTTTTTCGGGAGTTCAATCCCTTTCAGTGTGGTACATTCCACGAAGTCCGCGAGATCTCAGGTACTGAGTCTTCCTGCAAATTCGAAATGAGCCAATCAATCCGAGTCGAGGCGTTTCCCGCGATTTCCAAAAACTGAAGGAACGAGGTTCAAGAGGTTAAAGCTGGTGGGGAGCTTGGACCGCCAATCACCGTGAACAGCGGGCGCACGTTTCGGGACGACAGGATATCAGTCCAGACTCCACAGTACTTGCGAGAGACCTACAATGTACACCTGTCCACCATACTAAGCAGAAGTACCTCAGAAGTATCTTCAAGTCACTACATCTCAGCTTATATATAGTCATAGCTACTAGACACAAGTTTACCTAGAGAGAATCATATTACTTCATATTACTTCCGACTAAAATTCAAATCAGGTGACTCCATTTCTTCGGGTTCGAATATACTTTGGAAAGTACAGAAAAAGAGAAACCACACCTCCCTACCCATACCCTATTCAGTCTAGATCTGAGTAGGGTACAATGTACATGCGGAGAGAGAGAACAACGACGGGTATGGTAGAAACCGGATGCGAGGGATATATCAAGCAGATCAGAAAAAGAAAACGAGGAAGCATAACGAACCAAAACAGGGGAAAGACCACCCCCAAGCCGATTATGAGAAAAAAGAAATAAGAGGTTACAGGGTCAATAAACACATGAGGAAGTGAAAATGTTCACCACGCCGGGAACGACAAGGGCACCGGGCCAAGATTACAAAGGAGCCCATAAAAGAAGGAATGGAATCGGCGGTGGTTAAGGAGAAAATAAGAGAGAGAAAAGATTGGATCAGGTCGGAAAAAAACCGAACTTTTGGAGAGGCAGACGATGATCGAATGTTGGGGGGTGGGAGAAGATACTATCGAGGCATCTTAGAAGTTCTGAGCAATTCCGGCATTACCTTGTCGAGGGTAAACACCGGGGTTCTCGATGCGAGTGTTGCGGCGCGCCTGGACATCCCGGATGACAGGCTGGTAGGAATCATCCCCGTAGGCGCCATGTCCGGTCATCTCGCCGTAGTAAGGGTTATCGCCATAGTAACCACCAGACGGGTGTGCAGCAGACATGTGGCTCTCCTCGGACGCCTCTGATCGATTAGCAGCAGAGTAGGCCGAAGAAGCATTCGAGGCCCCCCGGTGGATGTCCCCATTGCGGTTGTTGGCCGCCACAGGGACAGCACCCAACACGCCAACTGGTTCAACAATCTCTCCCGAGTCCGGTCGAACTCCGTCCGAGTATTGCACAGTGCCCTCACTGGGAGTAGCGTTGTGGTGATACTGGCCACTGCCTTCCGACATGGCCATTCCCATTCCGCTGGAGAGGTTGGTCGAGGCCTTACGGCCAGCTGATGTGGTTCCCCAGCCACGGTAACCAGACGAGTTATCATCCTTGGGCGCCACGCTCCCGCCCATACCGGGGAAGGTTGCGTCGTTGTTCGGGTTGAAGCCATATTCTTCCACTTCCTTGCGACGCTCCTCCTCCGCCGCCTTCTTGGCCTTGCGCTTGCGCCAGAAGAAGATCGCTGCGAGGGCGATCAGTGCCACAGAGACCACGGGTACAACTACCGCAACCGCGATAGTGCCGCTGGCCGATAGACCACCACCACCCCCAGCAGCTGCGCCCGTTGAGGTGGACAAGGCCGCCGAGCTGGATGAGCCCGAACTGATCGTGGAGGTTGCTGTCGTAACGACCCCACCAGTGGCAGTCGAGGTAATGTAGATGGTGGTCGCTTGTTGAGACTCTGAGCTAGTGGTGCTGGTGGTTGGATCACTCGTGGTGCTCGCGACGGTCGAACTGGTAGATTCGGAAGTAGTCGTAGTCGTATGATCTGTCGTAGAAGTTGAAGATGAAGTTGTTGGGGCCGCCGTAGTTGTGGGCTCAGTCGAGGTGGTGCTTGTACTGGTGGAGCTGGTCGATGTCTCACTGGTGGAGGTTGGGGCGCTAGACGTTGTTGCTTCCGTTGAGCTGGCGGTGGTTGAATCTGCGGCACTGGTAGTGGCAGCCGTCGTCTCCGCCGCAGCCGTGGTCTCAGTGGCGCCAACACCCGCAACTGCGCTCCCGCTGGAGCCAGCATTCGAAGCCCGCTTGACTGGCGCCGACATGGTGGGTGGATTCGATATGTTCGTAGCAATTGTAGAATTCAAGATAGCGGGTCGTACAGGATGCCGGGAAACCGATCGGATCGGATCTTGAGTCGGGATTACACTTCCACGAAAGCGCAAAATTAAATCAAAGACAGTTCATGAATCGACCGAATAACGAGTGACGGGCGATCCAAAGTTGAAGACGCGTTTCAAAGAAGGAAATCGGGGTCGGTATCTCGGGGAATTGAGGGGGGTTGTTGGCCTCAGGGGGTTCAAGTCGATTTGAGAGCAAGCATCCGGTGATTTGGAAATAGCAGAATAGAGGAAGAATGGAAGGAGAAGAGAAAGAAGAAAAGGTGCTCCAAATCACCGAATCTAGTCGGGAGCCATGAGATGGAAATGTGTGAAAAGGGAAAAACGGGGCAGTGAGAGTGAAAGAGAAGTGGAGAGAATTGATTACGCTCCCGGTCGAGATGGAACGGTATCCGCATTCCTAGTGGTATGGTCGTATTAATAGATGGAAATCCACTGCTTGCATCACTACATGTGGTTACCCAAGGTAGCATTATGATTATTATGGTTTATTATGATCGGATTAGTTCGTTGAAATTAGTTATATCCCTGGATCCGGCCATGCGACCTGTTGCCCTTACTTCTTGATGTTTATGTTGATTACCTAACATGGCCCAAAACATGGTTTACCATACTCCATGGGTAAGGCTGGGCAGGAATCGACAGAGCCCCCAACGATGAGATACTATTAAAAGAGAATGATTACATGCACATCTTTAAATTGGCGTATTCCATTGCATAAGTCACCAAATGCTCGACATCATGATGCAGCGCGTATTCAGTTGCCACAGAGTAACGACCGATGATTGGACGATACGAAGGTTTGGTTCAACGGTTTCCAGGTTTTTTTGCAGCAGTTTCATTCGAGGACCAAGGCTCGGTGTTTTGGTTTTTTCGTTTCGGTACACAATGTTAAAATTCATTATACTCTAGCAATATATGATGAATTAAGCATCAAGATTCATCTTCACGTCGTGCACCCCCAGGTCCAGATCTCAATCAATCTCCTCCATGCGGGACTTGCGTAACAAGAACCAAAAGGGGGAACGGGGAATCTCCACTGTGGCTCGACTTACGTCCTCGTACTAGCTAGGTCCAATCACCATCGATTCTGAGGACCTTCTCATTAAAGGTATTGCCAGGCTTCTGGACTCTTGTTAAAAAAAAAAAAAAATTTAAAAAAAATTCGTCTTACAGTGACGACGCTAAGGTCTAGAGGTCTAGAATTTCAATAGAAAAAAAATATACCAAGGAAAGAACGTGGTCGATCCGAGTCTGGACAAGGTCCAGCTCGGCCAAATTGAATTTCAATGCATATATACAAGCAAGGAACATTGCCGTACAAGAAGATTAAATTCAAGAACCTTGCAAAAAGAGCTTCAAACCATCATCTATTTACGCCGGGGCAGGAACTTCCAAGAATGTGAGATAAAGAAATGAATCCGGGAAGAGGGAATGCAAATGAGACCGTCCTCCGCTGCAGAGAGCACCGGGGTACTATGTAAATAAAGAGAAAAGCAGGTCATCACAGGTGTCCTGAAAAAAAAAAAAAAATAAGAAGTGTAACACCAAAACTACAAGGTCGTGACAAGGAAGGGCAGAGCTTTTATCGCGTCAGGTCCATAGTCGGGCGCAAGCTGGTCATCATGTCATCCCTGGTGCCAACCATTCCGGCCGGTAGACGGCTGACCCGATAGTTACCCAAGCGAATGTTGTTCTGGTGGGTGTTGGAGATGCCGGTCCGGTTGCTGCGAATGCTTCCGGCATCACTGCCACCGTCCTGGTTCTTGAACCGGGGCGGCGGGGCAAAGTCCAGACTCGTAAAGGTACCAGACTTGCGTAAGGCATGACTGGAGAGAAGGTCAGCTGAGGATCAAACATCAAGAAAAAGCTTAGGAGGTCTTACGGGCTGGGGATTACAGCAAGATCATCAAATGACGACATCAGGGGGAGTGTGAGCGCGGAGCGCAGGGCTGTAAGGTTGCATGCCACCAGTAGGTGTCTCGGGACGACCTGCTTGTTGATCTCGGAAGCTCTTGCCCGGGGCAAAAGCCGCGGCAGTCAGAATGGAATCGTCATTCAACATGTGCGGTGTGGGCAGAACTTGAAGCGGTGCGGGAGGAGGCATCCGCGGACGGGGAGCCTTAGGACCTGGAACTCGTCCAGAAGCAGAGGAGAAGGCACGAGGTCCGGGACCACCAAAGCCATTGTTCCCGGCGGAGTTAGTCGCCATATGACGAGCAGCTCCTTGGAACCGGGGCGGAGCTCGAGGGGGAGGAGTCATGGCTCGGCGGCCTATTGGCTCAGCAAACGGAGCAGGAGGGGCTGCATCGAAGTAATCCCCGTTGGTTGGGTCATAGACATAGCCACCACCTTCGTAGAATTCAGGACCGTAGTCCTCATAGTAAGTGGTCTCCCGTTTACTATCGTCGAAGTACTCCTTATAGAAGGAGCGAATCCGATTGGCACGCTGCTCCGGGTTGTCGGCTGGGTCCTCTGGGGGCAGTGGTCGTACACCGAGAGTCAACCGGCGGGTATCACGATGAGTGTCATAGACAGGATCCAGGGTTTGGGGTTCCTCAGGAAGCTCTGGCATTTTGTTCGTTTCCTGTTGATGTTCTGCCTCCTCTGCACTGTGGATGTTCACCTCGGGGATCATCAGTTCCGACTTGCGGTGGTCATCGCCATAATCACTAGTGGTGATATCGCTAACAGGCAAGGAGATCCGAGGAAGCTGCATGGTGGGCGCCTGAGTAGGTCCGGGCTGGTGAGCTTGCATCGAGTCTGGCAGCGGGAAGTTGGGACGGTCCTCATAGGAAGTGTTCGAATTGTTGCCCTGCGCGTGAACAGGTGTATCAAAATGGAGCTCTGATGCCGAGTTGAAATTGAATTGGGACTCCGGTAAATTGAATTGAGGTTCTGGCGCGGGAGGTGAAATCGCTCGCTCATGGAGATTGGAGTCACCAGCCGGGCTGCCAAGTGCTACTCCGCGTGCTGGCTCATTATGCTCCACGGGGTAAGGCGCCATACCCGAAGCCGGTCCAGGATAGTCCTGGTGCAGATGGGCAGGAGTGGGCGACGTCGGCTCATGCGAAGGGCGACGGTGCAGAGGTGGTGACGAGCGAGACATCCGCTGAGCATTCCGGAGAAGGCCCGCGTTGGGCTCCTCTGAACCAAATCGAGTTGACCCGGCCACACTAGACGCATCATCTCGATTTCTGGGGAATGACATGACGGAAGCATTGTCATTTGTGATAAGCGTGGCGGGGCGGTACTTGTCATCGTCGATCGATCGAGAGATGGAATGTATAGATTCTCGAGGGCTGTGGAGACCCGGGGGCATCAAATAAGGATAAACGTCAAGAGAAAGCCCCTTGGTGTGGCTAGGCTCCATCATTTGGGGCATTCCATTGGGCACTTTTTTCTGTCGATGAGGATTCACATCATCCAGGCCGAAATCCAGCGATTTATGCTTATCATTCGCATCCTCATGCATCAATTTTTTCACATGTCTCTTATGAAGGATGATAAAGGCTATGATAGCACAAATAATAGGAACACTGATGCCAGAGTCAGTCATTGGTCCTGAAGCTTTCTTTACCAGGTTAATGGAACCTACCCAGCACCTAGCACCACGGGCAAAACGGTCGTATCCAAGTTGCTGGTAGCTTTTTCGTTCGATGTCGAGGTTGATGTCGAGGTTGAATCGGATCGGACCACCAGAGAGGGGAAGCCGACTCCCAGGTCAGTCGTGGTTGGGACTGAAAGTGGCAGTCGGTGAGAGGGTATCACGTCCCGTCGAATGTGCCCCATCATCAGGTTGGTATGATGGTGAGGCATGTTGGGGGGGTAAATCGAGCGGCTCCGCTTCCAGCACGTCGGCCGACAACGTACACCCAAATTGCGGAAGAGATGAGGTTTAATTCGAAGTCATTTAAGATTCAAGAAGCTCGAAGTTCGGTGATTTGGGGGGGAAATGGTGCGTCAGATCGAAAAGATTCAGAGTCAAATTTAAAGGAGTGAACAGGACAATCGTCCTTGAGATCAAAAGAGTGGCGGCCAGCAGCCAAAAGGAATGAATGAAGGTCGGAGGAAGAAACGAGAGATGAAGGAAAAGGAAAAGAGGAGAAGGGGCGAGACTCTAAAGTCTGTGTGGCGTATCATACATACAGTACGGGTTCTTTTCGAATCTCCGCACTTCAGTGGTTCATCTGGCTTTTTCCCCCTGGAACAATCAACAGAAAATCCAAAACAACCCTTGATCTCTCATTTCCTCCGCTTGCCTATCCATGGACCTTTGTTCTCGTTTATTATGCTCTCGTATTCTCGCCTGTTTATTATTGTGTCTCGGTTTTCTGTCTCAACAGCTGCAAGGCTCCTTTTCGGATGGAGCCCCTACCGCGGATGGTCAGGTACCGACCAATCAGACGCCCGCTGCCCCTGAACCGGAGATGAGTGACTTGTACTATCTGTATAATCTATACGTAATATTCCAAGGTTCCATTCACGGTGGATTCCTTCTGTGATTGGACGATTATACGTTCGAGAAATCTATTTTCAGGCCCGGAGTTAAACAGTATATACGGATACGCACTAATCATTCCCCCCTCCCCTTAACTATATTGAATCCACCTACGGCTTGTTTTCTTTAGCCCCAAAGCCATAAAGCCACACCTATAATCAATGATAACCACTAGTAGCATGATATTGTTTTAAGCTGAGACACTGGAATGTCCCTCATTTTAACCCCGTCATTCTTTCTTCCCGTCCCGTCACCATGAGCTTGGCAGGCCACAGCCGGATAATCTTCGGTCCTTATTGAATTGTTACACTTAATATTATAGACATTATCTACCCTTGTCACATCTGATGTATTCTATATATATACTGACGAAGTAATGTGTGGCCAAGAACCACCTTTCACTTGTCTGTTGTCCTGCTATCAGTCCTTGCCTTGGAAACATATATTGCTCCAAGTCTACGGATATGCATACCCGACGCAGCCACAAGATACGGATCCACCAACAGTTCTCATATCCCATATTTATGGTCCCAGAAGCTTGGAATTCAAACAAAGAGCGATGGACTCCAAGGTTTGCGGTGACCTACATCTATCGATAATTACGTCGCAAGTTTACATCTGGGCAGGCACGAAGGAATGGTCCATTTATCAACTTGAAGACCGATCTGCAAGCCTGTTTCTGATACTTTAATTTACTCGTGACACCTAAAGGTACGTGCTTCCGCATCCACCACTGGGCTAAAAATGCAGGGTACTGGAGCGGGATATGAAGAAAATGTAGAAATCCAGGAAGGATGCTCTATATCCTGACTTCCAAGGTTGGAATTTGTAAAAATACTCCAGATGCTGGACTTCAGTCCAGGTACAGATAGTATGACATTGAACCTCATTGGGTTTCATGGTAGGTCTTCGTTCTCAAAAACATCATCACAATGCAGATCATCTCGATCAACAACCCTCCGTGATTATTAAAGCGCAATTATGAAGTATGAGCTGCGCAAATATGCAACAAGGGTGAAAGAAAAAGGAGTGGTGACGCTGAAGTCAAAGGAAAAAGAAACAAACAAAAGAAATCGACATAGCCTTCGAGGTGCTGGTTCAGGCTCAAGTGTGCAGCCGTATAGTGCGTGCACAGTGGGAAGGAGAAGGTATGGTAGAGCAATGTACATGGAGAAAAAAGTTGTACAGAGAGATGCAATGGCTTTTCGAGGTGCCTGAGTGGGAAGCAGATGGAGTCGTTTGCCCAGAGAGCACGGTGAAGAGAAGGGAATGGAAAGAGGTTGATAGGTTGGAGGAAGCGAAGGAACGAGGCACTCATTAAAACGTGAGCTCGCTGAAATTGAAGGATTTCCAAGTCGACTCTAGGCCCCGTGGAGTTGAACATTAATCGGGGTATAGGTACGGGGCATCATGGAGCCTTGACGACAAGGTATTGAGGTCGTCACAGGAAAGACGAGGAACAATCAGTGCATCTCGGCCAATTCAGCCTCGAAGCTCGCAAAGTCATCATGAGAGGGTTGGTCGAAAATTCGTCGAAATGGAGGATCGGAGGGAAATACATCTTCCGTGTTGGGGTCGACGCCCTCGGCCTTTCGAATTACTTCCTTCAAGGCACGAGTGACCACTCCAGCGCGAACCACAAGATCCTGTAGAGAGGAAGTATCAAACGGAAGCTTCTGAGAGCGCGCGGGAGGAGTGAGCCTAGGTAGGGCTGAGCTCTCGGGACGTTGACTAGGCTGAAGAACGTCCAGCACAGACTTGGATTTGGGTGAATTCTTGGAGAATTGTCGAAGTGGCGTGCTATACAGCTGGCTTTCTTGCCGTGAGCAACTATCGTGGCTTGCCCTTGGTGGCTTGAAAGGTGGAGGGGAAAGGGGGCCTGTTCGCGGAGGGCTGCCTTGCCATAACGCTGTACTGTTGTGCTTTGACGAAACATTCAGACCTTCATCGTCTGAGTCATCAAAACTGAAAGTGAGCGAAGAGGGCGAGCCAGGAGGTGAACGGCGGTCTTCATCCTCGTCGATAGTAGCCAAATTGACGATCCCTTCCGCTTCTTTCCATAGTTCGCTCGATGGCCCACCGAGAAGATCCAAAACACCTGCCTGATGTCTCAACCGCTTCAATTCTTCCACCAACAGCGTAAGTTCTTGCACCTGACCGAACTGGCCTCGAAGGCTGGCCTGGCGCTCCAGAATGGCCTGTGGAACTGTCATGATCTGAGAAGGTCCTTCTGACACAGTCGTCTTGGTGTCTTGACTGGGAGTAGCCTCCTCAGCGTCATCCTCAAAGTCAAAATCACTGTCCCAGTCCTCACTGACGCCTTTGCTACCCAGACCCCAGGTGCCAAATTTACCCGATGTCTGGCGAGAATCGCTTGGGGCGACCTCTCGTGCCACGGGCACACTTTGGCTCCGAAGGTGAATTGCAGAGGGAACCTTGCGACAGGCTGCCCGGCTGCCTCGATCGAGACCATTCTGCTTCCCATGCACCGTCCTTGGTCGTGCATCCGAATCTGACATGTCACGATCCGTCCGCGACTGCTCCGACCAGTCGAAAATGTTCATCTTCTGGCTCACGTGCAGCTCTTCAACGGGGGAACTCGACAGCATGGCAGGAAGACCAGTGCGGTTGTCTTCTGATAAAGATATAGCAAGGGGAGTGTGAGAAGAGTCGTTGGTTTCACCAGGAAATGCTCCGATCATGTTACGCGTCTCTTCTTCATCCCCGGACAGAGACACAACATCGTTGATGTGGAGAGGGGCCGCGGGAAGAAGTGAACCTGGGAATAGTGGCGGACCTCTTTCCATGCGAGACGCAAAGGACCCACGTGGGAGAAGATCTTCCAGGGTCATGACTTCCTCATTCGAGAGTCGCGTCCCTGCCTTGTCAAACATCGTCTCGATACGCAAACCTTTCACTCCGTCTCCACTGGTCCCGCGCGTTCGAATTGAATCCCAATAATCCGTCATCATATCGGTCTCGTATTCATCACTTGAAGTGAATACACGTGTGTCATCGGAGCCGATGACTGTGGAAGAGGGATCTGATGCTGTAATCGAGTGTCGCTTCGGACGGCGACGTAGAGAAGAGTACATGTTCCCTTCCGGTCGACAGGAATGTTGCCAAGTTGATAGGGCAACAGCATCTGAAGTCAGCGGTCGATTTCGAGGCAGGCCCATAGTATAATCTTGCGACACCGATCGAGGCCCAACCCCGGAGTCCCTGCCGAAGCTAGATAGTGACAGGGCTGGCGGAGAAAGGGCATGTGGCCGCCGAAAGACACTGGGATCAGTAATATTCCGTCGTTGCGGTGCTGCTGGGGGTGATCCTGGGATTGTTTTCTCCAGCTTCGAAAGCTCTGACCGAGGAATGGAAAATGTTCTTCCTTTCACACGCTTCAACGAGCCACCATGAGGCCGCTCAACGATTGGAGTACCAGATGCGGTCACTGTGTTCACCAGTATTCTCTTAGGCTCTACATCATTCATTGAGTAAGAGTGTTTGTGAGCCCTTTTCTCCGGTGGAGGGGTTGGTAAAGGAGTGATTTGGTCAACCGCATGGGCCTCGGTCTGGAATGGATTGCGGAACATCACCGGTGTGGTGGGGATAGTTTGATGGTCCAGATGAGTAGGGGCCTTGGCTGTGATAGTGGTTGCAAGGACCAACGCTGGTAAGCTGTCCTGATCGGAAGTTATTCGCCGCACATTGGCAGGGTTCGCAGAGGGCAGTTTTCTGGCCAACTTTTCAGATAATCCTTCAGATCGTGGGAGAAAGTATGGCTTCCAATCATTTTGGTCATCGACTTCGAATTGCTCGATCGCCGGTGATTCGACCGAGTACCCCCCGGAGAAACGTGATTCGAAATCAGTAATGAGAGGGGACTGCAACTGCATGGTATCGGACCGCTGATAGCTGGTGGCTGGTCTGCGCAAACCCGACGTGGGGGAAACGGTTGTGTTGACAAAAAGAGGGTGTATATTGGAATGCTGTGAGGACGTGCGCTTAACAAGTTTATTGGGAGACCTGCGTTGGCTACTTGGGCGAGGGAAGATAGGGCTCGCAGATCCATTGAAGGACGGCGTTACAGGACTATTGGTCGAAGGGCTCTCACTCTGAAAGGAGGCCATTGACAATCGTCGCAACCAACCGGTGGAAGGCCGCCGAGAGTGCGACTCGGCCGGTTCATTTTCTGGAATGCGGAGAGGTGGGTTGGTCAAGGTTTGACCGCGACGACGAAACCTGGCTGCGCCGAAGGACAGCGATGCTCTTCGTAGGTCCGGCCCTTGGGATTGATTACCCCGCAAACTATCGCTGTCGGTTTCATTCTCATTAAGTGTCCAAGCCGCCCCCGCGGGGCTAGGTCGTCCCGATCGAGATGTTTCGGGCCGAACATCGACTGGCGTGGATTCGGGGAGCTTAGGCAGGGGCTGATCGTAAGGCAAAGTCTTGCGCCGTAAAACACTTTGCTTGGTTCGTTCGACCCGACCGAGTGCGAGACCAGTGGATGCAATCCCGATAGTGCTCAGGGCACAGAGCTGGGCGAACACGTTAGCTCCAATCACCATTTCTCCCGGAGAAATCTTACCGTGGATATGTGATCCATCCTCAGAGGTCACTGAAAAGAGTGTCAGACACCCTCCAGCTTAGCTCCGCAGGGTCGAGAATCCTTGTGAGTGACATCCCATATGGTTGCGCGAGGAGGGATGCAAAAGACTTCCAGGGTAGATTCTGCGCCAGGAACCCCCGTCAAGAAGAAAGGAACGTGGAATCGAATATAGCGCAAACTTGGCCAAAGAAAGAGAAAAGACCAGGGACGATGACGAGCGAGTGTGGAGTTTGGTCAACAACAACAACGACGGGGATTTTAGCGCTAAACTCAGCTGGGGCCAATTGGTCACGCTAGGGAGCAAGTCAATATTGTCATACAGGGAGGTATTGTAGTCAAAAGGGAAATCAGAAATCAGAAAAAAAAATACCGTAAAGGGCGCGATGTTATCAGGTATTTTCGTTTCTGTTGTTTACTCTTGTTTTTTCAAGTTTTCTTATTTTTACGTATCTTCATCTCGCATATGCTCTCTGCACCTCTTCTCTTCTCCAATCCTTCTTACTTCAACTTCCCCCACTCTGACAGAATCCAAAAAAAAAAATTAATTTAAAAAAACCTGCGGACAAGTGCACGACTTATTGACGGTGAAATTGCGGACCCCTTGCGGCTCACATTGCATTTGCTCGTGTCCAGACCGATACGGAGAAGTCCGCGAGTGGATGCGAGTGGCTGTGAACCAAGGGAAATTCGGCGAGAAAGGAAAAAAAGCCATGCGATCCATGTATTCCCCACATCGCTTTCATTTCGGCTGGCTGAGATCGCGTCGGCCCCCCTCGCCTTCCCAGGATCGTTAGTCGCGCGATCGCAAGGGCCCCAGTGCGGCCGATCTGTGTCCACCGGTTGGACGAACGGTTCCCGGGAAAAATAACAAAAAACAAAACAAACCCCCAAAAAACAAAACAAAAACAGGGCCTTGTTCTACCCAGCTGTGCCAATGCCTGTTTCTGAAACAACCCCTCAAGGCCCCCCATAAATACCCTGGGATGACAACGCCCAGTGTTGCGGGGCATACATTGCCAACAAGTAGACCAGTTTCACCGTGTTTTTCTTCTCGAAGCCGGACATCCACTCGATCCATTCTTTCGAACGCTGATCTCTTCCGAATCGCTTACGTTGTTTCTTCCCTAAAAAAAAAAATAGCTATGGGCCTTGGGAAAGTTCGGATCTCAAATGTTATCTGGAATAATCCTGGCAAGCTTTGATCCATATCGTCATACCCTCCACTTTGCAAATGAAAGGGGAAGCTGCCGTGGGTCAAACGCGACAGTCGGTTCTTACTACCGAGTTAGGGCCAATCTATCCACTGGAGCTCCCATTGAACTTGTATTGCCGCGTTGCAGAGAATTCTCCCTCTGGACAACATGGATAACCCGGGAGCCGATCGAACTCATCTAAAACCCTAATTTTTCTTTGATCGGCACTTCCAACACCTGCCATTTCCCCATAGGATTGAGGTTTCATCCTGGCCAAGTTTTCTTGATGTTTGGTTAATAAGCTCCCGAGAGCTTCGTTGACGTGTTTACCCATCAACGTGGTACAGTCACCTGCAGGTGATCCATTCTAGTTCAAATGCCCACAGCCAATAGCCACTCGATAAGAAATCTGTCGACTCCGGTCATATCGGTCTGGCCTGCATCCTGCAGCCAGGAACGGGGGTCACCCCTGCACAAACTGCTGTCATTCTCAAATTTTAGTTATGACACCATTTAGTACGGAGTGTTTTTCCGGCTCTTTCCCTAAGTTTACCAGGAGAAAAGAGCCATCAAATTGATAGCTAATCAAATTGATAGCAAAATTAGTGGAACACTTACTTATCGCATCTAAAGTAACATAACTAGCATAGTCATTGCAATTCAGTCAAAAAAATATCTCAGGTGTCAAAGAACATACACATTACCTCGCTGGATTCAATTCAACATGCGAGATAACGCTCCATTCGAGCCGAAAAATAAGTTCAGTTCCAGGTAAATTAGGGCCGCTCAGTGGATATCACTTCTTGATCACCTTCACATTCCTGGGTAGTCTACGTAGTCTACAGAAAAGTGTGACTGAGTAGGTGTGTGGGCACGTACTCGATAATACGAACACTGCACCCTAGCTAGTATCGTTAACTATGGTATTCAACTAATTTTTGTGTGCGATTGTAGTGCTCCGAACAAAGTCCAAACTGCTAACTCGGGTATAAAAGATGCAAGGGAGGTTGGGGTGATATCCTAACCAATAATAGGAACTCCATTTGCTAAATCAAATCCATAAAACACCAATCCTGTATAATTTCAGTAGTAAGGTCCTTTGAAAGAAGCTGCATCGGGATTCAATTATAGCATGGGGAGCCGCAGAGTGCTCTCCACTCCTGTATTTGTCCAGCTGCGACCATAATGGGTCCTAGCTATCGGATCCGGTTGTTTCTGGGATTTCGACCATCAATCGATGTTTGAAGTGAAAGTGGTGGTTTTTCCTGGCAGAACTGATATTTATATGAGAGTAGAAACTGCGTATACTCTACACGTACTCCGGATGTTCCCCATATTCTAGAACACGGAATACCGTTGGTTGGCTGTGTTACGAATTAACTACCGGAAGAGCTTATCTTTGTATCCGACAGGTTTGCACACGAGTTTAAAAGGGGCAAGGGGGCAAACAACTGATTTTGAACACCACTTCCGTATTACATTGACAATGATCTATCCTCAAACATGGCACTGGAGTTCTCTTACAGATGATATCTAGGGCTCTTGTCCACGTGATTTCCGAGTCAGCAGCCATTGGGAGCCAAGGAATCAATATATTACTCCTATATTCTTTTCACCGATATGCGACTTGGCAAAAGGTCATTCAAGTATATTAATCATTATTCAAAAGTTCGCATGAATGTATTGCCCTGTCCATCATGGTTATAGAGTGGCCGATACGGTCATGTGACCTTATCGATAACGCTTCAAAAAACACGCCACTTTCTGGTCGTTTGGCGTTACCCCAGATCTCTTGAGCTTCTGGTAGTGTGTGCCTCATCGCAACTCGTGAACTTCTCTTCGTCGCTTAGAGAATTTTCATCATGGAGGCAGAACTGCAGGCTAAGATCGCTGGCCTGGACCATGTCATTTCCGAATACTCTGTGGTATGGATGTGAAGACCTCTCTACATTCTTGGTGGGAAGCTAATGGCGGCCACAGGGGTACTTGACACACGCTTCCAACCTTTACGTGGAGGATGCAAATGCTCCATCGCCACTCACGGAAGCCGCCGAAACAGTGACGGAACTGCTGGTCTCCGCCTCGGGAGACTTCTCCGCGCAGAATCGCGATGCAATTGCCAACCTGGTGGAAAAATTCATTACATCTCTGAGCTCCTCCGATGGCAATTCAGAGCGTAGGCAAATGCCTTTTGCGGCCAAGAGACTCGATCAGACAATCAACGTCGGCTCGCAGCGGAACATGTCCTCCACACTTGGCTTGACTGGCACCAATGTGGACTTGGAGTCCGCCAATGCCCGCAAAGTGGAGTCTCGTGTGGATAAGAAGAAGCTGGAGAAGGCTGAGCGCAAGATCAGAGCTAAGCAGGAGAAGAAACAAATGAAGACGGTCACCTACGAGGCTTCGCGCCTAATCCAGCCAGATGAAACCATGTCATATGAAGAATTCTTCATGGCTGTCAACCCGCTACAATTGGGCTCGGACTCTCAGTCAAAGAGCAAGGACATTAAGCTGGACAACCTCGACATCACTATTGGTGGTCTACGCATTCTGACGGACGCTAATCTGACCCTTGCCTTCGGTCGACGATATGGTCTGGTTGGTCAGAACGGTATCGGAAAGTCTACTCTCTTGCGAGCCCTGAGTCGCAGAGAAGTCGCCGTTCCCAGCCATATCTCGATTCTCCACGTTGAACAAGAGGTGAATCCTAATATGCCCCAATTGGCCTAGTTTCTCGATACTGACGGTTATCTTAAGATCACGGGTGACGATACACCAGCACTCCAGGCAGTGCTGGACGCAGACGTGTGGCGGAAACATCTGCTGGCTGAACAAGATGTGAGTCCTTTTCCAATGAGGTTGTTCTGTAACAGTTTACTAAACAGCAACTCGGTAGAAAATCACAAAGCAGCTGTCAGCTATCGAAGATGAACGATCCTCCATGGCAGACACTTCTAAGGATGCTGCCAGGTTAGATCAAGAACGAGAGGGCTTAGACATCACCTTGAGTGATATTTACTCCAAGCTCTCTGAGATGGAATCTGATAAGGCAGAGTCTCGAGCAGCAAGCATCTTGGCTGGTCTTGGTTTCTCCCAAGAAAGACAGCAGTTCGCGACCAAGACTTTCTCCGGAGGTTGGAGAATGCGTCTTGCGCTGGCTCGAGCCCTATTCTGCGAACCTGATCTATTGCTTCTTGACGGTATGCCCTTAAACTATCGCGTGCAGACGATCTATATCGCTAACATTCTCATAGAACCGTCGAACATGTTGGATGTTCCATCTATTACTTTCTTGTCTAATTACCTCCAAGGTTACCCTAGCACGGTACTGGTCGTTTCTCACGACAGAGCGTTTTTGAACGAAGTCGCCACAGATATTGTCCATCAACACTCAGAGAGATTGGATTACTACAAGGGCGCTAACTTCGGTGGGTCTCAACTAGAAACCAGACTGCATCACATCGCTAATACATGATACAGAATCGTTCTACGCCACAAAGGAAGAGCGAAGAAAGACTGCCAAGCGTGAATATGAGAAACAAATGGCGGAGCGGGCTCACTTGCAAGGTAAGAGCCCTCTGGAGTGTGAATATTTGTACAATGCTAACGCTTTGCAATCAGCTTTCATCGACAAATTCCGATACAATGCCGCCAAATCGTCGGAAGCCCAGTCCAGAATCAAGAAGCTCGAGCGTATGCCAGCTCTTGAAGCGCCCGAGAGCGAATATGTTGTGCACTTCCAATTCCCCGAGGTCGAGAAACTTTCACCCCCTATTGTCCAAATGTCGGATGTTTGCTTCGGCTACACCCCAGAAAGACCTCTCCTCAAGGATGTTGAACTTGATGTCCAGCTTGACTCGCGTATTGGAATTGTTGGACCGAACGGTGCTGGTAAGACTACGGTGCTCAAACTGCTCACCAATCAACTCCAGCCAACCAAGGGATTGATCTCTGCGCACTCGAGACTGCGCATTGGATTCTTCGCCCAACACCACGTTGATGCTCTCGACATGAACTCCAGTGCAGTGAGCTTCATGGCCAAAACATACCCCGGCAAGTCTGACGAGGAGTACCGAAGACACTTGGGAGCGTAAGTTTTGACCCTAAACACGACTACATACTGGTTGTCTCTAACTAATTTGCTCGCATAGCTTCGGTATCACCGGTATGACTGGTCTTCAGCGAATGGAGCTTCTGTCTGGAGGTCAGAAGTCTCGTGTCGCCTTCGCGTGCTTGTCTCTGACCAACCCCCACATTCTTGTTCTTGACGAGCCTTCCAACCATTTGGATATTGAAGGTATGGATGCGCTCTCTGACGCGCTCCAGCGATTCGAGGGTGGTGTGGTGATGGTTTCCCACGACGTGACGATGTTGCAGAATGTCTGCAAGAGTCTCTGGGTCTGTGATAAGGGAACTGTTCACAAGTTCGACGGCGATGTGAAGGCATACAAGAAGATGATCACCGCACAGGCCGATGAGGCTGGTGTTGTGGCCAAGCACTAAGCTTAGTGTTAGATCGATTCCACCATGTCAATGAAATAAAAACGATTATCCATGTTCTTACATAATTTATGAGCTCAATACCTGGGATAGTGTTCGGCATGCATAGACTGTAGAACAAAATGATGATCACTATAGTGGGTCTACTCGTTATCGCAGACTTATCGCGCAGGAACCCCGGATCTCTCTTCCTTCACCTCCTCCCCGACAATCCGAGCTCCAGGTCAATGACATTCTACGCGAAGAGCCACACAATATGACTTCAAGGGAGGAGCTGGATACCTCGGGTCCAAATGTTCCACTACTTGCCCCCACCGACGCCTCTCCTGACTTCCGCGACGCAGATGACGAGGCTCTGGACCCCGATCTAAGCTATTCGGAGGGATGGTTCATATGGATCTTGACGTTTTCAGCTGGTATCAGCGGCCTTCTTTTTGGCTACGAGTACGTCGAAACCATTCACTGCTACAAAACGATGATGATTAACGATCCTGTGGATCAATAGTACAGGCGTCATATCCTCCACCCTCGTGACTATCGGCTCCGATCTATCCAATCGACCATTGACCACAATTGATGAGAGTCTCATAACATCATGTACCAGTCTATTTGCATTGATTGCCAGTCCCTTCACGGGTGTCCTGGCTGATAAGTACGGTCGTCGGAGGGTCATACTCGTAGCCGATATCCTGTTTGCGCTAGGAGCAGTAACCCAGGCTTTCACCAGCAGAGTATGGTGGATGATTGTCGGCCGAAGTATTGTCGGACTTGCTGTTGGCAGTGCGAGTGCGGTCACTCCCTTGTTCGTCTATCCCTCGCCTGCGTGGACAAGAACAAAAGGCTGATATTCTTTCCAAATCCAGATATATTGCAGAAGTGGCACCATCGCATGCAAGAGGTCGGCTCGTTACGATCATGTGCCTCTTGATCACTGGTGGTCAAGTGGTTGCATATGTTGTGGGTTGGTTATTTTCTCAAAAGAGCGGGGGCTGGCGTTGGATCGTCGGCCTCGGGGCGGTACCAGCAATCCTCCAATTCGCTGTGCTTTTGGTCCTACCGGAAACCCCGAGATGGCTCATTCAGGCGGGACATGATTTCCAAGCTGTGGCAGTCCTGACTCGGATCTACCAGAACTGTCCCGAGTGCGATCGGGTCGTGAATCGGGTCCTGTGCGGTATTAGAGCGGAGGCTACCCAGGAAACAGAAGAAATGGACCGGAGTAAAGCCTCCAACGCGAACTTGCAGTGGCTTCATGATGCTTCGCAGCGAACCCAGGACTTGTTCTACACCGGAGGTAATAGGAGGGCCCTGATAATCGCGATGATGCTCCAGGGACTTCAACAGCTATGTGGGTTCAACAGCTTGATGTACTTCTCGGGGATCATTTTCAAGACACTCTCTTTCTCATCGCCGACGTTGACATCCCTGACGGTTGCCGTGACCAATTTTCTCTTCACTCTTCTTGCATTTGCATTTATTGACAGGATTGGGCGACGTCGCATATTACTGTATTCGATACCAGTTATGGTTCTCGCACTCTGTTCCTGCGCCATTTCTTTCTCCTCGATAGACATAGGATGGGGACCTCAGCCTCCAACGCACCAAGATGATGCCGAGAATCACACCATTTATCCCTTGCTGATCCTTTTCTGCTTGACAGTTTACACGGCAGCCTATGCATTTGGACTTGGCAACGTGCCATGGCAGCAGTCGGAATTGTTCCCGTTGAACGTGCGGTCCTTGGGATCTGGTCTTGCTACAGCCACGAACTGGGGCTCTAATTTCGTCGTGGGGCTTACTTTCTTGCCTATGATGGAATGGATGTCTCCAACATGGACATTTGTCATTTACGCCGGTGTATGTGCTGTAGGATGGGTAGCTGTACATAGGATTTATCCGGAGATGAGTGGACTTGGCCTCGAAGAAGTCAAGGGTCTATTGGCCAATGGTTGGGGTGTGAAAGAGAGTCTGCGACGAGGGGTTTGAGTGGTGATTACAATATAGAATGATCTTTGGTTCCTCTCACTTCTCCAATCTTCAATTCCCAAAACTCCATCTCCGAACTCCACCAACTCTCCCTCGTTTTCCTGTTTCCCTACTTTTTCTTCTTTGCATAGCCCATACATATCACATATGAATCATGTCGCACAAACAGAGTTACTGGCAGTTTTTTGGATTGAGCCTGGCTCATTCCCATCCATCCTCCAGCACTGTATACGACCGCCCTCAAGTATATACGGCACTTCAAGCAATCATGGAAAACGGCGAAGACTCAACAATGGAGAATGGCAAGGACTCGAAAGACATCCAGAGCACGAGGAGCTCTCTGCTCGAGCTTCCAAATGAGGTGAGACAACAATGATATACTTTAAGAAAAGGGATCGATGACTGATCTTTAAGATTCTCCAAAATATCGCTACTCTTCTGCCTAGCGACTGGGACATCGTCAAACTTGCTTTGACTTGCAAAGAGACCAAAGCTAGAATACTAGGCCCTGAGGGCTCAAATGCATCATTCTGGCGGTCTCGCTTTGAACAAAAGTACGACATGCCCCAGGGACGAACTCCTCAAGAAGTGATGGTAGAGTACCAGACCCGTTCAATTGTGCTCTCACCAAAGATCGACCTTGGACGATGCAGCTATGAACAAATGAAGTTCTGGCTTGAGGTCATCCAAACTATGCTGCACGAGGCATTGACTCTGCCTTTGCCAGTGGGTGCTACGTCTAAGACCTATGAACAAATCCGAGAGGCAGTTTGTCGCACCAAATTCCTAAGCAGACCTAAGACCAAGAACAAAATGAAGGGGATCTGGCGTTTCATGTACACCTTGCAGCTGGTCAGTTACTATTACTGTCCAAAGGAAAAAGCAGAGAATAATATTTTATATGCTGATCATTATTACTGTTGTCTAGTGCCTGACTGCCCTTGCGCTCGATCCAGCGGTCTCTCCACCTGGCTACCGTGACGATTACAACATCGCCTCAGTATATGCTTTCTCCGGTTACTTCCGAGAGTTAAATGAACCCTTCATTCAACATGGCCGGTTGGATATTCTTGGATTGATGGAAATGCGCAGCTTCTGGGCGAGACATCTTCTTAGCCCCGTAGAAGGGACCTTCTACAACTCTTTCTCCAGCCTGGCCTATGACCTCAAGCCCAAGATCCGAAAGACAAACGGATTCAATGGCGCAGACCTGAGCAACTCCTGGATTGGCTACTACTGTGAGTCTCAAACATCAGACACAATACCTCACTGATCTGACAATCCTTCCATCACAGCTTGCCTTCACCCACTGCCAGGTTCGTTCCGAGACGAACGCCGACAGACATGTGCAGACCTAGACTCACACTGGGAGCAAGTTGATACCCTAGTAAGTATTCCAGATTGGTACTCTCAACTAAAAATGGAATATGGATCTAATACATTTTAGTCTCTCGAGATTGAATCGCAGACATATGAGCCCTTCTGGCCTGCGGAATGCGAAGAGCTCATTCCCCGATGTGGAAGCCCCAATAGCAAACGACTGTACTTCCATGGCTACCAAAATACGCTTAGTGCAAGCCGTGATGACGCCAATCCCATGTTTGGCTTTCTTGAGCCAATGGAAAGAGAATATGGTGAGCTTCCTGGTTGGTCCCGCATTTGCTTTGCGATCTGTGAAATGACCGAAGGCATCGAGCAATCAAGTTGGTCTTCTGCATCGTCTCGCTGGGTCCACGGATACGAGGCTGTCATCGTCCCGGGAGGAAGGCTCATGCTGGGATGGTGGATTGACATGAAGAACACTTCAGGCAGGGGCCCATTCATCTTCTGGGATGTGTGAGATGACTGCGTGTCCATATCAAGACTGCATTTACGTGGCGTGCATCTGAGTATTCTTTGCCATATTTTTAATGCTCTTTATTGTTTTTGTTTTCTGTCTTCCCATTTTGAATGAGAAGTCTGCTGGAGACAAGATGGTTGCTTGATAGTGTTTCGCACTGGAAGATCATCTAGGTGGATCCAAGGTTGAAAAAAGGAAAATAAGCAAATCTCGACACAATTTATGTGACGAAGGGAATAAATGATACGAGACAGGAAATTAACTACTCTTCAATGTCCTTGACCTTCTCCCACTGGCCCTTGAGGTTCTCCTTCCACAAGCTAACCTTGTTGTCACCGCCACTAACGGCCAAGATATTGCCGCTAAGGCTCCAGCTGACACGCCACAGCACGGTATCGAATTCAAGGGTTTGGCTGGTCCACTGACCAGGGTTGGAGGCGTCAGAGGTCCAGATACGAACGGTCTTATCTTGCGAAGCGGAGGCGATGTAGGACTTGGACAAAATGCTTGGTGACCAAGCCACATCACGAACCCAGTCTGAGTGGCCCTCCAAGGTTTGGGTGGTGTTGTAAGTTTTGGACTCAGGGCTGAAATAGCACGTGTTAGCATAAACCCTCAGCACATGCATGTAATGACCAAGGGAAAAGAAATAGAGAAAGAGGTAAACGCCATGTACATACCTATAGTCCCAGATCTTGACCAGGTTGTCGCTTCCTCCAGTGACGAACCGTCTCTGTTGGCCCGGTCCTGGGTTGGAGCTGATCAAGCTACCGGCAAAAGCTGCGGGGGCCCAGCTGATGGAGTTCACGCCCATCCCGTGAGCATGGAAAGTCTGGTGGGTCCAGTTGTTGTCGCGGAACTCAAGAACGCTCGCATGACCGTCGGAAGAAGCGCAGGCAAGGAGACAGCCGCTCTCATGAGGAGCCCAGGATACCATGTTGACAGAAGCGGTGTGAAGGGAGAAATCGAAGACCTTAGTCCATGTGCTTCCACCAGCGGGGGAGGTGGCATTCTGAGGCTGCTCTCGCCAAATCAGAACCTTTCCATCGTACGAAGAGGAGGCCAGAATTGTGCCGAACTTGGGGTGTGCCTGAGTGTAGAACGTAGTTAGTTGAATTGCGCGAAATGATGAGGGAAAGCATTTCCACCCACCCAAGCAACACACCAAACTGCACCTTCATGGCTGGTGAGATCAATATCGGGTTAGTAAGTATGCTTGATATATCTTTCACGATTCCAATATAGGCTCTCACCCCTTAAGGGTCTCGACCAAGCGGTGCGACTCCCCTTCAATCTCAAAGATCTTTATCGTTTTATCCGACGAGCAAGTGGCCAACCTGCGGCCATAGTAATCCAGACCGGCATCGTGCTGTAATTGAGACCCAACAGTCAGATAAATGATCTTTATACTGTCATGTGGGAGCTGAAGAGCGCAATTGGCCCCGTCGGGCTGGACACGGTACGTACAATCATGTCTTCATGCCCAGAATTCGAAATTACCTGGGCGGCCGCCTAAATCATAGTATATTAGTACAAATGGGAGTATGCAAGTTGGCTTCGAGCAGAGCTCACCATTTTGTCGAAGCTGTAAGAGGAGAATTAAGAGATGGAGGAGCTGTTACGAGTGAGCTTGCGGGTTGAAGGCCACAACAACCTCCGGCTTATCTCTTATCTGACTGACTCAGCAAGTCACGTTTGTCCCCACGCTTCTCCATGTTTTATAGTACAGAGTATTAGAGTCAAAGTTTACGTTTACTATAACGTTAGTAGGCATTGTACTACCATAGAGATCGTGATGAGAGAATAAGAAACCCATCCATATTCGTACATTAACTAAGAAACAAAAGGCACCATCCCCACGCCTGTCCATGTATACTTTCAACAGCACCAAGCCGAGGAGAAAGAGAGAAAAAGAAAAGCAAAGGATGAAAGTTGTGTCACTGAACAAGTCCAGAGAGTGATTGATTACATCAACTAGAATTCCCAGAGAAGAACAAATATAGTCTTCGATGAGCAGCTTTCGAGACTGAAAACCACCGGGATGATTTCATATCCATTGATCGTTTCTTTGCGCAGCCTCGTTGCAATGTAACCAAACCTGCATGATGTCTTGCTGTATGATGACCGCGAGACAAAAAAAAAAAAAAAAGATAAGTGGTGAATGTGGAGCTAGGGAATAAGTTGTCGAAAAAGGGTTCACAGGTAGGATGGGTGTAAACATTTGCGGGCCAGGTGGTACATTTTGAGATTATGGTGAAAGAAATTGACAGCATATCTAGCCAAAGCGGCCAACGGGAATATCATGACGGTGGAGATCTTTTGACCATTCGGGTGCGATCTTGTCTCGCTCGTAGAGGAAGCCGCAGTTATGGCAGAGAGTCTAAAAAACATAGTTAGATCCAGTACGAAAACAATTGAGAACTTCAGGATTCACTTACCCGTGGTCCATCTGGACCGTCTCGCACAGCCCAAACAGCTGCACCCCAGACCATACAATTGCTGCAGCGCCAGCTTTGCCGTTCCCTATAAACCAGAATTTCACGTGTCAGCATCCATTTCAACAAACCGGGTCTCAGGGTTGCATACCATTCAGAAAGTGTACCGCCACCTCCACCATAACCAGCTCCTGAGCCTGTATCAGGTGTGCCCCGGCCACCAGGAGTGCCTCCACGGCCCAAGGGACTAAGACTGCGGAATCGACGCTTGCGCTTATTTCGCTCTCCCCTGCCGAGTGGTGTCTCACTGTCGATATCGAAGTACCCACTGCTCTGTCGAGAAGCGTCAGGGGTGATACCTGTTGTAGAAGAGAATCGGGCTGTTTCTCGCCGCAGACGCCGAATTTGCCGTTCTCGATCTCCTTCTCGCCTCTCGATTTCATCCTTCGACAGGGTTTCCACCTTGGGCTCCCACTCATCACCCAGAGTCTCGGGGTCGTATCGCCAGCCAGCTTCAACGCCATTTGCGGCTTGGTTGTCAATCTCATTTCCGTAACCATTGATTCCGCTAACGAGGCCACCGCTTTCGCAAACCTCCTTCTTCAGTTTCAACACCGCCTCGTAAATGCCGTGCGCAATGGCACTCACCCATTCACCATTGAGATGTAGATCGGCACAGGTGATTTTCGCAAATTCTTCAGCCATTCCGGGAGAATGGAGTAGTGACCACTCAAATCGATCAGTGTAGAGCTTGTTTTGAAGATTAATATTGAGGTTTATCAGGCACCGGTAGGCATCATCTGGGTTGAGAAGACTGTCGTTGACCAGGGCCTCTTTGGTCACAGTGACTGTTGCGCCGTTGGACCGATTATCGGGGGTTGCAATATTTGTGGCAGCTGGAGTCATGGATGTATCTCTTGAGGCCTCAGTCTGTGGAGGCACACTTGGTGGGGGAATCTGAGAACTTTGGAACAAAGGATGCAATGCCACACCTGCGTACTCCTCCAACTGCTGTCTGATCTGATTGCTGATAGTCATTGTCGTTGCCTGCGGATTGGGAAGATCTAAATCGCGCACAAAGCCAATGGCAAACTCCTCTGGGGTGGCTAGAGCTTCATGAAGGTTCCAGAGGAAAGTATCCTTGATTCGGAACGGAGGAAGGTGATCAGGCCTACGGTATGCAGGAAGTGTCGGGTTGATACTAGGATCCATGACACCGCGGGGGAGGGGGAATGGTTCCAGGGGTTGGTGTCCACCGACTTCCACATCAATGCGGATTGGTACAAGTGTCATAGGAAGCTGTGCTTGGATCTGAAGTTGCTCGGCACATCTAATATCACGCAAGTTAATAAAAACTGGATGTTCAGTGTCTCGCGTCCACGGCAATTCATTCCCCCAGGACGCGGACATCGTGACGGAGAGGGGAGTGCGCAATAAACATAAGGGAAGACGGGTACGAAATCATTTCAAGTAACCGAATACAGAAACAGGAGAAGATATGAGTGAAGAGTGAGAGATACGTACGCTGGCCTAAGCATCCTCTTGATCATCCATTCTCGGAATACACCCTGAACTTCCACTGGCGCATGCGCTTCCTTGCCCAACTTTTCTGGCATAGACATAATACCACCTGATGATTCCTCACGACGCAGGCTTCTCAACCCTGTTGGTCGCCGAGGTCCATCGCTTTCATCGAAATCATCATCATCGAATCCGTCTTCAGCGTAATTGATTGCGGTGGTGCCGCGCTTCGTCGTTCGTGGTGTTGGACCAGTTTGCACTGGGTAGACAGGTGTGAGGAGCGCATTTCCATACTGCCGAACGCGTGGTGGATATGTAGTGATATATCCTCTAAGAGGGGACATGTTGGCGATCTATTTCGACAAATACATGCCCCTTCGCGGGGAATTTCGAATCGCAAGACTTCGCGTCAGTCAATGCCGCCAACGAGAATTGATCACAACCGATGGACAAGATGAGACAGTAGAGGATGTAGAAGAAGCAGTAGCCGATTTAAGATCTGAATAGGTCTCAAACGGCAAAAATGGCTTTAGAAACCAGATGAAATTGGATTCAGTGTAATGGGATGCTTTTGCGCTGTCGCGTTTTCCCCGATCGAGCAAAGCCCATTCCATAGTCACGTGATGCCAAGCCCCTAGCTTCAAGCATCAATTAACTATGAACAACTAGATTATACTTAAGCACAACCAAGTTTCGATGTTCTCTGACTATTATTTGGAATATCTGAAATACACCGGTGGTGAAGTATGAAGACCAATTGTATTGTATGTCCAATGTCACCCTAGAAACAGGCCGTGTCCTGGGGCTTGTCCAATGAATATAGAGAATATACCAGGAGAGGTTGCAAAAAAGACGCCAAATTGCGCAAGTACGCCAGCCCTGCTGTCGAAAAGAAAAGAAACTGACCAAAGGGTACAGGGCTAAGCCATTGGAGAGGATGAATGGAAAAGAAAGAACAGAGACTCAAGATAACAGTAATGCAGCAACAGAGATAACAAAGATCAACATGGGAAGCTAGGGTGATCTGGGTATAGGTACAGATGCAGAGAGAACAAACTGAGGATAATCAACGGAGTCCAATGACACTCTGCATAAATCGTTAGCTGAAGAATCAAGATACTTCCAAAGGAGGTGCCATTCTTACCATTTCAAGAGTCCAGACCCGTCGAATCCACACTTTGACTTGCCCATCAACGCCTTCAACATTATCCAGGTCGACACCCTCCCACCAGCATCGACGAGCGGGCTTTCTCCAGAAAAGCAGAAGCTTCTGGGCCATTCCGACGGCATTGTTGTTTGAAAGGTCGCCCCGGATATCAGTGCGAAGCTTGGCCAAAGCAAGGCTGCAGATGACGGCCTTGTTTGGTTCTGGAGCTCGGTGACCCCACTGATCTTCGCGATCAAATCCACTGTTCTGAACATTAGATAGATGTCACAGTGGAAAAAGCAATACATGGTGAGCGAACTTACCCGGCAGTCAACATTTCGATCAAGTGCTGCTCAGTAGATCCTAGCTCCTCGCTCTTGCGCAGTCCAGAGAAAATGCCGTCCTGCTTCAACAGGGCTCGGCCAGCGGCCCGCTTGACTTCGAGCATTTCCTCGTGCCCAATATCTGGCTTTGGCGGAATCACGTAAAAGTCAAGATCTTCACGGAGGACGATGATACCGGCACGATCCTGGAGCATGTCACGCGCGGAATTTTGCATTACATCCGGCACTTCCAACTCTGGAGATGTCGATCCCGAAGGCAGCGAGGAAGGAATGGATTGAGCGACAGAGCGGAAGAAATCAAGCATGTACTGAAGTGATGCAGGATCATACTGGAAGAAGTCAGATTGGGCTTCCAACTAAGAAACCATGGTAAAGCTGTGACTTACGTCAACTGGATAAATGTCGCCTTCATGGAAACCGCCCATATGTCCATCGGGGAGAAGACCGTTGGGGAAAAGAGAGAGAAGAACGAATTCCGGCAAGGTCAACAATTCATCTCGGGACAGTGTAAACCGGGTACCCCTTAGTCACTGTCAGCATCGGAATGGCCATTTACTGGGAAGCGGAAGCTCTTACCGGAGGTCGAGAACGATATGCTCATCTCCGCCAATATCTAATCGCGCAGAACATGTCAGCGCTATACAACTTTCCAGGGATCTACCACGTTGCATTCGTACCTCCCAGTGTATTGATCGGTGGTCCACCCGTCTGTTGAACCTGGGTAATGATGCTCGAGGCACCTCCAGCTGCAGCCATCACGTAGGTAAATGACTCAAGTGGGCTGTAGCCTTCGGTGTATGGCGGCGGCGGTTCACCGTCGTCGGAGTTTTTCCCCGGCCCGTCTCCCTTGGGTTCTGAGAAGCTTGCTTTGGTGTCTGCGACAACTGACGACGAAGGAGCCGAATCGAGAGGCTCTTCAGCGGGCGGCGGCGCAAAAGCGGGGAGGGATGCAGGACCAGACTCGGTGACCTTGGGCTGATTGGCGTCGAAAGCAAAGTCAAGTGAGGAAAAGGGCGGCGGGCTGACGGCGGAGCTAGCAGACGCTTCAGAAGGGGAGTGCGGCGGGGGTGCGCTGTAATAGTCGTCCACCTCGAGGGAGTCGTTCGGGGGATGTATTGGCGCCGTGATTGATGAATGCCCTGAGGGTATTTCTTCCGACACGGTGCTAGTGCAGAGGGATCAGATCCAATCGCAGCGAGGCGGTCGATCTGATGGGCTCCAGACTTACAACCCCAAAGGGTCCGTTTGTATGTCGATCAGGAGGCGGGATGGTGGAGAGATCCACCAAGAATTTCAGTTGTGGTCTTATATAAGTAAATTATCAAACCATCAAATATATTCCAATGACGACTAAGCGGGTGAATCAGATGTTGCTTGGGGCGATGGGGGGCAGGAGAGAAGGGAAGAATGGGGAGGGCGCTTAGGTGCAAGTCGATCATATCTGGCGGTAAGTCGCCCGCATGTATTTGATCGCCACTGATACATTGTGTGTACACCTGTTGTGCAGCTTTATTTAAATGTCTCTTAACATAAAGGAGCTATTAGCCTCATGGATAATTAGTCTTATCTTTTCAGTATATGAGACTAGAAATAATATACTACTCTTGTGATTTTGACACTGGCCTACGAGGGATGTTTATTTATGAATCTTCAGACTTAGACCTTGCGGTCAACATAGCTCTGAATCAGGCCTTCGAGAGTCGGCTCATACTCCTTCAGTGTAACCTTGTCTCCCTCCAGGATAGTGTTCGCTTGCACGAAGACCTTTCGAGGAACCTTGTTCTTCATGACAACCTCACGTACCTGTGTTCCCCACCAGCTATCCACAGATGTGATGTCATCATACAAGGCTTTGCCTGCTTCAACATCCGCAGTGCTCTTGTAAACATGAAGTTTCTGCAAGTACTTCTCCACGGCAGGGCGTCCGTGGGTCAAGATCTTGGACCGATCTAGACGGATCTCCAGGTCCGACAGATCATCCTTGGTGTACGACAGCTTGACAAAGTCATCGCCCGCGGCGAGGAAAGTGCGGAGGATACTGTACCGGGCTTGCATATGAGCCTGGCCCCATTTTTGAGTCTTGGGGTCCCAGAATTCCAGTGCAACCAGACCGGCGCGAGCCATTTGAAGGTATGCGGCGAAGAGAACGTCACCAGCTTCATTGCTCATATCTTCGACGCCATTGCCAAATCCAAAGATCTTCAGGATTTCAAAGTCACATCCCAGCACCATGGCCACACACTCAGCACGGCATTCTTCATATGATCCAGCAATGGCCCCGAACACTGAGCTCCATGTCTGACCGGGCTTGTACCAGCTCGTCACAGGCTTGTTTGTCACAGGGCTGATTGGAGGTTTGGACACATCAAAGTTGTATTCACCAGGGGCCGTTTCTTGCAAAAGCTTGCCAGTTCCGTGACCGAGCAGTTCATGAATACCGACTTGAACCTCAAAAGCAGGATCACGGCAGCGGCGGTAAACCTCCTGGTCCACCTCGGCAACAAACGGAATGGGCTCATTAGGGGCCTTGGCACTAAGAACATTGCCCAGAGACACGTTCTTAAAGCCCAGGTTTTGACGGATATCATCGTAGTTGGGCAGATTGATACCGGCCGGAATTCCCGAACCAGCGAAGCTCAGAACCTCGAGTGAAGTGAAATCCGGGCTGAGGAACTTGTCCTTCTCAAAGTCCGTACCCCAGGGTAGTTTGGGGATCATGCTCTCGGCACTGTCTACCAGCGCACCGAATGCCCGAGTTCGTTCCATGTTGACCTAGCAGCGTCAGTAAGTCACATCAAACCAGATATTGTCAGTCTTACCAATGCGATCAAGCCTTCCCATTCTCCACGCACTCCATGAGGGTCACGGTAGGTCTCCACGAAGCCCAGGTTTGTCTCCAAAACAGGCTTCTGGTCTTTCACCCAGATACGCTGGCTCTCCTTGAAAGCCTCAATAGATCCCGTACCAAATGTGCGGGCATATGACTCCAGCATCTGCTTCTGGTTATCGTTCGCCGCGTTGCGCTCTGCCTGTTTGATCGAGTGGGAAATTTTGGCCATCTCCTCCAGATGATCCCCAAACACAAGGTGCACTATTTTGCCCTTCAAGCTCCCGTCCAGCTCAAAGGTGTTCAGTTCTCCGAGGTCGCGATCTCTCACTGGGGGGTTGGAAATCCCGGATGCAATAAGAAGCTCAAAATTACCCGATGCCGTCTTCCGAATTCTCGTGTTCTCCAAAGCCAGGCCCTTCTTCTCCATCAAGTTCCCAATAGTGGTAATCTCGTCCTTGGTGATGGTGGGGGAGTCAGGATAATATGTGGTCATGTGCCCACTCGTGGGGTAACCAAGATGCATCATCGACTGCTCACTAGTCTCGTAGATACCCCCTCCAGTGGAGTTCGCTTTTTGGAAAGCCACCTTGGTTTCAGGTGTGATGGATGCCAGTGCCTCCAGAGCAGAGAGTGGCAGGCGGGGGATGAACTTGGAGTCCCCAAATCCCTTGTAATTACCGCAGTTACCCAAGAACTGAGTCGCATATTCAAGGAAGAAACGGAGATGTTCATCGCTGACTTGGGTCTTCTGGGCCAAGCTGTTCCAGTCACCATCGCACGCATGGTGGAGGGAGAGAATGAGATCGTAGATGGGTTCGGACTCTGGGGAAACCTGGCGCAATGTAACTCGAGTTCCTTCGAATGCCGCTCTGTGCAATAGTATTCCCAAGTTAGCTTCATTCAGCGACTTTCAAATCCGCGCACTGGTTGGGCATACCGGCTCATATAGTGGGCATATTTTCTGAGGGATTCATCCTGAAGTGCATCAAAGTGAGACTTGATTTCCAGTCTGACCACCGAGGGAGGCGAGTCAGCTAGATAGTGCTGCTTGACATTATCTTCCATGTTGAGCGCTTGAGAGAGGTGTGAGGTGGAGGAGTGTTTGGTGTGGGGGAACAAACAATCGGTGAGTAGCACGATTGAGGGGTAGCGGAGGGAAACCGGAGCTCCGGTTAAGCGATAAACGCGGCGCAATGCGACGCAGCGAGTACATATGGGGAGTTAAAGGTCGAGGTAGCTATGACATATGGGAAAAGAATGTCTACCAATCATGGATAGTCTCCACCTTTGCACCCACTATACGATAACAAAATGTATAACGTAATATCCACTCGGAATCGATTGTTTTCGTATTCATCCATGGATATATACAGTGTCTGGCCTGAAATGTACATAACCCTGTAATGCAGTAACTACAATTCAAGTAAACCCCACAGGGATCCAAGGTTACAGAACTCCATGGTTTCCAAGGTTGGAAGGGCAGACACCTGAGGTATAAGGAGTAAGTTTGGTCAGAATGACATGGTTAAGTAGTCACGTATTAGGTCTTTTCTTTCGTTTCGCTTAAAGCTTTAAGCCTATGGACGTAATCCTATGGAAGAGGGCAGAATGTTTACCTACTTGATACCCCAGGCTACTTCATCTAAAGCGTGATATCTGTACTTTTCGTGGCCAGGATATGTATGTCATGCTTCATCAGACATGGATTTAACAAAGACCCCCGTTTGGGTCTTGACTGCGACGCTAATCATGCGGGAGGTTCATAAATTCTAATTACATGGTAATGAGTTTCACTCGGCCATCATAGACCTGGATACCTTTCCTGTAAAGCAGCAACCAGGAACAGTAGGTAGAAAGTATATGATCCTTCATATCAAGCTCTCATATTTATCCAACCCTTGTTTCTGTGCTGGCGGTTGATACTGGGTCTGGGACTGAGTTGGAAACGTTGCTGTAGTTGTGTTCATGCCCAACGGAGATCTCATGGCATTATTCGAGTTCATCGCTCCTGGCGGAGGCGGAATTGAGAAGGCTGAGTAATTGGCCTGCTGGGGAGCTGGCGTACCAGCAGCCATTCCAGAAAGCGAAGCTAGTGAGCCTGTTCGAGTCCCTCCTTGAACTTGAGTGCCCCAGGTTGGTGATGATGGTTGCATAGGCTGCATAGGTTGCATGGTAGGGAAAGCCGGTGCTGCGGGCGATGGCTGCCTGGCAGGCGCGAGAGATGGGAAAGAACTCAGCTTTTGGTCGGGAGTAATGGAACGGAAGCCAAGCTGACCGGACGAGCTTGCCGGCTTTAGCGCTGTTCCGTTGTTCGTAGACCACGAGAACGCAGGCGACGTTGTAGTCCGTTTGGACGCAGATGCTTCTGTTTCAATGCTACCCCACATGTCCATTCCATTGCTAGCCGAGGCGGTCGTGCTCTTTCCAAGTACGAGACGCTCGAAGTTATTTCTTGCAGTATCCGTGTCCGAAGAGGTGAGATCCGTCGCCGACTGGGAGAAACTGCTGGATCCGTTTTGGAATCCAGTTGAATCGCCACCCGACGAAAGTTCCTGTAATTTTCTTGTCTGTTCTTTCTCAATCTTGGCAGAAAGCGATTTGATCAAATCCATGAAATCATTGAACTGCTTAAGGTTCAGAAGAGGGCCAAGGCTGAAACTCCAAAGGACTGGAAGCACTTCGAGGGCAATGAAGTCACTGTCTGCAACCTTTCCCACCTCACGGAAGACCTTTAATGCTGCTACCATCACTGAAGGTTCCTTCGTCTTGATTGCCTTGAGAGATGGGACAAGTTTCTCTTGAATGGTGTATTTGTCCAGAATAGATGCCTTGGTAGTTTTGTTCGGTTGCACCGTGCCAGAAAGATCGTCCTCAAGACTAGACTCATCAAGAGATCCTCCGCAGAGTACGACAAATGCCTCCAAACCGCGGACCTTGATGGCAAGGCTGCTGGTGCGGCTGAACGTACTGGCGATTGGGGGAAAAACTTCATTTTTCACGGTGCTGAAATCAAGGACGGGAAGAAACACAGGTAGGCTCTTAATAGAAGCATCCACCACGGAATGGGTAGGTGAGTCAAGCCCCAGCTTGATCAGAGGTAAGATATCTAAACAAGACGATTAGCTTCGCATCCATGCGTAGGACACGTATTAGCTCACCATCTTTGAACTCTAGACCCGAGCAGTTCTCCGCAACAAGTTTCATATTCTCCAACACAACCATAAGGCCTGCATCCTTCTTGGAATCGCGTTCCTGCGAGGCTGTTTTCCCTGGTACCGTGCCAAACACTTCCTTTAAGCGAGGAATGATCTTCTCAGGAAAGGCGCGGCGTCCATTGGGAACGCGCTGAAGAATTCCAAAGACATTGTGTAGAATGAGTGGAAGAAGGTCGCGATCCTTCATCTCATCCAATAGTACCCCCAGCACTTTTCTTTCCAAAACCGAGGCAGGAAAGTCAGGCAGCACTCGCTGAAGCCCACGCAAGAATTGCGACTTTTCGCTGGCATTCTTCGTCGGTAGCGACTCCAAAAACTGAATTGTGGATACTAGAACATTATCGAAATATGGAGACTGCTGGAACTCCCGTGCATTCATGCGCTGGGCGGCTCTTCGTGTGATCAGCCTGGGCAATACCTGGGATAGAACATTCCGAGGAATAGGGCTTGAACAAAGGAAATTGTTGCCTTGGGATGGGGTGGTAGAGGAGGAGCTCAAGAGCTTCTTGTAGGTTGACAAGTTGGCATGCGCCTGAATCGGCGAGACATGGGGTGAATTATAAAGAGCAATGATTATTAGACCGAGGGAGAAGAGATCAGCGGCTGGTGACACATTGGAGTCGAGGGCAAAATCCGGAGATGTGAAGTCCATATTCAGCTGCACCGAAGCGGGAAGCCTTGGATCTTGGTAGAGAACCTCGGAAACGGCCAAAGGTGGGAGAGAGGACTTGGTCTCCGAGGAGTCTGGTGGCCCTGCAAATCCCAGACCGGAAATCTTCCAGTCCGATTTGGCATTGATGTAGATAGCATCCGGGTTCAGGTTACCATGTACCAGACCTGCAGATTCATGAAGGAATTCCAGACCCTTCGCGACCTGCAGCAATCCCTTTTGAATCTCTAGTTCATCAATCTCCAAGTCACGTCTTCTCCGACTCCCATCAGCCTCCTCCACCATGTAACGACCAGAGCGTGTACCAGCGCCATGAGCGTTTTCTTGGTCACCCTTTTCGAGTAAAAGCCCCGAAAGCGATGCAGTCAGGGGCTCCGTTGCAAACATAAGACCGCCACTACGTGTCTCTTCCACAGGTTCCAGCACTTGGAGAATGGACGGGTGTCGCAAACGGGCCAGATTGCTGGCCTCGCGCTTGAGCCGCTCGATCACATCTTCTTGTAGCTTTTTGGAGGAAGATCCCGAACGAGACCCGAAGCCTCCCGATCGTGGTTCGAGGGTTTTGCGGTCAAAGATGAACACCGAGGCGGCCGTTCCGGTCGACTTCTTTTTGGCATCGTGGATTTTCCAGGGGCCCGAGTAGACAGTGGGATGGGTCGCGATCTGATAATTGGCGGAGATGTTGGAGTTAAACGACTTCAAAGCTGAAGTAAACATATTGGCGTCACTGTCTAGAAGGTGACTCAGTCATGAGAAGTGGGACAGTATCCGACAACGGGCATTCGTTTCACAGCGCGTTCAGGGTGATGATAGGCATGACTTTGGTGAAACAATTGAGTGCCGGGGACTGACAAGGGTTGGCGACGGAAAGCAACCCAAGTCTAGTGCATGCGCTTATTATACCTCAAATCAATAAAATCATCAAATCACTCCAATGCGGAAGCCAACGGTCAATGATAACATCTAACAGTATTCCTATCAGGATGATCACGTGTGTGGGAGCTTTAATCAATCATGTGACTCAACCCCGCGCTTTGCGTCGGAACATCAACTAATGTAAAGAAGGAAAAATAGCAGAATCTCACTATCAGCCGAGCTTTTCGCCCAACCACAAACCTGAGGGTGCCCCAGCTCCATCCGAAGTCGGCGGGTCTCTTGATACAATTTCAACGCGATGATTGGCGAGATCGGGCCCGATTTGACTCATTTGAGTGGGCGGTGAGCTTGTGCCGGCTCTGGTTGGCACGATCGGAGTTGGTCCAGAGCTCCGAAAGATTGTTGCGTGCGGAGTCATATTGTCGATTTAAAACCCCCGTGCGGCATCTTGATCTTCTCACAATCTTCCATTTGGTGACCTGATATCCTGCCATGAAGTCCCTTCAGCAATTGACTCGCCGAACGGCCCTCACCGGCCTGGCAATGCCCCGGATCTTGTCCTCCCAGACCACTGCCGCCAGCCGGCTATGGCAGAGGAATTTCAGTGCCACCGCGGCCGCTCAATTGGCTAGTTTGGATGCCTCCAAGCTGACTGTGACCAAGACCCAGACTCCCAAGGAGCTCACTCCTAACAAGGACCTGGTCTTTGGCAAGACTTTTACCGGTAAGGCTTCGAATTCTTCCTGTCGCCTCACCGGCCACGGCTAATTCGGATGTATCCTAGACCACATGATCTCGATCGAATGGACAGCTGAAGATGGCTGGCACACACCCCGCATTGTTCCCTATCAGAATCTCAGCTTGGACCCCTCCACCTGTGTGTTCCACTATGCCTTTGAGTGTTTCGAGGGAATGAAGGCATACAAGGATAAGACCGGCGGCACTCGCTTGTTCCGCCCCAACAAGAACATGGAGCGTCTGAACAAGTCCTCCGCGCGTATTGCCCTGCCGAAGTTCGATGGTGACGAGCTGGTTAAGCTGATTGGAGAATTTGTGAAGCTGGAAGACCGCTTCATTCCCGAGTCAGTGAATCCCGTATCAATATTGGACGACCCATCTAACCTGTCGCAGTGCCCGTGGTTACTCTCTGTACCTCCGACCCACCATGATTGGCACTCAGAAGACTCTGGGTGTTGGTCCTCCTGGCTCCGCTCTTCTATTTGTTATTGCTAGCCCCGTCGGCCCGTACTACCCGACTGGCTTTAAGGCCATCTCGCTTGAGGCCACCGATTACGCTGTCCGCGCCTGGCCCGGCGGTGTTGGTGACAAGAAGCTCGGTGCCAACTATGCTCCTTGCATTCTGCCCCAGCTCGAGGCCGCTTCCCGCGGTTTCCAGCAGAACCTGTGGCTCTTCGGCGAAGAGGAATACGTGACCGAGGTCGGCACAATGAACCTGTTCATTGCCTTGAAGAACAAGGAGACCGGCAAGAAGGAGCTGATCACTGCTCCCCTCGACGGCACTATCCTCGAGGGTGTGACAAGAGATTCCGTCCTCGCGCTCGCTCGTGAAAAACTGGAGCCCCAGGGCTGGGTCATTTCGGAGCGCAAGATCCGCATGTCCGATGTCGCGGAGGCTGCCGAGGAAGGCCGCATGATCGAGGTCTTCGGTGCTGGCACCGCAGCCATTGTGAGCCCTGTGCGGAACATCAGCTACCGTGGTAAGCTGGTGGACTGCGGTTTGAAGAAGGAAGAGGAGGCCGGTGAGATTGCTCTCCAGATGAAGAACTGGATCGAGTCCATTCAGCACGGAGACGAGGCGCACGAGTGGAGGTAAGTCCATTACCGTGGAAAGAGTAAGAGAAAGATGCTAATTGATTCACAGTCACGTGGTTTAAATGTAAATTGATATTGCCAGAAAGGAACGACAAGGGGGCGTTGGCTGCCTAGACCTGGTGGGGTATATTGTTTCTTTAAATCTATCTATTATGTGCATTTTTGCATACGTTTTCCAGCATTGATGGTTTCTTGATGGTTTCCAAAAGCTGGAGCTTGGCTATATTCCCCGGGTTAAGAACATGTTGAATTGCCTGGAAAGCCGTTGGTTTTGTTTTCGGGTTTTTACAAAAATCATATTTTTCCACATAAACCTTTTTACTTCCAGCCATTGGAAATAAGCACCACAGAATCGGGCTAAGAATCAGTAGCCCTATAAAAAGGTGATCGAAGGAGCTGAGTGTAGCCATCTTATATCATTCAGAGTTGGACTGTGATTGTGGTACTTAGCCTTTACAATGGCGAGTATGCGCCAACTTAGGGTCTGACGTTGATAATTCAGCCTTAATCCACTATCTCAGGTCTTCACTGACCGGATGGTGCAATAAATCTCGGACCAAGTCCGTCCATGCAATCATGCAAGGATGCAGCTGTGGGAAGCAAACCGCAGGTGATGCATCCGTTCCAGAAATGCTGCATCTCATCTAAAAACAAAACAGGCTTTAAATATCTTAAAATCTAAATCCAAAGCCTTCTACTACCTGGGTACGTGGATCATACTACAGCAGTGGGCACCCTCTCATCAGACATTCCAGCTGCAGTCAACTTACCACGTATGAAGAGACATGCACTGCAGATACGTGACCCCATCCCACAGCCAGCGGACTTTCCATATCTAGTCGTGTTACCGCTGCATACCCCGCCTAGCTCTAGTCAAACACTTCCTTGAAACGTTTACGGTCCATGTCCGACTGTGGGGGTAAATCCGCTTATTACCCGGAGACAAGCAATTGGCGCGAAGCTTTGATCGACATGCGCGGGGAATCCTCGAACAGGAAATGAACGATACGATCCCTTCGGGCTCCACTTGACTCGTTTCCATAGAGGGATCAGGAAAACAGGATTGACGGAGATGATTAGCTGGTGAATCCCCCACATTCCCCAGATCCACCCCCACGCATTTCGGTCTCGGACCAAATACCTCATAGATACGGCCTGATTGAAGGTATAAATGCTCGGCCCCTGCATTTCCCACTTCCAAGTCATTTTGCTTTCATTTCTCAATATGTTTGACAAAACGGGCCTACGCGGCCTGAAAGGGGCGCTGTTGGTGGCTGCCATTACCTCAGTATGCTCTTCATCATTTCTGTTGTTTGGATATGATCAAGGTGTCATGTCAGGGGTGGTGATATCCGATTACTGGCTCGCGGAAATGGGACGCCCTAGTACGGTTATGACCGGCACGATCACTGCTCTATATGATGTTGGTGCAGTCTTTGGCGCAATCATAGCTGCATTGACTGTAGAACGGATGGGTCGAAAGGGTGGATTGATGGTTGGTGCCGCTCTGATTATCATCGGTTCGGCATTGATGGGTAGTTGTGTGGAGAGAGTTCAAATGATCGTGGGCAGAATCATCACTGGCCTGGGTATGTAGGTCCGAGCTTCACACTTCCCGTAGATGCTGATTCACTCAAACTATACAGGGATTGGCTTTTTAACATCAGTTGCGCCTGTATATCAAAGCGAAATCTGCCTACCCAGTCAACGTGGATGGCATGTGTCTTGCCAGCTGACAACAATGCTGTTTGGATTGATGCTGGCATATTGGATCAACTATGCATTTTATTTTCAACCCGGCCAAATCCAGTGGCGATTCCCACTGCTTTTTCAAGCCATCTTTGCCATATATGTGCTGATTGTCACCCCGTTCCTACCGGACACCCCACGTTGGCTCATGCTTCATGATTCCTCCCCTGAACGGGGCGTCATGGTCCTTGCAAAGCTACGCGATAAGCCAGAAGATGACCTAGATGTCCAAAAGGAAAAGTCCGATATTATGACGGCTATCAACATTGAAGCAGAGGAGGAAGGTTCTTGGAAATCGCTGTTCACCGACGGAGGCTGTGCTGCGAACAAGCGGTTTTTCCTGGCACTTGGAATTCAATTCATGCAGCAGACTTCAGGTGAGCTTTAACTGTACACGGAATTTTCTGTCTATAATATTGATATCTCACCCCCGTAGGCATCAACATCGTTAGCTACTACGCACCAACGCTATTTACCGAGAGTCTGGGTATGTCTCAAGAGCGGGCGCTGTTCGTGGGTTGTTTTCTTCAAGTGTGGTATATCTTGGCCTCTCTACTCACGGTATGATCACATTCGAGTCCAAATTGAGTATGAGTATGCTAACAGATGCCAGTGGTACATGATTGACGCAGTTGGAAGGCGTCGTCTTTTCATCAGCATGGCAATTGGGATGGGCGTTGTCTTGATTTGCGAGGCTATCACTGTCGCCATTGGTACTCAGCAATCTGGAATCGCAGCAGTATTCTTCGTGTTTGCATTCGAAGCCTGCTTCACTTGGGGTGAGTCTCAACCCCACTTTGCATGACACGAAAATCTAATATTTGTAACAGGCTGGATGGCCACAGTTTGGGTATACCCAGCTGAGATTCTCCCATTAAAAATCCGATCCAAGGGAGCTGCTCTGGCAGCCGCAGCCGACTTCCTGGGAAACTTCATTGTATGTTGCCTTGCCTTTGTGCGCATCATAAGACTAACCAGTGAATCATAGGTCGTGGAAATCACACCACCAGCCCTTGAGAACATTGGCTATAAGACGTACATTGTCTTCGCGGTCTTCAACCTCGTTGCAGCCATCATTGTATATTGCTTCTACCCCGAAACAGCTTACCTCAATCTCGAATCTGTGGATCTTCTTTTCTTGCCAGACGATGATCGGGACCAGGACATTGAGTCAAAGCAAAAGTTCTATCACAAGGCCATTCAGTGGAACGTGGTTCCCAGAGCTCGAATGGCTGTCAATGAGGCTAAAGCGAAGAAGAAGGCTGGCTTGGCTGAGACTATGGGTGATATTGAGCGATCTGATGTCAAACATGGTGGGGAACTCAATCATGTTGAGTTCAAGGGGTAAGTCGATACATCTCACATTCTAGTCATTACAATTCGAAAGATTGCGAGGTATGCCGAAGAACATTCTCGGCCAATTCTTAGCCTCCACGGAAATTTACCGAGGAATCTTAGTAAGAAACAGCCACATTTGAGGATTATTTTTGTGCAAAGTCAATTAATTATCCGAGCCACTCATGCTTGGAGTAGTTTCTTGAATTGTGAAGCAGGCTTATCTCCCGTAGCATGTCAAAGTCGTTTCTGATTATTCATCAGTTCTTGAAACCAGTGAAAAGTCTCATTGTGATCAGAAGGCGTCACGGGTAAAAATAGCCTGCTGCGAAGTATACGGATCTTGGATCATTTCCTAGTCTGAAAGAAGTACTCGTCGGTACATTGATCCGACATTCTCTTTTAATATGGTAGTATGTAGAGATCGGCGAATAATCGGGTATGATAAACTGTAAAAATAGGGATATGAACCTGTGCCTTTTCTGACCGAATAACTTTTAACACTTAGTGAGGAGGTCGTGAAGCGCACCTTGTTCGTAGCCAGAGCTTGCGGTGATATATCTGGACCCTAGTTGATACGCAAACGAAGTTACTATTGCATACGATTGATACTTCACTTACTATACTGGGACATGGATCTAGACTATAGCATACGGTTCACAAACTTTCTCACGAAAAGGCAACCATTTGCTCGCTCCCACATTCTCTATACTGTCCTGAGGCAACTACGTATCTTGCTCCTCTGCTGGCATTCCTCATTGAACGCTTCGTCGCATGGTTTAATCGCTCTGATATATGCTATTTGTTGCATCATGGTGGCACACATAATTGCGGTGAAAGTTTGCCGCTCCAATGTTTCAACATTTTATTCTTAGAAGATCTATGTTTCCATCCTTATCCTAGCTCAAGATACCAACCCAACTTTACTTGGCAGAAAATGCGGTTGTACATGTAGCATATACAAGGAAAAATGCCAAATTTATCCGGGTCAAAGCCGACTACAGGTGAAATCACCTGCACAGTTCCTTAGTCAGGATGGCCTTGCACAAACACAGTGCTGACAGACATTAGCCACCGACTCATACGGTTGAAAAAAGTGGGGGTGGATCAAGTCTGCGGCCCAACAGGCCCGAAACCAAAGTAGCTCCCGAGCAAAGTTAGTAACGATTGGGTCATCGGGGTATAATGATAGGTAACACCAGTTATGAGGCTGTTCCCCAAGAGAGAAAGGATAGGCGAGTTGCAGCACGTGTAGGCCACGTGGAGCCAAAAAAAGAAGATATTCGAGTTTCAGTCGGAGTCTGTACATGCAGAGTAACATTTTCCTAGCGGTGGCTACAATGTTCTGCATTAGCGAGGTGGCCAATCAAGGGCCTTGATTCGATTCCCTCGATTAAATACCCCGCCGAGCTCGCCGACTGAATGGCAGGCCCAAGGGGCAACATTCAGCTGGTACTACCTTCCTTGTCTTTTCCCAGTTCAATGTGGACCATGACGCGGCGCGCAGGAATTTCCAAGGAGTCGTTTAGTTGGGATTGAATTTGAAAAGTTCTGTTCATAATTAGGACTGTTGAACCATGTTCATCTCGCAGGTGGTATTCCCAGAAACACCCCCCTTGGAAAGATGTTGTCGGAGATGGGCCGTGTTCTGGATTCTCTTGAGGCCGTCAACATTGGACGCCTTGTCCAACGTGCAAGACGATTGGACCAGACAAGCCTGGCCCTCGAAAGGACAAGTCAGGAGCTTTTCCCGCATCCGGTTCGTACTCGGTCCATTTCACATTCTCCCGTGTAACTTTGAAAGGGTCTGGGGGCAACCGGCGTCATAGGGGTCGGAGATTGCCGTGGCTGTTTTTTAGATGATTGAATCATGTCTTCGGAGTTTCGATTCCAAATTTGAAATCTGGAATAGGATGTAGATGATAAGATGTCACACCAGAAAAGGGAATAGGGAAAGGGAAAGGGAAAACTTTCTGTAGACTTCGTGTCTGCGTGTCATGCACACCGCCAGGAACCTTTTCTAGATGGTGACTAGAAGGCCCGAAATGCAATCCCACCCAAGCATCGGGGCGACCAGCACGGGCTCTGACTGGCTCTAATCCCTGTCTTCGAGGGTCGACGTTCCCCGGGATTGATGCGCAAGGCTTGACGTTCGAGCCGCCTAGGTGGGTGAGGAGCGGTGAAGTCCAAAGTCCAAGAGGCTTTGCACAGCCCCGTTCCGCTGTCACTGTCTCGGGGATCACAATTCAGCCCTATATAGTATTGCCACGCCAGTATGTACAGCAACGACGCACACTATTGTTTGACAACAATTGTCATTGACCCCGCTCCGTTTATGCCCACCCAGCTGGTCAGCACTTTGGGAAAATGTGCCGTTCAGCTGCAGATTACGCCAATCAAGCCGAACCAAATTCCCCTCAAACCCCGGTAATATTTCTTGTTTGACCCTTTATCCTGGTAGTTCAAAAAGAAAAGAAAGATTTCATTAACAGTAGATCAAAAACCCAATATGAGCGTTACATCTGGGGGTTTTCGGATCATAGTCGACCACGAGGGAATTAGGGCTACACAAGAACGAATTCATTTCGCATCAATCTAGGCATTGTTAAGCGATTACGGATAATGCGTCCCAGGTTTTCGGGTTCAAGGGATTCCGCCCCTACGCCCAGGTGGGTATGGCTATCCCTGTAATAAATGATTCATGTATGATTTATAATTTAAATTAATTTCTCGGTACTGGCCCCCATTCTCCACTGGGACTCGGGCTCCGGATGAACATAGCTTGAGGGTTTGATCAACGATCAACGGGTGAGATCTTTATCCCTAGCCTGCCAAGGGAGACAAAATAGAACTAGAATTACTGAATAAATTCATCCAAAACGTGGCCCCCCTAGACTCCTCCACGTGATTCTGTCAAATTAAATGAAAAATCGAGAAAACAAACTAGATCAAAACCGAATCAAAACGAGCAAAACGAGCAAAACCATTAGAAATCAAACCATTAAAACCAAACATTCGAACCCCAAGAATGTTAGTGTAACCCAACGCATTTCCCCGTTTCATCTCCCCTGGGGATCGTGTCGCGGACTGAACATCGAAGGTCGAACGTTCCATTCCTTCTGATCCATGGAGTCTGTGTAATCCTAGACATGTACAGATTCCGTTCTCCACTCTCTGGGGGCGACGGGAATAAGAAACGAAATAAAACGTGGTTCCGAGTTGACCAGGATCGAGGCTGAAGCCGGAATGATCCCTGTCCGTCCATGCGGGAAACATACCTGTATGATTGCAAATATGAAATTGAAATAAAATTAAATCACGATCTACGGCCCCAAAATAACACATGGCACAGAGTCTAATACGAGCACGGACTGCATGGGCTATCGCAACGGATTTTGAGAGGGGCTTAGAGAGTAAAAAGGCTCCCAGCTGATCTGCGGAATTAGGAGCCCCATTCTCCGACCCTCCGAGTATATAATCAATCTTTAGCCCCTCTCTCGACCATCACTAATCCTGCCCTTCTACCTAATTCTTGATATCATGCAGCGCTCTACTTACGATGCCCGTTCGGGTTCTCGCTCTTCCAGTCATAGCAATAGTAGTGCTTTCAGTCCCAACGCAAACCCTAACGAAGACTGGACCAAGATCTCCGATCTCGCGGAGCGTCGTCGAATTCAGAACCGAATTGCTCAAAGAAATTATCGTGAGTATCACCTGGAACATAATCAAATACGATTCTCCCAGCTAACCATCAACAGGCAAGAAATTGAAGCGCCGTCTGGAGGATCTAGAGCGACGGGCTGCATCTTCTGCCTCCCCAGAACAATCCCATGCAGAGCCCCCCAAGCCAACCCCGAAAGCTCGGACAAAGCGAAACTCCAAATCCGGAGAAGTGAAGCCACACCTATCCCACCCATCGCAGGGAGACCGACCAGCCTCATATGATTATTATCACACCCCCGATGAGCGCTCCATGTTTGGTCAACAATGTACTCGCCAACTCTCAGCTTCACCACCCCCGGCATTTACCTACCCACCGATGCCACAATATGATGCCTATCGCCAAACCTATGGGCAAATCCCCGTCTACCAGACCATCCAAAATACATACGGCAGCCTGTCATTCCCAGAATACAATGACACCATCCCATCCGTGGTACCGATGGTTCCCACAGCCGCGATGGGAGCGCCCCGTAAACCCGCCTACGACGAGGACATCATGAGTCCATTCAGCATGAGCTATGCTTCGATGGCCGGCATCGAATTATGTCCGCAACCTTCACATCCCGAACCGGGTCTTTCGGTACATTTTGCTCGCTGAACCTTCATCGACAGCGGAAGCTAATATCTCTATGATGTTTGCAGATGCCTTCGCTTTCATATTACGATGACCGGCATGTATCAACCTCTCCGGAGGCGTCGATCTTCACGTTTCCCCTGACACCGCAATCGCCTCCTTGCTCTCCCCGATCTATGCCTGGGCTGTACGAATATGATCTGCGGCCCTAAAGGTGGAGAGTTTCCCTTCTTGGATCGAGTCTCGGGGGGAGGGGGCGTCGAAACACGCGTACGCCTTGTTCTTGCGGGTACTTCCGCTGGATCCGAAGGGAGGATGATTAATGAACGCGATGATTTTTCCTTTTTTTATTATTTTATTTTGTCTCTACTGGTTCTGGAAGTCTCCACTATCCGAGGGTCTAACGAAAGTGTTTTGATTTCATTTCATTGGGAAGCGAGCATCATCTGGGCGTTTACTATGTTCGAGTATACAGGTTGGGATAGGAGATTTAAAAGGTCAATATAATAACCTTTCAACATGAATTCAGCTTTCATCAATGTAGAAGTCAATAACCTTTTGATCAGCATAGACGATTGGCCACGTTTCTGGCCCAGAGGGAAAAACGTGGACAAACGGACGTTTTGGTATAAAATACAAGGCGTCCCATATTATGGCCCCCAGAAACTGAAAATTACCGTTTACCCTTTCGAGGTGTGAAACCAAAGTACATTTGCCTAAATAGGACAGCTGGATGTTGTTCCATTCCTACCTTGGAACTAAGCCTGCAAGGCGTATCCATCGAGCGGGTAAAGTGGAGCTTCCCCCGAATCACTTACTCTTCCAAGTCATGACTCAGGAATCCGGGCGGAGCCGTCAAGCAACCATGTGGCCTACCCATTCTACTGGATTTCATGATCGCTGCAGAATCCGGGATTCCGACACCCGTGCCCCCACCAATCATCATGCGGAGAGAGACTGGTCTAGTCTCGGCCACACTCCTACGCCCGAAAGCCGATACGATGATGCAATCATCCGAGAGCAGTCCCAGTCCCTTGGGTCTACAAAAACAGAAGAAATCCCGAGATTCGGGAAGATAGGGATGCCTAGAAGCCAAGTCCCCAAAGCTAGACAACGCGACTGCGCCTCACAACTCTGTTTTCCCTTTTCTCCCTCCACTCCAGCCCTGTACATCATCCTCGTACCCTCAGATGATCCCAGGATTGGTAAGGTTCCGGCGGGTTGTTACGGAGGAAGAGCCGCTTCTCTATTTTAGGAAATGCACCATCAATCAATGCATCTCGTTTATTATTTCGTTACCGCCGCAGTGGTTCCCAATGAGAATCCGGCAGCCTCCAAGACATGAGGGGTGAACCTCAGCCCCAGGCAATTGCAATCGGGTGGCCCGCGCACTGGGCCGTTACTTTCGGCCGTACAAGGGCTGGGCTTTGCCCTAGGACGGATTTGTTTGGATGCCGCGCCCTTCGTGTCCGTATAGGGGCTAATGAGGCGGGACTTTGGCCTGAAGGGCTTTAAAAGGGGGGCCGAATGCACGTTTGGGGGGGAAAGAATTGCGGTTCCCCATTTTCCCTTTGTGGTTAGTCTGCATATCTCGCTTTCTCTCTTGGAAATATCCGCGCCCTGAAGGCAAAGATGAAACGGATCATCTGCAGGGTGAACTTTAGACAGGAGTTTAGGAGTTTAGGGGTGCAGGAGGTGCAGGACTTTGGAGTTCTGGAATTCTGGGATCCCCTAAGGGTACCTTGCCCAACCTTGTAAGGCAACTGCAAGAGAGCATCTAGGGTCATTCCTAGCGAGGACCTCGGTGGTTGACCGAGCGACAGATCAGTCTTGTTTTCATGTGGAAACAAATTAAAGATAGGAAATTGTATCCTGCCGCTAGTATCCGTAGATTGATATCACATTGTTACTATTTTGAAACACGAGAATTCCCCGTGAATTGTCCGTCCACACGCAAATCCACAGTGGAGTCCGTAGGGCACATCTGCAAAGTATTCTGTACCCACAGTATAAAACAATAAAGTTATCCCATCCTGGATTTGCCACGAGGGGGCCGGAACAGTGCTTCAAATCAGATTAAGCATCTATACTCTAACTCCTGAGCTTACATTAAGTTGCCCCACCGATTCACGGGGGTCCGATCGGCATTAAAATTGGACCCCATGTCCTTCCCAGAATCCCAGAAAGCAGAGAATCCCAGAATTAATTCTGCAGCAAAGTCTTCAGGTTTAAATTGGCCCCTAGTGGAGTCGGCAGGTTTCCCACCTGCTAGATCGAGTTAGTGATCGAACGTTTTATTTTCAAGGTCGGAAACACCCCGATATCGACTCATCACCTTGTAGATATTTCTTGGAACCGTGTGATCTCCCAATTTCCGATCCAACCAATCGACGCAGGGGGCCTTCGACAGTCCGCGAGTTTGGTGACGTGGTTCTGTTGGAAGCTTCAAATCAAAAGTCGCAGTCATTGCTTTGTTGGGACTGGAGTCAAGGACCAGGGATAGTGCGATGCACATTATCAATCCATTATCAATCATAGCCAATCAAAAGAAGACCAGTGCCGAGCACGAGTCAGGGATGGGACAGGTGCGTCGCCTTTGTGAGACAAATGGTCTGTACACACAGGCTCTGTGGATCCAAGTGGAGCCGAGAACAAAGAAGTATACTCCATCACTCCCCGAGTTAAAGAGCCGGGGACGCCGACTATAACCATGGGTTCGAAAATACCCTACGTCAGTAAGGTCAATATGCTTTTGGTGGTCAATAGACCCTGTCTAGTCCATTAATACAGGCCTAGCCCAGTAGGAGACAGAGTCCTCGGGTCTACTAGCTGTGTTTCCTGGGGTGATTTCAAATAGAACTACTATACGACGTGGCCAACGCCATTTTGCCCCTGTCATGCTACCCTGCCGATGCAACTTCACGGTAGGATAGCCATGTCTATAGGGCATTGGTGAACGCCATCTTTTTGGCCCCGTATCGCTTGCATATACCCTATCAAAATGCTGATCCGATGGTTTGGGACACCTAAGTGCAACTGCAATCAAAAGCACTTTTGTCACTGAAGTGATTATGGTCGTCTAAGAGATAGAGAGCTTTTAAGGTTTGTAGGATTCTTATCCTCGGTCTTCTATAGGACGAGGTTCCTGCGATCGCCATACGTAGACCTCTTAAACCTAATATTCTGCTTTGTAGATTTATCAGATCTTTATATTATTATATGCCTACATGGCATTCCAAGAAGATTATACTGATTTTTGAACTCGGCAGATAGCATAGCGCATGGTAGAAATCCTCATAAGGAACTTCACCTATGAAAATAGCCCAGGAGAATTGCTGCTCGTATTTCATTCCTCCTTGCTTACTATCTACTCAATTCTATGGCACGAAGAATGAGATCGCAAAGCCGGTAAGATTAAAGCTTAAAATCGGGCCTTCAAATGAGTCTGGAACACCATGGACTAGAGATAAGAAAAATGCACAGAGCTGAAAATCGATCGCAGTATCAAGTAACATGAACCGTCCCATTCGTGGAAAAGAGACTTAAAATGAGTTGCTAAGCTTATGGTCGTCGTCCCAAGACATCCTCCACTGCCCCAGCAGGAACATGTTTGACACTTGGGCAAATAGTGGCCCCTGGGAAGCAACATATGGTAGAGACAGTGTAGAGTCAGTCTCTGGGAAGATACATCACTCAGCCGATCTCTGCCCCTTGAACACTCATCTGGTCAGGGGCAGCGTCACCCACTCGTCGTCGCCGCATGGGTGCCTTTTTCCGATTCGCGATTGATGCCTCCTGAGACTGTCCAACCTTCATGTCCATATCGCCATCCTTATCCCCCCCGCGATTGACCCGAGCTGGACTTTGGTTCCGGGAAGGAACCCATTTCCTCGTGTTGCATAACCTCGTCAAGCTCATAGATATCTCTGGGCTTCATTCGAAGCCACTTCATGCGTGGACCCACGCGCGAGGCTTCGGAGACCTTGAATCCGTAGATCCTGGGGTCGTAAACCTTACCACGCCCAAGACCGGGGCAGAAGCTGTCTGTGCGTACGCCATTGATCTCTAGTGGCTGGTTTTCGGGCGAGGGTGATTCGGCCTCTGCTTGAGGTTGAGTTCGGTTTCCGGTCTGTGTGGGGGTTCGTGGCACGGTGGAGAAGGAGGCATCTAGGCGTGGTCCGATACCCAGATCGGGGAATGTCATGAAGAACAGACATCCAAATGTTGTGCCGAAGAAAGCTCCGTCGACGGAGTGGAAGCGGCTGTTGGGTGGGGTGTAGATGTCCATGCAGCCGGGACAGAAGAGCTTAACCGTTTCTTGGCCCGGGGTATCATATCGGCCCACAGGCAAGACCTTGCATCCGCCACAGTTGACGCGCGGGCAGACGCCAAAGTGCTGCATTTCATACTTTTCCAGCATCTGTTGAATACCTGGTCGCGAGGTGATGTACCGCTGGTGAATTAGACCGTACAGTAGCTCGGCGGAGCTCTCGATCACACTAAGATCGCTAGCAACGCGGGCGTGTCGACGGTCACTCGCTCTCCGGTAATTGACCGGTCGGTCTTCGCCCAGAGCCTCATCATCCTCATCTTCTTCCTCTTCATCTTCCTCATCCTCCTCATCCTCGGGCTCCACATCAAGAATCATCTCCAGCGCTTCCTTATACATGGGCACCTGCGACTGCAGGCCCGTTAGGTTGAAGTCATCCTCAATGAAATCCTCCGACACTTCAGCGAAGAACTCGTGGCCCATGAGCGAGCAGAACGAGGAAATCCATGACTCCGGCGCACCTTCCGACGACGACATATCGAATGAAGCGGACGCGGATGAGGAAAGAGTTGATTCAGACAGTTGACTCAGATCCAGCCTGTCCAGGCCGTCGGCCAACGCCGAACCTGTCTCTCTCGACACGTTGCCGAGATTGTGCGATATGCGGGAGAAGGGCGACGACAACAGCAACCCTGTCACGCGAATTGCGAGGGGTTGGGTATAGCAGCCGCGGGCGGGAGGATCAACGTGGGGGCACGGAGAATTTGCTTTCAGAAAAAACTCGAGCGATCCAGGTCACCGAGAAAGTGGGGAAGTGAAAGTTTCCGAGCTGTCGGTCGGACGTGAACAGAGTCGAAGGTGAGGGTTGTTTCAGTGGAGAAGTTCAACGTTCATGACAATTTGCGGGAGGGGAGGTTGTGCGAAGTCGAGAACGTCGTATCTCAGGCTAGCCCCACCAAAATCTTATCAGTTCCCCATCAACTCAGAGCTACAAAAAGAAGATCACCCGAATCACTCACCAGTGGATATGAAGACAGCTAAGGGAACACTGTTCATCAATGACATGAGCTCACGTCAAAGGTGGTGCTTTGTGACGGATGTCTTTTGAAGCCACGCTAGGACGCTAGCTTCGGTTCGAAAATCGTGGGGCGGTGGAAGGACCGCACGGATCAGAATAATGCAGGGAAGCCCACTGCAACAACAATGAATTGCATCAAGCGATTCTGAAAACCGGGGAGGAAAGGTTGAATGAAGTTAAAAGGGTGACGATCACGTGAAGACACGAATCCATATGCAGTATTCCGTGAATGGCGTCAGATTCTTGCGCATAATAGCGAATTATATATGCTTATACCAAGTCATATCTACATTTTTCCAGTCATATTATATCAGAACAAGTCACGAAGGATACGAGAAAACTCTTCCTCGCCACCAAGAATCCCAGAAAGCCCTTCACCAGTATTCTGGATCTCTCCATCCGTGCCAACGAATCCATTGATACCCTCTGGGCCACTGGTGCCAGGCATGAAGCTGCCAAATGAACCGACTGCCTCAAACAAATGTGTCAGCTCATGGCTCATCTGAATGCCATTCAAGGGGCTGTTTCCAAGCTCGTCAACTCCATTCACTGGCCCATAGGCAGACAGATCATCGATCGAATGCCCGGCAAGGCCTGCCATAGCCACCGCTGCGGTAGAATGGGGATCACTAGAGTCAGTACCAAACGGACGGGCCAGGACTCCAAGTTTCTCTCCAATCATGCGAAGACCTCTAATGGTTTTCCATAACCGCTTCGATACGAATGATTTGGTACTGAACCCGTTGATCAAATCCAAAGCCATGTAGAACTCGTCCCGGACCTGCCGGTTGAAGTCGGCAGGTGCATGACACACAGCAAGGAACAGTACTGCTAGTGCAGCAACAAGGAAGTAGTTAAAGGTGATCTGCTGTGTGCGGTAGATATCAGACATCTGATTGAGACGTGTAAGCACTCGAACGGTGTCCTTTGCAATATCCACCACGGTCTGAGCATGGCCTCGATCCTCGGCAATGCTCGCCGCAGAGTGAAGAACTGGGCGGTAGATCAGGATTCGTAGCTGATTCATTCGCAAGTACAGCAGAATCCGGAGACGCCTCATGCCGCGGCTTGCAGTCTCTCCATTCTTGGGAGATTCGACGGGATAGAATTTCAGTTCATCTGGTACTTGTTTGTACCACTGTAGAACCTGATAATCCAAGTAACCGATCTCATCGCGTCGAATATCTGTCGTTCCTTCTGAACCGAGGCCGGAATACCAAATCTTGGAGCTGATTCGATTATAAGAGATCATGCACCGCAGATAAGGCAAAGATGCATCCTGTTGATGTCAGAAATAAATTTCATTTATCAAGACGTCGTGTTCTCTTACCGGCTCTGGTAGGTTAGGATCAATATCCTCATCCTGGATCACAAACGGCAATCCGGTACCCAAGCTCCATCGTCGATCCAAACTGTAAACGGTCCAAAAGATGCGAGTGACTTCGTTCCATTGATCCTCGTCTGGGAATGATTTGATCAAGGCTTCTCGTCGATGGAACCCCATCTCCAGGCACATGCGCGCAGCCAAGCCAATCAGTCGGTAGGCCATAGCATCATCGTCTGTGTGAAAATGGTAGGTTGCCTGCCCGATCCAGGTTAACAACTGTTCGAAGAACCCAGAGAGAAGTAATACATACCACGATGGCGAAGAGTTGAATATTTTTTATGTCGTGAGGCTCCCATAGCTTAGATTCAATCACAGGCTTGATGCTTAGATATAGTCGTTGACCAAGCTCACTCTGCCCACCCCCTTCCACAACCAGTGTGGTCGCGAGGATGAGCTTCAAAAGAATTGAACTCTCGTCATGAAGGCTGTCGGCTCCAGGGAAACCCCGCTGTGCAAAACCAGTGCGCGTGGCGGCCTCCATGAATGTGTAGAGTAAATTAGCCTGGTTGATGACCGTAGTGATGTCGACCAAGGGATACATGATCCCAATTTCTTCCTCATATACTTTACATAGCCGTATGGTCTCCTCACGGCGAATGGCCCAGAGAGGATCCTTAGTCGGGTGGATTGTGGGAACATGAGGGCTTATATTTGGAGGCGGCGAGCCAGCCGGCGTAACATGCGCCGTTGTCAAATCGTCAGCTATCACATCTTCCGCCGGCGCGATACCCATGCTTTGAAGGCTTGATTTGGCAACGTCAAAGTTAAATGCTGAGCTCGTTGGACCATGGAAACGTGGATGCCTGGATCGAACCTTTGGCATCGCGCCGGGCAGAGGAGTGAAAACAGACTGAGAGGAGCCATCACGAGATAGATGATCAAAGGGAGGGCTTTCAAAACTTGGCTTCTGGGTTCGCAGGTCGTTGAGGCTATTGAAAAGACTATTAACTTGATCTTGCAGCGTCGCTATCTGCGACCCCATTGACCGAAATTCCCTGGAAAGGATTAGCATTGTACATTCGGAACGGGGTTCCGCGACTCACTCCGAGTCTTTAAAGTTGTTGCTACAGCAGTTTGGCGCATACCGACCTAGGAACAAGGTCAGCAAGGCGAGATAGTTTACTTGCCACGGACACAGCCCCATCAGTCATTGCGCAATGCAAGGCATGCCCATGGCAAGTATATTCCAGTTCAGAAGGTGTCATACATTCCAAATTAAGATGCCCGCATCGTTGACATGGAACCTGTCCATTACATTTGATCTTGCGACGCTTGCATTCATTACTAGACAAATGATTCGTTAGCCCAAACTAGGAAAATAATTTCCACCTCGGAAGCCAGCAAAGCCGGATAAAGCATTGGGTGGCATGATGCTGCAGCTAGTCCTCCTTTGATCAAAAGCAATATGAAATGCCGACCATTGTATGCGGAATAGATAGGAGGTAATCATACAATAACATACCATGCGATGGAGATGTAACGATTCCGCTTTGCGCGCGTCTGAGTTCCGTTGCCCTGTTCCGCCTTTCTCTTGGCCGAATCTGCGACCGGACTGGTGGCCTGATCCCCGAGACCCGTCCTCGGGGGTGTCATTTCAATTTGAGGCGATTCCGAAGCCATGACATGCAGAAAATAGCGACACTGGGGAGAGCGTATGGGGCGAAATGGCGTGGATGGAGTGCGGAGATATTCCTCGCGGGGTTTGCCGTTTCCCCAGATTTGAGCTGACTCATCTCATTCATATGGCGATGATTGGGTGAAGAAGTAGATCAACTACGCGTTCTAGTACTAACATTGAACCTTGGGCAGAGAGAGTGATATGTGCTGAAATTAAATGAAAATAAAAATATGATACACGCTAATGGAGTTTAGATAGAATCAAATTCTTGCCTGTAAGGAGAGTCTGCATCACTTGCTGCTGATGCTGCGGCTTCTCCCTCAACCACGCTAGCCCACCGAGGAGTCCAAAGAATACGCATAACCTAAAGGCCCTGCGAATTCGCTGGACTACTAAGCCTTTACGTGTAGGCCTGGCAGTCCAATCCCGCCAGACAGGGAAAGTACATCGGTACCAGTAGTGGAGTTGGGTGTATCTGAATGCCCGGTCAGCCAACTCGAGGAAAAGGCAGTAATTATGGAAATAGCATCCTGATACTCACGGATAAGTGCTTGAGTTCCATCCATCTGCAGTGCTATACCAGCTTGCGCACAGACCACGACGAAAGACTGTCTTCTGCAGTTGATTCTGCACCTGCTGTGCCCATGATCGCTCCGCTTCTTCCTTGACTTCGAATGAACTGATCTTACCTTCCAAAATGGGTTTGATGAACTTCAATGAATAGTTCACCGCATTTTCAGTGGCAAAGATCACGCTAGTATGACCAGTTGCTGTGTTTGGTCCAAAGATCATGAAGAAGTTTGGAAAGTGATCCATTGCAATTCCAAGATATGCCTGCGCACCTCCACGCTCGTCCCAGTAATCTTGCATATCTTTCTTTTCTTTTCCAACGACTTTCAATGGATGCAGCCACTTATTGGTTTCGAATCCGTTTCCTAGAACAATCACATCGGCCGGTATCTCTCGAGTTTCGCCGATTGACTTGGTCGTGTTGGTTGGATAATAACTCCCAGGACCTAGAACGACACTTTGCGCATGCACTCGACTCAATGGCTGCGTTGTAAGTTCAACATTTGGCGCATTCAGACTTTTGTACCAAGCATTGTCAATTATACGACGCTTGCATCCAAGGCTGTAATTCGGAGTAAGAATCTCGTGGTATTCCTTGGGCGCACAAGAGCGCATATTATCCAAAAATCTCTTCTCAATCTGTGGTTTCTTCCAACGGCCGTAGGCATTGTCAGCGAACATGGAGAACCAATTTCGCTCGGCCCCCCAGAAAACCAAGTTGCGCAGAAGGAGTGAAAGGCCAGGGACATTGGTGATCAGGGTCGGACTCCACTTTTCCCACCAGGCGAGGGCATTGGGTGGTAAAACATCTGGCTGTACCCAAGGAGGTGTTCGCATCAACTGTGTGATAGAGCGAACATTACCATCTTTCACCAAGGAGGGGATGACTTGTGCTGCACTGCAGCCTGAACCAACAACAACCACATCCTTGTCCTGAAAGTCGATATCACTATTCCACCTAGCGGTATGAGTAATCTCGCCCTGGAATTCCTCGATGCCTGGGATGTCATCTGGCCATGTCTTGGGTTCAACTAGTCCTCCCACGCCGCTCACAACAATCTTTGCTCGCACCATCTCGGTTTTGATATATACGCGATGCTGGCCTTCCTTTGCAGCGAGCTGATCGCGTTCATATTGGGAGAGATCACCAGTCCCAGGAACCAGATGGGAAAGTATGACTTCCCATTCTTCATCTTCTTCCACCCATCGGAGCTGCTTTACGTCGGTGTGGAATTGAATCTTGTCGACGATCTGATACTTCTCGCAGACATCGGCCATATACTGTGCAATTTCTGCACCTGGGGGGGTGCAGAGTCGACCAATCCTTTTTGGGAGAGAAGGAAAATGAGTATAGTGCCGCTGGGCTAGGATTGCGTTAGCGAGTAACATCGATCAATAAATCAAGATAGACCTGCATATCACATGCGGCACCAGGATACCGGTTGATCCACCAAGTGCCTCCAATGCCCGACTGTCGTTCAAAAATTCGGAATTGATCAAGCCCTAGGACCTCTTTCAGGCGGCAGCCCATTGCTACTCCAGACTCCCCTGCCCCGACAATAAGCACCGGGTAATATGTATGGGCATCTTTGCCGTACATATGGCGCTTATGGATATTTGCGACTGAAGGCATTGTGAGGATTCTCCGCCTTATTGAGTCTGATGGGTCGCAAGTCGCGACATAAACTTCGGGGTTGCGATAGAAGTAGTATGGACTTATGTATCACTGGGGTTGCACCAAATTCCAATTTATTGCAACCACAGCATATCAAGAACTCAAAGTTAGCAAAATAAGATTAGTTACAACTATATAGATGATCATCGGTTTTTAGGAGCGCCATCCGCATGAGGGGAAATGCTTGGCAACCTCGGTCCGTAGTTTATTTGGATCGTGAATGCTTTGTTTAACCGAGGATCCCTGTAGATCACTGAAGGTTATTGCTTTGTGTGTGAGAATAGTAACATTTGTCCACTTTTTCGTCCTTCGGAAGTCCCACTATGGTCCCACGCGCGTAGGGCGGAGTGTGGAGTACTCATCTGTAGTCTCTTCCGCGCCCCAACTTCAACTTCAGCTATTCCAGATGCGATCGTCTGAATGAAGCTCCTGTCATGGCCAACCACCAATTGGGTCTTGCGACGACCCGGTTGCTTATCGTCTCCTAGCCTCTTTCGTCCAAGCTTCAACCGCAAATTCTCCGCACCGACAACCCATCCATACCGCTCCCTAGACGCCCTCGAAGATGCCCACGTTAAGACTTTCCAACAGCAATGTTTCAGTCCAGAACAGCCCGGATTACTCCCGCGCTCTCATTTCCATGACCTACCTGCACTGAAGAACTGGTTCCAAAGCCCCTCACCGACCACCGCGACTCGCCTAAACGACAACTACCTGCGGACACATGCGGCCGACGCGTTCGTCCCACTCGAACTTACCGAGAAAACCGTCCAAACCCCCAATATAAATGGCACGAAACCAGAACAGGACGCGACCGAAGCTGTGAGCTTCCGGCAGTTTCACGCGCCACTTACACTCTTCCTCGACTGGATGCGCATGGCAGAGACGTCCCCGCAGTCAGCTCGGCTGTATCTCGCGCAGTGCCAGCTGATGGACCTTCCGCCAGTCCTGCGAGACGACTTTCCAACGCCGCAGGTTGTCGCACAAGCTGGCAAGGGAGACGTGTACGATACGAACGTGTGGATTGGACATCCACCTACATACACTCCGCTCCACCGGGACCCCAATCCCAATCTGTTTGTGCAGCTTGCCGGACAAAAAGTGGTGAGACTTCTAGCTCCTGCGGAGGGGCAGGCATTATTCTCTGTGGTTCGCAGGGAATTGGGTCAAAGTGGCGGCAAAGAAGCGGCGGCGTTTCGAGGCGAGGAGATGATGCAGGGTCAGGAGCGAGCCTTATTAGATGAGATGGTATGGGGTGTTCCAGCTTCTGCAGGTTCAGAAACCGGGCAAAGCTATGAAGTACATCTGGAGGCTGGCGATGGTCTTTTTATTCCCAAAGGCTGGTGGCATAGTATCAAGGGCGTAGGAGAAGGCGTCACTGCCTCGGTAAGTTTAGGGGTGTTGAACATGAAGAGGAAGTTGCTAATCGTTGGATATAGGTAAATTGGTGGTTCCGATAAAATATGTAGTATTTGACACGATTTACTAGAACAGGTACGGTGCGTCAGTTAAAAGCAACTACATTGTACTATAGACAAATCAATTATTAGAACTTTATTAAATATCAAATCTAACTAAACAGATTATGTTTATAAGCATCGCACTACTCGATATATGGTGCTTTGTCGGGTTGATAGAATATCGGAAATGAAAATAGATCCCGCAAGTTCCAGAATCGTCTTGGCTCCACTCGCGTTTTTATCCTCTGGGAACCTCCGCCTCCACCCATCCACTCTTCCAAACTCCATCATGCTGTTGTCACGAACTGCCTACCGCGCTGCCCTTCTTCACCTAACCGTGAACCCACTCATTGCCCGTGCCGCAATTCCAAGCGCCAGCCTGAAGACCACCTCACACCTCCCAACCTCAAACTCAAGACTATACAACGTCCTCTTCCCCCAGTGCTCCCCTCTCAGCAATCTTGAACATAGTCGCCAGGCACACACAATGTCATCAGACACCGAAAACCCCAAACAGGACGCCAAGTCCCAGTCCGAAGACAATGTCTCCCCACCCTCAGAACAACTCTACCTCCCCTCCAGCGAAACCAGCGACCAAACACATCGTCTCGACCTCAGTGCTGAAGGCGGTTCCACAGTCAGCTTGGATCACTTGGGACCGATGGTCGTCAACGTGGATGGAACACTCGCGCGGATTGGGAACTGGGAGCAGATGACGGACATCGAGCGCAAGAACACACTACGGATTTTGGGCAAGCGGAATAAGCAGCGCCTGGCTGCGTTGAGGGCTGCGGAAGCTGAGAAAGAGCAGAAGTAATAATAGTGTGCGATTGTGTAAGATATTTAATATGCATATTTGATGGTGTTTGTACTGGTTCAACTATTCCAGAATTCAACTTAACTCTCATTGTCAAAGGTAGGAACTACCAAATTGACTAGTGCTCCATGTACACGCTTGAAAGTTACATACATAGCGCAGTGATAGAAATTCGGTTGCCTTATTTGACCCTTCATATTCACCTAGGATTTTCCGGCTTCATTGTGGCCTCTTTTTCATCTTTGGATTCATGGCTTGCTGAGCTATCCTTGGAGGAACGTCGTATGGAGGCATCATCTTTTCCAAGCCAGGTAGGAGGGAAGAAGCTATCGTTGTCTTCGAAGTATAGATGGTGGACCACGGCGTCTGTAGAGCTCTTTCGAGGATTATTGTGGTCCGGAGGATAAACCCAGTGTGGGAGAGAGTGTGTAGATTCTTTGGAAGACATATTTTGAGCAAGAGGTTTGCGTGGTAAAGTGGTTTTGTTCGGATGAAGGAACAACCTTAATGTAGAGGGACGTTCCTAACATTGCGTCAAGTCATCATCTGATGTAGATGGTTCGCCACCAAAGCATATATTGAGCTAAATACCTGCACATACCGTTTTCGGTCATATATATTCGGCGAGCTACCTATCGTACTACAATACGCAAAGAAAGTAAAGAGGTTGGTGGACTACTACATTCTTTGAATCTTGACGTCATGAAGAACGTCGGTTGTTCAAATGGAATATGTGAATAGCGCTTATCCACTCCAGATGGCATCTCTGAACTGATATATCTGAGAGCTGAATAATTCTCAAATTTGGAATCCCACATACTTCCTAGATGGCCTTTCTACCCAAAGCCTTTGACTATAGCATGTATGGGGACATCTAGTACTTGATGTCATTATATTCTACTAAAATGTAGTAAGACCTGAATATACCCAGAATTTGATCAAATAATGAGACAAATAAACCAATATAACCCCAAATACAGCCCCAATATCTACACCGGTATCTGAGCAATCACAAGGCCGAGTTCGTAAGCAGTCGGTTATGCTCCGAACCCACCCCGCTTGCCCCACGACTATAATCCCCCGACCTTCGTCAACCTCAACACCCTCCAAACCACAAAAATGACCGAAGGCACTCAATCCAAGCGCTTCGAGCCCAAGGTGCCAGTCCAGCTGGACCCACCAAAGGACGACCTCATCTCAACTGAGGAATTGGCCAAATGCGACGGTAAGAGAGCCCCGCGTCCCCAATTTGCTCTCCGCGCACGCGAACTCCGAACTCACGCTTCATCGCAGGTAGCGATCCCACTCGCCCAACCCTGGTCGCGATCAAGGGAGTGGTCTTTGATGTGTCACGCAACGCAGCCTATGGATCAGCTGGTCAATATAAGGGTGAGTCTCTAGATTCGCGGAATGAATTATTACCTCGGCTGTGGGGTATCTCAACACCGAGGTAGCAGCTACTGACCCGGAAAATTCGTTTGATAGTTTTCGCTGGCAAGGATGCCTCTCGCGCTCTCGCGCGTTCCTCCCTCAAGCCCGAAGACTGTGTGCCGGAATGGTATGACCTGGAGGACAAGGATAAGACTACTCTGGATGAGTGGTTTACCTTTTTCAGCAAGCGGTACAACATCGTTGGAAAGGTGGAGGGCGCGAAGAACACCTAGGTGGAGAAAGGGATGTACGATTTCCTGGGCCTAAGCTCATGGTAGTCTCACTTTTCTTGGCTACATGGAATATGAATATACCCAAAGTGTATTGCGATTTTGGAAACCAGGTCGACAATCACAAATGCTTTTATTTCCAGATGTTTGGTATCCAACATTAAATGAAGAAAGGGATAGAGTCAAGCTGTAAGGCTTGGATACATGGGCATTGCCCTCTCTGTACATACAAAAGATAGAAAAAACGTCGAACCACTAGCCCTTACGGCCCCTGCGCTGCATCCGCTTCTTCGCGATGATACGGTTGCGCTTCGCAACTTTGTTCTCCTCCTCGTTCTCCGCTTCCTTCGCGGCCTCCCGTTCAGCAGCACGCTTCCTCTTCTGGCCAGCCTTCTCCTCCTCGGCCTTAGCCTTGGCCTTCTCCTTCTCTGCCTTCTCCTTCTCCTGCTTCTCTTGCAGTTCTTGACGACGTCTAATGACCTGTGCGTTTTCGATGGCGAACTCCACAATCAATCGCTTCTTCTTCTCTTTCTCGCCTTCTGCTTGAGCACTGGCAGGGATATCAACGGCGTGGCAGTTGAGCCAGCGAAGACCCATGAGTGCGTGACGGTGAGTATAGTACTCGATGAAACCGTAACCACGGCTACGACCACCACCGGCTTTCTCTGGGACCTTGGTTCCCTCGCGGGTTTCGTAGACAATCATAGCCTGTCGCACAATACCAACCTTCTTTTCCTTTCTCAATTGCTCGAGCTCCTTCATGGTGTCGGCGGATCGCAGGACCTCTTCTTTAGACAGGGGCTGACGACGTTCCTGCTTAACCTCGGTGGCGAAGCCAACGACGGCCTCACGAGCGAGTTGTTTCAGATCCTTCGAGGTAATGTGTTTGGGGATGTTGCGAACGGAAAGACGGCAAAGACTGAGGTGGAGGGCGGGGTTCTTCTTGATGGCGGTTTGACGATGGTCGTGGCTCTCCTGGCGCAGTTTGATCTCAGAAGGAGAAAGCATCTTGTACGCAGGGGAGTTGGATGGAATAGTACCCTCCGACAGAAGGTAAAGACGTCTCTTATCCTTATCACGCACAAGACGGTGTGATACACCCTCCTCTTCGAGTCTTGTAGCTTCCCGTTTGTTCACGGCGCGGGCGACCTGGAGCACACGGCCATCCAGAGTATACTTTCCACTGGGGTCGGAGTTTTCGTTCTGCAAGACGGAATGCTTCAATGCCGGGTTGTTGCGCTCCTTGGTGACAGGCGGTCCCATATTTTTGGGGGCGCCGCGTACGCAGGTGATGGCATCTTCAGGCTTCCAGAAGCACACGAATCCAGTACCACGGGGTCGCTCAGTCTCATGGTCTACCACGATACGAGCATACCGCAAAGGTCCGAATTGTTTGAAGTGTTCATAAAGTGCTTCGTCGTCACAAGTGAAGGGGAGATTGCGTAGGAAGATGGTTGAGTTGTTGCGGTCGTCCTCCTCCTCCTCTTCCTCCTCTGCGTCATCCAGATCTTCTAAGTCTTCCATATCCGCATCCGCATCCTCGTCCTCGTCCTCATCTTCATCCAATCCTTCGTCCTCAGAAACTTCCTTTGAAGCATCCTCATCCTTCATCTTCACATCATCAGACTCTCCCTCCTTCTCTTCCTCCTCCTCCTTCTGTTGAGTATCCCATACCTCCTTCTCGACGGCCCAATCGACGGCCAATGTACGGCCATCAATTTCCTTGCCGTTCACCATTTGAAGCGCCTTCTCGGCATTCTTCTTACCCCGAATAGTCACGAAACCAAAACCAGCAAGTGTGTTTCCCTTTTTAGGGAGAGTCGCATACTTGACTAATCCGAAACTGCGGAAAAGGGCGACCAGATCAGCTGGTTCCTTGATGCTCCAAGGCAAGTTGCGAACAATCAATTTCGGAGGCGCATTTGTTCTCTGGTCTTCTCGGTCTTGTTTAGATTTGAGGCCAGCAGCGGAGGGAACACTCTTGCCAAGCTTCTCGTCAATCTCACGTTGACGGGCCTGGGCGTAGTCGACTCGAATCTTCTTGCCGTCCAAGGTGGATCCATTCAGCTCCTTCAGGGCGCTCTCGGCATCCTCGAGGTCGGCGAACGTCACGAAACCATATTGCTTTGACTTCTTTGTCTGTGGATCGCTGACAACAGTGGCGTGCTTAATCACATAGGACTGGGAGAAGTATTCGGCGAGGCTCTCAGAGGTTGCCGAGATGGGCAGCGATCGAACGAAGAGGGTTCGCTTCGGTTGAACTGGTGCGGTGGCATCTGTGGCATCGGTCTTGGTAGCATCATCCATTTTCGCATCGGTATCCTTGGTAGGATCCTCCTGTGACAGGCGTCTTTTCTTGTGTGTTTCCGCCATGATAAACGTATGTAGAATAACAAAAGATTGACTAGTTCGTCCTTTTTTTTCTTCCAAAAATTGACGGCAGAAAAACCATGGCGGTGAGTGTAGAGAGTGGGTCCTGATAAGCCGGAGCTGTTATCCTTTATCGTATCCAAAGTATCCCAGTTTCCACCTTTCCATCATGGATGCTCGGTCTGCAGCAGAATCGCGGGCGCAATCCCGCAATGGGAGTGCAGCCAATGCTCAATCACCCGGTCTTCCACCTCATAACTCATCCTCACCCGGGCAGTCCAAAGTTCAGCAACCAAAACCGCAAGCACTTCCCAACCGGTCTGGGCCTTCCGCGATTCTCGTGTCGACGCGACAAAAGGGCAATCCTATTCTGAACCATATCAAGCTTGTGCCTTGGGAATACACAGAGACTCCTGCTGATTATGTGATTGGCATGACGACATGTGCCCTGTTCCTGTCTTTGAAATACCACCGGCTACACCCCGAGTACGTTTACTCACGAATCCGACTCCTCGCTGGCAAATTCAACCTGCGCATTGTGCTGGTTATGGTCGACATTCCAAATCATGAGGAGGTTCTCAAAGAGCTCTCGAAGACATCTATAGTCAACAATCTTACTCTGATTCTTTGCTGGTCCGCACCCGAAGCCGCCCATTACCTCGAACTATTCAAGTCATCTGAAAATGCACAACCCACTGCGATTCGCACCCAGCAAGCGCAGTCATACAAAGAGTCCTTAGTGGAGTTTGTCACAACCCCACGTAGTATCAATAAGTCAGACGCTGCAAGTTTGATATCTACGTTTGGGAGCTTGCAGAATGCCGTCAACGCCCAACCAGAACAGATAAATTCTGTTCCCGGCTGGGGTGAGAAAAAAGTCCAGCAATGGTGCAATGCTGTTAGGGAAGACTTCAGGGTAGAATCGACGAAAAAGGCCGGGGTTCCCCGGCCTGCGACACAAATCCAACCACCAAGGCTTACAAGTCGGCCACGACGGGCCGAAGTTGATGAAGACGAGGAAATTCTACGCGCCGTGCTGGCAGAGAGCCGCGAGACAGCAGCGGTAGAGGCAGCGGCGAACCAGAGTCCCCCAAAGCCAAATAGACCGGACGAGGAATTGAGTGACGGTATCATGGCCGCGCTAGCGAAGTTGCGGGATACCGACGGATGAAGATCACGCCGATGCGCGATAGCATGAATTCCACCAACCCTACATTTTCTGGGTTCATAAATCGATGCGACTCGATCTATTGCCCAAGGAAAACAGACGAAGCTTGAAAGATCTTCAAGGGTCCCTCAACAATCTCAACTAATGAGACTCTTCTCGATGCATGTCCTAGCCCTTCTGTTTCACGACACTTGCTGCAAGGGCATTCATTATGGGCTGGACACCGGCATTATAGATATAAAGAGAACATTCTCTATGATTGCATTAGATCCCTGGTTTGATAGGGATCCAAAGACCAATGAAATACAGCGTCATTGGCCGTGGATTCACGGAGTTATCCCCATTCTCCGTGCTCCCACTTCCCCGCTCTTTCCCACTTCCCATGTGGGGAACCCATGCATAGTTACACAGCCTTACAAAAGTCCGCAGGCACCTCTTAAGCACGCTATTTTCTTACACTTTGAAGCCTTCGTATAGATTCCGTAATCTAGAAAACAAGCCAAATGTCACCGCATTTCCAAACTTCATCCTCAGATGAGGAAGTGCCAGTCCTGATTGTTGGAGGAGGGCCATCAGGTCTACTTTTGGCTTTTTTGCTCGCTCAACTGAACGGTAATACACACCAAAGAGATTTTTCTGTAACAAACTCACTAACAGAGGCTAGTCCGATCGTTGGTCGTTGAGCGATACCCAACCAGGCTGGCAGCTCCCAAGGCACATGCGCTGTCGCCCAGATCTCTTGAATTCTGCCGCCAAGCGGGGCTGGATGTAAATGAGATTCGCAGAATCGGTAGCCCTCGTCAAGATGCTTTCTGGGTCAACTTTGTTACAAGTTTGGCTGGAAAGCAAGTTGGTCGTTTGCCCTACGAGCGCATGGACCAGGAAGTCCTTAATGACACTCCAACTGTAAGACACCCTTTACCCTTGGTTGAATATAACGCTAATTATTTTGCCAGATGATCCACAATATTCCTCAGCCTGCGTTTGAGGACTTCATCTCCAAACGATTGTCAAAGATCGACCTCGTTGAAATTCGTAAGAACCATTCATTCGTGAGCCTAGAGCAGGTCAGTATCATCTATTCAAGTATCTGAAGTTCAAATCCTCATTCATGAGCAGGGAGATGGATTCGTCGTGACCAAAATCGAAGATCGCGCCTCTCAGAAGGAATACAGTATTAAGTCCCGACACGTTGTTGGGTGTGATGGCGCCAGAAGCGCTGTTCGAAAGCATCTTGGCATAGAAAGTGATGGAGAAGAGACTTGTTAGTAGACTCTGTTCCCCTTTTTCTATTCAAACTGACAGAGTTGTCATAGGTGAAACCATGATGACAATCCATTTGAATGCCGACTTAAATCCTGTGATCAAGGAACGAGTGGGCATGCTGCACTGGGTCATGGACCCGTTGGTCTCTGGATTTATCATTGGGTATGATCTGTCTGGAAACCAAGTGCTGATTTGCAATTTCGATGTGAGTGCAAAATATCCGATAAACCAATAACCTACTAATGAATATGGGCAGCCTGAGGAATACCCTGTGGAGTCCTGGGACGAAAAGCACTGCCGCGAGATCGTTGATGCGGCCATTGGAGTCAAAGTGCCCTATGACATCCTCAGCTACCGGCCATGGGTTCTTAGCCGAAAAGTAGCTCACTCATACCGCATGGGCCAAGTCTTCCTGTGAGTCTATTAACGAACCGGGACCCGATTCTAATACATCCACTTAACATTACTTTTTAATGAAGTGCCGGCGATGCTGCTCATTCATTCCCTCCTACTGGTGGCCTTGGCCTGAACTCTGGCCTGGGCGATGTCCATAACCTGGCGTACAAGCTCGCTGCAGTCCACCATGGTTGGGGTAGTGATAGTCTCCTCGACACCTATGAATCCGATCGCCGACAAGTGGCTCTAGTCAACTCCAACCAAAGCGTCAAAAATGGTAAACAGATCTTTGGTCTCCTAAAGGCACTAGGCACGACTGATCCCGACATGAACATTGCCCGACAAAACCTCTACCACAATATTCAAGATCCGGAAGCCATGGTCGAGATTAACAAGGGAATCGAAGGTCAACGGGAACATTTCGATAACCTTGGATTGCACATTGGATATGTGTACGGCAATAAAGAGATCCCCTCCAACGTGTCTGTCTTCCATCCTTCGTGTGTGCCCGGGGCCCGACTTCCACATGCATGGATCAAGGTTACTCCAGAACAGCTGCAACTCCCTGCGATAGACAACAGCTATGTGCACGAATTTACCAAAGATGAAATCTCCGCGAAGCAGTACTCGACTCTGGATTTGTGCCGTCTCGATAAATTCACTTTGATTGTTGACGAAAGCAATGCGTCTCACTTCAAGTCGATGGTGGATGAAGCATTTGCGTCTTTGCCCGAAGACATTCAGAAGGTCCTGCCTCTGCAGACGGTAGTATTAGGTGTTGATTTTGATCTGCAGGCGGGACCAGAGAATCAAAGCTGGATAAATTTGATGAGGTTAAAGGAGCAGAGTGTTCTTATTCGCCCAGATCAACACATCCTATCTTGCATTGCAAGCCAGGCTGGATCAGGCGATTTGGTGCAGGCTCTGAAGGAGCATATTGGGTGGAACTAGAAACGATAGTAAATAAAACTCAGGTTCCATACACACTTCTTAGTTTGAGTCTTATAGAAGTTAGAGTATAGTTCGAAAATTGCCATGATACATGCTAAATATTGACCACAAACTCCGTCTAGCTATTGGCGCATGTAGACAAAGAGTGATGACATATGCTTTTTTTATATCGAGACTCAATCACTAGTAGAGTCTGCACGTTTTTTCCAGTCCCGACTCCCTCAGTATTCCTAGAAGAACAATCAAGAGCTTTCCAAGTTCACATTGGCAAGATTCCCCTTTGTCGTTCCCCGGGTCAATGCTTAGCCCTCGCCAGCGGGTGCATGATCGAATCTCTGTAATAGTTGGTTCCACAAGTAATATAGACCTTCCAAAAAGGTTGCCAATATTCAATAGTTCTCCACTAATGGAACAGATATATCCGAAGACACGTAGTCAAACCCCGCTTCCCCATATTTCCCCATCTTCCCCACATGAACACCCATGCTATATGTATACGCTCAATTCTCCAGAAACACTTCTCCAAATACGCCAATTACTATTCTGAGAACTCTCCAGACCCTCAAGGCACCATGACCTCAACCACTCCTCCACCAGGCCTCGCCGTGAAAGATGCCAAGCTCCTCCTCGAGCATCCCTACCTCCCAATGGAGGCAGGAGTCGCACACACCGAAGACGGAATGCTTCACATCGCAGCCTCAACCTACATGAAAGACTGCACAGGCGCAATGATAGATTGGTGGTTCGGCTGGATCCACACAACAGACCAATACCTCCTCTGGCACCCCCGAGACCATATATTTTCCGACTGGGAAGGGCTACGGGACAACAACAATACCTATATCGGGGGTCATCACTTGGTGCACGAGTATATTGGTGGCCAACTTCATAAACTGAAGATCTCTTTCAAGGACCCGAGTGAATATTTTGGACCTGGATGGGAAACTGCATTTACAGAGGCTGGATACTCCACTGCTATATGTGGAAGAACAGGACAATGGGATGACGAAAAGAACGAAGTGGTTTATGTCGGGCATTTGATCCATTTAATTAAGAATGAGCCGGACGGAGTAAGGATGCGGTCACGGTTCTGGATGGGAGATGTGGATGGAATAACCGACCCTGAAGTGAGGAAGGCGGCTGTGCCTTTGGAATTTGGTATAGGGCTTTTGCAGCATGCTACTGAGGAAATGGCTATCTTGGCCACTATTCTGCCTGAAATGTACGATAAACACTCGAAGAAAGATTAAAATGTGATAGTATAGGACTATCGAATTAGATGGCGGCTTTCACGCGCAACGACTGTTAATCTTCCGATGATATCTCCCATCTGAGCAGAGACACCCCATCTTGAAGCGACGGTTTTCAGGATAACCTGTAGGGAATTGAGTTCGTCGAGGAGATTTATGACCGTCATATCACCCTGACCTGAAGCCCCCAGATCTCGTAAAACATCTTCCGGTCCCGACGAGTTCAAAGATGCTTGATCAGAATTCGCAGCAAGGTGGCCCTTCCAAACGTCGAACCAGGTATATCGTTCTGGGATCTCAATCACAGGTCCATTAAAGAGACACATCGTAGCAATGATCATTGCAGAGGTAAAAACTGCAGTAGGGATATGCATTGCCCTGTAGACCTGACTGAGAGGGAGTGTATCAAGAAGACGTGTGATAGAGATCGCATGTAGAACTGCACGGAACGCATCTGCTTGCCCAACCCATTGGATAAGATTGAGATTCCCAAGCTGGCTCTTGGCATGTATTCCACCGAGGACTTGTGGAAGCTCGTAGTGGTCACACAGCCATCGATAAATTGCGATTGAAGGAGCAGTAGTCTCGATGAAGACGCAGTGCCACCTTATGAGAATAGGAAGGCGATGGAAGTCTGATGCAGTTTCTGGCACAATATTTCCCTGGTGTATATTCAGCATCGCTTGGACAATCTGGCTCTGCGAGACAGTGCCAAACACAGGACCCCGAATTTCGTGCAGGTCAGCGATCAGCGATTGTAACCCTTCGATCACGACGAATGTAGAGAAATGTGATAATTGTAGGGGACTTTCGCTGTAATTCGGCGCAAATATCTGCGTGAAAGCCTCGCATACCGGGATCTGTGATCGATCTGAACGTGTGATCTCCGCTATCCATTCGTCGGCAGTCTTCGCAGCAAAAGCAGCATCCGAACAAGCCATGCCAAGACTGTTTATGAGATGTCTCGCGCTAGCTGGTGAACCAGATGCTTGTGATATTAGGCCATCGAGAATATAGTGGCCCAAGATCGCTCTCCGTTGAACTTCGGTGGCAGCCCAAGTTTTCCAGAGGGTATTCTTATCTGCCTCGGGTAGATCAAGCGTCGGTAGACCTGTTAAAACATCTGGCACGGAATACATGCCCGAGGTTCTAGCCCAATAGAACCCCAATCCGTGAAATACTGATGCCGTTGTTCGAATGCTAGTATTGCTTGATAGCAATGCATATGCTTGCCCAATAAGAGCAGTTAGAACCAGCTGGACGCCATCGCAGCTATCCCATGGTCCTCGTATTTCAATCAAGGTTTGCCAACTCGTGGCAACAGCTGTGTGGCCTAGCCGCCAAAGCATTTCACCCTTCTCAACGGCATCCTTTTCACACACAAAGAGAGATCCCAGTGCCACCATATTCAGTAACAGAGGCGGGATGGTCTTTTGCGCTTGGAAGGTCTGTTCATGAATAACAGGAAAGCTAGGAGATATTCTTTTGAAATATTCATGAAGGCAGGAGTCCAAAAAGGAAGAGGTAAATCCCGAGCGATGAACATCTGAATTGAGTCTTTTCGATAGATCGTCAATTGTTCTGTAAATTTGGTCCACTGCCATGTTGCCTGGGCCCTCACTTGCTCGCATCTCCACGTTTCCGGGAGGGGCAAGGCTTAGACTATCACTTGCTATTGGACCAGGAAAGTCAACCAAAGGGAGTGGTACCACTGGGGCCCCATTGAGGTCAGACATCAACCATTCGAGAAGATTCCCAGATTCCAATAACGCATGGTTTGAGATATTTGGCTGCCCTAGAGAGTCAATCGGGGGGCAATTAGTGGCTGAAATACTGGAAGGTGGAGGCTGTGAGACTCCATGTTCAATGCCATTTGCCCATCTTGGTGGTTGGGGCTGAGAGTCATTGCTTGTATGTAGTCTCATATGCCTTCCGAGGACATCCTGGCGCCCAAAACGACGATCACATTGATGGCATTGGAACGGCTTTGAATTCGCATCTGCTGATGAATGAATATTCTGATCCTTCAAAGGTGATCAATAGTTTCTCACGGGTTCTTTCATGTCTCTGGGGTTCGTCAGTTGCTTTCCTCGGGAGCTCCGGGATCAAAACGTACTGTCAGGTGTTCTAGCTTGGTATATCTTTTGCTGCATTGTTGGCATATAAAGCGCTTAGCTGAGCTCGTGCTCTCCTTTTGAATTGACCGGGAACTCATGGCGCTAGCATACAGGCGTTGAGTGATGGGTTGCAGGGAGGTGGGAAAATGTGGGGGAGCCGAAAGCCGGAAGGTGGGGACCGCAACTGCCGAACTGGAGCGCACCACATTGCAAACCTTCAAACCTTGAAATATGTTTAGTGACTGAGAAATCTATGGATATTATGACTTGTGAGGTTATTGGTCAAATTGAAAACACTGCGCACAATCACGAGGCTATAGCTGAAGCAAGTGCGTAGCCCCGTTGTGGAGACAATGGAGACTGAACTCGATCACAAGTACTACGTCAGCTAAGTATGTATATGTATACAACTCTATAAACACTCGGAACGGAACCATCTCCACATGATTGTCATCTATAAATGATAACTGTTAGACCATATTGATCTTTCCATCGGATACATCCTCAGCACTGAAGAAGCATTATCTTCTCGCCGCCCGAAACTTGTAAATCCGAGCAATGTCAGCTTCAATGTCTCTAAAACAGTTCCTTAGGTACATCGAAGCCTTCAACGCAAAGGACTATAAGCTCCAACACAGCTTCTACCACAAAGATGTCACCCTCGTCATCCCCGACCCCGAGATCGGAACCCTAATTGGTTCAGCCGGAATCATGAACCATTACGCCAATTTACACGCCGACGCGCAAGAAACCGTCGTTCCAATGTTCATGATGATTGATGGTGCACGAATATTCTTGAGCATGGAAGCATATTTCCTCTACACGCGAACCACCGATCGGGCAGTGCATAGCCACAAGGTGAAACCCGGGGACGTGATTCAAGTCAAGGTGTGGGCTGTTTATGATATGCTAGATGGGAAGATGGCAAAGATTACTTGCAATGCGCTGAGTGATGAATCTCTGGGACAGGTCGACGTGAATGAATTGATTCAGGAAAGCTGGAGCCGGGTGGATGAAAATATTAAAGCCTGCTGGAAACCTGCTTCTGTGTTGTAAAGACTCGAATTTAGGAGACTGAAGTACTGCACAGCTTTATGTCTAAGTACATGCTATTTGGTCACCAAAATATATTGATGCCGACTTTGTCGACCTATCGAGGTGGTCTGTCAATATAACGGGCATGACCTCTGGACCTAGTAGATAGAAGGAAACATTCATGATCAAAGTCCACATGACCTAGCGGTCTCCGCTTATTGGCTAATTATCCAAGGACGCTTGATACTTGGGTGGAGTCTAATGACGGTTCTGGCCCCAAATATCGGCGTTCGGTCAACAAATGGGTGAATGAGCATCTAGTGTATGCACTGGGGACATGAAAGGTTTAAATCTTGTCTTTTCTTTCTAAATTCTTTTCAAGGAACTTCATTCAATCTCACGCGGGCGGAACGTAGTTGGGAATAGAGAAGAAGCGGAGGTGCGCTATGAAGGAGGTATCCTGAAGCCATTCACACTTATTCCACATTCTCCCAGTTTCTCTATCAGCATAAGATCACGGGCTTCAAACTTTTGTTACTAAATTTATTGTTTGATGCTCATTGATTCCTACATCATATACTACTAGTTCCGAACTTCTACTTCTGGCATACCTTTGATTACCGTACTTGTTGATCGTATGATTTAATATCAGTGAGTAGTAATTCCGAATCTGCTTCAAAGGTGGATACGTAGTATTCAAAACCCTTCAGGAACTTGAACAAATCCATGATTAGCAATGATAGCCATTTCTGAACTAGTTCGCCAAGGCCAGGATTATAGCCAAGACCATAATCGATCTAAAGAGGTATTTGTTTCAGGATAAGGAGGCAAAAGCGTAAGCAAGCCCACAACGCCACCGATCTGACTATAGAATCTATACGCATACGAAGTAGAGATACTAAACTTGGAAATCTTCAATGGCCTCAATAACAGCTTGGCATTGAGTTAAATAGCTAAAGGTATCCTCGATAACTTGAACATCATCAACACAATCAACTCAAACAATCCAATCCACTCTACTCAACCAACCCACTCAATCAACCGATCCCCGATCAACCAATCCAATCAATCAACATGCAGTTCACCACCATCATCATTGCTACTCTGGCCGCTGTTGCCGCTGCCTCTCCCTACCCCGATGCTTTCGAGAAGCGCACCTGTGTCGGCAGTAAGTTTAATTCAGAATTCAATAGATTGGAAGCGTAGCTAATCATTTTTATAGACTACAAGGTTGCCTGTGAGAACGGTGGCGTCGCTTGCTGCGATGGCTGGCAGTGTGTTGGCGCCACTGAGTGGAATGCCGGTGTCTGCATCCCCTAAATACTAGGCGTCGAATGGAATTGATATTTGTGCGGGCATAAATAGGAATTCATGAATCTTTCTTTCTGTCTTGATTAGATTTGTTCTCTTCTCTTCATCCAGTCGAGACGAGTAGAGTTTTGTCCCTAATTCGTAGTAAGTGTCATCATCTTAGCCCTCGCATTTGAGGACAGCCGAATGAAATTCCTGGATCGGATTTGTAAGATGAAAAAGTCAAATGCATCCATTGGGTATTGTTAACTGGATCTATAATCACATTTGAACGAACATTTAAGACAACCGAGAGACCTCCAACAGGCCAGAACAACATGATGGTAAAAGAGAAAATTCAGAACGACTCAGGGATATAATTGACCTGGTAAGGAGGGACGAAACCGCATCCCGATCTTTTGAGTAAAACAAATCGTGACCTTAGCACTATACTGCTCCGAGCCCGCTCTAGCTGCTAGACACAGAGCAAGTAAACACTAAGATAGACAGACGTAACGGCATGCACTGGTAAATAAAGGTCTCCAGTTGGATTCATCAAAATGGACCAGAACAAGTGAAATAAGGAAAAGAAACAGACCATGACAGGACTCTATGTAGGCTTCTCGCATCCAATACGACCCAATAGAGCTTTCCGGTCACTCTGATCAAAAGGCACACGGCCACGACCGCGAGCACGCAGTGAGGCAGTGCCATTGGACCGGCGGCGGTCCAAGCCCGGGGCACCGTCATTGACAACGGAGGCGGCGTTAGCACCATCCTGAGCGGCCAGCCGCACAGATCCGTTCGGGAGAGCTCGGCCCTCGATTTCGACCTCGTCCTCCTCATCGCTGCGGGTATCCTCTGCATTACCAGTGACAACGACGCCATAGGCGACTCGAACAATCATAGTAAACCAGACGATGGAGAGACCCTGCAGAGACAGGAGGAATGAGAGGAAAATCCACTTGATGGTGCGATTCATGCAGATAGGATTTTCCAGGCCGCGGAAAGGCGCAAACAGGTATGCGAAGGCATCCGGGTAGCCGTTTTCGCTGATCATCTCGGCATTAACGCCGGAGTAGCATCCGTATGACATTTGAGCGGGCACGTTCTTGTAAATGGACCACCAGAGCATGTTGTACAAGACGTGTCGGGTGACGAACCAGACGGACATGAAAACGCCGAACGCCACATTGCAAGCATTCTCAAACTTCAAGTACTTCAGGATCTTCGCTGACTGTTACAACCGTTAGTATGGGATATGATACCCGAGGAAATAGGTTATACATACGGGAAGAAGGAAATCCACGACATCCATCAAGCACAGCACCACGTTGGACACATTGTAGAATCCGTAGATATACGCAGAGCTCAAAAGAGTGCTAGTAATGATGTGGTGCGACAACATTTGGTAGTGATCTTTGCGGCGCTCCTCCACGTGAATGACGAAGATCTGTTGCACCAAGAAAGCCAGCTCCACAAGCAGGTACCACTTCATCAAACCCGACAACGGACGAGCAGGCCACTCGGTCCAGATGGCCCCAAAATCGCGCCAGTAGTAGGAGTTCTTCCACAGGTACTGTAAAGCACGATTGTCAATCCACCGCTCATTCTCTCCGAGAGATGAGTACTTACCAATCCAACAGCCCAAATGGCACCGTAATACATCGCCTGCCACCCCTGCTCGGCAAGCCGAATTGAGCCTTTCCGCTTCAGGCCTGCCCTGCGGGCCAGCGGTTGTAGAACCCATTCAATCGCGAACGCGCGAACCGCAGTGAGGGCGAGCGCAGCGCTAATGACGAAGTAGACATCATCCCAGCCTTGGACGTAGTAATCCCCAGATTGGTTGTAGTAGGACAATTGGAAGAACGGTTGTGTGTACGGACGGAGCGACGGGTAAAGGTTATGAAGAGCCAGCAACATAGCCAGGATGGTCATCGAGATGCCTATTGTCGCAAAGATGCCAAGTGTCAGCTAGGAAATATTTGATTCCGGCCATGCCGGAGCTAGTATGCACATGCAGGTATGGAATTGTCAAGAGAACGAGGGAGTAATTCTCCAGCTTCGAATTGCGCCCAAATCATGGCGGGGTGGTTATAATCGCTTCATTGGGGGAGGATGTTGACTTTCATACCGATTTGATTGTTGACCACCCACTCCCGGAACGTGGTCTCCTTGGCTCGAGGGCCATTTCTGCTCGAAACGTAGACATTGAGCTCTGATTGCGGTATAGCCATTTCTTTAGTCATGGCGGAGGGCGAACAACCAGAAAGGCTGGGGGATTTCGGCAGATGAAATAGCGAAGAAACGAGTGGTCGCCACTAATTAATCTGAGGCGGAATGGGTACGATGGGTCTCGAGGCCTCATGGGCGGATCCGCCGCGTCACTAACCAGGTTGAAGGATAAAAATAGGACTGTCGGGATGGCTGTTCCTTCTCTCTCTTTCTTTTTTGTCGCCGAATTTGATCAGCGAATGTATCAATAGCAGAGGAGATTACCAGAATCCCGTAAAAAGGAGAGAATTGAGGAGGGGAAAGGAATCGGTGAGCTCGTTTCAAGTCCAAGGATATGATGATCGACACTCCACACCGCCTCAAAATGGTGGGATAATGAGTTGAGGATTATCAGTAAGGATCAAAAATGTATCTGCACTGCTTCTAGGTTTTAAATCTTAGTTCGAAACCCTTGACCCCCGCACTGAAACTCCTATGTAGATCCACTCAATATGACCCTTGACCCGCCACGAGATGGCTCGAGCCACGTCCTCCGTAATGTCGAATGTAAGTCTCCGGCTACCGGGCTACCGTCGGTCCCACTCTTTTGGATTAATTACGTGATTTGTGTGATTGGCATAGACTGCGCCATTGTAGCGCTTTGTCTCCATTATGAAGTGCGGGTCACACAAAGCTTTGTGTTGACACGGTCAGTGCGACACCGCCTGATCAGTGACATAGGTCTACGTACCTAGAGCTATAAAATCGTAGCACCAAACCCCTTTTCATTGCTAGCACTATTTAAATATGCATCTGGATTCGAAAATAGCAGCATCGACTTATCAATACAAAGAAAATCAGATGATAATTAAGTCCAATACTCCCAGAATTACCCCTGAAAAACGCCATCGCTCCCATTGCAGTCCCAAACAAATTCTTAAAAGAAACCCCCTAAACATGCCCCGAGTACATAGCCGGGTGATGCGCAGGATCAGGCATCTGTACCTCAGGCATCCGAACCTCGTTTGAATCCCGCGAATACTTAGACGAAGCGGCGTCATTGACAGGGGGAGCATTCAAGTTATTGGAATTGCCCAGAGGTGATGAAATCTTCGGGGGAACCGGCCCGCCGCCTGGGTGAATCGTCTCGAGGCTCGTTTCAAGGCTGGTTCGCGTTCGCGGGTGTAGGTTGGGAGGGAGTCTTCACGCTTCAGACTGAGCTGAAATGAGCGGCGGCTGCTGGTTCGACTCACCACCTTTTGCGGAGCCACTGCACCATATGCCCGAATGTGACGTGCGCTGACGCCTGCTTGACGATCGGTGAAGATGAACGTCTTGATAAAGACCGAGATTAGTTTCTTGCTCATGAAAAGAAGAGAGGAAAAGAGAAGATATAAATGCCAGAACTTACCGTCAGTAGGTTGACCACACTCATTACCATGGCTAGGACGCCTGCCGAGATCACAATTCGCCAGAATGATAGCCCCAAGGACTTTTGGCTCATGGCGGCGATGTTCAGATTGCCTAGGGTTGCGACTCCGAGGATCATCATGATCGCTGCCAGGGTAAAGAATCCGGCATCCTCGCCGAAAAGAGGCCACGAGCGATTAAAGTAGCTCTGAAGGAGAGGGAGTTCGGAGATGATTAGGAAAACTGAGTTCGTTAGTACATACCCATATATTATATTGTGTAGTTAGACAGGGAATGGTCAAGAACTTACTGCTGATAAGTGCCACCACTGCATGGGTAACCGCTTGGAAAAAGAAAAAGCCATTCGTTGTCTTGGTCTTCACGAGCATGACAACACAGGCAGCAATTATGTCGAGGAAAACGATGATATTGAAAGCGCGAACAACGTTGAGGATGATATACCCTGGACCAGCCAGAGACTCCCGAAGTTTACCCATCATAATGGTGCGACTGATATTCTGTTGGGTTTTAGACAGAGGATAACCGGATCCTCGAAATGTATCGATGTAAATGAGGGGATGTGCGACTTTAGAACCGTTGAAATGGGTGTGGAGAGATTAAAAAGAACGGGAAGGAAGCAACTGGCCAGCAGGACTTAACAAAGGAAACAAGGAGAGGACAACTCGAAATATATGGAGAAAGAGACAAAGAAGAATCATTGAATAGGGAAGGGGGAAAAGGCTAGAATATCTACTTCTGCATTCACCCAGCCGCCTTGTTTTCAGATCCTGGAACCTATGATTAGAAGGTAAAACACAAAGTGAATCATATCTCAAAGACTGACTATTTTGAGGCTTTCTATCCAGGGTCTTTGTCACACAATCGTTGTTTCATCCCTACTTTGGCTCCGCCCTTCTTATTGGTTTGCCATATTTAAGCGCAGAGATCGGGTGCAGATGCCCGATGGCGGCTCAATTCCATTCTGGACTAGTGAGATGGATCGGGGGTTGATTGGTTGAGAGCTTTCTATATGTTTATATGGTGAAACAGGCTCCATAGATGGGCGCCTATGTAAAAGTAGAAGTGAATACTTGGGTAGAACAATAGAGCTTGTGCTGCTTTCTATCCTAACATTCACTATAACCACGATAAGAACGTGCCACTAAACCATAATTCGATATTATAAACAATTTATCAATTAAGTATAGGTTCTATTTCAGCCCATTTGGCATGCTTGAAACGATACTATTTACGCGCCCAATCATTGGGGGGCTCTCCAAGCGCCAGGAGGTGTTCTGCAGGATCGCCTTTGCTTTTCTATTTATTTTAGTATGAGTTTTACCATCTTGATTTTCTTCTTACTCAAACATGTCATTGAACATGATTTGGCCGTCAATAGAAAGTTGTCGTTAAGTATAGAAAAAAAAAGAGTTCCATGGCTCACCTGATTCGTCCGAACCATTCCCAGTCTGGATTTTGCCTTAACGCCGAAAAAAAAAAAAACACGCCCCTCCCTTCCTCTTCGTTCACTTTGCCCACCCCAATCCCATTACATCCGGCGTTGCGCTCTGAATTTAGCGATCTTATAGTCCAATTTATATACATCATGACCCGTGGAAATCAGCGCGATAACGATCGGGCCAAGGCCCAGAAGAAGGCCAATGCGACAGTCCGTTTCTACCCCTCCCCCACGCTCTATGCTTAGTGGCTGACCCCAAACAGAAAGGAAAGAACACCCAGACTGGTTCCCAATTTCAGAAGTCCAAGGAGGATGCTGCCTCCATTATGCGGGAGAAGCAGCGCAAAGGTACGTTTTGTGCTACCCTGAACTTTGCGACCCGACGGTTCCTAACTTCTGGAACAGCCGATGAGAAAAAGGCTGCAGAGACGGCAGGAGGGAAGAAATGACAAGACCCCTAGATATACCTCCGTCCTCTACGAATGTTTCAGCGATCAACCTCCCTCCACTGGCGACAACCTCCAGTGACCATGTGAATATTGAGTTGGGCTCGGCATGATTGGATCCTGGGGGACCTTGATGGAGGATATATATCATCTGCTTTGTGACTTCCCTGCCAGCGACTAGCGAGGCGTTCATCATACACTGTAAATCAGAGCGAGAACTATATACATGAGACATGAGCGCATTTCCTTTGTCCTTCTGAATCGGCATCTGCGATTTGTCTGTCGCATGTCATTTTTCTACCGTTGTCTTCCGATACGTGGCCCAATATGCTTGTGCCCTGGTCAGCCGGCCCAGCCATGACCATTTGGTCGTGTGTTGTTCCACGTTCAGCGTATCAGATGGAAGAATCTCATCGAGTACACATTCCAGGTCAAACTGGCGAATGGATTGGTCAACAAAGGTCCACAAACTCTCGCCTTCCCAGCCAATATCCCGCGCAAAACAAACTACCCGCCCAACAGTGTCCGCTCGAATCTGTTGTTCTGGAACACAACCTAGCAAATACTTCCCAAAGACCCAGGCCGATATGTCCCGCGGATGAGCAAGACACCAGTCAAGGACCGGGTCCAACAAAGGTCTAGCCAGTTGAACAGACCAACTTGCGCGATCTGCATTTCCTGCAGTATCTGCAAGAAGAGCATGAAGCTGCCGCATATAGCCGAAGGCATAGTAATTCTTAGGATGTAACTCAGCAGCGCGGAGAACTCCATCAAGCTCCGCACGTTCCAGGTTCAACAGCGCCTCTGTACCCCAGGGCTGAATCTGAAACATCTGCCTCAGAACCCACAATCGATGGGACCATAAAGTCGGGGATTTTGTATGTCGGTGTAATGGTGAGCATTGATAGGTCGTCAAGAGCGTCAGTTCTTCCTCCAACGCCTGCCTCGTCGAGGCGATCTGATCTTTAATCTTAACGCACTGTGTGACAGCTGCCAGCAGCCGACGTTTGCGCCAGTTACATGCTGTCAAGTGCTCACAGTCAAAGAGCAGCATGATTTCTGTGATCACTCGATCTGATACCCCACGGGAGTCCGTTGTTTCGTAGTCCGCATGGAAGTCATCTCCAGACCTTGACATTAGGCGCTGGAAAAACAACTTTCGTGCGACAGTATATGCATGTACTAGCATTTTCTTGGTAATTCCAATGAACAATCCATCTTGCAAAAAGGGGGTCCCTAGCGCCGAGGAGATCATCTCAATTTCCAGGACCTGGTTGCCTCTAGCAGAGAAGACCCGAGCGATTTCCTGGTATGCATTCTCAGGAGTAGTCATGGAGATTCATGAATAAATTCGAAGCACCAATTTCTAGATCAGCGAATTCGGCAGAATTGATCTGATGAATTGAAATAAAGCTATTGTGTAGTTGTTGCTAAAAGGCCCGCATGACAAAGGCGGAGAGACTCGCCTTGCATTCCACACGCATCGCCCGGACGTCATTTTGTGCGACTTGCATCAAGTCCCGCGATCCCACAGCCTCTCGGAAATCAACCTACGGATCTGGTCTTTCGCTCCTCTTTGCTCTTGGCTTCTCCTTGAGCCGTACGCGCCCACGAACATCCTACCTGGCCGACTGGCCAACCCCCGCCATCATGCTGTCACTCGTGCTCATGATCCTATTCGTGCACATCGCCATCTACCTAATCAATACAATCGGCGCATCTACAGTCGACCTCCTGGTACGTCTGCTCATGACCAACATTCTGAATAATTGCTTTCAGAAAATGCTCCATGTCACCCGAGTTGAGACTAACCACCTACCTTCACACAGCTATGGCAACTCTACCTCAAAGTGCCTACCTCCACCTCCCGAAATGCCCGCGAACAGCAACGATTGAAGGGCGAAGTTATGAAGCTGAAGCGCGAGATGAACAGCACGAGCTCCCAAGATGAGTTCGCAAAATGGGCCAAGCTACGCAGACGTCATGACAAGGCCCTTGAGGAATTCGAGGCAATGAGTACGTGTTCTATTGGCACACATATTGACCAGTCGTCTAATTCTTCCCCTTACAGACCAGACCATCTCGACTCAGAAGAGCTCCTTCGATTGGGCCGTTAAGCTCGCGCGCTGGCTCAGCACCAACGGACTCAAGATGTTCCTTCAATTCTGGTACTCCAAAACACCTGTCTTTGCCCTGCCGGAGGGCTGGTTCCCGTACTACGTGGAATGGATCCTTTCGTTCCCGAGGGCACCGCTCGGTTCCGTGAGTATCAACGTTTGGAACACTGTGTGTGCGAGCGCCGTTGCTGCCATCGCCGAGATTCTGGGTGCGGTGTTGGTGCGGGTTATTGGTCAGAAGCAGGTTGCCAATGAAGCCAAGAAGACACAATAAATGAGAGATGGTCATGTCCAAGGACTTCACTAGGTTCCGGTGTATTATACTGAAGGAGCGTGGGGTTCCACGATGTAATGATTATAGCATAGCCATTGCATTCAACCAAAATAGTAATAGCCATTGCATTCAATCAGAATAGTAATAGCCATTGCATTCAATCAAAATAGTGATAGCCATTGGTTACTCAGTATAAGGCTTTAGCTAATAGGTCTGTTTGAAAAAAAGAATCTTAGAAAATCTTTAGAATAAATTTGTAAATAAGAAATTTCTATGTAATGTTCATCAGATAATTTTAAATCGTTTATCAGCATCGACCCTTTGGGTATCAGTGCTTGACTCTATGATTGATATATCATCACGCGAACATGCGAAGCTCAAACCGAGGCAAAGAAGTTTTAAAGTCCGGCCCCTTCGACAGGGCATCTGTGTCAAGAGATATTTCACTCCATCACCGCTTTGCCATAAGCTACAGACTCGAAAAACATGGAACTCCTCGCCTCAAGAATGAGCCCCATTGAGTTACCCCATCTCCGAAGAGAATGAAGAGCAATCGCATGACTATCCAAACACGACGAAAAGCAACCCAAAACAAGAGAAGACCGAAGCCTCCCCTTCCCCTCTCTAACCCAGGCACCACCCCATTGTATCCGGCGAACCGTTGGATGGCGAGCAGAGCTAGGAGGGAGTAGGGCAGTAAGCCGCTATCGAATTGCTTCTATGGCGGCGCGTTTCCGCAATACCTGACGTAACTTTGGAGAACCAAAGCGCAGGGTGTCCGGGGACTTTCTCCCAAAGCGAGAATGAAGAATAAAATTCTTGTGTGTGAGCTTTGAATGCGATTCTTTGAGCGAGGAGTTGGAAAGAAAAAAGGAATAGGAAGAAATTTTGCGGCGTTTTCTTTACCAAGTGGAGATCATGTGATGGGGCTAGGTTGGATTTGGACTAGCGTCGTTGAGAAATCCATTTGAGCTTTCAGGACTGTTAAGCGATTAGGGAGATGGAATTTGGATTGAAATTGGATTGTGAGAACAGATATCCTGGTATTTCTACGTTCAATACTGACGGAGCGGTCTTGGGTTGCGTAAATTGACTTTTTATTCGTTGCAAAGAAATTTTTGTCAAATAGATCTATTCGAATAGATTGAAACAGATAGAAACATATAACATGCACGTAAAGGCTATGGGAAATAAACAATACACCTAATCGATTTTGTACACCATTTTTACGCCTTGGCCTTGGTCTTCTTGGCCTTTTTCTTGGTCGCAGGGGACTCTGTTGTGGCCTTCTGCTTAGGAGTCTCCTCCTCGACCTTCTTGGCGTTCTTAGCCTTCTTGGGGGTATCTTCCTTGACAACGGGGGCCTCAACGGCCTTCACGGGCTCCTCAGCGGGGGCCTCAACGGCCTCAACGGCCTCAGTAGCCTCAGTAGCCTCAGTAGGTTCAATAGCCTTGGGAGCCTCTTGAATAGGCACATCGTCCACGCTCTTGAGCTGAGGGAGGTCAATCTCATAGCCCAGAGCCTTGAGCTGGTCAATCTTGGCCTGTCTCCTCTTCTGCTCTTGCTCAATACGCTTGGTCCACTGCTCACGGGTCTTGCCCTTCTCCAGGCGCTTCTTCTCAATGCGGTTCCATGGGGTCTTCTTGAAGCGACGGTTGGCACCCTTCCAGACCTCGGGGTGGAGCTGATCCTGGGGAACAAACTTGCACTTAAGGATATGGCTGTACATCAGGTAGTTGTCCATGGTCTCGGCGACAATCTTGGCGACAGTGGCAGAGGCGAATTCAATGAAGGCGTAGTGCTTTGACCGGCCGGTGAGACGGTTGCGGGAGAGACGCAGACGAGTGATCTCGCCGAACTGGGAGAAGTAGGCGCGCATTTCGTGCTCGTAGAAACCGTGAGGAATACGTCTGCAAAGTGAAACGTTAGCAAAGATCAGTCAAATGAATTTACTGAATGGTCACTACATACCCAACGTAGACAGTACCGGGCTCGTCAGGAGTGCCGGTCTTCTTCTGGCTTCTCATGATCTTCTTCTGCTGGTTCTTGGAGATGTCCGGGATCTTGGGAATGGGCTTATTGGGGTTGTGGCTTTCGCCCTCGTTGTCATCCTCATCGTCACTGCTTTCGAAACCCTTGATGAGGGCAGCAGTCTGGTCGTCAAGAACCTCATCTTCCTCCTCCTCGCTGTCAGACTCAGCGGAGTTGAGCTCGATCTCAGACTCCTCGGACTCGACTGCGACCTCCTCCTCTACCTTCTTCTTCGGTGTAGCCTTGGCCTTCTTCTCAGCGGGTGCTGGGGCGGTCTCCTCCTTCTTGGACTTCTTGTTGCTGGCCTTCTTCTGGGCAGCAGGGGAAGGAGCAGCAGGCTCCTCGGTCTCCTCGTCGCTGATGAAGTCGGCGGCGCGCTTGCGAGGCTTAGCCTGGCGAGCAGGGGTGCCATTGGCCTTCACAGGTGCGGCGGCCTTGGTCTCCTTGGCCTTGGGGGCGGCACCGGCCTTCTTCTTCAGGATCGACTTGGGAGCGGCCTCCTCGGAGGTCTCAACAGGTTTGGCCTGGACCTTCTTGGTTTTTTTGGCGGGCGGGTCGCTAACAGCGGGCGCTGTTTCGATTGTCAGTGACATGCAAGCAATTAAATAAATCAGAGCAAATAGAAGAAAATTTGCATACCCTTGCGCTTCATTTCCTTCTTAGCAGGGGCCATTTTGGTATTTGTTCGGTGAGAATTGAATACTGAAGACAAGCACGTCTTCTTTGCGCTGAAACTTTTTTTTCACTAATTTGGATCGGAAGGCGGTGAGACTCCACCCATTGCCTATCACCGCCTTATCTCACCACACTCTTCAGAGGATTGGACGGCCATGGGGAAGTCCAATACTTTGACGCACGAGGAGATCTGGGATGATTCGTCCCTGGTAAGATCGTGGGACGATGCTGTGGAGGAATACCAGGTGCGCTCGATGTCCCTTTTTTTAAATGTTCACGTGATCACTGACTTGTTGATGGCAGCTCTATCACAGTATCCATGCCAAGGGAGAGAATGTCGAAGATGTCCTGAGAGAAGCTGAAGAAACAGGCCTTACAGAGGAAGGCTATGTTGTCAATGCAGAGGAAGCGGATGTCCAAGATGTCGCCATGGAGCACGTATCCGAGGGCACTAATGTATCCGCTTCAGATGTTACCGCTCCGGTATGTCTCAAAGATACGATTCTGCTTCTCTTGCATTTTACTGACTCTTCATAGGCCGTCAAGCCTGCATTAGAGGCTAGCCAGCAGTCTGCTCCAGAGGTAGCAACACCTGCAGCTGGAGGCCCAAAGATTCCCGCGGCCGCTATGCCGATGCCTGAGGCTGTCTTAGCCCAAGGTCAGTTTCTGGAATTCCTATTAATTCCATGGTTCAAGGAAACTTTTACTAACGAAATTATAGTCCAAGATGAAAGTTTGAAGAAGCTCATGATGGCCTGGTACTATGCTGGGTATTACACAGGCCTTCATGAAGGGCAACAACAAGCTAATCAGACGAAGAGCTAAGCACTCGGATGGACGGCTATGGATTCGATGAACTCGATGCTACTCTGCCATATTTGAAGGTCAATTATTCAAGAGGAACTTACGAATAGGGAAAGAGAAGATGTATCAATGCGACTAGATGGAATTCCGCTCGCTCAGGTGGTCCCCGGGGTTGCTTGTTCCGAAACACTAGAATAAGTTTAGAAATCTGCAAAATCTCGTATCCTCATGTGGATGTTCCAACGCTAGAATAGAGAACGAAAACAATACAGATAAGCCTCTCATCCACTAAGCCTGCACTCCTGGCTCCACAATACTAAACTCATCAGTATGGGAGTCCATTCGAGCGAGTGCGCCGATAGGTAAAGTCAAAAGGGGGCTTGTATGACCAAAATCAACGTTCATCACAATCGGCAGCTCTTCAGGCTTTCGGGGAACAATGACATCGAAAATCTCCCCAATAATCACAGCGATCTCGTCCTGCATTTGAGAATCATACTTGTATCCTCTCCCGATGGCCAATCCACTGATGTCCTGCAGCGCACCCGATAACGCAAGATCAACCAAATTGCTGCGGAAATCGGTAACGGTATAGGGAAGGGTTATATCCCCGCCCATAGAGGTCTCCAAGAATAGGATTTTCCCTTTCCAAGTATCAGGGGCATACTTTGTTCCGTGAAGTCTTACAACACAGGATACAGTACCCCCGTAGAGCTGTCCAGTGGCACGACCACTGCGAAGCCAGCGCCATGATGGCGATGCGGCAGTCTCGCGTGGTTTCTCGGGGCCTTCGCCAACAAGAAAGTCAGGGTGTTCTACAGAGTAAATAGGCGAACGAGGTAGAGGGCCTATTGGATCCGCTGTCGTCAAGACATGTAGAAAATGATCGATGGTGAACTGCATGGGTCTCGGAAAGTCGGAGAAATCTGTCAAGATGGACGGTCCATAGAAAGTGCGCAGGCCCGTACGAGAAGTAATCGCATAATGGAGGAAAGTGGTGTCACTGTACCCAACAAAAATCTTAGGATTGGATTTAATTAGGGAATAGTCGAGAAACGGTAGCATCTCATTGGCATGGTCACCACCGATTGTGCAAATAATGGCGGTGATGGCGGTGTCACGGAAAGCCGAATGAAGCTCTTCGCAGCGATCACGGATCAACTTAGCAATACCATCTTCCGGTGTGGAAGCTGTGTAAAATATCCGCACTTTAAAACCTAGAGACTCAATGTATGCTCGTCCGCATTCGAGAGGGCCGGGCAGGATATCATTCAGACGTGCGGAGGGGGAGACGAAGGCAACTGTGTCCCCTCTCTTCAGGGCTCTGGGGATAATGTGATCCATTCTCTGGGTTGAGCAGGGTAAATTTTTGGCTGGAGGTTTTCTGTACTTCGTCAAAATAGCTTAGCTTCTTTTATATGTTTTGATGAGGGAATGTGTACGATATGGACTCCGACGGAGTCGGAGTAAGATAAAGCAGGCTCGATAATTTGCGCCTATCAGACACAATCTTAGACAAGCGCATCAATTTCCAAACAACGTGGCTGATCTATTGAAGCTTAGTGCTTACCACTTTTTGGGCTTAAGTGCCTGTCATACGTCTGATGACTTTTATGGCTTATGGAATCCCGCAACTCACCCGTATTGCTTGGTATAGGCTTCAACGAAGCTAGCAAGGAGCTTGGTTCTGCCGAGTCCCGAGTCTCGCCTGTTATATGATACTGCTTCAGTTCGGCCACGTATTGATGTTCTTGATGGCTTTCATGGTTACATCTTGACACTTTAGAATGCTGAGACAGAGTCTGACAAAAAGAAAAAAGAAAAAAATTGATGAAGAATAAAGAGGTAAAACTAATTCCAAATGCGTTATTTGAGCTGAATATTGTTTAAGCAGGACTCCTCCAGGTCTGCTACACAAGATCAAGTTAAGAAAAATTATATTGAAAAAGGGATCATCCAGAAATAAATGTGCAACTGACTTATCGATCCAAATAAACATCGAAATTTGAAGTTTGTTCGCAGCATAAGCGATCAAACAGAACCCACATGGACAACCCCATGATTTGAGTCGTTACAACCCAAGCATCACATATTGTTCTCTCGTCATACCAGCTGCTGGGCCTTGAGATCGCATGTCATATGCTCAAAGGCCTCCAGTACCGCCAAGCAATGTACCGACAATGGGAAGCTTGCCCAGAGCATTGGGCACGGAAGTAGCGTGATGAGTACTGGTAGGAGTCGGTGTAGCGAATTTACCAGAGGTAAGCTTCTTCTCGGTCTTGGTAGGCTCTTCTACCTCAGCCTTCTTCTCCTCAGTGGAGTTCCTCTCGACAGCAGGGTCTTGGTCAACCTGGTTCTTCTGCTCGTTGGTGTCCTTGTTGTCCATGCCGTTCATCATCTTAGTGGCGGACTGTATGTAATGTTAGCTTAAGTCATAGATGCGATGCTGTGTATTACATACCTTCAATTCATCGATAGTCTGATCAAGTCCCAGATCGCTCATGGGGAGCAGCGAGTCACGCTTGGTCGGGAGTGACAGAGCGCAAACAGCGAGAACCAAAAACACAGCAAAGAAGGAAAGGTTGAAGCGAGCCATTGTTGTATATGTTTGATAAAATTGATCAAGTGAAGTAATATATTGAGTTTTTTGATTGTGAAAGGAGTGGAAAGGCGTATAAAAGAACGAGTGGTTTCTATCGCCAAGTAGACCTAAACAGAAATCGCGTCCGAAACATGAGAGAAATGATGGTGGATTTATATTCCATCCCTTTCCTACAGGTGCAACAGGGAGGGAATGGACTTAAGGGGGGAGGGGTCATAGGAGGAAATTGAGCTGCGAGGATTACCTTGTTTACTCGCGTCCTCCCGAGGTATTTTACATGTGGTAGCAACCTGATTTGCCTCCAACTAAAGTAGCAGGGAATAGCCACTCTGGTTTTGCGAACAAAAACTGATTCCATGGTTGATGCGCAAGTAAATATGTGACTAAGCCAGCCATCGCGTTGAAACATCCCTTGGCAACAACACGATCGACCTCTAGATTATGCAAGGGACAATCCGGTCCAATCGGAGAAGAAAAGGAAAATTGTGCAAAGCCAATGGCAATAACACGAGGACCTGTCTGTAAGCACTGCACATTCCACCCTAGCTCGTTTACAGTTGCCCCTCTGCATATCCATGTCTGACCCTTGGCTGGCCTGGTTGGCATTTCCCCCTTGCCAACATTGACTCAAACCAAAGTCTCTGTGCTACATGAAATGACAGATAAGTGCCCTGATTAAGATGAGTAACATTCCGGTACAACTTGAAACGCGTTATCCTCTATCACACAGTGGCGCTTGGTCAGAAGCTTCGCTGATCTCCGAGCTGAAGATATCACATTGTCAGATTGCGTGTCTCTTAGAAATCTAAATACAGAATACCACTCTGCTATCTTACCTTTGGTGATAGATTTGAATTCTTTGGATCCTTTCAAATACTGGCTTTGTTGGATCCTAAGTGCACAAGTTTATTTTTTTGTGGAATAACGCGACCAAACAGGAAATGCGCCAATAAGCGAAAAATTTCGGGAATTCCTGCTTACCTTACGCACTTGCATCTTTAAAATAAGATGAAACTAATAGATCTGCCGACTTGATATTAAGATACTCCGTGCCTAGACTAAAGACCTGGTCATGAGCTTGGCATGGCCTAGTATGGGCAAATGGCCCCCAATGCTTACGGTCTCATGTCCTGCATCTAGAAAAGACAAAGGATTCACAAACTGAATTGAATTTATAAATAGAAAGAATAGCTATCCAGTTATACACCATTGAGCCAAGTCTATAGTTGAACTAAAGAGGTAATTGTTCACGCTAAACATATGCGTCCGGAGCCAAATGAGTAAATAATCTTAGTTCACGGATCAAATCATACAATCTATGGTCATAAGAAGTATTTGCTCCGGATGTGTACAACTATGAGGCTATGATGGAAAATAAATAAATGATTTGAGATTTCCTCGATAACTTGAGCATCATATCATCATCAACCCATCAATCCAATCAACTAGCTCACCAATTCACATCACCAATCTACCGATCAAACCACTTTCCACCATAAAAATGCAGTTCATCGCCGTGTTCATTGCTACCCTGGCCGCCGTTGCCTCTGCCTCCTCCGAAGAGAAGCGCTCCTGTGTCGCGAGTGAGTTTTAGTTGAAAACGAAGCCCTGGTGAGTTTCAATAGCTGATGGTGTTCTTCTAGACTACGATGTCGCATGCCACCCCACAGGCACCGCTTGCTGCGACGGCTGGCAATGTGTTGGTGCCACCCAATGGAACGCCGGTGTTTGCATCCCCAATTACTAAGAGCGATGAACGAATTTGATAGTTGATGCGGGCATCAATTAATATTCTTAGAGTTTTTTCTTCTGTGGCAGCTTCTCTGACACATCATATTATAGAAATATTTGTTATTCTCATATATTAGACATTTTCTGCGTTTGTGGCCGGGGTAATTTCCGAGGTTTTACACTTGAATATATGATCTTTTCCAATCACTTTCCGATCTCGGTATATATATTGCGACCCACTTGCCGCCGGCCCCCGGGGCTTTACTCTTACCTTCCGAATGGAAGAAAAATTGGAAACCTTGGGAAGCTTTTGCCTACAAATAATTTACTTTTCTTGCTATGCTACGCTAAGACAGAAGTGCAGTAGTACAATAACAATAAAGGTGGGGAAGGGAAGTCAGGACGTCAGGACGTCAGGGGTAAATAGAATTGAGAGCCAAGCTCTCACTAGACAATCAAATGTCTTGTTTTTGTTTCAACCAATCATTACGCTTGATGCGACCCACTACTAACGAACAATAGCGTGCCTCAGGCAATAAGACCCACTCAATAAGCCGTGATATCCGGTCTAAACTAGAAAATATGGAGGCCACCGCGTGGCATCGCGTGGCCAGGTGGTACCTGAGACCTAAGGTAAGTGCGTCTCAATCCCATCAAACATATCAAGATGAATCGTAAAACCCAAAGAGCCACAAATCAGCTAGTGCTCTTTGCCTCCATCCTCCTATTCATTATTTACCTCAACCGCCCACAATCCGAAGACAAAACTTTCTCATGGACTAAAATCCGCTACAAGACGACATCCCGCACCCTCCCCGAATCACGAGGCATCTGTCCAAAACTTTCCGGCTCCAAAAACCCCGCTCTGATCGTCTCGCACGTAGCCGCAGACGGAGATCCGAAATGGCTCGATAAACTATCATCAGACTACCATCTCTGCATGTACAATGTCGATGCCCCAGTCGACAAGAACTCGGTCTACCTCCAAGTCCCGGCAAACCGCGGCCACGAAGCGATGGCATACCTGACGTTTATTATCGACAACTACGCCGAGATACCCGCCGCCGGTGCAGTATTCGTACACGGATCCCGATGGGCATGGCACAATGATGCGCCGGATTATGATAACGCGGCTCTACTCGCCGTGCTGAATGTACCCGTTGCATTGGAGTTAACGGGGTACTACAATTTGCGATGTGATTGGAGTACAAGTACCTGTCCTCCGACTGTAGCTGCGCAAGGAAGTCTGGAAATGCGTCTACAGTCCACATTGGAACCTTGGAGTGCGCGCGCAGCATCCGATACCGCACTACCCCGGGCACTGGCATCCATATTCGGCGGAGAAGATTACACGGCTGCGGAGCGTAAAGCCCAGCTGGAACTTCGACGGACGGATGCCGTGCGATCACAATGCTGTGCACAGTTTGTTGTGTCGCGGGAGCGCATATGGCAGCATTCGCGCTTGGAGTACGTCGCTTTGCGACAGTGGTTGCTCGATGGGCTTGAGGATCCTCGTAGCTCTCAGACACATGGTGGACCGGCTGCGCCTTTGGATGATCGAGTCGCTGGGCGGATCTTATCTTATATGTGGCATATACTGTTTGCGAAGCCGAATTCCGATGGGGAATTGGAGTTGCGCCAGCTGAACAAGGATGCTTGTCCTAGTGCTGGTGACTGTTATTGTCGGTTGTATGGGCGGTGTGATCTTCAGTGTCCTAATCCTGGGACTTGTTGGGGTCAGTATAAGATTCCACCTGATTATAAATTACCCAGTGACTGGGCGGATACGCACTCATGACGATTTACGGACCCGGTTTTTGTACATATGCCAAGACCATGGATGGAGTTGAGTTTTATGGAATGTAACCCGAGACAACCGGGGGATTAAGTGAATTCAATTGGAATCATGATCATGCTAAACGCATGTTTAAGTATGTACAGGTTTCGATGGGATATCGGTCTTAGAAACGGGCAAGAACCCGCTCGTGAGCATCACCGACAGCATATGCACTGCTGTGGTTCTTGCTGCATACTGACTTGGCCTGCTCAGCAGTGAACCCACGAGCCTCGACGGCCGGGTTGTAGCCAAGGCCAGTGATTTTGGCGACAACATCTGATGGGACGGCAGCGGCAACCTTGCCATCAGCACGCTTGTACACGCTTACAACAACGGCACCACCCAGACCAAGATTATGTTGCAGAGCAGCGCTCGTGCCATCAACCAGACGGTTGTTGGCCCAGCCACGCAGGTGCCAGACTAGCTCAGAAGCCTGCGCAATACCAGTTGCACCGAGCGGGTGACCCTTCGAGATGAGGCCGCCTGAAGGGTTGATCACCATCTTACCACCATAGGTAATATCGCCACGGCGGACCATCTCGTGGGCTTTACCGGGCTCAGAAAGCTCGAGGGCATCAATCGTGATCATCTCATTGGCAGAGAAGCAGTCGTGCAACTCGCAGACCTTGATATCTTTAACGCTCACACCGGCCTCGGCGATCGCAGTGCGGGCTGCATGCCGCGACATGCCGAAACCCATCAGATCAATTGCGCTGGTGTTGTAGAGCTGGTCGGTATCGGTGGCCATAGTCTGGCCAGCAATCAGAACGGCCTGGTCCTTCAGGTGTGGGCGGGCATCGAGGAACTCCTGGGAGACAATGACGGCAGCGGCACCACCATCCGAAGTCGGGCAGCACTGAAGCTTGGTGAGGGGCTCGAAGATCATGGGTGCCTTCATAACCTGCTCGAGGCTGTATTCGTCCTGGAACTGGGAGTAAGGGTTACGCTTGGAGTGTTCGTGGTTGATGCGGGCGATTTCAGCGAAGTCCTCGTTCTTTGCGCCGTACCTAAAGAAAGCCGGTGTTAGCTATGGGGATCCTCGTTGATGAAGGAGGGTGAACCTGATCATACTTCTCCATGTATTCCCGACCAGCGTTTCCGAACATCTGCGCAGCACCGGGAGCGTTGGTAACTCCGCGCGTCTCCGCCATCATTGTTCCAAACAGGCCGGTCGGGTTAGTGCGATCGTTGTACACTGACTGCAAGCTACCGGGGTTCATCTTCTCAAAGCCGACGACAAGGACACAGTCGGCAGCACCATGCGAGACCATGGTGCGACCCATGGCCAAGCCAGTAGAACCAGTCGAGCAGTTGTTGTTGACATTGTAGATAGGGATGTTGGTGAGACCGAATTGATAGAACACACGCTGGCCACAGGTGCTGTCGCCGTAAACGTAGCATGCGACACCCTGGTCAACGTCGTCGTAGGTGATGTGGGCGTCAAGCATGGCTTTGATTCCGGCCTCGTAGCCCAGCTCATTGTAATCGACCTTGCCACGGGGCTTGATGAATTTGGTCATGCCCACGCCCAGGATGTAGGCGGGGCCAGCTTGTTTCTTACCCATGATGAATGTGGAGTATGTGTTTTGAGATTCAAATAGACGTTAATCTGGAATCCCCATGGGGTTGGTAGCAAACTAGCAGCTATATGTAGTTACTAAGTCAGTGTTTATGTCACGAGTGGGGACTATTTTGCGGGGGAGACCGACCGAGGTCCCGAGGACCCGAGGGAGCACGCTGAATAAAACAAAGTGTTGCACAAATCTCGATTGCATAGAAAACTCCGGTTTTTAGATCCTTTGTGAGTATATTAAGGTTCTGATCTCCATTTTCACACTTGAACTTAGCATATGAATTTTCATATGGTTGGGCCGAATGTTCACCAAGGGTTGGTGATGCTTTATCACGTGAATTTTCCTTCAGTGGTCAACCTGTAGGGAACAAAGTGTCCAAAGTACTGGGCTATCTAGTCTGCTTACTTTGCAAACTTTTGGTGGCTACATAACCTCCATTACTCTCGTCATTGGTCGGTAGGGCCAATGAGAAGAACAAGGACCTTGGTGACTACATGATAAGGCTACGTAGGCCACTGCACGTGAAGCGGGACGTATGAACGTCCCGTCGTAATGGATTTATACAATGTCCATGGGCGCGATGGTGGATATAGCGCCTTGTCCATTCGTAAAGAAACAGGCCGAAGGAGTGGAAATGAAAAGAGGAAAGAGGTGTATTTCCCCGCATTTCATCCCAGTAAATATCGCACGGCATCCAGCAGTGGATGGGTGTAAGTCCGGTCGCACTAGTAGAGTACAACGCTTTCTACTGGCCACGCTGCGCCAACGTGCCCTAACCAAATAAGTAGACATTCGACGGGCACATGCAGACAGGACCATGCAAGAAAACCTGGAAAGCTAGTTCTCTGGTGATCTGCAAAACAACCCAATCAGCAACTTCCCATCTTAATTGGCCTAAATCTGGACCTTTGCAAACAGCAGTCCTTCTATTCCCAGGATATGAGCCAAGTATTCCAAGTCATTGGCAGGTGACAAACACACACCATGCCTTTCGTGGATGTGAAAGTATTCATAATGTACCGGATTACTGTCTTCCACTGGAATAATCAAGATTAGCAGGATGTCATGGATCCATGGTACCCCGAAGACCTTATTTTGGCGATCCTGTCGTCTTATCCGTGACGGCCCTATGATGAGCTTTCTCGCAATCTTTCCACTATGACAGCTTCTCGCCTTATTAAAACGTATCCATTTGAAGTTAATTTTTGATCTGATCCATTATCCAATTATCTTTATAGAATAGGGTGCGGAAAAGCCTTGTCCCGCAGATTTTGGGATCAAGGCTAACGATCTCCCCACACAACTATTGGCGATGGACATCCATACACATGGCCCATCAAATGGAACCGATAATTCCTATCAGAATAGAATTACTCGATCAATAGAGGGAAAGCTTCGATCCAATGTGTAGTACGGAGTACTGCGTAGAGTACAATGGGGGCAATGTTCACGACGTCACTAGGTTCGCCCTAAACCTATTTGAGCGAACTACAAAGCTCGGTCCACATGCCTATTTGCCCTCGATCCCTCTTCCACCTCCTCTGTTCCATGAGCTAGTCCTGCTTCGTGTTTGGGTTGAAGGTTGTACCAGTGAGTAATATCGTAGATTCCTCGTCCTTTGACTTCCGCTGCAGCAAAATGGGCTAGGGGAAACGCTACTAGGATCCATGCTAATTTCCTCCAGCTGCCGTACCAGACCACATTTCACCCATTGCGACCGAGGACTTTCTCCGGATAAGTCGCCCAAGCCGATCCGGAACAGAGAAAGCTCTGTATAATAAAATCGATACGAGATCCAAGTCTCCCGACTGGAAAGAAGCTCGTTGCTCCGCTCGATTACCGCCGCGGGGTCACTATTTGATTGTCGAGACTCGCGGGCTTTTCGTCCGATCTCGTATCACCGGTCTCACACCCATAGACTTTGAATTACCCAGTACAGTAGATCCGCTTGGATCACTTTCAGGGTTCAGGAAGGCCAGTATTGCAAGAGCTCCACGAATGGATAATCGTGGGACGCTGAACGGTCTTCTCGAGTACTGAGAGACCGCTTTGCGTTCCATAGGGTTCCCAGCCTGGTGTTGTGTTCGAGGCAAAATATCTCTCCCATCACTTATATTACTTTACAATATTTCGACGAATTGACCGCTCGCGACGGCGAATACGCGGTTTTTACATCGACACATGTCAGGCATGACCATTGAAAAACGAACTGAACATGAACTTCCCTCCTCGAATCAACACCCCGCTGTAATGCCGTCTCAGAACGCCTGGATTATGGACGAAAAAACTCGCAACACCCTTTTGAAGAAGTATCAGACGCAGGTGGCGTCGGGAGCATCAACTGTTTGTGCAACTCTGGCGGTGGTATGTTACTATCAACACCTCCGGTGGCTCTTCTGGGGCCTAATCGGAAACAGAACGGATCACTGACTTTTGATCATCTGTCACGAACAGACCCCATTGGAGAACGTGAAGACACGTATGCAAACGTGAGTCCTCTTTAATTTGGGAAAGACAAAGGATATCGGCTGATGGAGCGGTATCTCTAGACACAACTTCAAGAATATTTTTCAATGCATGCGCTACATCTGGCGGACTGAGGGACATCGTGGCTATGTTGCCGGTAGGTTTGCAATTAGCATGTCAGCTTTTGAATAAAGCATTGATCTGATATTCCAGGCGCTCTTCCTCCCTTGGCCAGCGTGACTGTTGTCCGGGTCGTCAATTTCACATCCTACAGCTGGGCCAAGGTTCGCATCTCTGATATGATCCAGCATATTACTGGAGTATCGCCGCTTGCGGAATACAACAAGCCTGGCAGCAGCCCCTCGGTCACTGGGATCTTGACCTTTGCCACTGCAGGTGCACTGGCTGGCCTGCTTTCCTCGCCAATTGCCTGTAAGACTTGCCTTATCTTGGAGATGTTTGATCATGTAGTTTGACTGACCTCAAAAGGCCCATTTGAGCTTGCCAAGAATGTGGTACAGACTTCAGTCTTGGTGTCCAACCGTGCTCAAGCTGCCCCTGATGCTGCTCGAAATCCCGATCTGCGCCGCAAGCCCCGCCTGGGGACCATTGAAGCTATCCAACAGATTGTCAAGCGCCATGGCGTCCGTGGCCTATACACAGGCTTCCGCCTTCATGTGCTGCGTGACACCGTCGGATCGGGGCTATACTTTAGCCTTTATGAGATTGTCAAGCAGGTGGCGGCAAAGGAACTGGGCGAGAATAAATCGCCTTTCGGAGCCCCTATGATTGCCGGTGCCATCTGTAGCACCGTACCATGGTTTTGCGTAGGTGATCTCGACCTTTTAATTTGAAATTTCACCACTGACAGATGTTGCAGACTTATCCCCTTGACACCCGCAAGACCCGTGCTCAGAGCGTCTTGCTCGGCAAATCCAAAGAGATTGGAGAAGCCTCCATTGCCGTCGCGAAGGCGAGCATGTATAAAGGCATCTCCATCATTCTGATCCGAACTGGCCTGAACAACATGATTCTACTCAGCATGTTTGAGTTCATCAAGGCCAAAATCAACGAGCTTCCTGAGTGAAGCTCTCATGCTGACAACATGATTCCACTCAGCCATTTTTTGCGTATCTCGAGGGGTCATTTGACAAGCTTCTAGAACGAAGCATGAAGTGTGACTTACCAAGGGATATTTTAACGTGGTATATTCGCGCATTTCGAGATGCTTTTTCTTGTACATACAGGCCATGGATGAGCTTGATGCTCACAGCAAATAGGAAAATGAACTTGATATCTCGTATACTGCTCGTAAAGTCCATGAAAATACAATTCTTAGTCTATCGCGTGGCCAAATCTAGTAGACACTCACCTGATTAGAAAATGCGGAGTTGAATGCCTCAGGCGACACAACGTCATTCCGTTGCCGAGTGGGGGTTTTTGGCTGAGCAACCTCGTCAACAAATGTTTCTTTCTTTCCTGCCCAAGCTGTAAGACGCTCCAACAATGACAACGTAAGTATCACAGTTGCGCCAAAAGCACAGATTACTTGGAACATACTGACCCGTTCTGCTCTCGTTTGGTAGCAATATCCTACAGCTCCCGTTTCGACGCTCCCACACCGTCTCGCTGTCGGATGCGATTACGCAGTACATTTCCTCAAAATATGACCAGCGCCCGGATATGTTTGCAGATGATCTGCTGATCATCGACCGCTTGCGAAGCGAGGCCATCAACGTGCAAGAACCGCATGTCAGTGGAATTAGTCGACTGGTCACATATGCGGCGCAGTTGAAATGGCTCGGTGGGAAGTTCCCGGTTGATGTAAGAAGTCCTCCTTGGGTGCCGAGTATTGCCTTTGGAGCTTGTGGTTGACTATGTGCGCTAAATAGGTGGGGGGTTGATTTTGCCTGGTATCCGGCGTTTGGGTTCAATGTCTCGCGACCTGGTAGGTGGTGACGTCCTAGAAACTAGAGGCAAAGGCACTCGCAGTGGTGGGGCATGTTCGCTGATGACAGTTATCATAGTGTCACAGAACAACCTTCGATTTGAACTGGCGAATGTCCTTTTCAACCTCGCTGCACTATACTCCCAGCTTGCCTATGCACTGAATCGCACGACCGCAGAGGGCCTCAAGCAGGCTTGCAACTACTCCTGTCAAGCAGCTGGAGTATTGAGTCACCTGCGCAACGATATTCTTCCGGACCTCCGCACATCGCCACCAGAAGATATGGATGACATGACACTGCAGAGCTTGGAACAGCTGTTGCTCGCACAGGGCCAAGAGTGCTTCTGGCAAAAGGCTGTAAAGGATGGACTTAAGGACGTATCCATTGCACGACTCGCTGCAAAAGTTTCCGACTTTTATGGAGATGCAGGGGATTTGGCTGTCAAGTCCAACGCAATCAGCACGGATTGGATTCACCACATGACCGCCAAAAATCACCATTTTGCAGCAGCGGCGCAATTTCGACAGGCACTCGATTGCCTAGATAAACGGAAGTATGGTGAAGAGGTGGCAAGATTACGCGACGCTTTAAATTGCGTCAAAGAAGGCTTGAAAGAATCGCAATGGATCAATCGCACCGTGCTGGGAGATCTGAATGGACTCAAGAGTCGTGTGACAGAAGATTTGAAGCGCGCAGAGAAGGACAATGATGTTATCTATCTAAGTCCGGTGCCCAATAAATCTGAACTCAAACCACTTGACCGCGCTAGTATGGTTGCTTCCAAAGCACCCTCACAAGTCACAGACGCTATTTCCATGCTTGGAAGCCAAGGACCACTCGGCCAACCGCTTTTCGCGAGACTGGTCCCATATGCGGTACATATTGCAGCCAGCATATACTCCGACCGCCGAGATCGGTTGATCAATGAAAGCCTGATTGGAGAGTTAGAGTCAATGACTGACAAGCTCCGGGAGTATGGACTGCATAAGTGCCTCATTTTAGAATCCCTAACTAACCCAATTCTCTAGTCTCCTGTCCTCGTTGAATTTGCCAGGTTCTTTGCAAGCATTAGAGAAGCCACTGGGACTTCCACCAACTCTGGTCTCCCATGCAGAGGAGATGCGCCAGCAGGATGGGCTGAACCGTCTGCGGCGCTCCGTCGAAGATGCTGCCAGAGTCAAGGGAAATGATCTAGCCATTTACAACGAAGGCGTCGAGCTCTTGGCCGCCGAAAAGGCCGAAGATGATGCTGCAGTTCGCAAGTATGGCACTGACCGATGGAATCGCGAAACGTCCGAGAAGGCCGCTCCTAAGATTTACAATACTTCTAAAGAGATCAACGGCTATTTCACATCTGCACAGAGTAGCGACAAACTTGTCGACCAAAAGCTCCGGGATTCCGAGTCTGTCTTCCTTGTTCTCACGGGCACGAACCGAGACCTCGAGTCCTACGTACCGAGCAGTCGCCGGGCTACCATACCTCCAGAATTAGAAAGGGAGTCTATCAAGCTGCGGAGCTGTTTGAGTGAGGTGAGTCGGATGGAAAACCGGCGGCGGCGACGAATCCAGGCATTGAAGGACAAAGGCCAAGCCGATGATATCCGTGAGTATCTTCGACTTTTGACATTTGCTTCCACGTATTAGATTTGCTGAGACGTTAATAGATCCGGCCCTTTTGAATGAAACCGCCCGGTTGGAACGTGAGTTCCCCATGCAGACTATCCAAGCGAGCCAGTTCGAAGACCTGTTTGAGGAGCACCTGCGACACTACGACTCCGATCGGCAGATGTTGGCTCAAGAACAAAAGGAGCAAGAGCAGATCGAAGAACAGGTGCGCGAAGCCAACCTAGCCTTCACCCGAGCGCACAAAGGCGACACTTCGACGAAGGAGCGGGAAACCGCCCTGCAGGATCTAGAAAACGGATACCTGAAGTATAAGGAGATTCTCTCCAACCTGGAGGTCGGACGCAAGTTCTATAATGATCTGGCCAAGATCGTAAGCCGATTCCGCGACGATTGCAAGGCATTTGTGCATCAGCGACGGATGGAGGCTAGTCAATTGGAAGCGTGAGTCCTGTTTTCCCTTGTGCGTGGTACCCAAACTGACGCGATGATCGTTAGCGATATCTCCAACGTCACCGCCATGTCGTCGCTACACATCACCCAGCCTCATTTACGTCAACCTACCCACCAGCCGACCCGTACCCATCACGCTACATATGCGGCTCCTCCACCCTCCCAGCCCCCATCCCAACCACCTCCCCCGGTCCACGCCCGACCCTCGGAGCCCGTAGCACCACTCACAGCGCCTCAACCTGTGCGTGCGGCAGTCCCTCCTCCTTCGGTTCCTACACCGGGGGTGTGGTCTCCCAATATGGGAATCCGGTTCGATTCTGCCGGGGCGCCACCCGGCATGGCACCTAGCACCGGCACTGGCGTTCCTGCACCAGCCACCCGTGCGCAACCGGGAACTTGGGATCCCAGCCAAGGTGTCCGGTTTTCATGAGAAGCCCATGCATGATGATGCAACGATGTAATATACACGTACGTTCTGGATCTGCATATGCGCGGTAAACCAGTTGCACATAGACGATAGTGGCGAAGCGCCGACATAAGACCTGTTCCCATCATAGATATGTCGTTTTGACTGTGTTTGAGGATCGATCTTTCCATTTGTAATTGGCGCGACCGGAGATATAAGCAATTAAACTCATGAGGAATGTCGGAGCTCCATTCTGATCCTATCAGATCGCTTTACTGTCGCAGCTCCCCCGCACCATGTGAGCATAGTTTAGGCATGCGGAGGACCCCACATTCTTTGATGCCAACTTTACTATTTACAGAACAAGATACAGTAGCAAGACTAGGGTCGATCCACCGATTACGTGTCGAAAAAGCTGTTTGCATGCATAGCCCAGCCCTCGCACTGGCAATTATGGAGCAGGGACTAAGATCTACGAAGGAAAGAGTCGATCACAATGTGTTTCAGTGATATGCTGAAACAATTGCCGAATACAGTAATGGGGCTGTTCAACGGAGTCCCACGTATAAAGTACTGTAGTAGGGTACGGAGTAATAATGTAGGTAGTACGGAGTAAATTGTAGGCCAATCTCCTAACTAACAGAAAAGCAAATAACGTAATCAGATAATCAAGATCATACTCAGACAAATGGATGTAAAGGACGTTCTGGTATATGGACTTTTCCAGCCACAGACCCACCGGGCGTAACGCGCACCAGAATTTGTCCGCACTTACGCACTCCTGTACAATCGTATTCGTATGCTTTATACCAATTAAGCTATCTAACGCCGTCCAGACCAAAAATAGACGAACATGTAACGATAAACTTCCAGGGTCTTAAAGATGAAGAGCGAATCATCAAGTCCCATTTAACCGCCACCGAGAAAATGTGTAGCGACGGTCATTTACGGTAAGCCAATACCGACGGAGAGTTTGGCAAAATTTCCGTCTACGTCAATTTCGAGGATCTGGCCTTGGAACTACGAACACAGACCCATATGGGACGCATCATCGAGGACCACTTTTCACAGGGTCTTCCCGCCTCAAAGACGCGTTTTGGGTCCAGTTTTTAGTCGCTTGTGATTTGTGACTAGTGAGACTTTTCCAGGCTAAGGAAAAGTGGATCTGCCAATGAAAGTGATTTGCCATGAAATTAAATGGTGAACTTTCAACCTGGGGCGGTAAATGTGGGCATTTCCCCCTTTTCGTTCTTTCTTGTACCAAAGTTAATGTACGGTGGCGCTGGACCTTTAAGCCCGGTCAACGTAGGTAAGGGGATTGGACACCTTTTTTTTTCTCCTGAGTGATCTCATGGGGGCGGCAAACGAGTGGAGTTTTGGTAATTTTTTGTCTCATTTCCTGGGATCAGCAACAGAAGATCAGTAAGAGCAAGAGCAAGGCGATCATGAGGTGATCAAGTTACTTTTAAGAAACCCGATGTATCGTGGTTATGTCATCTGAAAGACCCAGAATCACGCTATTTTTGTACCAGATTGGCTGATTCAGCCGAACAAAGTAGACAAACGAACTCCACATCTGAAACCAAAGTGGCAGTGTCATACCGCACTTTCTTTATTTTACCTTAAGGCCCTTTGGTACCGAAATGTGCTTACTGTACCCAAGATTAATACCGTTGCCTTGACTCTGGGACTCTGGACTCTTTCCAGGCTTTGATACTCCAACCCCCCCTGGCCCAGATCCCCGAACATGGGGCCTGTGAATTGAACAGTAAAATAGACAAACCCTTCCACTCCTTTATTTTGATTTCTCTGGGAGAAATCTTCAACACTCTCTCAAACTATGAAGTTCCCCTGGGCGGCCGGGCTCGCCGGGGCTCTCTGGTTCTCCGCCGCATCTGCTGAGAAGCTGTTCCAGGCGTCGTCTTTGACTCCATGTTCCAACGATGGAAAAATCTCCGTCGACCATTTTAGCGTCGTCTTCACACCAGGAAACTCGTCTGCCAGTATTGCCTTCAATGGAAAAATCGACTATACCGGCAAATTCAAGATCGACCTGACCCTCTTGGTGTATGGATACACTGCAATCAACACAACTATCGACCCATGTACCCTCTCAAGTAACGGCTTGGGCATGTGTCCTATCTCATCGGAACAATTGACTATCCCTACTGCCTCGTTGACGGTTGATTCATCAGCCCTAGGCGATATTCCAGGTGAGTGGTTCTAAGCCATTGCGACGAGACGAACCCAACAGTTCCCTAATGCATCCTTTCCCCCACAGGTATCGCCTATACTGTCCCGGATCTCGATGCCATCGTGCGCCTTCAATTAAAGACCTACACAACCCACGAACCAATCAGTTGTATTGAAACGCGCGTTCTAAATGGTACGACCGTGGATCAACCGGCGGTCGCATGGATTGTCGCCATCCTCACGGGGCTGGGCCTCATCACCACAGTGGTGATTTCGATCCTGGGACACACCGTGATCGCCACCCACCTCAATTTCCGAACCATGCTGTTCCTGGGTTTCATGCAGACACAGGCCATTGCGGGCAACGCCGCAGTCAATTTCCCTCCAAATCGTCCAAGCGTGGACTCAAACCTTCCAATGGACCATGGGTATTCTTCACACCAGCGCTCTGCAGAGCATCGCGACATGGTTCCAACGTGCGACGGGCGGAACCCCCGCCGATCTACTGACCTTGACCGACAATGAATCTGTCTACCTCGCGAAGCGCTCAACGACCACCACTTCCGGAGGAACGGAACAAACCGTGAGGGGAATCGAGCGGGTTGGTTTCCGGGCGGACATTGAATCATCCAACATCTTCATGACGGGTTATCTTTTCTTCTACTTCGTCGCGGTTCTTATCATTCTATCCATCTTGTTCTTGCGACTCGTTTTGCCCGCTCTGGCCCGAAAAATCAACAACAACAAGCTCGCAATGGCAGCCAATGCCACATCAGAGTGGCAGACGTTCATGCGAGGCAGTCTCTACCGTGTCGTGTCGCTCGGATACCCGCAGATGTGTGTCATCTGCATGTGGGAGTTGATCCAGCGAGACTCGGCCGCAGAAATTGTTCTGGCAATCACTATGTGGCTTGTTATGAGCATCGTCCTGCTCTATGCTGGATTCCGAGTCTTCCAGCGAGCGAAAGCTTCTAAGGCTCTGAATGAACACCCGGCTTATACCCTCTATTCTGACCCCGTTACTCTGACCAAGTGGGGTTTCTTATATATCAACTACCGTGCCCAAGCATACTACTTCATTATCCCGGTCTTGACGGCCACCGTCGTTCGTGGTATGATCACGGCCTTCGCTCAATCTGCCTGGGTCGCCCAGTCCATTGTGTTAGTGGTTCTGGAAGCCGCTATGATGGTCGTGACCATTGTCATCAAGCCGTACATGGATCGGGCCGCCAACGGATTCGCTATCACCGCGACCGTGCTCAACTTCATGAACGCGATATTCATGCTCGTTTTCTCCAACGTTTTTAGCCAACCCGAAATGATGACTAGCATTCTCGGAGTTCTGTGGTTTGTCTTCAACGCCGTTTTCACACTGGCGCTCTTGATCTGGTTGCTCATTGGATTCTACTACGCCTTCACTCTCAAGGAGCCGGAGGGCAAGTACAAGCGCCTCTCCGACAACCGCGATTCCTTCCGCATGTCAGGCATAGAAAACCGGATGACGACTGAGCTTCTCCCGTTGGAGAAGACCGCCCGAGGTGACGACAGTTCCAGCAGATTTGGATCTCGCTGGAATATCGACGAAACGGGACACGCCGAGTCCAATCATGAACTCAACATGTCTCTGGGTCACCAAGGATCTCGCTATAACATCGATGACCGATCACCAACCCAAACAAACGAAAAGTTGGGAGGGCCTCCACGATCGCCCGTCCATGACGTTTTAGAACCTACCCTCCCTTTGATCCCCGTGAGCTCCGATAACTCTGGAAGGCGATCACCTGCCTCCCCGGCGTACGGCTACCCTCCAAGACGGTAATGAACACCCGTCCACTTTCCCTCTTTGGCAATTCTTGTACTTTCTTTTCTCTTCATTTCACATGATGCCTATCAACCTTATCCGACCCTTTTTCAACCTCATTCTCAACCTTTTTTTTTTCTTCAAGATTTTCCCCCAATTTTGTATACACTTCTGAGAGGCTGGCGTGGCTTCTGTACATTGCAAACCTGGCGTTTGGTTCTTTCATACTCGGTTGTTCTTAGTGTGTAAATAATGAACTCACTTGAAATGAACAAAAATCTCGAAAATAATCTTATACTCGTATATTTTGGTAACTACGGTGAAGTTGTAACTGTTTGTAGTGGTATATCCATCGTTCTATCATCGACCATCTTCCATTATTCATTAAGATTAAAAGCTCCTATGATACATACATGCATTAGACCATGAAACCATTTATACAGAAGCCATCCATCCCGGTCTAGGCCGTGTGTGCAGGCCATTTTATATGCAAATTCCAAACATGTCTTATGCCAGAACGACTCGACATGCCATCCATCTCTTCCAAGGGTGTATTCACCAAATTCGTTCGACGTCAAACAGGATTTGCAACCACGACACCAGATCAGTGCTTGGCAGATCCATTCTGTTGTACCTGAGCATCCTCTTCCGGCTCCGAGTCATCAGAACGATCATCTTTTTTCTCACCCGTGGAAAGGAACTTCCACGAGCTACGTCCCAGAAAGTACAACCAAAACAGATTGAGACTCTGAAGCATAGCCAACAAGGCAAAGGTGATAATGTTCGAGATCCAGCATTTATACTGCTGAGTCTCCCAATTGAGTTCGTAGGGACCGATAGTCCGGAACTCCGTGAGCAAGGAGTAAAGAACGCGCAAGTTTAAGTAGTGTCTCAGATAGATCCATGCAAAGACATTGAGAGTGTAAAAGGGGATAATAAGATCAGATCCGGTGTAGTGGAAGGATTTGGAGACCTGCAACATCCATTAGCGCAAACAACCAAGTAAACAAGGAAGAACACAGCACATACCGCAAGGAAGAAGTCACTGATATCGTGAGTTGTATAAATAGCAACCCCAATATAAGTAAAATGGAACCGATAACTCAACCCAATTAGCGTCAAAGTAACGATATGATGAGCAACAAGCTCTCTAAAATCCTTCCTCCTCTCTTCAAGTCCCAGCAACATCACAATAGCCTGCTGAGCCCAATAAGCCGCCTCAAAGAGGTAATAAAACTTAAAAGCAGCCTCATGCGTGCGATGCGGGAAACCCTCATACATCCCCGCAGTCCGGAAATACCAGACCGGCGTCTTAGACATAACATATAGTCCCGCAACACCGGTAGATCCAAAATAAATAGCCGAATACATCTGCTCCATAAATCGTGCCTGTTTCCTCGCAGATCGAATCCCGCAAAGCTTCGCGAATGGAGCTAGGAGTTCCTGCATGATGAATTCGCGAGTGAATGATAGCACGATTGTGTAGAAAGAGACGAAGGCGATATCCCACAATCCCTTTCCATATTGAATTGGTCCACCCTCCTCCAGTGGAGGTTGTTCGTAGGATAGGAAGATGAATCGGTGAATGATATTATTCGGCGTTGGGTTCAGGGCGTATAGCGAGAGGAAAGCCAAGATAAGGATAAGAGGTACCAACCACGTGTGCTTGACAGCGCGATACTTGAATCGTCTTATCCAAGACCGCGACTCGCGGCGCTTAACGTCACCAGAATTGTGTCGGGTATGCCCATTAGGCTGGACTTGGCTCTTGTTCTCTGCTTTCGCGCGCCGGCGCGTCGCGCCCTCGGTGGCTGAGTACGACGCCATCCTCCTATCTTATCCGCCGACGTATTCGTATAGAGAAGTCGGAACCGTGGGAGCGAAACGAGTTGAAGTCGTTTCGGTTCGGAGGAAATGAGGATGTCGGTTCTTTGTATGGCTCTGAGGGCCCCTTTTCCAGGATCTAAGTCATGGAACGGCTTTGTTGATGACCATTTTGCAGATCGGACTTTTCTCTTTCGGGGTAAGTTGGGGGCCGGGCTAATCAGAGTCCGTGTCCGGGGGCCAAGAGTTCCGCGCTCCGACGGTCATTTGCTATTGAAAATCACGGAGACCGGAAATGAGATTTGAATTTGTTGGGATTTGATTTGCGTTGGATTAAAGTCTGGTCTGTGACATGTGTACATTCTTTATATTCTAGCTGGAATGTGAATTTGAGGGTGACGACCGGTTGGGTTGTATACTTGAATCTCACCCCGACTTTCTCAGCTTAGGGACTTAGGTCAGCCCTATTGGATCAGGAATAATACGTGTGATGGAAGTCGTCATACTCCAGAGTTAGTTCAGCTTGTACCAGTTGACTATTTGCCTAATTGATCATATTTATTTGCCAAGATATGGATCACCCCTTATAGAAGCCCCTATTTATCACGTGAGCGATTCATACAGATATTTTCTAGACTTGCAGATTGCACTCTAAGTTCTGTTCTAAGACCAGTCCTCATTAAAATATTAATCCCTCAACAATGTCCTCAATAGTCGATGCAACACTGCACCCTTACTACCCCATTGATCTAGAGATCGCGGGGTATCTGGCCAATGAATGGGACACATTGACCCTAGTGTCGATTTTCGCAACAGGATGCACAGCGATCTTCCTAGTGACATATCTATTGGTGATGAAAGTGCAGCCAAAGATATCATCGAGTGATCTATGGACAATCATGTGGTTTGTACTATGTATGGACCCTTGTACCTCCAAAGTGAAACACAAGCTAACAACGAACACAGGTGGCTGTATCCACCTTTTCTTCGAGGGGTACTTTGCCTATAATTTCCGCCGTATGCCTAGCATGCAAGATCTATTCGGGCAACTGTGGAAAGAATACTCATTATCTGATTCCCGTTACCAAACCCAAGATGCATTTGTTCTGTGCATGGAAACCATCACTGCCGTCTGCTGGGGTCCTTTGTCATTCGTTTTGGCCGGGATGATCATGATCCAGCACCCCCTGCGGTATCCTTTGCAGGCGATTGTGTCCCTTGGTCAGCTTTATGGAGATGTTCTTTATTATGCAACCTGCATGTTCGACCACTACATTCTTGACCTTTCATACTCCCGACCCGAAGCTTCGATCTTTTGGGGGTACTTTGTCTTTTGCAATGCATTCTGGATTGTTATTCCTCTTGGTAAGTGTTGGGCATGACATCTTCATGATCCTCGCTAATTGATTCCAGTGTTGCTCTACAATAGTTTGTCGGTTAGTAAGAAAGCGTTTATTGCTCTTTCGGCTGCAGAAGGGAAAGAGATTCCAAAGACGGCGAAGAAGGAGTAGGTTCTGTCTTTGTTTCAATTTTGGAATTTTTTCCCAGCCACATACAGGGTACTGGGACTGTGGATAAAGTCTTCTTGATTTGATGATTTTCGAACTTAATCTAAACATAGACTTGAGACGGAAAATAGCATTCTCTTTGATCAGAATCTTACAATTAAGCGTAAAAGCTAATCAGCTACATGCTCAATTGGCAATGAATCAAAATATATCTTCCAGCCACATCCATCCTCTTCCAAAGATTGAGCATAACAAAGACAGTCACTTGAACCCGCAAAAGTTGGAGCTAGGTGTCGTGTCCATCCCTGCCAGAATTTGGTTCTCTTTCTTCAAAGTGGGATTGTTGGTACGCTTCGCTTCAAGAAATAGATACCTTTCATCCCATCTTTGATGTTTTTCTTTCAAGAATCCCTCCTTGAAAATCATGAAATCCGAACGCAGCGGCCTAAATTTATCCACGTCGAGTGGACAAAGACGGCCTCGAGTTAAAAGTCAACGAATTTCCTCAAGCTTATTGTAAATTACACAAGAAAGGACACACACACACACACGCCTAATTTTATAGTATCTTCTCAACTCAACACCAAACTAGCCGACTTATAGCTTTCTATTCAAACGCTTAGCCTATTCATTATCCCAACTTGCCCAAGATGCCCCCTCGTAAATGGTCAGGAAGGGGAATGAATGCCAAACATGACAGCAAAACCCTGCCCGAAGCCTGGGCGAAGCTTGGTGTGGATGAGGAAGAAAGCAAGAAGGCTGTTATCGGGTTACTCCGAAAAATCTACACTGCTGTCCAGCCCAGACCAGTCAAGTTCCAGAGTTCTACTGTACGAGATAAACTGAAGCAAGCCATTACCGAGTGCATGGATCAAATGCCAGATGAGATTCAATTTGCAGCCAGGCGTAATAAAGTGCGTACTCTACACAATCTCTACAGGATCATTCAGCTTGGACGTTTTGGTTGGAACCCAAACAGTCCTCCCCGGGTGCCTCGGGGACGTCGACCACGGCCTTTACGTCAGTCCGTGCCCCCGGGACGTGCTCTGCCTCCACGCGAGCCCAGGACGAGCGTTATACCTACGATTGCTCTTATCCCTCGCCGCCATCGTCGCCCTTCATCCGAATTTATTGAGTCACCTGAGGCTTCAAGTGGATGGGGCAAAAGAAACTATGAACCCTCAGAGCGGTCGCGGGTTGAGGAATCCGAGGGGGGATCCTCAAGCGAGCTTAGTGACGGATCTGAAAGTGAGGCCCAAGAGTCGGAAATCACGACTTCTCATGAACGAACGCCATATCCTCCATCGCATTCTTCTGCTTCTAAGGAAGACTCACCTGCTGTGGACGAGGACGAATACGACTACCAGCCTGACTGCAACTCTGGACCTGGATCTGATACCTCGGGACGAGTAGTGCCGCCCCGTAAACAAAAGACGTTCCCTACGCCATGGTTCATGCCTGCTCCTAAAGATGATCCATCAGACAGAGCGTCAGAGCAAGGACCAGAGGAGGAGCCGGAGCCAGACTCTGGATCTGAATCCGACAAGCAATCTCAGCGTTCGATTATATACGATGAAGCACCCCGAGATTATGATCAAACATCTGAGGACTCCGATGGTGATGAAGAAGATGAAGAGCCGAAAGAGCGCGAATCTGATGGCGAATCTGAAGATGAAGATAAAAGGATTGAGGCTGACGAGCGAGAGTCTCGTGGTGCCTCGTCAGAAGTTGATGGGCCAGAACAGGAGTCAGATCAAGACCAGAGATCTGATAATGGAACCGAAGACTCGGTGGATGTAGATGACAAGCCACCATCTCGCGCTGGCTCAGAAGAAACAGGTGCGGAATCCGAGCAGTCGGACAAGGATTCGGAAGAAGAGGGATCTGACAAGGAATCTGAACAGCCATCATCTCGTGATGGCTCACCTGCTGGATCAGAGGCCGGGTCAGATCAAGAGTCAGAGCAGGGACCTGACAACGAAGACGAAGAGGGAGATGAAAGCTCCGGAGATGAAGAAGCACCATCTCGCGATGGCTCGCCAGCTGGATCAGATGAAGAGTCACAGCAGGAATCTGACAATGGAGAATCTGACAACGAATCCGAACAATCAACATCTCGCGATACCTCACCAGACCAATCAGACGCCGGACCAGAAGAACAGCCGGGCCAAGAGCCAGAGCAAGGGTCCGACGACGAATCTGAAGACTCCGTGGATGTAGATCAACAACCATCTCGCGATGCCTCACCAGCTATGTCCGGCGAGGAGTCCGAGGAAGAGCCGGATGAGGAGGCAGAACCCGAATCTGGAGATGATTTAGATGCCCCGGTAAATGACGATCAGATGGATACATCATCTGAAAGCGGACAAGAAGATGGGTCAGAAAGAGGATCAAATGGTGGTAGTTCTGTTGAGGAGTCTGAAGATGAGGCCGGGGACCATATTTCTGATGAGGAATCTGAAGCTAGGTCTGAAGCTGGATCTGCAGATGGGTCTGAGAATGTATCAGAAGATGATCCTGCAGCCGACTCTGAGGCTGAAGACGGGTCTTCAGAAGTGTCCGATGATGGGTTTGAGACTGGATCTGAAGATAATAGATCTAGTCAAGAACCTGATAATCATCGTGGAGACGACTTTCTTGGAGCTCGAAAACCTGAAGCTAGATCTGAAGCCGCATCTGAAGATGGGTCTGAGAATGGACCCGAAGATGAGCCTGCCGCAGACTCCGAGGCTGGATCCGACAATGGATCTGAAGGTGATAGATCTAGATCTAGCGAAGAGCCTGTAGCGGGGTCTGAGGCTGGGTCGGAAGACAATAGATCTAGTGAAGAGCCCGACGATCTTCCCGGAGACTACAATGGCCATGCTTCCGAGGAATCTGAAGCCGAATCTGAAGCCGAGTCCAAGGCCGAGTCTGAGGCTGGATCCGATAATGGATCAGAAAATACTAGATCTAGTGAAGAGCCTGGTGACCAGCCTGGAGATGAGTCGGGATCACAACCTGAAAATGAAATCGATATTGGATCCGATATTGGATCTCGACGCGCATCCATAGACAGCCAGGAAAAGGACTATGACGAAGAACCTGCAGATCGTGGTAGAAAGAGATCCCACGACGAGCTAGAAGAGACCACTCAAGATGAGGATGAAAACGAGTCCAAACGTGGCGAAACAGATAGTGCTCATAAGAGGATCAAGTACACATCGTCTTCAAAGAGAACTAAGGCCAATGTCAAAAGTATCCGCGAAGAAGTGATGGAGGATGCATCCGAATCTGAAGATGATAACGAATCTGAAAACATCATCGATGAAGAGATGAAAGATGTCTCATCTGCAGAAAAAGCCGAAACAGGCCCCGCAAGTATCAGCGATGAAGAGATGAGGAATGCTTCATCTGCAGAGAAAGCTAAGACCTGCTCAGAAGTTATGCACGACCAAGAGATGAAGGATGTCTCATCTGCAGAGAAATCCAAGACATATTCCGCAAGTGTCAATGATGAGATGATGAAGGACGTATCTGCGGAGAAAGCTAAGACCAGCCCAAAGGCTATCAACGACCAAGAGATGAAGGATGTGTCTGCGGAAAAAGCTGAGAACATTTCCCAAGAAGTATGGGAGTCTCAAGAAGACTGGGATCCTCAAGAAGACTGGGATTCTCAAGAAGACTTTGATGAGCAAGACGATGGTGCGCCCCAGAACGATGACGAAGATGACTCTGGAACGGGACCTAACAACGAGCAGGAAGACGAGCCATTCGGGGAGTCTAAAGATGAAGCCGACGGTGACTACGAGCGAGTCTCTGACGAGGGGCGAAGAGTTGAGCCTAGTGCAGGGTCACGAGTTGATGAAGAGAATGACTCCGAGCTAGGATCCGATGAGGAGACAGAAGATTCACCCGATAAGGCAGAAGAATTTGATTTCAACAGACCTTCGGTGGTCCCTAATGCAAATGTTGATATCATTCGAGCTGATGACCCGTACCGACCACTGTCGATCAGGCTTAATGATCTCTTGAAAGACCGGACCGACCCTCGATGTCAAAGCGTGGATGGAGACTGGATTGATATATCTCGACTACATATCAAGGCGTTTCAGAAACACCTGATGAACGAAGGCCTCTTTAGACTGGGTGCAGACCACATTTGGTGGAGTCTTTCAGCTCTAAAAGATATTAACCTTGCTGAAATCCACACTCCACAAGGTGACGAAAGTAGACTCACTGAGTTGAGCATGATCACTGTCATAAAGAGGTCTATTGATGCGTACTACAATTCCGGGCTCGGAATCACCATCGCTGACGAAGGTCGACTCGGACTACCGCGGCCTAGTTTCACTGTTATCATTCGCAATGCCAATACTGAAGGTAAATAGCCACTTACTGACCTCAGAAAAACATAATATGAAGATATACTGACCGTGACTTTCCCATAGGTGGTATATTAGATCGTTCGCGAGAGCCAAGCTTATCACGGCCCAATTCGGTCAAGTCATCTCGCTATGCTTCCTCGCCAGCTCGCAGCCTGTCTGGCAGCAGTCGTATTGGTGGCTCCGTTGCACCATCCGCAGCCAACAACAAGGAGACTGAGCACCAAGGGATGTTAGATATTGACAACGTACCTCAAACTTCCAGCGAGAAGCGAAAGAGCCCAGATTCAGAGGTTGATTCATCTGAACGGCCTGCTCGGCGAACAAAGCTTTCCTCAGACGTAGAACGTCTCAATCCTCTGCAAAAACTTAGTGCGTTGGAGTTCCACGACGCGACTAAGACCCAAGATACATCAGACCCCAAGGCGCCACTTCCTAAAGAGTCTCCTACCATTCAAATTGCACAGAAGCCCCTCGGAGTGCTAGAAAATCTGAGCTCGCTACAGTTTCATGATGCCATAAAATTCGAGAGAGAGAGCGTGTTGGGGCCCAAAACTACCAATAGTGCAGGGTCCATTGCATCGCCTCAAAAACAAATTCTCAGCAACTATCGAGAAGGTGCTAGAGCAAGCCCATTCACTATTGAAGGTATTCCACCCCTCGTACCCCTAGCTCAAGAACCTCTTGGATCGGATTCATGGGCACATCTTGAACCTCTATCTCCACCCCAATCCTATCTTTGCTGAAAGAACAACGTCTGAAAGATATGCTAACGCCTGTGCCCAATCCTCCCAGTGAACAATTGACCTCCAGACTCTTCACTTTGCTTCCTGAACCTTGAAGTAAATCACTAAGGATCTCCAATACTACTATATGGGCTCTCCGCAAATCGATCTGTTACTAGACCTGTTCCAACTCAATTTCATCAGAGCCATACTCGAAAATATAAGAATCCTACGCCTTAAATTCGATCAGTTCCACGACGACGCAATCTCACCATTCAACACCACTAGCCCCTGGCAAGATGACACTCTTTACAGTCTTCCAGTATATCTCCAATCTACGATGATACAGCGCTCTATTCCACATCACCCGTGCTTAGACCTATCTGTCCCCTAAATGAGAGATAATTTGATTCTGGCTAGAAATTCGAGGAGGAATCGCAGCTTTGATTGGGCAGAGGAGGCATTATTGTTTGGAGTGATTCTTGGGATCCGGCAGGTTAGGAGGTTATGGAGGCTTTTGCTCATTCTTGGGGCTGGCTTATTATGAATTGTTATGATTTAGCGAACTCTACGAATCGGTGGGGGGCGAAGCGGAATGACAAGTCGCTGTTTCGCATGAATTGATTGATATAGAATGTGTAATTGAGGGAAAAGAATAAAGAAGAGTGCTTCCAGTCAAGAGATTCAGGTAGACATACCTAGATGGGCAGAAATAGCGAGGAAATTATACCTTTCCCTCCGCCGAACCGGTCAGGATACCAGCGAGCTACCCCTCAAGAGGGAGACTAGAAAGCATTTGAGAGTAGATACACAATAGACAGGGCGGTTTCAGACCTATATAAGCACGGGTACCGCGTCAACCCCCTATAAAAGGCCTCAATATGCCTATTTTACTTCCAAACCAACCGAATAACCACTATACAGACTCCAGCAGCCCCAGCACACTCCAGGCAGGCTAAGAAGGTACTAAATAAGTATGAATATTTTGTCCATTTGATTCATCCATGGATCTATGTACAGTCAATCCTCTCTCAGCACAATTTTACCAGATGTTCTAACCACGAATCTACCGCTTTAAGGTTATATAACATCTTCCATTATGGTCCACGAGGCATTTCCACCCCAAGTATATACCCTAATCAATCCTTCTTCGTTGGCGCAGACGCAGGAACGTCCATGGCGATCGCCTCCTGCGCTTGAATAACGTGCGTCATCGATTCCTCCGTATTGAGATAAGTACGACTTCCTTGGATGAACCAGAAGGAAATCGAAATAACGAGCATGACACCAAAGACGCCAATTGCGTAGTTCATCTCACCCCCAGACGGATTGGGTGAGCTTGGAAAGAAGAAAAATACGGTGGTAATGCAACAGTAGATGATGCTGACCCAGTTGGCAGGGGTACCAAATCTTCCCAGGTGAAATTGCCCTCCTGGGGGAAGTTTGTCGCGTCCCACCATAAGGACGACCGCAATAGGAAGACCGTATGAGATTGTCAGTGCGATGGTGCTGACACTAAGGATGGCGTTTAGGACTGTCTCGGCGAAGAGAAACAGTACGCCGACCAGGGCGATTAGACCGCCTTGGAACCACAGAGCTCGGACTGGGGCTTTCCAGGTTGGGTCGACGTGGGATAGGTATCGGCTAAATGGCAGTCCGCCGTCGCGGGCGAAGCCCCAGGTCAGGCGAGATGCGGTGGTCAGGATACTGATACCCTGACCGAGACCGTTGCAGATAAAGAGAGCGATGAGCACAGCCGCTCCATTTCTTCCGACGGTTTCTTGAACGAGTTCCATGAATGGAAGGCCGCTCGGGGAGTCGATGACGGTCTTCACCTTTTGAATGCAGAAAAGACACACCATCATCAGAATGAAACCGCTAACTGCGCCCGAGAGGACTGCGAAGTATATCACTTTCGGGGCATTCTTGCGAGGCGCAGGGATTTCCTCTACCATGTGAATCACGGCATCGAAAGCTGTGAGACCGTAGGCGGCTTGCACTAAGCCAATGAACCAGACCACTCCATCCGGCCACCCAGTTTGGTTAATCCATTTGCCAAAGACAAATGATGCTGGTTGGTAGGAGAGATCTGACTTTGTTCCAACAGAGATCAGGAGAGCGAGGGAAAAGACAAAGAACAGTCCGAAGAACCACACTCCGACAAAGTTGTTCAGCCAGGGTAGGAACTTTTCTCGCCGACAGCCAACAACATTGATCAATGTAAGCGCAAAAACGCAGCCGATATAGACAACGAAGTTCAACCATCCTGTCGATGCACCAGTCCACTCAACATCGAACATGACTTTCATCCCCAGGATGAAATTGGTCATGAAAGCAACCTGTGAGGCAGCCAGAGTCCACCAGCCAAAGACATTAATCCAGGCACAGATATAGGATACGAATCTTCCCAAAGGAGTATCCCAAAGGCGATAGATCCAGTATGCCTGGCCTAATGCGGTAGGCATACTACTGCAGATTTCTCCTAGCGAAAGAGCCACGCATGTATTGCAGAATGCCACCAGGGCGAGACCCCATAGGATCGAGATTGGGCCACCATTGATGAGACCATCCGAAAGATCCTGTGCAAATGTTGACCATGTTCCTAGAACGCAAAAAGCCAACGCTAGCATGCTCCAGATGTTGAACTTCCGTTCAAGGCTCTGGCCGTGCCCAAATTCCGCCAGGTCGCATGCATCTTGGGTATCCTGATCGGTGGGTTTGAGAGTGGTATCGGTTTCCAAGTCCATATTTCTGCAAGGCGGCGAATTTAAGATGCGCGTGGGCTCATTCTCCGCAAGTATCGTATGATGGTCGTGAAGTTGGGTGGTGTGATGCTTGGTATGAATTCAGTGGACCGAAATGTTCGACCCCATAGCGACCCGGGGTTTTTTTGTGATTTCCTGGGGAACCCCACGCGTTTCGAGTGTGGGCTCTGGAGGGCATTGTCCTCGTGGGTACACCGAAGCTGGCCCACTTTAACTACCAGACCTTGGAAGTGGTCTGGGGATTAGGCGAAATATCTCGCGTCTTCTGCTGGATTTCCACCATGGTGATCTGCGCCATGGATGTTGGCGTAGGCTGAATATTCCTGGTTCGGAAGGTAGATCCGGATTTAAGGCGGTGGATGTTCGAATATGAAGTCATTCGGCAAGATGGTCCTCTCACGGCCCAGATCTCGGGGTTGAGAATGCTTGGTTTTGCGGAGCACGATAACTGTGTGATCCGATTTTATGACACATGGTTGCAGAATATGGTCCTAGGTCGGGGAAGGGACTGCCGACATTCCCCACGGGTAGTTTGAATAAGAAAGCCTAGCCGTTGGCTGAAGGGTTTACCCAATTTGCCGATGTCAGAGAAAGCCGAATGAACAGGGCCAATATCAGCGTGGGGCTCCAGGGCGGCCGATAGCGCTTGGGTGTACCTGCCCAAAACGGGTAAAACCGGCGCGGAGGCCTCAGGCCAAAAATCAAGAAATCCGACTTAAACGACTCGGGCCGATGGCAAAGAACGTGACTGTTGGAATTATTGCGAGGGAATTCAAGGCCCAATATGAAGCTTGGTTTTGCAAGTGGACCGGAAAGTCCTCCCTATAACGGATTAGATCGCGCTATTTATCGAGATTTGAGAATATTATCTGGCCAATCAGAGACCGCCATGGAACCTGTTCTATAGCTACATCGCCATATATGATTAGAATGAGGCCCAACGTCCCCCCGTCGCTTCAAACTTCCCCTACATTCACCATGCCTATCTCAAAACTTAAAAAGAAAGATCCTCGCCACCGGTCTCATAAAGGCTGCTGGACGTGCAAACGGAAACGGGTCCACTGTGACGAAACGAGACCCGGTTGTCAGCAGTGCTCCAAGCGCGGACTAGCATGCGAAGGATACGAGATTAGACTTCGCTGGGGCGCTGGTATCGCGTCTCGAGGTCGATATAACGGTGCTGAAAAACCGATCAAAGAGTCTATACCGCCTTATTCGAAACGAAGGTGGGATCTCAGAGGGAAATGCGAACAAAGGGATGGCGGTGATCAGCAAGGCCAGCCCGTCCTACTTCTTGAACAAAGTTTTACTCAAGGTATGCAGTATAAATCAAGGATTTGATCATGATTTGTGAATTTTTGTGGTTTTGCTGTGGAGACTCTCCAGACTTTATACCGTGCTGACCCCATGTATAGCCCAACCACTGAACCAACCTGTTGCTGAACGGGCAACAGTCAATATACTTAATGTACCTTTTGGACAAAGCCCGGAAGACTATATCGACATTAACAGACATTTTGAGCTTCCTGCATCACTGGCGAATGTGGAACGAGATTCCAGACTGTTCGAGGGGGTACAAGGACTAAATGCTGGTCAATATACGGATAATTTGTCTAGAGGATCCGCAATCATTGCTTGACTTGAAATGCAAGCCATAATGACATTTATCTCTACCGAACATACGAATTATATGAGTAGAATTCCAGAGCTTCTTTGTGCAGGCGTAAACCCCAAATCCTCATTGAATGTGGATCGAGATTCAGTAGGCTTGACGTAACCACCTCTTCGTCAAAAATCCCCAATTTCCAGCCATGCGTGGACATCAATTCGGCTTGAATGTGTTTATTAGTTTCCATGTTTCCAAGACTATCTGCATATTTGCCAGACTATATCACTCATATCTCGAGTTCGGATATCTAGAGGAACTAATTTATATTTTGTGAGCTTTTGAAGATCAATCGGGAAAGTCATCAGGGACCTCACATCCTGAAATGCAATGTCTTGACAATTAGCCCATGTGGATAGGCCAAATTTCAATTGTGGATAGAACCTTTGTCCTCAAAGGGCCAAAGAGACAAACCTTTCCCTCAGGACTTGGGCTTTCTGGGACAATATGCCAAAATTTGGCGGTTTGAACAGGAACTTCCTGCTCAAAGGCATGACGCTCAGAAAATGCAGATTCGTGTGAAGACCTTCTTATGGAGTAGAAGGGAGAAGGAAGGCTTTGGGGAAGAAGGAGAACCCAGATGGGAGGTATCTAATTTATGCTCTTACCTAAACCTTAGTATGTAAACACTATCCTTATTTATATATTAAGTTCCATATCCAAAGCCCTAGTGAAGGCATCGGAAGTATTGCATATTTTCAGCTACTCAAGACACGACCTTCAACATTAACGGGAAAATACTTTTTGGATCCGGAATCACCAGTACTCAGTTCGATCTATAGTACTCTATTTTCAAAAATGCCCCTGTATGAGATGTGTAAGATTCTTCTCTGAGCGGACCGTTTTCGACATGTTAATCTAAATCATGACTCATGACAAGGCCTGTCACTCTGTCCCGCTCTAGCGCCACTCCCTGGCCGAAGCGTCTGCCTTAACCTCTTTCTCTATCGGCAGATGAAATGCATCCATCGATTTGTCATCATGTATTTGCGTCACTACCAATTTCTTGGGGCGGCATCCGTGCAGCTTTTTTCGATCGATCGTATTGCGGGTATATTATTGGCTCGTCATTCTAGGGCCCGCATTTTAAACGCGTCAAGTACCCATGGACCCTCATACTCGGAGATCTTTGCGAAATTATGGATGCGCAATTAGAGGCTTATTAATTGTCCCGACTGGCCAAGTAAGGTAGTCGCACGAGCCCCGAAGGAATCACAGATTATCATGTTGCTTATAAATAAATAGAATCGATGTGCTTCTCGGAGACTTATCAAGGGATATTGTACAGGTACCAGATCATATAGACGGGAGCTGAATAATCTGACTAGCTATGACATTCCTGGCCCAGGAATTGAATTTCTTTACCTTCGATTATCAACCACGTTTGATTGGCGAGCGCTGGGATTCGATCAGAAAGTGGCTGAAGATGACGTGAGATAAGACGGAAAAATTCACGCGGGACTCCGTCGCTTCGTAAGTATATAAAGCCTTTTTTGTAGCCACAAGGCCTTTGTCTTTTAGATATTCGACAAGCTTATCATCTTCCATAAACATTATCACGCGGTCACAGAATTAACGAAACCATGACATCTCCCACCATTGATAAGTCGAAGCCGTATTTTCCTCTTGCTGGAGGCGCTGACGATGGCTGGTCTACGGAGGATGAAGCGACAGCCACATGCTTTTGTGGCGCAGTGCAACTGGCATTCGTAAGTATAGATTCCGAAATTGCTCTTATTTTTGCGCTACTCTAACGGCGGCTCTCACCTCCTAGCCAACTCATGGACCTGGCTACGTTGGCTCCTTTGTCTGTAACTGCTCTGACTGCCACAAACTTACGGCATCCATGCATGCGACCAACTTCACGGTCTATGACACGCACTTGAAACATCTACGTGGCCGCGACAACTTGAAGACATATAGCCAATCGCGCACTGTGTTTTTCAAAACTCCTGGCAAGGACAACACCATGACCAACTACTTCTGTTCCACTTGCGGTTCTCTTATGTACCGCGTCGGTGCAGCCTTTCCGGGCATGAGTATTCTGCGCGTTGGCAGCGTGGATGATTTCTCTTTGCACGAGACTAAATTAAGACCCACTATGGAGCAGTTTACCAAGGACCGTGTGGCCTGGAAGGCTCCTACGGAAGGTACTACGCAATTTGTGGAAGATGGTCTGCATGTACAGTAGAAGTTGGGGGTACAATTGCCTACTAGTGCGTATAGATAATCTATCAACCATCTAAGTCCTACTGTATCAATCTCTTTAAATATTCTCACTCTTCGCGACCTCCTCTAGGAAAGGAATGCCCCACCTAATAGCAGAAATCTTGTACGTAGAGTGGCCTAGGTAGTGTATATAGTATTTAGTGTTCTAGGTTACTCAGTAGGATTAATATATGTCCGCGCATGTATATAGGGGTACCATACCTAATCTCGATCATCATTTCTTCTTGGGGCCACCTCTAGGTCCTCTTTCTTATCTCCTACTACCCCCAGTTGCTAGGATTAGATCATGATCGCAGGTGATCCACTTGAAGACGCATTGTTGTGACAATCTTATGGTCTCTCATCACCATCGACATTCTTGGTCTCGATGGTGAACAGGCCACCACCGCAACATACACACCCCTAGTTGACAAGGAACAGGAATCAGATAATTATTTCATCCCACCGTCTTGCTTACTGCGACTGTTTGAAGGTGTTAAAGCAGGAAAATCAAAAGCGTTTCGCATATGCGTACATGCCCGAAGATGGGTTAAAGACTAAAACTAGAGTGAAGATGGCACAACAGCGTCGAAACATCTCGCTTTTCCATTCCAAGATATTTTAATCTAAGTCATCCAATCTGATTCTTATATACAAAAGTAACCCAACCCGAAAATGACAAACATATAGCTTAAAGCTTAGACTTCATGTTAACATGAATAGCCTTCAAGCTCGAATAAGCATCCAATCCAGCCTCACCCAGTTCCCGACCAATACCACTCTGCTTAACACCACCGAAAGGAATACGCCAATCACTGTCCTGGCTAGAGTTGATCCAGACCATACCAGCCTCAATGCGCTTGGCAACACGGTGAGCACGGGTAAGGTTGGTAGTGAAAACAGCACTTCCAAGGCCATATGTAGAATCGTTAGCCATCTGAACAGCATCTTCCTCAGTCTTGAAGCGGCAAATAACCGCGAAAGGACCGAAGACTTCTTCCTGGTAGATGCGCATGTTTGGCTTAACATCGGTGAAGACGGTAGGCTCAATGAAGAAGCCATTGCCAGCACCAGGGCCCTTGAAGGGCTTACCACCGCACTCGAGGGTAGCCTTTTCAGAGGTACCCACGTCAACGTAGGAAAGGATACGGTCATATTGAGCCTGAGTCACCTGGGGACCCTGGAATGTGTTCTCATCGAATGGATCGCCGACCTTGGAGACCTTCTTGATCTGGGCCTTGAAGGCTGCGACAAAGCGGTCGTAGATCTCATCTTGGACTAGGATGCGAGATGTAGCTGTGCAGATCTGGCCCTGGTTGTACATGATACCGATGTGTGCCCATTCCACTGCTTGCTCAAGATCTGCGTCGTTGAAGACCATAAGAGGACTCTTTCCGCCGGTTTCGAGGGTGATGTTTTTCAGGTTCACGCTGGCCATCTTCATGATCTGCTTGGCGGTGGCGGTACTTCCGGTGAAGGCGATCTTGTCCACATCCATGTGCGAGGCGAGGGTGGCACCGGCAACAGCACCGTGGCCGTTGACGATGTTCACGACACCGGGAGGGAATCCGGCTTCGACGATAAGGTTGGCGAGGAAGAGGATGGACAATGGGGTCTGCTCAGCGGGCTTCAGGATAACAGCGTTACCACAGGCCAGAGCAGGACCGAGCTTCCAAGCTGCCATGGAGAGAGGGAAGTTCCATCTAGAAAGATTTAGTCAGGGATTGACTTCGGATACCCCGAAATGAGAACTCACGGGATGATCTGGCCACAAACACCCACTGGCTGGCGCACGGTGTAGGCGAACTTGTCCACGGTGGTATCAATAACCTGTCCAAATACCTTATCCGCATATCCACCATAGTAGCGGATAGTCTCGGCGGTCTCGGTCATATCATCGTTCAACGAAACCTGGTATGGCTTTCCGTTGTCGCAAGTCTCAATAGTAGCCAGAGTCTCCTTGTTATCATCGATGAGCTGAGCGAGACGGTTCATCAACTTGCCACGGTCGAGACCCGACATGTCCCGCCAGCTGGGATGGTTCAGCGCGGCACGCGCAGCCTTGACAGCGGTGTTAATATCCTCAGCTGTACCGGCATACACGGATGTGATCTCTTTGGCGGTGCTACGAAAAGAATGTCAGTCAAGTCCCAAAATTGAAGCTGTACAAAAAAAAAAGCTAAGTCCACTTACGCCGGGTTGATGCTGGCAATCTTCGCGCCATCTGAGGACTTCACCCATTTGTTGTTGATGAACAGCCCAATGGGCTGGGTCCAGGTGCGACCATTAGGTGCGGTACATTGAACTGTTAATGAAGACATAGTGTAGAACGACTTTTTACCAATATGGGAGAGTCGAAAGCAACGAGTATTAAGTCAAGTACAGCCGGAGTCTTAAGTCCAAGCGGAGCTGGAGCTACGTTATCGTGCATGATTTAGATAACACTTTCGGGTCGACCTACCGAAAGAGGAAGGCGGATGAGTCCCGCTTAAACTCTGGAGAAGCAATGTAGTCGCCCCACACTCCAGATTGATCTCAGATTATGTAAGAGATGCAAATCATGGTATTCGAGGCGCTAACCCTAAACAGGTAGGTCCACGCCTTGCCCCAGGACTTATCATTATCTCAGATAGAGAGAGACACTAATGAATTGTTCTAAAGGTGGCAAATATGCACGACGAGCTTATCTTGTTTAAATTTTCAAGCTATACTAATATGCAAAACTCGATCTTATATACGAAAGTGGTACTGTCAGTGGTAGAAGGTGGTACATAAGCAAGTGGCAACGATTTCTCACGTGGCTCCCCGCGATAAAGATAAGCTTGAAAGTCATGACACATGACACACGTGTCGCAGAGAAAGACCAAAGTCTCTAGGTTTAAGTTGCCCGTTCGGTGAAGGTAGATGTGCCAGGATGCTTGTTCGGGGGCTGCACTCAAGTCCGGGGGTAAGCCGGTGGTCTGATTGGTGCAATTTTCCGTTGTCAAAAGACTTTACGCAAAAGATATTACAGGCCAATGCACGTTCAACGGGATCCCGTAGACCTTCTCCAGGCTTTCGCCAGAAACAGCAAACCACGGGAGGCGCTTAGTCGGGTAGAGTCGTGATCCACGCTATCTGGCCCAGACAACGTCCTGACTGCCTAATTGGGAATGTCCATGCGGATTTCTATCCTATCCATCTGATAAAAGCGGATACAGACTATATAAGGCCATGGAAGGAAGGCCTTTGAGATTTTGTTACAGCTTCATCAAGTCAATCTTTGATACCCAATTTTCACAATGGCGTCTGCCCCCGATACCACTTCCATCCCGGGTTATACCATCTTCCGGGAGGGAGACTATGACAGTGTTGCTGCACATGCCATGCTCCCGCAGGGAACCCCCCACCCGCTAGGTACGTGCGATAAGCCAAAAAAAAAAAAAACGACCCTTGTGCATAATCTGCACCACACCCCTCAACAGACACTGATTTGAATTGTGAAATAGACCAGCTTTCCATTAAGGAAATTCCTTTGGCTGCCAAGCTCATCCGCGAATATGCCAGCCCCAAGACCATCAAGTTCAACTGCCTCACATTGCGCGAGCCCCCCAAGGCCGAGTACCAGGCCTTCCGCGCTGGAAAGATCCCTGCCCCCGATCGCCGCTGTTTCGCCATTATCCTTGAGCGCGAGACCAGCGCCGTCGCTGAGGTTGTCGTCAACCTTGTCACTGGCAAGGTCGAGTTGTGGAAGCAGGTGACCGAGGTCATGCCCACTCTTACCCTCGAGGATTTGGATATTATGGAGCGCATCTCTCGCAAGGATTCCCGTGTCATCCGTGCCTGTGCCGATCTCGGTATCACCGATATGTCCAAGGTCTTCATTGATGCCTGGGCCATTGGTATTGATGAGCGCTGGGGCTTCGAGCACCGTCTGCAGCAGGGTCTCGCCTACTACCGCACCTCCGAATTCGACAACCAATATGCCCACCCATTGGACTTCACAATTGTGGCCGATACCGAGAAGGAGGAGGTCCTCAGTGTTGACATTCGCTTGGTGAACGGTGAGCGCACCGCTGTGCCTCTCACCGAGCACAACTACCTTCCCCAGTACATTGGCGACAAGTACAACCACGACCGCCTCAAGCCCATCGACATCACCCAGCCCCAGGGTGTCTCTTTCAAGGTCCGCGGCAATGAGCTCTCCTGGGCCAACTTCAAGATGCACATCGGTTTCAACTACCGCGAGGGTATCGTCATCTCCGACGTCCGCACCCACGACATGTACGAGGACCGCGAGCGCACCCTCTTCAACCGTATCAGTGTCGTCGAGATGGTCGTTCCCTACGGTGCCCCCGAGGGACCCCACCACAAGAAGCACGCCTTCGATGTCGGCGAGTACGGTACCGGTCTCATGACCAACTCCCTCAAGCTGGGTTGTGATTGCAAGGGAGCCATCCACTACATGGACGGAATCATGTCTACCGCCAACGGTGAAGCCGCCGTTATCAAGAACGCTATCTGCATTCACGAGGAGGACAACGGCCTCCTATACAAGCACACCGACTACCGTGACGGCACGGTCATCTCAGCCCGCGACCGCAAGCTCATCGTCTCTCAAATCATCACAGCCGCAAACTACGAGTACGGCTTCTACCACACCTTCACCCTCGACGGAACCTACAAGCTCGAGATGAAGCTCACCGGTATGCTGAACACCTACTGCCTCCACCCCACCGAGGAGGCCGCTCCCTTCGGAACCCAGGTTGCTCCTCAAATCACCGCCCACAACCACCAGCACATCTTCTCCCTCCGTATTGACCCCGAAATCGACGGCCCCAACAACTCCGTCGTCCAAAACGACGCTGTCTCCTCCGAGGCCGCCGTCGGCTCCCCTGAGAACCCTTACGGAAACGCCTTCTACTCCAAGAAGACTCCCCTCCGCACAGCCCTCGAGGGCGCAGCAGAATACTGCTACGAGACAAACCGTACTTGGGACATCATCAACCCCAACCGCATGAACAAGATCGCCAAGAAGCCCGTCGGCTACAAGATCATCAACACATCCTGCCCTCCCCTCCTCGCCAAGCCCGGCAGCACAGTCTACAACCGTGCCGCCTTCGCCCGGAAACCTCTCTGGGTCACTCCCTACAAGGACTACGAGCTCTTCCCTGCTGGTGACTACGTCTGCCAGTCTACCGGCGAGGAGAACCACCCCCACAACTCCACAATCTTGGACTGGGCCAACCGGAACGAGAGCATCGACAACACCGATATTGTCTGCTACCTGCAGTTCGGTCTGACACATTTCCCTCGCACGGAGGATTTCCCTGTTATGCCTGCTGAGCCTGTTAGCATTATGCTCCGTGCTTCCAATTTCCACGAGAAGAACCCTGGTCTCTGGGTTCCTCCTTCTGCTATCTGTGTTGATACCCAGTCTAAAAATGCTTTCCCTGCGTCTTGTTGTGCGGCTAATGCCCCAGCTAGCTCGTCGAGACTGTAAATGCCCTGGTGATGAAAATTGTTATTGATATGATTGCATATATGTAAATAGGCTTTTCTTTGAATTCATTTGATACACTTCATTTTACTCCTTCTGTACATCCACATTCAAGTAGACGGCATGGTAACCTGCATCAGAGCTCAAGTGCTGGTATCGGAAAAGAAAGACCGGAATACGAATGAAATATTTTGGGTATCGAGTCGCAAACCTACACAATACAACCAAGAAGACCAAGACCAAAGCTTATCCGGAATAAGCATCCCAACCCCACACCCTAAAATCCCATACATATATTATCATCACAACTCCTTCTCAGCCTCATTAATATCACCCTCCTGCTCAACTCCAGTCAAAAAGAAATCAAGCTCACTAGGCCCACCCTGCGAGTTTTCATTCTCAGCCAACTGCTCCAACAAACTAAGAAACGGATCCTTCTCCAAACTACCCGTTTCACTACCAGCAGTATGCGAACCAGACGTCTGTGATTGTGCACCAGGCGTCAGGGCCGTAGTACCATTCATATTTGGATTTGGTGCGTCAAAGGGAAAGGTAGCATATTGTGGATTTGAGGGTGGTGTTGGGGCTACTAGGCTTGGATCCGTTAGGAAGGCTGGCGGTGAGAGACCGAATGCTGATGGGGAGAAGGGGAGGGCGAGGTGGCTGTTGTCTGTCAGGGACAGGTCTGTTGTTGATTGGACAGGGAAGATCGAGGAGAGAGAGGGAGATGGATGGGATTGGGATTGTGGTTGGTGGAATTGGAGGGCTGGGGAGAGGGTTGGTTGGGGTTGGATTTTCGGTATTGAGTTATGTCTTTCGGAGTCGGGGGTTTCGTTTTTTTGGAATGGGGGTGTTGGTCTGTCAGGGTAGAATCCTGGGTTTTGGAATGATGGGGGTGCCATTGGACGTTGGTAGTAGTTTTCTTGACGGTCCATGTTTGAGGCACTAGTTTTGATTCCATTAGTGTGAAGCAGAGAATAAGGAGATGGGGATTATATTTACCTTGGGCGTAGCTCGTCCCCGGTATCTAGTAATCGAACATGTGCTCCATCCACTGTCAAGCCCGGATATCTGTCGAGGAAATCCTCGAGATGGAACACAGGTGAAAAGCGCATTGGGCTGCTTGCGAGATTGCGCACCAGCTCGGCGTGACAGGTATAGATGGTTTGAAGCAGTTCGCGTTGATGTTGCACTCCTGCCCAAGCGGTTCGCAGCCAAGTCAATTGGTGCATCTCACGAGTCAGAAACTCGGCACTGGATGAGAAGACCTCGCCTTCACGACCTTTATAGTGCACACCGTGAACATGAACAGTGCCCGCCGTACAAACACAATAACCGACGAAGGCAGGCCACTCGACAAGTGGAGAATTACGGCCCAACTCAACGAGCTCGGCGATGGCGTTCGAGTGGGAGAAACATAAGTTTGTAGCCTCGATCTGCCAAGATTGGTGTTGACCAGTCCCTCTTAGCTCCACTAGGTCGATGGGCAAGAATGGACGATACAGCAGACAGTGGACCAGATGATAAATCAACTTGCTGAGTAGTAGCGTGGTACTCTCGCGATGGCCAAATAATGTCTCAATCGATGCAAATACATCCTGTGTCCCTGCGGCCCATATATCCAACTCCTGTCGAATCTTGGACAAGTTCGAAAGAGCATGCCAAGGGAAATGGGAGTCACCCTTGACTCCACCAGCAGCCAAATACCGGTTTGTCACCCCCAGAATTCGGGTAATATCAATGAGCAACGACGCAGCACTCGGAGACTTTCGGCGCGAGTCTGCGGAATATTGAATGTTGGGACCAACATGGAATAACTCTCCTTCCATGTTCAGACCCGCCGCATGGGGAGACCATGAAGGTAGGCGTAAGACGATGGAGTGGTCTGAGATGAGGCACGGACGACGTGATCCACAGACAATAAAGCGATCCATAAGATATACTGCCCAAAATAGTCGGCGCCTCATCTCACGCTCCTGTAGCGTTAGGCTGGCTTTGGATGGCACTTCGCGCAGCAAATCCAAAGCGACTACCATAGCCACGCAGCTTGCTATTTGACCATTAGCCAAGGCCAGGTCATCAAAATTAAGATAGTACGTACTAAATGTCATATATGCTTTCTTTCCCATTCCATAGGCAAAGAAAGCCTGCGATAGTAAAAGTAGGGTCTGCAAGGCTTCGACTGTCGGGTTATCCACATCAACCATCCGGCGCGCTTGTAAAGCAGCGTCCAAGCCCATGTGTAAGGACTGTTCCGGTTGACCAACCGTATGTGTATACCTAACGCGCATTAGTGTCCTGTTGTCCTACAGTGGCAAGTCAGCATACCTCAACGTCATGGCCGAGATAGCCATAGCCAAAGGTGGCGAGAGCTGATTTGATTGATGGCGCTGTCGCGTACTAGGCTCATCCAGGATGAAAAATGGCTTTCCATGTAATCGTGCGAAAAAGGTGTCCAACAGCATTTCAGATAACACGCCATTCTGTGTCGGGGGTGGCTGGGAAAAGTTGAGCGACGAGCCATGTACTCCCGACCTCGGGAACTGCTCTGTCTGCGATATAGGAGTGGAAATTGACGGTCGCGACTCCCCGGTTGGATATGGCGAGAAAGCCGAGGCATCAATGGTATTGCGACGGCCATTTGGCTGGCTGAGCGGGAGCTCCTCCGGTTTCTGATCCGGGGAGGTAGGCGAGATGGGATTCTTTTCATCCTGGAGTCTTTTTTCGAGACCATCGACGCGCTTCAGTAGGGCTTCCAGCACATCTGTTTTGGGGCCGCGCTTTTTCGGGATGGCATCTGCAGAGACGATCAGATGGTTGGGATCGGCGGGCCGGGGCTCCACGACTCACCATAAACGCAGGCACTTTGAAAGACCTTGCAGGCCTCGCAGCTCGGTCGCAGACGATTGCATTTGATCTGTGATAGTTTGATGGTTTGTCAGACAGTATTCCGAGGCTATTGAAGATTATTTGAAGGGTTGAATGCGCCCACCTTTCGTTTGCGACAAGATTTGCAGTTCATTGCCTCGCGCGGTTCGATTGTCGCGCGGCGAGGCATAAGCCGGTCGATGCTGACCTGAGGGCGAGACATGGCCACATTTGGGGAGGATGGAAAAGGAAGGATTAACTGAAGAATAACATGGAAGACATGGGCGAAAATCTAATCCTAATTGAGGGGGAACAGGGGCGAGGGAAAGGTTGTGGAGAAAGGGAAAATGCGGAGAAGGTGGCAGCCAAAGGTACAGAGTGCCGCCGGAGTTATTGTTCCACACCTGACTTTTACCTAGGGGGAACTAAGTAATTTAACTTCCTTGAATCCGTTTCAGTTTATAGCTAGTTTCACTTAGTCCTTGATTTCTCTTCAGCATAGTCTACCCTGTGTTGCGTCCTTAATCTATTTCCTGGTACTAGACCGTCGGGGATCATTACCCGTTTGTTCTTCCCCGCCGTTAGGGTTCGGCACTCGCGATCCTACAATTACCTCGAACCTATACCAGTGTTCCCCTAAATCCTAAAATTCTAAAATCCTGAAAAACCTCAGACCCTTTTCCCCACAAAATAATCCGAAGCGATTTACCCAAAACCTCATTCTGCACGACCAGATCGGGGATGAAGAACGTCTAAGCGCCCGGCGGGGGATTTCATGCAAGTAATTCCCCTTATGTACGAGTTCCGATCGACGCCCACGGCTACTGTTTTCGATACGGAGGTTTGCCAGACTGAGAGTGTAGAACTCGATTCGAAAATTCTATTCTATAATTCCTAAGTTCCGAGGTTCTATGACCTGCAGAAATGCATTCGCAAAACAAGCATTTATCCAACCGAAGGGCTGCACATCTGCACGTATGACTGTAGTGTCAGCCACGTTCCCAGTTGGGAAAAGTATATACAAAGTACCCGACGCTCTAATGCTTCTCATCACGTCATTCAGCTAAGACACGGCCACTCTTCACAAACTCAGCCATCTCTCGCGCTCGACCCTGCATCCCCTCTAACCCCTCCACCACTCCATTCCGATCATTCACCGGTCGTTCCTGGCTAACCTTGAAACGGCCCTCGATCCGGGTGATCTCAATCCGCATCCCGACAATATTCTTTTTCAGTGTCGCGATGTACTCCTTGGGTGCATTGGCTATTTTCCACGGAGTGTGTTCACCAGTGGTCGGGTTACCTCCCTCATTACCATCTTGGAATCCCATAACCCCTTCCTCGCCTAATCGGGCAAGGTCAGTCAACTGCTGATGCAGAAACTCGCCCGTACCCTCATCTTTCGCGTCATGGTAGATATGTGCGCGCCCGTAGACCTGTACAGCAGCGTAATTCCACGTCGGCGCAACCTTTCCACCCACTTTGCCCTGCGTGTAGAAATTCGGTGTGATATAGTGGTCCACCGGACTAGTAAAAACAATCATGACTTCCTCCGAAAGTATATCGCCCCCGCCATTCTTTTCACTCTCTGCGGGGGGTTGGGCACGGGATTCCGTGACGGCTTCGACTATGGCTTTGCTTTGGGGATTCACTCGGGCAATATGTCCCCGCATTGTGCCAAGGAAAGGTGCATTGTTCTCTGCGCTGGTTGGCGGTTTGCTATCCAGAACCCATGGGATATGGCTGCATTGGAGTGTCGGGTGGTTCTCCGATGGGAGGGAAGTGGTCAGGACGCCGAGGGGGTGGGCGCGGATAAAGGCGTGTAGGGTTCGGAGGTCCCGCACGGCATGATCGGGGCGTAGATGCATGACTGATGGCTTGCATCTATACGTATACGACAAGTGCAAGGGCGCACTCGTGGAGGAAATGAGGGGTACCCCGGATTTGCTGATAAGGCTTATCGGAGATGGAAGGTTCATGAATTCAATGTGTGGACAAGGATCTCGCGTGTACGAATATCTACATGTACAGCACCATACAGAAAACCACTTGGTAAGGGTTCAACTTATGAAAATTGATTTGAGTTCATTCCTCCAAACTCCAAACAAGACCGAGGCCAACGTCTATTGCATGGCCATCGCTCCAGCAATATAAAAGTATATAACCGAAAACAAAACAATCCTGCCAATACCAGTGCTAAGCTACCTAGGACTAGAACAGAGAGCGCCCAGACGCCATGCGTACAAAGTCAAACGGCACGTTCTGCCCAACAAGCAACCGCAAAGTCTCAACAGTAGTCCAAGCGCTAACATCCTCTGACCCATAGGCAGTCCACCCAGCACTGGTAGCTACAGCAAGCGGATCACCCTTCCTCGACCCAGTAGTCAAATCTAGATAGACCTTTCCGCGAGTGGTAGTGGGTGATGACCGACCGTTACTACGATAGTGGCGCAGAAGGGGCTGAACCAAGAGGGATTTCTCTGGTGGGAGGGCCGAGACGATGACAAAGGGTTGCTCAACCAATTTCACAGATTGGATTGACGTAAAAGGTTCCAGGCCAGCGGCTAACGGACCAGAGGCTTTAAATCCGACGGTATAGATGGTCCCGACTTCGAGATTGCGGAGTGCAAAGATAGCGGCTGATGCATCGGTCTCGGATCCCGATAGAATGATTGCGGCTCGGCCGCGGTATGCAGAGGGAACGTGGTCTCGTGTTAAAGTTGCGCGAATACCTTTCCAAGCGGTGTTCTCGCCTAGGAAACGGGCTGCACCGTTTAATGGCCTATCTCCGGCTGTGTTCATGGCGATGGTGTCGACCAGGCCGATCGCACGCGCCGCGTCACTAACGGCTGGAATATAGGTCGTTGAGCTAGGGATTGGTGGGTTGACAGATGCACCACCGAACTGGGGCTGCATAATCACAGCCTCCATTGAGCCCTTGGGCCCGCGATCGATGGAGTTGAATGAGTGCGGCAAGCCTAGCTCGTTGAGACATTTCTCCATGAACATCGAATGGGGCGTCGCGCGGAATGAGCCGATAGCGTAGAAGTCGCGTTTCGGCAGTTGGCCCATGATGTGCAGGGCCTCGTTGATCTCAGCTGCTGTTAACTGGCCTGGAGCTGCGATCATAGGGAGAAGAGGGTGGGTGATTGGAGAGAAAACAGTGTTAAGGGCACGAGAGAGTTGGCCCAGTTGACCCATGTTCACGGCTGATAACAATGGGCCTACCCCACGATTTTTGATGGTAGAACGGAAGTATTCCAGCTCGTAATTTTCTTCCATTGTCGAGACCATGGCGATCATCTTGACGATGTCGGCGTACTTGGTGCTCTCGTCAAAGATGCGCTGAGCCTCGGGAGATGTCCACTTCCACTTTCCTGAGAAATCGTGGAAAGCCGACATAATGGTACTATGTCCTTTGACTTGGGCTAGTCGTCTTCTGATATCCTCTGGCAACCACAGTTCCACGTCGACATACTCGACACCCCACTGAATCGCTCGTCGCAGATACTTGTAAAACAGCCAGGGGTCATCCATGGGAAACTTTCCATTTTCCTTAGTACATCGCGTAGTAAAGATAATGGGTAATTCCGTATGCTGTCGAAGCAACATCAGTTGCTGGCCCACATATCTAAGACTCGGCACTGATCTCGCTCCAGTTCCAGGCTCAACCAACAAATCCACACGAATCTCCACCGCATCCGAGCCAACAGAAAGAATATCCAAATTCGGTAGCGCGGCATGTACATCCGGGAAGGTCGTCGAAATGAAATTCGTCCGGGTCTTAGTGCGAAGGTCCTCATGCGGTCTCGTCTGGCCCAAGATCAACGACAAAAAGCGAGTTAGATCCCGTCGCAGGAACGCGCTTTTCGAGTACAGGAACTCATAGTCGCATGTTTCTGACAGTTGATCCTCCGGCGCGGATCCATCTTCCACGCAGTGGGTGTTTATTATTACGAGCGACGACCTGTCACACCCTTCCAGACTGCGGTGTAGGTTTTGCGCCCAAACTCCGACCACGACTACATCGCCGACCCTGTTCAGTGTGGCCAGAGATGTCTCTGTAGTCCATGGTTTCCCAAGCACTTCCGCAACCATATGCACAATATGTTCTTGATTCGGTCCGAACACAATCACAATGGTACTCGTCGGAGGCCGGGAGGGTGACGCCGCGGTTCCATTGGTGTGAGTTGCCGGAGGCGCAGGAGGATCGACTAAGGTGGAAATGTTGAGGGTGGAAGTAGCAGCATTGTTGTTTGTAGGAGGGCCAGGGTGTGGCAAGGAGACGACAGCATTCTCGTCAAGCAACGGAGTCGCCATGGGCGGCAGGGCTGTGGGCATCATCTCATAGCAGACACAAGTATGTTCATACTTAGGTTATGAAACCCGCCTTGAACCAGATGTGGAAGAACGTTCGAGGCTGCAAATAATGTCGGTGTCACGGTATCAAGGTCTTAGGGGTCGTGAGAGCTTTCCCCAAGCCACGCGAAACCGGCTTTAATTTTGGATAGTTGGGATTCCACGAAAGGGGGAAATGAAGCACGGATATCGAAGAGAAGGTAGCATCCGCGTCGCATGAGCCAAACGAATTTTGAGCCTAGGGGCAAGGTTAAGGCGCGCGGAGTTCAACCGATGTCAATTTCCAGTCAATTCCATTCGGCCGCACGGTAGATGGATAGAGTTTAATACGGGGCAGGCGGCAAAAATGGCCATGTACCCACGGCATCGTAGTGCGACATTAGATGGAAGAAATCGAGTTGCTAATGCACAATGCGAGGATCCATCCGGGGCGCGGGGGAGAATTGGACGGGGATGCATTTCTCCGCCAATCAGCGATAAGATTGATAGCGGTCGGAGAGCTAGCCGTGGATATGAACGGCTTTTAGTTACTAGCAGAGGTGGCAGCCTCTAATTCACGGACTTAAGCATTGTGCATTTATTAAAGCATTGTAAAACTTTCTTCACAAAGGATGATCAGCTTTTAGTACTACCTGGGGCCCGGATTCCTAAATATGCATAATTCTTGGCATACTTCCTCGAACAAGGCAGTAGACACATCTACAACCTGATACGGGGAAAATCTCCGTCTACGAAGAAGATCCTCCTATGTGGAGCCAATGACTCCGGGGTTAACGACTGGATAAGATATGGGGCGGAAATTGACCTAGAAATGCTTGGTGCTTAGTGGTCCCTCACATAGTTGCCCAGATTGGCCGACTGCCGATAGGAGACCTTCCAACAGGCTAAAAGGTAACATTTCTTTGCTTGACCGGTTACATCTAGACTACCTCGGTTTAGGCTATAGCAACCCGAGGAAACCAAAGACAGGACTTCAAAAACCAATGGTATATTCAGCATCCAGTTCATATTCACAGGTCAAGTACATCATTAAACATTCAAGCACGGAAATTGGCATTCTTCGTGTCAATATCCACCCGATGACCATGATTCGAAATGACCAGGTCAACGTATCATAGCACAACATTGAAAAATGGAAACAATCGTCACACTGTACTTCAAACAGAAACGAGGGGAAAGAATACCAACCGAATCAAAGGGTATTGGATATGAACCTTAACAAGAAAAAAAAACATGTAGGAAGGAAATTGCCCACGAAATCAAACGATGTATCGCAAATAATGAAATCAGCCTAGATTTCGTCTTTTGTTTTGTTCAATCCACCGGGCATCAAGCCAAGAGAAACACTATGTACGAGAAAGATGACTGGGGGAATAAACTGCGTTCTATCAACAAGACAAGGTGGTAGTTGCCCCAGCGGGAATTGCGTCAGAGCACAGATGAGGGAGATAAGCTTCAAGGTTTGATCGGGAGCATGTGTGACCAGTACCAGTGAAAAGATCACCGATGTTATTCGGCCTGGTCCTGCAGAAAGCCTGCAAGAGCAACAAAAAAAACAGCAAACAGAAGGCAGGGGTAGTGGAGCTGGCTCAAACGAGATACGAGAGAATAAGGGTGAAAAGGTTCAGCCCGGCCAGCGGTCTGTCTTTCCCGGTTTGCATCACCGTCCATATAGCGATGATTGGTACCGTCCATGCATTGCCAATCGCTTGGGCAAACACGGGCGAGACTCGCCCTCGGGGAAGTCGAGTCCGAGCCGAAAGCCGGATTTGTTTCAGGCAACGGAGGCCAGGTTGGAGGAGATGCAGGAGGGAGGGGGCCGCACGCGGCTACAGGTAGTATGTCCGGACGATCTCTGAAGAATTCACACCAATTAACTGGACGGGGTGATCGCTAATCCATTCATGAGCTTAGGCAGTGGCTTCCTACGGGCAGTATTTGCCGTCTTAGAAACCCGAGGGGCCCCGTGAATCATGCGGGGCTCTGTCATCAGACTTGTGTCCAATTTTGCCGGTGCTATTAAAAGATTGTTAACTTAACGGTAGGTAGGAAACAACGGCTAGGCCTACTCACCTCGAGTGCTGATGCGAGTGTAATCTTGTGAGAGATTCTGCTGGCTGCGGCTGGGAGCGAAGAAGGTTGCGTTCGCAGTCCGCCATAAGTGGTTGGAGGTGTCAGACAAGAAATCTGTCATAGAACGGCCGGAGAAGATTGATGTCCGGCCACGGTTGCGTTTGGACAGGACAATCTCATCGAACAGGGCCATCTTCGAATCCTTAGTCTTGGGATTTGTGCGTTCACGCTCACTGATGAATTCGTTGAATCCTAAATTGATGATATGAGCTATTGTCACCGGACCAGATTAAAGGCCATCGCTTACCTTGAGTTTGCTGGAGAACTGCGATATACTCAGCATGCTCAGTTGGAAGGCTCTTCATGAAAGCATCCATGTTGAAATTGTAATACATGCCAGCTTTCTTCTTGTCGCCACTGGAAGGCACAAGATACTTCTTGTAAGTATAAAATAAACTGGCAAAGCATCTCACGAATGCAGCGCGAACTTGATCAGCGTGGAAAGCTGCATCGCACACCAGGCAGACCTGAGAGGCACAGCGGTTGTGGACGATCATCTTGCACGAAGCACATTTATACATCCCCTCATCGGCTCGCTCGTCACAGATGGCACAGACGATCTTCTCGTCAAATGGCTGAATCTGGAACAAGTGGCCTTCAATCCAGCAAGTGCCTTCGGAATTGCCCACTGGTTGAATGGTAGCCTGCGGGACAATAGTGGAGGCGGCAATGGTGGATTGGGCGTACACCGAGGGGGCATAAGTGGATCCTGTGCCATATTCCGTGTTCAAAGTCGTGACTGACAGGTTAGATGTATGTCCTAGGAATGGAGCACTCGGACGCCGGTTCATGCCGAACGAGGAACTTCTGCGAGACGCAGCATCGAAGTGACCCGAACGCTTCTCCCGCAGCGAAGCTTGCAGAGCCATACCAGAATCATTCCGTGAAGATGGGGTAGGAGGGGGTGGAGGGAAGTGACCCGAGGTTGGAGAACTCTCTCGCGGAGAGGGTGGGGAGGTAGCAACTCTGGAGCCCGCACTAGTTCCATGACGATCGGAGCTCTTTGAAGAATAGCCTCGAGAAGATGCTTGCTCGTGACGCGCGTGAAGGAAGGCATTGAAGATAGGTGGGTGATAAGAGTTGGGAACCACGGCGGCGGAGCCGAATGCGCTTGAATTGAGGCCCACATACTTGGCAAGGTTGGTCGCCGGTGCTTTGGAGTTGTAGGTGGCAGGAGTCTCTGTCAAGAAAGAGTCCCAGGGGTATGTCTCAATCGCGTATGCCGGAGGTCCAGTTGGAACACCACATCGACTATGATGAGGAGCGGCCAGTTGCAGAAGTGAGAGGAGTTTCCTGCGCTGGTGGCGAGGGAGTGGGGTGGGGCGAATAGTACTCTCAATCATGTCGTTATCCAGATCCACCAGGACAAAGTCGTCGGTTGGTAATTCAACCTTCTCATAGCGGCGTTCAATACCGATAATGTAGGGGCAAGGTGCTTCGATAGCTTGGATCAAACGTGCCGGTAGGACTGGAATGAGCACACCGGTCCATTGCAGTGGGAACAGAAGGTCAACCAATGCTCTTGTCGCAAGGTAGAGCATGGAAGTATGCGAGGACAAGAAAATGATCCGAGATTCCGTGAGGGCATACTCGAACAGGATCATGATATTGGGGACCGATAAGGTTCGGAATAAGGCGTAAAGATCAGTATTGCGTGATCCTGGAAGTTCATTGGGCGCTTCTTTCCGGGCGAAGAGGCGCAGCTCTCGTATTGCAAGCTCCACCTGTGTCTTTGAGGACACCGGACAGAATGCCTCTGTGCAAAGATTCATCACATAACGCTCCAAGGGTTGCCAGACACCCATACGGGGAGAACTAGGAGGAACACGCTGGACGGAATTCTCTGTCATTGGCACAACAATTGCTTTCAACCATTCTTTCCAGAAAGTGGTCATTGTGCTCTCTCGGCCAAGAATACCGTATGCCCGGGGAATCCAGAATCCAGTATCGCCATCAGTGAGGCCCTCAATCTTCGAGGCTGCACCATGTCGAACCGGACGCAAGAGGTCTGTCATGAGACCAATCTTCTCCTCAACCGCACTGATCTCATCCTCGAGTTGCTCACGGGATTCGGAGCCCGAAGGAACATTCGGTAATTGGGCAAGAAGCTGTGACAGCTTTGCCCGCTCGGAAGCCAATCTTTCTCCCAAACTCGCAGCCAATTCCCGCTCTTCATCCGTCATGTTGTCCTTGCGCCATTCCTCGCAGCGCTTTTCAAGCTCATCCGCAGCTTGAGAGTTTAGAGGAATCCAGATGATCACGCAAATCGCATGAAGCTTGGAGCCATTATCCGTTGTCATGGCAAATCCGTGCCAAGTCGATCGGGGTCGTTCATCAGAAGAAACGATGTTGATATCATTCGGAAAAGCAAACATAGGAACGTAATCTGGGAAGTTTCCACGCTGCTTCAGCTCTTCGGACATATTGCGGGTGGGGTAACGGTCGAGTAGAACGGGCTCAAATCGGCGCTTTAACGGATGCATGGAGGGCGAGAATTCGAGAGGTTGAGGCACAGGAATGACCGAGTTATAGTTACTGAGTCGTCGCGACGTTCGCACCGAAGCTGTAGACGAGTTCATTGTTAGCAATGCACCAGAACACCAGTCTCCCACGCCAAGCTGCTGGCGAACAGAATTCCCTTACCATGTCGAGCAATGGACGGCTGTCTTTTCATGCTGTTCATATCCCGGAAAGCCATGTGTCGTCGAACACTCCCGATACCGGATCTAAGGAGACCGGGCGACCCTTGAGGTGAATCTTCCGAAACAATCTTTTGAGTCCGCACCCGGGATCGAGGACGAGTATTCTGTGTAATGGCGCCGGCGCTCACATTCAAATCCGTCAAAAAGGTATCTCTCTCCGACGCGAATTTAACCAATGCTTGGTCGAAATCGAAATCCTCGGAAAACAGCGCGGAGGCACGCAACGGCGACGACGCGCCCTTAACCGTCATACTACTGCGGTTGCTGTTCGCGCCATTGGTTTGCCCCGAGTCCCGGGAAACAGTGGACAGCCGCTGTTGAGACACGCGACGGCTCGTATTCGCACCCATGTACAAAGTCGAGACGGGCCGGGAAGTACCATCCGCGGGATCCTCTGCCTCGGCATCCGCATCTTCCTGGATGGCATCGGCGAGGGCCGGCCCCGGGGATGCAGCGCCATTGATACGATATTCCTCGCCCAACCGCCTATATGTGTCGAAGACCTCGGATCCGTCCAGACCAGCAATCCAAAAGTAATCGGCCAGAGGGGCGCCCTCTAAGGAGCTTGTTGAAGACATAGTGCAGTCTTGTTAAACCAATTACCCTGGTCAATATTCCACCGGAAAACCCTCTCTCTTGTCACCACATGGACTGTAAAATCCCCAAGCTTATCAATCAGGGGTGTGGATAGTTCCGACAATAAAAAAAAAACCCGCGCGGGGAAGGAAGCGACGGAGGAAGCGCGGAGGAAGGGTACGTGGCCTATTATCGAGAAAGCGAGGATGAGGTCGGAATTGATCGATTGAGTACTTTTGAACGGACTTGGGGAGTAAAGAGGGAGAATTTCGGGGATGGAGGAGGGGCGAGGGGTTTGGGAGTGAAGATCAATTTTGGGTGGGTTTGATGTATGTGTATGTATGACGGGGAAGGGAAAAAAAAGGAGAGAATGAATATGACGATGCCCTAAAGGAAAATAGACGAGAAAAAAGAGCAAACAAAAAGGCAAGCACGAATGTGGGGAATGTCGGATTCTTTTCTTTTCTTTTTCCTACTCTTTCAACATTTCTTTTTCTTCCTAGTGAATAGGTAAGTTACATGGGCGGATGGTTGCGTACACATTGGTAATGCGGATACAGTTTAGTTCGGCACAGACCAAGTACTTTTTAGCTCCTGCACACGCACGCCCCGAACTTTTCCCCACTAGAATCAAAAAGAAAAAAAAGTCATAGGACTATGGAGTTCATATAACTTTCTAATTAGCCTTATATTAAACAAAAGTACCGTCAATAAAATCTATCTATAGTCCTTTCACTATTCAGTACACTATTCAGTACCCAGGGGTTTATCATACGGAATCGGCCATGATGCACAAGAGTCTGACACGGGAGAGCGTCCTGCAGGCCATTGCACGGTAACTGGCCGGTTACAAGGAATTTCAGACCATCGGGGAAAAGATTGACAACCAAGATATTCATAGATATGAGCACGAGGACCAAAGAAAAAAAAAGAAAAAAAAATATATCAACTAATTGCTTCTCTTTCTATGTCTTGAATACTAATAATCCCCAATCTCCCAGATTTGCAACCTCCGCGAAAGTCTCCACCGAACATGCAACCGACCGATTCACCTGAGCTGTTTGGTTCAGTGGAGCTCAATCTGCCCACACTTGGTTCGGAGCGGACTCTCTCCATTAAGATCCATTCAACCGTTCACCCAAAGCACTGGGGCCGACTCCGTTCCACGGTTTGTCCGACATAAATTCGGTCCTTGCCAAGCGACATCGCACCAGTCTAATGCACCCCTGGAATTCAAAACCTTCAACGGTCAAACTAAAGAGTAAAGAGTAAAGAGTCACGGTTCGTCAGGGCTCGGAAAGGTGATCACATTTGGGGGCGGGCTATACTAGTAACGTCACTTTGGTCGCCTCCGTGAGACATGGCGTTCTTTAGAACCGCTGATCCGTTGCATGGGATTGGTACAATGGCTTTTATTCTTACAACGGCAACTCTCCACCGGGTTGTCACCTATTTTTCAGGGTTTCCTCGAGGAGTTTATGGTAGAAAGGAAAAAAGAAAAAAAAATGGGGGGACTTCCGATGGCTGAAGTTGCATATCAATGACTTGTTCCATGCTATCAACTCATAGATAGTCCGATCCATGGATCGGAGGGTAGTCTAGAGGATGATATTTTATGTAAACGTATCTACGATACTATTGTGATTCTACATGTTATATTGCTCTACAGCAATTCTTTGGGAACTCCATGAACTCCATCGAGCTTGAGTCAGGAGTCAACAAAAGTGGAGGCCTGTGCCTCTGGGGGAAGCGATCCCTACCGAATGTGGAATGGAGGTGGAGCCTTCACTGAGGGGTGTGAGTTTCTCATTGGGATTTTTAGCAAGTGTACCGGAAATACGAACCTAAAGTTACTATGAAAGCCCACGTCGGGTCAGACACCAGTGTATACTGATGGAAAATACTATTCAAATCGAGATTACATTTAACCCCTTACTTATGTCCTACCGATACACATTGTTGACCTGTCACCTAATTAGTGGGGATTTGATTTCCACAACGCTCACTGTAACACCAAAGCCCGAAGGAGAACCTTACGTGTAGCGTGTCGGGTATCGGGTGTTGGTGCACCAATAGCCCTTTTTGTTATGCATGCGATAGGCTACGGCAAGGTTATCCCAACCTGCACCTGCCCTTCGTACTTAATCTTGCAGGAAAAAAGCGGTGGGCAATGCTTACCAAAACCCCTGTAAGCTGAAGATTTTTTAATTAAGGGCGGGTCCTACCTAATGCAAGAAAAAAAAAGTCTTGTATTTCACTCAGATTGTCGGGTACTATTGAATGATCATTGGGTAAACAACATGGTTGCATCTAGATTGCTCGTGCCCGGTCTAGGCTGAGCTGAGCTGAAAATCCCAGTGGGCTGGGATCCACGCTTCATCAGGTGATGGGTCTAGACTCTTCATACATGAACGCCCAGCTTGGTGGTCGATCCTGGGCTAGAATTCTGTATACATACCCAAGTCTTTGTGGAAATATAAGTAATTGATACATGAAAACTGGCTACATATGGCTTCACAGACTGGTATTATCGTTTTCATGATCTGTGGGAGATCCACTAGGCCTGGACCGTGGAACTTCAACACAAGCTGCATGGCAAAAGCCGCCTTCCGAGCCCCATGCTTGTGGCGCCAGGGACTCGCGGTAGGGTGCGGCTCGGCATATAGTTCTAGGCTAATCAAATCCTAGTACAACTCAGCCTTGTAGCTGAGCGAAGTTCTGGAAGCCAATGTCCCTATGGGTACTCGGCTAAAACCAGGTTTGTTGATTACCAGTCCTACACAACAAGCAACCTGAGCCGAGTCAATACTTGAAACTACTTTAGTATGATATGATGCCCGAAAGAATCCCGATTCAATGGGCTAAGGGTATGTACGTGTTCTACATTCAAGGTTCCACAACTGTTCATGGCCCACTCGTGCCCGGCAGCCCAAACGGCTAGATGCACCGGGGGACTCGGCCGGCATGTCGTCGTCAGCGGGAGCGTTCCATCAGGCTCACACCGTGTTTCATGTGCGTTTCCGGCTCATGAGGTTGCCGGTGGTAAGGAACCCCTTGTCTCCCATGGCGCCGCGCCATTCGATCGACAACTGGCCCAAAGTGGCACGCCCGTCCCGCCTTAAATCCTTCTGGAGCGCTTCGAGGCCTTCCTGGCAACCCTCTTCCTGCTCCACTAAGAATGCAATTTGCAACACGTCGCGCGGATTCAATGTCGGAGGTACCGACGCCGACTCGTCCAAAGCATCCCAGTTGAGTGATTGGGATTTGAACGGTGGCTTGGGGTTCAATCGTGTTTGCTGTTGCGTGCGTAAGCCAAAACTTAGCCTCCCAGTTGAAGCGCATATTTATGCCCGAGGGATTGCTTACCTTGACCACAACTGCTCCATCCCCTACATTTTCCAGTTGCGCTTCTAATGCGAAGCGGACCAAACGTGTTTTTCCATATGGGCCGAGCGATTTGTTGTTCACTTCCAATGGCGGCAATTCCGATGCCTTGGTCCGAACGCTAAGGCATGGCTGCGCAACAAATTGGTACAGTTTGCGGAAAGTCCGAACTCTGCCACTGGCTGCTTGTGAATCCTGACCGATCCTGGTCTCTGAATAGCTCACACTGACGGCGAGAATATGATTTCCTTCTTCTTTGAGATCATATCGAACGATCTTCTGCAACGACTCGCCAATTTGCAGGCCATTAGAATGCGCCGAGTCGTCCGAAGGTTCGAGATCAAGAGGCGCCACGGATGATGGGGTTTGCATCTCAGCCACAATGCGCACTGATGTCACGACCCGCCCGGTTTCATCGCCGTTAATTTCATTATTCGCGCTAAGGGTGCAAGCAAAAGTTTCTCCGACGTAGACCGAACCGAATGCCGGGGGAAGAGCAAGCTGTGCTTTGCATTAGCCAATTCTGGACCAGCCTAAGCTTGAGGATCGACCCACGTTGGGTGTGATTATAAACTGGTCATCGGAACCGGCAGACGGAAAGCCTAATGAGGCCTTAGGGGAAATCTTGGTATTGGCTGCAGGCAGAGGGGATTGATAGGAGAGGGAAGGTCGAGAGAGCCTAGGGGACGTCAATCATCACATTGTGGCGATATGAATAGAGCTGTGAGCTTTACCGTAATACTGAGTTTCAGAATTGTCGTCAGCTTGGTCCGCAACCTTACTCCACAAGACTTACCCACCTTTCAGGGAGACCCCATGGGGCTCCTTTGGGGCCTCAGCACCCGATGCAGCTCGCGAACGTGCCATCAATCAGTAGTAAAGTGGGATTTGTGGTCTAGACCATCCTCCACGAGTCATGATAAGGTGAAGTTGATTGCATGTGGCCCGCGATAGCGATAGCAAACGGGGAGCAACAAACAGTGCAAACACCCTGGGGTCAATCTATGCTCTTTCGTTTGCTATACTAAGACATAGTTTGCTTTTTGCTTCTTCCTCCTCGAATTATTTCTCCTTCTCTTAGTCTCCTTGAATTACATATTTCGCTGTCTCCAGGGATATCGAGAGCACTGTGTCTATTCAGAAAGGGACATTCATACCAATGACGTCAGTCTCACACCCACACACGTTCATCAGTTGACATCTGAAACTATCCACCAAACCTCTTGGATTTTCTTGCGTCCACTTCAATATAGCCTTTTTGAATTTGTGGAGCAATTTTTACCTTATTATCGACCTTTTTCGTTCGATCTTAGCGAAAATGACCCTTTCGAAGGAAATTATGCGATGGGAAAAGAAGAAATGGAACCAGTCATCCCCTGACCCTGCAAAGCATGCCAGACAGGCTGCTCGCAAGCCACCTACAAACAGTGTTCGTCCACGGTTGAACGATGATTATTTAATGATACCCATTGAACCACCGACAAACGGGAAAACCACCCATCCACATCATAATGCTCGGCCTGCTAAAGCAGCCAAAAACCAATTAAAGACCACCAACCAAAGATCACGACCCAAAACTAGCAAGCCATCATCAGGCTCAGATGGGGTTGAGCGGCGGTCTAGAAGATATCGTGATCATGCTCCACAGACTTTCCTCGAAAGAATTCGTCGCATCAGACTCCAGAGGTACGTACCCTAGTACATCCAGCCATTATACTCAATATGCATTTGCTCATAGTAGGTCAGAATGTTCGTTGTGGGACACACAGTCACTGGACTACGGAGTGAAAACCCGGAGATTTCCTTCGATATTGTCGGGTCAACCGGCAACATGTACAAGACCACCATCAGGAAGGAACCATCATGCGACTGTCCTGATGGGAAGAGTGGCAATCAGTGCAAGCACATTTGTTACGGTAAGCCTCCAATGTCTCCTTTACAAAGGCTCTGCCTCTACACCTCCATTCGATTATTCATACATACATCTCATTCTTACTGATGGCATGCACAGCACTTGTATATGTTCTGAAAGCCCCAGGAGAACTCCAATACCAGCTGGCTTTTTTGACCTCAGTAAGTGAACTCCAATGCTATTGATATGCAGAGGTCTCATATGTTCCCCATGGTCTAGGAACTTCGCACAATCTGGCAAGGCTCTCCTCTAAGTCGACGTCAGCCTGCTCCTATTGATCTCATCGGTGGCGTGCGGAAGCCCATTGAAGGCGACTGTGCCATCTGCTTCATGGAGCTTCAACCGTATGAGGACATCCTCTGGTGCAAATCTGCCTGTGGTAACAACATCCACAAGGCCTGTTTCGCTCAGTGGGCAGCTACCACTCGAAAGTCCGGAGCTGGAGTGCGCTGTGTGTATTGGTAAGTTTTGGATAAGAAGGAAGTCTATGATGGATTGGGCTGACTGTGTTCATTTCAGCCGGACCACCTGGAAAGAAGAAACCCCCGACCTCGATCTCGAGACAATTCGACAGAGCGGCAATGTTGGCGATGACGGATACCTTAATGTGGCGTCGCAGTTCGGATTGTCTACTCAGCGCGGTATGAATCCTCCTTTGTATCCCCACCCCACCCCATTCCATCCATCCATCTGGCACTTGCTAACACTGATGATCCCGAACAGACTATTCCGTGTACTCGCCTTTCTCAACTGCCCGACCATCGTATTACTCTGGGCCGCGACAATATGCTAGGAATTATTAGCTTGACCCGCTCTCGAACGAGGCCAGCTAGACTCCTTATACCCGCGGCGCTTGGCTCTACATTGAGTATCAAAAGCGCACATCTAGATTTACTGAACTTGCTTGAGTTCGAAGGCGAATGCGGGCTTATCGTGCAAAATTCCTTCACTCATACCAGTTACTTAGGCCCGTTATGACTCGATACTGCATATCAATTATATCATGTTTTTGTATTCTATGGCATCTGTAACATGAGTCGTTTGACTAGGACCGGAATTCATCACTAGCCAACGCGCTTGTCTCAAGCGAACTTGATCAGGTACCGCAGAGGGACTTAAACCACTACACCGGCAGGGCTCATGTTTACAGTATTCCTTTCTTGGGGGTATAAGGGAACAAACGCTAACTTTTCAGTTTCCTGACTGCACCCCCTCTACGCCTGATACTCTGCACTCTATACTCTACACGCTCTCGACTTTTGGTGTTTTTGTGCATCCATGGTTATGAAGCCTTATTTATTGTCAGTCATAATGGTAAATTGACATGAATACATTCTTTGTCGCCTAGCAAACCAGCCAAAATGGGTATCATAGTACAAGGCCCAACTCAATCCGTAGAACAAACCCAGACGCCGCGACCACATGCAATATAAACCTTGAACACAATAGAAAATTACTCTGACTTCTTAATCCGCCGGCCTCCACGAACAACAGCCATGCTCACAGCTTCTTCACCTGTCATCCAGGATGGCATTCGTTCAGGATCAATAACACCCAACTCAGCCAATTTCCGAATCCCACCAATTACATCGGCCCCAGAGAACGAGAGTGACACAGGAGGTACTGGCCCAACCAATCGATCCACACCGTCATCCTCAATGCCAGCAGGCAAATCTAAAAGCCGAACATCCAGACGATCCAACGGTGCCGGTGTCAGCGAAGACCCAGCAGATCCAAAACGCGACTCGACAGCCAACCGCCTCTTTTTAGACGTCGGCGATAATGGAGAAGAATCACTGATGCCAGAAACACGTTTCCTAGACGTAGCCGCAGGCATCTGTGATTCGTCCACCGTATTCCCATTCTCTTTATCCTCAGCATTGACAGGTTTGTGTCCCGCACGTATATGTTCCTCCGGAACAACCGAATTCGACGGACGAGGATCCAACGGACTCCCTTCAAGAGCAGCATCAGCAAAGATACTGTAACTACCATTTGCCGCAGTCGAGCGACCCGGACCACGCAGCGCCAAAAGGGTCGGTAGATTCTTCGCCGCCAATGCAGTCGCTTTAACGGTATATCGTTCCTGAGGACGTGAAAGCGCCTTGGGAACAGCATCGCGCACTAAGCGCTGAAGACTCCGCGAGTCAGTGGCGATAGAACTAGACGGCGCAGGCGCCTTCGAGCCAGACGATGCCGTAATAGAAGTGTAGATGTAGGGACAGCTATCCGGGAAAGCGACATAAATGACACGAGACGAGTCGGCGAAGACCTCGGGCGTTTGTCGAGGAGTTTGATAGGGTGAGTCGAGGATAAATATGCGTAGGAATGTGATTGGTAGTGTTGACGAGCGGGATAGATGGTAATGCGCCTTGACCAGCGAGGCGATTTCCTGCTGCAGGGCTTTCACGAAAGTTGCAGCTTGGATGCGTGGGATATTGCTGGACCAGTCTTCTGTGGACTTCTTTGGTCGGGTGTCTATGCGACTCAGTTCCAGTGCCGTCCAGCGCAAGCTTGCTGGATGGTCGTCCATGTAGCGGAGATCAGCCATTGCGAGTTGGCGCAGGGTGATTCCGTGGCGCCAATCACCTTCGAGAATTCTTTCGAGGACTTCGCGTTTGCCGCCTTTTCGTTCTTGGAGATCTTCGTATACTTGGCGGACTTCTTCGACGGTCTCTGCGGCGGGGTAGGGTAATGCTTCTTCATCGTCCTGGTTGTTGTTGTCGTCACGTTGGAGATATGGGGGAAATGATTCGATGTTTTGATCGTCGAGCCATGTCAAAGCTAGGTCAAGTAGCGCTGGCCGCGAAAGCTTGCCCAGGGATTTTGTCAAAGAGGATGTGGTCGAGGGAATGCGGAGGTTGTTTGGGAGACTGGCTGCCGTTGGCGCGCGCACTACTTTTGGGCGCGCCATGGTGGCGACAATCGGCGAATTTGTGGTGATGGTACCGTGGCGTGTTTGGTCAAAATAATTGCATGGTTGAGCGCCGAGAGCTCTGGTTTCTTCGTATTGTTTTTCTCGGTTTAGATTCCGCGCGTTGATATGAGGCCTTGAGGCATCAACAAAGTCACGTGCCGATAGGCTTCCAGAAATAGAAGGCTCGGCGGGAATATTATCCGATGTTACTACTTTGGGCTTAGTTCACTTCTATATACAGTTACATTGTACAGTATAATGGGGATTGTTCAATGCGTACATAATTAAAGAGAATGAATTACCATTGAGCCAAACTGGCTATCCTATACGAGGTCCATGTCTAGCTTGAAAGACACGAGTGTGTAGATCGTCCATGCTCCGTTCTGGCGTCACTGCAGATTCTAGAACGGCCATCCGAAACTCCGAAACCAGTTTTTGGCCGAGGTATACCAGCTACCCCGACCCGTCATCGTCCAGTACCTTCCATGGGTGATTATGAAAAACACGAGCTTCCACTCGTATTCTCAATATTGACTCTTGAAAGCCGTTCATGAGAGCTGAACCCTTCCAGAACCGGCGCTAATCCGCCGGGCCGTTGCGGAGTCCGTGCTCATAACTTATAGGCAACGTTGTGCAGCTCTTCCCTGTAGTGTTCCTGCAAGGTGTGATCCTATATGATATAAGTCTAATACCACATGCGAGTCCCAACGTAGTACAAGGTCAATGCCGTTGTAGGCCTGATTAATAATGCGGAATGACGGAAAAAGTAGGATGATTCTGTGTACCCGATTCATTTGTGGCTGCGCCGGAGCTTACAAATGCAACTAGGGGAGACTTAGATCAACCAATCATCGTTGTCGGACCCGAGGCCTTGGGTTTCCAACTTTTGGTTCGAAGCCGCGTTTGTCGCTGGAATTGCAGTCCGAGTGCCCTTTGATTACCTCAATCTTAACTCAAGAAACGTCAATTGTGCATGACAATGCGGAGGTGAGGTGGAGTGTGAGCGGTTTAGTATGCAAGCAGCCCGTTCTCACTCATTTACCCCATTCGGGGCAGTTGGTCCGGGAGTGGATTGAAAGTGGGTTCGTCTCCGATCATCGGCGGCGGTTTGTGTGCGATCATTTTAACCACATTGTATCGCTCAAGCTTCAGACTCAGACTCAGTGGGAATAAAATGAAAATAATGAATAAATCGACTGTTTATTTTACGTCACTGGACTTCAAGTCCAAAATTAATCCTACATGTCATCATAACAGTAGTTTCAAGGAAGCTGGCCGTAACATCCGAGCCAAAGTATGGAACGGATGATTCAAGAGGCGAACGGGGATTAATCATCACCCCTCTGCTCTCCCCACTTTAAACTCAAAGAAAAAACCCCACTCGTGGCCCCCATTCTGGAGCCAAGTCCCCTCTCTCCTTCCCACTTTCCTCTCTTCAATATCACCATCACCGACAACCGACAACGGTGATATTCACAAACGCGCACAACCGACCGAAATCAAACCGTCACTGCAGTGACATCGAATACCGAATTGACGATCCCGACCGAGCCGCATCCGGCGCGACCGAGTTACGTCCGACGACCGTCTACGCGAAACGGTCTTGAATACCTCGCCTCGATTTGAATCGCTCAACTGAGGTTGACAGACCTTCACAATGGCCGGATACAATGGGCGTCGCGCCCCCAACTTCTCGCAATACCTCGATGACTTGAATGCCATCCCATCCGCATACGATCAGGCCCTGCAGCAACAGCAGCAGAACACGTTCAACGTCGATGATGAGTTGGCTCTTTTCACCGACGCCGAGTTCTTCGATTTCGACAACTTCGGCGGCCTGGACTTGCCTTCCTTCGATCCAGTAGAGAAGACTACGCACGGCGAGATCGATCCATCTACACAGAATGGGGATATGAAATTTTTGGACTTCTTGAACGGTAAGTTTGACCGTTGATTTGCTTGCCTAGAAGTGGTTGGACAAGTAGTTGGACAAGTGGTTATGCCTTATCGATTCCCCAGAATCGCAGTATCCCGGGTTCTGTCCACGGTCGATACATCTCATGGCGCCACTTCATAGCACCACTCTTGTCATCACACATAATGGATGATTCAAGACGTGCATGGTCAGTTGCTGGCTGCCACACACTAGCGGGGGTTGGTTACACGAGGCTTGGCCCTATATGGCGCCTTTTGAACGGATGATTTGCCCATGACCTGCCTCAACCCTGATTGGACCCCTGTGAAGGTTCTTTTTCGGGGCCCTGCAGGTCATATCGTGCAGTGGCGCTTGAGCCTTTGCTCATCTCCGATCTGATACTGGCAGTCCTGGCAATTGGCTATATCAGACGCGAGTCTGCTCCGCTCTTACGCCATACCACGTGATGGACCCTTGGCCAACCACTTCGATCCACCGAAATCGGGCTATTTGCGATGCATTCATGTCATAGTTCAATGCTAATTGGTAGATACAGATGGAAACCTCGCAAACATCACCGATTTCCAGACTGACCTGACTGGTGTGAACGCTCCGGCGCCCGTGCAAAATGCGCCGTTCCCGGCTGTTCCCTCGCCTACCACCGCCCCTGCTCCGGCTGTCCCCATGCAGGTGCCCCAGAACGTAGCCCCAGCACCCATTCAGAACGTCTCTCCGGTTTCTCCCGCTGCTGCTGGCCCCAAGCGCAAGCACACCCAGAAGACACCTCAGGTTACCACTGAGGAGGTCTTGGGCAACGCCGCCGAGGAGGACAAGCGTCGCCGGAACACAGCAGCCAGTGCCCGTTTCCGTGTGAAGAAGAAGATGCGTGAGCAGGCTCTGGAGCGCACTGTCAAGGATACCAACGAGAAGAACAGCGCTCTCGAGGCTCGTGTTTCTCAGCTCGAGCTGGAGAACCACTGGCTCCGTGGTCTGATCATGGAGAAGAACGGCACTGAAGAGCGCAACGAGGCATCCGAGAAGGCTATCTCCGACATGTTCAAGAGCTTCTTGGCATCACGCAACGAGCTCTCCTCAAGTCCCTCCGAGTCCAAGCATGGCGTTGGCACAATTGCGTAAAGCAATTAAAAATAAACAAAAAAACGAAACAAAAGATGACAAAAAAAATGTTATCCCGGGTCTTGTTTGTTCCATTGGTGACATTCTCCCCTGCTGCTTTAGATGGTGGTTTCTGAGTCATTAGAACTCAGAACTACCTTTTGTTCATATTTTTTTTCTTAGCGATTGTTGTTTCTTATCTCTTCAACGAGACCGGCAGAGTCATCTCAAATGGCGCCTGCATATTAGGGGGTGGCAGAAGACCATGAATGATGATTTCTTATTGTGCAGTCATAAATGAACACACATTATACTATTATCATGACTTTAGTACTCTCCGTACTTCGTAGTGCTTTGTATTTCAATAGTGGAAAAGAATATAGATAGCAACAAACAGGGTGCTAGGACTAAGACCACTTTCCAAGTTCTCCTTATGTGGAGAGAGGATCGCAGGTCCAAATCCACAACCTTGCTAACGTACATCGAAAATCCATGTACAAAACCCTTGTCTCTGTCAGCACTAATGTTGCTTTGCTCACGATAGACCTCATGAGCAGTCAACAATCCGCATGACAGTCATTATTAGGCAAGTGAATCTTCTCCGAGCTGTCCGAATGGGCGGAGCAAGGTACCCAAAATCGATCGGCATCACTAGTCACATAAATTAGTGTCATTCACAAATCCCCGATCGTGTTTTCGGCCCGCCAATTGGCCCATGCCACCAGGGGCTTGAACAAGTCGTCCAGCTGAACGACAAAGACCCACCAAAAACCATTTTAACTGGCAGCTCAGCTCTTCGTGATCCCCACAATACTGAAATCATTCAAGCCGGCCACCGGTGGCTTACGCTTTTATCAATTAAGATGAATCCCCACAGCCCTGGCCCTACTCCGGGCATCCGTATATAAACTTCGCGGCCCCCTTTCAAAGAGTGATTTGACTTCGTCAATAATTCGATTGAATCCCTCCCTATTGGCCGCATCATACCCAGATGGCCATTCTTCGAACTTTGCTGCTTACTCTAAGCGCAGCGGCTACCGTCGCAAGTGCCGATAACCTGAAGCCTTGCTTGCGACAGGCTGTGAGCAAAGTTGCGTTTGCTGGAGATCTTCTTTACCAGGCTGTGGATGTGGAAGTCTATAACTTGGACTACCCGGTCACACCTGCGGCCGTCGCTTTCCCAACCACTGCGGAAGAGGTCTCAGCTATTGTTAAGTGTGCCGCCAACAATGGATACCCCGTCCAGGCGAAGAGTGGCGGTCACAGCTACGGTAACTACGGTGGGTACCAACACTTGGTGTATATCAGAACAAAGAAGCTAACCCAGATGATATCAGGTCTCGGTGGAGTCGACGGTGCCGTCGCCATTGACATGAAGAACTTCCAACAATTCTCGATGAACACCACAAACTGGGAAGCAACAATCGGCAGTGGAACACTCTTGACAGACGTGACCAAGCGCCTTCACAACGCCGGCGGCCGAGCGATGTCACACGGCACATCTCCTCAGATCGGCGCTGGTGGCCACTTCACCATCGGAGGATTAGGACCAACGGCACGACAGTTCGGCATGGCACTAGACCACGTCCTAGAAGCGCAAGTCGTCCTAGCAAACGGCAGTATCATTCAAGCATCGGATACACAGAACCAAGACGTATTCTGGGCCATCAAAGGCGCAGCATCAGGTTTCGGCATTGTCACAGAATTCAAAGTCCGCACAGAGCCCGAACCTGGCACAGCCGTTCAATACGAATTCAGTCTGAAAATCGGATCTACCTCAGAGCGGGCCGCACTATTTAAGCAGTGGCAAGCTTACGTCTCAAATCCAGACTTGACCTGGAAACTTGCCTCAACGCTTACACTCGCGATAGACAGTGTGATCATCTCAGGTACCTACTTCGGTACGAAAGCAGAGTACGACGCGCTAGATATCGGCTCCCAGTTCCCTGGCGCGAACGGCAGCGCAGTCGTATTCGAGTCCTGGCTCGGTCTCGTTGGCGAATGGGCTGAAGAAGTAGCACTAGAGCTAGGAGGCGGTATCCCAGCTCATTTCTACTCGAAGTCTACTGCGATGACAGCGGAAACATTAATGAGCAATGAGACCATCGATGAGTTCTTCGAGTACGTTGATAATACCGCCCAGGGCACGTTGCTTTGGTTCCTTATCTTTGACTTCGAGGGCGGTTATACCAATACGATTGCATCGGATGCTACCTCCTACGCGCATCGTGATGCACTTATCTGGTTGCAGACATACTCTATCAACTTGCTGGGAGATGTGACTCAGACTCAGATTGATTTCTTGGATGGTGTTAATGATATCGCGACGATTGATAAGGCTGCGTATGCCGCATACCCTGGATACGTTGATCCTCGTCTGTCCGATGGCCCGGAGGCGTACTGGGGTGACAACTTGCCACGATTGCAGAAGATCAAGGAGGAGATTGATCCTAACAATGTGTTCCGTAACCCACAGAGTCCTTCGCCTGCTGCGTGAAGTGGGTTTGGGTTGCGATGCAATGCGAGACTTGATGCAGAGATGGGGATGTAATTACGAGTGTATATATTGGACATAACAATAAAAGGTACGGTACATGAATATCTTCATCTATACTTATTGATCAAAATGCCATCATGACCTCCTTGCAACAACCACATACCCCCTAATAATCCCAGTTTTAGCCCACCAATTAAAAACTACTCTAGCCCCCCGATATTTCCCCATCTTCAATCCAAAAGGCTCCGCCTCTTTAATCCTCCTACCCAAAAACGCTGACAATCCCCCAAAAACATGCTCCGAGATATCCCTCATCTCAATTTGAGAAGGCTCATACCCGACATTAACAAGAAGACGTCTATATTCTTCTTGAGTGACTATATTGCCAAACGGAGCGCCCAGGGCCCAGCAAACAATGCGCAAAAGAAGGTATTGGATAAATGAGGCATCATCTGCGAGAACAAGATCAAATGCCATGTATGAAGCCTGGAGGGTATCGTGCGCGAATTGAATGATTGGCCATCGCGATGGACGGAAATGATATATTGTGTCGAGAGCCAGGAGCCATGTCTGTGTGTTGGGGTTTCGTGAGGTCGTAGATAGTCCCTTTACTGAGGCCTGGAGATCTCCGGACCAGCTTGCGGGATTGGCGGCGTCCACACAGAATATTTTTGCTGCTGATTTAGTCGAGGCTTTCTGTAGTGCTTCTTGTACTCTGGACTTGGCCAGGGCTGCTTGTGTAGGCTCCAGTGTAATACCTATGTATGTATCGACTAGTGATGTATGGTCATGTTGCAATCTGGATTGCGGGAGTGAGGATGTCGGCGTAGCTTCGAAGGCTGATCCTGACCCGGATCCTGACTCTAATGCAGATTCCTTGGGTACAGAGTCGCCCCTTTGAAGGCTGGTCAGATAAAGCGACTGATCACCGCACCCACATCCAACATCAAGTAGCCGTACAGATTGGCTCTGGGATTTCAAGAGACCCGCTGCTAAGACTTGGTCAAGCAGGGCTCGACAAGCTTCCGGGAAATCGGATGTGGACTAGAGGATCTTAGTAAGTTTTTATCGAAGCGGAGTTTATAACTTACTTCCCAGTACCCCATGTTCATCCACATTGTTTGGGGTGGGAGTTGGATATTGAGAACGGCATGGTCTAGCCCGTAGGTTTCGATGCGGGGCTTTTTGAAGATCCGCTGGATGAATCCCAGCATATCTGATGAAGCGTTGCAATAATGAATCGAGTATTTAAAACGGATTTGGTAATGCGCAATAAGGCTGAATGGGTTTTGTAGATATATTTGGAGATGTGAAGGAGGTTTGCTGTATTTTGATGTTCGGGATTGGTTGGGCCGATGCCAAGCCCCTTCAACATGGAGCCCTCGTTGAACCTTGTTATAGATGCAATCACTTGATTCCCTCTTTTGATTCGCATATTTTATTCTCAAACACACAGGTTACTTTTCAAATTCGCTTTATTCAATGTCTCAAAAGTTACTACAAAAAAAAACCGTTATAGGATGGTCTACTACAGGTACCCTTGAAGCATCTTATACCTACAATTTGGCGAATTTGCAGTGAAAGCGATTTGCCGCTACATAGTCACCCATATTAACCTGTTCAAATCTCTTTAAGCCTCATTAAACGACCGCGAAAATACAAAGGCAAAGTGTAATTTCTAATGCATGTATTATCATTTGATGTGTTGGCTCCAATTAGAGGCCCCTGCACTATCACCTGATTGATGAACACCCTGGGGCTGAGTCGGGACCCCTCGCTGCCTTCATGCTGTGCGAGTACTCTCCCCTTGCAACCTATGGCCTTCCAAAATATGTTATTCAAGTCTTGACGTGATAATGACTTCAATCAACTTTGATGGTCATAATCTAGGGTTCCAAGCAGGGGTCATTGATGGCAGTGTAAGCACCGGTACGTCGGCACCGAGACACATCCAAGTAGGAGTGGGAGTGAGCTCTATTAACAATAGGCGCGTTCTATAGAATGGTCAGAAACGAAGAATACCCAAGGAGGTGCTATCTTCAGTGGCAATATCACTGCGAGTGGCAATGTGAATATCCGTATACACCCCTCAGATTCTTGAGTGATTGTGAAAAATGGTGCATGATAACCTCTGACTTGTCCAAAACACTAGATAATATCACAACAGTTCGTCCACTCGCAAATTCCCTCTTCAAATCACTCTTCAACCCGTCGTCGGGGCTCTTCAGTGAGATCAGAGACAAGCTTGGCCTTCTCGTAGCCGTCCTGGATGCAACGAAGGAGCATACACAGGGCGTCGATGCAGGCGATAAACAGATTGAAGGACTCAAAGAGGCATTAAGTAACTGCCACAGTACTTTGACTGATCTTTCACGGTTGAAGGACCACTTTGATGGCCTCACCCCTCAAACCCAGGTTACCTGGGAACGAATGGGCTGGACAGACGAAGAATTAGTTGACCTCAGCTCAAAACTCACCACCTACATCAATGGATTGAATGTTCTCAATGACAATATATTACGGTGGGGTCTTCGAATATCACGGGCCACAAATATATGTCTAATAATGTCCGGCAGATCCTCGCATGCAAATTTTGAACGATTGTTGAGGAATTTTATCGATGAAATCCGTTCCGGCAAGCGTGAGTCGTCGGTCATGTCAAGCGTGTCAACTGGATCGCTTTCAACAGACGAGAAAGAGGAATGGAGGCAACTTCGTAGAGAACTACAGAGCATCGGCATTAGTCCCGAAATATTTGCTCACAACCGTGAATATATTCTGGACACCCTACGTGCTCTATCTCAGGATGAGTTTGAAGCGGCTGTACAGGAGCAAGAATCTGCTTCTGAACCCCTTGGCGACGTCGCCTATGACTCTTCAAATTCGGAAAGCCAGGAGGAGATATCGGCTCCTAAGCACCCTGTCGACGTCGCCTATGAACCTTCAGAATCGAAAAGCCAGGAGGAGATATCAGCTCCCAAGCACCCTGCCGAAATCCCCGGTAAGTGTTCGGAATCGATGAGCCAGGGTGATAGCATGCCATTACCGCCCATTCGATCCAATGGAACCGATTCCTATACATCACTGCCTTTTCCATCGATCGATCAAATTCCGAAAAAGAAGAAGCCAGATGATTGGGCAGCGTCGATTTGGTCAAGTAAAGATTCCCCAGTCGCTGGGAACCTTGAAGAAGATAGGCGTCCGAGCCGATCGTTGATTGATTTTGAGCTAGAACTTACGCCTGATTATACAGAGGATGATGATTATGTCCATGATAAACTTCGACCGCTGTCATCCCTTGCTGTCGTACAGCCCAGTAACAGGACACGGGACCCGGTCCGCACGAGTTATGACGTCCTTGAGCCTTCCTCTCGAGAGGAGTGGGCATACATACTGAGATTGACTGATCATAAGAAAAAGGGCAAACCGAGTCGAGAGAACTGGTCTATTGCCGCCAGCACAGGACAAAATTACGGTCAATTTCCTAGTTACCATAGGAAGCATACTACCGTGGTTTACTCAAAAAATACTCAAAAAAGCATACATGTATCGTCCAATAAATCTTCAGCGGAGGAGAAGTAATTGGCATACGCAGCATTGGATAGGTCGCGTGGTGATTCCCTGATCTCTTGAAGCTTGAGGCACAGCAGACGCCCGAGCCAATATTCAATGAATCTCTTACTGCAAGGTATGTCTAGTGATCTAGAATATCGGTGACAGTCATTAACCAGTCTAGTTCCTTTCAATCAGATGAAATGATAACAGAAAATATGGCGGCCCTAGCCTTCCTCTCAAGACAATGGATAGGACTAGAGCTCCAACGACGTCAAGAGATAGCGCGAAGGTGATCAGAAGAACAAGCATACTATTATCTTCTTCAATGCCGCAAGCATGAGGATCGTCACCTTTCCCCTGGAAGGAAGCATAAAAGTAACAAACTACGAGCTTGGAGTACTAAGAACCGTTCCCTCCAGTCATCCGTAGATTTTATGCTTCACTCAGGTCCTATGCGCGTCTTATATATCCTCCAAAGAGGCCTCCACAGCCTAGTCCGGAAGAGAGCTCTTAAAGTGGTTTCGGCTCGGCAGCATCAACATCCGTCCGACACAACCCGATGGAGAAGAAATTTGTTATCCGACTTTGATAATAGAAGAAAATAAAATTACACTTTGTTGCGAGGGCAGAGATGGACGAGTTACCAAATTGTTTGCAAATCACAATGTTTTGTCCAGACCATGGATATTCCAGGAGTCGAGAACCGACCGTTACGTGAGAGAAAGACCATCTGATAACTCTCCTCGAGTGAAAAATTGAATTTCTTGCTTTGCCCAATATGGCTGGTGCTATCCATTTGCTATTTAGAATTGGTATACCTTTCAAACAGCGCCTCCCTTAGCGCTTATACCTGACCCCGGATTACCGTGGGTCCCAGCGGCAAGCGGTTAGGGTGGAAAATAAAGTCTGGAAGCAAATTCTTCCAATGTAAAAAATGTCTTGTACTTTCCGTCGTATTTCAATAACATGAACATATAGCTCAGCTTAGAAAACAGTTCACATTACTGTAGTAGAAGAAGAACGAATGGGCTGGAAGGAAACAAACAAACAAGTCAAAATGTCTTGGCCGGTGGTCTTGGCTGTTGGTCTTGGCTTCGATCATTTGACGTGAGGGAAATCGGGGCCATCTCATTGGTCCAAACTGGAGCTCGATACAAAATTGTCACATGGTGATGGTTTGATGGAAGCTGGGAACCGAGAAAAGGGGGGTCCATTCTGCCATTCCAGACCCAATGGGCTGACAAAGCCGGTTTCTGCAGGTAAACCGAGTTGCAAGGCGGTCACAGTTCTCAACATCCAGGAACAAACTTGTTTCTTGATTCTATGGCAACTTTGGTGGAGTCCCTGTAGCACTCATGTCATCGGTCGAATCACGCCAGTCGGTCGCCATTATTGGCACTGGCATGGCCGGCCTCATCACTGCGTACATATTAAGGAACGACCCACGAGCTAGATTCGATGTGGAGGTGTTCGAGAAGGTGGGTGATATTCTTAAAATACTTTAATTGTCTCCCCCGGTTCTAAGTCATTCTCTAGCAACAAAAGTTGTCGCTTGACTCTGCTTCGCTCACCGTCAAAAACAATTCGGGGACAGAGCAGCGGGTAGATCTACCCATGCGAGCCTTCGCAAGTGGCTTCTACGACAATCTGAGACGCATGTACGACTATCTGGGAATTCAATATGGATCGCAAAGATTTATCTTTCCATTTTCAACGATATCAGATACAAATTCGAATGATATCTACACACGATTTATTCATTCATCTCACATCCATCAGTTTCCCCCACTGCGACCTCAAGGATCTTCATGGGCATCATGGCTTGTCGAGGCACTCTACCTTTTAGTCTGCTACTTGTGGATGGTCATCTGTTCATTCTTTATTGAACCCAAACAAGGGGATGACTCAAGACCATCAGAAACATTTCACCAATACGTGGCGAGAATCCGTTTGCCACAATACTTCGTGAAGCATTATTACCTCCCAATCATGTCTGCGGTGACAACCTGTCCCCACGATGCGTTGTTGAATTTCCCAGCGATCGATATCGTCAGCTATCAGGCGAAAACCTTCCGAAAGCCGCATTACACCGTCATCGGTGGCGTTAGTAAAGTTCAAGATAAACTTTCCAAGGGTCTCAACGTGCGATATTCCTCGGCAGCGATAAAAGTCGAAAATGTTGGCTCGAAAGTCCAACTGACCTGGAAAAATGACGAAAGCGGCTCCACGGAATCCAAGTTGTATGATCATGTCATCATGGCCGTAACTCCGGATGTTGTTCGCGCGATTTTCCCACCTCTTCGAAGTGCGCTATCTGTTATACCGACCGCTACTGTTCCAGCATACGTTCATCGTGATTTCGACCGGTTGGCCAAATGCAGCCAGGTCGTGGATGGCGGTATTCACCCTGAACCTGGACTTCCACCCCCTGAACGAATCCATCTTTGTTCGAATTCTTCATCGACAGAGTTCACACATGAGCATCTTTCTTCCGTTATTATCACAACTTCGCCTATCATTCCTATCGATCCTTCAAAAATAGAACACACTGTGACATTTACACGGACTCTGCGCACTCCTACCAGTCGGAAAGTGACGAACGAGATCTTTGGCCCAGCATCACAAAGCGATGGGGACTTGAAGCAGTGGCGAAATGGGGACGGGAATGTCTGGGTTGTGGGAAGCTGGTGTTGGGACGGGATGGTCCTGCTCGAGGGGTGCATCGCCTCAGCTCTGCGGATAGCGGATAGACTCGATATCGAGGTTCCGTGGGCTTCATGAATAATGTCTTCTGTATGCAACATAATCTCGGCATATCCATAACATGTATGTGATTTGCATAATGAATTACCTTGTGAATAATGACCATTCACTTCTATCTTTCCTGCTGTACTAGCTGCTGTACCAACGCCCTTCTAGTAGACATAATGTCAATCCCATATAGGCTCCTATAGCTTTATATCCCAACTGTCTTCGCTTTCAAGGGTGTCCATCTGGCTGTGGGCTCATTATGTTCGACTCAATTCCCCTGTTTTGGAGCACCCAATTTTCAGAGCGAAATTCTTGCCCCCCTTCCAGATGAAAGCGTTCCAATTTGAAGAAATAATGATATCGGGGCAAAAGCTCAGCGTGAAATGTCGCTATATATTGCCCGGGTACCGCTCTTACCACCAATTTACCGTTATTCGAAGCTCACGGGTGACACAACCGTGAGCACAGGTTACAGTAGGATATGGTATCACAGACTACGTATTTTCCAGCATATAGATTGCTCATCTTCCCTCAACAGCTGAGCCTTTGAAACGTAATCATTTGCTTCCCTAATTGCCCCATCCGAGGATTCCCAATACTATTAGACATAGCCAAGCTTGATAGGAGAGTATGTAAGGCCTTTAAGATTATTGATTCGTCACGTTAATCGGCAATTTAACTGGAAGCGGGGATACGTGCGACATATAAACGTCGTATTACAACTTTGTTAAGCAGCAAAGTAAAAGTCAAATACTGTTGTATTACGTTGCCCACCTATGACTCGGTCTTTAAAAGAAAATTTGTAGAGTAACCCTGGAGTTGTTCGAGGATGTAAGACACTAAAAGGCTGCAATGAAGGATCATCTCATTAAATTCATCATCCAACACATAAAAGAAGCGGACACATGCAGAAAAGTTACACAATTGAGGAGGATATCGATGGTTTCGACCTCTTATTACGCACCGACCTTTCATGTGGGAACGATATTGCGTTATATAGAGAACACTTGAATCCAATGATTCTCAACTTTTATGGGAATATTCTGAGCTTGTAAAGCCTCAAATTCGCCCATTTCAAGGGACTCACTGGGAATCTCATTAGTGTCGTCTAATATCTGGCCTTGTTGAAGATGGCCAGCAAAGGATTGCTTTTTGTCCATGCTTTTGGTGAGACGGTTTACTTTCAATGATTTCAAAGTTCTTCTTTCCTATGTAGAATACTGATGAGAATTAGTACTTCTGATATGTGGAATTGTATCCTCCGACGCAAAGCCCTTAAACGCAAGTTCATCCGTTGTTGCAACCGCCAGGGCCACTCCGTATCCAACTGATGATGATGGGCTCCTTTGCGCACCATTCTTACCATGGAAACCGGTATGTCTTAATCAAGGAGAGAACTTTTCCAAAATAAGAGTGATGTCAACTGAATGGAAACTGTAGTGTGCTACCAATCAAACATGCTGCAACTTCAACTGTGTGAATACGCAGACGGACAGCAATAATTGTGGAAATTGCAACGCACCTGTAAGCCTTACTTTCATTCTAAAGTCCCCGATTGACCAAAAATTTCTTGTCTAACATTCTATTAGTGTGCAGGGCAACAAATTCCTGGCTGCTGTTCAGGAAGCTGCGTAGACCTTGGCCAAGGCCTCACCACCTGTGGAACATGCAACAATACTGTAAGATACTGAGACTGCCTTCATCAGTAAACACCATACCTCCCCTTCCTCGTTCATCATGCTGTTCTTCTATACCCTTCTTAGCTGGAGGCGCTCTTTCCATCTTAATTCTTTTCCCTCGAGCAGTGTCACATGCTCCACAAACATGGAATGATTCGAGCTGATGAACCATTCTTCTAGTGCATTGGACAGCGACCTGCTTGCTGTTTTGGCAGCTGTGCTGATCTCGCCACATCACTAACCAAGTGCGGAAGTTGTAATGCATTTCCAGTGAGCCTATAACCTTAAAAAGAGAGTTCGTTCTAATTCTGACACACCAAAGTGTATCGGACTTCAGCCTGAGTGTTGCAATGGTACCTGCCAAGATCTGGCGAGTATTACGAGTTGTGGTGGATGCAACGGACCAACAGTAAGTCTTGAATTACCAGGTATCACTTTCTTGATAAGGAACCTGAGTTTATCATATCTTCACAGTGCAATGGAACGATACCCGCTTGCTGTTCTGGTCAGTGTGCTGACCTAACGGCATCCACCACAAACTGTGGGGCTTGTGGAGTTAATGTGAGCTTACTTTGCCTTCCGTCTACGAGAGAATCATCTAATGAAAGTCGGACAGTGCACAGGTACCGATCCAGCCTGCTGCACGGGTATATGTAGTGATCTCGACTCCAGCCTTCTTCATTGCGGATCTTGCAATAGTGGACCGTGTCTGGGTATAGTACCAGCCTGTTGCTCAGGAGAATGCACTGATATCGCGACCGACGCCAATCATTGTGGAAAATGCGCTACAAACGTAAGTTGATAATGCAAAGCCACTTCAATTGAGATATCTAATCAAACGGGCCGAATAGTGTACCGGAGTTCAACCGGCTTGTTGCCTCGGAACATGCGCTGATCTATACTCTGATCCTAATCACTGTGGCGCCTGTCTTACGATTCCGTGTCTTGGAGTCACTCCAGCATGTTGTTCGGGGGCATGTGCTGATCTCAGCTCAAACTCCAGTCATTGCGGTAACTGCAGTACCACTGTAAGTACTTGTTCTATTCCTGGGTGATGCGAGAAGCAGACTTTCCTAACGACTATAGTGCCCAACAACCGCCTCAACTTGCTGCTCCGGGAACTGCACAGATCTCACCTCAGACCTTAATCATTGCGGTAGCTGCTCTGCTTTTCCATGCCTTGGCCAGGAGCCCGCATGTTGCAACAGCAGCTGCACTGATTTAGCCACCAGCACTACCCACTGCGGCTCATGTACAGCTGCAGCATGTACTGGTCTACTTCCCGCTTGTTGCTCCGGCACTTGTGCGGACTTACTATCGAGTACTCAACACTGTGGATCATGCAATGCTTCTCCATGCACTGGTAACAGCCCAGGCTGTTGCACCGGTATATGCACAGATCTCAGTGCCGACATATTCCACTGTGGATCTTGCACAGCGGCTACCTGCACGGGCTTAATTCCTACATGTTGTAATGGAACATGTGCTGATCTGTCATCTAGTATCAGCCACTGCGGCGCTTGTAACGCAACAGCCTGTACGGGTACCACTCCAGCCTGCTGTTCAGGCACATGCAAAGATCTGAGCAGTGATATTAGCCACTGCGGTGCTTGCCTTACGCTTCCATGCCTCGGAACTAGGCCAGCCTGTTGCAACGGCACCTGCACGGACTTGGCGACTAGTACATCCCATTGTGGAGCCTGTACAGGCGCTACTTGTACTGGCGGAAACCCGGCCTGCTGTAGTGGAACTTGTACAGATCTCAGCACGGATGTCAACCACTGCGGGAACTGTCTCTCACTACCGTGTGGAGGTCTGACTCCTGCTTGCTGTAATGGTACATGTGCCGATCTCAGTTCGGACATCAATCATTGCGGAACTTGCACTACTCCTACATGCACTGGCGGACTACCTGCTTGTTGCAGTGGAGTGTGTACGGACTTATTGACCAGCCTAACCAGTTGTGGACGGTGCAACCAATTGGTAAGCTCTAGTATCGCCTCAAAAAAAAAGAACCAGCTCTATCTTGCTAACCTGCCCTCTTTAGTGTTCTCCCGATACGGGCGGTGGCGCCTGTGTCAATGGAATATGTATCAGTTGCCCCGCCGCTACACCCTTCTGTGCCGCAGCAGGAATATGCGTAAGTATCATCCATTCCATGTATATGGACTCAGAACTGACCCTAATATAGTGCCCGGCCCTAACAATTTGTGTAACAAGTGGTCCAATTCTAGGTTGCTGTCTCGCTACAAATCTTTGTCCACCTGCTTCAGACCCAAATGGTGCAGATATATGTGTAAGTAGCATTTGTGATATGTATTCTGGGTCGAAGATACCATTCACTAATTTGTGTAAAATAGTGTCCAACGCCTTGCAGTCTGGTCGTAACCTCGGTTTGCCCAGGTCATTAGTTCTTCAAGGTTTCTACATCCAAACGGTCATATTCACAGAGCTCCTGGGTAATTGATTCATTCAGCTGTCTTGAAAATTTTATCAGACACCCGTCCACGGGTGGACATGTAATCCTGCTATTCCCGGGATCTTGTCTAATCAAATCAATTGATTGTTTCGAAAGTCGCTCCGTATCATGCAAGTATTTTAAAGTGCCCAGCCATCCCTCTGGTCAATATATATAAGGTTGAATATATTGGTTCAATTGAGGTTGCTCTCCAGGGCTTCAGTCTACATCACAGGCAATGAAAAACCTCAAGGCAACGTCGACATAATACAACATGCTTTGACTTGACTGCGCGGGTATACATTTGCGACGAGACCAAAGGACAACCCGAATATTCTGCGACAACACTAACTGCAGTGGCTCGTTACCGCCACAAGCTCAACCCCGATTAGAAAGTTTTGGCCTGGTTTGACCCGACAGGTAGTACTGGAACTACCAAGCTTTATTGAAATAACCTCATATAGATCGAGCCTGCATATACTGAGCGTTTGTCCACCATAATTCTTGTCAAAAGCCGATCCATGGGATCTGTGAGAAACCGTGTGGAGAAGCTATTGGTCGTGCGGGCCGAAGGCTGGGCGGGGATCACGGCCCGACGGGACGAGGCATGGGAACCACGGGAAGAAGATGAAGACATAGACATTAGACTTGAAAGAAAGCTAGTGAAGACTTTGAATTATCGTCATCTAATTAGAAGGGCAGAGTCTTTCGCTACTTAGAATAGTAAGCATATAGGAGCAGATCTATCACCTTCGATAACCAAGGTTTTCTGGACTTTGAATCAACTTTGATTTCTGAACCACCTAAATAATGGCATCTAGACCTCTTTCTCAGCCCTCATATTTTTATTGACCGTCGTCCTCAGCCCTGGTATCATGGCCCTAAGTCAATGAACTTATAGCCTGAGGCCATCGTCGTACCACCGCGCCTTTCCGAACCTGGGCTCATATTCATGCACCTAGAGCCTGCCGTGACTTATTTCTCGAGATTTATAGAATGATTAATTTCATGGGCTTCGACGCCTATGCAGTATATGACTGGCTATTCAAGCCACCAGACAACTTCGAATCGTCGAAAAATTACGTACCACCGAAGAATGTCTTAACTTTTAAGTGCAGACGTCATCGTACTCTCTAATGAGACAGTACTATATATAACGCGTCATACCAGAGAATGGCCCAGGCGGAGAGTCTTGATGAAATGCGACCCATAGAAGTAAATCCAACTCCTGATCTGGTACGAAGTGTCAACTTCCCCTTCTGCACCTCGCAATTTGGGTTACTGCGGCGTTTGGTGCTTCCTGGGGTTCCATCGGGAGTCACGATTATAGGCAAAGCTTAACTGTAAGGCTTTATTTCGGGATCACCACCATTGCTTATCCTCAGTTGCGGCTTCGGATCTGATTAAATACCATAGATTGCTGGCTAACAGTAACGCCAAACAGCGCTGCTCAGGTCAGACCCATCGGAAGATATTCACGACGAACAATAGCTTTTTAGGTGACGATGCGCTTCAAGCCTAGATTGGCCGACCCATGGGACGGAATATTCATTATGTCCCCACTCCTGGTACATAGCCTTTCTTGTCAGATAAGTTACGGCCTCGAGGTGGGAATATAGGTGAAGTGGAAATACATATCTATGACGGCGTTACTAATTATACCGTACCATGCATAATCTTTAGTCTCTTGCCGTTCGCATCGATCGATTGACTTCTGCGTTTCGTCAGTTGACTTCGAAAGATGCAACGTCATCTACCTACCATATTTGAGAGCCGGATCTGCCCCTCCTCTTCTTCTTGCTGTTCTTATTTCTTCTCGTCTCAAATAACCTCTCGCGCACACACTTCCCTTTTCAATAGCCCCTCTTATCAACCTAAAACAACAAGTCAACAGCCATGGCAGACCTCCCAAGCTCCTTCATCATCACTCTCGACGGCATCCCTATTACCAAATCCGCTGAGTCTGATGAACAATCAAATCCAAGCAGAGGCCGACCACAGCAACCCCGCCACTTTTACCCTCAATGACGGCCTCCTCGAATCCGATGGCTGGTACCTTGGACGATCCTTGATCGAGGATTACAGCCTTGCTCCCAAGTGTGTCTTCTGGCACAAGAAGGGGGATGAATATCATGCTCGCATGATTCGAAAGACTGCTATTGATGATGAAGATGGGAAGTTAGTCATTAAGAATGGTGGTATGTGTTGACCTTTTGACCTAGAGGTTGGGCTTATGGCTATTTGGGTGGGGACTAGAGCCAAGCTAACGGATGTATCAAGGTAATGATCTGGCATTAATCGGTGGAAAAGTTTTTGGTGATTTAATGCAGAGTAGGTGGTCTGCCTATATTATGGTATTGAATTGAAAGATGCTGATTCTTACTGACGGTGTTTATAGGTCAGCCGGCTGCTGTGGCTATTCGCCCTGCCTAAGATGTGGAACGGATGAATTCTATACGGCGCCAGGAAATACCTATATGGGCTATATATGCTAAAAACAAAATCAATAAAACTGTCTGCGATTTTCGGCATGGCTGCTACTGGTTTCCCGGGTAATTCTCATATTGATAGAAGTTCAATCACCTGCTATAGCAATCCTCTTTGCGTTAGTTGGTGTTCTTGTCTCCATACAGGCGCATGGTATTCTCCTCCGCTAGTTTAAAAGATAATTACGTGTGGGGTCTCATCTGGTCACAGTCCTCACAGGTCTATGTACATCTACGATATCCCACTCACATGGAAATTATTATGCGTTGGAAGCCTGAAGTCACCGACTTTCAGCCACTACCAACAGACGAGATATTTCTCGCTAAGGAGGTCAGAAAGAGGATGGAAGGCTCAGACCTCAGTGAATAGAAGGTCTTGATGGGGATCTGAACTGCTCTATAGATGGGCTGCTCCTTGAGAAGATCAACAGGGCTGAAGTCTCTGTCGCGTTTGTACGTGAGCTGCCACTAAATGGGGCCTAAGAAACTGGAGTGACTGCTAGTACGTTTCGAATAATTTGAAATTGATTTCGCAAAACTTAGATAACTCCATCTTCTGCATAGTCGTAAGTCTATTTTTGCAAGACTTGGGTCCTCCAAAGTGCCGGTCAAGCCTTACTGCATTTTTAGTATAAGTTATTGCAGGACTTTTTATCTCCTCTTTCGATATTGGAAAAAAATAAACTGCAACTATGTAAGTACTAATTTGTTGAAACTCATATAATCGTTGAGTAATCATTTTCTTCATATTTTGCGCTTTCCTTCCATGGAGATCAGGTCCAACAATTCTATATTACAATCAACACGCTAGTCCGAATACGAGTCCACGGGTGTTGTCATGAACAATTCGTGGTATCTTGGGAGTACCGAGACTCAAAATGATAGGAAACCGATGGAAATGAGCTAGAGTGGGAACTGAGAAATTTAGGGGCTAAGGCTAAATAGACAAACGACGCGAGTGTCCGCGTTGAAGTGCGTTCTGCCGTGCAAACAAAACATTGAGCTCGGTAGCGGGGACCACGGCCCGACGGGAAGAGGTATGAGACATATCAGATCCTTCAGTTGAGACTTCAATCCGGAGGCGATCATTATTGGTTTAATCAAGATATACGGATCGCCCGCCACATAGTAAATTTAGTGAGAAGCAGACTTTTCACCTTTTAATACCCAAACATTTCCCGTGGTCAGAGTATGCATCTTTATAAATCTGATATTGGTTTTGCTTCATGATTTTGCTTCTACATTTAAATACATTTGAACCACTTGGGCGTCACAGAAATGGCGTCTACATATCCCCAACCCTCAGATTACGAGGCCTCTTGCCTCCTGAAATTTGTCATTAGCCTTTTGCCAGTGCCAGCGTCCGAATCTTACCAGCTCTCAGCTAGCGAAACATCTCGCCTCCTGAGTTTTCTCACTAGCTTGGCGTCACAACCCACACCTCCCCAGCTCTCAGCTAGTGAGATATCTTGCCTCCAGAACTTTATCACCAGGTTTCCGCAACCACAAGTGCCCGTACCTCAACCTCTAAGTGCGCCAACACCAGCTCAGGTCATTCCTGCAAGCAAGGACCCAAGCTTTCTCAATACAGCATTTTCCTATCATAGTGAACATAGTCGTGCACTTGGTGGGAGAACAGCTCGCGATGTTCGAAACTCCTACTCCCGATACTCAGGCTACTTAAGCCCGCGGCGTGTGAACACAGGTACACCAAGCCCTCAGCCCGTGCAAGCGGACATGCCAAGCCCGCAGCCTATAGATACGAGCCAGTGGGGTATCATAGTTACCTTCACTTTGTACCTATGGGAGCACCCGAAAGCGCCTGCAGTGGTTAGACAAGGTTTGTCGCCCATAGAGGGTACCAAAAGATCAAGAGGAACGCAGGCTAATGATGCTTTTCTCTAAAAAGGCAATTCACTGGCTTCGCTCAACCCCTCACATATGATTCATAACTTCGACGAGTTTGCCAGGGAGAAGCTCATGTCTCGCTTGCCCATATTCGGCAACTTCCGGGCATTGCCAACAGATCAAATACGTCTAGCCAGTGGGCTTAGGCAGGAGGGTAAAGCGAAGTTCAGCCCTGAGATGATAGAAGGCATTGATGGTGACCTAAACTGCTCCGTAAAAGACTTCCTCGATAAGATCGGGACACGTAAGTTCTGCGTGATCATTGAACGCAATGAGCCCCAACATGTGGAAATCATCGACAAACATCGGGCCTGCGTCGCCCAGATTGATCCCAAAATCGCTGCGAAGGCCGATGCCCAACGAAATGTTGAGCGTGCGATAGCAAGGACATTGAGAGAGGCTGCGGAAGGTAGATTCAGCAGGCTGCCAGCTGTTTCGTCACCAACTTCAACAGAAGCTACGTCCTCGGTGACGACTGATCCATGACCACCGTCACAACTATATACGAGCATTGCCAAGGTGTGGAGCCTATGGACATACAGTGGTGTTGCATGAGTTTGAAACCAGCCTTCCAGACCGCCTACTATGTATAGCTTACCGCCTATCAATACGCAGTGTGCTGACCAGAACTAGGATACCGGTCACAACACGATCCTTGTATATAAATCACATGTGATACGTTATTGGGAGCGTTCTCAGTAATGTTCAGTTTGCATGTTCTACAGTACATGCTGAGCTTATTTAGCTAAGAATGTGAGGTTTGGGCTGGCATAGTTTCAAATCGAATTACGTATAATTAAATTGAGCTGGTATTCACGGAGGATTGTAGGTTCAAACGCCATTCTCTTTGGCAGTCAGATGCCACGCCAAAATTTCGTAACTGGGAATTCGATCTGGCTGCCGTAACGACCTTAACGACCTTCGTACCTAAAGGCTAACTCCTCACGGAGACTGTGTATACCTAACAGAAACCTCCGTCCTAAGATTGATATTTTCACTCTCTTTCCCAGGCGTCTGAGGCTCGATAATAGCAGTCTGACTCCCCATGTCACGAAGACTCCCCTGCCTAATATCTGTCTGCGTCTCTCCCTGGGAAGGATCAAAAACATTCCTCCCACGCGGTTTTGGTGGGTAGGAGATCATGTTGTAGCTGTCACCTGGTGAGCTTGGAAACATGCGCACTAATAGAGGCTTTAGTGCTGGAATCGAGGCGGCTGTGATGGCTAGGCCATCTTCGACGGCGGCCCAGTAGAGCAATGGGGCGAGTTCCCCTATGGATACAAGGGTTAGCGATGTTCTTGTATGGAGTCCTTAGAAGCGTTGAAAGACTTACATGTGAAGTCTGCTTTAGCTGAAAGCGCGACAAGGTAGGTTGTTTTGACGATGGCAGCTGCACCGGCACTAGTGAATCAAGTAAGCTAGAGGCTCGTCTGGGCGATTTCGATGGATTCTTACAATACACCTAGACTCATGGCGAATGCCACGCCAAACTTCTCCTTTTTCTTCATTTGCAAGTTCCAGACAATTGTCCAGGGGAGAAGAGCTAGGACGAAGTCTTGAGCACCAGAGTATGCTATCCTGAGTCAGTAAAGGAAGGTAGAAAGCAGATTGGAGCTTGTCAACTCACCTCCGACAAACAGCGAATAGTTAGTAAAAACATCCGCGGGCCAGCACTCGGAAGGAATTGTAGGATTCCACAAATGCCGAGGATCTTTGCATTGCAAAAAAACAAAGAATGCAGTCAAGATGTTGACCAGGTTCATGGTAATAATCACAAACCATAGTAGTATCTTCATCCATCTCTTCACCACAATTCGCATGAGTGTCACTGCAAATGACGTTTTTCCCAATGTACACGCCATGATTGCCAATACTTCGCCAATGTCACATAGCAAGGCCACCGATATAAGATTGTTCGGGTTTTCTTCCACCACAATCAAATGTCTTCCAAGACCAACTTGAGTAGCGGCATGACACACAGCGGCGTATGCGATAAGGAGACACTGGAGAGAATAATGAGTATTCCCGCGCAATTGATGAGACAAAACGGGAAAGGAAAGTTACTCACAATGGCAACTATGATGATGAAATCATCCCAGCCAAAAACCCGCTTCAAGAATACTCGCACATATAGACGACCACAAACAAAAAACAGGGGAACTATCGACATCGTCCACATAACACCCTGCACCAAAGGAGCCCTGCTCTGTTCCATGTAGGCCGCCTGCTGAGAAGTCATATTGTAGAATCTCACAAATTCAATTGCAAATGACAAGGGCAATTTCAGACTTCACCCGCAACATGGGCGGCCTAGTAGAAAATTTTGTCCGGGGAATCCCCAAAGATTTAAGCATTGTCAATAACGTTACTCTAAGCCCACTGAGACTAACGGAATCAGGAAATATGACAGGAGCATTTGTTGGTTCAGATGGGTCATTCATAACAAGTGGATCCTCTTCGTATAAGCAGGCCTCTGCACCAAAATGAGATCTATCATATTTCTCCCATCCATCCCGATGCAAGGCCTCCTCCCACATAAACACCCTTAAACATGCAAGCGACGTGTAGATCACGAAACAAGGAATACGAAAGGATCAAGCGATATGTTCGAAAATAAAACAGATCAACGTTGCATTGCCTGAGCGGCGTCTGTGCGTGGCTTTTCAATTGGTCTCTATACGCGACGACAAAGGCCTGCTTGGCGTTTCTTCAAGCCAGATTTTCGCAATTGGTAATAATCGACGCTAAACGATACTTGGCCAGTGCCGCTGTCAAAAGTCTAGATTCATCTAATTGACTTGATAGCGGTTGCCTTGTCCGGCCAGTCAGCGCCACAGGGTTACCATTGGTCTCCACATCCCGCCGTTCCCCGTTCTAAAAGGCCCAATTTGGATGTTTATTCAACTCCGCTTGGCGGGAGACAATAAGCCCAAAACTAGCTTGGAACTAGGACCGTTCGCATTGACCTCGTGTTCCCGTCTTCTGGAGTTAATCTTCATGGTGTTGTTTTGTCTTTGAACTCTACTAGCGTTCCTCGTGGGTTCTCTAAAATGGTCATCGTTGACCATGTTTCTCCGCATTCTCCTGACATGACAGCTTCTTTGCTGTGATTGCGACGTCGTTTCTTCCAATTTCTGACACCTCTCACGTACTTTGGTCTTTCTTGGGCTGCCTTGCTACAATGGCTGTGTTATCGACACTTTCCGTCAGCCTGTGGGCCCAGGGCCTTATCGCTCTGGGATTATTGTGTCTCACAAAGCTGATTTGGGATATTTTCCTCTCCCCATTGAAGGCTATACCCGGTCCAATCCTTGCAAAGTCTACAGATCTCTGGCGTGCTCTTCATACATACCGGGGACGTGTCGATCTCAAGCATCTTGAGTTGCATCGCAAATATGGACCTGCGGTGCAGATTGGACCTAATTGCGTGAGCATTTCGGACCCGAATTTAATCCGCACTATTTACTCAACTCGTAATGCATGGAAGAAGGTATGACGCATTTTTTTTTTTTTTTTGCTTAATAGTGACATTCGTTGCTGACAGGTAATTGTGAATAAAGAGCGATATGTATAGGCCAAATGATGTGCTTATCGAAGGTCATCGTTTATCCAACCTCTTCAACTCCCAGGATGAAGAGTGGCATGATCAGAACATCCGACCTATTCGCGGACTTTGGAGTATGACCAAGGTTCTGGAATACGAACCCCTGATCGATGAGACTCTCACCAAGTTTGTGGACAAGCTTGCGCTAAGATTCGTCGATGGAGAAAATGCCGGCAAGGTCTGTCCAGCAGATGAATGGATTGGATTTTGTAGGTCCCTGTCAGCATCCATGCTGGATCGTGAGAATTACGCTAATAATCAAAACTAGTCGCCTGGGATGTTACGGCAAACTTTAGCTTTGGCCGTCACTATGGTTTCATCGACCAAGAAAAAGACGTCGACAATCTAATCACCGACTCAACTGCCGGTCTAATCTACTTCGCACCAGTACATAACCCTCAATTTCAACATACGCGCTCAGACTAACTCAAAACAGGTCTCCCAGATCCCCTGGATAGACAACCTCCTCGACAAAAACCCAATCAAACGAATTGGCCCCAAACCAACTCTAACCGGCGTCTTGTACGCCTTCAAAGTGGCAGCTGAATACCAAGCCCAACTAACCTCCGAAAAGACCACCGCCGGCTCAGCAGGCGTATCGCACACACTAGACAAATATGTGGCTCTTAAGCAATCAAACCCTGACCTAGTGAACGACCAACAGATTGTCAACTGGCTCATGCTCAGTATCCTCGCAGGTGGCGATACTAGTTCCGCAACAATGCGCGCAGTACTATACTACCTCGCAAAAGCGCCAGCAGCAGCCGCAAAACTATCAACCGAGCTGGAGGCAGCTTCGCTCCCTACTCCGGCGCCTTGGACGTTGATTCGGGATCTACCCTATCTAGATGCCGTGATTCGGGAGGCTATGCGGGTGAATCCTGGTATCGCTATGATATTCGAGCGTGTCGTTCCTGAGGGTGGGTTCACGCTTCCGGATGGACGATATCTTCCTGCTGGGACGAAGGTAGGATCAAATCCGTTTGTGACGGGTCGGGACTATGGTGTCTTTGGCGATGATGCCGATACCTTTAATCCTGATCGCTGGCTTCGGGGGAAGAATGAGAGTGAGGAGGCTTTTGATGTGAGGTTGCGGCGGATGAAGGATACGGTTGATTTTGTATTTGGGGGTGGTGGAAGGATTTGTATGGGGAGATATTTGGCCATGTTGGAGATTAAGAAGTTGATTGCAACGCTTTACAGCTTGTTTGATGTGAGTGATTCATTCTGTTTGCTGGTCTTCGTCGAGCTAACCTGTCCTAGATTCAACTTGTTGATCCTAAGCACGAGTGGAAGTATCGGGATGCTTGGTTCGTGTATCAGAATGATATGCCGATGATTATTCGGCGTCGTGCTGCAGCCCAGTGAGCTGGATGATAGTTGGGACTGGGAAGGGAAAGTTGCGCATAACCCTTGGAAAGAAAGTAATTATGTCTTGGTTTTTATGAATACACGATTCAATTTGCAGATTAATACACACAAAAGCAAAGGCATACTGCAAGGATATCAAGTCCGACCCAAAGAAAAACGCCAGCATAAAACACCACAAATTCAGCCCGCAAATACCCCCGTATCCAATCCAATTTCCATGCGTCATTTCATTAGTGTAGGAGAAAAAGAAGAACAAATAAAGAAGACCTGAGTAGGTCCGTCGCTTCGCCGCATTTGCGTTACATCATTGAGGTCTGTTGTATTACCTCGTCAAATCAAGATTATTCCTTAGGCTCTTCTTGAAAGCTTTCGTCGGCCTTTGATGTTTGTTTCTCGTCGTTCCGGTCGCTAGATTGTCTCTCTTCTGGTGATTCGTCACCGGTGATTTCTCCCCACCCGGAGCTTCTGCGACTGACCCGGCCAGATGCCATGGCAAGTGGGCTGCCCACTCCGGTAATGCTGGCAGCTGTGCTATCGTTGCGACCGTGCGAGGGTGCACCGCTACGAATACTGGCCCCATCGCCAGCGGTTGCGGTTGCTGTTGGTTTCGTGTAGAGGCTTCCTCGTTCGCCCGCAGTGTTGGCAATAGGTATGACACCAGAGGACGAGTAGACGCTGATGCGTTCGGCATTGGCAAGTCCGACGATACTGGGACGACTCAGAACACCCTGAGCGTTGAGAACAGATGCAGTAGATGGCTCGACCACGTTCCCACTCAGCACACTCAGTGGCAGGCTCTCGCGACTTCCACCGAAAACCGATGACGGCGCCAGAGCACGCACCGAGGCATTGGTATCGAGGGAATTTCTGCGTCGACGCTTCGAAGAGCTGGCCAGAGTAAGGATCGATGCGTTGTCGGTCAAAACATTATTCGCTGTTGCCGTAGAGTATGTCATGGATTGACTGTGGGGTATGAGATGTGGGGGCACAGCCGTAGCGGGGGAAGACGACGAAGTTGGGAATTGGTGCGAAAATTGAACCTGCTGGCTTCCAGAACTTTGCGTCGAGTGTCCATTTGCCTGGCCATTGGGTGCATTCTGCGCAGGGTATAACTGTGTCGAAGGGGCTGCCGACTGAACCGTTGTCAAGGTGGTGGTCAACGACCGGACTGACGGGCTCGGGGAGGAGAATGTGCTGCCCTCGCCTCCTCCGTTTGTACTAATGCCTCCACCCATTGTCGCCATTGTGCCCGCCTTGGAATAGGCTGCCTCGGAAATTGCGGTGTCCCCGATTGTTGATATGGTGGGGGCTGTTGACTTCGTGCCCGTCCCAGGAACATGGTTCTCATAGCCCGAATAAACCAGAGACGGATCGCTTCGAGAGTGAGACTCTCTGCAGTTGCGCTCACTGTCTTCATATGAACCATTTGTATTTGATTGCCGATTGATCCCAGATAGTGGATAAGGGTTGTTGTTGACTTGATTTTTCTTGCCCTTGGTGGAACCGTAGCGTTTGTTGGACCAGCGATTTGAACCGGATTCGGAGGAGCCTTTGAGGCTTGCGAGGCGCTTCATCCAACTGGAGAATGGGCGGCGGCGACCGTTGCGATCTATTGTATACCACGTCATTAGTGTGTTTCACAAAGGCCAGATGTTCTCCTGAGTGATTACCGTGCGCCCGTGAGGGCCCTTCAGCTGTAGCCATGTTGTAATCAGAAAAATACGCCAGACTCAACCCTTTCCTAAGTGTTGACAACTTAGCAGGGGCAACAGTGAAGCTTCAAAGGAGTTCGCGCCGAGGCAGATGGGAGCAATGCGGATTGACTGTTTATCCGTGCACGGTAATCCTTGCAGGTCATGTGCCCCTTGATGTCATTGTGGCCTGGAACTCTTCAACTTTGTTTTCAAAAATAGATCAACTCTCTGGTTTTCAGCTTCGGGTTTTGAGAACCTGCGGTTTCTTTAATCTACCATTTAACCTGGGCAATGTGACAATAATGAAAAAGTGGCAACGTTCCTGCCATCATTGCATCTCAGCCGTCGTTGCTATGGAAAACATAGTTCGTTTGAACGATCTACACAACATTTGAGAATGTGAATGCTCCTATCATGGCATCATCAAGAACAAGAATTCAAGCACTCCCTCCAGATGTTGCTGCCAAGATCAAATCTTCTATCTCGATCACTCATCTAAACGGTGTCATCTTGGAATTGGTCAAAAATGCACTGGATGCAAATGCCAGCACGGTCCACATCTCAGTAGACATTAAGCGCGGGGGCTGTATAATCGAAGATGACGGCGATGGAATTCATTCCATCGAATTCGAGTCAACCGGGGGGCTCGGAAAGGCACACCGTATGTCTTTCTATATGGATCGCCGACAAACCGCTAATTCAGGACAGACACCTCTCGGTTCCAGAAGACTGGCAAATATGGTCATCGGGGGCTTTTTCTATCAGCTCTAAGCTCATTGTCCTTGCTTACCGTGACATCTTGTCATATTCATCAGCAGACTACAAACTCTGTTATTTTCCACCGTTCAACGCCCGTGGCGCGTTTGATTCCCGCACCTGCGCACCAAAATCTTCGATTTAGTGAACATGGCACATGTGTGACGGTAAATGACCTTTTTGGCAACATGCCGGTGCGTGTCAAGCGTCGAGCCCTCGTCCTTGAACGACCAGATGAGTTAGATCGAGAATGGGATAATCTGAGATACTCGCTGGCTTCTCTCATGCTGGCAAACCCTCTGCTCTCGAAGTTAGTTCTATCTGATGCAGAACGGGGCAAAAGAGTCTCGATTCGTCTGAACAGATCTATACAGGATGGACATGCCGATGTTGGCAACACAGTTGATCTAAGCCGCATTGGATCAGTTCTTGCGCAATCGGGGATGATTAATTCCAGAAATATGGATTCATGGCATGTCATATCGGCCAAGATTCCCGATCTCACAATCTGTGCCGCAATATCCATTGTGCCCAGTCCTTCGAAAAGGCTGCAGTTCATTTCCCTGGGTAATGATCCGGTCCTCTCGAATGGTGCAAATCTTCTCTATAATGAGATAAATCGTTTAATATCTCTATCCGATTTTGGGAGTTCTGGAAACATATCTCGCAGCACAACTGCGACGTGCCCATCCCCTGTCCTGGGCAACTCTGAAGCCCCAAGCAGTATCAGTGGCAAGACTTGGGCAAAGCCAGTCAACAAGTGGCCGATGTTTTATATACGTATCGACACTAGTACAACTCTACCATTGGGTGATGATGGGGACGAGGTCCCCCGAGCTCAGACAAGTCCTTCCAACGTGTCACTGACCTCCTCGAGGCAATGATCCTGGAATTTCTCAAGCAACAGAACATGCGGCCCCGTATCACCAAGCGACAAGGAAAAATATCAGATCAAGCCCAAGAGGGTCCGTCTGTTGGTCACAATCGTTCACGTTCGTCCTCCAAGCAACGATGTGCGGGATCAAGCACGGAAGAAGGTTTCAGCGACAATCTCAAGCTTCCGTCATTCCAGCGACCACAGACGGTCAATACTTGTCAGAATTTGAATAATTGGTCCAGAGTAAAGACTGCAAAGGGACTTGATACCCATGTTCTGCCCAGCCAAGATACTTCTAATCGGCTTCGTGGACAGCTTCTGTCTCTGCCTGAACGTCCTCAAAGCCGCTCATTGCGAGAGGAAAATGCTATGAATAAGTCGTTGGGTATTTCTCGCGAACACAGCAAGGCAGCCGGGCAAGAAAGTGAAGATGAATTTCAAACAAAGGACACCCTGATCCCTTGGATTAATCAGCGCACCAGGAAAACACATATGATCAATTCCCGAACGGGTCAGACGGTTGGGCCCACGGTGGCTAGTTCTTTCACAAGACCTACTCTATTAGGAAGCACTCAAGCAAACTCATCAAGCCCAAAAGTCTGGGTAGAAAACCTACTGAAAGCATGGGACAACCCTACATTTACCCGCACGGAAATGCCTTTGCCAAGCTATGATCTTGAAGCAGATTATTTCAATCCCGATGGTTCATCTCGCAACTGTCCTCACGATATTGGAACTCTAGAGGCTGCTGGTGTTGCCAAATTCAAAGGAAAACTGCAGCGTCAAAGCCTATTAAATGCCACCATCATCGCACAGGTTGATCAGAAGTACATTCTTGCCAAACTTGGCGCAGCACCTTCGCAGAGTGCTGATATACAGGAGGCAATTTTAGTACTGATCGACCAACATGCAGCAGATGAACGTTGCCGAATCGAACACTTGTTTGGAGAAATGTTTATTTCAACAGAGTCGCCGTATGAGACTAAAGTTCGCACCGTTGAGATCAATCCGATTGCCTTCAAAATATCCTCCACCGAAGCTACGCTTTTTCACAAGTATTCCAGCTTCTTTCAAGATTGGGGAATTTATTATAATATGGGCGAAACTTCAGCGTCCGAGTCAACCGTCTTTGTTCATTTATTACCGGTCCTCATTGCAGAGAGATGCCGGTTGGAACCTACTCTGATCATTGAATTGCTTCGCCGCGAGATTTGGACAAACGAGGAAGGTGGTAGGAAACCACTGGGTGCGGTGATTGCTTCTGGAGATAGCCACACCGAGAGGCATGGCATGACTTTTGAAGAGACTGAACCTTTACCCATGGATATGTCTACTCCGCATTCTTGGGTACAGAGGATGAGTGGCTGCCCTCATGGCATCCTTGATCTTCTTAACTCCCGTGCATGTCGCAGTGCCATCATGTTCAACGACCCATTGAGCATCGAAGATTGCAGGACATTGATTTCAAGGCTGGCTCGATGTGCATTCCCATTTCAGTGCGCCCATGGACGACCGTCCATGATACCCATTCTTGATCTTCGTCCATGGTCAGAATACGAGGCTGGTTCGTTTGATGGAGGTATGGCTGTTGATTGTGATGATTACGATGGCTCAGGCATGAGTTTTATAGAGGCGTTCCAAGCGAAATTTGTACATTGAGTACATTGAGTGTTTGGTTGTGATACACACCAGGTTTATGCATGAAAGTAGACTAGTAGGGCTCTTGAACCTATGACTTCCCAACAACCAACTTCTCATACCCTAGGTGCTACTAGTAGAGTTTCTCCTCTTTCAGGCTTTTGATACTCTGCCAATTGAGATTCCAAGGTTTCCAAAGCTATGTAGCCTCAAGTCCTGCCGATATTGTATCTAAAAGCCTAACGAGACTGCTGGACCAGTTTGTCAGGACGTTCAGATCAACTCGGAGTGCCTGCTGTCGCTTGGTTTTTCCCATTTTACTGTGTTCTCTAAAAAACGGGAGCGATTCCGTACACCGTTTTGTTTCCGCAATGATAGACTTTGCTCGATAGAGTGCTTCCAAAATCTCCTCTTCTTGGGGCACTTTATCGCTCATGTGCTTATCTTTCCAGAATAATGGTATATATCTCGTGTTGGCTATGACTTGGGCGAGACGGTTCTCGATGTCCTCGCTTGTCGTTTGAGCAGACCTATCGTGCTCTTTAGGGGTCTTAAAGCCGAATATCTTATATTTATGCTGCTGACCCCATACTGGAGCTCCTCGACAAACATTTGAAGGTCGCCGTATCTTATGAAGCCTATTTGTTGCGTCGCTGTTCCACTTAATCTCCGGATTAGGCTGTCCACCTTTTGCGCCGCTGGAAGGATAGCATTGGACACTTCTGTTGAGTGAGGTGAAGAGACTCCAGGAGTTTTGACAGGAGAGACGCTTATAGTGTTTTGCGGGGGAGGATTGCCCGTAGCTCTCTGGGGATTGGCCTGAGTGGTTCTCGCAACGCTTGCAACTTCCCCGGTGGGAGATGATGCAACGTCTGCCGAAAATATATTATCATTTCTTCTCAAAAAAAATTTAAATCCCATCCCGAGCTCTTCATTTCTGGAGAATAGTGTGAAAATATTATTCGCCTGCGATGCTTTTATAATCAAGTCCGTTCGCAGGACTTTTTCACAAGAGTGGTGGAATTACGTTTTAATTTAGGATAGCTCTGGACTTGACAAGAAAGTGAGTCATATGGAAGTCTCGGGAGTTCTAGCCTCGTATTTCACATTTACTGGTGGGCTGTGATGAATATGTGTATCAAGTGATCCTGAAGCGCTGCGTTTGTATCGTATGATGTCATTTCTCTCCCCATATCCTGAAGATTGACTGACCGTCACTAGGATATTCTTTGTGAAGACTGAAAGATTCCCAAGGTTGATTTGATTCTATATGGGCCTCGCTACGGCCCATCCACGGGTCAGGGGCGGGGCTTATTGCTTTCCAACCATATGGACAGAGTATGCTAAATTATGAATATACTTTACGAGGTGGCTTTACCTTAAACTGAACCACATCCGCATGCATCAATTAACCCAATTTGGTGACGTCGAAAAGTGTAACGACATACATGTTCAATCCTCTCAAATCAAATACGGAGTCGCTTCTGAATAGCATATTCCTTGGACTCAAGTCTATACTGAAATATCGTCAGTTTCGTTCCTGAGACGTACATTCTGACACGATGTCCGAACCCACTTTGTATCCAGCAGGCTCAAGCTTAACAGAAGCTGGATCATCAAGACAGTCAGCCCCAGGAGATCCAGGCTCGACAGGGATAGGGCCATCAAGAGGGCACCCAGACTTGAGAGATAGATACAACATATCTTTCCAGCCTCCACAGTTCCCACCAGCCCGACTTCAGAGACCTTCATCCTTATGCGATCATGTGAGGAGTTTCTGTGGTTGTTTTTCGAGACCTGTAACCAAACCCATTCGAAGTACACGCCTTGGCAGCTCTGACTATGAATCATATTGGAACGCTACACAACGCATCTACAACGAAGCAGAATGCGAACGAGCTAGGGAGCAGGGCCTTTATATATTCACTTTTTGGCTAGTGTGGGACCTAGTTATCATCCAGCTAATAGTCTCGGCTTTGATTACTGGGTTCACTGCATCCATGACTTTTAACGTTATACCTGCTGCAACTTTAGGAGGGGTAAATTTCCTTATTACCAGCCTGCTTGGCTTTTTGCGAACGGAGCCAGAGAGAAGATGGAGGAATGCACATGAATATGAAAAGGTTGTGGATTACATTGACAGAACTATTGAGTTCATCTGGTACAGTAGAGGAAACAAGTTAGTTGCAGGGGAGCTTCTAAATTTTATAGAGGTGGCCCTTGACAAACACCAAACAGCAAAAGAAAACGTGGCAACCAACAGATCGGGCGACTTTGCCCGGATTATGCAAGATCGAATGAATCATAGCCCTGTGGATCACAGCCCGCAAAGCAAAGTGGAGAACAGTTCGAAGAACGAAGGAGCGAAGAAGGAAGCAGGAGCACTTGTATAGGTGCGAGTATGAGGGGGCTCTTCATATGTACCGATTGACAAGTAAGACTCTCGCTCTTAATTTTCTTTGTCCATATGTCTACATTCATTTTGGAATCTTTCAGAAATCTAATCGCAGTCATTGAGGGCTTAGCTTTGACTGATTTGCCGCTTCAAGGCCTTTGATGCCGTGTGCAGACTTATACGCTTTCCATTACAAATGCCAGGAAGACACGCATTAATAAGCTCGGCCTATCAGGTAACTTCAAATGACCTAAGCAGCTAGTTTTCCTTTGGTATCTATCTTTGGCATCTATCAAACAACTCTTCAAAGCAGCTTCTTAGTGGTGTGAGGCCTAAAGAGACAAAGCAATGCTTGTGCGTAAGCTGATTTCGAGCGACTTTATCTATATTCTGATTCATACATTTAGGCAATCAAAGTCAAACTCGAATTCAGTTTCATGATGTGCAAATCCCACTGTAGCCGAAAGGTCTTGGCGGGTGGCTTAAGCCATCTCAACCCTAGTTGATATATCACATCCACCACGTCAAGTGCCACCCCTCACGTCTACAAAAGACCAAAACCAGTACAAAACCATACCCTTTCCTCGTACGTAAAGCTGAATACAAGTAAGAAACTCGAAACAGCAAATGGTAGGAATGACCTTGTCTCAAGCCCTCAGCTAGCCACTACCTCCTAAGGTCATACAAGCAGGAGCCAGCATGAACCAGATCAGCAATGCATAGCATTACTCTGCAGAAAATATGCAGGACTCGAATAGTTCTAGATTAGTCTCATTCTATATGCGGATCCACTCGTAAGATGTAGTCACGGGTCTTTCTTGTATCGCGTCCCAAACTTACGAGTTGACGTATCCCTTGCATTGCATAAGGCTCGTGGGGGTCCGATCTGAACTGACGTGGCATGGACTTGATACCATATTAGGCAAATGATGGAGGGGTAATATGCAAGGCCTGTTCTATTCTTTTGATACGAAACGGGATACATCACTTAACCCCTCATTTGAAAGGTTTGCCTTGTTACACATTTGATTGAGTTGAATGGCAATGCGATAGTTTTGATGATCAGAGAGCTGTGTAACTTTGTTTGTTGGGGTTGAGGTAGCCGGCGGTAGGGATAGAAAGTCCGGGGAAATCGAGGTAGAGAGGGCCAGGGTATTACTCTTTTAGAGACAGGGACATACTCATCACAATATGAATATCAGTTGATCTGCATGACAGAACAAGTCAAGTACGACTCACGCTTCGTGGAGGAAGCCAATTCCACCAATAGATTCAATATGTTATCTAACGCAGTATTCAACCTTGTTATGCAAGTCTCGTTTTACGTCTGTCTGACTAGTCTGGATAGGTCAGCCACATTCGGGAGACTTTATCCCAACTTGGGAGCTCGAGATACTATGCCCGATTCGGGATGGAAGTCCAAAAGGCGAGCAGCCATGTCCTATTTCGGCCATGACGAGTCAGAGTCATAAATGGTGCGATTGGAGCATGAGGGCATATAACAGCAAGAGAAAGATTATCTGAGGCTCTTTGTGGCTTTAATGTGTTGTTGGGGCTTAAAGTGGTGTCTAATGTACAACATGGCTATGACTTGGCTCTCTGCATTTGATCACTGCTCGGAGGTTCCTGGGTCCTCCAGCGCGTTTTGCTCCCTGTTCAGAGTAGATTAGACTATTAATACATCCAAATGAAAGCCAGATGTTGGCAAATTATGATATTATGAATTTCTTACTTGATGAAGTCATGCGCTAGTCGGCCCACAAGGCTGCGGCCGAGGCTGCGACTCGATATCCATTCCTCTGGGGCGAAGAGGTCAAACATGCCCACTTTGTGTAAAGTTGGAATCGCCGATCGTATAGCTGGCTCCAGCTCAGTTTTTATAGTCTCATCGCCTTCGTCGTATGCCTTGATATTGACCAACAAGGCTCCAACTGTTCCAGTGGGCACCTTTCGACCGTCTGGCAGAGTGATGACTGGGAAGGTTCCAGCAGCAGTCCCAAGGGTCTTGTTGTTGGTCTCTTGTAAGGCATTGGTGGACATACTGATGGATAAGAGGCTCAGAGATGCTTTGAATAAGTTCAGATGAAGTTGAGATGGTGGTCATGTTGGGGCCGCTACTGCCTTTAAGTAAGAGAGCGCCGGACCCACTTCATTCGGGTCCCCGGACACTCCGCGGACCTCATAGATCTAAAGTGGAAGAGCCTGGCTCAATACTTAAAATTTTTAAACTGATGATGATGAATATTCAGGATCTTTATTGGATGAAAAGGTGCTCAGAGGCTGCTGGCTCTACTAGGAACCTCCTGCTCTACACCAAGCTCCCAATGACAATTACCATCATCTCCATTAGCTTCAGCCTACCGAGTCTTATCTGCCTGGCTTTTATTTTCCATGAATACGCTCCATATTGTTTGCTACGCACTCATATCCTCTCTCACTCTCAAGGCCGATCTCTGTCGGACTTCCGCCTGGGGTCAGAGATTCCAGATTGGGCGACGGCATAGAGTAAACATTGCATCATTTTGGCCATTATTACAGCTCTCTTACAAACCTCCCTGTGTAATTTACCTGAAAGATTAATGGCAAAGAGTCATTTCTAGCTTCCAGTGTATCGAAAATCCCAACGGCCTCCCCAGGTGGGAAGCTCGATTTTCGTTCTTGATATCGGGGCTTGCGACTAGTATAAAACGGTTACCCCGGATTTCCCAACCATGGAACCTCTTCCTACTTGACCTTAAACAATATCAACATTTCCTTTACCGTCGACGGGGCTGTCTTGATCCATGAATTAGCAGAAACAGTATTCTGTAAGGGCACGACTATATAAGACCCCTCTGAATTCCTCCAAGCTTTTTTTCTTTTCCTTCCTCCATCCATGCCTGTGGAGACTTCAATTACATAATGTCGCCTCGGTCTTCTCAAGTTGAACTTCAGTGCGCTCATTGGGGTGCACTTCACAAGAAGCGAGAACCCCAATGGGTTTGGGCCTACAAACAACGACAAGAATCATTAGACAAGATCAACTTCTATTTACGCAACTCCGAAGATGGTCTGACTGAGACCCTCAAACGCCAATGCAAGATGCAATTATTCCATCTTGACTACCTTACTGGTGCTACTCCTTCTTCGCCTGGCACGCCATGGTTCCAGCCCGAGCCCGAAGTTGAGCTGAACCCGTGTTTATTCACTGGTCTGCGGACCGGCCAATTCTTCAAGGCCCATGACGAGATTCGCTCTTCTCCGGGTATGGCTCAGAAAAAGTGCGATCAGTTGCTTGGAACAGCACTGGCCACTGAGTTCGCTAAACAACGCAAAACTGCTCGGATTGATGGAGAGCGCCCGTCGTCGGTGTATGAGACATTCACGTGAGTTCTACTCCCTTCCATGTAACCATTGATGATCTCACATGCTTTATAAAGTCCTTATGACAAGACTACCAAGCGTCTTGCTTTCCTTCCCGGCAAAGTTCGTCGGATGGATCAGTCTGTCGACGACAGAAGCAGCCACCGGGTCATTACTCTGGAAGCCAATGAGCCGGCCGACCAACTCCAGCCAAGTGTTAACGAGCTGGAAACCATGGTCATCTTCCTCAGGGATGCGATGTACGATGGAGCAAAGGCTATGCGGAATCCCAGTCACCGTGCTGAACTGATCGAGTTCCATCACTTCTTTCCAGTAAGTGATGTCCACTCTCAACCTCATTTAGCTGTGCATCAAATTAAACAACAAAAGACTCTTATAATCTCCATCTATCACGGAGCCCAAGCCCGTGTGTTGTATGGTTGCTTTGACGGAAACCAGTTGGAGGTGCAATACACCGATGTCCAACAGTTCACTGAAGACGGGTTCTACGACCAGATCAAAGGTCTCCTGACTTGGTCTCTCCCCTTCTGTCTATGGGATACAACAACCATCCCAAGACTGGCATCTATCATTGAGGAAGAGGAGAGTGATGAGTGTTCCACTCCGGCGCACGGAGTCGCGCGCGCGTACCAGCCACCACAAGAGGCGAAAGCCCACTTCATGTTGGTTCCGCCCATTGAAGTACTGGATACGAAGGCGGCGGCGAAGGCAGCCAAGAAAACGAAGAAGGAGATGGAGAAGAAGCAAAAGGAGTTGATGAAAAAACAAAAGCAACAAAAAAAGATGGCGTACGGGCTGATTAAGCCCCGAAAAAAGTGATTCTTGAAAAACCAAAAACACCATAAAGCACAAAAAAGGAGATGACGGGAGACTGAGGAGACTTCAACACAAATTGATACGATATTGAAGTGAAAGTGATTGTACAGTGACTGATAACATATATGAGACCGACTATACCATGTGACTGATGACTGATGACAAGATTGATACCCATGTTTGCATTTACAATTGTTACATCTGTCAACTTCAAGTTCAAGCTTCATGTACAATCGGGGATGAAGCCAAGTGAAACGAAAAGAAGACAGAGTGCGCAACAACAAAACGACAATCCCGAGTTTCGTTCACGGCTGCCGTTCGCGGTGGGCCATGACCCGTGGATGGGATGAAGGAGAGTCAAAACATAAACTGTGCTCTGTTTCTTTCACACTTGGCTGGAACTTGGTTGGCATGATCTGGATCTTGATTGTACTATTTTCTGTTTTGCCTAGTCGTACGGGCCCTGTGTACGACACCCAAGCATGACTTGCACCTTTACGTGGTGCTTGGGATGAGTAGCCTTCATGGTGAAACCAAGCAAGTCAATTAGTACACTACTCTACACTACACACATACATTACAAGTCATAGTTACAATTACTAAAGAAACAGATAGAGTTTAAAAGCATGATAGCATTCCAGCTTTCAATTGTACAAAAGCCGCGAGGCTTATCCTTTCTAAGGATTAACTTAAACAAAGAATAATAAGTAATGTAAACCTTTTCCTGCCTTGATATCCCCCAAAGAAAAAGAAGAAAAAACCAAAACGAAATGAAAGGCCCTGTGGTATACTCCAATTTTCCCTGGACCCGATTTCCATTTCCGTTGCCGCTTTTTCTGATGCCAGTCCAGTTCAGTCCCCGTGGGAACCATGAAAAAAAGACACGAGCGCCGCCCGAATAACAAAAATAAAAAGGATATTCACAGAACATGTAACAGATTGAAAGAGAAGAAAAGCGAGAGATGCTGCTAGCGTAAGGTAGAAGATTGAATAAAACACCAAGCAAATAACTCGCAAATGAGGGAGCAGGTCATCAGGTCATGAAAGAAGTAGTGATAGGAAGAGGGGTATAATATCACGGGTATTAGCCATGAGTCTCAACGGACTTAGGCTTGGACATATGTGTCCAGGAGAACAAGTCGAACTTGTCTTTAGCATTCTCAAGTATGGAGGGAGCATTGGATTCGCATGGTGTTTGAGGTTGAGATGCAGATGGAGTTTGAGGTGGGAGTTGGATTGTCAAGTTGGGACCACTGCGGGATGGGTCTCGGGGCTCGACAACAAGGGAGCGACGATAGAAGGTCTGAGCGGTTGTTTCGCCATTGGAGCGGACGCGGACAAGCTCGTTCTGCATCCAGGTCTGGAGCTCGGGGATTTCGGTGAGACGGTAGGGGATCTGGAATCGTTGAAGTTCACTGATGATCCGGGCCGTCTTCATGTGCTTGTCGAAGTTGATCACGGCCCGTTCACCGTCATCGGTTGGCAGGTTGCGAAGAGACTGGTTGCCGTGGTCGACGAAGGTGAGATCGGTCAGGTAGGTTCCGACAAAGGGCAGACACGGTGGGACGTGGTTCTGGAGACGCTGTCGAAGGACAGCGTAGTTGCGGGAAACATCGACAATGCTGCGGAGGTTCTCCAAGGTGGCCTTGGTCTTCGCAGACACAATGTCCCAGGTACGCTTCAGCCGCGAAATCATCGACAGGTTCAAAGAGCAGATGATGGCCATGAGAGAGTCGTAGTTGTTAAGCTCCAGACACTTGTTGGCAATCTTGACCCAGTGTTTGATGGTGACAGCCCGTTTCTTGGGCTCCTCAAGGTACAGGATAGAGTCAGCCACCAAGTGAGCGAGGTCAGTCGACAAAGTCGACATGGCACGAACATTGACTGCGAGCGATCCCGACTTGCGGGTCCATTCGGTGTCGAGAAGTTCCTCGGGAAGAATAGAGCAGAAGATACGTGACTCCTTAATGGTCAATTGCCGAGCCAACTCTAACGGGTCAAAGTCCAGGATGGTAATCGAGGACTCGCCAGTCTTCCACTGCTTCAGCAGATTGATCTCCTTCTTGCCAAGAACGGGAGGGGGAAGAGGGGTGTCGGGGTGGACGTATTGAGCAATGGATGTGTTGGTCTTGCCCATGGAGGACACCAGACGAGGAACGACGGGGCCATGAACAGCAGACACCTTATCCGCCAAGTCGAGAAGACGCTTGCCGGCAGTAGGCAAGTCATTTGTCAGACGATTCTTGGCGAAATCGACGATGAACTCCAAAGCATCGTTGTCACGGTCATGGCGCCAGTGAGACTCGAGCCAACCCTTGAAAATGTTGTAAACGCGCAAACGAACGGGACCAGCCGCATGGGGGTATCTCCGATGTATTCGAATCGCTCAGCGAGCGCCTCGGCAAACTCCTGGGGGTAGCGAAGAGACGGAATGTGAGGTAAAATGTGGAGACGAACATGGCATCAGGGGTTGATTGGTGAGCGGTAAGCTTCTCAATCAAAGCGCGAAGACTACCGCCCATAATCTGACCCTCCTTGTAAATCAGCTCATGCGCATAGGTCTTTTCAAGGAGATGAGCTTCTGTCTCTTCATTCTCCTCGGCCAAGGTCGAGTGGCTCAAACTCTCCTTCAGGGATGGCCCGTGGAAGCTTCCTTGGAAGCTACCACTGATGTCAGGGGAAGTGGCGCGAGTCGAAGTCTGCGACACACCGCTCATCTCAGAGTCACGGGTGTGGCTGTTGTATGTAAAGCTGCTACCCATGCTTGTCACACCTCGACCGAAGGATTCACTCACGTCGGACTTGGGGTGGCGTTCACGGTAACTGCTGTCATATGAAGAGAAGGAAGACATTTCCAGGTTGGGAGGGAGGATTGCAGAGGATGGGTTGGCGGAATTGATGGAAGCAAGGTGGGATTGGAATGAAGAGGGAGTAGTGGAATCGGTGAGAGCAGGGGTTGATGGAGAAGAGTAAGTTGTGTTTGGAATAGTGAGTGGGGGAGGGGGAAGTCGCAAGGAAAGATCTTGCGATTTCTCGTCTTTCGGAGTGCCGTCCTGCGAAGTAACAATACCAGGTACGTCTTCGCTGGGTTCTAATTCCTCCTTCAGGGGCTCAAGCTCAATGTCTCCAATCTGTTCCAGCACCATGCGAGACTTGGCCAGACAGTTTCCGGCAGCTCGCACGCAGTCAGTCGCAGCATCCACAAGACGCTTGCCCTGGTCCGGCATCAAGATCAAATCATCGTCTTGCGAGGCGGCGGGGCGGAATACATCGCGAGCGGCCTGAACCAGCTCCGCTAAACGCTCGCACATCGACTCACGAGCCTCCTCGAGGAAAACACTGTGCTGAGTGTCATGCTGGCAGACAGCCTCCACGACATCCAACAATGACCGGCAGGATTGCACGGCTTGTTGGGTGGTCACGACCAACTCTGTGGATGACCGCGACTGCATGTGGAGGCCAATGAAAGATCCAAGGACGCCAAGAAAGGCATCGTATGCTGTTCCCAGTCGCTCTGACGCGAGGTTCTGGGAGCGAATAGCAGGCGAGGCACCCGAGTATGACACACGATGAGACACTGAAATGCGTTTGGTGGCCACGGAAACGGGTCGAGATGGATGATCTAGCATCTCCGTGCGTACTGATGCACGACTGACACCCATCCGGCTGCGGCTCATCTGTCGAGACTCATTCCGTTCGGTGCATGTATCGGACATTGGGCCACTCTCCACAGTGAAGGTCTCCGACGCGGGTGTGGGAGGCATATCATACTGGGTCAAACCATCACCCGCAGATTCAAGCTCAGCGATAGTGCGGCTCAAGCCCACTTCCTCGTTCCATACATCCAGAAAACGCACCCCACGGGTCACAATTTTAAATGCCTTCAGAAGCATCTCATCCAAGATGGCCTCTACCTCGTCATCCGCAGGACTGCCATTAGCGACTTCTTGAAACTTTTTAGCAGTCTTCACAAGCGACGACAGATCAGATAGCAGTGCCTTCCGGATCCTCCGTAGTCCATCATAATTCTTAACCAGAGGTGCTTCCCTTGTTAAACATTCTGCCTTCTCCTGCAGGGGGTTAGTGTTGTCGGTGGTGACATAGCCTGATCTGGACTTACCAGAAGGAATCGAACGCCAGCAATGGGGCCTCGCATCAAATCTTGGTTTCCGAAATCCTTTAAAGATGATCCACATCCTCCTCGTATAATGTCCCAGAAGTCTGTCAGCGCCTTTAACAAAGGACGCATGGGCAATTGGTCGTATGCTTCGCAATAATTCGTCGGTAACCAGCCTCGGTGTCCAGAATCTAACAAGGTACCATCGGCCCAGCCATTGGTGTGAACGGAGTGAACCAGAATGATATCTCCCTGATCTAAGGGAAGAGTAACGGTCGATGGCGAAACATTTCCAGCCGGGTGGAAAGGGTAGAATGCGCGTAGATAGTTGTGAAATACAGCCCTCGGGGCTTCTGTCGGTTCTGATGGTTCCATATTGGTGTTTATTCCTTGCGGTGTTATTGGCGGAGTAATCTCAGACTGGCCGTGACTCAAGTAGAAACGACCGGATGTGCACTGGGTATCGGTATCGGTATCGTCGGGTTCAGCGTTGGGTATATTCAAATTCGACTTGGCGATCTTTAACGGGGCAATATTCGGCTTCATTGAGACCATATCTGTGTCGACACTCGAGGGTATCATTCCCAAAAAGCCGTTCGTGGTCGCGGACCGGGGCGTTCAAACGATGGATGCAGTTGACATGCTTCAATGGACCAGATTCAATGAAGAAGTGGCGAGTTGGTAATCAGGGATAAGGCGGGGGGATTGGATCGCCAGAAAGGCTGGGGATGATCCTAGAACATTCAATTGTCAATTGAGGGGGCGCCAAAGTCAAGTGCGCGGTGATCAGATAGCGGAAAACTATAGGGTGTTTGTGTTGGAATGCCCAAATTCCAAGGGAGGGTCGGAGGGCAAGAATGCTGGGGAGTGTAGGGCAAGGGCAAAGAGCCCCGGGCAAAGGGATTTTTGAAAGTCTCGGAAGTTTACACACCCAAACAATAAACAATTGGATAAAACTATAAACAGTAGACTTCCTGCATAGAAGTCCGGAACATTGAACAGCCTTGCCGAAGGGGGATGACCAGTCGCAATTCAATTGTAACGCTCGAGTCCCCACAGGAGTGTCAATGCGAGGTTGGGAGTAATGCACCTTAAGAAGGGAGTCCAGTGGCCCAGCCCTGTGGATGAAGATCGCAGCAAGGACGAAAGCCGCAATGAAACTGACTGGCAGTGGATGACGAAACGGAATTTCCCTTATTTATTGGGTGAACGGGATCCCACGCAAGGGCGGAGAGAAGGGATGAATGAATGTTATATTACCACCGGCGGCAATGAGTGAACACAAACGAGTCAAAAAAGAGGGACTGGGAAAGAGAAAAGGGAGGAGAGGGAATAAGAGCTCTCTCGAGGACCCAGTTGATTCTTTCTGGGGCTCGATCGGGACGATCCATGTGGGACTGTATTGGTCATGTATTGCACCGTGACGATGATGTAATGTTACCAGTCGATACAAAGATTACGGCTTATACTTTATGTACCTAAACACCAATAGTTCCTTTTCTTTACTGTTGGTTTCTTCCCTTTTCTTTTTGCCTTTTCAATCCTGTCCTACAAAAAAAAAATTAGATCCAATGAGAACAAAACCAATTAAAAACCAACAGTAATCTAAATGCCAATCTCACTAGAACTTGGAAGAGTTGTGTATAATTAATCCTCCACCTTGCATCTACCGAGTTCCGTTCCAGACCTCGCAAAAACCCCAAATCCACTTGCTAAATTTTGATTGGCTCACATGCAAAATCCAAGCCCTCCCGCGGTACCGCACCAATCAATAATTCCGTTTAAAAATAAATTGTTGGTTAATGCACTGGCCGTGTGCTGGAGCCTGCAGCAAACACGGACTCGATCAATCACTTGGTGGCGACGCTCGTTGCCTGTCAACTTGGGGGCGGTCGCTGCGCGGTCGATCCCCGGAGAGATAGTTGACAGGAGCCCTAAACTCTTTTTTTTTTTTTAATCCCCATCACAAATTCTAAACCTAGAAAGAAACCTAGTTGGCAAATAGGTTGGACAAAGATACTATGTCGGCAAACGAAGAACTAGACCGTTGATAAAAGTCCTTGCAAATTTTTGCCTCGATTTGTCCCATGTCGATTTATCCCTGTCTTGGTGGCTTCATCGTCGCCACTAAGGATCCCGTTACGATTCCTTCTTAACTACATACAGTCGCGTCCTTTGTTCCCCCTCCCGCGTGGGGCAGTGGTACATATTGAGATTGGAACCGATCGAGGCCCAAGGCAAATTCGCGTTGGTTACGAAGATTTCAGGATCCACTGCGTAGAATCCGAGCTATCATCGCGAATATCAGGACTAACGTCAGTATTGTAGAGCCACCCGCGGCATGCATATTGCATGTATAGTCTACCATAGTTAAATGCAGGTTCCGGGGTTTGGGTCGGGCCCAGCTTTTGACGTGGACCCGCTACATGTCTAAGACCTAGGGAATTACAATCTACTCGATCTACTCCGTACCCACAGAGAGGGGTTTTTTTGCCCGGCGGATTTCGTAACGTACTTTGGTATATAGCCTTGTGCATGACGGAAATAGTTTCGAATTTTTCGTGAGGGGAAACGAAACACAAACGCCTCTAATTGATGGATCATACTCCACGGTGGACAACATCCTCGGAAGCTCCCTCTCAGAGCTTGGGTCTTTGCGAACGGATGGGGAACATTGTGAACCCTGTTTCCTGTTACCGAGGAGTTTTTTTTTCTACCCGTTACCCCTTGGATCGGCGGATTTTAGATATCCAAAAGTCCTAAAATTGGTACAAAATCACCAGAAAATCAAGTCAACGGCCCCCATTATGGTCCCGGTCTAGACTCACAGTTACCGAAGCAAGCTAAAACATCCCCATCACAATTCCAACCAATTCGTTATGCATGCCCCTTCCAACAGCTTGAACCTGCATGTAACAGATGGTGATTTCTGCAGTTTCCAGTCCACTTTGAAATCTCTCACACATATTCCTCGAGGAATATACTTAATCCGTCACATGGGGTGAAGAAAAACCTGCGTCGCGTCCGTCAAAATTAGAAAAAAAAACCCTCCGGCTCGGTATGAAGAGCAATAGGCTGCCCCAGAAGAAGTAATGCAAGCCCCCTAAACATTATCACGTCGGCGCCTCTACTGTGAGATCCTTCCTGTTGTGAGAGTGCGATCAGCGGTCTAGGCTTGAATTGGGAGACAATCTCCGTGCACGGGATTGATCCATGGAACTGAGTGCGGGTTCAAGTGCTCGGGCCAGGTACAAATCCATGCTTTGAATACGGGATATAGATAAGATAATTGCACAATACACTGTAGTTTAGCTTGATAATAAAAAGAAGATGTCGCGAGTTGTAAAGAATCGCACACGTTGTACAATGCGTGGGGTCGCACAAGCGGGATCTCCCGCAAGTCTATTACTGTGTCAATCGAATCGTTTGCAACATGTCTCACGCGCATCTCGCGCATCGCCATTTGCCAATTGATCTCCTAGTGCTGACGATTCCAGGTTTGCTCGATCATCACTGTGCATTGCGCGGACGGGATATACACCCTCTAGGGGCAATAGACACGAGACTGATGCCCAAGTGGTGGGGCATTGCCTTATTTTATCTCCGGTGTCATGTACATTTCGCTAGACTACGGGTGAAGCTGCTTTGGTGGAGTCTCCGTTTCCACCCTCAGGGCTAGGGTTATCCGGATTTTCTTTTCTTGTCTAAGCCAAGACAAACGTGTTAGGCTTCGATTCAGGCGCTGCTTACATGCACCTACGCCGCTCTGGATACATATGAACCGGATTGTTAAGCAGGTCCTTGGTGGTACATGAGGCTTTCAATGTATTTCAACTGTTTTGATGGCTGTACTTTCATACGTCTCGGGATTCTTAATTGTATTTGGTCCGACCTGACACAGCCAATTCTAGTTCGTCGGAGTCTATATCCGAGAACCGGAGACCTCGTTCCCAATCGCGGCATTGAGTGTTACACGACAGAGCTTTCAGCTTAAGCAGGGGCAGATCTTAAACCCAGATAGTCAAAGCCTCCGAGCTCCAATGACAGTGACCTTTAATCTCACACTAGAATCTGAATCAAAGTAAACACCCGCTAATCTGAAATTCGGTGGAAACATGACAAATAACAGCTCTTTAAACGGGATGAGATGTAGAAACTGGGAACTTCGACCGATCTGTGTTTTATGAGCCCCCTCAATTGGCGGGATCTTGCATCAAGACCTGCGATATCTCGCGTCAACTTCAAGCGGTCTACGATATACAACATCGAAATCAGTGAATCTACCCGAACCATCTAGTACTTACCACTTGTAACAAAGGCCGCGACTGCAGAATCTATCAAGGAAGAACTCTGTAAGCAATCCATAAGCCAACTGAAGCCTTAAAGTCAAGACTGCAGACTAAAAAAGCAAGCTACAAAAAGTGATAGATAGAAATTTACACCAGTCGAACGTGGGGAATCCCACCAACGCGGGTTCCCATTCTCAGATCCTGGATCCTGCAGACACTTCCTTGTTTCTCATCGTCAGGGTCATGTTGTGAAACCTCGTGGCTTTGCAGAATCCATGCATCTCGTGGTGTGTGACTGAGGCTGAGAGACAAAGTGCGGTAGACGGATGTGATCCAAGCTCTGCTTGGTACCTGCGTCTACCTCTGCATCGGCACCAAAACCTGGATTTGACAGTTCGATCTTGAATCAAGTTAGTCTATTAGAATTTGTGTAACTATATTGTATTCGAATGATCTAACTAGTCTATTCTTCGGCTTTTTAGTCGCGCTTTTGATTGATTTGACTTCGCTTGGTGTTCCTTGAGCAAACTGTACTTCCCCGAAGCCCAGCTACGCCACATTTTGTGTGTTACACTAAGTTGATCTGTACAGTCAATTTAGCGGGGTTGAGCAGCTCTGAATTTTGGTGCCACTTTCTGACTGCATTAAATGGGTTCTTTTATGTCAATGAATTTCCCATTTGTGCACGCTGTGATGTCATGAGAGTAAATGTGCATCATTGTGGGTATACTATTACACCTGAGGCATCAGCTACATAAAATGTAGACCGCACTTCCGAATAAAGGAACAGTACCCATAATGCCCAGGGAAATAGATTAAGTTGCATTGAAATAAATGTATATTTCGACCCGCCTTGCCTCAAATATTGGACGTCGCATTTAAACGCAAGTGGTCCACGGAACAAAGGTGGATCGCCGGGGTAACTGTCAATAGTCTCGGGGACCAGGAGCAGATCCTAACCCTCAAGGGACCAGCAACTACCCGCGCGTAGATCCTTATCATTTGATAAAGAAGTAGATCCGAGGAGATGGAAGTGTGCAACAGATCGCATTAGTCCATCTTTGTAGAGAGCCGGTAATTGGAAAGATAGCTCATGTACCGTACACTTTGCGTATAGTACGACGACAGATACCAAGTGCTCGTATCAGATACGGAAATTCCAACAAAAATACATTAACAGTACACTAGATCCTCTCGGTACGAACGGCTTAACAAACCCCATCGCAAGATGGGAGATGGACTAGTATTCCCACACTGACGCCTTGACTCCACATATCAAAACTCCACAATCACTCAAGAATGTGTAATTCTAGCCACCCTAAGCATCCGGAAACGCATCCGCGAGAACGCCCAGAGAGGCCGCAAATTAAATGGCCGTTGAACACGCGACCGCATTGGCCAGCACGTTCCTAGACAACGGTCCAGCCCGTACTTTTGGCACGAAGGAATCGCGACTCATCATCTCCCCTGTCCCCAATCCATGTTGACGGAGCCACTAGGCTACGATTATCGAAGTAAGAGATCCTTTAGCCCCGTATACACGGCTAATATATTGTTTTTTAAGCAAACTTTTCGTGAGGGCGTTTCGTGTGCCCCCGCCGGACCCCCGGGCTGGGACTTGGCTTGGGGCCGGCAGCGAGTTTCCTTTGTTCCCGGCGAAGAGCTCCATAATACGAAGGACGTATTTGGAAGCTACTTTCCTAAAAGGATCAGCATGTTTGTATTAAATTAGTCGCAAAATTCGATTTGATCAGCGGGCCCATTTAGTTCAGTGGGACAGACGGAAGAGCTCCCGGGATCCAACACAAAGAATCGGGTTCTTGGTGGATTCGTTCTCCTGTCAACGGGGACCAAAAGTCTTCCTAGGTGCAGATTACGATGGAGCTGAGATGTACGATGTGATCATGTTTCCACAAGTCTAAACTAGCGAGATTTCACTAACGATGAACTATTGAATGAACAAAGTACATATGTTCCTGATCTTCGACCGTTAGCCCGGAATATTAATCAGTTGGATAGCCTTGTAACAATCAACATCTTTATTGCATTAAGAATCGGCAGCATTATTGCTTAACAATCAATAGTTCAACGTCCATCCTGTTTTACCTGCCGAGGCGCCGCGGCACAAATTAAAATAAAAATAAAAGTCTAACCTTCGGGTCCAGAACATGTCGAGGAATTCGATGATCGCCCCGTTCACAAAGGGGCGCAGTTCTAGTAAACTTACTTGTATAGTGGACGGAGGGGGTTTTCCCGTGGCCTCTTTGACTACCAGGCACGTGTTCATTGCGCGATGCGGGACTAGAGCTATTCCCTGTCTGATTAAATTTTGCCCCCTGAATCGTAAGGACTTTGTTGTGGGGAAGCCTGGAGACGCGCTGACCTATCGGAAGACACGCTAATATGAAAACAATAGTGTCGCCTCGTGGACCAGAACGTTCCCACAGACTAAAGAGAAGTGGCAAGACCATTCGTAAGAGTTTACAGTCTTCATATTATCTTGTAATGGGAATAAGTTTGTTTTTAGAAAGACGCGAACTAGTATATGCATTCTTACAAAGAAAACCAATAGCTACTTTCTCACGGTAACGCCCCCGGGCAGCGACTTACCCCACCCTTTCCGCGCTACGGTCCTTCGGACGGGATGAACAAACATGATAGGTCTTGTCCTTATCATCATCATCACAGTATTACAGAACTCCGCGGGACGGGACGTTAGACAGGAAAGAAAGAGAGATCGTCGCTCATCCATGGATCGCACGAGGATATGATGCCATGCCGGGGCGCGAAGGTTTCAATATTGGGAGACATTGCTTGGAGATATGGCATGATTTCCATCATATACTCCAATAATTCGTCGCGACCCTCTTTAGCCCCTCCTTATCCAAAGTGTTGGTGGATATATTGTGCCGCTCGGCAGCAACGGCCCTCACGTGACACTAATACGATACCAATACGACGCGTTCCTGGTTGACGTTTTTACAATGTTTACCAACATTACGCAGTTTGGCCACTGGAGTTGATCTGTTGAACCTTCTCCACGGGATCACGATCTCCTCCACCAACTTACGTTCATACTTAGCCAGAATGAACTTGTCGATCTATCCGGCCTGGTGGCAATGACAATATGATCAGCTGTTGCGTAAGTAAGTGGATAAAATCCAAGCCCTCGGTTCTGTACTCCGTTTGCCTTACGAACTATAAGTGCACTATTCTTGCTTTTTTTTTCAAACTACACCCACTACTATTCACACTAGAAAATTGTGTATAACTTTTTCTTTCCATGAACCCGCCCACTTGCTTTTTGTTGCCGTGTCTACGGCTCACAAACCTGTTGTTCGGCAGCCTAAGCTAGAGCTGGACCCGAGGTGGATGCCATAACATCGCGAACCACGGCTTCGTTTGTGTGGGGCTACTGCATCGACGATCAAGTGGGCGCTCGCCTCGCCCGAGGGAAGTGCTGACGGCGGGGCTTGTCAATTTTGCCCCTATGCGGAAATGCAGGAGGTACTCACCTCCTCCACCTCCCGATGATCTTTTCTTGGCTAGGTAATGCGAGGGTTTTAGCTCCTTCACCGGGCCCATTGACATGAAAGGACCTACAGGAGGGGGCAAATAGCACGGTCGCGTAGAATTTCACTTCCTATTTTAGGGCGATGTGATGAAAGTCACTTGAAGGATCAATATGCAGGAACGTGAATGGGGGAGACAGAAATTCCCCGGACATTTGATACCGTGAAGGGTTTAATGGCCGGCATTTGGAGATTCCAGAGTTGGAGGGGACCTTATTCCCTCCTCCAATCATTGCGACTTTCTTCAATCACCCCCCTTCTCCACGGTCTGTACTTTCTCGATAGGGGGTTCCCCCGAGCGATCTATTACCATCACCGAATCTCGACCGAGCTAAGGCTACTCCGTACGTTCATGTAGCTTAGTGACGAGACCTGAACAGTGCAACCAATCTCCAGGTCTGGAAGGGGTTCCCCGTGAACGTGCACGAGGTTCATCACCCGCTTCTGCAACGAAGCGCCCGCACTGCATATCTTTTCTTCACCGGTCTTCACTATTTTGTGCCTGGGTCGGTGTCCCCTGTCAAATCATGCACTGAGAACCCTAGCGCATATGTAGAATTACCATTCTTAGACTTGGTTCCCACTCGGGACCAGCCTAAGAATTGAGTATCTGCACGAAGGAAGAGACTAAGTGGAAACCGACCCGGAAGAAAAACCTACGTCTCCCATATCATCCCTTCGGACCAGCCCCCATTTTTCTGTGCTCCCGCGGGAAAGATTGGGTTCAGGTCTACGTCAAGCGGGCCTCATCTAAAATGACGATGGACAATCGTGGCTGTCAATGGAAGGTCTAGAAAAAGAAAGCGTGTACGCCGTCGCATTCTAGCGCGGATAATGGCGCATCCCGGGATCTGCTTTAATTTTAATTTTATGAAGAAAAGGGGGAAGGAGTTATCAGGCTCCATTAGCGTGTTGAAATGTGGACATCTGAATGGTTTCTTTTTCTTTTCTTTTTTTTCCATGAACCAGTCACTTCTGTTCATTAGGATATTGTCCATACCTGATCAGGAAGGAGATTTGTGGTTTGTTGCTTTGGTGATTACGGCCCGCCCCCAAGTGAATGGCTATCTTTGAGCCGTTCACGGGTGCACGTTCCAAAGTGACAGACACGGGATCTGTTGGTCCGTGTAGAGCTTCGTTTCGATTTCAATCCGCTCATACTCGATACTCGATACTTGATACAAGCACTTGAGCTTGTATTTTGTGGAAATTATCTCTAATTTCGGTCGATATCCGAATTCACGTGGACTCCATCACTAACTGCAAGTGAGCACGCCTCGACTATATTGGCAAGCCTCAGGTATAGTATGATTACGTAGGTAGCTACTAAATAGGTTGATTTAGTCTTATAGTACAGGCTAAGGAAAGGGGCTGCCTTTTGTTGTTGTGTGTTGATGGTAGCCAGGAAGACCGAGCGGAAAGGGTTCGCAGCTGGAGACATCAGATCAATTAATGCAAGGTCGTTCTTTTGAATATTTAGAGGGTTTTTAGATCATTTTATGGACTCATTGACAACATTAAAATTCTAGAATGCTCTTTTATCTAAAGAATCATTGGATGATTGATTGATAGTCAACTGAGAATATGCGCAGTCTCCCGACATATATATATTGGTATAGATCTGAATTGTGTAGCAGTAACGATGAACATCACCTCAAGGCTAGCCATTCATGCTACACACCGGCCATAAGTGCTTTAATGTTATTGATTTTATGTTATAAACATTGATGATAATTAAATGGGGTATAATTGTCGAATGCATCCAAATGACATGTTCCCGAGGTCGCGGCTATCAACCTTATGCTAGCGGTTGATGCATCTCGCCAAAGCCCTTGCCGTAACCACATATATTGACGCCGCTTCCAAAGCCATGATCCATTCTCACCTGACTTACAAACTATTTCTGAGCATACAAATAACAAAAATCTGACTGGTAAGTCGTAGCGACACCTACGTAGGTGGATCCAAATATACACCTTATATGTAGCAGTAAGTATACCTATCCAAAATCTCGGTTCTTCCAGCTGACACCCATAGACCTCGGGATATCCGCGATCCAAGTCCATTCAAGAAGATAGGATTCTCTCTTCAATAGCCGCGGGGCGTGTTTGTCTCCAGCAGCTCGCAGTAACACATCCAAGATAAGCCCAGCTGAATTCCTGGCACCGCCACAGTTGAACAAGCGGGGGCCTAAACCCTCCAGACGCGCCTCAAGATTCGTAGGAAAATCCCCGATCGAAATGCAGTCAAGCCTTCTTGTTTCGAACGTTGGCCAATAGGCACTTTCATATCTCAGGTGCCGGTAGGTATATCAGGGTTTTAGTCTAGGCGTGCAGAAGCGGGGTTGGACGTAACCCAATGAAGTTCGATTCCAAGGGTCAAGGACCCAACACCCTTCCACCACGTCGGCATATTCGTCCATGCAAAGATCTTGGCGAACGCATGCTGGGCTGGACGTACGTATGCTTTTGCTTCGTTGGAATACATAACGCATAACCATGGACCGGGCGATCGTTTTGATCTCTTTCACTCAGAATTTACAGGAAGTCAGGAAGTTAATATCCAGAAGGTTGTGAGTGAGAATTTCTTTTTTATGAACAGGAAATATAGAGAGGCTAACCGGGCATTTGAGCTAGATCTATACAGGTACCTACACAAGTAACGAAATGAAGTACTCCACCACCATAACCCTCGCCCTTGCCACTATGGCTACGGCCGACTGGTCTCTTTACTGCGGTGATTCTGTAAGCGCATCCAGGGATCCATTAACGTTATTGTAAACTCACTAACCTAAATCTGGAACTCCAGTGCACCGATGGTACCCTCGTCGCATCCGGCTCAGATGCCGTTGAATCCTGCGCAAGCCTCGGTGACACATACGATTACTGCTACATCAAAGCAAACTCCATCTACTACGTAGACTGGTGGAAGGCAATATTCTACGAGAATGCTGACTGTGAAGTTACAAGTGTCTCCGGAGGTCTGGAGAGCAAGGGGTTGTTTGACGGCGATTGTACCGATGCTGGATCGTGGAAAAGTTATGAAGTGGTTGTGAATGCTTAAGTCAGTCTACTACAAATACAGATACAGAGTATCTGAGTGATTTATTCTGTGGACGGAAGTACAGCAGGAATGAAATTTAGGTTCCAGAAATTGAGACGTCTTGTTACATATCCCTTGCATACGTGGATTGTGCCTTCCAAGTTTATGATGTGACCTGTACATATCCCAGAAGAAGCCACAAAGCCACAAAAGCCACCACAATGCCTGAGAATTGGAATCAAAATTTCAATAGTCATCTTTATTTGAATTAGAGCCCTTCGTAAAATAATCGTCAAAGCCTCATCTTTATGCAGCATGTAAATTCAGTATGGGTCAGACTTACGAAGTCACTTCCATCTAGGGCGTCTGACGCGTCGCGTTCAGGATTCCTTACGCCCAAGGAGAGTTCTGTAACCAAGCCTTCATACCACGGGATAAAGACGGACATCCCTATCATCGCCTGTTGTGTCGAGGAAATAAGACTGCGCAATGGATTTTCTTTCCGTGTATGCAAGTTGAACAGCACCCATTTTGCTAGACTAACATCTTGTACATCCTTGCAGCACTTTTCGTTGAATCGTAAGTATGCGACTATCAACATGATGTCTCATGAACAAACCTCTGACTGTTTCCCAGATCCGATCCTCGCTCAAACATACACAATGAAGCTGACTGCCTTCCTCACCGTGCTGTCCCTCTCATCCTTCGTTGCGGCAGCACCTATCGACAAAGCTGCTCGAGGATTCCTTCCATCTCCCGGTGCTTTGTTGGAAAAGGCGTATCCGCATTCTGGTATCCCACAGCTTGCTCACAAGCTTGATAAACTTACTGGTATTTGTATGTGTTAGCGCCCGACAGGAAGGCATGAACTATCGCTGACCTTACAGAATTGACGATGATCGTGGATATGGAGGGAAATATTGAACACATTAATGGACTCGGAGGACCCTCGCGAGACAATGCTTACTGATTATACTTGGTGAATGCTGAACGGAATAACTGGAAGAAATGAATTTCTAGTGTATAAATTGAATGTGTTTCATTCGAGTAACCTCCCTATTTGATTAGAACATCCCTTCCATGTCCAAATCCAGGAACTCGGGATTGCCAACCGCCATATCTGCGGCGTTAAGTACATCGTCAATAGCATCCATGCCGGCAGTTCCTGCGTCCAGCCCCATATCCTGACCCAAACCACCATCCATTCCTGCTGCTGCAGCAGCATCAGCGGCTGCTTTGTCCAGCATTTGGTTGATATTCTCTGGGTCTTCGTCACCGACAGCCTCGCCGACACCGGCAGAGGGCTCAAGGTCCATCCGATCTGAGCCATCGACGCCGAGATCCATGTTGTGAATGATGTTGCTGACATCGATGTTCGCTACCTGGGATGGAGGTGTAGTCAACATGCTGACGCGACGCCAGAGACGAACAATGATTTGCGCGCGCAGAGGATCTTTCTCCGAGATTTTGGGGACATTATCATGCTGGATAGCGAGGACATCACGCAAAGTCAAAATCTGACAACGGGGTAATGCTTCCTTGCTCGGATCGACGGGGTGACAGCTGTTTTGATCCATGGCGAAAGACTCTGGCATCGGTGCACAGGTGATTGCTGCGACGATATCGAGAGCTAGATCACCGCTGCCGGCCTCGATTTGCTGTTTCAGTTCGTCCAGTAAGGCACCGAGGACGCGCGAAGCGCCGAGGATGCGAATCCCGGCGAGAACCTGGCGATGGGAGTAGGATTGTGGTGCCATGTTTATCACCGAGTTTGTGCTCCACATCACTAGCGACTGTAGGGTATTGCGGATGCTTCCTGGTAGACCACCCGCTGTCTGGGCAGACCAGCCGTCAAGCTCTGTGCGGTGGCAAGCGCCTACTCGGCGGAAGGATAGGTATGGTTCCAGTGCATCTAGGATCGGTTTGATGTCTGAGCGAGACTGGTGACGGGTCCGAACGTCTTTCAGGCGTTCTTCGAGAGGGCGAGCAGTAATGCAGAGGACCGTGTGGTGGATAGCTTGGGCTTCGCCAGAGATGGAGCTTGGCTTAACCAAAGAGTATAGTGTTTTCAAGGGGATCGTGGGGTCAGTCTCTGACTCCCAGATGTGATTACCAAGCCAAGTCAGAGCGAGTACCAGAGAAGGCAGCAAGAAGGGCTCAAGCAGATCTAGAAAGTGTCAGCATGGTGCATAGACTGCGGCGATTGTGGTTGATCTTACATTCGAGTCCTCCCTTTAGTGTATCGAAGTCCATCTTCCCCGACTCACATGCTCCAAGACTTTGATCAAACAGTGTCGCCACAAGATAATAGAACTCCTGCGGACTGCAGGATGCCATAGTCTCTTCATTAATACCCTCGGCAATGAACAGAGCGCCAATCCATGCACCCAGATCGGTGTTCTGCTTGTCACTGAGTTCGTTTAGCTTCTGACTGCAAAACCCTCGATCCAGCACATTCAACAAGAAAGAATTATTGCTCGTGATGCCAAGGTCGGATGCACTCAGGTCATATCGGTATTTGAAGGCAAGTACTAGCAAAAGAACACTGCCGAATTCATCGTAAACGGGTTGATTCTCGCTTTGTTCCTCATCCCATCGCCAGGTGTCTAGCAGTGTACAGAGAGGTTGTAAGATCTGTTTCGTGGTTCTGAATAATAAGACGACGTCCAGAGCTTGGGGGCGCCGGGAGAGTGCATTGCAGATACCCTTCAACGCGATCGTCTCTCTGCCGTGGCAAAGGGTGTACATGACCTATTCGGATTAGCATAGGCCGTGAAAATACACGCACCGACCGTACATACCTCAGTGATCGCACCAACAATCGCACCGGCATTCCCCTCCATGGATTCGATCTCACCAATCAATTGATCCGCACGGTCGGGGTGGCTGTTGATCTGTGAGATCAAATCGTCTTTCTGGTATGGGCCTCCGACAGGCAGAGTCTGCATCGGGTTCTCTCCAAGAAGTCGCTCAATGCTGGACTCGGGGATCAACCTGTGGGATGCACAGGCGAACAGAAACTCCTGACGGGCATCCGAGAGAATGCTGTTTCCTTGCATCGAAAACATCTGAGAGAAAGAGGGAAACAAGTTCGGGTCTAGCCGGCTCAATGCTTGACTGACACACATCTCCACATTGATCGGTACCATGGCTGCGGCTGTCAAGGCGGCAAAAAAATGCAGGAAGCTTGTTGACTAGAAATGAGCGGAACAAGAACATTGTTCGGCCCGATTCATTGCGGTAGACACCATTGGACAAGACATCAAAGGATGCTGTGATGATGTCCTCGATCAGGACCTCTTGATGGCCCTCATATCGATTTGTGAGATAGTTTAGAAGCATGGAGTCATCGACCAAAGGCCGCCCAGCGAGCATGGAATTCAAATACACATAGATGCCAGCTCTAGTGTTAATAGTCGGGCCATCCATCACGGATGCCTCAAATTGAAGCGCATTCACATTCAACCCATCAATAGTGGAATTGCCCAATGGTTTGGAAGCTTGCTCCCCATATAAATTGAATTCCTTTTGAAGTGTATCCAACCGCTGTCGGAGGGGCAAGGAGACATCGACACAGAGAGGAATATAGGCCGAAAGAGCCAAGCCCAATTTCTGTTTCAAACCTCTCATAACACCTTTTTGGGAGTCACTGGAAAGCGTCTCCATGCCCTTGGTGGTACCCGACAGTAAGGCAAGGAGAATGCCAGGCGACTCAATCAACGACACCGCATCAGGAGAACTCATCAGGCCACCCGTATTCTGGAGCGAGCCCAAGCTATTTTTATGCGACGAAACGACGGCAAACATCCATTCGACGATCGCTGCATAGAGTTCCGCAGCCTCATTGGCGAACCGGGGGATGGTCCCAGTAGAGATAGAAAGCATGACATCCTGGATGACCTTGATATCGGTCATGAGCGTAGAACTATTGCTTCCAGTTCCATTTTGGTCGCGAATCGATGAATGAGCCAGCACGCTCGTCAAAGCCGAAGACCATTTGACCTGGCCAGCCTTGCAAAGCCCGTCGATATAAACAGGCAGGAGTGGATCCCAGATGATGGTGGAGGCGCCACGCGCCTCTAGAAGCATGTCCAATAGCTCATCCTCTCTGACAGGAGAGCGGGTGAGCATCAATTTGCACAGGTCTTTGAACTCGTCGACATCTACTCGATGCGCTAAACACTGGTGGAGGAAGGTCCTCCACTTTTCGGGAGACGCCACATCTTGCAGCATTTTGAGACCATGCGCATACCAGACAACCGATCAAATATTCGGACGAATATTTATAACATCAGACTGATGCCGGGCATTCTTGGATTTTGTCGTGAATCAGGTCAAGGTCATCATCAATGATTGGGCCGAGGGATGGCGTCTGTTTGCTGGTCACGTGAATCTCAATTATCATCGGTCACATGATCATGGCCTCCTTCAAGAAAGTTGGTTGTGGCAACTAATGGAATATCAAGCCGTGGTGAAATTCTCTTGTTTCACTGCAGTTAAAAAAAAGTGGTCGTTTTCCTCTGCTTGAATAGTCAATTTGAAAGCTTGTTCATGTCAATGCCACACGTGATATAAAATGGCCGAGATCACGTCAGATCAAGCCTCCCATAATGATTCCCATCGACAACGATTCAAGCTAAATTGCAAGAAAAATGCTCTCTTGTAAACGAACAGTTCCTTTGTGGAACATCATCATGTCTCTATTTGATGCGATAAAGTGGTCGAAGTCCCGGACCTTTGACCCAAGAGACCCACACTGTATCACACTAACTTAATACGCAAGCCAGAGCACACCCACAGCATTCATCTATTAGATCGTCTCGGAGCACCTATGTACCTTCCTACAAGGACATCGTCCAAAAACACAGAATCATAGATCATCCAATTGTGGATATTACTTTCCCGCGAATCCCTACCCACTAAATCAAAGTTTACGATCCACTCTACATTTCGCGACACGTCGCACTAAAGCAGAAGACTGGACAACCCAGACCCAGAATGGATCTCCCTAAGCTAGACTGCTTCACCTAGCACAATTCTTTAAGTGCAAAAGATATCCGGACTGTGATACCGAATCCAGAATGGTTCGACATGCTCAAAATATGAGACCAGGGAGATCGGATTCCTTTTCCGAAGGCTTTGGCTTCTCCAGGATACCTTACTCCATTTGTACCACTAAATTGTAGGTCTGTGGGCTTGTATATGAGCGTAGCGTAAGGCTGACAAAACCTTGGAAGTGGGGACCACTTAAACTATGCAGTAGCTATTAGCGTCTCGGGTTTTAAGTCTTTCTTGGATTAGTTCACACGTGAGTCATGCCACCATCGCCGACGATGAAAATGGGCCAGCCCTGTCCAGTTATGCACTAACAGGATGAAAGACCTCTTTTGAGCAGACCTAATCCATATATAGGTCCTCAGAGGATGCAGTGAGAAGATCGCCCTCAGTGCTTGCGGAGGAACATGGATGGATGCGATGAACTTTCCACCTCTGTCTGTACGGGCTTCTCCCACTGCGTGTGACCTTTTTCGCCACCATAAACACAATTACATTGCGTGATATGATCCGCCAAGGGTCTGACGAAAGTCAACTGGTAGGTATAAAACTATTCCCGCCAAGTGGAGACACAGTGCTATCGGCAGGAAGTCCGACTTGGGCAGCCAAGCCACCAGCCACTGGTAATAGCCAAGCCACATCACAAAACAAACCCACCCAGGGCTTTTCCAGTTCTTCTCCGAGCCATTCACACGAAGCAAACCGTTTATGGAGACAGTATCCAAGATTTTCAGGTTTCAGGTCGGAACCATGGTAGTATAAGAGGGGACGTTATCAAATTTGTTGGTACGGCGACCCCCACCTCGGATTAAACGGCGAGAATTCGTTCTTGACAGGTAAAACTGTACATACTGTAGGTACCATCCTGGTCCACCTGTGGAGCAATAATGGACCGGTGAGTATATATAACATCGGCCTAGTAGTCCTGAAGGGGCATATTGAACCTTTCCCATTAATATTCCAACCTTGAAAGATTCAAGCTGCAAGGCCGAATGTTCGAGTCCGAAGTGAATTGAGACAAATCTGCAGGGTCTAGCATAAAGCTAAGATATTTTATTTATGGCGATCGATCCGATTTCATGCATATGAAAATCAACCAAAGGAAGTACTGATCTGCAGTCGTGAAACCTGGTACTCGGAGCAAGCGTTTGTTTCAGGGGTTGCAAAAAGAAAGAAACAATAATCAATTCATATTGCCCGATCCGCAGATCCCGTATACCATAAGCAAGGTTAGCCAGGGGCAAAGAGAATAGTTAGGGGGTGCGGAATTATAATCCGTGGTTATACGAAATGGACTGGAAAAGGGGCAAGACAAAGCGGACCATCAAGCGGACTGGGAATTGAGAATTGAGCAATTAAGTAATTGACATTGAGCCTCCCCGACGATCCTGAAAATCGCCGAAGGTGAGAGGGCGTATGCTCGTAATGAGGATGATCTCGGAGAATTAATTTTTTCGGATCGAGGGAACTCACCAATAGGCGTAGAATCCAGGGATGCCCCTCCTTAGCGGCAGAACTATATGAGGCTAAGGGCGGTTTTCAGCGCCGCCACAACACACGGGATCTTCTCCATGACTTCAACTGTGTGGGTTTGACTTTCTCCAGAATGAGTTAATTGGCGGTGATTTCCTTTATGATGATCCTTTTGGAATTGTGGGTGCACTTCATGATTTTGGGGGTTTTACGGTACTACAACGGAGTCCCTAAAGTTGGAATTTCCAGGTTTCTCTGTATTCGTAAGCTTTTTTTTTTCTTAGTCTTTATCCAGATCCGGTTCTGATGTGATCATTTATGCTAGGGGATTTAATATTTTTAATTCTTTTTTTTTAATTTTCAGGGGAAATCGGAGATTCATTGTGTGTTAATACGGTTCCAAAGATTCCTTAAATCTGGTACAAACCTGACCCGCGAACCAGATATTAGACATACCAAATCCCACATAAAGAATCAAAACGGAAAGAAATAGAACCCTCAACCCGACTGCCCGTGAACTTCACAGGAAAACTCCACTACCATCCAAGGGACATTTGCGGCCAACCTTGGAAGGCTCAGATTGGATCCGGGGTGTCCACAGCGGAAAAGCACGAAGCACAAACTAGTGGGGTTCACAGGGGATTCCTTGAGTAATTCCTATTCGACAGCGCCCGCACTTTTAGACCAGTCAAAAAATCTTGAAGGAAGCTAGCACGGTTCACTGGTTGGCGGAGTGATTGGCACGCACGATTGCCCTTTTGCTCTCCACTCCGGTGCCGAGTTTAGTTGGATACCCGGCCGAGATGACGTCCGCCACGGATGTAGCGCTGTAATCAGCTTTTGTAGCGCTTTTTGGATCTCGTATAAAGATAATTCTCACTTTTGCTGGAGCCTTAGGGCTCCAGCAGGCTGGATCCGAAGCGTGTTCCGAAAAAAAGAGTGGAAATCGGTTTACCGCTGTATTTTTGCTTTTCTCGGATGCTGTAGAGCCCACTCGTGGGTATCTGCAGCAGACCCTGAATGCTTTGATTTCCAGAGATTGCGAGTAGTAGTAGTTGTAGTTGGGTATAATCTTCATGGATTCAATTGATATGAAAAAGGTATATGTATATCCATCATGTCTAGTTTTGGATGACAGCCGCATAATTAGATCCCCTGTAAATGCGCTGAAACGCTGGGAGATGATGTCGTACAGACAACTTCAACCCCGGCACAAAATGTTTGTAGATGCTGTATGAGAAAAGACGCTTGGGAGAGTCGATAATAATAAAAAGAGATTCGATCGCTGGTGCCAATGGGCTAGGACTCAATGGTTACCAGTCGCCGGCCCAATATAGAAAAGAAAAAAAACATGCAAGAAAAGTAAGAAGAAAGCACATGGTTTAACCGCGTGCGCTTCTAGGTCGCGAGCTCTGAGAGGACGAGTCCCGGAGAACGTCTGGTGCACGCGGTCCTACCATCCAGTCTTCCATAGCAAGCCATTCACTCCAACTGCGCTCGGCGGCTTCAATCTCGGCGTCCAAGGGCCCTTGTAGCGGGCGCAAAAACGGAATCGTCTCCAATGGTGACATGTCGTAGTCCTTCTTCACTGAAGCCCAACCTCCACTCTTCGCGGCGAATAAATAATTGCGACGCTCCTGCTCGTGCATGGGTCCGACCCCGCTACCCCAGTCATCACCAAAGAATCCATGCAATACCCCTGGAAAATCCATTCCTGTAGCGACTAGGCGGCGAATGTATGGAATTAACGAAGCGGAGGGCGGGCCGGGTAGCTGCTGACCGGCTGACGCTCCGGACGGGTTCGAGTTCAAAATGGGGTTGGGTTGTCGCTGGAAGGGTAGTCGAATGTTCAAGAAGGCGGATAGCGCCTGGACGGGTACGCTGTGTTGCGCATGATCCAAAAAGTAGCGCTGACAGCTCTGATAGCATGGGTACCATTCGAAGATGTCGAAATTGTCCTCTGTTCTCCCCGGTGCGCCGGCCAGACCGGCCATGATGGCCGGATCAAAATGCGGTTGGGAGTTCATGGATGGTGATGGATGATTGGGGGGCTCTACTGGGTATCTGCTGAGTTCATGCTCTTAGCTAGGAGTCCTCTTGTCCTGGAGGGGGAGTGTGGTGCTTCGGTGTTTGGGTCTCAGTGGGGTCGATTTCGGCTCCCAAAGCCGCATTTTGCCAAAATCAGCCCCAAATCAAGTCCGGTAGGTCCAAAAATTGGAAGGGAAGGCGTCAAAGGGGACAGGGAAGTGTTACTTGTTTGAAAAAAGATCCCTACCTCGACGGACCAATATGGACACTCGGCGTCGGGAGGAAGGAGAGGAAGGGGAAGGCGGGGGAGCAGAGCGGAACAGGTTTCTGAAGGCCCCGAGTCCTCGGCCAGATTGGGGCTTGTTCATGGACATCGATCAGGAAAGGACCATCTAGGGAAGCGGCTCATGACAGGATCTCCGCAAGACAAGGGGAAGAAGGGCAAGATTATGGTAATAATGACCCATTGGGCTATGAAGCAAAGAAATAGCGAACATACATGGTGCGAGCGAGATAGAGAGGAAGAGAGAGGGAAAGGAAAGAAATCCAGAAGAGCCGCTAAAGGGAGGGAAAGAGAAGGTTAAGAAGATATGAAGATCCAAGCAAACTTTATTCTGGAACGTTCATAGAAAAAAGAGGAAAGAAAATCGTGCGGAGAGTGGATTCGATGTATACGGAGTATTTTTGGTTTTGAATCGGATCCATCAGAACGGGTCTATCCGGTTAGGCCAATCATTACAAGGTCCATCGTCCCTCAGATCTTACTCTTTCCCACGGGTCGCTGGTGGATACTGGATCGATCTAGACATCAGCATCCATGGATGGTACCTGGTTTGGGGTTCCGAGGTACGCTTTCACTGTTCGTATATCCATATATCCATATATCCAGGTTACAGGTATATTATACGAAGTTTGGAACTATCTATTATGTTCAAATGTTGAACATTGCGTCCTTGCAAATCTAGAGAGATCTCATAACCCATCTACCAATCCTCATTGGCTAACGAAATCAAGACAGCGTCGATTCTAATAACTACCCACCAGTCTCCCCTTTTTCTATTTTTTAATTTTTAATCCTCTCTTTTCATTCGATGCCCAACGACCGCCTTCAGGCATCTATTTGGTCATAACCGGGATCAGGGTTATAGGAAAAGGGGCTGCCCTTGACTGGGTCCTACCTGTTCGGGGTGAATATGCTTGACCCCGAAGGTTGTCGCTGCAAGGTGCCTAGTCTTCATTGGAATACAGCGTCCACGAGGACACCTGAACACTTTCATATTAAAAAAAGACTGGTCAAATCTTGCTCCCCACTTGAATATATTGGCCATGTGCCCTGATCTGCACATCAATATGTACTCTCCAGGGCTCGTGGTTGGCATACCAACAATTGACTTTTTCACGCAAGGAATATTCTTCTTCCAATATTTCCTTTTTCGTTTTTTTTTAGCGCGGAGTACTAAGTCTATCTCGAGATCCCCCTGAGTCTTGGAAAGCATAGCAAAAATAAATCAAACAAAAACAAAAATAAATAACAAATAACAGAAAAGGGAGGCGAAGGGAGGCAAAGAGGGGGAGGCGCTGCTGGATACCTCCTAAGAACCGATAGCTTAGTTTGCGATCGCGCGTGGCGCTACACCCAATGGGATAAAACCCGACATACTCGGAACTTGAATAGACGAACGGAACAGAAAAAGGATTGATCCAATTCCAGATATCCAGTTCACGGAGGCGTATCTGGCAAACCAAGCCAGCCGCATTTCGTCCACCCCTGCAAGATCTCCCCCGCGAACCATTCAGCGCCCTGCAAATCAAAGCAATCGCGCTCGGGACTCAAAATGGCGTCACTAGAACACGATCTAGGATCTCGCTGGAGAGGGAGGTCAGGCGCGAGCAGGGACCACCCATCGAGCTGTGAACCTTTGTTACCTCCTTAGCCGGAACCCAACACTAGCTACGACCCAATCACTGGGACCCCAAGATGAGAAAGTGACAGAGCCGATCACCGGGGCGTGCTCCACATTACGAGTTTTGTGGCCATGGATGCTTTTGTAACTTCTTTGCGGAGTTCCCCCTTTTCTGGAGTCGAGAGGAGAGAGTCGAGATGCGGGTCTCGTCGGCTGCACGTAATCCATGATCCCAGGGGTATGGGCCACCTTTGACGGTTGAACAATGGCAATACCCCCGGCACTTATTTTCTTTTATTTTTTATTATATTTATTTGCCTCATTTATTTACTCAAATACTGCCCCCTTTCAAGCTGGAGCTGACGACCCTTGTAACTCTGGACTCTCCCTTCCACATGCGGAGAGTTGAGATCCACTTTCTTCTTCCATGACAGGTTTAGATATGGGGTTTTGTGCGCAGTGATTACGGATTATGATCGCGTGTGCAATTTACGGCATTTTTCTCCATTTCCAGGGGAATAAATCCTAGAACCCTTACCTTGGAGAGCGTGTAACAACGCGGAAACTACATCCGCCGATCGGACGCATTTCCCACGCATGATTTGAAATTCAATGCATGAAAGGATTTCCAAAACCAGACTCGAGTTTATCTCTAAGATCTCAACTTTCAAGCTGTAAAGTTAGCACTTAGCGATACGCTCTGCAGGATTCTGCGGGCCGTGTTCCAGGATATGCACGAGGATGATTGGGTTTCGATCCTTAATGGCGCCAGGGGCGCAAGGTTTAAACCTGTTTCTGCAAGGTGGCCCCATCCCGATTCACTTTTTATCGCGGAGTAGCTCGGGGTGGAATCGATCCTAAGCTCAGGATCTCGGTCTGTAGGCGCTTGCAGGCTTCTGAGTAGAAAAATCCCGTGGTCATACTTCCGGCTGAATGGTACACGGGACGGGATCCTCGGCGGACTAAGCTGAGTCGACTTCGATCATGCAGCAGGTCAAAGAGCCACGCCACGCTACAGTATTCACATATGTTCTGCACTGGTACCTAATGAGCCGTCCGGCATTTTTGGGGTACCTGGTCGCCAACAGCGCTGACCGGAAATTGGAAGTACTATTTCCTAATAAACGTTGGTTTGATATGTATACTATACCTGAGACCACGACAGACCACTGGACACGCAATCATCACGATACAGGCATAGGGGAGTCCTTTCTCTTCGACTTCATTATAAGGTCACATCTGGACAGACAAAGTACTTTGGAACTGGCTGCGGTAAGACCTTTACTCTCACTAACACACCAATAGGGAAGCGTACAGCTCATTGACCGCTCAATCTCAAATCATGCTCTTGCCCAGGTGCATCTTGCGACATATGGATATAAATCTACAAATCACATGAAGGAGCATTAACCATTATTTCACATCGCCTTTTCTAGAAAATTATCCGAGCGTGCCCTACAATATGATCTATCAACTTTTCGACACCGCCACTTCATTGGGCAGGAACGTGCTCGAGCAACCATCAACCTTGAAATGAAGTAGTAATGATGAAATATATTCTCCGATCGGCAAGCAAACAAAGAACTATCCTCATGTACCTTTGCCACTGACGTTATGCCGGGAAGCACGGGCATCACCTCCTCTTTCAAGGGTCCCGTTCGACCAACTGAGTTGAGAGGGGAAATGGATAGAAACTTGAAAATCTCGAGTAAGTCAATGTGTCAAATCCCGATCCCGTCCTTCCCATCGATAGGGAAACTAGTTGATCAATGCTCCTATTACTTTTCGATGGTCGGGGTAGGATGCGGAGACCGCCGATGCCCTGTGCATCGATCATGTCTCATATTTACTGACATCCTCACCAGCCACAGTGGCTAAGCTGCACGAGAGTGTCTACTCCGCATTTCGAAGCACGTGGCTGTTTCTGGACTTTTGATATCAGATCGCGTGGAATTTTAAGTTGTGAGTTTGAATCTATTACATGCACGTTGATCTGGGGTAGCCTAGTTGGTGTGGGCTCCTTGCAGGCGCTAGGTAGAGACATTTACGGCTTGTGGGGGGTTAGGGTGCCAGGGTTGAGTTATTGGTGGAGTCTGGTAATGAGTGCAGAATCCACTTAATTTAACGCATTGTTATTTTATGCTGATTATGCTGGTTGGTTTGTCTAGACTTCTTCTTGTGCCGTACGCTGGTGGAGTATTACGACATGGAGTCTCGAGGGTTGGTTTAGATACAGCCTTAGAACTACACTAAATACACTTACTGAATTTCAATCCAAACGTGACATTTGACGTGTGTGAGGTTTTCAATATCCAAGTCCATGTTCATATCCCGAAGCCCTGAACTAATTCAAATTCGAACGTTGACTCTTGAGGTTGACGTGTATCAATTCCCCCCTGCACCCACATTTGGACAACCCGTGACCTCCCTACTACCCACCTCTCCAAGAGATCCCGCATGTCCTCTCTTATCCATGCCTTCGTTGTAAATTCAAGCAATTCTCGCTCTGAAGAGAAGTGCCGGCTTTGTCAAAACAGACAGCTATTTACATTTCTTGGATTTTTCGATAGGTCTTTCTGTCTTTGAGCAGTTTATAATTTTATGAGTCTTTATATGAATTAATGGCATGAAATTAATTTGGTAAAGAACATGTTAAATAGGAAGCTGAGTATTCTAAGCAGTGTGTAATCTTTGTGGAAGCCTTGCCAAGTATGGAGAGAACCATGCATAAGTATATACTTAGGTCCAGCGATGAATCAGTCATGAATGCAAGATTATTAGATTTTGAAAACAAAAACTACAATGCAAAAGCAGCCATTAAAAGCTTAAGCTAAGATGAACTACACGGAAATTGAAAGAGTTCGAAACCTTATATGTTGTCCAGGATCGCTGAGACACTGGGTGTACAAATCAGGATCTCGGAGATTGATAAGATTAGTGCATATGCAGTAGCACGCACGCACCATGTGTCCACTAACCAGGACCGGGGAACTAGTCCTAGTCAGCAGCAGCTCGAAGCTTAGCTGAATTCGGATCCGAATCGGAGCTCATCCCACCCTTCCAAAGAGGGCTTGGTCCCGCCTTTTTATCGGGAAAGTCTGGAGATTGCAGTAGCCTGCATGACAGGGTCTCCGTTTTCGGATGGTCCTTTTGCTATAATGTTTAGTAGGTGGTGAGATTGGCATGTGCTATACTGTAAGTTTTTAACTTCCGCTTCTACCGGTCATAGACCTAATGGCTGGCCTTTGCCACCACTTGCATGTGAAGTTTGTTCTTGATAGCAAGCCAATTAGATAGAATCGGGAATTCGGTGTGCATTTACGAGGCAACCATGTGAGATTGTTGTGGTGGAAAGACGTAGAAGGCAAATCAGCCTCATTTTTGGTCTTTGATCGACGAGTGAGGGGGAAAAAAGAAATTAATGGAAAGCAAAAGCAAAAAGTAAAAGGAAAACCCGGATACCAGGGCATTGGTGGTTGGCGAAGGCAACAGGCAACTCGAAGACAATATGTGGCAAGATGAGGACGCCGCTGCCGCCGATATTGAGCTGGCGTGTGCCCAGGACTAACCCACTCACCGGGGTAAATACCGACGCTCGGGCTCAGCAAATAGGGTTAATTCAGATCCTTGGCGCCACCCAATAGCTGTGCCTGACAAGCAATCCCCGGATAAGAATGCGAACGCTAGTGCATGGGCTCGCATGCTCGCATGCACCGGCAAGTTGATTTACTACGGCAAATAAAAATAGGGAGTTGGTCAATTGGATTACATGAATTATTTGCTAACAAGTTGTTCAGTCAACTCCGCGGATATAGACGTTGAATATACTCGTAGTGTAGATCCCCTCGGTTCTAAGGAACATTTCAAGGGGAAATTGACCCCTCAGCCCCTCCATTTACCCCTCTAACGCACGGAAGGCTGGGGGGGAATGCCGAGATGGGGATAATTGCTCGGGAATTTGGGGGAGGTTCGGGGAAGTGATAAAGAGAATTGACCAGTGGTTTTAGTGAGGATGATTCCTGTGAGTCAAACAGTTATGAAAAAGAATTGACAAAGTATCAGATAAGGTCGGTGGGTCCACGGCAAAATGGGTGATTCGCCGCTTGCAGTATGGGGTCACGTGATTATCACCATGTCGTGGCTCCGAAGTAGGAAGTCGGTGGCGGAGTTGAACGTGAATTATTGTATGGGATCCCATGTTGCAGGGGAGTTCACTGCGTCATGCATCTTGTCGCGTTCTCCGCATTTTAGGGTCCTTTCCATCTCCAGGTTACATCTTAGGAAAGTCTTACTGCCACCGTGGTCTATACGACATAGAAGAAAAATTGGAATATGCCCAGCCAAATCTGTGCCCAGCAAATTAATTATCGTATGTCGGAGAGGACCGATCCGATATTTCACGAAATAGACACGGAAGTCGAGTGGAAGATCGTGGATCCGAAGGCGGGAATGACCATTCGGGGACTGTGATTAGCGGGCACTAATAAAGTGTGCCGCCACCAGCAAAGATAAGCCCAAATTCTGTGACCTTAAACCATAAGATAAAACTTGCCTAGTCTTAAAAGTGGGCCCCGAAGTTCGGACGTTCTTCCCACGGAAACCCATCCTCCATACTGTTCACTAACTGTCCGGGTATTCACTGCTGTGCAACCAAGGGACTTTGGTCGACTCCATCAACTCCCGTTCTCTCTTCCCCGTCCACACGTTGTCCGGATTCTCTCGTCCGACTCCGGCTTGTCGTTCTCCCCCCACCCCTCTCTGTCATCCTGTATATATAATTCTAGCTTTCCTCCCGCATTCTTTTCTTTCTTTCTTCCTCATCTACTACCCTTCCCATAATAACATACCCGATCATCTTGATCACTCTATATACCCGGAAGGACCCAATTATTAAAAATCAGCCATAATGACTGCCCAGAACCTCCCCTCCGAGCCCGAGTTCGAGCAGGCCTACAAGGGTAAGTGATCTATCCTCGTACTGGAATTCTTTCTCTACCTGCCCCTCCAATTGGAATACCCCTCCAATTGCCCCTCCATCGGGGTTTGCCCCCGATTAATTCCTTTACCCATTCGGCATCTTCGGCAAGTGGTCCTTCGGCAAGTGCTCAGCTAATCATATCGGTCCCCGAACAGAGCTCGCTTCCACCCTCGAGAACTCCACTCTCTTCCAGAAGAAGCCTGAGTACCGCAAGGCCCTCCAGGTCGTCTCCGTCCCCGAGCGCATTGTTCAGTTCCGTGTTGTCTGGGAGGATGATGCCGGCAATGTATGTCAATAAAACAATCTCGACAAACCTTGGGAAGTGCATTCCGGCTGACAATACTTTTTCTCTAGGTCCAAATCAACCGCGGTTTCCGTGTTCAGTTCAACTCCGCTCTTGGCCCCTACAAGGGTGGTCTCCGTTTCCACCCCTCCGTCAACCTGTCCATCCTGAAGTTCCTCGGCTTCGAGCAGATCTTCAAGAATGCCCTGACCGGCCTCAACATGGGTGGTGGTAAGGGTGGTTCCGACTTCGACCCCAAGGGCAAGTCCGACAACGAGATCCGTCGCTTCTGTGTCTCCTTCATGACCGAGCTCTGCAAGCACATCGGTCAGGACACTGACGTTCCCGCTGGTGACATCGGTGTCACCGGTCGCGAGGTCGGTTTCATGTTCGGCCAGTACAAGAAGATCCGCAACCAGTGGGAGGGTGTTCTCACCGGTAAGGGCGGCAGCTGGGGTGGTTCTTTGATCCGTCCCGAGGCCACCGGATACGGTGTCGTCTACTACGTCGACCACATGATCAAGCACGCCTCCGGCGGCAAGGAGTCCTTCGTCGGCAAGCGCGTTGCCATCTCTGGCTCCGGTAACGTTGCCCAGTACGCTGCCCTGAAGGTCATCGAGCTCGGCGGTTCCGTCGTCTCCCTGTCCGACTCCCAGGGTGCTCTCGTCCTCATCGGCGAGGAGGGCTCTTTCACCGAGGAGGAGATCAACCAGATCGCCGCCATCAAGGTTGAGCGCAAGCAGATCTCCGAGCTCGCTTCCACCTCTGCCTTCAGCTCCAAGTTCAAGTACATCCCCGGTGCCCGCCCCTGGACCAACATCGTCGGTCGCATCGACGTTGCCCTTCCCTCCGCCACCCAGAACGAGGTTTCCGGTGACGAGGCCAAGGCCCTGATCGCCGCTGGCTGCAAGTTCATCGCTGAGGGCTCCAACATGGGTTCCACCCAGGAGGCTATCGATGTCTTCGAGGCTCACCGTGAGGCTAACCAGGGTGGTGCTGCCATCTGGTACGCCCCCGGTAAGGCCGCCAACGCCGGTGGTGTCGCTGTCTCCGGTCTCGAGATGGCCCAGAACTCCGCTCGCATCAACTGGACCCGCGAGGAGGTGGACAACCGCCTGAAGAACATCATGGAGGACTGCTTCAAGAACGGTCTCGCTACCGCTCAGGAGTACGTTACCCCCGCTGAGGGCTCCCTGCCTTCCCTCGTTGCTGGATCCAACATTGCTGGATTCACCAAGGTTGCTGAGGCCATGAAGGACCACGGTGACTGGTGGTAAATCAGTCATCATCACAAAAGTTAAAAAAGTGATGATATTTTCATAACTGTGCTCTGAGCATGGTTTTGATGCATTTATTTTGTTCCGAATTTTGTCGAGCGGGTTTTGGATAGAGGCGCTGGTTTTTTGCATTTGATGATATTCCCATTTGAGCATGTGGCTTTAGTCTGGGATCGTCATGACCATTATGAAATTGAATGATTTATTCCAATATATTACTCCATTGTAAAATCTAAATGTAAACTTGTACCTAGCCTGAACTAGTGCAAGTCCCTTGCTTCGTAATGACTTTTGCAATGCTCCTTTGCCGTACACAAACTTACTGAACAGATAAAGGACCATAAGGGTATTCAATTTGACCCTCGTGTGATCGAGTATTCACGCGTGATTACGCATTTCTGTACTCACCATTCCAAGATTTGTTGTTTCAGTTGTTCTTCTTTTGTCAAATCCTTTGTCCTTTGATCCATAAACCTTAAACAACCTTATGCCCACCATGTACAAGATCTTATCCACCGAGAAAGATCAAAACAGACCTTTGGACAGATATGGATTGTTGCAATTCGAGAACGTTTTGATGCCACCGATAGTACGCTGGGTATAGCCTTGCAATATATACCGATTTCAAGACGAGAGGAATAGCAAGAGGTTCTAAACAAGTACTCCCATTCCAGCAACACAATTTGTACCTAGATTCTTGATCGAAAGAACTTCGTAGATCTCAAGTCCTCGAGTACATACAGGAATGAGGAACAATCAAATGCACACGACCGAGTTGTTTGCGTAACAAGGTTGACATGATGCAGATTGGACATTCAGGACAAGGAAAGCGATCTATCTGCCTAGGAATAAGGCGAAAGAACATCATATCGGCCCATCCGGGCCGTCCCCTCGACGAGACCAACACCAGGCGTCGAGAGCTTGCACATAGCATCAATAACCATAACGGAGTACTGCTCAAGCGCAAGATCCCCCACGAACCCAAACCACCCTTCCTCAATTCGAGTCATTGCAATCTTCGCTTCCCCCGGAATATCATACTCGTTGCAAATGCGTGTCTCGGAATCAACATTGTTGTACCACCTGTCATACATCGAAACATTATGAATGGACATACCATAGATACTGAAGCGTTCAGGCAAAACGGACAAGACGTTCCAAGTAGCGTTGGAATTTAGCTGAAGAGTCGTGTAACGACGAAGCCCGATCAGCCAAGGTAGACCCGCCTTAGCAAAAATAGACTCATCTCCTTCGCGCTCAGACCAGGACTGAGGACTCCAGAGCGAGATTGAGATACCACCTTTGCGGACATATTTCATGAGCGCACCCCAGATGTCGTTGTTGATATCGTATTTGAGTCTGTCGTCGGTGAGGAGGATGGCTGTTGGTGGTGAATTTTCACCTTCGTCTTTGCTTTCACTTTGCAGGAGATCGATGAGCTCGTTTCGGCGGTAGACGGTTTCGATGGTGAAGCCGTTGGATGTCAATTTGGTCATGAGCTCGGGATGAGTTTGTTTGTAGTTGGCTTGGGGGCCGAGGCTGATGATCAGGATCCATCGTTTGGGTTCTGGTTTGGGTTTATCGGTTGTGGACATGTTCGGTTTGATGTTCAGTGTTACGAGGGTAGCTCGGTATGGGGGGTGGTGCCGAGATGGAAAGGTGTCTGTAGGTAGCACTGATGAGATTGTAGGCCACGAAAAGGTGCACAACAACTGGATTGTATTTTTTGCTGAGTTCTGTTATGGATGAGTTATGACGAGATGTAAATACTATTCACGACAGGCAATCTGTGAAATACAAGTGACGAAATATTAAGTGAAGTGAATTCACTCAATATCAATCTAGTAAGCATTGGGAACTTTAATGTGTTGTGCATTAGATATCAACGAAAGCTTGAAGAATGGAAAAACCTGTTGGACGACTAAAGCATTATCCTCTCCGGGGTTCTGACCTGGTTCCTATTCTTGATCTTATTCCGCGATACAGGGTGCCTTCTTAGACAAGCCCTGATAAGAACCCACCCACTGAGGGACCTAGCCCCCGCCACACATAGCAATGACAATTCTTGCCAACTCTGTGCTAATAATTTTAACATCACCCACGTAACCGAAGTTCCCATCTCCATAGCGGGTCATCGCTATTATCCACCCCTTTAGACCCTCATCGTCATACCACCCGTCAAGCGAGTGGACATTCAGGATAGAATAACCGTCCATACGGCAGCGATGCGGTAGACGTGTAGCTAGAGATCTCCCGACGGCCGCTGGGTTAATCACCATTCGCCCCCGAAGGTGTGAGCCTGACAGCCAATTTAGGTGCACACGGGTTTCGAAAAATTGCTGTAGTCGTCTAGTTTCTCCGAGCCAAGCGACGAACCTGGCCATAAAAATGCATGTGCCGCCTGCATGTACATATTCTCGGACTAGATGCCACATGCTGGCTGCCGTGGGTGAGCAAAACTGGGTCGATTAGAATGATGGCTGTCGGTGGTTTTTCCGAACGAAGTAGGTCAAAAAATCAGGCCTGGTTAGTGACAAATGTGACAAAGCATCTGTGTTCCAAAGCAGTCATAAATTGCTGGTGATCTTGTCGAAATGTTTCATCTAGCTCAGCGGAAGGGCAGATCATTGAGATCGCTGGGGGTGGTGGGGGGCTGCTAGACATGCTTGGTTTGGTAAAGGTCGGTTTGTTTAAGAGATGAGCAAGTTGTGATTGTGATAGGAAGAAGACTTTTGCAAGCAGATTTCGTCTTCATTTCGGAAGATATAGGCCACGTCAGAATTTAATGGATAGCTCAATATGCATATCGTATTGAATCATACAATTGAAGAATGAGAAACAATTCACGACAAATAATAACTTTCAATTCACGGCTTGCAAAGCCCTCAAAGAAATTGAATATCTATACACTCTACTGCCGGAAGTATACTTCACGTGGATTGGGCGTTCGTTGGGCAGGGGTTTGAATCCGAAGCCAGGGCTGAAATTTGTCTTTGTCCACGGGTGCTCTTCTACCTTTCCTACTGTCTCAAGACCCGCAGTACTGAGGCGCCATTGACGAAATTTTGCAATTTACAACCTCGACAACACGATCAACTTGTCCAGTAACCTCACCTCTGCAAAGTCCCTACATTTTTCAAAGAGACCTGCGTTGAAGGCACGAGTACTGTAACCTTTCCCAGCCCTGCACTGCATGCAATCGCAAAAGCGATTTTGAAAAAACACCTTTGTTTCCATTTGAACTGAATGACGCAGAAAATGCACGATTTTGAAACATCCTCGACTTGCCATCGAGGATGTCTTCCAATACCAACATAATTTTGGTGAACTGCTACCTCGAGATGTAAGTGTTCAGAATCATCATTATACGTTCTTTTTCTACGATGATGAGGATCCTCGCACTGGTTGGTTTTTTGGCTAAGATGCGCTTCACTAACCCCTGAAATCGTCTCTAGGTGCTACCTAGACCCTAGAGCTTGACATAGCCCCGGCTTAACTTGCGTTCTGTGGCCACCGTCTACGCCACAAATCGATCAATCATCACTGAGTTGATCTCCTATGACAGCTTTCATTTCCTCTAATTTCTTTCCAATATTGCTTTCCGCTACCTTCATTCGAGCGGCAATACGATGAGATCATCGACTGCAGCGCGGTCCCACAAATTCATGGCAGAAAGCCACCACAGCGAGGAGACCTTCAATCCCAGCGTCCCAGATTCATTGGAGATTTTTCAGGAGCTGACTCGCTTGCTAAATCTCCTGTGATGATATTTGAATGAGCTTACTACCAGTGTGTTAACTTCTTCATCCAACGAGGCTTTCGAACAGGCGAATAGAAACCACCCTCCCGGTACAAAGCACATACTCAAAGTGGGGGAGAAACGACTCAAAACGAGACAGCAATGCTACATTCCTTCTGAAGTGTCAACAAAACCCCCCACCCCAATCTTATACGACATTTTCCAGGTCGACTATTTTCGTGTTAATCACCAAGTATATTGGCGGCGTGCTTGCGTTGGAAATACCAGATAATCAAGCTTGGAAGTATATATCGTCCGTGGTGAAGTTGAACAAAACCTAGCTACCATCCGTGGGATCAGATCGGATACTAGTAGTGGCCCTTTGGGGATAGTGCTCCCGCCATATCGAGTAATGCACGCCGCTCTCCGAAAATAATAAATGCCCCTGAAAGTTTCCAAAGATGAGGAAGACGTCTTCTGCCACATTGATCTTCCTCAGTATGACTGATCCTCAGGCATAGAAACTTGGGCACCTATCGACTGCCAACAGGCCAGGCTCTTCCCTAAACACTCTTGAGTGGCTTTTCTATGGAAGAAAGGCCCGCCAGTGGCGCTAGATGGTGCACGTGATGATTCCGCCGAGTCGCTGAGAGCCATGGAAGTTTCCTGAGTGGAAATGAGACCAAGAGGTGTTTTTCAAGAAAAAATTGTTGAATTCCGTGGGGGCTGATGACCCCCTTGAGCGACTTCTAGCATTGGAATATGGCGGTGATCTGAAATAGATCCCATCAGCTGAGAGCACCATGGTGGATGCTCCTCATTTTAAATCCGCGCTTAGTCCCAAGTAATGACCCCGAGCGGTTCCAAAAATACACTAGGGTGGTAATTTTGGCCCCCAAGTTTCAATCAAGCGCCAATCAATCTCTCGTGGCTTCGTAACTATCATGCTTTAACCCATGCTAGGCGAGAAATACGAAACACAAGAGCTTGAACTACTGCAAGCTAGCGCAGCCAGCATGCGTGGCAAGTCACAGCTCATTGGATTTATCTTTCCGACCCGTTTAAAGCCCCGGGTTAGCCAAGTAACTAACCCCAACTTTCGATTATTCTCACTCTTTGTCTATTACCTGCTTTCAAACCCGATTGAGCTTCCTTCCAAAGGGCAGCTGCAGCCAAGATCAGGCCTCGATAGAAACCTTAACAAAGTTCTTCGAGAATTACCATGGACGACCCTTCAGATTATGGCTCGGCCGACACTAAGCACCAGACTCCTAAACAAGACTCGTCAAACACCGAGAAAATCGACCGAGCACCACTTTCCCAGGTATTTGGGACGCAGAATACGACGAGGCCGTTGTTTAGCTCTGCATCTTTCACGACGTTCTATGGTCTCCTCGATCATGATGATTCTGGCGACGACAAGAACCATGCTGTCCTTGACCACAACCCTAATCACAAATTTGACTGGAACAAATTCAATGATGCAGCTAAAGCTGCAGCTGAAGCTATACGTGCAAAGCCGGAGCCTGCTACAGAAAAAGAAGCCGAGCCGATTTTTACGTTCGGGCAGCCGAAGCCTGCCACGGAAAACGAGACCAGGCCGATGTTTAAAATCGCTCAGCCGAAGCCTGCTACAGGCAAAGTAGCCGTGCCGATGTTTACATTCGCGCGGCCGAAGCCTGACACGAAACAAGAGGCCAGGCCGATGGTTTTTCACTTCGGTCAGACGACGGATTCTGATACAGAAGACGAAGCCAAGTCGATGTTTACGATCCCCACGAAGCAGCAAGGTCTTCCGATATTTTCGGGCCCTGCAAAGCAGCAAGGTCCTTTTACGATCCCCACGGGGCAGCAAGGTCTTTTTACGATCCCTACGAAGCAGCAAGATCTTCCTAAAGCCAAGGTGACCAATGATTCCCGCCCTATGGGTACTGTTTCCTGAAGACTAACAGCATTCTTTTCATTTAAATAGGATGCATGCAGTTCTTACAGGGAATTGTTTCCAACGAAAGGTAAGGGGCATTCATCAGACATAAAGAAAGGTTTCCCAAAAGTCCCATTCAGTGATATACCTTTGTGGAATGGACCACCTGATCCGAATAGACAAGCTTTCAATTTCCAGGAACCTGCTATGGTCTCTGCATTTTCTGACATTCCAGTGGAAGAGTATCCGAAGTCAAGGTTTTTCTCTTTAAATTTTCAAAGCAGCCTATTCCTTGGATTGCAGCTGGCGAAAGACTCTGCGACCTTGATGGAAGAGCTTCTCGCCCACCAAGAATCCAATGCATATGCCATGGATTCTAGCCAAATAAATTGCCAGCTAACACAGATGAAGAAGGCTGGCGAACTTAAAAACTTCTTTAATACCGAAACGATTGCATTTTGGGGGAGCTCGCTAGCGGGTAAGGGTGTTCATCTCTTCCACTGAATATTCTTGCAACTTACAATCTCCAGGAAAAAGCAGTGTGATCAATTCACTGCTCGATTTCCCGAGACTTGCCGCGGCCGTGAGACCCCCTGTGCAGCATACGTGGAAATACAATATTGATTAAGGATATAGGATGACTTTGGCTCAGCTGTTACTTCAATTGTTACTGAATATAAGCAGATGAAGCCCGCCCAAACAGAGCGGATCAAAGTTGAGGTCGATTTTCTCTGTGGAGCTGCCTTGGAAGATCATATCAATGAGCTGTTGTGGAGCTTCCGCCGTCAATTTCTTGATGCAAAGGATTCGTTGAGTACCGACGACATGAAGGAGTGTAGAGAAGCTGGGTCTGCTCTACAGTCTGCATTTGGGAGCGAGAGGGGATACAACCGACAGTTCATGACGGATAAATCCGAAGGAGCCTTTGAAAGAATTCTGGATCAGCTGATCAAGTGGACGAAGACAATTCCATGGCCTACTGGTGCATCTGATGGAAAGTGGGTGACAAACGCAAAAACTGCAGAGGAATTTCACACAAAAACAAGCTTGTTCATGCAGGATAGAATCTGGCCTTTTACACGGATCATGCGGTAAGTTGCTGGAATAATAATTTGATCCACAAAAGGATCGTGTAATCCTGCAAGGCAAAGCGAAAGACTAAGATCGACCTTAGAGTATACATTGATGCCCCAATTCTGAGAGCAGGCCTCGTCATTGCAGATTCACCAGGTGAGATTTCATTTGGCTGCGTTGGTGATTATTAACTCACTGCCCTAGGTCTTGGTGACACAAATTTCGCAAGGGTCAAAGCGGCTACCACGTATCTTTCAAGCTGCGATCTTATTTTCCATGTCACCGATATACGTCGAGCACTGACAGACGAACGTCTCAAGTCATCCATACAAAAAGCGTCTTCACACAATGCATCGACAAGCAGGAAGGGATCCACGAAGAAATGGCCGTGCACTGCGATCATATGTACCATGGCAGATGTTTGTGAAACGGTCTCTGAATCAGACTTCAACTAACATTTACCAGGTAATTGACGAGTTCGGAGCAGATAGATACCTACAAAACTCTGGAAGTGTGAAGATTTTGGAGGCAATGGAAAGAATAGAAGATGACATTCGGAAGGTTGATACAACGAAAGATCCAGTTCTAGCGACAGAGCTCCAGTGGAAGTATGTCATCCGTTACATGCTCAGACAGACTTGGATATTCTAATGATGCTGACTTTTCATAGAAAGAAGATGCTTTTCATTGAAGCTCGGAACAACCGAGTAGAGAATGGACTCAAAAAAGAATATGAAAGCGCCCAGGAAGACCTGAAGGTTTTCTCTGTATCCAACCTATTTTATGGTGAGTGTCGTGGCCAGGAATCAGATACTAGAACGCAAGAAAAATGCTCCATCAGTGGGATTCCCACGTTGCGAAAGTTCTGCTACTCTGCAATGGTAGATTCGAGGCTACAGGAAGCCAAAAATTTCCTTCTTACCACACTGCCAAGTGCTCTTGCTTCGATTAGCCTACGCAGTCAGTCCCTGGAAGTTGGTCCTACTTGCTCAATGAGAAATATTATGGACGAGGTCAATCTCACAAAATGGGGGTATGTTGATTCAGCCATTGCTGTAGCCTTTGATTCTAATCCCTCCAGATTTTGTCAGATCTCAAAAGAAGTCAAGAAAACCTTCATCGTCTATTCGATAGATCGTTAATCACATATGCCGGTACGACTCGTCTCAAAATGTCTGTAGCTGAACTAGCTAAACAATATCAAAGAAATCCATCGCAAAGATTGGCAAAGGGTGGCAAGTAAGAAAGGACTGGAATGGCTTGATGTGGGTAAATTTCCTCCCTGATACTACAAACCTTGCTGATCATCTCATAGTTGGCTTTAGGTAAGGACCCCCTTCATTTCACTAAGAAATGATTGCTTCCGCTCCCTGTCTTCGCCCTGTGCGAGTATCAGTCAACCTCTGCCAATCACGCTATTGACAAGAGTATCTAGTTGATTATCAAGCCTTTTGTCTCAAAGGCGGTAGACATGTGGATGAGTTCAACGAAGCCGTTGATTGGAATACTGAACTGATCAGTCAAATGCGATCTGACTTGACCGAAAAATGGAATGACCTGGAGAGAGACCTTCCTGCGACCTCTCTAGACATTGATGAATTGATTAAGCGTCGCCTCCGGGCATTGAAGGCTCGTTTGATGAGTAAGTGCATTAAGAATGATATGAAACAGAATTCGGCTAACCACCATGCCTTCCAGCCGACAATTTTCCGTCCTTGATGGTTGAGAGCCTTAAACACCGCATGCAAGATACCACGCAGTTCATTGAAACAGTCTGGTCCAAGTTTGAAAGCAGGATGAGGTATTTGAAATATGTACTCACGTTACAATGTTGTCCTTTATATCTGATTCTCAATAGGGGCTTACGCGCTAAGACTTTGGAGTCTAATGATGGTTCTTTCATACTCCAAGAGATGATCCCTGCGTACCGAGCCGCAGCTTCATTTGAAGGCAAGCCTTATTAGGCGGCCCCCATATACGTGAACATTGATTGATAACATATAACAGGTCCCGGCAAAGCTAAAGCTCTACGTGCAAAGGCCCAAGGCCAAATTGATAATGGGTCACTTTTCCCGAACATTATTTCAGCTATGTCAAACGGAGTGAAAGAAGCATCCAACAGGACGTTTGACGAACTAAAGGCAATGATTGTCGACAGCATCATTGCGTCTATCATCGGAGATATTCACTCAGTCTATTCAACCATCACTTTGGCGAAGAAACCGATTAAAGAATGTGACGGGCAAACGGCGAAAGAAGAATCATCTTTGGAGATGCTCCGAATCAAGTGTCGCGGCTTGGATAATCGATATGAATGGATTATGAAGCAAATTGAGTAGCTATAGGATTACAAGCTGATCATTTCGAGTTGAGTGGAAACATGATTACTATATGGCGTTGATAGGGGTGTAGACTATCTACAATAGGCCGTAGTTGTTGTTCTATTTCACATTTTTAACGTCTTTAAATTCCATTTCATGTATGTAGTTTCCACAATATCTGTTTACAGATTGCTCTTAAAGCCTTGGGAGCCTTGTGGGATGCCTCAGATGCCTGGATAACGAAGCAGGCCAACTGAAACATATTTCAGCTCAGCGCGGAGGAACAAGGTAATACTCAACTACTGGTGTTGAATGCCGATACTAAAAAGAGTGATACTACTTTTGAGTTGAGCTACTTTTGAATCTATAGAAGCCAAGAGAATTAGATATTGGGGGTATTGAGCTAGTATAGCCTGGATAGGTGATACCAGTTGAACATCTTATGAGACTCGAATATCCTATGAGATCTTGTGCTTTGATTACTACTCTTTCTGCTACTTTTCTGAGAGGTACGCGCTCAGTGTGGCAGTATTGAAAAGATATCAGAGTCACCGGTCAGATAGAGCGGTCAGGAATGTGTCCAACGAGTTACTGTAGTATGTACAGGAGAGCCAAGCCACGCCAAGCTCAAAGCAATACTAGTCTGCTTGGCACCCCGAGGCCTACGTAACACTTTTGTCGAGCGATATCATTCGCGAGCCAAATAATAATTGGCCTAAGCGGGAAGTAGGGGACAAATCGCGGGGGCGGACATAGGTTATCGCTAAATTCAGGGGTATCATTTCAGGAACCTAAGGGACTTCAGCACCCACTTTGACGCCACCAGAGATAAGCCCAGCGGAAGTTGATGAGATGATAGATAGAAATAGAGATAGAAATGACTCCTATATTTCCTTATTGGTCGAACCTCCTTATTTTCAGGAGCACGATTACTGAACACCACAAAATTAGTTCAACACCACTCTAATTCTATATCCGGTATGGTGCAGTAATTGTAGTTCAGAAAAACCGCTATCTCAAGTATTAGAGTACATTGCAGCACCTCGCTTAATGCACGTCAATATACGAGATGACGCTTCATTAGAGTCATAATATAAGTAATAAAAGGAAGCTTAATGGGTATCACCCTTTAATTACCTTCACATTCCAGCGTAGTCTACAGAGGAACGTGAGCAAGTCGGTACTTGGGTATGTACTCAATAATATTACTCTCTGAATCTTGAGTACTGCGCTACTTTGAATGCGGTTAGTGAGGGTGTTCAATTAACTTTGTGGTGTTCAATTAAAAAGCTCCTATTTTCACGAATGCAAGACTGAATTCTATCCGCTTTCGCCGTTCCCTATTTCCCTACTTTCTTGACTCGCGCCTTCGCTATGTCTCCCTCGTGGAAAGGGTCTTACTTGATCATTCCGCTTTGTTTGGCTCTGCGTTCTGTTGCTTATGACTGGACACCATGTTCCTTGGAGGCATGGATCCTTAATCTTCAAGCTTGCCAGCAAACATGTTACGGAAAGACATTCTATAATGATTTCTACAATAGCACCGTGTGTGGAGACTACGATACAATGGTAAACAGCACAAAGAAGTCGGATGTGGATTGCCTTTGCGAGAATCAAATTGCTGGAATATCGACTCAGACGAACATCACAAACTGCACGTTGGCTGCCTGCTCATCCTCCTATAACCAAACACTATATATTGAGGCCGAGGAAGCTTATACAAGGATGTGTGCCTGGTCATTCGGTACGTTGAATCTTGAGAAACGCGCCTGCGAAAGCTTTCACTAATGGTTCATCTATGATAGGAGATGGAACGTGTAACTCTACAACATCTTCGGCTACACTACTCGTCCTGCAACCATATAACTTCTTGACTACTTTGGCTGTGGTCCTAGGAATCATAGCTTGTTAAGTGCCCAGGTGCTCAGTTCAGCAGAATTGGGACATGCGAAGCTTGGGTATGATATGTGATATATTTCTTCTTTGAACTTTAGCAATGCCTAAAAGGATCGAATACAATGTAATATTGCGTCTTTATCTACACAACACGATTTAAATCTTCATGTGATTCATGCAAGCAGCAACGCTCTGCTTTTTACTCGAATTTAGTTGGATAGAAGTCTTTGAAAAGAGCATGTGCTGCATCAGAATGCCTCCGGTCTTGAGTTCGCCTAGACTCCACACCTACGGCATCAACGTGAACAATCACACTTTCCTTCTTGTCTCAAGTCCATGTTGAAATTATCGGCTTTGTCAGAATTTCCCCAGATAAACTGCTTCGCTGAGAACTACTTATATATATTCACCGAGGATATATTCGCTCTCCTCTCGAAGCTTTTTCTAATTGCTTTATTACAGCCGCCTAGACTTATCGCAGTTGCTTTTCATAGTATCATTTCCATATTTACCTCTATTTCTCAAATACCAACAAAATTGGTTTGCCCTCTTCTGGAGAAGCTGACTGGGTCCAATTCCAGTAAAAGAATTAAGTGGATTACCAAGGTGCTCAGTCTCAGTCTCCGCCTCGAACCAGTTGCCACAACAATGGCCAGGTGGCATACGGGAATGATTGACAAACAGAGTATATTGAAGTCTAATATGATTTAAGGTACCATATGGAAAACTCGCCGGGAGCCAAAGTGAAGAGAAGGCGAAAGGCGTCGACTGGCAATAACTGGCTCGAGCGTTTGAATTTGGTCTTGACCCTTTTTGATCAAAATATCTCCTATCCAAGGCGACCTTGCACTTTGTAGAGGGTCCTCGCTTGTATAAATCAATGTGTAGACTGATATGACTAATAACTTTGGAGCGCTTGATATCTCCAAATATCCTCCAAATCAGTCCTGATCACGTCTGCAACGACAAAGCCCGTTTGGTAGATCCGGTCGAGGAGTTTCAGTATCCTGCGCTTCTTGGAGTCCTCAAAGACGTTAGCTCCAGCCATTCTCAGAGGGAACAGCAAGAGCACGCCAGGGATCCCTGAAGATCTGAGAACTCTGTCACTTTGTTCTAATATGGCATCAACATGTTTCTCAATTTCATATTCATGTATGGAAGGAATCGGCTTTTCTCTCCAGAGCGAGTGATAGGTGAAGTTCCTGCAGTGGAATAAAAGGAGACCATGGAAGTTGGCCATAGCGAGCCTGTGGGGCGCCTCTGAAATGTCTGTAAGCGATGCGTTTTGACTTGGCCACTTCATGATTTCCTTCTGAATGTCAATTCCCTGAACGGCTAGTGCATCCAAAGTTACATCTACACATGTCAGGTGCCCCGTTAGGCTTTCAACTTGGCTGAAAAGGCTGCAACATCCAGGTCAGATAGATTAACAAGAACAATCAATCAATTGAGTCTCACCTGTGGCTGAAAGAGGATGTCTTCATCATGAGGGTGAGAACTGTTCCCACTGAATCCCAACCATCATTAAAGTCGGAGCGCGTAATATCTCCAGAAACCCTCCATCCACCTTGTGAGAGCATTGTCGTCTCTCCATATAGAATAGCTCTGTTGATCTCCAAGATCCGAAAAGCTTTAATGAATTTCTGCCAGGAGGGAAACCGCTTTGTGTTTTCCATTGATTGCAGAATTTGGGATGTACCAAATACCATGTGTTTTGCCCATCCATCTCCCGATGCTTTGGTCATCAGCTACACGAAAAGTTTAGCAAAGGAACTTGTCAAAACTAGCTCTGAACTTACTTCAAACAAACCAAGAAGGAATGTGCACCAGAGCGTGTCTTCTTCACAGGCTGAAGGGCCTTTTGATATTTGAGATTGAAGAGCTTGGATTGAGTCCCCATAAGATTTCAACGCGACATAGTGAGTTGAGTCACGTCTACTCAGTGATCTGACAGAACATCTTCTGCTGGCTCTTAGTGAGCCAATTGCAATAGCTATATGCCAGAGTGGAGGTGACCTGCTCACTAAAGGCACGAGATCCCAGTGTACTGAAGCAAATTCCCTCGTGAAGTGGCTTTGATGGAGGAAATTTGCGAAGTGGTCTAGATATACAGCATGGCTGGGGCTATGCACTTGCTCAGGAACTTGAACCATGGGGCAAGATTTGGTAGATTCCGCCGAGATGACAATTTTCATCTCGGTATGCTTTACCCTTTGTTCTTGACATATCTTCCCTGTTCGAATACAATACTCGCAGGGGCGACCTCCTTCGCACTATATCCATGTATTAGCTTTATTCTTGATTGTGCGTCTAATTTTCCACTTTGTCTCACAGACCTTTATTCGTCTCGTGGCACAAGGTTGACAGCGCGTTATCCTTCTTCGCTTGTCCAGAGGGCCTATAACGCGCTTCATGGCTCTTCACTGGTATGTCCTTTTCAAAGGCCCGCCACTATTGATAGCTGATAATTAAGGCGTCTCGAGTTTCCAGAAGCTGTTGAAGTAGCAAAAATGCACTGAAACCTGGAAATCCGCTCCAGGCAACCACTAAGTCGATGGCAACTTCAGCTCAACGATGCTTACTTAATCGGATTAAATCGTGTTCAGCTGGGCTTCTGACTTGTGAGCCAAGGTTTCAAGAGTGCGGGCCCACTTAAGTGGCTGGTATCCGCTGAGTCCCCCTTTCCCACTGTTTGACTAGCGAAGATATCTGAGCACTCGTTCCACGATTCAATCTGTCTAGACGTTGGAGTTTTCGCGGGTGTCACGCTCAATACTGGTACATTGGTTATAATACCCTGGCTACGCTAAGCTGACAATTAATATTCTCGCACAGGCATGGCCCCGACACAACGCAGTATATATTTTTCGAGACCAGTCTAAGTAATTAGAGATCTAATACTCCAATGTAACAGATTTCAATGAAATAGAATTCCAATGACGATCAAAGAAGCAACTAAGCCAATGGACGGTGGGCCGTTCATGCAGATTGGAGGCATTCCAAGTGCTTTCACCTCTGCCACAATAGTCAATTTATTGCAAGGCTTGTCGCATGTATCTTGGCACATGCTTCAACTAGGCAGTAGATGAAGCATTGGCCTGGATGTTGAAGTATTCGGTGATTGCTTTGGTCCGCTCCCCAGTAGTAAAAAAATCGTAGCCGACAACGGAGTTGCAATTATCCACATAAACTGTGACTGGAATCGCACCTTGATACATAATGTTCCACTGATTGTGACTTTGTTAACACAGTTCTATTTATTGCATATCTGGGGCTTTTTGGTCTGGCTTGGAGCCACTGGTGGAACTTACAGATGCCACAAAGTTTTCATAGAATCGCCTTTTCACCAGCCCACCAAAGATCGCCTTATTGGTGACAAGAAAGTCCTGTGAGAACAAAGGGAAGGCTGGGTTGACATATCCCCTCCAAACATCCACAGAACTGGAAGTGCTTGAATAGGTTGACAGTGTGTTGTCTACTAGACCATCCTGAGAGGTGTTGGCATAGTTGAACAGTGACGAGGCCAAGCCATCATCGGAGGCTTCATCAACAAGGACGATATCAAGGGACGGTAAGTTGCTGATATGACCCGCCGTAATGTGAGATAGGTTTTGGTTCCTAAGGTCTTGGTTAGAGTATGAATGGAGAAGCACCGGACGTAAACATCAACACCGTACCACTTATGCTGGATGAAGTTCGCCGTGTATTCGTCCTTCACCAATGGGGGAGATGGCTCTTCAAACCCAGAAGCAAACTCAATCATGGAGGAAGAGAATGGTGCGCAGCTCGAAGACTTCGTCGCTGTCACCTTGGGAGAGGTGACAAGCAACGCCAGTAGAAGCAGGACGAAATACATGGTCAAGTAGTGAAAAAGGTATCCAAGGAATTGATTGGGTGTTGAACAGTTGACGATGTTTGGGATTTACTTTAGAGATGGCTTTCCCTGAGACTCGCGGTCTCTTTATATACCCTTGAGAAGGATTTAACCTCGCTCCTTTGATAGTGGATGGCTGCCTCCGAGGATGCTCATATCTTCGGTCGCGTTCAATTGATGCCTCTTTGGGACACCGATGTTAGGCATTATCAAGAACTATTTCCATTGAACAGTGTTGCCTGGAAAAGCACATGTCTGCAGTAGTAGATGGGATGGCAATGAGTCCACCCGGGGGTGGTAAGCACGTTCAATTACTTCCCAATCTGGCAAAGCGCCTGGTTACCTTGCGCTTGAGTGGCCCGTTGCTACTCGTTTCCCCACAGTGGAGTTCCCTTCCTAAATTACTTTCTTTTGATTGGTGTTGTCCATCCGTGAGATCTTTACAGATCATTGACCAGGTTTTCCAGCGCCGATTTCCTCGCAGTTACATCACTTTCCACGGAATTAGCCTAGACGGAGGCTCGAACATGTGGGTAAAGGATCTCGGGGATTGGGAAGTCCACGTGATATATCAGCCACCCATCAAATATTCGCTCTTTTTTGTTAGATTTGCTATTATTGGCGGTGTATAAAGGGGACTATGTGACCCAAGAAGTGGAATTTGGCCCACACAAGTAATGTGGCGTTATGTTTTGAGCGTGTACAGCCTTCTAATATGCTCAATTGGGCTGGGCCAAGAGAGCTATACTTGCTATGAAGCGGATCCCGGGTGATACGGCTGTCAAGCGGCGGCTTGCCGCTGGAAGTTACGGCGGAAATGTAGCTGTGGCTGGCGCCAGAAGCTGTCAGTCATTCTTTGGCGTCACGCGTCCGTAAATTCTATTTGTGAAATGTAGCCTAGTATCACCAAAAGCCCCTTTAAAATACACCAGTACATAGAAAAGACATCGTCCAAACCCCAAAGACGCCAGGCTTTTCCAATCCCAAAATAGCGACAAGGTAGCAAGGGGTATCTAGACTTTTCAAGTTACAACAGGAAGAAGAGATTTGGTGGTATTATGCAAAGACGAAGGAAAGTTAATCGTGAATCGTGTCGGGTATCAGTATCATAGCAGTAAAGCTTAGTTCATCATTCCGGGATGGGTGTATTTCGATGGGTTGAAGAGTCATTAGAGGATTGGAAATTATCCTGAGAGGTCGAGGTCGAGCTGGATTTGGAGTGAAGGCGTCGAGAAGAAGGGAGTCGGTGTGTGTCGCCTGGGAAGGGGAGATCGGGTAGATCGTCTGGGTTGGAGACTAAACTTCGTCGGCGAGAGAGAACGCCGCCCCTGGACTGGTTTTCTTTCTCGCGACGTATTGCGCCTACTGGGGCGCGGCTGCGGCGACGATGACGACGTAGGTACTCATTTGGAACTGGATCGACTTGCTTCTTCACTACGGGTACCAAGTTGAGGTATATTGGGAAGATTGCGCCAGTAGCGAAGACAGCGACAAGAACGCAGAATGAATATGACACTCCACGCGCGTTGTACGCAGCATATTCTGCAAAAGGGAAGAAGACGCCGCCGGAGGTACCCATAGCGAGGAGTGCGGAGGCGGTTTTAGTGTGTCGAGCAGTTCCACGTAGAGAGAGGGCGAATACAATGCTGTAGACGCCACTCTCGAAGAGATAAACCATCATGACCATCACAACGGCTGTAGAGCCAGTGGTGTTCATGCAGAGCACCGAGAAGACAATCATGCCGACATAGGCCACCATGAGAATCCAGCGGGGTTTCAAGAACCATTGCGCAAATGCAGCCAGGAAACGGCCTATTGCGAATAGGCTTTGGCCAATGGTCAGAAAATCAAAGGGACTCAGAGAAGAGTCGGGTTTCGCAGCAATGACAAAGCGCTCGAGGCTAGTGGCAAGGACTTCTTGGCCTGCCACGTAAAAGAATTGCGACCAGACTCCTAGGCCAAGGGTGAGCCAGACGACTGGAATACCGACGACCTTGGCCCTGTTAACGTCTCGGCGTCGATTCGCCAATTCTTCCAAATCTTCATCTGAGGCTTCAGGGATTGGCAGATAGTAAAAAGCCACTGCGAGAAGCACATCGAAGAGAGCAATACCAAGATAAGTCCACTGGACATTGACCAGAGATGCAACATCCTGGACATTCTTGAAAAGGACTCTCTGTGCCAAAAGAGGAGACAAGACACTACCAATAGCTTGCACACCCTGTGAGATGTTCAGACGGATTTCCGAGTTCTCCAGAGGTCCACACAAGGCAATGAATGGATTGGCAGCCGTTTCCAAGACTGCAAGGCCAAGACCAACAACAAAGTTCGAGATCGTGAATGCGGGGGTAGATGTGAGTACGGCGGAAGGCCAGAATATGAGTGACCCACAAGCGTAGATGCAAAGCCCCGTGATGAAGGTAGATTTGAAACCCCAAGTCTTCAGGACCGGGCGACCGATTAACAGTGGACCCACTACATAGCCTCCAAAGTATGCGCCGTGTAGTCCCAACGAGTGCCAAGTGTCTAATTCTACAACCGTCGCAAATTGAGTATTCAGTATGTCAAGAAAGCCATAGGCGAAGCCCCAGAGAAAGAAGAGTAGGGTTGTGATTGCAATCGGAGCTATGGAATCTCGGTTGTTCAGCTTCAGCATGCTCTCTGGGGATTTCATGTTGACAAAATCAAAGAATGTGATATGAGGGTATGATGAGTTGGTTTGGTTGGTTTGGGTATTAGACTCCGTGTCTTGGTGACCCGTTGGAGGATGGCCCAGGAAGTCTAGCATAGTGATAGGGGCATTGGAGCTTCTGCGGCGAGTAGAGACGCTGCCGTGTCTTGCTGGCGAAGGTTTGCTCTCACTGTCCGCTGGCGATTGATTCGAGTCAGAATCTGGAATCGCAACTGGCGGAGGAATAGCAACAGGAGCCTCTCCGGTTGCGTAGCGGTGCGGTGTTGGATCTGACACGTCGTTGGAGCCTTTGATTAATTTAGGTAAAACACGAGCGACAAGAGGTTTCAAACTCGGAACGCATCCACAAATCACAGACACGTTGACCTCGACGACGGACCACATGAAGGAAAGCGACGCATACCCTGAAGAAGATTAGCACTATACTGAATAGTCTGGAATGGATATCCTTACAGCTAAAGTCCGCAGTGCCAGCGTTCTGAATATGAAGGGACTTCAATGCGACCTGGCGCGAGGTAGCGGCTTGCTGGAGGAAAGCAATTCGAATGACATCGACGACGGCCACGAAGAAACCAAAGCTGAACGTAATGACCAGAATGATCTTCTGTTTCTTTGGAAGGCGCATCTGAGTCAGAATCGGCATTGGAAGGAATAGGATCGCCAGGTCGGTGATGATGTTCACGGGCGACGAGGACAAATAGAGTGTGACAATATCGGTACAATGCGCGTCGGCCGGGAGATTGGCGCGCCACGCGGCAGATACTGGTCGACACTGGAAAACATTGACCAGCGTCAATGCAAGGCCCGCTGCATTGACTACTCCAAGCGTGATATAGTTTGCATAGCGAAACACCTTTTGGTTCCGTGTCAAGGTCATATAGAAAACGAGGATCGAGGTTTTGACAGCCATCAACGCTGGGCTCTATTTATGGATGTAAATTAGTACGCTGTGATATATTGCTGGGCTTTTCTGAAGCTCACATAGAGGACGGTGAAAGCATAGTTAGCCTTATTGAGAGCTGCCTCATTTTCAGCAGGGACGTCAATCGCGTGTAAACCGAGTCCATTGTGGATCGCAAAGAACAACGAGAGCGAAAAGCCGAAGTCAAGAACCTGGAGTCTGTCTTTAGCCAGCTATCCAAGACCACGTGACAGAGTATGCCCGTGTGTCGCGACAGGGTGTTAAAGGCACTGCAGCTTTCCGAGAGTCTGCAGTATCCCGGGGCTGACCTACCCATGCAAGCAGCATCAAGTAGTCGTGTAGCGCGACCCTTCTGACTACGAACACGCGCGATATGAAGCGCAAAGCCACAAAAACCGTGGCGATGGCGAAGAACGTGACCGATACGCCAAGCGTGGCCGGTTGGCGGCCTGGCATTTTGACTGGGTAGCTGCCACCGGGGTGGTACAATCACAAAGCTCGTAATATTATGACTAGGGAGATCCACGGGCTAGGACATCATTGTGGGCGTAGGTGGGTTTGCGAGCATCGGGATCAACTGGAAACCGCATATCCTTGAAAATCCGGGGTAAGAGGGATTTTGACAGGGAGGATTGAAGGGTTGAAGGGGTGGGAAGAGGTTGAGTGGCAGGGAAATTACGAGAGCATCAACATAGCCAAGAATTCGATAGTCCCACTTTTCAAGATCTAGGGTGTGAGGGGGAGAAAAGAAGAGGAGAAAATGTGGAGGTTGAGAAATGGATCCGCGTCATTGGTTCCCGCAAATCCGGAGCTTGGGGAGAAACCGTTGTGCACCAAAACTCAACACCCTTCACCGTCAATTCTTTACGCGACAGTCTTAGGGTTTTACCTCAGGGTTGTTGGGCTGAAAATGACTCACAATCATCCCACTCCGCGCTTATTGGATTCGGCTAATGGATTTCTTCAACGGAAGGCGACGCCACCACGGAAAGTCCAAGCGATTTCCCGTCTCAAATAGCGCCCCTGGGAGCCACAAATGAGCCACCTTGAGCCATGGTGAGCCATGGTGAGCCACAGGGGCTGAATACGGAAATTATATCCAATAAAGTAATTCATCGTCTCCCTTCCATTTGTCCGACTTGGCTCGTTCCAAACATACGCGACCGGACCAACCGTACCCCGGATCTCGTTTATCCCGCAATTACGGCATTTCGTTTCTCCGCTGCAGAAAGCCGCAAAACATCAACCAATAAGCAAAAGCTGCTTATTAGAATCTGATTGATAGCGACATCTATACAATGATATTGAGAGTGGAATTTGACACGCAAGATCAGCACAAAGTCGGCTAATCATCTGAGCCAATCATTGTTTTAGATCTCCACATCCTCGGTCACTTGCAGGTCCGATGAGCTTGGCATGTCGGCCTAAACAGGGTAGGGCGATAAGATGGCCATCGCACGCTAACTCAACATGAACAAGCGCTGCAAATTTCTCATCCTTGGCGGTCATCGTCGCATTGCACGGATTCTCATGTGGGTATGCAGCCTGACGCTTCAAAAAGGCCAAGGTCCCATAATCACCGTAACCCGCACTAGACCCACGCCGTACTTTAACGTGCAGCGTTGCAGAGGTTATTTGCTTGGCTTCCTCGTTTTAGTACGTATTTGCGAAGAACCCCTCTCGGTCGGCCTTCAATAAATCCCGTGAACCCCAGTGAACCTGTGAAAATGTTAAATCGTGCCTTCTATTTCCTCATCTATGACCACAATTTTCTCAATGTAAGACTACATTGCGTCCGGTCGGGCCATCCTCGACACGATGCCGTATCCATATATACATAACAGGTAGCAGCTACTGAACAGCAAATAATCCTATGCGATATTTAAAGATCATCATGGCCTATTCTCCAACTGCAGGGGTACCGACTCTAAGCGGACCAGTGTCTCTGGGCATATTCACGAGCATGTGCTCTCGGTACTCAGATTCGGACTATAAGACACACGTCGCTCACATCCCATTTCAGTTTGCGAATGATTCTTGCTTCCTTTGCACCGGTGCTTCCAACTCATTTCAAGCGGCAAATCTCAAGATGTTGCTGCTCAAGATGAAACAAGCTGCTCTGGTGGCAATGCTTGTCTTTTGGATACCATTCGCTAATGCTCACACCGAGTCTGCCGAGAGCTGGATCAGTAACATCTGGGATCAATTCAAAGAAGCGGTTGACTGTACCAGCTGTCAGGTAAGTGACGGTTGTGGCTCAGAATTGTTCATCATATCACTTGCTAAAGCCTATATGTTTACATAGGCTCTCCTGGGTGGTCTCAAACTCGTGGCCGGCCTTGGAGACAATTTCATGATAGATGTTTTGACAGGAGTGTGTGATATCAGCGGTGTAAGTCACCATATATAAAATTGACCTGAGATGTAACTGATATGAATCAGGCCGAGGACCCTGATGTCTGCGCTGGAGTCATTGCTGGCGAAGGACCCTCCGTTCACTACTCCCTCAAGAACCTCAAAATAGGCTCCCACACTGCCAACACCTTTTGTGCAAGCCTGGTGGGCTTATGCAAGTATCCAAAAGTCAGAGAGTATGATTTGACTTTCCCTGCTCCCAAACCGTCAGCCAGTCGACCTCCACCAAGCGGTGAACCCCCGATCAAGGTAGTCCATTTCAGCGATACGCATGTCGACCTGGCCTACGAAACTGGTTCCAACTACGCCTGTTCCAAGCCTATATGCTGCAGGACCTACAATGAAAATGATGCTCCAGGCAACACTTCTTCCCCTTGTGGGCCTTGGGGAAATCCTCGCTGTGATCCTCCACATCGGCTCCAAGAAAGCATGAACGACGCAATCGCAGATCTCAACCCCGCCTTCTCAATCTACACGGGTGATGTAGTACCCCATGATGTCTGGCTGAACGACAAGTCTGAAGTACTCGAGAACTTCAATGCCACATACGGCGCAATGGAAAAAAGTCTCGGTCAATTCTACGCCGCACTAGGAAATCACGACTCCGCACCCCTTAACCTCTTTCCATCATCCAAAGTTCCCAGCAGCTACAACCCACAGTGGGCCTACGACGCCCTAGCAGCAAACTGGATTTCCCTCACAGGTCTACCATCCATCGAATCGGCAGACGAGTACGGATCATACTCAGTTCTCCACCCAAACAGCAATCTACGAATAATTTCTTACAACAGCATCTTCTACTACAAATATAATTTTTTCGCCTATACCGAACCAATGGAGTACGATCCTAACGGCCAACTCAAGTGGCTCATTGATGAGCTTCAAGCGGCTGAAACTGCTTCCGAGCGCGTCTGGCTCATCTCCCACATCCCATACGGGAATTCTGATCATTTCCACGATCATTCACACTACTTCGACCAGATTGTCCAACGTTACGATGCGACTATCGCCGCCTTATTCTTCGGTCATACACATCTAGATGAATTCCAGATCTCATACTCGGACTATAACAACCGAACCTGGGATACGGCTACAGCTATGGGCTATATCGCTCCGTCAATGACACCAACCTCCGGCCCTCCTTCCTTCCGCGTCTACGATATTGATCCTGTCACATTCGGCGTACTAGACTTCACACAGTATATCGCTGATATCAATGCGCCGGAACAAACATCCCCGGAATGGGTGCCTTATTACTCCGCAAAAGAAGCTTATGGATCTAAGCTTGCGTCGCCTGTGACCGATCCAAGTGCAGAACTCTCCCCGGCATTCTGGCACAATGTGACCGTGGCTATGGAGAACGATCCTACGGTTTTCGGTGATTTCTGGGCAAGACGGACGAGGGGGTATAAGGTTCCAAGTTGCACTGGAGATTGTATTAGTGGTGAGATCTGTGCTTTGAGGGGAGCTGATGCGCAATACAACTGCTATGTGCAAAAAGTGGGCTTTAGCTTTGAGAAACGGGATAGCCCAGGTGAGGGTGCTCGGGAAAGAGTACTGCCTGAGTGTAATCATGCTGGGATGGCGCCTTTGTTGGCGAAGATTGCTCAGCGTGCATCTGTTGCTAGGGAGATGGAGAAGCACTGATACACCTTCAACAGCTTGGTGTTTATTTTTCATGGGTCTAGCTAAACAACTAAGCTAGCATGAGGTTGATAGTGGCACCTATATACCAGTATACATTAGCTCAAAGATATCAAGCATAACCCGAGCCCGACAATCCCTGTCGATCAATCATCGCAACAAAATCATCATCCATCATAAACTCCCCCAGCTCCATACCAAAAGGGGAGAAATCAAAGTCTGTAGCTTGTAACCCGTCGCGGTTGATAGCCAAAGACGGCAAAGAAGGAGTAGGGCCCTCGGTATCTAGATTAAGTTTGTCAACCATGAATCTTTCAGGAATAGTGTGAAGGCATGTATAGAAAGCTTACCAGGATCCGCCAAAACATTATTAAAATGCTCCAGAAATGACCTGCATCGATCGATCAATCGATTCCCATTATCGAGCTTCGAAAGAGCTGTAATCGCGCGAGCCGGGTATTCTTTTAGTTCTCTTGCTTCGCTGAGCATTGACGATCCGGTAAGGTTTGTATCACGGTATACCCAAATAGCGCCGAGGATCACTAATGCGGCGTTGAAGGCTGGTGTTTCATTAATAAAGCAAGTTTCAATGGGCGGGAATAGAGGTGGAGATGGAGAGGTTTACTGTAATAAAGCGAGTACCAATATGCACCCAACAAGCTTTGTTTCCATTGCGGATCGGAAACAGCTTGAAAGATGATATTGATTATCTCCATTGCCGACATCGTGCAGATAGCCATACTATTCATGCCGATGCGCTGCAAAAGTTTCAAATCCTCGGGATCCCGATCCGGCGCTCGGCTTGCAATGATGAATTTAACAAGGACGGGTCTGTGTAGTAGGACTCGGACGTTAAGGTAGCGTAATGTCAATATGACACGGAATTTCCAGGAAAAGGACTTAGTGCCAGATATTTTTTCTTGGGACATCTTGTCCAGGTCAGCTCTTGTGATTAGCTGCAATGATGCGGGAAGTGATCTCTCCCAGGAGAACAGGTTTTGCTCTATACTGAAGACGTGGGAGACAGTTTCGCTAACGGATAGCGCGTCTTCGCAGCCGATGTTTTGGCCGTATAGAGAGTCGAGGACGTTCCAGAGGTTTTTGTATAAGGTACTTCATTGATTCTTTAGTAAGAGAAGCTAATATTGGTTCCCGGTGTAACTTACATAGTCGAGTTGAAGAAGGAGACGCCTAGACTGTATGTCTCGGCATCCACAACAGCTGATGATACCTCGAATTGGTGCGTCGAAGGCATACTCAGCTGAACATAGCTGTCGGGGATGGCACCCGGTCGTCCAAAGGTCATGCTCAGCGTTCTATTAAGTCAGCGCCGATCATCATGCGGTCTTGTTCTTCTCACCTGTCTAACATAACACAGCAGTACCAAGTACGCTTCCGCGTTTCCTTTTCTAAGGGATCAAATGTTCGAGATGCGTGTTCAGAGTGAAGCCCAAGCTGTAAGGCACCTTTCACTGCTAACCCATGAACATTCCACACCTGCACGGACTTCTGAGTGCCTTGCAAGTATTGACCCGCCAGAAGATGAAATTGAACTATACAAGGGTTGGTATGAATAATCTACACGATGTCATTTTTCCAGTTTCGTGAGACTTACCAAGTTCCAATGTGGTACCACGCCACAGCTCACCACCACAAAGCCCAAGACCACGTTGATAGAAAACATCCGATTCCGCAATACGCGTATCCGCACTGGCGCCATTTGGCTCAGCAGTGATAGTTGCCATTGCCAAAATCATATTCAATAGACCAAGCCAGCTTTTTCTAACCCCGGAAAAGTTCTTTCGTGCCATGCGGTGGTAGGTCGCCAAGAACGTCGGTGGATAGATATATGGGTAGAGTAAGCCAGTCTCCGAGAAATAAAGATTTATCAAAGCCAGCGTCTCTGCTTGAGGAGGCAATGCAAAAACGTTGACCTTCTCCTGCGCGGTTTGGCGCAGTGTTGATGATGGTTTCGACACGCTTACGAAACCACCATCCGCAGCACCAGGGGACAAAGAGTATCCTTTCTGCACTACAGCGCTTGACAAATGTCTCAAGAAAGCGATATTGGAAGATGGACCTGGCATCGTCAGTATTGCTCTCATCTCGCCACATACACGACAGACACGAACATACCGAAAAATCCAGAATCCTCCTCATCAGCAAAAGAGATCGCGCCCATCGCATCGACAGAATCCTCCGGCCCAATAAGATCAGAAACCTGGATGGCACTTCGCACCTCCCCTCGAACCTCCATATCACGCGCCTCGGGCACCCGATCCACACGAACAGTTAACCCATCAACATCACTTCTCACAGTCCTGAACGAATCTTCAAGTCTCTTAACCCGATCTTCTAAGCCATGAAGATACTCTTTCTGCACTATCACGTTCTTCGCTGTAACGGGAGGCGTATACATACATTCGAAGCCCAGATCGACGCACAGCGAGCAGCGAGGCCGGACGCCGTCGCACCGGGATTTCCGGGACCGACATGCATCACAGGCGACTGCTACGCGGCGCCTTTTTGATGCCCGTCCCTCTGTGGGGTCTGGCTCCTCTGGTGGAGCCATTGATGTTTTTTGATGATATAGTGTAGTTGGACTAGGTTAATCGAGGCGGGGAACGGTCGGGTGGGATTTTGGCTGGCGCGGGTAGATCGGAAGGGATGTTATGGTGGCTGGATAGCGACACTTAGCCGAAGTGCCTTTTTTACGATTGGTACTGTTTTTGCCTTACTTTTGTATGTAATTTAGACCGCTTTTTCCAACGCTTTTACTAAATAAATATAGGGAAGTTATATTACCACATCACACCCCAAGCTACACCTCACTGCCTCTCTATTAACGTGATCACTGCTCGGCCACCCTAGAATACATAATAATAATACAAATCTAATTCAGTCTAGTATTTGCACAGTCCTTCAGGCATAGGCTAACCGCATAATCAAGCTTGATGCGACGGAAATATTAATAGATATACCAGGGTGGATGATGGAGATGGCGATGATATGGAGGATGCTAATATATTCTTATTGATGCATAAAATCCGAGAAAAGACTCAATCTAAGGGTTGTTCTAGGGCGGACGATCGCGTATCAGCGTACCAAGTGGAGGTAAATCTGTAATAAACCATGCCCGGGCTGTAAGGAGTTCACCGCGATCCTTTGCACTTGCTGCATCAAGTAACATAGCAGGTGACAGACCTGAGCGATCTTTGATCTCTTTTCTTGCCCCGGCTTCGAGTAAAAGGCGAACCATCACCTCGTTGTCCTTTATTACAGCGTCTAACAAAGGTGTTTGGGAAAGCGGGTGCGCAGTTATGTCTGGATTGATCCGCTTATCCGTAAGTAGAATCTTGACCAGCTCCTCTTTATTTGCCTTAACTGCGATATGTAACGGAGTCAGATCGGAAAAGCGACTTTCCGCAAAGAGAGCGTTAGGATCAACGCTTTTCTGGTTCATAAGAAGACGAACTAACTCAGGATCTTTGTTTAGGATAGCGCTATGAAGAGGGGCTAGTCCATTTTTTCGCGCAAATCCTGCATGAGCACCAGAGGATAGCAGCATCTTCACGATTTCAGTATGACCGTTTTGTGCAGCGATATTGATCGGAGTAATTTGGCCCAGTGAGTAAGCGTTCTTTTTGATATTCGGGTGTGCTAGGAGTGTCGCAACCACGGCCGTATGCCCATATTGACTAGCCGCGATAAGAGGCGTGCATTTTTTCTGGCCTCGAATATTCGGATCGGCACCATACTCTATTAGCATTTTCACCGCGGGTAGGTTGCCATTTTTCGCTGCTAGAAGCAATGGCTGGTCGGGTTTAACAGGTAATCCAGCGGGACTCGTAGCATCTGTCCAGGCTTGAAGGGCTTTCTGTAGGGTGGAACAATTTCCTGATCTGGCTGCATGGAGAATTGCTGTTCCGCCTGAGTCTTTTGCATTGCGTAGGTAGAGTTGTGATATGAGCGTTTGGTATAAACCACGATTGACTTGGACGAAAGAAGCAAGATCTGATTCTTTGTCGATGATATACGCAATTTGAAGGAGTATCTCTGGTGGAAGTTGCGTTAGAGGCATGATTTCGAGATACGAAAAAGTCGAATGTGGATAAGATACTCGCGGACTGGGGGGGGGTGGATCATATTATATAGCTACTGCCAAGATATGCCCGGGTGGAAGTCCCATACGTCAGCCAATCAAGACCCCCTCGGTAGGGCAGAAGTCACTAAAAATGCAAGTTCAAATAGATTACTGATTAGACGTTGTTATGTCCGAAAGCATACATTAATTGTTAGATAAGGCTTCATAAAGCACACAAACTAACATGGCGTATCTTCTCCAGTCGCATGGTCATTCTGTTATATTGTACCGAGGCCCAAAAAACAACCCATCAGTTCGATATCACAGGAGTGCTTCGATCCCAAGTGCTCTTCTCAACAGCATCCACCAGACACGCCGCCACACTAGCCCTCGAAATCCCCCCCAGGCCCGCGAAAATACCAAGTCCTTTCCCATCATCGCCAAGGAACTGAACGGGCGCTTTCTTCGCCATGGTCAGTCGCGCTGGCCTCAACAGTACGAATTTTAAATCGCTCTTCTTGAGTATCTCATCGACATGATTGTGGTCCGCAAATGGATACCGAAGGCTGGTGCTGGAAATTGCCCATCTCATCAAGAAAGTGATATTCGCGAGAGAAGATCCAACTCCAAATGAAGATAGTGTCGCAATTTTGAAGACCCCATGTTTTTTCGTAGCAGCGATAAGGTTTTCGTGCGTGAGAGACAGGACTCGAGCCCCCTTTTCTTTCGGGGATGAAAGCGTGACGATCACAGCAGTTGGGGGTCGCCTTGGACTGCGTTGAAAGCGCTTTCAATGTTCGAAGGTTCCACTGGTGTGCCCTTCACAATATTCAGACCTTCCGTAGCCGGAAGTGCAGAGGGATCACGAATCAAGGCTGTAATCTTGTGGCCGCGCTGCAACGCTTCATCGATGACGAGACGACCAGTCTGTCCACTGCCACCAATAACGAGAATACGCATGATTGAAGATGCTGCTGCGCTGTCGGTAGGATGCTGATTTGTTTCCAAATTGTTATGGGGTGGTTTGGATTGGCACGTGGTACAATGATTGTGGTGAAACTTTGAACTTTGCCGAGATTAACGGATGATGAACTAGATAATTTGGAACGACATACATACTTCTTCCACTAGGTCTACGGGTATATATAGCTGCGGCACAAACTCTATCGAGGGGGTCAGGGCTGATTGGACCTAAGGACTGTCTACAACGCGGCCCGCTTCTGCCTAGTAGTGCTTGCTTAGCTACCGCAATTGACGGGCAGGCTTATCAATCTCGCCATCAGCTGTAGTCCTAAATCCGTGGGGCCGCATGGCCCGGGTTTTGTCGAGAGTCCGCAGGATTATAAATCATGTTACGAAAGTGGCATTAAGTTTCGAAGATCCAAGGGATCAGAGCCTGCGACAACCTTCATCTTCCCGTGGTGCAGGCTACGACTAGGCTGCTGAGTCAGGGAGTCATTACGTAACTACAGATCGTCTTGCAAATAGCACCGGGCGGCCTCATAATAGATTTTCTTGGAATTTCGTTAGATTCTCCCGCGCTTTGTGCAATTATGTTGCCCTGAGACACAGTAATTTACGAAAGCTTTTTCTCAACCTTTTACCATTTGAAAACTGATACCATTTTTGTCTTACACAGACAAATACAAAGACAAAGACATTCGAACAAAAGACTACTTGATTATCTGATTTTTGTAAACTCGTAATGCATTTTACTATATCCCCCAATATAATGCGTCCACTCGATGATGGATCTGCGCTAAAGCCTTAGCGGCGGGGCCAGGGAATAGTTACTCAATTTATGTGGTCAAGCGGATTCCGAGAATTACTGTAGCCATCGTGGCTGTTGAGAGAACTGGGCCCCATTTCTAGGTCTACTATCACGAAAGACTGGTTATTAGTGATCTTCAGTTGAGGCCTACGCCATCAGCTGCCGAAGGGCTGTTTTTCGCCCACAAAGAACATTGAGACAGCGGTTCGCCGATGATTTCATCCGTTAGGATACTCTCTGAATCTGGAAATTAGATACGCCTACTAGGAATTTTGACTGGCAAAGGGCATGGACGCCTTGCAAGCTGAGAAGGAGTGTTGAACCAGTTCACGAACTGATATACGGGGCTCCACTGTACGCTTCCACGGAAGTCTACCGAACTCTCGTACAAAATACGGTACTTTACAAGTGCAGTTTTCTGCGTTCATCAATAAGCTTCATTGAGACCCGCTAAATAATTGATGTGCGCCAGGTCCTCCAGTAGTCGTGGGGCCAGGAAAGGTTTACTAAGTGTGTTGGTCAAGTCGATTTTGAGGATGACTGTAATCGTTCTGTATAATAAATTGAAAAATTTGTCAGGTAATTGGTAGGGGAACAGCGTCCCCCACTACACTTATGCAAACGCCAACCTCTTCCCCTTAGCACCACAAATTCTTCAATTTATCACCAGTAAGGGCCCGCAAAAAATGGACGACGAGGTGTTATACCCCCTTGTCTGCCTACAATTTATTCCACATTATGTATCAGAGACCCTTCTCCATGCATCCTGTATTCTCATCTGATTCAAGTCTATAGATCCTTACTCATATTATCGTCACGGCCTACCGAAGAAGCTTCTTTTCCCCGCACTATCTCTACGTCCTTGAAGATGACGACAACATTGAAGGCGACGCAACAAGCGCCTTGAACACGCACTATGAATACGACACGTCTACGTTCCACGGGAAGACTATTGATGATATTATTTGTCTTTTCCGAAAAAGGGTTACCGGAAAGAAAGTAGCAATGAACGTGTTCTACATTGCGGACGACCAGACGATCAGGGATCACAGCTTGCTCCTGGTTCAAGTTCAACCCAAGGAGAAGATGAAATCCTTTCTTAGTGTCCGACTCGCATGTGAATTCGTGAACCTAATGGCGAGATCTATCTCATATCACGAAGGTTCAATCCAGGATATTCAGAACGAGGTCGATGACGATGGTGTGTATCGGGGTGGGAGAAAAGACCCTTACACGTATTGTGGGACACGGACTTTATACCTAGATAAACAAGATGCGTTGGAATAAGGCATTGAGCTGGCAGCCTAGTTAAAAAGACTCATCGCAGAAATAATGGCACTGTCAGCCCGTAAATGTGGGCAGGCCACGTATTGTTACCCCTGTATCAATTGTTACGCCCATACTTAACTCCTGTATCATTGAATTCTAATGCAAATAACGGTATTGTAACAATGACCCACCCATCGTTATCAGGGAATACAATACTGTTCAACAGGAATCAGGAGGGTGTGGCTGAAATAAGACTAGCGCGTATTAGGCTAGGATCCAGGGATAAAAGTCAAGAGTATAGGTAAAACTGATTTCGAATACTACTGTACAAACAAAGGTCTATCAAAGCGACACCCTTTTGTGTAGTTTGAAAGAAGAGCTGTCCCTAGAAGGGTAGGAAGACATTATCGGTGCTGACGGATGACAAATTGAAATCACAGTGTTAAAAGCACCATGTCACAATGTTTTGTTTATCGTGTTTGCTTGCAATCAAGCGATATGCAGGTCATCATACCAAAATATACCCCTGGATGATTACTTACAGCTCAAAACCCCTCAAGGATGAATCAAACCCCTCGCCAGCGCCTGTCATGACTAGTGTGCCTGAATCATTATTCTGAAGCCGTCCGGTGCATGCCCTGACGTACCCTAGAATAAAGGGTTCTCTGCCTTGAAGGCAGCGAAGCGAGCCCTGGTAGCAGCTAGATTTGCCGTACTGTCAAGCTGGTGCCCTTGCGCTTCTGCTAGTTTATCGTGATACAAACTTCTAATATCTTCACAAATCCCCCAGATCCGCCTGCGGTTCACAATTCCAGGGATGTAATCAACCGTTTTTTTGTTGTATCGACTTTTCCCCTCAAGTTCACTAAACATCTTAGAAACCTTGGCCTCCATCGCCTGTGATTTGAACGGATTTATATCACGAACTTCCCAAAGCCAAGGCATATCGGTTTCCAATCTTTGCTTCCAAGATGCGTATGGACAAGCATGCATTGAACATGACGCAGCCTTGATAGCAAAGATGGATGCAATTGGAAGAAATTCGAATATGTTTTGACGCAACTCAAATGGTAGCATGTCGAATATGTCATATCTGTTCTGTACAGACGCTGACTTGGACATTTTCTTCTCCACGTCCACAATGAGTTCTTCTTCTGCAATTGAATCCAGGTGAATCGCTAGCTGGGGTATATTGACGGGATGCGTCACCAGGACCTATTTTCAATCTTTAAGCCAGGCACCACTTGACTTATTTGCAGGAATGAGTTACCTCTTCGCCCTTTTTGCATTCCCAATATTGTTCAAACGACGGGAAGGGTTCACCGTAGTCCAGTGCCAACACGTTATGTAGGTCTTGTCTCATCTCTTCGCAGAGAGCATAGAGCACATCTCCGTTTATCTTCTCATTCTTGAAACATCGGAGAAGAATTTCCTTGTAGCAGACTTCATGAAAAGGGAAGACAATCGGAGATTCCTGGGAGTAATCGTGGTATCTAGAGAAGATTAATACCTCATCAGAATAAGAGTAATTGGAACATACGTGGCAAAGTAGAACACTCTGCCTCTTTCATCAAGGGGAACATTAGGGTCTACTTTAAGGTCAGACATGACATAAGGCATAGTAGTGCAGGTCTATACAAACCCTCGCCTTGAGCTACATCGATAGAAGCCTAGAGGTGCTTGTTAGGATGCTCAGTTCTTAGTCACGATCACGTAGTGACTCACGGCATCGTCATAAGTTCCAAGGCCTGTGATGAAAGATCTATACCTATTAGGACATGATTCGGATTCATGAAACAGATATATTACTAACTTGTTTTCCCCAGGCACATTAGGATTGATACCAAGAGCGCAGAGCGTGTCTAGCCACTTGATATCACTCTGTCCAATGACATCTCCACTGTAAGTTAAATCGGTCTCGTCGTCTGAATCAATAGAGACGTTGCTTCGGAACGTCGAGCCACATATTGCGCAATACACATCCCAACCGCCCATATTCGAGGTGGACTGATAACAGAAATCGAGGGAACCTTTGAAGTGTTGATTGCTTCTCGTGTCAATTTCCAATAAATAGGTCGTCTGAAGATATAGGCTGCCATCGAAAATAGGCAGACATCCGAGTTTTTCTAACTCACAATGGCTTAGTGTGTGCGGTACCTCGTATTCCGGGACACTGCGACTACCCACGTGACTGCCAAATAGTGTCAACGAAAAAACGCCTGTTTTTCCCGCTCGGCCAAAAAGGTGCACACCTTCTTAGCTAAGCCAAGTATAGTGTTTATTCGTGTATTTTTGACCCGACAAATAGCTGTAGCATAAACAACCATCATCATGTTCTATGTTTACAGCAATATTCGAATTCAATCTACCTGTGAATTGAGTCTCGGATAACAGATCCCAAGTGCCTTCATCCATTTCCAGGTCACCTCTCTGCAAAATCTTAGATAATCCCGAAATCACATGTGAGCATAGCGATACCGGAATGAATGACATGATGGTATCCTCAATCATCAAGCTTTTCAACGCCAGCCTCATTTTCTACAAGAAATTTCTGTCCACCTGGAACCAGATAAGTGATCCCAGGAATAGCATTCTCGTAGTAGAATTGGAACTCAGACGGTGTACATAGCTCCTTTCCCAAAGACCCCGCTCTTTCAACAGTGACTCCGTGCTTTGTCCTCTTTTCCGAACCTTTCACCTTCTCCCCAACCAACCATCGTTCGTCTATGGTTCCGATATAAAGATCTAATGTGTCTTTCTTATCTTCCGACCTCCATATCAAAGAGGTACCGCAATTCATACAAAATCCTCGAAATCGACGAGGCGATGATGAGTATTCTTTGTACGTAGAGAACGATGATAAAGGGGGAACGATTTGTTCCGGAGCAATAACGATGAACTGTGTGAAAAGGCTGGCAGTCCATTTTCGGCACATTGTACATTGGCAACTTGCCGACTGTTATGACTGATAAGATTCCAAGCTTGGCATGAGGTGGATTTTGGTCTCCCTTGAGGACATACCGGTGGCGGCCACGGAGCGTTCCGGTCAAAGACAATCTCATAATTGATTGACTGACATAGACAACCCCCTGATATCTTCTCTGGCTTGACGCTGCTATGAGACATTTTATCGTCTTGGAATAGATAAATATGTCGAAAAGAGCGTACAGATTCTTGTGGCGACTAAAGAAATGGGGGAGCTGGCCATTAATAGAGGGGCAGCGGGAAAGAGTACACCAGGCCGTATAAGAAAATGAGAAAATACTATAAGATACAACTATGAGTCACGGGGTAGTTTTGTGTACACTACTTTGGTATAAAATACAGGGACCATTCTAGGAAGCGGTCTGGAAAGCGGGGGATCAATCATCTATGCCCCCAGGACTCGTTTGTTTCGGGGTTTTCCCCGGGAATTCAATCCAGTGGATGCAGTGGTATAGATGGTTTCGAAAATTGCTGCATGCATGTAGTTCACCCAAATCCGGTCCTCGGGCGCCCAAACGACAGTGCTCCCTTGGTGTCATGTAGATCCGCTGCTTTGAGGGTTCTAGTGATAAGGCATCTTTTGAATTATTCTTCCACCAACAACATTCTCAATAGCTCGCAACAACAGCAGACCAAAATGCAAGCCCAGTAAGTATAGAGCCAGTTACTGTCAGGGCAAAGGGTGTCAAGCTGAAGTATACAGGTGCAGCCGCAGCCATGCAGGTCAGAGCCAAACCAACGGTAGATAGTCCAAAAGTCAAAGCCACTGCAATATCTTTTACTACTTTATGTTTCTTGACCCATGCTTTGAGATAACCTCTTTTCACTTCATTTTTGGTCTGACGGTCCTTCAGACAACAAAAGAAAAAAGCGAACGAAATCACGAGAGATAAGAACTGGAGATGACATTAATCAATAAGCGGTCCTAGCGAAGCGGGACTGGAAGTAGAGCGACTCACAAAAAAGGCGAGCAGTGAAAGGGCAATCTGCCAGTCGCGCAATTTATCTGGCTGTTTGTTTGAGAGGAGAACAGCGTCAGTAATTTTGATATGTCTGTGCTCGCCATATCAATGTCGCCTCACATAAGTGAATACCTTGGCACCGCCAACCAAATTTATTATCATGAAGTGGATGCGCACTTACTGTTCTTGAATCCATGTTCGAGTTTGTATCGATAAACTTAGAGAAGTGGAGGGTTGAGATTCGAAGGCTTCAGATCTTCAAATTGCTCCGTTCAGCAGTCAATACTAGGATTTTTGGAAAGTCGCGACCGCCATCTTACCTAAAAAAAGAGTTGAAAGTTTGATCAGTCTCATAGGTATCTTCAATAGGCTTTATGACCGTAGAGCGAATGATGGTAAGCTGCTCTTGCTTCATCACTCATTTTTCAATTTTCTCGAATGATGAGATCAACCTGCGTTGCTTCGAGAGCTATTGGTCAAAACTGCCATGGCCCATAGTTGACGTGCTGGAAGCCTAGGTTAATACTGCTATAGTGGTAGGCGGTCACTTGATTGTTTTACAGATTAGCGGGGTAACATTCGAATTTGAGACGTTGCCTAAGCCGAACGAATAAAAGCTGAAACAGATACCGTGACGGTGGATTAGTCTTTACTTCTAACGGTAGTAGAAAAGTATAATTACGCTGGCCTACAATAAGTCGTCATATAATACGAGTAGATACGAACGCGGCGTTAAACATTATTGGAGAAGTACTCGGCGGTGTGGAAATTCCTTGGGAACCATTTTGATGGCTGGCAATAGGTCTTGTCCGGTCTACTACATTTAAAGGCTCCAGGTGCTAATCTAAAACTAGACAGCATAGTTTTACCAAGGTAGGATTCGCTTCCCAGACTACACTTTCCAATCGTCGCCACCGACTTAAATAATCTACAGTACTGTATAATGCCTCATTAAGCGCTGAAGTTTATTAGTAAAACTCCAAGACGTATGGTTGAGCAAAGTTGTTTATAGACGGATTGAATACAGACTGGCGCTATCTCAGGTACGGACCAAGGGAAAAAGCGTGCGTGTGCAAACGGGAATAGATGTAGTATGCTTTCTATCTGAAACTCCATAATCAAGCAATATGCAAGATCCCCGAACCAACCGAAAGCTTCTCTCAGCCCTGCTAGTCACGTTCTGCATTGTTGTGGTGCATGTTGGGAATGCGAATGAGGAGGTTGCTCTACGCGCTGACCCCACACCTCCACCGGATCTTGATAAGGTGCGGGGTCGTTGAATTTGCTGAAGATATGGCGGCATGAATCTGACATAAGATAACTGTACAATTCATTTTTAGCGAGAAGAAAGGTTGAAAGGATCTTTAGGAGGACGAGCGAATGGACAATTGAAGGTTCTTCGTATCCAGTGCTTACAGTAGTATTCGAAATTGAATTTACCTCTATATTCTTATACTTTAATTCTCGAACCCCAAGTTAAATCTACTATTGAAGATTAGTATTGCCGTCGATCTTTGCAATGCTTATAGTAGACATTTATTCTACAATCAGTGGAGGGGACTTTGCCGCTGTGTAACTTTCACGAAGCTGCTTCCGCATTGATTATGGTGTTCCGGCTGCGCAGCTCGCTTATCGTTTAGCCAGAAACTTGGCACGTAGGTTCGCCCTAAACTAGCCTTCAACTCCACCAAGTGCGCCACCTTACCAAAATCCAATTTTTGAGTACGCATATTCCGTAGGGCTTGTAGTTCGTGATAGGTTAGAGATGATGGGTCTTTTGTTAGCGCGGGGTAAATTCATAAGCCTCTCACCGATACCTCATATCCAGCTCAGCCGCAACGCCCAAATATACTAATGACGTCGGCGGAATGTTCATTATATAAAGACCTTGCCTCTAGCGATTAACCTGGTCTCAAAAACTATACAGTAGATTATTAGTTGTTACTTCAAAATGCCTACGGTATGTAATCAACGACTACAATCATAAATAGGTGAATATGGATTTCATTCAAGAGGTCGCTGACAGTTTTTATGCTTCTGAAGACACTCATCCACTTTTTAGATGCGGATTTTATGGAGCACCAAAAAGAAGTTGTTCGGTGAATCATATACGCCGTAGTATATCCTTGCAGTCATGCTAATTATCAATTTAGTATCCTCGCAGAAGCCGGGTTTGAAGAAGGGTCTTGGATAAGTACACGCAGCTTTCCTCCGATGTGGATGGTATATGGGTAATTTTGACTCGACATCAAGAGAGTTCTTAGAACATGAGCTGACTTATTAGTGCCCTCGATGCCGATGCCCTTCACAAATTGAACGCATATGATTGGGTAACTGCTGAGGTCAGAGAGGATTAGATCTAGCTGCATTTCTCAGTGGAAACCAGCCCGTGCTTCAGCCCTATCACTTTATCGCATTCAGATTCATTCACTTACTGTCAAAGAGAGGGTATGGGCGAGAAGCACGTTGCGTATATAGTTACGCATGTACGTTGTATTGTCTTACCTCCTCTTAAGATAAAGCAATAAAGGGGCATAGAGAGCAGAGTCAATGAAAATAGACAACCTTATTTCACTACTATATTTAGCTGCACAAGATCAAGTAAAGCTTTCCGGGCTATGACTGGCGAGCGAAGACGAGAGCTGCGCTGCATGTGGGAAGAGTGAGGTGAAAGAGGCAAACTATGGCTGACGGGAGTATAGACAGAGGAGCTGCAGCAGGCGATCTTGCTAGGTTTTCACATCGACAGGACCAGTTCCCGATGAGAACTACATAGATGTTCCCATGTAATCTTACCATACTATAACGATGGCTCGCTGAATACAATCATTTGTCAAGATGATAGGCCTGCCAGAATCACGACATGGTGAGCCAAAGCAGGTTAGCGCCGGAATTATCTTCCTGGACTCAAATAGCAAGTCCGGCGGTTAATTGATTTCGAATACTGAATCAAAGATACCTACTCGAATTACATTACGACTTTACAAAATCGAATAATGAAGTAATTTTTGTTTGAATGTTTTTGTATTTGTCAGTGTAAGACAATAATGGTATCAAATCTCAAATGGTAAAAGGTTGAGAAAAAGCTTTCGTAAATCGTGTCGGCTCGCAGAAATGGGAAAGAACCAGCAAAACCCATATATGCAAATGAATGTGCCAACGGTCTTGTACAAGACATCTTTTTCAGAGAATGTTCATCCTCGATCTGTGGCACGGCCACAAGATCAGGAAAAAAAAGAATGGTGTAAAAATGGGGGGTTGAAAGAAGTGAAAAAGAAAGTGTGAAGTAATGAAAAAATGGAGGAAATGCAAAGGAAGGTGACATTTATGCTTTCACACAATATCTGTATCCCTTCCAGAGATTTGTGCAGGTTTCGTCCAATCCAGAATTCCAGCTAATGAACTCGGACGCAGTGATGCCGTATTGGCTTTCGACTTTTTCGCAGTAGTCGCCTGCTACTACTGCATGGTACTCCGTGCAAGACGAAGATGCGTATGGGTAGATAGGGATGGCTGATGCAGAGGCAGAGGCAGAGGCAGATGCGGACGCGCTAGGGGTCGCACTAGGGACAGTGGTGGTGGCGGCGGCGGCCGTGGGGATCACGGCAACAGTAGTGGGGACTGCAGCTGCGGTGGTGGTTGCCTCGGCGGTCGGGGTAGCAGCTACGGGGGTCTCGGTGGGAGTGACAGTGGCGACGGGGGTAGTGGTGGAGACCACGGTGGGCTCTGGCACGGTGCTCGAGGTAGAAGTGGAAGTGGCGACGGCGGAGGCTGAGGCAGAAGTAGAGCTTCCAGAGCTGCTACTGCTGCCTGTCCAGCTGGAACTGGTCAAATCGCCGATGGTATCAGCGTCACAGCTGCTAGTGCCGGAAGACCAGCCCAAGAGGCGGTTGGCGACGTCGGAGCAATAGCAGGCAGTGGCACCACCCTGGCCGAGGTTACCGTCCGAGGCGACGGAGCCGGAGTTGTAGACACGAGCGGTCTTGTAGTAGTCGGTGGCAGTGGAGCCGCCCTCCTCGGCGAGGATCTGCTTGAGACCGTCACCCTCGGAGGTACCTTCGACACCGTCGACAATCATCTGGTGGATCTCGCTGTATGGGCAGGGGTTCTGAACGGTACCGTCCTTGTTGCAGGAACCAGTTCCGTCGTGGCTTTGCATGAGACCCGGGTTGACGACACCGTTGTCGGTGGTTTGGACACGGACACAGCCGTTGGACTCCTGCATAACGATGGCCAGGATGAAACGAGCGTCGACACCGCTGGAAGAAGCCACTGCTTCAATGGCCTTCTTCACGTTGGCGTTCTCGTCGTCGGAGTTATCTGCCTCACCGAATTGAGCACAGCTCGAGGACATGACATCCAAGTTGGACTCGAACATATCGTCAAAGGTGGAGATCCACTCGGTGATCGAGGGCCACCCATCAGACACCAAACCATCACCACCAAAAACTGCTTCGTAAAGATCGGAACTGCGTTCACTGAGGGAAGGACTGGACTCTGCGGTTGCAGACTTCTTGTAGAGATAGGATGCTATCGGCGCCCCAGAAATGAGGGGAGGCTGCCGGCAGCCAAAAGCTGTTCGAGTATTCATTAGTATATAGATCGTCAGATAAATAGATCGGCAGATCACATACGAATGGAAGGATGAACATGTTTGCTGAAAAAGGAGTGCCCAGCACAACAAAAAAAAAAAAAGAGAGAAGAAGACTTGCTTGCTCAATCCATCGAGGAGAGCGAGGATACAGTATATGTACCCTGTGCAGTGGAGAAGAAACTCAGAGGTCCACCGCAAGGTACCAACCTGGATGGAGAGGACCACAAAATGGACCAATCACGGGACGACGGGAACCTTGCGGCGCAGGAGGTGAAACAGCCTAGAGGCCCCATTCACTGGGACGGGGTGGCCTGTGAAAGGTAACGATGGACGGAGCCATCGCTAGTTTCAGGTGAGGGATCATTAAGGCGGAGACATGGTCTTGCATCGGTGCGCTATGTTACGGGTCGTGATTGGTGAATGAAGTTGATCTTTCCTCACGCCCTCAGCTAAGGCCACCACCAATAATACTGCGCCCTCGGTGGTTCCGAATGATTTTTACACTTTTCCTCGTTCCTTTCATTGTATCATGTTTTTCTCGAATTCTCGGGTTACATTTCCAGACAATTAAAGTAAATTAAGGGGAAGCTCCCTATTCATTCGAGTAATATTCCTTTCATTACATCTCGGTAAAAATTGATTAATCGAACTCCTCATCTCTCTTTCACTCTAAACCCCGAGATACGAGTGGCTTGATTTCTTGGCTTTGAAGTTCGGTGGGGCTCCCCTTTCTCTAAGCCTCCATGTGGGCATTCCCATCGAGGGCTGGAAACCCTTGAACTCGACCCCAGTGAATCAAGTGACATAATGTCCCGGCGAGAAAATATTGAGCTGACGAGTCCCTAAGTGAAAGTAGTATCCGATCATTGAAGCGCCCCAAACTAGTCTCAAGGCTGATCCTTCGGACTCCGCAGATTGGTCCCAGTAAACGGTATTGTCTTCTCGGAGATCGCGCGCGTATGCGACCCGATCACAAAATTTACCTTACCCGAGGCCAAGTCTGGGCTTTGTGATTTGCCTTCACGTAGCATTGTGGCTTTTTCTGCTCTTCTCCATCAGTGACGCGAGAGAATACCGAATAGGAAGGATGGTTTCTCGTGCGTTGGTCCCAGCGTCTAACTGTGGGGCCCGCGGCCCAAGCGAAGTCGCAGGAGATGTAGCACAAGGAATTGATCAGATTGGTCACAGTAACTCTGCAGATTCGATGATACCTGTATGCTAGCTATGTCAAAGTCTTTATCTAAGGATTGGTGAAAGTGTTCGGATAACCTATGTTCTCAAGTATAGGGGATCGTCGAATTGATAGATACACCGCTTCTTCTCGATCGGCAAATGCTACCTGTATCACGTCGGGAGAAATTCCACTTTCTTCCTAGGGAAACTTCTGGTCCTGGTCGTGGAGTGGATGCGCGTGATGATAGGACAAACGAAAGGTAGTCTCGTCAGAGTGTGAAAAGACTCGCTAGAATACACTGGATATATCGTTTCAAAACATGACTCACCCAAAAACGGGAGTCGGTGGCGAAAGCTCAGTGGATTTGAGATTATAGCGTGCCTGAGATGGTGCCTCACTGAACTGAATCTCAGAATGTGTATCGTATCAGCTATTGTCGCAGATTTAAGATCTATGCGAATGGAGGTTGCAACAATGGTGCTTTCTAAGGGGCAACAGATGTCCAATTCAATAATTGCATATTTTTACTGCCTTTCTCCTAACTCTCCTAAAGATCAGTGCTAATCTGCACTTCTTCCTTTTAAAAGCTGTTAAGTTCATGACGAAGGGACGAAAATTCGCAAACAATCATACCACTTCACTTGAATGTCAGCCCACATGAGCTCTTTTACCTGGAACTCCATCAAGACGCCTGTCTTATCGTTGTAACCAAGGCCAGCCTACTGAACTCGACATCAAAAATCTTTTGCATAAAGCTAGGGCAGCTGACTACCTGCTAAAAGCGCTTACCATATACATTCTCATTTTCTCCGGATCAGGATCATGTGGCATGAAAGGTGTCTACCACCAGTCCTAATCCTCAGGTAACAAAAGCTATGACAGTATTCTGACTCGAGCAGGCAGCCTACAAACACCAAGAGCCGCTATGAGGAAACGATGTCCCAAACATTTACGTCAAATGAATATGTTTACGAAAGGACATGTAGATCCGACCAACCAATCAAAACATGTCTCCTCATTCTTATCATGACCATATGATCTCCGGCTAGGGCGCGGGGGTCACATTCTCCACGCTGCATCTTATGTGCCGATCATGCACAGCTGCAAACCCGCGTCGAACTTGAATGACGGGTCATATTGCAAACGCCGTGGCGGTGGGCTGATAACGTCTTCTTTGGCATTACGAGGTGCAGGTTGGTGCAGGACGGTTCAATGTGCATACTTGATGAGTCAGTAAGCCTCACGTCTAATGAAGTGGGAGAAACAAACCTTATGTATGGCTTATTGGCAACAATACTTGGCGTTCTTGAGATTCAGGGACTGGATGGTTGCCTTCTTTCCCAGGTTCGGTCGGGTGGCCTTGTGCGTTCATGCACCTGGTATGGGGTGGCGGTTGGGAAGATCAGCAGGGTTTGGAGGTGTCATTCATTCCACTAGGAATCTCAGCTACGAGATCTTTCTATATCAAACCACAAAATCGGTCAAATAAAGCGCACGCAGTTGGTAGGTAACCGTAAATGCTCAAGTTGACAGAACTGCAGGTCTTAAATTATTTGGTATCAATGTAAGATCACAATCCCTCTTTTGCGTAGTAATTCTCGCACCTATTTAGTCTGCGTAGCAAAAGACGCCTCTACATATTTCCATATTAGAAAGGATAGCCATGGTCGGACCTTTGTTTCCCTCAACTACTTTTCCTTTTGTTAATGTTCACTAGGTAAATGGCATCATCCATCCTAGCTGTGATATCACATGTGTCCAAGTAGCTGCGTGTCGTGACGAGATCTTGGATGTCCCGTCAGCGCTCAGATCTCTGTTCTTCCATATCGCTTCGACTGCAGACATGGTGGAAGGGACATTGCTGATAGGCTTCTTGTGCTTGAGGACTGTGAAGAACTCGAGAATCTTCACTCGTCCTTCCTCCTGAACAACGCAGCTGGCGATAAAAAGCGGCCACATTGGATAAGGTATGAAACAAAGCAGGGCTCCTTGTGCCTGATGAATTTGCTCGAGGGCAGTGATAATCCTAGGAAGATGGACGCTTTGAATAATGTCACTCTGATAAGGCTCGTCATTGATTGCATGGTGCAGGTAGATCCAAGTCGCCTCTTCAAAAGCGGTAGAGTGTAGCTTCATTAATTGAATATTGTCTGAATGCTCATAATTTTTAATACAGCTAAGCCGCTGTTGTATGGTCTCAAATATCTGCCTGTCGCCATCGAATTGGTGGCCTGGTATACGTCGTCTCCGGGCGTGGTCACTTATGCAGGAAATGATGTCTAACAATTCAAGAGACAATCCCATACAGGGATTCACTCTCATGCGACCATGACCTGCAAGAAAAGGGAACCCAAAAGGCACTTTGGTTGACCCGTGGAGACCGTCGAGATATTGTTTTTCCTCGATACTGGAGATTGTCGTGCTGGTATTGAGGAATGTAATTTTCTCAATGAAAAACGTATAGACCAACTCTAGAACCTCTTGGCTGAAGATTTCTCGCCGAGGTATGGAAGAGCAGCTGTTCATGTAGAACTTCATAGTCTTGAAAGCACCTTTCATATGGTACGTCCACTGCACAACACTTCCACTGGCAATCTCCAGGAGACAATGAAACATCATGAGGAGAAGAAGACTGTCTCTTTCACATCGGGTCCGGACTGAAGAAACTGACTGGTCGCTGCAGCTTCTAGGTAACATGTCACGAAGGTATTTAAGCGACTGACATTTGTGTGTAAGGATCATCTGTTCGTAACGACACACATCGCGATCGTCGCACTGATTACGAAGGGAGTGTGCGGCCCACGCGATGGCAATATGTAGAAGACCGTCAGATTGGAAACACATGGGAAGGAGGACTGATCGCCATGGGTTCTCGGAGTCTATTAGAGATCTCCTCAAAGTGCAAATATCACTAACTTCGAAAGGTCAGCGTGAAAAGCAAGTATAGAACAACAGAAAACCAACAATAATGAAAGAGAAACTGATCAGCCCCTTCCAGAGAGGGGTGCTGTGACAAAATCAGGGGAATCGTGTCACTTTGGACAAGACTTCCGGCGCTATTTAGTCGAGGTTCCATATCATAAATAGCCTGTTGTAGATTGGAGTAGCCCTCATAGAGCAAATTGATATCCTCCGATGTCGTAGTAAGCCAGTACCGAGCGGCATGGAAGTTTGCAGGAACAAAATAACGCGAGGCTGTGGACTCGATATTTTGCTTCGTGAACCGATCTTTCATGCCGGATCTACCAAAAGCAATGCCCATTGCTTGGGCTTCGTCTTTCCATAGCAGGCGGATGCCGTAGTGGCACTGCTGTCCGCGCTTAAGACACTCCTTGCAGGATGGTTTGTCTTCTGTACCGTAAATATTTAGCTCCTGCCTTAGACTCCTCAGTCACACAGATTTCCATTTAGCATACCAGTACATCTTCGGCGTCTCTCTGTGGCATGTTAGTAAAAGGAAACTCGTCGATAACAAGAGATTTGATCTAGCCTACGTACTTTTACAATTCCAGCATCCTGAACGTGTTCGTCGGATGCTGGACTTTGAAGATTCCTGCATCATCCTGTCAAGTCGTGGGTCTGTCAGTGCCTTGAACCTCCAAAAGCGAAGGAATGAAAATAAAGGTTTATCGGAATCCCCCTCCCGAGATTGTCTATTGGCCTTTCTTAGGTCAGACAAAAGAGGGGGTAATTTGCCTCAATGTGGAGAGCCTTATCAACCCCAAGCTGCTGGAGCGATCGCGTTCGCTGATAGGAGACTAAGAGCGGGGATATTCCGGGACAGTATATATCTCTCGAGGGACACTGCGCACCTGGCATAGCATCGCCTTATACATTTCTATCGAAGTACCAAACACACATATGTATTACAGTATAGAGATACGATAACAAGAATGTTCGCATAGTGTAGGGGCTTCTTTCTATATCCGGAATTACGACAGTCTGACAAGATCTCAAGTGTGCCTAGGTGGAGTCGCTTGCTTCTGCACGAAATCGTCGCAGAAGCAACAGTCTGTATATAGATAGGTTCTCTGGTAGGTTCCAAAGATTCCACTGAAGACGTCTTTCACCTCACAGTAAGCTGGTCAGGCCACCCCAGCCAGGTAAAGAATTCAGATCCTGAGCTACTTCCTGGTGGGGGTTAGTTGAATAGTCTCCGAGTTTAACACCTGGTCTCCATTTCCACTTTTGAGCAATTTCAGGGCTCAGTGTGTCTTCCATCATTTCAACAATGTACTTTCCTAGCACCGGGAGGAATTTGAACCCATGTGCGGACCCTCCAATGGCAATCTTTAGATTTTTGTGGGTAGGATGAGGTGTGATCAGGAAATTGTAATCCGGCATGTCACCATCCCTGAGGAACTATCAGAAAAACGCTCACGAGAATCTGACAAACTGGGGACTCACCAGCAAATTCGAGTTTCAATCCATTCTCGAGACGCCAGTTCAGGCACACAACCTGCCATCCATTTACGAAGACGAGCTTCGATCTCAGCAGGTATGCCATCCTGAGGATTGTCGGAGCGGTAACGTGGAAGAGAAGATCCGTTGAAGGACTTGGCATAGTTGGTGACGAAGTGAATTGCACCAATCTTCATGATGCCGTCTTCTTGAGGTGGAAAAAGAATTCCTAGTAGGTTTTAGTGATCGCCTCGAGTTGAACTGGCAATTTCCACTTACCTCCTTCCAAATGATCCAGGATAGGCATGCTTTTATATTTCTCGACTTCGTCAGGAGTCAGCTGAATATGGCCTACAGTATGACCGTGAGCCACGATCTGGCCTTGCAAATCTAAGAGACTTCCAGCTGCTGCTCCTGCTGCAAGCAAGATCTTGCCACCGAAATATGCCTTGCCATCCGCACATTTCACTCCGATACATGTCCGATGCTCATCGTACAGAAGCTGCGTCGCGTACCCCGAGCTACCCGAAATATACTTCACTCCAGCTGCCATCGCCTCTTTAGCCATTCTGACAATGGCCTCTCTTGCATTCACCCAGGCTGCATTCGGACTCCAATATGATTTCCATCCCTGAAAGTCACCATTCATTGCGGGCCATTGCTGGTTAATCCCTTGGGTCGAAATCAGTCGTGGTGGCTCAACTCCGTTGGCATTTGCGCTCTTGATCGACCCATCGACAAAGGCTTGGGAACGATCACTGGTCCCAATGATCCAACCACTGGGGTTGTAGAGTCCAGCAAACAAGCCATTTGGATCACACCATATGTCTCGTGAATCCGATGCTAGCTTGGTGTACAGATCCTCGGGATACTCTGTGCGGACGACCTTATTGATATCATTCCCAGCTGCTTCTGCTGACGGCACAGGAAAACGATCAAGGACAATGACATTCTTATATCCTTTCTTAGCCAAGTGGTAGGCTGTGGTTGTACCAAAGGTTCCACCTCCGATAATGATGATCTGTTCAGGGAGCTGAGAGGGACTCATTGCGAGAGATTATTACGTTGTGAAAATGCCTGCTGGACAAAACTACGTTACTGCGGACATCTTGGGCTTATTATACTCCATTTCGTCAGCCTAATTGAAAGGCCCATGAGCTTTTAGATACTCACAGGACAATGGCAAGTCGATGCGCTACATCCCAGGATTATTTTGTTGGGGTATGTTAGCCTGTGCCTAACTTGTACTAGCGAAGATTCTAGCCACGTAGTAGACCATTGATAAAGCTCCAATCACACCGATGGATTGCCAGAGAGATAACTCGGCCGGCCCACTTTACAGATAGCACTTGCTTATAATCCAATCATAGCACGACGAGGGAGGGAGTAGGACAAGTGAGTTGGGGTATTTTCGAAACGGCGCATCGACCTGCCCTCGATTTGGCTTTATCTTGGCATGGTCTATCAAGGCCTTCGCAATGTATGAATACAGTGGACGGTATAACATCCTATCTTAGTGTACTCGTTATCAACATGCCCTTAGTCAATATAAATATCTCAGCCCTCCAGCAGGGCTTGTTCATGCTAAACCTCTGTCGTCACGGTTATCAGTGTATCCAACTGCACATCCTTAACATACATGCGCATCGACTTGCTGTAAACAATGTCGCACTTGGAAGACACGAGAAAGGATGCTCTCTGTAGCACCCAATCACCTGTTGATACAAATAGCGACGACAACATAGGGGAAATAGTTCCGCTGCAGAACAATGCCGGGTTCCACCGTACTTTCACACCGAGACAAATACACGTATGCACTCCAATATCGTCATGTTCCGGTTCGAACATATTAATCCCAGATCCCCATCTAACAAGTAGCAGGTCATTTCTCTTGGAGGCCAAATTGGAGCTGGTCTTTTCATTTCGACTGGTGCGAATCTACGGGATGGTGGCCCTGGTTCCCTTTTCCTCGGCTTCGCAGTTGTGTGCTCGTGCGTATGGGCAGTCCTTCAGACAGTCAGTGAGATGACGATTAGTTTTCCCACTTCCGGTAATTTCATCGATTACGCCGATCGCTTCGTCGATCCAGCTGTGGCCTTTGCGGCTGGCTTTTCGATGTGGATCGGCTGGACAGCTATCATCGCTTCCGAGGCGACATTCTTTTCTGTGATCGTTAACTACTGGGCAAGGGAGTCTGTTCCCGAAGTAGTCTGGTGTATGTTGCCTCTTATGCAAAGCTCCCTCCATTCTTGATACATCTACTGAAAGTGTCGCTAACCTTGGACATCCAGTGACGATCTTCCTTATTGTGATGTTTATCATTTTTAGCTTGCCGAATGTCGTGTTTGGGTGGTTTGAGTACTTCACCTCCATAATGAAAATATTGGTTCTGATTTTATTCATCATCGTCGGTGTCGCACTTGTATTTGGAGCCGGTCCAAATGGCACCATGCACCATGGCCAAACATGGCAGAATGGAGAAGCCTTTTTGAATGGATTCAAAGGGTTTGGCAATAGCATCCTATTAGCCATTCTCGCAATAGGAGGTATACATCTGTCCATTTCGTGAACTTTTCCCAACTTCATGCAGACACTCACGATCGATCCAGATAACACGTTTACTGGTTTCCTTGCTGGAGAATCCAAGAGCCCTCGATTCTCAGTCGCTCACGCAGTGTCGCTAATCCCGATTCGGGTCTCTTTTTGCTATCTTGTCTCCGTAGTCTTGATCGGAATCCTGGTTTCTCCTGACAACACGAATCTGCTAGGAAGCAGTGGCGTGGCTGCATCGCCATTTGTCATTGCTATTGAGCAGGCTGGCATCAAAGGCCTCCCAGACTTGCTCAATGTAATCATTCTTTTTGCAGTAGCGGCTATTGCTGCAGAGAGCTTTTTCATCGCCTCGCGGATTCTTCAATCGATGGCTCATCAAGGGTTGATCTGGGCTTCTTTAGCAAAGGTCGACTCACGCGGACGCCCTCGAGTATCTCTGGCCATCACAGGTACTCTCTGCATTACCCTCACATATATCAACCTGAGTGGAGAAGGTACCACTGTTTTCAACTGGCTGTCTCAAATCGCTAGCACTGGGTATTTCATGGTGTGGGTTGTCATATCCATTACGTCGTTTCGCTTCCGGGCGGCTCTCAAGGCTCAAAACGATCCACTCTTTACGCAGACTTACGCTTGGAAATGCAGCATCTGGCCTTTTCCTCCCATCTGGCTTTTGACCTGTTGTTGCTTTTACATCGCATGCTCTCTATATCTTGCCTTGTACCCCATTGTAAGATTCTTTATCGATTGATTTTGATTGATTGTGAGAGAGACTTACGATATATAGGGTCCGAATACGCCAACCGCATACTATTTCTTCCAATACATGTTTGGTTTGGTTTTGATTGTGTTGAGCACCATTGCCTACAAAGTCATATATCGCACCAAACTCCGAGATCTCCGAACAGTGGATTTGCAAACAGGAAGGAGGACTCTTGGTACAGATGAAATCCTGGAGCTGGATGAATATGAACGGATGCCTCAATGGAGGAAGCTTGTCGGTTTTATACAATTGTGGTAGTCCAAACTGTATAGAGTGAGAAGGCGGAGCGGACGAGGTCTTCAATAATACAAGTTTAGCCAATTATCATACGAGATTCTTTAAAAGAGCACTTCAGTATATACTGAGGGACAAGATCGATGTGTTGAGTATGAGGGCCTATGAATAGAAGGGTACTTTCAAAGTTTGTATATGACTACATGGCCGTATGAATACTTTCAGACAGTTGATTGAACTTGAAGGGTCTTCATTCTGTATCAAAATTTGTACCAGTTTTAATGTGGGGTTTACAAGTGGAGCAGCGCAGCTGTGTCGTGTCGGCTACCCCGAGTACCTTTGCAGCTGGATACATCGACCCATCTATCATACTTGATACATAAAACATAGATCCAAGACTTCCAAGGTTGTTCATCATACCCAAAATAGTATTCAAAATTCGAGTTGACTTTCAAGATGGCTGAGCGTTCTGGCTTGATTCAGGTACGGATTTTCAGGGGGATCATCCCAGGCTATGCAATAGGCACCAACAAACAAGAAGCCCCGAGCGTTGGATGTATTCGTTATGATTGGTTAAAACTTGTTGGTGAGACTTGCGTCATCCCTTTCCTACAGCTCCAACAAAGACTTATTACGGGGTGCAGAAGATAAATACGACCTCGGGAAGAGGCGTAGTTCAGACATGTCTCACTGGAGTATGGGCAGTTGCCTGGCCAGAACTACGAATTGAAAAACGTCAAATATACCAAGGAACTTGATTCACTTGACTGGAGAAATCTCAAAATTGAATTTCTAAGACTGTGAAGTGTAATGCGACAATTTTGTGCTCATTCCAACATGATCATCGTAGATATCATGACACTCCCACGCATCAAGATGCTTAAATCCACTGCTAAAAACAATGAACAAAGTATCATAGACGGCATTGCTAGCATGCGCTTGGGGAGGCAGATTTTTTGTTCCGTTTCGTTTTTGTTAAGAGAATGGGCAGATCACTGGTAGGTAATATTGTCACGCAGGCTCGGAAGAAGAAGAAGTCTATCAACATGAATCAAAAAAAGGTGATGAAAGCAGCCCGCTAGGGGCGCATTTCAACTGAAATTCCATAAGGGAGTGTTGGAAAGAAGAAGAAAAAGGGCCCAGTCTGTGATTTCACCGAGACAGATCAAAGAAAAGATGGGGCTGTCTGAGGTGGAACGGCAGATGGGAAAGAAATGGGTAAAATGATCATCGAGACCAGGGTAGAAATGTGACATATTGAAATCTACCAGAGATTTCCCATTCCTACGCTCCGCGATCTACGCGGTTCGTAAGGGTTTTTTTTCGTTCAGTTGATGTACCAGGTAGCGCCAGAGATACGACCAGCTGACAGGGAGTCGAAAGACTCGAAGAAAGCGCGCGACAGATCGACGGAGGTGTCGTCGCAGCCCATGCACTTGTCGACAACGGTACCGGTCTTGGTGACACCGCCGTAGCTGATGGTAACAGTTTTACCACAGTCGGAGTCAGTCATGATGCCGACAGGCAGGGCGAGGACCAGCTCGGTCAGACCATCGTTGGTAGTGCCACAGGAGCTAGGGTTGCTGGCAGAGGTGGCAGTGTCGTAGTAGGTCATCTGTCCGGTGCAGGGGGAGCTCTCGGAGCAGGAGCCGCTGTAGTCGGAGGAGCTGGTGGAGGCAGAGGTAGCGACAGCAGCAGCAGTGGAGGTGGAAGTAGGCTCAGCGGAAGTGGTAGCCTCAACAACGGGGGCAGCAGATGTAGTGGGCTCAACAACGGCAGCGGCAGAGGTAGTGGCCTCGACAACGGGAGCAGCAGAAGTAGTGGGCTCGACGACAGCGGCAGCGACAGTGGTAGGCTGCTCGGTAGTCTCGGGAGCAGGAGCCGGAGTGACAGTAGAGCTGGTGCTGGTTGAGGTGGTGTGAGCCTGGCGGTATTCCTCGGGCTTAGACTTCTCGGTGGGAGTAGTCTCGGCAGCGGAGGTGGTCACTGGGACCACAGTCGCGGTAGCGACGAACTCCTGGGGGTAGACGGTGGTGGTGACATCGACAGTGGTCCAGACAATGTCGGTGACAGTTTCCCACACAACAGCGCGCTTCTCGATAGGAGCAGCGACACCAGCCATAGCAAAGAGAGCGCCAGCAAGGGCAAGAGTCTTAGAGATTGGGGCCATTTTGGCGAATTTGGAAGGAATGAAGATTCTTGAAAGAAGGTTGAAAAAGGACTGAAGACTGCACAGCAGTTGAATCACTCAAAAGAACGAGAGTGAGGAAATCGAGACGAATCGCAAAGGAATGGCGGGTTGGAGAAAGAGAAAGAGAAAGGAAGGAAAAAGGCTTTAATAAAACCCTCGTTATACAGTACAGTCATCAGTGGAAATCTAAACCCTCGACCCACTTTCCAACTTTCCCATGGATCGGACTCAAGCCACAATTCCCCTGGATTTTCAGACCCAATTCACTTACCCCCAAAATTCACCCAACACTAGGATTCACTTCTCACAGGTACCGGATACCACGGAGCTCACATACCGGTACCTGATTGGCATTGAGTTGCGCCAACAGGGGTGTGATCTGTGCCACCGTTTTTTCTCCTGACCCTAGACCACTTATGGGTCCGGGCGGCTGAATGAGCCGATCCAGCCCAACACCAATTAAAAAACTCCCCCACTTGGTTCCTGACTTTGAAAGATGGGGATTCGACTCTTGGCTCTGGCTCTGGATTTTTGCCGTCTTTAGGAGTACAAGAAAGACCAGACCAAGAAGGCCCAGTTTCGTTCTCCACCCTACGACTTTTGTCCCTGACAGGTCGTATTGGCTGTACAAACAGCGGGTCTCCTACGCCATCATCCAATTGGACGCGATGAGACACGGCGATATCTCAGCATGTACTCCGTCCAGCTGAACGATCTGACTGGGCCACGAATGACGCCCAACGCACACCCTACACAACATGGACCTGTACACTCATACGCAACTTCAAATCCCCGTGAATTCCACCTGGACTCGCTTCTCATCACCATCACTAATTCCAGTGGGGCCTTACAAGTGTGGCTTACGCCAAAAACCCCTCCAAATACCCTGAAACCGCAGGATCGATCCAACGCTCCAGCCTACAGGTTGACTGATGTGTTTGCGGACTACGGACTACGGACTTATTTACAGAGCTATTGATCAGTAATTGTACCATGCAACATTATATCTTTAACATAACTGCAGTCGTGACTCCGACATCATCCCGCCCTACCCACGTCAAGTAGCGGGTACACTGACAAGCCTTGTAATCCGTCCTAGCATTACAATAGGTTCCCAGATCGGTGATGTGAAACGATTCCGATCTCCATAGAATTCTAGACCGAACTGGGGTCCCTGTCTGTCAGCCAATAAATGACGTGCTGGTCGCCTTACGGCCCCGTCGGTAACGGTAACTGGTGGGCATCCACTTTGCAGTTTTTTCTCGCTTGGTTCGGTTTGGTTTTTCTGACCAGTCGCCGTTACTTCACTCCGCCGACGATCACCCCAGAATGAGAGGCAGGACCATGGTCTGTCAACCGGCAATTACTAGGTTATTGTGAGGGAATAAAATTTGGATGGTTGTATGTACTGTAAGCTGGGCTAGAAGTGAGGAGTGCTTTTCTTGGCTTGGGTTGTTGCTGTGCAAGGGAGTTTATTCTGTTCGATCGGTTGATTCAGGAAATTGAAGTGGTGGAGCTGTAGAATACCTCACGGTCAACAGCGACTTCATTTCTCCAATCCACATTCTTGCTATGTGCGATGTGTGATGTGATATGAATGAGCCGAACTCGTGGCGTCAAATCGAATCCCGGTCGTTTCGGTTTCAGATGTGATTACGAATACCTACTTTCAACCCAATGAAATTGGAAGTATTAGTTCTTTGGGCTCTTACTGTATTTCCATAGCGCACCCGAGTCTCAGCATGAATAATAGCGCGACATGGATCTCAGAGTAAATAGGAACATTCAATTGGAGTTCGTTCCTTGAAAACCGTTTTGCATCAGGAACCCGTGGACCGACTCCAATTTTGTGGGTCATCGTTTCACGTTTATCCGTTCTATGGTTCGGGTGTGAAAGAACCCTTTGATCCATTCTTTTGTCCTTCTTTGACTTTTCAAGGAAATATGTCATCGCCGGAATTGGAATGGCTATCCGTTGAGCCGGCTTGTTCGGAGGGTTTCCGAGACGGTCGCTTGAGTGGAGGCTAGTAGTAAAGGACCAGTTACATATTTGAATACAGTTTTTAGTGGGTGCCCAGGTGATTGAATTGAACCTACGAGGAATACTGGCATGTGATGAAGATAGGACGTCATTGAAAGAAGAACGTACATATGAATGAAACAGACTAGTAACGCCAGAGAAAACCTCCAAAGACAAAAGAAAAAGAAAAAAAAAACCATCAGACTCATCATATAGGTACATAAATCACACACGGTGTGGCGTTGCATGGGAAATCAGAGAAAACAAGAACATTAAATCATGGGAGGGTAATTTAGCCCTGGCACATGAGGCAAGCCTCTTTGTTCTCGATGCTGCACTGGAGAACAGCGTCGGAGAAGATGTCACCCTGGGGGCCATCACCCTCCGCGGCCTCCTCAACAGGGGCAGCCTCATTGGCGGGGACAGCCTCGACGGGAGCAGGAGCAGCAACAACGGGCTCAGGAACAACAGTGCGGGGGCTCTCCTGGCGAGGAGCGCTGACGGCCTCGGGGCCGCTAGCACGAGGTACAGCGGAGTAAGAGGAGACAGTACCACCGACACGCTTCTTGGAGCGGGCAATGTTGGTATCCTCAACCTTCAGCGCCTCCTGGTCAACGGTGAACTGGATGGGGGCGGAAGCGGCCATGGTACGCAGGTAGTACATGCCGGTCTTGAGACCCATCTTCCAGCCAGCGAAGTGCATGCTGGTGATCTTGCCCATGGTAGGCTCCTTCATGTGGATGTTAAGAGACTGGGACTGATCGATGAAAGCACCACGGTCGGCGGCCATCTGCAGGATGTTACGCTGGGAGATCTCCCACACGGTCTTGTAAAGAGCCTTGATGTCGGCAGGGATGTTGGGGATGTTCTGGACGGAACCACCATCGGCGATAATACGGTTCTTCATGTTGTCGGACCACAGGCCAAGGTCGACCAGATCCTTCAGGAGCCAGGGGTTGACAACCTGGAACTCACCAGCCAAGACACGGCGAGAGTAGATGTTGGAAGTGTAGGGCTCGAAGCACTCGTTGAAGCCCAGGATCTGACTGGTACTGGCAGTAGGCATAGGAGCAACCAGCAAACTGTTCCGAACACCAGTCTCGGCGATGGTGGCCTTCAGGGAAGCCCAGTCCCAGAGATCAGTGGGGGTACGGTCCCACATGTCGTACTGCAGGATACCCTGCGAGACAGGAGAGCCGGGGTAGGTCTCGTAGGGACCGAGCTTCTTGGCGATCTCAGCAGAGGCAGTCAGGGCACCGTGGTAGATAGTCTCGAAGATCTGGATGTTCAGCTGCTTGGCCTCAGGAGAGTCGAAGGGCAAACGCAAGGCAAGGAAAGCATCAGCCAGACCGTTAACACCAAGAGCGATGGGACGGTGACGGAAGTTGCTCTTCTTAGCCTCGGGAACGGGGTAGTAGTTGATGTCAATGATCTTGTTCAAGTTGCGGACCAGGACCTGGACGACCTCGTGCAGCTTGCCGAAGTCGTATTCGCCACGAGCGGCATCAACGAAGGTGGGCAGAGCCAGAGAAGCCAAGTTGCAGACAGCGACCTCATCGGGGGCGCTGTACTCGATGATCTCAGTGCACAGGTTGGAGCTGCGGATGGTACCCAGGTTCTTCTGGTTGCTCTTCTTGTTGCAAGCATCCTTGTAGAGCATGAAGGGGTTACCGGTCTCAGTCTGAGCCTCAAGAATGGCGTACCACAGCTTTTGGGCCTTCATGGTCTGGCGACCACGGCCCTCGCGCTCGTACTTCTCGTAAAGAGCATCAAACTCGTCACCGTAGACATCAGCGAGACCAGGGGCCTCGTTGGGGCAGAACAGAGTCCAGTCACCGTTGGATTCAACACGCTTCATGAACAGATCTGGGGTCCACAGAGCGTAGAAAAGGTCACGAGCGCGAACCTCCTCCTTACCGTGGTTCTTGCGCAGGTCCAAGAACTCGAAGACATCGGCGTGCCAAGGCTCGAGGTAGATGGCGAAGGCACCAGGGCGCTTGTTACCACCCTGGTCGACGTAGCGAGCGGTGTTATTGAACACCCGGAGCATAGGAACAATACCGTTGGAGGAACCGTTAGTGCCAGCAATGTAGGAACCAGTAGCACGGATACGGTGAACGTTAAGACCGATACCACCAGCGGTCTTGGAGATCATGGCACAGGTCTTCAGGGTGTCGTAGATACCCTCAATGCTGTCACTGCTCATATCAACCAGGAAGCAAGAAGCCAGCTGGGGCTGTGGGGTACCGGCGTTGAAAAGGGTGGGAGAAGCGTGGGTGAAGTACTTCTGGGACATCAAGTGGTAGGTCTCAATAGCCTTCTCGATATCCTCACCGTGGATACCCACGGAGACACGCATCAGCAGGTGTTGAGGACGCTCAGCAACCTTGCCATCGACCCGCAGCAGATATGAACGCTCCAGAGTCTTGAAACCGAAGTAGTTGTAGTTAAAGTCACGGTCGTAGACAATAGCAGAGTTGAGCTCATCGGCATGCTTCATGACAATCTCATAAGTCTCTTTGGAAATCATAGGGGCGGGCTTATTGTTCTTGGGGTTGACATAGTGGTACAGATCTGAGATGGCCATGGAGAACTGCTTCTTGGTCTGCTTGTGGAGGTTGGAAACGGCAATACGAGCGGCCAGGATGGCATAGTCGGGATGTGTGACGGTCATGTACGCCGCGGTTTCGGCAGCCTGAATAAAAGCAATCAGTAAGAGAAATTTTCCTTAAGGGGCAGCAACAGCAGTGGGATCATACCAAGTTGTCCAGCTCAATGGTGTTCACACCCTGGTAGACACCAGAGATGACTTTTTGGGTGATAGCAGCAGCATCGACGTGCTCGGGGTCGAGGCCGTAACACAGTCTCGAAACACGGGCAGTGATCTTATCGAACTGCACGCGTTCCTTGCGTCCATCTATGAGAATTCAGTCAGCTGTCTGTGTTTGACGTCGGTGGCAAGACTGGATGTCAGTCCCATATGCAATGGGAATGATCTGCCCCGCGTCTCGAGGCAGAAAGCTTCATCTTCGGTGATTGCACGTACCTCTCTTGTAGACGAACATTTTGGCGGGATGAGTGAAAGGGGGTTGCAAAAGAAGAAGAATAAAGCACAGTGGGTATTATAGAAGATGTGCAAGCAACGAAGAATATTAGAGATTTGGGGGGGAGGAGTGTTTTGGAGGGGGTTAGGAGTAGAGGGGGAGATGGAAAGAAAGAAAGATGGACCAGAGGGGGAGGATATTTGATGTCGCCAGGACAGACGCGTTTTTTCGCGCATGGCGTCTCCTAGCAGCAGCTTCTGAGTAATTATTGTGTGGGGCAAAGAGTTTGGATTGGTAAGCTTCGTACACCGTATGTTTCAGCGGGGTTGAAGATAGGGATAGCGAGAGGTTATTCTGGCATATACTTGGTTGGGATACTGTAAGAAGATGAAGATCCCGGGCTTGAGCTGTGCTAATTCCATACAGACTTTTCACATTCCAATTAGACTACATATGATCAAGTTAGGGGGATTCTCATGGTGATCTACTTATCGGCAGCAGGATTTACCTTCTAAGTTTCCTAACTTCGGTCGTGCAGCTTTGAGCAGTAACCCAATCATATGCATAGCTCTGTCCAAAGCGCCTCCAGTTGAATTGACCTCTTGACACTCGTGAATTGCCTTCAAGAGCCTATAGAAAGTTTAGTTGTAGATTAGGAATGTAAGTTTTCATGTACCGCATTTACCACGCTAACCCATTATAGGAAAGAAGTGGTCCGTTTAGGAAACCCGAGTTATGGATCGTGATGGTCACGTGTTTACGTGTCTGGGCTCCGTCCGATGCTCGGAAGGTTGTCGCGCATGGCATCGGCATTGCGGTGACCGAGCGGAGTCTAGCATTCCGGGCTCAGGCAACACTCCGATATCATTAGGCTACAATGCGCATCTACTGGTCCCCCGCATTGTTGGTCCACAAGTTGCCGTGACAGTATGGGCATGGATACACACCGACCTTTAGTATCAACCTCCTTACAGCACTCAACCCTGCAGCCGAAGGCGTTTTCCGGGCGAATAACCAATGAAGGGGTAATATTTGGATTAAAACACCAAAAGCATTTGAATTTGCCTTTCTAACATGACAAGCGGTGTGGAAAGTCGATACAAAGTCACATAGGCAAGCAAGACATCAATGCGTTCGAAATCGCCCCTTTCCGAGAAGTATGTGGTACCTGAGAACAGATCGAACACAGCATATCCAAGCCAAATTATCTATCAATACATCCGAAAGGGTCACACCGCAGAAGCGATTAATCTGTCACTATTGTGAAGTCTCACAGAAGTGCAGCAGCACCGAAGAACACCGCGGCAGCGAAAGCGGTGCTAGAGAGGTGTTGACCGCCCGCAGCGCCAGCAGTGGAAGGCGAAGGGAAGGCCGAAGCGCTGCCGGAGGCAGAGCTCGAGCCAGCCTTAGAGGTCGAAGTGCCAGTAGTCTTGGAGCCAGATGTAGAGACAGCAGTGGTGAAACCAGAGGCGGTAGCAGTGGCGCCAGTACCGGTAGCAGTGGTACCAGAAGTGGTGGCAGTGGAGGCAATTACTGGAGATCAACATTAGTTTCAAGGGTCCTAGATATAGACACCGGCCAATCAGATTTCTTAGGGGTCCTCACCAACGCTGTGGCCGTTGCTCTTGCAGATGTTGGCAAAGAAGGTCAGGGCAGACTCGGCCTTAGAACCGCAGTTGTCGGAGAGTTTTGACTGAATAGTCTTGGAGCTGCAGATAGTCGCAAGATCGTCGGGGTTGCTCGTGTTATCGCTGCGGATGGTCAGTATCTTGTCGTCGAAGGTATGCGACTACTGGTATCTTACCCAATAGTAGAGATGACACAGGCAGGAGTCTGGGTAGCGGAAACGATGTTGGCAAGGGCCACAAAGGCCAGGACGAGAGTAGACTTGAACAGCATGATGCAGGGGAATAAAGTCACAAATTGGAATGGTAAGGGAGAGTTGGTTGGATGAGATATCGCGCAGCGAATCGAAGGGTAGTAAAGACTGTGGGTAGCAAAAGAGCGACTGTAAAAATGAGTGTAAGTCGAGGACAAAGAGTGACGAAGGAGAGATAAAAGCGGATCTCGAAGCGGAAAGGAGATTGGGAATAATCAGGGTCTGAGTGACCCGTGCTGCTGCAGTTTCGTCCCGCTCTACTGGGAAGTTGATTGACGGTCCCTGTTGTATGGTAATGTAATTGTTCCTGAAAACAGTACTTGTTTGCCGCATTATGGCAGCGAAGACACAAATTTATTACTGTAATACCAGTACTAGTGTACAACTCCTCCCCCACGGCTGAGCACCACTATACCTAGAATCGACTAGCGTCAGGGACCGAGGACCCTTGGCCCCAGTCAGCTTCTTCACAGCAAACAGATCAAAATGCATCGTTCTTATACAATATGCCGGGTGCATATTGCAATGATAGTCTCTACTAATTTATACTTTTTCTTTCCAATCGTCTTGCAATGATATAAATCATCTCTAACCTGAGTGGTGTCGTCAATGTCTCACCCTCCGATCCCAGAAGGGATAAGCCAATGTCTTGGGAACAGTCTATTTTTAAGTTCGAAGATGCTCAATCCTTCTCTGGTAGACTTCCTTCGGCTACGTCAATGGTGTCATTACTTATCTTATATCGGACTGGCGCCCACGTGTGGATTGGAATGTGCTGATATATAGCCGGAGTATGTAGCCATGAGCTACGTTCTTTTGAGTGACCCAACACATAGATTAGAACAATAGGAACAATGCATATCTTGGAAGTCACATTAGTACCTAGGTATCACTCTATGCAGCATTATTCTATCACACCGACACAATGCTCTGCGATCTTCACTCCATCATCTGCGCAAAGACTATGACTTCTCCCACGTAGGATCATAGATACTCGAAACCATCTCCTGGATCGGTAGCCTACAATCCACAATCTCTTTCCCATTGACCAAATCATTTTCCCTCACCCTCTTATCAGCCGCCTCCTCGTCCTTCGCAATTCCCGCCTTAACATGCCTCTTAACGAGCCTAGTTCTCGCAACCTCAAAATCAACATCCACGAACCACAACTCATCCATCAATCCAGCCGCCAAATCCCACGGCCCCTTATTTAGACTTAAATAATTTCCTTCAAAGAAAATTACCCGACAAGACGCCGGGATAGCAATATCATCATCAACAGGATCCTTGATGGCATGATCAAAGCTGGGAGCGTACAGGGCCGTCGAAGACAATGTCAGCGGTTCCCGTAAAGCTTGAACAAGCTCGAGGAATTTCTCTCCGTCAAAAGTGAATGCTGCACCCCGGCGCGCGAATGCGTGGTCCGGGTCTGACATTGCGGATAGCTGGGCCCGGGTGAGGTGGTAGCCGTCCATTGGCACTGCAGTAGCGATTGGCGTTGAGCTGGGGTTTTCTGAGGCATAAATATTGTTGATTTGTTGGGTCATCATGTTGGCGAGGGCTGTTTTGCCGGAGCCTGGGATGCCACTGACGGCGATCATTAAGCGGGCATCATCGGGGAGTGAGCGGAACTTGGCTGAGACGATTGTTAGCGGATTGAGAATGAGATGATGAGGTGTTCATTCGAGATTTAGTTCTGTGACGAATAGGATCGGACTTTGCGCTAGTCTGGGGCTAACAGGGGTTGACTTGGTGACGGGCAGTCCACCTACCCCAGGTCTTCTTGACTAGGTGCTCCACCTGTGGATTCATGATGCAATGGGATTGCAAATCAACTGTATATATCATAAATGAACGTCGGATATAGCAAGGTCTCGGTGAATGCTTGTGTTTGCTAGGCGCGCAATCTTGAGGCGACTTCGTGTCGCGTGCTGTTGAGATGGATGCTTGTAACGGATCACGCTTGGTAGCAATTCCTTCAAATATGACAGAGATCGTAGGAGGAGTTGTTTTGAAACGAGTGGAGGACGGAAAGGCGTTAATATGTACGGAGTATGAGGTGAGTTAGTCGTCGCTGAGAATCCTACACAATCCCGCGATAACGAATTGGCGGGGCTGTCTATGACTGAGCCGGTGGGGACTGCTGTGCTCCGAGGCCTAACAGACTTACGTCACAAATCATTGGTCCACCATAGACCGCAATTAATTCGACATTTTTGTTGGGAATGGCATACTAAGAAAACAAGATCCGAAATATGAATGCAATGTAGATCTGATATCTCGCTAGTCTTTTTAAAGTGCTGATGACATCATGCACGATTTACTTCTAGGGCTGCATTATGTGGCCGTGCGCGTTTATTGGATCAAAAAAAGAACCACAATCGAGGAACACCATCAAATATGGATGCATGATGAAGTGGTATTCAGGTAAATGACTCGGGTCAATGCCGAGACAAAGAAGAAAGAAAACAAATTGGCTGTGCAGCTTCGACAGGCTCAAAGCACAGTCAATCAAGTCATGGTAAGGGTCGTCATGAACCAGCGGAGCTGCCAGGCATCTTCTTGCGCCATGATAAAACAAGATCCTGTCCTAGAAAAGAAGCCTCACAGAGGTATGAGCCGTTCCAAAGAAAAACACCTAGAAAAAACACCTAGAAAAAACACCAAGGAAACACCGGAAAACGACATCATCATAATAGATACTTGTCACATGCAATATGTAATGTACGGGTCAATTAATTAATCAGTACCTTCGTTGCCATTGGCATGAGCGTTGGTGCCGGTACTGAGGCCGCGGCCCATGTTGCGCGACAGGCCAGCACCCGCCCACCAGTCGTCCGGAATATCCTCGCGACGGGCAAGTCGGTCCAGAATGGCCTGCATTTGCTGGAGATCCGTATCGCTAGAGGAGTCGAAAGAGAAAGAAATGGTAGGGATGGGAGGGTGGTTGCTCATCGTCGAAGAAAGACCAGCCCCCCGATAGAGCGGAAGCGGGAGACCTGACGCGCCAAAAAGGATGGGTCCGGAGGAATTGTAATTGACAGGGGTATCCTCGTCGTCTGACGAGCTCAGGTCACAGGGGTGAAGCTGATCCGGGTATGGGTCTAGGGCTGTGTGAACAGGGGGCGGAGGCAGTCTTCGAGATTGGCGAGCAGAGTGTCGAGAAGAGGTGTCCGTGGTAGGAGCAGTGGCCGAAGAAAACGACGTGCTAGTGGATGGAAGATGGGAATCTGGAGTAAGTGTAGAAAGCAGAGTTTCCCATGCGGCGTTCGATTCGCGGTCGTCTGGGCTCACGCTTCGCTGCCGATCACCAAGCCCATCCATAATAGGGTCCCGATGGGGTCTCCTTCGCGCGGTTCCGACGATACCGTCCATTGACAGAAAGTCGGCAGGGTTATAGGATGGCGGATCATGATTACGACTATCGGTACGGCGGAGAGGAGGGGGTGTGGGAAGATGAGGACCATCCAACGGGCGGGGCGAGATACCGGTACGGTAGGCAGCGGCAGGAGCAAAGTTTGGGGTCAGGGAAGGGCTCGCACGGCGCTCGCCAGTCTGGGGTTGGGAATCAGTGCGACTGAGTAGGTTTTGCAATAAAGCTCGATCCCGGGCGCTTCTCCACCGGGCCAGATGGTCTGGGGGAAGGCTCGTGCTCGGTGGTGGGCGCGCGGCGTTTCGGCCTAAAGCTTCGCGACGACTGGTATCAAGATCTAATCCATCCTCACTAATACCCAAGTTCAGAACAGGAGAGCGTACCCCAATCTGGGGCTCACCCATACCGCGCTGGATTTCATCGAGGATTTGGGAATGAAACGAAGATAGGACGCCGGCACCACGCGCGCGAGCGCTATGGCGCGATGGACGTCGGATCGTTGCCTGACGACGGATCGCAGATCGTGCAGATGCAGAAGAATCTTTTTCCACGGCAGACTTGAAAACATCTGACTCTGTCGGCTCGCGCCACAGCCTGTAATCATGTCAGTTAACGCGGCGACAAGGTGGCGAGGTTGAACATGCGATAGCATCCCAGGGGAGCTAGGAGATTGACTTACGGGATACCCATTTTCGAATGTTTGAACGAACGACGGTGAATTAAAAAAATGAAACTTTTGAAAACACGATGTGACGCGACCCCGGAAACAAGGCTGTAGTGGAGATTGGGGATGGATCCCGATCGGAAGGGGGAAGATTGCGTTTTTCTGCCGGATGGCTGGATTGTCACGTGGCCCTATCTTTTTATGTATGGTCTCCGCTTTTGATGCGGAGTTTGTGATTAAACGATTGCCATTGCGGAGGACCATGACGCCGTGAGCTCTTTTTCGCTAGATCATGATAATTAATCTGATTTAACTACCACCATATCCCGGAGGAATGATTGAGCTAGGACTGAGTCGCGTTTCGCGTCTTCTCCAACAGACCCCGCTCACATGGAAGGCCATCCACATTGCGGGGACAAACGGCAAAGGCTCGATCAGCTCCTATCTCTCCCACCTGCTCTCAACTGATGGCGTTCGGTGTGGCCGCTTTACCTCCCCGCACCTGATCGACCGGTGGGACTGTATTACGATCGACGAACGAGTCGTCCAAGAATCCCTCTTTCGACAGATCGAAGACCAGGTTAAACAACGAGACCAAACATTGGGGATTGGAGCGTCCGAATTCGAGCTCTTGACAGCAACAGCCTTTGAAATATTCAATCATGAGCGAGTTGAAGTCGGCGTTGTCGAGGTGGGCATGGGCGGTCGCCTAGATGCGACAAATATACTGGGCAATGTGCTGGTGTCGGTCATTGCTAAGATCGGAATGGATCACCAGGCATTTTTGGGCTCGACGATTGAGGAGATTGCCCGAGAGAAGGCTGGCATCCTCAAATCGGGAGTGCCTTGCGTCGTTGATAATACCAACGAGGCAGCTGTGCTGGGCGCCTTGTCAGCCCGCATTGAAGAGCTCGGCATCGATGCAACATTTGTCTCTCCGGACACGGCAGAGGAGCAGCTACCACCGCTTGCGCAGCTATTTCAAAAGCTGGATCTAGAGCGCCACCAGCAAGAAAACATGTGCTGTGCCGTAACAGCATTGCACCTTGCTTTACCTGCAATCCGCCCTGGAGCAGACACATTTTCCCTGCTCCCGCATCTCGCCAACGTGAAGTGGCCTGGTCGCTTGGAAACCATCAGTCTCCAATCTCTGGTTGGCCGTGAAGAACCTGCCCTCCTAGATGGTGCCCATAACCCCCAATCGGCCGACGTCCTAGGAAAGTACGTTGACCGCAAACTCCGACCCCAGTCTAGAAGCGTGACTTGGGTGGTTGCAGCTTCAAGTGGAAAAGACTTGGCTGGAGTTTTTCGCTCCATTATCCGCCCTGGAGACAATGTCGCAACGGCTGAGTTTGGGCCTGTAGATGGGATGCCTTGGGTGGCACCCACTAATGCAGTGGAGCTGGCATCAACCATCCGCTCTGTTCCTGAGATTGGTCAAGTGGACAGTTTTGAAGGAGATCTCATCCCGGCGATTAAATGGGCCAGCGAGGTAGCTCAGGGTGGACCACTTGTTATTGCAGGCAGCTTGTACTTGATTTCTGATGTGCACCGATTGCTTCGGAAAGCACAAAAATGATACCCTCTGTCTTTGGTTTGGGCGCTATATATCCATGGAACGGTGCGTAGGTACCCACCTTAAGTAGGTGTCTATGTATATTCGTACGAATCATAGAATGACAATGCAAAGAATATCCCACTTCTAATTGATTAGATGATTTTAATAAATTATGCTTCAACCTTGGAAAGGAATCAGGTTTGTAAAAGAGTGGCGTAGGGCTGATCGGCGGGCAGACGAGCACAGCCGCTGCATGATGCGGCGAGCGGCCTGTGGAGAAGGAAAGTTCAAAACAATCACCAATTTACACCACGACGCTCCGAACGCCGCTATTTGGTCTGTTTACTGTCGCTCTGGTCTGGAGGAGACTCGAGTTATTTATTTGCCTGATATCGGTCCTTTTGAATTCGCATCGGCCCCAAGTCCACCTATCCTGCCCGAGAGAGCTTCCCTCCTGTGATGGTCGCTTGGTGAGACCCTCCCCAACACTTGCATACGGACAACACCCTTCACCCCTATCACAATCGTTTGCGACCGGATTGATTCAGACAAGTTAACAATTTGAATTCTCTAGAACCTGCGGACATGAACGCTGAGACTGTTGCCCTCGGCTCCTGCCTTTTTCCTTAGCTTTCACCCCACCCCCGTCAACCTGAAACCACATCCTGAGACTGTCGATCGGATCGAATCCTCCGTACTGGGCCCCGAAGAATACTGGTCTGCGCTGTCATGGTATCTCGCTCCGGCGAAGGGAATGAGGGGCCGCGCCCCCTCACCCCCTCTAGGACCCCCGGCACGCCGATTAAGCCGCGATTGACACGAATCAGCACCAGCCCAACCAAGCGAGATGAGAAACCAAAGGAGGAGAAGGTCTTGAAGTCATCAGCTAAGGATGTGGCAGAGCTCAAGGACTACGTATGGACCCATCTAGATGCGTCCACGAATGATGGAGCTGGATAGGTGCTGACTGTGGCTTTCTACAGCAATTGGGCGACTGCTTAGGCAAAGGAGCTTTTGGATCGGTTTACCGTGCATTGAACTGGAACACTGGGGAGACGGTTGCGGTGAAGCAAATCAAACTGACGGATCTCCCTAAGAGCGAGTTGCGGGTTATTATGGTATAGTGGTCTATCTACTGCGCGTTGTGCTGGGAATTTTGCTAATACATGTCGTCTCAGCTGGAAATCGACCTCCTGAAAAACCTTGATGTGAGACTCCCCACGTTCTTACCCAGGAACTAGTGTTGACAAAATAACAGCATGCGAATATTGTCAAGTACCATGGGTTCGTGAAGTCTATTGAAACTTTAAATATCATCCTCGAGTACGTACCCATAAAAGGAGACTGCTGGGGAGTCGAAATATTGACGATGAGTCTAGATACTGTGAGAATGGCTCACTACACTCCATCGCAAAGAACTTCGGTCGTTTTCCGGAAAATCTGGTTGGCTTGTATATGTCCCAAGTGCTGGGTGGTCTCTTGTACCTGCATGAGCAAGGTGTAATTCACCGAGATATCAAAGGCGCCAATATCTTAACTACCAAAGAGGGTCTTGTCAAACTTGCGGACTTCGGTGTGGCCAGCAGGACGACTGGCCCGAGTGAATCGAGCGTGGTTGGCACTCCATACTGGATGGCGCCTGAAGTCATCGAGCTCTCCGGAGCAACTACGGCCTCAGATATTTGGAGTCTAGGATGTACAGTCATCGAGCTTCTAGAGGGAAAACCGCCTTATCACAACCTACAACCTATGCCGGCATTGTTCCGCATCGTCAACGATGACCATCCTCCACTTCCTCAGGGTGCTTCGCCGGTATGTTTTATTTGAGGCCGAAAGTATATGTGCAAAACTGACAGTCATGCAGGCCGTGAAAGACTTTTTAATGCAGTGCTTCCAGAAAGACCCCAATCTGCGTGTTTCAGCCAAAAAACTACTCAAACACCCTTGGATCGTCAATGCTCGCCGATCGGATTCTGTGGTCCCAAAGAAATCTACCGAGTACGAAGAGGCCGTGAAGAGTGTCCAGGAATGGAATGAGGCACTCCGGTCTCCGGGTGCAGGTACCTCGAGAAAGAGCAATAAGTTTGAGCATGGTGTCGGGCCCCTGTCTACACAGCGCAATTCTCTCGTGGACACATTGCCATCTCCAACTTCCATCAAAACCACTGATCGATTTCGATCCCCGGAGTCCGCTGAGGATGATAATTGGGACAATGACTTTGCGACCGCGATATCTCCTAGCGCATTGCAGCTACCTCATCTTCGGCCTCATGATAATTTTGGTGGAATGCTTTCCTCCGAACGACTCAAGGCCTTTGCGTCGCTTGACGGGACAATGTTGAGACCCGATGATAGCTTCGATGAATTCGAAGATGCATCGATGTCTGTATCGGAAAATGACCCCTTACAGACAATACGGCCATATCCAACCAAGCCCTCGGCAGCTGAGCCTTCCAAAAACCAGAGCCCCATTCGACATCAAGCAAGCAAGCCTTCGGCGTCAGCTCTTCAAAATGTCCCAATTTTGACACAGAATCCTGTGCCACCGATGAGGCGGGCACGTCCGGCTAATCTTTACAAAGAAAATTCCGTAGAGGATTACACCGATCTGATAATGGCGAATGAGGATGTTCTCGATCGGAAACTTGGTCTCATTATCGAAGACGAGGATCCTGCTTCTCCGGTACATGAAAACGGATATAACGGCTTTGATGATGACCGAAGTGGTCAACATCCTCAATTACGCAAGCAGCTTTCTGTCAAACGTGACCGATCTGCAATCGAGATTCACAAATTCGCTGAAAATGAGACCGATGAGGATTTCTCTGACATCCTCGGAGCTGAACAAGTGGGCATGGATACTGCGGAAACAGACGACAGTTCGGATCGTAGCACTTTGATGCTCAACTCAAAATTGTCTAATAACTCATGGCTAGGAGATCAAGATGACGACGACGATCCATTCGCTCAATTGGAAGAGGGATTCGATGAGATGGATCTTGAGGCTAACATTGCGCGTGACAAATATGCACGTCTCAGGAATCAAGTTGAGGGCCTAGTCGGCTCTTTGAAGACTTCTCAGGATGAAGACGTTCTTGCCGACATCTCAGAGCAGCTTCTCACTGATTTCTGTGACCTCCCAGAGACCAAGAATATCATCATCAGTGCACACGGAATGCTGCCGATTCTGGAGATCCTTGACACGTCGCGCCGACGAGACATCGTAATCTGCTTGCTCCGTGTTGTCAACGCCATAATCTATAATGACTACGAGGTCCAGGAGAACTTATGCTTCGTTGGTGGAATTCCCATTATCAATGAGTTTGCGTCCAAAAAATACCCACGGGAGATTCGTCTGGAAGCTGCTGCTTTTGTACAACAGATGTATCAAACGTCTACCCTTACACTCCAAATGTTTGTTAGCGCTGGTGGCCTTAATGTGCTGGTTGAATTCTTGGAGGATGACTATGAGGATGAACGCGATCTGGTATTGATTGGCGTGAATGGAATTTGGAGCGTCTTTGAGTTACAGGTGACTACACTACGACGACGCGATTTTTATGGACTCGAGACTGACTACTTGCTCACAGGGCTCAACTCCAAAGAATGACTTTTGCAGAATCTTGTCGCGTAACTCTGTCCTAGATCCCCTTTCACTTGTCCTCAGCCGTGTTTTGGACGAGGAAGGCGAACTCGCGGAGATCATTGAAGGCCGCATTGCCAATATCTTCTTCATCTTCTCGCAGGCCGAGAATCATGTCAAAGAGATGGTTTCAGAGCGAACAGTTTTGCATAGGGTTCTCAAAGAATTGAAACGGATGACCCCTATCCACCAAATCACGATGTTGAAGTTCATCAAGAACCTTTCCATGCTTTCGACCACCTTGGACTCGCTTCAAAATTCCAATGCAATCGATGTTCTCACTGAGTTGCTTCGGTCTACTATGAAGAGAGGCCACTTCAGAGAGGTTTCGAACCAAATTCTCAACACCATCTACAACATGTGTCGTCTGAACAAGTCTCGACAAGAGGATGCTGCTCTTAATGGTATTGTGCCGCTGCTCCAGAAAATTGTCAATACCGAAAGGCCCTTGAAAGAGTTTGCTTTGCCCATCCTTTGTGATATGGCGCAGTCCGGCAAGGTCGGTCGTCGTGAGTTGTGGCGCAATAAGGGTCTCGCCTTCTATATCTCGCTACTTGCGGATCCATATTGGCAAGTGACTGCGCTAGATGCCATTTTCACATGGTTGCAAGAAGAGACTGCCAAGGTCGAGGAGCATCTGCTAGATTCCCGTCCAGACAGGAACTTTGCCGACGCCATCGTGCGGTGCTTGACACTGACGAAGGCAAACGCATTCGAGAATATCCTGGATCCCTTACAGAAACTTCTTCGCTTGAGCCCCCCTGTGGCATCAACGTTTGCTCGGCCAGATCTTTTCACAAGACTGGGGCAAAAGCTTCACCACAACAAGGCTGCCGTTCGGTTGAATATCTTGCGTATCATATCCACTATCTGTGATTCAAGTGAGCAGCAAGGTGGTCTGCTCGCTACCTACGGCCTGCTAGATGCCATTCGAGAGCTTGAGAATGATCCAGCTATTCTTGTTCGAGACATGGCAGGCAAACTCATCCAGTCCAATGAGAGGAGCGATGCTTTCGCTGTTGGCAAGCGCAGACCCGTCAGCCGCAGGAAAAGTCTTTCCACAACCCCACCCAACCCATTCTCTAGCTCCACACCTTCAACTCCTCAAGCAAACCGCACAAGTCAGTCAAGGGCATTCTTTGAAGGCCGTGAAACCCCCGCGCCATCCACGCAACGCCCTCAGTGGCTCTTCCCTCGCTCTACGACCTGGCAGTCGAGATGGCAGCGCATCTGCCCTTGGCTCAGCAGCCAATGGTAGTGCAGCCGCACCACGACCCCGTATTCCACGGGGAATGTCCAACCGACTTTCTTACATTGAAACCCTACAAGATGAGGAAGGAAAAGCACCCAGCTCCCTCAGTCGACGACCTTCTGTGATTCCTCGACGCCGCCGGACAACGGTTGCCGATTCTGAATGGACATAACTTGGTCCGTAATAGTTGATGTCTTGTACTAGTTGTTCTATGTCATTGTCAATGATTATTTTGCTTTTGTATTTGATCTTAGAGAGTGGCGTCAACAAAATGGAGACGGGGGTGGGCTCTAGGATTGTTTGTTTGTTAAAACGTCTTTTTTTCTTGTTACGCTATGATGGCACTGGATGCTGCACATAGACTCTACATACACTTTCAATCAGACGTAATTATTGATATCAAGGATCTATACATTGCCACTCAATGTATCTATCAATTTTGGAAATTGGGTGCAATTAACTGCGTTAGATAGGACATAGCTCCTCTAAAAATCGTTTATACTTTCTGTGGACGAAATGCATAATTGTGATGTTTAAGGTGTAGTTGCTGTGAGTATTAGGTCGACAGGCGTCGTCCATCCACTCATCATTATACCCATTCACTGGATCGATCGACGGTGGAAAAGCCAACATATGGAAATGAGTTCCCGTGGAACCCCCATGGCTTTGCAATATCATGCTAATGATGCTGTACATCGTGATCAGGACTATAGCAATCACGAGGGTAGTGAAGGAACTCATGGATGACGTCAGTTGGTTCGGAATCACGTGTGCTACGGCCCGGGATCGGGCGAGACTAGCCGATTGGCGGCGAGAACCGTCGCAAAAAAATCTCCCTAGTCATACAATTCCAGGCAGAGGTATGGTATAACCTAGGCGCAAACCTGCGATCCACCATCAGACTCTTGTTCCAGCCACCAAGGACGGTAGATGGTCGGAATGAGCGCCGCAATTCGCTTGCCGCTGCGGACGCTGGCCAATCCCGCGCTGGTAGCCCGAGAAACATTAAAAGCCCCAAGTGTTAGCGCCTCGTCGAATCTAGTTGCGAACTCGTTGCGCAAGACTCTATCGCCGTCCAGATCGATCACCCAGTCATGGAGCCTTCGACCATATGAACCGATCCCGGGCGCGGCCTTGTCCAGACGCTGTTTCGCCACGAGAACCTCGCCCCTCTTGACCGCGGAGACCAACAGCCAACAAAACAATGGACCGAAAGTCAAGCCACCCCAGTCGAAGAAGGCGATTGGATATTTAATCGCCTTGGGCGTTCTCGGTGCCGGCGCCGTGGTGTACTCCGATGAGATCAAGCATGGATACCAAGCCGCAAGACGGAGTGGTCGTGTGGTCGGCACATTGGCACTCTGTATCAATGAGTGAGTACCCCCTGGGCGACCTAGCAGGCTTTTTGGCCAGCATCTACGAAAAAGGAACTTCCCCTGACATTTATTCAAACTCCAGCTACCGCGTCACTTTAAAGCAAGAGTTCCCTACACCCGAAGAAAGTGATGCCAACCTCCGTGCATGCCACAAGCGATGCGCTGAGCGCACGCTCCGTGTGCTTGAGAAGAACGGATCTATTTTCATTAAGCTGGGCCAACATCTTAGCAGCATGAGTTACCTCCTCCCACTCGAATGGACTACAACCTTCATCCCGCTCCAGGATAAATGTCCGGTCTCTTCTATCGAGTCAATCCAAGAGATGTTCATTCAGGATACTGGTCAGACAATTGATGAGCTGTTCAGCTCGTTTGATCCGGTGCCTACTGGCGCTGCCTCGCTTGCTCAAGTCCACATTGCCACCCTAAGAGAAACCGGTCAGAAGGTCGCCGTCAAGGTTCAGCACCCGGCTCTTGCTGAGTGGGTGCCTCTGGATCTTGCGCTGAACCGATTCACCTTTTCCATGCTTAAACGCTTCTTCCCAGACTACGATTTGGAGTGGTTATCTAGAGAGATTGAACTCTCCCTGCCAATTGAACTGGATTTCCGTATGGAAGCTCAGAATGCCACTGCAACTAGCGAATACTTCAAAAAGCACTCTGACGCTCCGTTGGTAATTCCTGAAGGTAAATCCACTCTACATCAAAAGACAAATCAACACCAGTACTGACATGTCACCAGTCATGTGGTCCCAGAAGCGCATCCTTGTCATGGAGTACATCGCCGGCGCCCGTCCCGACGACGTCGCCTTCCTCGACGCAAACAACATCGACCGTGACGAAGTCTCCGCCGCCTTCGCCCACATCTTCAATGAAATGATCTTTGGTGACGACGCTCCTCTCCACTGCGATCCGCACGGTGGTAACGTTGCCATTCGTCTCAACCCCAACCGCAGCCACCCGAACTTCGACATCATCCTGTACGACCACGGCCTGTACCGCAACATCCCCCGCGAGCTACGCCGCAACTATGCCAAGCTTTGGCTCGCCGTTATCGACGCAGATGTTCCCCGAATGCGCGAATTCGCTCACAAAGTAGCTGGCGTCACGGACGAACAGTTTCCTCTGTTCGCTAGCGCTATCACCGGCCGAGATTACTCCGTCTTGACGAAGCAAAATGTCGTCTCTTCTCGTACTGCCGAGGAGAAGAAGGAGATTTCCGGTGCACTGGGCGAGGGCATGTTGCAGCAGTTGGTTGTATTGCTGAGTCAGGTCCCTCGAGTTATCCTTCTTATCCTGAAGACCAACGACCTTAGTATGGTTTCCCTCCCTGATTCTCATCATCATCATATTTCATACCATTTACTAACAGACCCACAGCTCGCAGTCTCGACGAAAATCTACACACACGCCAGGGCCCGATGCGCACATTCCTTATTCTAGCCCGCTACGCTACTCGCACCGTCTTCGAAGAACAAATGGAGACGATCCGCGATTCTGGTGGTATCTTCGCGAATTTCTTCAGCTATCTCTCCGCCTGGATGGGATTCTTGCGTGTCGAGGTAAAGCTGTCTGTTTATGAAACTGCGCTGAGCCTGAAAAGCCGACTTGGTCTGCGAACTGCGTTGTCTTGAACAAGGTCCGGCTTCGTGATCTTGTCTGTCATTTTATTGTATATAGATATCCCTTTCTGGATTTTGGGGTTCACTCTAGGAGCACGGATGTTTCATTCTGTGCATCTAGCGATGGCGTTGTTCTCTTCTCTTTCCCTTCTCTTTTTTCTGACCAAATACAGCGGTCTGTATAGATACATGTGTCGATAGACCTAGATAGACCTTATTGTATCTTCTACTGAGCAGCTTATGCATTGCTTATGCATTGAAGTCAGCCTCTATATGAACAACTACAAGTAAGACAAGTTCTGTTTTCATCGTTTCATTGAAACTATCAAGGCACCATCGCTTTTGAAGAATAGAGTATCGATCGAGGATCCCAGATACCGAGGCGCCCCCCACAGAAAAAAGAGAAAAAAAAAGATTCAAACATGCAAAGAAAGTAAAAAAGAAAATCTGTACAGCAAACAAATGACGCGTATTTGTTTGAAACTTCCATCACCGAAACATTCTCAGTTTCGACGACCATTCCATCCATTCTTATTCCGGAATCCGGAACCCGGTATCGCTCGATCAAAGGATTGTGCTTGTGTTTCACAACGCTCTTAGGGTAATCACATCTCAGTCAAAAATCAGAACAAGAACAAAAATGAACGTTGGTTCCGAGGTCTATTTCAACCCTGGAATCCGGTCCGGATCCCTCCGCTTTATTATTCAATTTATACGGCGGCAGCGGCGCTACCAATGGTGGCAGTCACATCAGGAATGGCAGCGCCAGTTCCGGACAGGTCGGTGGTCTTGGCCTTGGGGTTCTTGGTGTAGTAATCGGAGATAGCGGACTTGATGGCATCCTCGGCAAGCATGGAGCAGTGAACTAATTGAATATGCAAGTTAGCTAACGAATCCCATGATGTATGAATGAAAGGAGTCAAGGAAACATACGCTTAACGGGAGGGAGGCAGAGCTCCTTCGCCACATCAGTGTTCTTAATCTTGCCAGCCTCATCAAGGGACATGCCGCGAACAAGCTCGGTCAGGTAGCTTGATGAAGCGATGGCACTACCACAGCCGAAGGTCTTGAAAACAACATCATCAATGCGGCCGGTGTCCTTGTTAACACGGATCTGGAGCTTCATGACATCCCCACAAGCGGGGGCACCGACGAGACCGGTACCGACATCCATGTCGCCCTTCTTGAAAGAGCCGACATTGCGGGGGTTGTTGTAGTGATCGAGGACCTTCTCGTGGTATCCCCTTCGCTGGGTAGGAGCAGGGACAGCGACACGACGCTGGATAGGCTGGACGGACTGCAGAGCCGAGAGGGGTGCGACAGTACGGGGCGCCGCAGCGCCGACGCGGGGAGCGACGGTGACCAGACGCTTGAACATTGTGAGTATGTAATGTGTGGTTAAGTGTGGTTGATTCAAAGGTGATATGTGGTGAAGTTTGGATGGAGTTGGGTAGATGGCGAAAACAGATCTGATATGGAAGAGGAGAATGATGAATTCATTGCTAAATAATCTGATTCTTATTCAGCGTCGCGCTAAGCCTAATGGGGAACTCTAGAACATCCGAATCGCCGGACTTCGGAGTTGACTAAGCATTCCCCGTAAAGGGCGTTTCTGGCTCGACGAACAATATTCTATATAGCTACCCACCTGTTACTCTGAAAGTAAGTGATGGACGAGGGTTGATCCAGTGAGAATCCACCTTGGTGATATCATTTTCTAAGGGTCAGTGGCGAGCTTGGCCGGACAGCCATTAACGTTGTCCGCGGTGGACTCTTGCAACAATCTTGTTTTCCGATGGAACATACCTCGGCCAATGGAATGCCTATGATATCAAATGGTGGGTATCACGTTCATGGTAAAGATAAACATTCTACGATTTAATATTCGAACAACGTTCCGTTCATTTCGCTCGAGTCAATGGAATAATCCCGTAGTCTTCATTGGGTTATCATTTCTGCAGCCTAATTACAATACTGTCCGTGACTTCCGCGAAAGATCCGAGGAGGTTCGGAGATAACGTCCCGGACTCGGCAAATTCAAAGATAATGCAAAGCCCGAGCATGCATGGACTAGCTCGGGAAAGAGCCCGATCAACTGATCGGATTTCGGTGAAACTCATGGAGGGGTAATCTGCGGAAGTTGTATACAAATAGGGAATGACTAAAATAACCTTTACTTTCTATGATCCTCCTTTTCTATACGCATATTCGCTGGCATTCTAGAACAGTAGCGGATGCGGTCATATACAAACCCTAAATCCGCAGGCCCACATTGAGCGACAGTCCAATTTTAAAGTGAGTAACAAAAGAATGTCGACTTGAAGTCGGCAAGGGGTAAATAAGCAATAAATAAAGCAAGGACTCATCAATGATTAAAACGGTTCTGATAGAACTGCAGTTCGTTTACAATCCCTGGTACTTGCCAATAGGCTCCTAATTCCCATCACAGTACTCAATATGCAAACTCAGAAAATTAACCCATGTCACATTTTGGTCAAGAAGAGGAAGTATTAGATCGAACTCGATCCATACTCTGTCGTAAATATGTTGTTTTTGACGTCTAAAGTGTCACACTGAACATATCTGCTATATTAGGTATAGCGCGGTTATACTGCGTGAGCACTAAAACGGAGGGGAAGCCAAGACGCAGGTGTCATATCCACAAATCCAATATGCGTACTTTCGTGTCAGTTTTGGATATTCAGTCGTTCGCAGCTACTGGGAACTTGGCATTCAATAACACCGTCGGTGTGTTCTTGCCACGGGAAGCAAAATCCTATTTGTCAAGGTTGCTGACCAAGTAAGCAAGGTCAGCAGAGCCAACTTGAAACGCAGCTTGACTGCCAGGTAAAAGAAACCAGTGAATTGGGAAAGCGATGACAATCCATGATGCGACAACAGTGGATGGATGTGAACCACCAGCTAGGCCCTTACATCCACAGACTCTAGAAGCCTCCTACAAACTCGGCATCGACTACCATGATAAAGGCAATATATTGGCCGCAGAAAGCCACCTACTCCGTGCATCCAAAGGCTACGAGGAAACATGCGGCCTACATGACTCTAAAACACTCGATGCGCTGGAATACCTTGGCATTACATATCGAAAGCTGGTCAAGCTCAATGAAGCTGAAACGACTCATAAGCGCGTGGTTGAGGCTCGTACTGCCGTGTCAGGTCCGGACCACACAACAACTCTGGTTGCATGGAACCGACTTGCAATGGTATATCGTGCCCAAGGAAGACTTGACGAGGCCGAGGAAATCTACCGAAGAGTTTGGGAAACCTTGGATAAAACTTTGGGCTCAAATGATGAAGCAACACTGCGAGCCTCTATATCGCTAGGCAATATTGCATTCAACAGAAAGAGCTTCACTGAAGCGGGCGAGATGTACGCGTCTGCGCTGAGCCGGTATGAGTCTGTACTTGGGCCCGATCATCCATCTACACAGCAGGCCGCTAGCAACCTGGCAGCTGTGTGCATCCATCAAAAACGATACTCTGAAGCAGAGGCCATACTCCTAACAGTTGTGCGTCAAATTACGAAAAGTCAGGGAACAAAATCCGTGAGACTTTTACCACCCTGGCTTAATCTATCGTGTGCCTACGATGGTCAAGAAAATTACGACGAAGCACAGAAGACCCTCTCCTCAGTCCTCAGCTCCTATGAGGATGTATATGGGCCAAGCCATTCAAAAACTCTAGGAATTGTACGGCGCAAGGCGATCGCACTGGCCAAACAGGAAAAGCTCACCGAGGCAATCGAGATCATTCAAAAAGCCGTTGACTTATCGTCAACTGTTGATGGCTCCTTAGACGATGCGAAAATGCAGTTAATGCTATCCCTGGCTCGCATATTTGACCAGCAAGGCAGATTTTTTGAAGCCCAGCAAATCCACCATCAGTTGTCGGAGGCATATGAGAACAGATTTGGGGATGATCATGACTGGACCATCAGGTCACTGCAAAATGAGGCAGAGATGCTTTTCAAGCAGGAAGAATACACAGAGGCAGAGCTGGCCTTCCAAGATGTAACAGAAAGATGTAAAAAGGCTTTCGGTAATGAGGATGAACGCACCCTCTGGAGCCTGATGGGTCAATGCCACGCCGCTTGTGGAAGCCAAAAGGTCGCAAGTGTTGAAAGTGATATTTGGCTACTATTCTCAAAATGCGACGAGCTTCCATCACTTCAAAACGGCAGAGCAATCCTGGTTTTCCAACAGTTGAGCAAAAATTGCGTGACCAGGCGCAAGTTCAAGGAGGCAGAAGCCTTGATGGCCAAAGGATACGAGATATGTCTCAATATCTTCGACCGCGGACACCCTATCACCATCTCGTATGGTTTGCAAGTGGACAAAGTGCGACGACAACTTTGGCAGCATGAAAAAGGCCATCCCGTCGACATCTCAATTTTTCCGAACACGCAAGACCGCACGCCTGATGCAGTAATTGATATACTCGAATTTACGACTGCACTCAATGTGAAACCAGCAGACGAATCTGCGCTGCTTCCCTCTCGATCACTCGCTAACCTAGCTCTATCCTATGGGGAGAAATGGGAAGAGAGTCGCGATCCGCGGTATTTGGATATCGGGATCGACAAATTTGAGACGGCCATTCTGGTAGGAAATGAGGACGATGAAAAGCGGCCTTTGTGGCTTAATAACCTTGGAAGATTCTACAGGAACAGATTCCAGGCGCGGAATATGTTAGATGACCTTCGAAAGGCAATTGAAGCCAAAGAAAAAGCTATTAGCCTACAGAATGAGGCTAGTCCAGACCGTCCGAAAGAGTTGAGTACACTTTCTGTGTGGATTATCGACCTTTATGAGCGTGATTCGGCACTTCAGTCACTAGACAGGGGAATCAAATTAGGCGAAGAAGTCCTATCTTTGACGGCGCCCGATGATCCCATGCGGGCAACATACCTGAATCGCCATGGCATGGCATTTTTGCTTCGCCATGAGCTGAATGGGACAGTTCTGGATCTCGACCGATCATTCGAATTGATAGAAGCAGCGATGGAATTGACTCCAAAGACCGAGTCTCAGTGGAAGCTACTCTGCTCTGCATATGCAGACCTTTTCAGGCATCGATTCAAACTCAATGGAACGATCGAGGATCTAGAGGAGGCAGTAAGTCGAGTCCGAGAGGCCATTAATGAGGAGCCTGAAGAGAATCATATCTTGTTAGAGTCATTGGCACGTCAGCTGGGACATCGATACATGACCCTAGGAAAAATCGAAGATCTTGACGAAGCTATCAGGGCAGCCGAGAGAGCAGTAAAGCTAGGGTATCAGGACCAAGAAAACCGGTACCAAGCAGATGGTCTAATGAGATTGGGTTATCTCTTGATGGATCGCTTTGAGGCAAAAGGACATCAAGAGGATCTTGACCGTGCTATCATGCACCTTGAGCGAGCGCGCAATACTCCGAAGACAAATTCAATTGCACAAGCAAGATGCCTAAGCGGTCTAGCTAATGCATTCAGATCCCACTGGAAGCGTACGGGAGATAAAGATAGCATCGAGGCAGCCATCGATCATGAGAGACTCGCACTCAACCTTATCTCAGACAAAGACGTCGCAAAGTTAGACGTCATGAACAATTTGGCGAACAATCTGATTGATAAATTCAAGGATACAAAGAGCCCCAGTGACATGGAAGAGGTCATCAGCCTCCAGAAGATGGTACTGTCTCTACGACCGTCTACCCACATGCATTATCCAGGAAGCCTTAACAATCTTGCCAACGCTCTCGAGGCACGGTTCACCGCGTTCAGAAATATTGAAGATTTGAACCTATCAATTGAAACCTCCGAGAAGGCGCTTTCGTTCATGCATACTAATGACCCAAGTCGTGCTGGTTACTCTTTCAATCTAGGTGCCAGGTATTACACCAGATACTCGGAGAAAAATGAAGAAAAAGACCTTGTTTCCTCCGTGAGTCACCATTTAAATGGTTGGAGAGTCATCAACGGACCACCTTTCGACCGGGTGCTAGCTGGCTCACAGGCTGTCTATAGACTGAGAGATCTGGGACGATTCGACAAAGCCACAGAAATAGCAATGGAGGTTGTGGATTTTCTTCCTTGGGTGACAACAAGATCACTCCAAATCACCGATCAACAATATGTCGTGCGCGAGTTTTCTGGAATTGCTGGAAATGCCTGTTCTCTACTTTTGCGGGCGGGTGGATTGCAAGATGCGCTGGAGTATCTGGAGAAAGGACGAACGGTCATCCTGGATCTGATGATGAGTAGTCGAACGGATCTTACTGAGCTTGAGTCCATATCTCCAGAGCTTGCAGCCCGATTCCGAGAACTGCAGGATGAGATCAACCAGACCTTCAATACCAAGGGCATGAGCCCCAGTGGGACGGAAGGTCTTCTTCAAAAACGTCTTGCATCTGTATCGCAGTTCAATGAGTGCGTGGAAGTCATCCGGTCGCTACCTGGACAATCACGGTTTCTCCATGGACCAGAATTTGAAGCTATCAGGTCTGCGGCGAAAGGAGGATTCATAATTGTTGTTAATATCACTACCACTCGCAGTGATGCCATAATCATCTCTGACGAGAAAATAGACAGCCTGGAACTCCCCGATTTATCACGCCCTCGGACAAGTGAATGGTTAGAGAAAAATCTCACTCGGAAGGCCAAGGATCGGGCAGGTCGGAAAAGACAAAATGAAGAGTACACCAATCTCCTCCACTGGCTCTGGGTATCCGGCGTGAAGCCCATCTTTGACAGAATCAAACTACATCCCCAGTCTTCAACGGTGACTGGTGCACTACCCAGAGTTTGTTGGATAGGTAGTGGAGTGGCCAGCATGCTTCCGTTCCATGCAGCCTGCGACCGCACATCCGACTTGATGGAGAGCACATTCTCGTATGCAATTTCTTCATACTCACCCTCTATCAAGACTTTGTTCCAAGTCAGAGCCAAACTAAGTGACGGTGCACTCGGTCCCAATCCCAGCCTTCTCATGGTCGGAATGCCCACCACACGTGGTCATGCGCCGCTCTCCGGTGTTGAGGATGAGATAGAAGAGATTACAGAGGTAGTTGAGCCCTCCTTTTCTGTGAAGAGTCTTCTCCACCCACAGCCAGCCACCGTACTATCTCATCTGGCATCTTACGATATGGTCCACTTTGCATGCCACGCGCTATCCGATAGCAAAAACCCACTTAATGGCCACCTGTTGCTCGAGTCTGAAGGTGCGGAAACCTCTGAAGCCGAAAAATGCGGAGCGTTGACAGTTGAAACGATTGTTAAAATGGATCTGAAACGAGCTCGCATTGCGTACTTATCTGCATGTTCGACTGCAGAGAACAGGGCAACCAAGCTTCTTGATGAGGCGATTCATCTTGTTAGTGGATTCCAGGTTGCTGGATTTGCCCATGTTTTAGGTACTATGTGGCCGGCACCGGACTTGGTTAGTCGCGATGTTGCTGTTGGCTTTTATCAAAATCTTGCTGCACTTTTGGTGAAACCAGGTGTTGACAATGGCCGCGCTGTAGCGGAAGCGTTTCATTTAGCTGTTAAAGAGGTTCGGTCTGAGTTTGAGGACCAGCCTCTCTTTTGGGCACAATTTGTACACTTTGGAGGTTAAGATTTTGGGATTTGTACAACTGAGCCGTGTCTATTACTGTACAAGCCGAAGTTGAGGACTCAATCAGTAAGATATTACATGTGTGCTAGCCGAGAAGAACTTTGGAAAGAGAAATTACGAGATAATTGGGAGATCTAAGGCTCTCAACAATGTTCACGGCTTAGCTTTTCGTGTCTACCGGGGATAAAATGTAGCTAATGCTGCTGAGTCTTTGCCATTTGGTCTTTCTAGTTAGTTTTCACAGAGGGCCAGGATATGCAGAAGTTGTAAACAAGTTTAGGGAGATCATCATGGCTCAGCAACCTTATGCTGCCAACCACGAAATAAAAGTGAGACAAAATAATGGCCGACCACCATCTAAATCAATTCCTATTGGTTAAAATCTGCATAGACGTCCCGCCTGGACACCAACTCAGCTCGAACTGTTGCCTTCAATACTGGGAGGGGGTGTAGGTCTATGATTCTGATTGGCTTGGATATAGAGCCTAAGCCTGTGGCCTTAGTAAGATCCAAGGCTCAGTCACCTACGTACCTGGGCGAAAAGACGATTATTAGAGGAATGTAGATGGCAGCTTTCTGGTTCGCATGGCTCAATGTCAATCGCAACTGGAGCCAGAAAATGGAGGGGACGCACTGCTATTATTATGATTGGTTTGAAATTGGCTACAGGGCCTAGACCCGCAGCCTGAGCACAGTAAATGATTCAGTTTCGGAAGCGGGTTCAGGCTTAGAATACGAGTAGTCAGGCACAGACGGTACTTTTGTAACCAGTCAGGTTCAAGATAGCTTAGTGCCATCACTGCTTATTTATGGGGCCGTTGATGCCGCACTTCTCACTCGCATGTAAATTCTCTGCATGACAACATTGACTTTGAGTACATGGTACCCTCCTGATATGACTATAAATATGGCCCTGAATCACAACAGCTACCGAATTGGCTGGATATGCGCTTTGCCTATCGAAATGGCCGCAGCGAGATGCCTGTTAGATGAATCTCACTCCGATCTCGAACAACCCCGCACGGATACAAACAGCTACGCACTTGGGAGTATTAATTCACATAATATTGTGATCGCGTGTCTTCCTTCCGGGGTATATGGTACCACCTCCGCGGCTATCGTCGCAAAGCAGATGATCACGACGTTCCCTAACCTTTCTTTCGGGCTGATGGTGGGAATTGGGGGGCGGCGTCCCTCCCGTCTCACGATCGACGCCGGATATCCGCCTCGGAGACATTGTTGTTGGCATCCCCAGCGGTTCATTTGGAGGTGTCGTCGCATATGACTACGGCAAGACAATCGCGAGTGGAGATTTCCTGCCGACAGGCTCGCTGAATCACCCTCCTTTCAGCGTTCTCACGGCAGTCAGTAACCTCCGTGCGTCACATCTTGTTGACAAGGGTCTTGTCGGAGGAATAATCGACAATGCCGTTGCTCAGTATCCGAGTTTCAAGTCACCGGGTCCCGATTATGATATCCTTCATGATACTTGTACCAATCCAGATCTGCCTATCAATGAAGCGCCCGTTGTGAAGCGTGCAGCACGCCCGTCTGATCTTCCACAAATACATTATGGAACGATCGCTTCTGGAAACCGTCTTATAAAACACGGAAAAACTAGAGATCAATTGGCCGCCAAGCATGACATTCTTTGCGTTGAAATGGAAGCTGCAGGACTGATGGATCTCGACAACTTCCCCTGCTTGGCTATTCGAGGAATCTGTGATTACGCCGACGAATTTAAGGCCAAGGAATGGCAGCCATATGCTGCAATTGTCGCTGCAGCCTATGCAAAAGAGCTACTGGGCATCATTCCCAAAGCCCATGTCGAATTGACACTCGCTTCGACCGTTCCGACGGAAACTTTGGTTGCTACTTGTGCTCCTCCTCTATCTTCTGGAATCTTGCACCATATTTTCCCCGTGGAAAAGAACTTTATTGGTAGCCTCATAACGGATACGTTATCCCCACGACAAAATTTCTACTCCTTGCCGACCTCCCCACCTACTACCCAGCTCGCTGTCATTCACCAATCAGTCCCACACACCATCAACCTTTCCGTCATCGGATACACGACCTTGCTCCCGAACAAGTCTGCAAATGGTGACCATGCCTCCGAAGCCGATCACTCCATCACAGTCGACCGCTCCAGCTCATGCACGCTAAACAATTCAAATGACTGGTTCGAAGCAATGAGCTCCAAGAGGAAAACCCGACAGTGGGTTGAAAAGCAAATCGAACGCTCGAATGAGCAGATATACTTAGTTGTCGGATTTCGGAGCATGTGGCACCGAGACATAGACTCCTCGTTCAAAACCAGCGAACAGAGCGATACTAATGCTCTATCCTGCATTGGTGAGGCGGTTTATGCCGTGCAGTATCGAAAGCTCAAATTCAAATGGTACCGCAGAAAGGATATAGACGCGGCTAGTCTGCAGAAGGGAAACTGTTGGCAAAGCTTGTATACTTCTCGTGGTGATGATGATGAGGACGATGAGGCGGAAGATTATTTGGAGGTCACTTTGGGTGATGATGTTGAAACATCTTGACGAACGTATATAGAAAACCTTGGCACATCAACATTTAGTGATGTTTATCACCTGATGGATATATATATTCTATGTCAACACTAGAATGTCGGTTAGGACCAGCAGCCTGAAGCATCACCAAACACAAATAACATGGAGTAGGTCATTCAAAAGCACATTGGAACAAGAATTACTTCAATTAATGAATTTCACAATTTTTTTCCGATCGAATTAGCCGCCTGAGCACCTGGTCATTCAACATGCAACACTCGTTGATGACAAAACGCCGTTAGTGGAGCAATCGGGGGAATTCTTGGCATCTTCCCGCCTCCCAACTCCAAACCGAGACAGTCTTCAAGTTTGAAGAAAAGCCCTTCACCCACATCAAAACAGGAGGGATTCAATTAATAAATTTCTAAGATCATACCTCAGCACACCACAAGCAGCGCCCTGGAGGCGATATTACAGCAATAACCAACCCAACGAAAAGGTAAATCACTTACGGGTGGACCTTGCCATATCCGAATGCTTGTTAACCCGAACCCAGCATCAGTGCTAGCCAAATAATCCACATCCCCATGACACAAAAAGGTACACCGAATCCAAAGGCCCTCGGCCGGCCTTCAGGGGTAAGTCTATTTTTGCCCAAGGCCATCAAGCCACAGAGCCTGTGGCACTGTGGCGGGGTCCCAATACGACAGAGACTAACTTAGATTCAAGTCCATTAATGCACCCATTGCGGCTTTCACTATGGCCGTTTTACTTTGCACGTACTGTTTTAGCTCTATACGTACTGCAAGGCAGGATGCTCAGGCTCAGACACCGGCTACATCGAAACAGCGGGTATCACGGGTAGATAAAGATGCATCGTGGGTTCAGCAGGCTCTTGAGGAGAGTCAGGCGGAGAAAGGTGGGAAGAGGTGATTTTCAAAGGGTATAAATCAGGGATTCTTGATTAATGAAGGTATTTTGTATATTAATCTTATGTATGGTCAAACCGTGGTGTTGCAGACCTAGCCTTGAGCCAATCAGGATGTTTCGGGATAATCCCCTCCCTGTTTCTGGTTTAAAACTGCATGTCAGACCAAATGCAATGAAAAAGCAAAACCTTAGCTGAGCCATGATGACTGCATTAGCTCCCGAGGTCTCCTTGTTTTTGGTTTCAGCATAAAAACGTAATATCGTCTTTTCGAAATTACATGTCACAGCTGAGCCATTGGTTATGCACTAGCTTTCGATGTCCCTTCACTGCCTTGGATTTCAATGTATCGTGCAGAAACCGGATCTTCAGGATGCCCCAGGAGCATTGCATCTCCGTTTTCAGTATCTGGATGCCGACATAGAAGCCGAGCCATATTGAAGCGTTAGATCTCCTCCCAGCTTAAGGTTTCTTCAATGACTTTTTTTATGGATGTACGGACTGGCTAAGCCTAAGAAAGTCGCATGGTTCTAAGCAAGACAAGTGTGTCACATGACTTCTGGAGTGGACTGTTGCTTCTCCGTGGATTCACTTCGAGTGCCAGATTGATAACACATGGATCATTACAAACAACTTCCTTTATGCAAAGTCGTGAGACACTTGGTTACATCTGGTTTACGTGGAATTTGCTTTTTTCAATACTTGGGATATTATGTTAAATTGAATGTGATATAACAAAGTCGATAAGCGACAACTAAACAAAACTTCATCTTCGTGATTGATCAGAATTTTCAGTGTATTTGCGATCATTCCCCAGGAGTCTAAGTGTATGACAACCTGGTTCAATATTGATAAAAAATCATCATAAGAATCGTGAAGAGAAGTGTGTGGTAAGGCAGTCATGTATGATAGGAGCAAGATAATGCACCGATTCCAATACAATCATGAAGTATAGTGAGTTCAAGTCAACAGAAATAGACGTGATGGACTTGCGGGTCTTCAAACGGAGGCTCGACAACGTGTTTTGCTGGGTTCCTGCTGGGGGTTAGAACTGGCGTTGAATGGTGTTGGCTTCGCATAAGTAGCAGATAAGTATGCAGATGTGTTGCAGTAATGTCCAATGCAGCCCTGGAATTCAAGCATCAAAATCCCAGGTCGCTTGTTGCTGGTGACAAGTGTGGGAAAGAAGGAGGAAAAACGAAGCGAAGAAAATTATGGGTAGGAAGTAATCACGTGGTGATTACCTTATCTTAGCGTGGACCCACTTCTACACCAGTTGACGGGCAAGCTCAGGTTAGGTCGGCGAGATGGTATACCTCGCCATCCTATTGTATTGGATACTTTTGTCTATTTAATACGTACTGGGCGCATTGAATTCACCGCATTTAGATAGATGTTAGAGAATTTTGCTACCATGCAAGTGTTTGGAGCTATCCAGATGTCATCTACTATCACTGAGTTCTAGGCTTATAAATGCCAAGAACATCAGATAAATTGGTATTTGTTTAGCCAGTGCCCTCAGTTCAATTCCAAGCGCAATGAATCTAGAGCAGTCATTGCCTGGTGCACTTTCACTGTTTTGGTGGAGAATCCCTTGTTTACATACCATTGTGACTGAATGGGGCAATAAAAGGATGAAAACAAGTTGATTAGAATGGTGCATGCCGCTACTCCACTAGTAAGTGAGCAGTATCCCCGAATAATGCGTCGTTGATGGCGCTAACCTGTGGATTGTGGGGTTTCAAAATCATAACGGCAAACCGTCGCTTCAGCTCCAACAACCGATACGTGATGAGCACCACACCACATTGAAAAAACTTCGGCAATATTCGCGTCGTCAAGGTCAAGCCTTCGCTAGCATTGGTGCTACTTGATGTTGCACTGTGCGAAGTTTCCCCGGCGCCATGATAGATCATACCGGTTTCACCGAGCTTCGGACCGAGAGGAACCTAATTCGGACATACTTTACTGTACCCGTTTTTTCCCCATGGGGAACCTGCACAGTCCTTCTACATTTAAAAGACATGTTTCCAATGCTAGAATGAACGAATTCATCAAGCCAGATATCGGCTCTTCATCACTGCCTTCGTCGTCATGGATCCTACTCTCCCAAAGGAGACCCTCGAGGCCGAGAAGAAAGCTTCAAGTCACATCGAAGTCGCCGATGAATGTGAAATGAAGCAAAGCATACACCAAGAGCCAAACATAACAGCAAAAGAGCAATGGAGCAAGCTTTGGGCGGCCATCAAAGCCAACCGACGATTTTGCTGGTGGACTCTCTACACCATGCTTCTTACTTTCGGATACGGCTATGACTCAGGGCTCTCAGGCACCGCCATTGCTTTTCCCGCATTTCGCCAATACTATGGACAGTATTACACTGACGGCAAACAATGGGTCATTCCCGCTTTATGGCAGTCCCTCTGGAACGCTGCGTCGACTATTGGCCAAGTCTTTGGCGGATACGCTGCTGGTCAATTCGCAGATGTGCTGGGTCGCAAGAAACTGTTGTTCGCTGCAGTTTTTATCTCTCTCTGCTCATCCTTCGCATTGGTTTTCGCACCTAGCCTGCCTGTTCTTTTTGTGTCGAAGCTTCTCCTTGGTCTCGCGGTAGGACTATCAACAGTTCTTCCACCACTTTACGTGACAGAGAATGCACCGACAAATCTGCGCAGTACGGCCTCATCTCTCACCAACGTCATTATTGTCTTTGGGTTTTTCTGTTCGTCGATGACGGGCTATGGAGCTTCTAGTATTGCCGGCAATTGGTCTTTCAGACTTGCTTTCCTTATGACCTTCGTCATTCCTGCGATCTACCTCTGCGGTCTTCCTTTTCTTCCTGAAAGCCCGGTGTGGTATATGAAAAAAGGCCGCGATGATGACGCGCGCAATGCCATTCTCCGGCTATATGGCCCTGACGCTGATGTCGAAAGCTACATTCAAAACATCAAGCTCGAGCTAAGACAACTCGAGAACGAGGAAACCGCGGGTGGACAAACAAGCTGGAAAAGCATATTCTCCAAAGAGCACCGATCTCGCACCTTTGTCGCAGTTCTTGGTCTTCAATCCCAGAACTTCAGTGGTGGTTATTTCGCCAACACCTATCAAACCTACTACTTTGAATTGATCGGTCAAACCAACTCCTTCCAACTGACAGCAATCTCATCCACCCTTCAACTTGTCTCCAATATCTTTGCTGTTTTCTTATCCGATGTTATCCCACGTCGCAAGGGTCTGATCGGCGGTGGCACGTTTCTCATGCTTTGGTCTGTTATCATTGCCGGCGTATCAATCGCGCCGACTTCTAATACCTCGGCCAACATTGCGCTGCTCGCTTTCATGATTACATGGTCGATGCTTTATACCGCGACTGTTGGATGCTACGGGTGGGCTGTCGCTCAGGAGACAGCTGCACAGGCTACACGTCCTAAGACCATTGCGTTTGTGCTTGTCTGTCAGCAGCTTACGGCGCTGCTACTCTCCTCTGTCTTCTCTTACTTCATCAATCCTAATGAGTTGAACTGGGGTGGTAGAGTCATGTTTTTGTTCGTCGGTGCAGAGCTGTTCATTATGGTTGGGCTTTATTTCTTCCAGCCTGAGACGAAGAACAGGTCATACCCGGATATTGATGCTCTCTACGCTAATAACGTTCCGCCACGCAAATTTAAAGAATTTGTCATTGTGGATGGTCAGGCCGTGAAGAGTGCGAATACTAGCAACTTCCTTGATCAGGTTCTTCGGAGGAAACAGTCGAGTGTGTAAAAGAAATGTTGAAAGATTAGAAATGAGAGAACATTTCAGTTAAAATGGTCCCACCAATCACATATAGCGCGCAAGTCTACCGCTCCTATTCAAGTAAATCATTCTGCGAAATCATGGTGAGACGAATGGACCTTGTCCTCAGAGCTTTCAGCCTGAGGAAGTCCTCGAAGAGCCTCCTCGGCCATTTTCTCGCGCTCCTCCTCCGTCGCATCGTACCAGTGAACGGCAACATGAGCATCATCACCAAACAAAGCACCAATCTCCTCGAGAGCTCGTCCCTTCGTCTCGGGAAAGAAAAGATAAATTACCCCGATATAGAACAGGGACGGGACGATCAGCACCAAGTAGAACTTCCAGCCAACCTTGGCTAGACCCACAGGTGCAGCAACCAAGGTTACTTCTGATGCGAGGTAGAAGAATGCAATACCCAACGCAACACCTTGAGTCCGCAGGTGATTTGGGAATATCTCAGAGATGTAGATGTACTGCGTCGCGTCCATAAAGAAACACCACCAGAAGCAATAGAAGAAGACGAAGAAAACAGCAGCGTGCAGCCCAGCTGTGTTATCTGTTCCGAGATATTGGGCACAGAGCGCACACAAGAAGATCAGACAGCCAACACAGCCTATGGAACCAATCAGCAGGAACTTCCGGCGTCCATACCGGTCGACGTAGAATGCTGTCCACGTATTTCCAATCAGAGTGAAACTGGCCCAGCACGCATAAAGCAAAAGCGGCACCGGATCCTCGAATCCAATACTCTCATAGATCAAAACCCCATAGTTCGTGATGATGAAAATCCCCAGAAACTGATCTCCCCACATCAACGCACACGCCACAAAGGCCCGTCGCCGGTTAGCAGGAGTCCTCAAGATCTCAAACCACCTCGTCTGAATTGATCGATCAAGCTCAAACTGCTTCTCAATCAAAAAGAACTCCTGTCTCGCGTTAACAATATCCCGCTGTAAACGCGTAACAACAGACAACGCTTTCTCCCTATATCCCTGCTGCAACAACCACCTCGGCGACTCAGGAACAAACGGACTCCCAACCAGCACAATAAGCGGGAAGAGAACTTGAACAGCCAACGGAAATCTCCAAGAAAACTGAACCGCTGAATCGCTCTCACTGATATGATAACACGCGTACCCAAGCCAAGCCGCAATCGAATACCCGACCGCATACATGATACCCGTAATAGCAACCATCGCACCCCTCGTCTCGGCAGTCGCGATCTCAGCTTGATAAGTCGGTACAATACAAGCCAACGCACCTGATCCGATTCCCGCAACCAAACGCGCAACGATGAACATCGCGATATCGACCGTGCCTGCGCACAGTGCACCGCCAATGATCAGAATCACGAGTCCAAACTGCATGGTCCATTTGCGACCAAAGTAGTCGCCGGCCCAGGCTTGAAATATACAGCCTATTATTGCACCGGCCGAGTTTACGCCGTTGAGCGCACCGATTATGTTCGTTGTGTGGTCGTACCCTTGTGTGCCTTGTGGGGCTAGGTTGAAGTATTTGTAGAAGTTTGGTTGGCCGACTGTTGTGCCTATAATTGCCAAACCATAGGCGCTGGATATTGTGCCTATCGCCACGTATGTGACTATCCAGAAACTGTAGGTGTTTATTTCGAATTTGGTGGGCATAATGGCTGAGGGGGTTTGAAGCGATTGACATGGGGGAAGGCGGGGAAAGCACTTGGATAAATAGTAGGAATTAACGTCAATGAAGATCTACACTTATCATTTCCTTGATGGTTGTCATTATCCGGTGGCTGGACTGTTGCCGGTGGAATACTATACTAAGCATTTGTATTGATTTAAACTTTGGTCTGGGGTAATGGGGTTGATGCGGGGAAGGCCATCAATGACTTCATTCTTTGCCTCGGTCTATTAATTATTCCCTCTTATTCGGTAACTGTTTATCACTAGTCGGCTGTATGACCTTGATTTACTCATTATGTGATAGGATTGAGTGTCAGGCCGCAGTTTGGAGAGGAGTCAAGCATCTCAACCAAAAGCTCTCTCTTCTTACCACCCAATATCTATCCCCTCATGTCAGTCTGATTTATATTTCAATACCTGTCTTCTGTTTCAGAGCAGCGGACTTGTTCCCATTGGATTTTGAATCTCATTCAGAAGGTGATCTGCACCACTAACAATATCCACAAGCCAGCTCAATAACATCAGACACAGCAACTTATCAGACATTCCTCCGCAGGACACTCCTATTCAGATGCTTCGAAGAGGAAGACGGAATACCAGAAAGATGTAGAGTCAGCTCCAAGTCACCACAAAGGCTACGCAGAACATGAGACACCCCCGCTTCACCAGCAATAGCAAGTCCATAAACATACGGCCGGCCAATAAGAACCATCTTCGCTCCAAGTGCTAACGCTCTAGCAATATCAGCCCCAGTCCTCACCCCAGAATCAAAAATGACTTCCAGTCGATCCCCAACAGCATCCACAATCTCAGGAAGAACGTCAAGAGACCCGACTCCTCCATCCTGCTGACGACCTCCATGATTGGAAACCACAATACCCTGCACACCAGCTTCGACAGCCTGTTCCGCATCCCGAGCACTCTGGATTCCCTTCAAAACAATCGGTCCATCCCAATGATCTTGGAGAAACTTCAAGTCTTCCCACGAATGACTCGTACCCGGGAAGATTATGTGCGCCCACTCCGCTGCAGCGGTACCCCTATCATCCTCCACGTCCTTTCCATGCCTTTCCCGAAATTGGTGCCGAAAAACTGGATCAGAGAATCCCAGCTCGACACCAATATTATCCGGACGCAGGAAAGGGTTGAATGCATTCGTGAGGTCTGACGGACGCCAGCCAAGGATGTACGTGTCGAGTGTCACCACAAGCACGCTGTACCCTGTTTCCTTGGCTCTTTTCAAAAGACTCAGGGTTATATCATTATTTTCATTCGAGGGCCAGTAAAGCTGGAACCACCGTGCGCCCGTGGAATTAGCAGTCGCAACATCTTCAATGCTAGTCGATGAAGCCGAGCTGAGGATGTATGGAATCTTTTCCTTGAAAGCCGCTGTGGCAGCTGCAATTTCCGCGTCGCGGTGGAAGATGTGCTGTACACCCACTGGTGCGACGGCGATGGGATATTCATACTCTTGGCCGAACAGGCTTGTCTTCAGATTAGGAAAGTCTGCTTTCACTAATCGACTTGGCACGATGGACCATTTGCGGAATGCTGCTCGGTTGTTGTCGTCTGTCTCGCGTATTCCAGCTGAGCCCCATACATAGCCGAAGCTTTCGGCTGGCAGGACTTCTTTGGCTGCTGCTTCCCAATCGAGGGGGTTAAAGCTGATGGGCGGTTTTATATTCTGCAGTCCGTTCGCATATACTTCATTTTCGTAGGTGTGGGGCTTGGATGTCGACATGATCTGGGATTGAAGGGATGTTCTTCTATATCTAGAGGGCTGGGGATTTTCAGTCTTGAATCAAAGTAGTATTTGTACAGGTATCTCAAATAGTGTTTCTTTCTAATCCCGTACTCGTCCGAGAAAGCGGGCCGAGAAACTGCCGGCGGGATGACGGCGTCCACAATGATACCACCTATACGTCATATCGTTCCTGATTCTCGCCATGGAAAACGAAATATCTAGGCTTCATATATCGAAATGGAGTGATAAACAGAATAGTTAATACTGAAGTCCTCCGCATTTTCACCTTTGGCCAAATCGCTTATATAATAATTGCGATACTTGCTTCCGACCGTCAAGAAAAATTTACCAGACCGGGAATGTTATACGCATAGCCAGCCTCTGTACGTGAGTATGAGTATGGTGCCTTGGGTGCTCTTCGTCGAACGGCATGTTTTCTGTTGTCGAATTCTGCCTACTCCTGGTGCGCACTATCATGCAGTATTCGAAGATAGATAGACAGGACAAAGGATGATCACGAAACATGTAATTGTCGAATATATTTGTCGGCGCAGATGAGCGTTGGTCATAATTGCATTACTCTTCTCCAATCATCTCGGACGGAGAGGCTTCTCGATTAGACTGTCCCGGAGGAATGATCGAACGAACGTAACGTCTGAGCCACCAGTGATTAATGCGAGTGAAATTGTAGTTGAGTATGTTAGTAGGAGGGAAGCTGGAATAGTGTGCTTGCAACCTGAAGACCACTTATTTCCAGATGTTGTGACAAGCTGTTGAAGCAACGGAGAGCAAAACTGCCCATTCCCCTTTACTGTAATCCTGAATCTGCCGTGCTGGGAGCAGGAGCGGCGTTGGCACGTTCCGATCATTTGTTTCGATAACGCAGCTTTCGTTACCATGTGGCCTGGTAGAATGTCGTTCTTAGTAGTATAGTTGGCGATATGAAAAAGAAGAGACAAAGTTTTCGACACGGTCGGAATCCAGGAGACGTCATAATTAGAGCGGATGCAGCTGGCGATTGCGGAGTTCCGCGGATTACCCAGGCATTACTTAAATAATCGCGTGCTCGTCTACTTTGGATGCGTCTAGAAGGTCCTGAGGCATACCAAAGCGGCAAACATTGTTGGTCGATCTTTGCTGGTCGTACTTATATCATGCTGCCGTATGATGCTTAGGGTGAAGTTGCTTGGTGCGAGCAGTCGAACCACCAAACAAAAGTTATTAGGTCACCTGCTTGAACTCTATGCCACTATATCCCTTCACTTTTAGTAGCTTAGACTTCTTCCTTCTTCATAGCACAAGTTTACACCACATACTTTTTGTACCATTCCATACGTACGTCCGTAGACAAGGCAATCGTGATAGTTGAGAGAATAGACCATTTGGAAGAGCGCCATTTTTAGCATATGGATGTAGGCCCTGGATGAAAGTTTTCCATATTGATTTAATGTGCTCAATGCGAGATAAGAAGCTTGAAACTGTCTGGAATCTTCAAGCGATATTAGCTTTCAAGGCACGAGATCCACCTTTGAAAGACCCACTGCCAGGAATCGACCCTTGACCGAATTTCGATCATTGAAAACTCTGACGTAGACTGCTTGTATACGGCTTGTTTTTGGGTTCGAGAAAGCGGGTACGCAAAACACAAGATGTAATCTGGAGTGTGAAGTGGTTTGATTTAGTCTACCAAATACTAGATTCAAACAGAAACAACATTCAGTAGAAATGAAGTGCCAAATAGAATAAATATTGATTTTGCACCGAGTCTCTTCGAGAGCTGTGAGACCTGAAACTTGAACCTATTCACTCAAGGTTTGCTTCAAATCTACCCACTCCTATGCCGTGTGCGGCTTTTGCCTCATACGCCTCGGGCTTCAGCTGAGGTTGAGAACAGAGCCCGAAACCTTGGAGGGATCGATCGGCAGTCACGATGGCGTAGCGCCTGAAAATTCACTCCTCCAAATCTGTATTAGCGCTGTGTTCGCGGGTGGGGCGGGATGCTAGCGTGCTCGGCACGCGACCCCCTGCCCAAACCGTGGAAGCTTTCCCGTAGTTCCCGTACGTTCCAATCGATCAGGAGAGACTAAAAAGGAGATTTTCCGGTTCCAGCCAGGGCGCACAGGGGGTGCTTGGAGAAATCTCGGTCATAATTTTCCTCTCTGCCAATCACAACCTTGGAGTGGATGCATTATCGTATAGGCTGGCAGAAACAAACAATCAATAGGTAAACCAAACTTTTGTATTAATATTGACAACTTGACGAACGCCTCAAAGAGGTAGCTCATGGTATAACCAGATATTCGGTTCTAAGTAGACACAGCGTTGCTCATCAAGGTAATACCGCAAAGGGACGAGTCCCTTCGGAAATACAGCCTCCAAATAGAGCTTGCCCGAGTTGGCCTCTTGTTTCAAAGGAGTATCCTTGCGCCCAATCAGCTGGCTAAAATTGACACTAGTCCACTGCTGCCAATCTTGGACACTCCCCTCAACATACATACTCCGTCGAGCCACCTTGACCACCCTAGCTCCGAGCCGAACATGTTTCCTCAGCCACGGATCAAAAGGTAAGTTCGGGTCCGTGCTTTTAGCTTTCATCTTGGAAACTCCATAATCCGGGTTCGGTGTCGCTAACCATGACAAATAATCAGCCATGTCTGTTCTTGGGTAATCCGATTTTCGTGTCGGCCGAAGAGGGACCACCAGTGCATCATAACCCTGGTCCAGCGCTGTTTGCTTCATAGCCATTATCAATAGATCTGCCAGTCCTTGAGAGCGGTATTGTGGAGAAACAGTGATCGAAATAGCGGAGAGTGCATTGGGTGAGTCTGTTCTCGTCCTGGCGGGATCGGATATAGGTCTCAGTCCATTCATATCTTGGGCAATGCCTTCTCGTGCGAGCTGTTGCTCAAAGGCCCGAGATAAGATGCCATCATAACCTTCATCTGGTAGACTGTGCAGTATCTCAGGATGTCGGCGCAGCCCTCTTTTGCCCCCCGATTCTGTCCAGTTCAGGCCAGTAAAAGGGAACAGAACGTCCACAAGCAATGATGTGCTCCCCTCCGTGGGTGTCAACGTCGACAATGGCATACTGCATAGGAGCAAAAGCTTCGAATCTGTCGAGCTGACTGCAGTAATGTTGGAAGTATTTGTCTTGGTCAATGAACGTTGGCCAGGCAGCATTCAATGGGTGTGAAGGGCTTCTAAGGATTTCCCAGAGATCAGGCCTGCTTTGAGCAGTATAGAGGCGAATGTTGTCCATCTTTGCTCGACTTTGGTCCTGGAATTTGGAAACTGATCAAAGGTGAAAATGAATTTATTCTACGAATGCAAATACGCTTGGGAAATACCTGCAATATGATCTCCGCTTAGACTGATCCCGTCGAAATCACGCATTTTGCAAGTGAACTACGCGCAAAGCTACATTGTGGAGCCGCCAAAAGACAACAAGGAGAAGCGATCCACTTGGCAAAGTAATTACGTACAAGAAAAAGCATTTGGCTTTTTTTCTCCACCAAGCTGAAGATTCGAGCCCACATGTTCATCAGCCATGCCCCATAATATCCTCCCCAAAACAGGGTCAGATCTTCATCGGTGCACTGCACAGTATTACGTAGCAGACTGCCAGAATTTCCCTCGCTCTCTCCTTTAAGGTGTCTGTTTTGGTGCCATACCTCAATCTTAGAGCCATTGGCCTTTGAAGAGCTGCTAAAGATCATGCGCACTACAAGGCCCTCGAAGGAGGATGAGGGGAAGGTTGTGGGCCCTGGTTAATCCGTGGCAGGAATGGAAAAATTTCGGGGTGGATCTCACGAGCGTAAGAAATGATCTGGATGCAATGCAGGTTAATCGGTGGAAGAATAAACGCCAAGTGGATACCATAAATATGCTAGCAAGCCGCATCGACCGCCACAACAAATCCTCTTCCCTAGTCGTTCCTTTTCTTTCATTAACACGAGATGAGACAAGAAAATGGCTTTTAGTCTCGAAGGTGTCTTCTTGACATTCCATAATCGTGATGAAATTTATGTTGTTAACAGGAACTGATTCGAGAAGGTTCGTCACCCAACCCCAGATCATATCAGTCCGAGCACCCAGAATGGTATCTTGGCTCCCTCGCCAGCGAATATCTATACCTCCTTTCTCTCTAATTCCGGGAGGCGATGCCAAAGGATATTCTCACCTCAATTGCTAAATTATGCAGTACTATCGAAGATGACGCCCAGGACGCTTACCCTTGCACGGTGGTACAGGAGGCCCTGGTGGCACTGTAGTTAGAACCCCGCATATGTATATTGCAAGGTATGCGTATAATCTACAGACGGCATTAAATTTGGTCAACTCCACGCTGCGTGGGATGCCACTGTTAGAGATCATAATATTACGCTTACGAGAGTCGTGCAACTCGGCTTACAGGGTGTGGAGCAGGTGGTCTTGCAATAAGGCATTGAGTGTCAAAGAGCGATAGTCTCAGGCATATCTCGTCGAGGACTGCAAGAAGCAGATGCCAATGGGAGCGGCCCTAGCACGGGCGGGCTTTATCCAGGATTCGGATTCAATATTGTGTTGTCACGCTGCACCATGCCTTATATGACGACTGCCCAGGTGGTCATTAGCATTTACTCTCAAGCATATCGAGGCGGCGTACAGCAAAGGACTAGTCCCAGATCAGTTCTTTTTCGTTTCACTGAAAACTGTCCAAGCGCTTCTAATGTCTAATGAAGGATAGGAGAAATTCTGGCACAAGGAACTCACACGCATGAGTCCAACATCGTTCGCAGCTGTGCCAGCTGAGTCTTATATGCCAGCAGCTACGAATCCATTCATTTACGGAACGAAAATAAACCAACCAATCCATGGGCTTTGATAGTTTATCCACGACAAGCAAGATGGCCTGGGAAACCCTCATTTTGCGTCACACGGCGTCCGAAGAAATTTTCTTTGGCGTCACTGACACTGGGAGACGCGCTGCAATGCCAGGAGTTGACTTGATGAATGGACCAACAATCGCTACTTCCCCGCTCCAGATATTGGTGCAGAATGACCAACCAATTGCCGAGGCTTGGAGGCAGCTGCACCATCACCGGTGTGAGATGGTCTCACATGAGCAGCTTGATCTCAATCAGATGCAAAAGCTTTCCGCAGAAGCTGCGACTCTGTGCAAACTCCAGTCTATTATTGCCTTGCTACCGAAGAGACGTGATGATTATTAGCTGTTGACGGAAGTCACTCAGCGTCAAAATCTTGAAAATCATGTCACGTTCGGAACATACCCCATCACGCTAGTTGTCGGACCAACAGGAGACACAATCAGCGTCCAGGCTATTTAAGATCATTACATCAATCTACAGGTTCAGAGGAAATGAATACTACAACAATTCTCGCATTTTATGAAGTGGATCAGCAGTGGGAACAATAAGGCCTATATCCACAGGATCGCATGCATTTGACAGCCTGAATTACTGTCAGCGCTTCTGAAAGTGTACAAAGTTGCATCCACGATTTGATCTCAGAAATCTCACGATATCAAGCAGATGCCACAGCTATCTGTGTTTGGGATGGAGAGTTCCCCTACTCAAGACTTGACATTCTTTCGTTGATGGAATGGTTCATTAGTCCAAACACAGTCGTTCCTTTTTACTTCGGGAAATCCAGATGGACCGCTGTGGCCATACTAGATGTTGCTTTATTTATGAATCATTAGCGGTCTTATAATAATTAGCGAGAGGCATTAAATAGTAAACTAGTTAACGAATTTCCTAGCTTATGAGATATATCTAATCTAGTACCCTTGTAGCTGAAGAATTTCGTGGGATACAATATTATAATCTAAAAAAAGTTATCTTCTATGTAGTTAGCCTACTATAGCTAGGTCTTGGTAGGATCCGCGGGTTACGTTATACTTTCGGCCGAGAAAAGGTAGATAATTATAGTGGAAGTGCCGAATTCTAAAAACAATTCTCAATTGCCGCGAGACAAAACCATGCAGGTGTTTTTTTTCCACGTTAAAGTGAGACAAGAGACCCTTGTTGAAAGCGGTTCGATAAAATCCGACCAGTTGAAAACACCCCTGCGGTCCACGTGCTGCGTTAGTTTCCACTCGAAGCGTCCTGCGCCCCACGTGGCGAACCAACCTAAGCTTTAATAGATGTCAGGGTCCAGGAACCAAACTACCATTCGTTCCAATAGCCGCAAATTGGCATAAAAATTGCATTATTACCGAACGGGAGATGAATCCGAGGATCAGACAGCAAGTACATAAGGATAGGAACCTTCCATTTACCATTCAGTTTTCTTCGCTTTTTGTCGTTGCAGCGGTAGTCTATAATTTATCACCAAGATGGGCCGTTTCGCAAGCCTTACTTCTACTGCTTTAGCAGCCTTTGCTCTTTTCTCCACGACTGAGGCCGCCTGCTCGTCGAAGAAGAATGACACTTGCCCCATGCAGGTGCGTTCCGCCTATGCCGGACCTGAAGGCATGGTAGTCAGCTGGAACACTTACTCCCGGCTATCCGACCCCTTCGTCCGATATGGCAAGAGCCCACATCACATGGACAAGGTGGCTGTCTCCGATGTCTCCGTCACCTATCCCACCTCGACTACGTATAACAATCATGTGTCCATCAAGGACCTTGAGCCTAACACCGTCTACTACTATGTGCCAGTGGACGGCAAACAGAAAACCCCTTTTACATTCAAGACTAGCCGCTCGGCGGGTGACAAGTCGCCCTACTCCATTGCGGTCGTTGTCGATCTGGGTTTAATCGGGCCGGATGGCCTGACGACACATGTTGGCACCGGTGCTGCTAACCCCCTTAAGCCGGGTGACAAGAACACCATTCAGTCGTTAGAGGCTCAGGGTGACGAGACTGAGTTTTTGTGGCATCGTAAGTTTGTGTGATGACTTTTCTGTGCTCAATTTCTGACGAATATTATTTGATTATAGCTGGTGACATTGCCTACGCCGACTACTGGTTGAAGGAGGAGATTCAGGGATTCCTCCCTAACACTACCATCGAGGGTGGAGCTAAGGTCTACGAGTCGTTGTTGAACCAGTTTTACGATGAGATGACGGCGGTTACCGGTGTCAAGCCGTATATGGTCGGTCCTGGAAACCACGAAGCGAACTGTAGACACCCCCCCCTTTCTTTCTTTTTATCTTGAGAGTCTTCTTCCGCTACTGGAGTTGAACGAGTTGATTCAATGATGCTGACGCCACTCTATCTGTAGGCGATAACGGCGGCACCACTGATAAAGTCCACAATATCAAATACAACGTGTCGATTTGTCTGCCGGGACAAACTAATTTCACAGGTTTCATCAACCACTTCCGCATGCCAAGCACCCAATCTGGTGGCCTTGGAAATTTCTGGTACTCTTTCGACCACGGAATGGTGCACTACGTCCAGCTGGACACGGAGACCGACCTCGGCCATGGCTTCATTGGCCCCGACGAGCCCAACGGTGTCGAAGCCGAAGATGCCGGGCCATTCAGCACTCTGAAGGATGCCCAGACAAAGTGGCTTGCTAAGGATCTGGCCTCTGTGGATCGCAGCAAGACTCCCTGGATCATCGTCGGTATGTCACCTTCACCTTTTTCCTTGTTCGAATACACACCCTTCGGTGCCTTAAAGAAGAAGAGGAATGGAAGCTGATAATATGTTCTAGCTGGCCACCGCCCCTGGTACGCATCCATTGGAACCGACGCCTCCGATGTTTGCTTCGACTGCAAGGATGTCTTCGAGCCCATTTTCCTGGAAAACAATGTTGACCTGGTCCTGTCTGGTCACATTCACGCCTACGAGCGTAACGCCCCTACTGCCAACTTCACTGCTGACCCGAAGGAGCTTAACAACCCTTCCTCCCCTTGGTATATCATGAATGGTGCTGCAGGCCACTATGACGGTCTTGATACCCTCACCGAGCCGCGAAACAGCTACTCCCGTTTCTCGCAAGACACAGCCTATGGGTGGAGCAAGCTGACCTTCCACAACTGCACCCACCTGACGCATGAATTTGTTTCCAGTGCAAACGGCACAGTACTGGATACGGCTACGTTGTTCAAGGATCACAAATGCTAGGGTCAGGCTACGAGCTGTGGCAGCGGACATTAAGAAGGTGATGGATCTCTGCTTGATTTGCCTCGGAACGATCTGTGATGTGGTCGCCTTTACATTCTCAATTTTGCTTCTCCTGTCGTATTTATACATAGTATTCATTGGTGTCATTGTGTTTAAAGATAATACGGGCTAAGTTACCACTTCAAGGTCCATTCAAGAATGTCCAGAGGAATAGTATTATCACGATTGGCCAACTTGTTGCCTCCGTGTCGTCCAGTGAGCCAATATATACTCTTCTCAACATACTAGACCTGTATCTTTATGTAGCCTTGACTTGCGTTATCTTGGCACTGTTTACAAACCGGAAGTATCCGAGTGAGGATGAATTACACTCATTCTTGGAACAGCGCGAAACATCTTTGGAAACCCGGCTAAAAACCAGTGGCAACTCGCCCTAATTCTTGAAGCGCACAAAATAGACATAATGTTATGATATCTTACCATCTCTTCTTGAATAGATACTGAGGAAATGGTTGAGACTCTGGGTATAACGAACTAGCATGTTTATATCGACGTACGAAGGCTTTTACCGAAATATGGAGCATATGGAATTGAGGGTTATATGAGAAATGCAAATCCTGTTAGACCTAAATTATAAAGCGGTTGGATTTGATGGCGTTTCGGTTAAAATAAATGCATTTGCAAAGAAAACAGATGATATCAGCTGATCCACTTAGTTACATTATCCACTTGGACGAGAATTCCGTTGAGCTATAGGCGCTCAGCTTTGAACTTTTCGCCAGCCGTACCGTTGGTTACCACTTTCCATAATACCCATGAGATGGTAATCGAAGAGACCAAGTGCGAATTGCAGAACTTCATGATAGTATTCTTGTCGTATAGGCGTGTAGGTTGCCATGAAAAACTCAAAACTCTGAAAGTGATGACTGAGGATCTGGGCAAAAACACGCGAGGCCTCTTTTTCGCTCCACCCATTATCCCTCATACTGACTCGGACGAGATTCAAGTAAGCGGATCCATCGTCGTGTCTCTGTAGGGACTCAAGGTCTTTATGAAGCCCAATCATATCGTGAAAGAGAGCAATAAAAATAGAGATTTGGATAAGACACGGGTCCTCTGGACTGTAGAGTTCAACGTGGGCTGGCTGCAAAAATAGAAGGAACACCATAGTGGTACCAATAGTGAATCCTCTTGTTCGCAGGATATTCTGTGATGTTTCTTCTGCGCAAAACATATGACCTTCTTCGTATTGTTTATCGAAGAAAAGGCTTAGTGTGTCGACACATAACTGGACATGCCGAGTAGAAAGCAGTTTCCTTTTGAGGGGCATAAGGTCTTGGGCAAGGATGTCTTGTACATTGATAGCCTCCTGGAGCAATCCCTTGGGACAAAGACTCTCGTATTGCATCAAGTCAGCGACAGGAAGCCCATTCATGATGTTTTTCAAATTGTCAAGGTACGTTTTCTCGACATTTGCGTGCAACTGATGAATTGGAAACTTCTCGCAGACCTCATCCATCAAGAAGATCCACGTTAAATGATGGTGGAGAAGAACTCGCCGGTCGTATGATATATGAGTTTTAAGAGAACAATAGCGGGACATATCAATCCCTAAATGCGCGAGGGGCTGAGGGAAACTTTTAAAAAAGTTCCATGCTTGGAGGTCATTGGAAAGTCGATTTTCGATCTCCCGATCAAAAGATATTCCGACATCGGGTGGGAAATATATAACACAATCGTTGGGAGAAGCAATCATTGCTTGCTGAGCCTTTTCGTGGCTGCTCAAAAACCTCAGATTTAAATCGGTCTTCTCATGTTTGAAAGAGATATACTCATTGTCGACGTAATAGGGTAGATCTTGTTGAAAGGCAGAAAAAATTTGAGTTGGAGCTTTCTTCTGAGACGGGTTCTGCATGGCATACGCCGTCTTCTGGTATATTTCAACAGCCATGTCGACAAATTGAGTAGTGTGTGAGTTAATTGAGTAGTTTATGCGCAACTTCCTGACACTATATATACTAGATCTTTATATATATTGAAAAAGAACTTGTTTTTGTTCTCTTATCTAAGATTACGTACCCTATAACGAAAGACTTGCCGGACTATTTTGGAATGTTGTGTAACACATCTTCACGTCATAAAAAATAAAAGGGGCGTAGGATATGGCCCTGAACAGCCCATTAGTTTAGCACAAAAACTTAGCCTTAACTTTCAAGGTGGTCGATTATCAATCAAATCTATTCCGTGGCGATGTCCTAGATAAGACTCGTGGTATAGAGGCCTATGATTAGCCGGATATGAGGCCCGGGGGAGTAAGCCGCCCTGTGGGATCCGCCGTTCCTCGGCGTCATCCACGGGGTCCGGCCTCTTCTATACACGTATATACGAGAGAACCGATCCTGCACGAGCTCCAAATATCTGCATCTAGCTTGATAGGCCTACTCAGGGTGGATGATGCTCTTGCTCAGTGACCATGGTCGTCATCTCTCTTTCCATAAGCACCTGGGGGTCTTAGAGTACAGGATGCTGCATACGATATCAATGATAGACAGATCGGCCAGCTCTCAGTGGCCCATCAGCAAGTTGCGGTCTGAGCATTAGCTAGTTAGTGACTACTAGACTGTGCTGCTTCTGCCGCTCACCTGAATTTCAAGAACCCAGCAAGGCGGGGCCGCCCGGGTACGACCGGATTTGTAACCTTTCAAACTAGTGAGGTCGATGGTGTTATGCTGCGAGGTATTTATATAATAAGTTGTAGGAGAGTCGACTCTTTGAGTGGTTTTAGCGAGCAGCTAGATTTTAAGACGAGGAAGGGGGCAAGAGGCCAATACCGGCTTAGGGAATGTGACTGCGACGAATGCCACTTCGCCCAGCAGTATTTCAACATAAGTTCCCCGACCTGTCGCGATATAGTTCATGTGGTCAGATCAAAAAAGAGAGGCACACTCTTTCCCAGACCTATGCACCTATCTCTGTCTACTTCGTACTGCTATAGTATACCTGAAAAGCCACAAAAGTTTCATTACATTGGAAAGTACTGCTTAGTTGGGCGCCACCCACTTTCAAAGGCCCATTCCAGGAAGCTCAATAATTATTGGTATACAATGGAGGGTTACATTCCTTGAATTCAGAAAACTTTCATGGCTTTGACCTATGACTATTCACTAACCCGATACAACTAGATTGCCTAAGGTTTTCCCGAAATGGCCACCCGCGGAGCTATACGTGATGTCCAATACCATATTGGGGCTTCCCTGTCTATCCGGGAAGGTGGTTGACTGATATCCGCCATTTCAATGTGTGGATAACGAAGCCGTCGAGTTCAAACATCCTTGTGGTGACATTGTCGTGAAGTCTTGCAGCAAGTGGGAAGATATTGAAAACCCCACAATGTTTGCCAATAATGTCTGTCCGATATACTTCCGTCATAGCCTTGAGATTTCTTTCGATTTTCAATATAGAAGGTCGACTCGTGCAAAGCTGGACTTTCCTTCGATGTTTCAGCCCTTCGCTCACCAGGTTGGGATTGTACCTGTGTGGCTCGGCATTCATCAACACGAATATACTGCACAAGCAAAGAGTTATATTATCTCATTACTTTGCCTGGATATCTTTATTTGATGGAGTCACTGAGGTGCTACCAAGCTACGGCTTGTATTCAACAGCAGGAAATATCTATCTTAGGATTCTTAAAAGCATTATGGCAGATGGTCCAACTGAGAACCTATTATCATTCACAGACTGCTGCAATGATAAATTGATCCGGGCAGCCATAGACGCTCAAAACATACTCTCTGATGATATAATAAACTTTATGAAGGACAGCTTCTCCGATCGCCACGTCGAGATGTGGTTCTCTTCAGTGACTATTCCACCGGGTGGATTGTCATCTGTTCTTCAAGATGCTTATCTTTGACATTACGGAGCATACAAAAAATGTCTATGCCCGTCTGAATCCCAAAGAAAGCCACTGGGCACCAGAAAGCGAGGGCCCCATTCCATGCCCAAACACCATGATATCGTGTGTGAATGCCTGCGGCGAAGCTGAAAATAACTGGTGATACTAGATTCAATACCCCCAACATCTTGGGGAATATCGGTTTGGTGCTGCGATCGGAAAAGATCACCCAAGCGATGGTCCATCCCTGGATCCAAAAGGTTGGCCATTGGCCAACTATCAAGAGCCAGCTGATATCGCTGATAAATAGCGTAATTTGGGGGCCGTAATCACGAAAAGCAATCAGAGAAAGGAAGAAGCCAGGCATCATGATACTGAAAACCGATGCTGCACATGCCGCCAGCTGTAAATTGCAGATCATTGGGTCAATGTTGGGGATGCGTCGTAGTTGGTATGATATGACCGCTCCCCATGGTATGCAAAGGCCACCTGCAAGAATCATCAAAGACCCGGCTGCAGCTGTCCCAGTCTGATGGTTCTGATAGTGCTCGTACACTTGTTCAGCGCCCCAGGAAGGCGGGATTGGAGGAAACCCGCCTAAGGATATCATGCCCAACAGTAAGAGTAGACTGCTAAGCGCGCCACTTAACATGCAACAGTATTGCCAGTTTTGGACTGTAAATACCCCGGAGCGTACACATATGTGGTCTATGGCACGTTCGAAGCTGAACACGGCATTTCGTGGCATCTTGGAAGGATATCTTCACTATAGATGGCAGTGAGGTCGGAGATAGGTTCGCAAATCAAGTATTGTAATGTGAGACAGTGGGACTATTAACGCAAGTAGAACGCCGAGACAGCTCTTAGAAGTAGCTTGGATTGATGAATAATACTGAACAACTCATTGGACATTTTCTGCCAAGCCCCGAGGTTCCTTTATCCACTGCATGATAGAGAATGTAGTGTATATATAACCTTGGAAAGATATAAGAGGAGAGGAAGCTGGTGCCAGCATTGGGTCTAAAGCTACGCGAATTTAACGATTTTGGAGCTGCAAAACCCGTATAATCAACAAGCTGACCCACCTGGCCTTGGCTTTTGTCTTACGGTAGTCACTTAAAGCTAACCAGATGCAAGACTTCAATATGTCCTCGGTGACGAGCCACTGGCTTTTTGAAACCAAACACATACTCTTTTTGGTCTCTATCTGTGTCGGGTTCCTAGTGTTACAGGCTTTCTATCGAGGTAACCAGGCCTATGAATTTACAATGCAGAGATATAAAGCTAAGCAGTTTGATTCTCAGTCTATCTAAGCCCCTTGTCTAAATTCCCAGGGCCCCGACTCGCAGGTATTCATACCCCAGTCCTGCACCTGCTCCTTGTATTAACATTTTGCAATCAGCCTTGACTACCTGGTATATAGCTTACCACGACATTTATCACAAAGGGCAATTCTTTAAAAAGCTAGAGAAATTACATGAGAAATACGGTTTGCTTTCTATTCTTTTCCCACGTATAATGAACAAATGCTGATTTCATATCCCCCCTCTTCCAACAACAGGGCCGATTGTTCGGATTAGTCCAGAGGACTTGCACATCAATGATCCGAACTTCATCGATGTCATATTTACGGGCGTTGAACACCGGAGAAACAAAACCAAGTGGATCGGTCGCTCACTGATCTGTAAGTAATCTGATCCCGTTTCATGAAACAGTCACCGGAATACAAATCTGATCGGGGAAAGTACCCGACTCCACTGTTGCAACGATACCACATGAGCTGCACCGCAAACGAAGAGCCACTCTGAATCCATACTTCTCCCATACAAGCATTCGAAACCTTGAGAATGTCATGCAAAAAGGACTGAGACGTATGATGGGCCGCATCAAGGAGAGTGGTCAAACTCATAGCGTACTCTCTCTTAATCTCTTGTTCAAGGCAGTTACTAGTGATACTATTTCAGAGTACTGCTTTGGAGTTTCAACAAACTATCTGGACCATGACGACTTCAACGCCACATGGTTCCATGCAATTGATTCTGTGCTGGGGATGGCTTGGGTCTTAGCGTACATTCCATTTTTAGGACCCCTGATGAAAATGATGCCGCCGTCTATCATGGCCTGGATGAAACCTGGACTGAAGTCTCTGTGGGACATGCATCAGGTAGCCTATCATCCCTGATTCTGGTGGAGCATGTATTGACTTTATTCCTCCAGCAATGGGACAAGAAAATTGACGAAATCAGGGCATGTCCACCAGGCGAAAGCAAGAATGACAGTGTCTTTCATGGTATCATTCATAGTGACTTGCCAGCATCTGAGAAGACGACGAAGAGAATGCAACAAGAAGCACAGATGTTGATTATGGGCGGGCAAGACCCAATTGGTTAGTAAAAGCTAATAAGCACATGTCAACTCCCCACGATGCGGTTCATAATTGACAAATTGATAAGCCTATACCCTGAGTGCTATCACCTACCATCTACTCTCGAACCCAGACAAATTGGCAAAGCTAAGAGCTGAGCTCAAGACTGCATACCCTGACCCCGATAGCACCCCCGTCTTATCAATTGTTGAGCATCTTCCTTATCTGCAAGCAGTCGTTCTAGAAGGCCTTCGAATAAATCCAGGGGCATTGGTACGGATGACGCGTTCATCTCCAGATGAAGATCTGGTGTATCATGACAAGAGTAATAACAAAGTGTGGGAAATTCCCCGCAATACGCCTATCACAATGAGCGCCCTCCTTTTGCAAAGGCATCCGTCTGTATTTCCAGAAGCAGATAAATTTGAACCGGAACGCTGGCAAAATAACCCTGGGCTCAAACATTACATGATAGTATTTTCTCGGGGAACGCGAATGTGTCTAGGGTCAGTCTCCTACCTATTATCCCATTGTGTCTCCTACTGATTGACATTGACCGTCTCAGATTCAACCTCTCCTACGCTGAGCTCTATGTCACATTGGCCAGCCTTTTCCTTCGGTACGACTTATACGATGGGACAGGAAAGCAGCAGGTCCCCACTTTAGCTCTATATGACACAATTCGAGAGCGTGACATAGATGCTAATATGGACTTCATTGCACCTGCCGTGGCCAGAGGAAGCAAAGGCCTGCAGGTGGTAGTTAGAGGGTAGACGGAGGGTTGTTCTTCGGCAGGTGCAACTGTCAGTCTTCCTGGTCATAACAACATGCCAGCAATTCCTTTGTTACGGACCTAGTTGTTAGTAACTACACTAGGCAAGGATCTCCATAGGAAGAACCCAATCAACTTGGTCGTTCATAGGGTATGGGAAGCGGGGGTAGACGGGAGGTTTGGCAGTCATATGACCTCCCTCCCCGCTAGGAACCCGAACGCTCGCCAGTGGCAAGCGAAGATAGAATATTTAAGGACACTCATTCTTCATCTACTTAGATCCTTGTGATCAACATTATTGTTGCTTCTACTTTTGACTTTCTGATTGAATACTATTTTACCTTTTAATCTCTACATAGGCTTCTGTAGGACCTAGCGCCATTTCCCATAGCACTGCCAATGGCATTTTTCTGGAGGCAGGAGCTAAAGTTTTTTATCCCTTCTGCACTTTTGCAAAATTGATCTCCTTCTTTTCGCATTTCTGATAAACTTCCTTGACGACAGCCGCGGCCAAACGGTCGACTGTGTATCTCTTGTCGGAATAACCCATCTCCTCCAATACCTCGGATACGAGAGGGCTGTAAACGTTTTCTTGATAAACCCGTTCCAGACTTCCGTTAGGTGAGTAGATAGTCTAGTTTTAGAAATTACAAAGAAGTAATTATGCGAGAAAATGGAAGCAGTACAATATGATACGTAGTGTAATATTGGGTAGCGACAAGGAGAAGAAGAGGATCTACGAGACGTGAAGTGGCGGGATGGAAGGAAGTAGTCCCAAAAGGGACATCAATAAAAAGAATATCGCTTTGAAGATAAGTCATGGAAGAGGGCTGGATCTTGACGCGCCTATACACTCGATTAAGGTCACTCGATCGGGATCTTGCAGGCTATAGAAACTGAGCGCCGACCATAGTACTCTACTCGTGTAATAGCTTTCATGGTTGAGGTTAAGCCCATCGCAGAAACCGTCTCATCAAAATTGTTTAGCTCGATACCGTTTTCGAGGGTTATTTTTTGGACCGATTAAACCATTCCTGGATCATTTTTGGATCCTCGTATTTCGATGTGTGACTCCGCGGAGAGTTGATTCTAGCACGCCTCGCTAAAATAAAATAAATATTCATTTATTCAATGTTACATGCGTGCTCCTTGGCGAATAGAGCTAGATTCCTTCTTTTCAATAGTTTGAATTGCTAGTAGAATACGACCTTCTCGTTCTGTCGATTTTTGACGGTTTGGGGAGCGAACTGGTGGCATGATAGGCGGTGGAAGAAGAAAGGTCTAATTTAATTAACGCGTTATTGGTGGGCTGCGCAGCTCGCTTTTGGAATACGTTATTTTAATCATTGAAGAACAGGAGGTCTAATTGATAGTGCTGTCCAATAGCAGCCTCCAGATCATCAACACATCCACTAGGACTAAACTTAGAAAAAGGATTGGTTAGAAAAAGGAATGGACGTAAGGGTCTGGTCAACGGTGTACTCTGTGGTGGCGCCCGACCCAAAAAGCACGAGAAAGCCTAAAGCAAAGTGTGGGGTTACTAATGTGATATTTTTTATCTTCAGCCAAATCGGGTATTGAATTAGGTTGGTAACGTTTCACCCGCTGAAAGTTCTCCGGTGAACCCTTATTTCGCTGACAGAGCCATGGGTTTGATCCCTAGTTACCAATGGAAGTTTCGGCCGAAACAATATGGGAAAGTCGCATACGGAATGTTAGTTTACTTTCTTAGTAAAATTAAATCGGGTGCATCTCCTCGGAATATTCCTGTTTACGTCATGTATCAAAATACTTATTACGAAGCTTCGCCTAACTCGTTAAGTCACGCTTAAACTGCAATAGTGAAGTTTCATTGTAGCCCATAGACCTGAGACAATCCTCATGTTCTTTTAGATAGACCAGTCAAGTTAAAATCAAATAGTTTGACAATACCTAATTAGCATTTGTGTGATGGGCGGGAGAATCCTAGGGTGCCTAGTCTTGCCGACGAGTCCTACTTGATACTATTATTCTCCTTTTTCCGCCTAATCTAATATGCCTGAATAATTTGAATAACACTTTCACTCTACTAGGTATATTGTTGAGATAAAACTGTAAAATATTAGATAATAGAGCTACAAAGACCTTTGTTCATTCCCATAAGCTAAGATGCTAGGATACGCATCAAGAGATGGCTAAGAACTATAAGATAATGACCGAAAATCGTATTACATTATGTTTATCCCTCCGGAATCGCCATCGATTACGTGGTCCTCTTGCGTAAACTTCAACTGACTTTCGACCTTGTAAATTCACCATGGCTCGTTCATTGATTATTTATATCAAGTGATCTAGTTGATGTTGGTTATTCTCAGTATCAGCGAAGCAAATATAAGTAAACGATAATGCTGATTATGCGTACTCATAGCTCCGATTTTAAGTGCTATGATATACTATGCTGGCCTTTTAGAAGTTGAAGAAAATCACACTCATGAACCATGTATCTTGGCCTAAGTAAACTAAAGGTCCCCTGTTTATGATCGACACTTTGAAGGCGCTGAGGCATCGAATCTTCCTGTAATATTTATAGTCTTATAATAGAATCTATCAGCACACTTAGAGTTCAATGCCCATAGGAGGATTCTTGGTTCCAATAGGCACAATATAGACACCCGACCAAATGCCACTATAAACCTTGAAGCCCCTGAAATCCTGATGCCACATGTCTCACTATATAACTTTAATGACATCTTGGCTTCTTAGAGGGCCATATTGGCTTATTATAAAGAGCCTCTACGATCATTTCAGTTGTATTACTACCCAAAAAGCCCTTCTTTTCATTTTACCAAACAATCACACACTCCTTTGAAAACACGCTCTTGACAAGATGCATGCTTCTCTATCTCGATGTTTAGCCATTTGCATGGCCTTTGTTGTCTTCGTCTGTGCTGCTGCTTTGCCTTCTAAAGGCGAATTCCTCCTTATCAAGAAGGATAACAATACAACCGACGCTCTCAAGCTTTCCTCTTTGGAGGGCCTTATATCAGGTCTTAAAACTAAGACTGCACAGACTGCCGATGCTTTGAGTACGCAAAGCCTTCTCCCATTCCTCGTTGGCTCATTTCCTTCTAACATAACCATAGAGCTCATGAACGCCAATGCTTCCAATGTTGACCAGCAGGCTGACGAGGCACTTATGAGCCTATACCAGTTTATTCAAACCGCCGAAAACACCGTTGCCAACAACACTATCAGCAGTATCAGCCGTCGATCCGCTATGGATATCGTACCTGACATTGTGGCTATATGCAAAGATATCTACTCCATTGTGGATACTTCGATTGATCTCGGGGCTGGTATGTCTCAGTCATAGATTCAAATTTTCAGCCAAATTCCAAGGCAACGATAGGCTAACCATCATTCATAGGGGCCGGTTCCGTGAAAAATCTGCTCATCAGTATTATTTCATTGATAAAATCGACAACAACTACCCTGAGTGACGTTCCAATTCTCAACCTAATCTCCCCTTTTACAAACCCTCTTGGCTCCATGGCTACGACTGTACTTGGGATGGCTGGGAGCTACTTCAGGGTATAAGTGGTTGAAGGTCTAGGGAGCGAGGGAGAAGGAGGTAGGCCTCACCCATGGGCAACACCATGCGCCCCCGCTACACCTTAAACGACTCGGTATTTGGTTGTGTGGTTTTATTTTCTTGCTGGGACTAAAAGATCCCTGACTTGCTTTTCTCTTCTTTGGCGTATTCAACATACGTTCTTTATTATCTTTACTCCGTACCAGCCTCTACTATAAAGGCTTAGACATCTAACAGCAGAATTCTGTTGTATCTTGCCATTTGTTTTGAAAGAGTAAAATAGTAGTAGTAGTAGTAGAATTCATTTGCCCCATCTAGTTTTCTCCCACCTTGCTAGGAGGCCTGCTAGGTCTGCCAAACTCCCCACGAGATTGTTGCACCTGTTGCACCCGTAACTTCGTTTTCCGCCCCGCACACCTCCGCGTTTTAGCCGTATCTCCGTATCTCCCACTCCCAATTCCCACTTCCCATAACCCTCGTAACACCATGTCCTCGCTGCTCCTTCAAATTGCCCTTACTTCCGCCTCACTTCCGCCTCACTTCCACCTCCATGACACGCCATCCCCGGGTATAAAAATTTGCCCGGCCGGTCAGCCGCTTCTACGTCGCTTTCATGCCTCTCAGGGGAAGGAAGGGGAACTAGCCCTTCTTTCTACGATCCACGTTTCATCTACTAGAAAGAATAAAATAGTGATCAAAAAGTATGTAATATAGTTAGATATATCATTCTCTGCAATTTAGTGTCATTTATTTTATCTTATATATATTGTGACTAAAAGTCGGTGTAAAAAGAACATTCCACGAAGATGATATACACAATTTGGATGAGACGGGCTTAGCGATGGGCTTGACCGCAACCGCGAGAGCTATAACGGGAGCAAATATTGGCGGTTGATGCTGCCTATTTTATAGCCTGTAAATTTTGAGTAGACCGCGATCGAGTCTATAAGCGTGTGTGGATTTGGTTTCTTAAATGGTGATCTTTAAGGGTGAAAGCTTGATGAAAACCTAGGCTGATATACTTTGGACGACGGGCAGCTCAGAACTAGTAAAAATGGATAGGCCTCTGGCGAAACTTTGCTTTGCTGGTTTTAGTAAGTCTTTATTCCCTTGACTTAAGGATGAAGCGGAAATATTGACTTCTTATTCTCTATAGGTATAATTGACTAAAGTAAGTGTTACTAACTAGGTCTTCTACTATACCTAAATCAACACTATTAAAAAGCCCCTATTATAATGATGCTAGAATACGATTTACTTTTTGGATAAGATAATATTAGGAGCTATAAGAGTTTGTGGTTCTGGTAAAATCAAAGTTCTCAAAATTGAATATATTTCATGTGTTAGTATTCCACAACGTCTTCGTCAAAATCTAAAGCGAAATCTCTTTATCACAAGCATCAATACACCTGTGAGAATAAGAAAAGCGGAGCACATTAAGAGACTTTTTCTCAAGTTATCGGCAATAAAGTTCAGTATTTGCCCATCCCATCCATGCCAGGATCTTCCTGCTGCGTGACGGATCGTTGACCCTAAGTATTCGGTCTTTAACAAGCCCATGTCATTTGCAAGAGCACCGTACATCCAGGCGTATTCCTTAAATGTTGCTGTAATCATCAATGGTCCGGTAGACCAGAATACTTGCAGGTAAGGCAGGAAGATGTATCGGGACGCTGCGCCACCACGTCGCTTCGCTTCATATAACGCCCATTCTAGAAAATGAGACCCACGTTCAGCCATAAAAAAATGATTGCTTAGCCCATGATTGTCAGCCGTAGAAGCAAAAATAGCTTGTAGGCCAAGACTTTGGATACATCGTATCTGAGGGGCTGAGATTGGGTACACATCCAAGTCTGCGTATATGCCACCTTCTGCATAAACAACAAGTAGTCGCGCGAGGTCAGCACGCTGTATATCCTGGGGATACGTTTCGTATGTGGTCAAAATCCAAGGATATTTGTCTTTGACGAGCTGCAGAATACTACTGTCTGTCCATAGCTTGACTGTGTAGTTGAGGGGCTCAAACGCTTTCTTCCACAAGTCGAAAGATGCTTCTAGTCGCACAGAATATGCGTCGACTTCGCTTGTCTTCCATAGTTGATGGATGATGCTTGGTATGTTTGCGTTGGAAGGGTTGTGAGGGTTGAGGGGCCTGGGAGAGCTGCCGCATTCAGTAATTACATTTGACGACCTGATCAGTTCGCCAAAGAAGACTGAGTCGTTCGTCAACCCGAATTGATAATGAAAGAACCTCCAGATCATGAAAATGAATGCGGCGACTAGAGAGAATCGCCAAAACACCCTCGCCTTGAAGTTTGTCTTCATTTCTTGTGCAGTAAGGTAGCTTGCAATAACAAGTGAAAGCGTGAAAACGTCAAAGACTCTTCACGAGGAACAAAAAAGACATCATCTCTCAGGGCATCATAAGTACACTATGATCTAGGCATCCGGGTAACATAGAGATGTGACATCCGGGGAGCAGGGCTTGGGTTCAGGCAAAGACAGCTGAAGCTTCAATCAGCTCAGTTTCGGCCATTACATGGTGCGCTAGTCGTCGGATCCGAAAATAGTGGGTATGCCATTCCCCCACGCGACGTCTACCCCACATTTAAAGGCTGAAACGGAAACAAGATGGTGTGATAGCTAGGAATAATCTCGTCTATATACAGCTTGCAGCGACCCTCATTTAGAGCGATTCACCCTCCCAAGTCTCCATGTAGCTTCAATAGCTGTTTCGGACAGACAATATCTATGGCCTTGGAGCGTAAGGGCAAATACTTAGGGGGCCAAAGGTGACAAGAAGCGTAATAAGGCTCAGTCCAAAGCCACAGTTGTGTATAGACACTGAAAGAATCATAGTTCATATTGAGAATACAAGTCACGGGATATAAACGCTAGTTTTTACCAAACGATAAAGCTACCGATGGCATTCAAGAATCCAGAATTGATTGCATGGTAGAATATGATCGACCAATAGCGAATTAGGCTCTAATATATTAGCAAATTCTGGAAATAGAGTTCGAGGTTATTTTGGTTCTTTTACCCAAGAGGAAGGAAGACAAAACTCAAAGTGCCCTTCGATACATAAAATAGAGTTCATGGGTCTCATGTTTCGGGGTCTCTGAACATTTTGGTTTTCAGGGTCCTTGGGTCCTCCCTAGCCGGACTGAGAATAAACCCACATTTCGATGTATCATTATTACAACTTGCATAGGTCAAGTGGGCCGTTGGGGGGGGCGGAGCTGATATTATGCCGTGGACCCTACAGCAGTGGTAAAGTCGTAACTAGCATCGCCACAGCGGCTTTCCATATAAACCATTTTACATAGACACAAAGGTCGAGGGACGGAATCAAACCTTCAGTAGATCTTGTTCAAGACAGCGACCATAATCACGAAGATGCCCATGTCAAAAAGAACGACAAGGATGTTTTTTTGCTCAAAAGCGACATGGAGTTGAACGAACAAAAGGATTGGAACAAGCAGTATCAAGACATCAGCTATAGTAGAGAAACATCCATAAACAACTTCATAATGTTGATATGACGAAGTTTGATCCATATCATCATCAGCATTGAGTACAAATATACAGCCATAATGCAAGGTCCTTGCTACTTACAATATGGAGCAGCAACCGCCCAGCATTTTAATATCGGCCGACAAAGGAATAAAGGTGGAGTCTCAGTGGCACCAAACACAAGGGCCACATAGACGGCGATGTATGTCAGCTATTTTCACTCGTGTTCTTACTGGTAAAGAATTTAGCAACAGCCCAAGCATATCTCAGGTGTATATATACCTACGTGATAGGAGAATACACTATCAATATACACCTGTGACTTCGAGCTCCAAACAAAAAGCACAAAGGCATGTTCTTAGACAAAAGCCCATTTACTACCCCCGTTCTCGCTCATTGTGTCGATTTACTTCAGGGTCATCAAATTGAACGCTCCACCTGAGGCGACTCTGTTTAGGGCGACGCAGAGGATGGTATAGTAGATCAGAGCATCCAACATCAAGTAGTCATCAGACACAAAATTCCGAATACCCAGTGGGTTGATACCGGGTGTACTATACGTTGCAATCACAAGTGATAGCTCGGCGAATACTTCGGGCATATCAAAGGGTCCTAACTCTCGGGGGGTTGAGGAATATGATGCGGACTGCATAGAAAGCCCATGTCTCGCGCGCAAAAGCTCGTGGCAAAAAAATCATCTAGAGTAGATGTGACTGATTTCTAGTGTAGGAAACAGATAGCTGGTCAGTCAAAATAAGTGAGGTCAAGCGCTCTATAAGCCAAACTATCACTCCAAACGAGATCACCCGAGACCTAATTTAAGACACCGGTAATACGTCAATCTACCAGACCATTCATGTTTTTCAAGGGGCTATGCAGCCTAGTGAGTCAATGGTTGGTGGGTATGTCTATGGTAATTGAAGGCTTACAGTTCGTTTCAAGTCATCTGGCAGGCAAAGTCTATTAACAAGCACCCACCAGACCCTCTGATAGGCAGCAAAATAGCAGAAGATAGAAGGGGATGACTTACTCAAGAATAGTAACTCAGGCTTCGGTCAAGTAGCCTTCAAAATAGAATTTTTCGTGATTTACTCCGCTGCTTCGCAGACAGAGGAGAAAATATAGCGCTTAGAGCTACTTTCTCCATAAGATAGAGTTTATAGTTCCCACATCGGAGTCGCCGAAGGTCTGGTCCCTAAGAGCGTTAGGCAGCCCTTGAATAGTAAGATTATTGATCATACCATAATTGTATCCACCACTTTTTACAACTTACGTACATTGACTCTTATTTAGGAGCTAGAATTTTAAAGTTGCCCCTAGTGCACTCTACACGTAGCCGATAGCAAGGACACCGAGTAAAGACCAAAATCGTGGTGGCTAAGGCTTCTCGTTTATCTGCCTATATTAAATGATCATAATGACTAGGCTACCGTAGCTACCTTGCATACTTGATGATATCAATTCATTGGTTGATATTAGAGCGTATAAACAAGAAGTGACATGCGAATCCTCACTATTGATTTGTTGTATGTTCTATCCACAAACACCCGACCCAACAAATAATCACTCTGCTTCGCCGACGTCTCAATCGACGTCTACAAGATCCCGGACAATCTGTAATTTCAGCTCGACGAGAAGTGAAGTGAAGTCTCACCATTAAACAGACAGCCAGCCGCCAGCATCAACTCCGTATGTCACGTCCTTGGACGACCAAGGTATTCACCTCGTAGCCCTGGTTACTCGACGCAGGAAACCTTTATTTGGAAGCCTCTTCATAAGCTTTTCGGGAAAACTATCATTACAGGGATTTTCCATGGCGCATATCCTGAATTACAGGGCTCAACAATGATCTGATCCACTAATGGCTTAGCAGAACAAGTGAGCAGCTGCTTCTGATGCCAGAGGTACATATGGCTCATTCAATCAATATATCAGCCGATTACTACCTAGCCCATCGTACCTGCTTCACTATCTAGTGGCACTTAGAAACCGAGTTAGATATCGGGCGGACGTGTCCTATGATGTCTAGAAGGGTATACCAACGAGGCGTAGGGCCATGCATTAGGAAGATTTTTCCGCCAAACAACGATTCGCTAGCTCATGCTAACTAAGGATAATTCAGTCCCGGGTCTTGGTAGACTTGGACAAAGATACTGATGTGTTATTAGACTTAGATGACCGAATGCGAGGCGGCAAACAGGTAGTTCTACGATTGGATAAAATGAAAGAGGTTCCAAAGTCGAGATGCATTTATGACTAGCCGATTCTTGGTGGGGATAGACGGTCCTTTCACCCGGCTTTTTACTCGCCCAACTCTTAGCATCATTGTGTAAGAACTAATTTACACTAGCGGCAGCATTGACTCTAGATTAAGGGGATGTACAAAGACCGTCATCAAGCTAATTAAATCTGTCATCATCTGGATCTTTCCAGAAAAGCTCCAGATCGTCTGGATCCGACCCTTTCTTCACAGTCTTGCCATTTGGAATACAAGGATCAACGCCTTCCAAAATATTCAGTCCCGGCAGTTTGACATCTTTTTCTTGCGTCAGTTGCTCGATTTGGGCATAAACATCTAGATCAGATTCGTGATCCAGATAGGGATATTCCATAGGCTGTCCACGGCCGTAAATCCGGAGAGACTCAAGAGTAGACGGGATATGATCAATAAGTTTGAAAGAAACCGAGTCGAGCTGCGTCTCGCCATCTCCTGTATCTCGAGCTAAATAGCATAGCGTATGAGCCCCAATACTGAGGTTGTTGAGCTTCGGAAAATCTTTCAAGGAGATGCGCGTGGGTGCGATTTCTGGAGCGGCTAGCTCCTGTAGCTCGTCTGCCCATTGCTCTTCATACTCCGCTCGGTCCTCTTCACTCATTCCATCCCCAAGACAAGGTTGATATTCCTTATCGTACAAGTCTTGTCGAGGTATCTGGCTCTCCATGTCCAGATTTAAGTCTTCTAGAATCTCGCGATGTATCCAAAGAGCCTTGAGTATCGGAGTCACGTCTAAGATAGCGATGCCACCACTATCAGGCTCTGAACGACCACCGATAGTGATAGCGAAACTTTGCCTGTCTTGGCGGACTCGATGATGCAGCAAAGATCTCAAATTTCCAGTCGCGAATGTGTAAAGCTGATCTTGCTGTAGTTGGCGGAACGGGGCGAAGGGGGTATTCCCGCTTCATTGCTCCACGTCACTAGCTTGAAAGCGACCGATTTAATAGCTGGGAGCTTGCGGATCATATTGAGCCGATCATAATATTGGTCTCCAACATACTCATTATATTCATTAAGCGTATCGTCTGGGTGGAAGCTAAAATCTCGTATATTTTGGCAGTACGGCACCGGCTCTGCAGACGCAGACGCCTGACAAAGAATTTTATTTAAAAGATTCACGCTTTCATAATCTCCGGTGGATGGGGATCGAATGCATTCCAGTAATGGATGCATTGACATATATACAAGGTTCGGGGAGACTGCAACTAAGAGCGTAATAACAAATTTTATTTCCCTTCAAGAATAGGGTAGAACGCAACCTTAGGTATTTTGCATGAAACTGCTATATATGCCACCTCTGCGTCTGTCTACCTCCCATCAACTCCACAGACAACTCGGGAACCCTAGCGCTTGAGAAACAAGCCAGATATGACTCTGCGTTTTCGACTTCAGAACAGCCTAGCTCTTTCGGTTGTAGATATCATTATATTTCTCCAAAGCTTGCTGGACAAGCGAGTCAGCTTCAAGCCCTTCAAATCGTGCAGGATCCAGCGCGTTCAGAAGAGCCTTGTCTTCAGAGGTTGTTGAATGCATAGCATCACGAAGAATCTCCCTTGACAACAGCTTAGCCGTACCAGCTGCAGTCGTGACCCAAATCGCAGCGGCCAACCAAAGATTAGCAACATCGGGTACCCGACCAGCAAATGGTAGGTTGTCAGGTGTCACGGCAAAGATACCATTGAATGGCTTCTCCGGTACCCAGGTTTCCTCTAAGTCTGCACTGTGCCCCTGGACTTGGAACTCAGTCCCATTCTTCAAGCACGAAGAAGCTTCCGAAAGCACATGGTCGAAACTAGAGGGCCAGGCTCCGATTGCGCTGTTTTTCGGGTCGAGCTGCAGTGGAGGATGATCGTAACTGCCTAGACCGTCCCGATTGCCGTGGTCTCTTGCGTAGACATGATGATCTAGCCAACGAACGAACGGGTATGGGGCTCCAGCCCGTGGAGACCGAGGCAGAGTAAAGGTGTAGGGGTGTGCGACTGGTACAATGGGAATCGGAAGTTGTGTTATAGGGGCATTTCTGCCGGCGGAAATCAATGAAGACGTCCAAACGCCCGTGGCGAAAATAACGGTACAGCCTTCCGAATTGATATCCCCATCCTCAGTCCGAATGGCTGCTATCTTCGCAATTTGTTCGTCATCGCTCTTTGTTTCGAAGCCTGTAACGGCGACTTCCAAGAATTCCACCCCTCTAATCCTAGCCTGATCGAAATAGTAGGATGTAATCACTTTTGCGTTTGCAGTTCCATCTGATGCAAAATGCAAAGCGCTCTTCACCGAAGTGGCATCAATAAAGTCTGGGGCAAGAGAAGCAGCCACGTCTGGTGTGATTAGCTCCGCAGGTAAGCCAGCAGCTCGTGCTGTTTCCTGTCGGCGACGCAATGTCTCCAGGCCTGAAGGAGTTGATGAAATTTCTAAGCCGCCGACAGAGTCGAAACCGCCGGGAATGGAGAGGTAATCCAAGACAGTATCCTTAGCGAGTTGAGTCAAGACAGGTGACTCATTGAGCTGACCAACAAATCCTGGAGCATGGCCGGTAGAACCCAATTCACTCTTCAAGCTTCTGTCAATCAAAACAATATGATGTCCACTTTTCGCCTCGGAAAGATGGAAAGCGAGTGCCGCGCCGACAATACCTCCCCCAACGATAATGATCCGCTGAGGGGAGGGATTGGCATTCAGATATGCAATGTCTAGCGTTGACAGCATTGCGAAAGTGGTACTAAACGAGACTGAGTGAAGAGAAAGATGTGGCCTCATAAGTTTCGTACGGCAGCACTCTTTAGCTCTCTAGCCCGAAATCGGCACATCGGAATATCCGCCTCCAGCCGATTGTGTGCGCTTACTGTTTCTGATAAAGTTGACTCATTGAGGCCGCAACTGCCCTCGATGGCGGCCTTGGCAGTGGGGCCCGCGAGACAAGCTCAAGGAAGCTGACTTCGCTACAGACTGTAGTCAAGGATGTCTGTTCCCTGCAATTAACCCAGTGAATCAGTGCCAGCCCTTTGAAGAGGCTGAACGGACCGCTTATACTTTACCATCGCCAACCTTGGAATGTTGAATAACTACAAGGTCCAAAATTTGCCAAGGCGGATATTAGCAGGGAAGGGCGTATAGAGTGGAGACTGGAAAGACATGGAGCTGTGATAGAGGCCGTCTTGTCCTAAATATAACTTTGAAAGGACATATTCTCACACACGTCTTGCGTGACATGATTGCCTGATTAAAGACTTGAAATATTTTATAAACTCACAAAAATTACTATCACGTTCTACTGGATATAACACCAGTTGGCACTGGACACACCCCGGAGATTTTGATGCGCCATGCGCTTGAGCACTGATTCATTAGTTTTCCCGATTCCGAATTTTCACCGACGAAACATTACGCTACTATCAAGCCATGTTGCTATGTTGCTATGTCAAATTGCCCATCGTCACTCCCTGCTGCGTCCGGGAATACCTCGGGGAAATCCGGCCCCCCGCGATCGCGGAGTAGATCTTCTCCAGCGGCGGAATGCGCTTCTCCTAGGTTCCTCCGAGCCTCATTCCAATAGTATGATTCCTGGGGATGTATCGGGGAAATATAGAAGGGATATAAGATAGTCTTTTTTAGAGAGATATCAGCCGATATACATTCTTTCGAGTTCCGTTTGTACAATTTTCATTGTAGCTTGATCGAAATGGCTTCTCATCAAGTGGAAAAGACCTGGTGGAAAGAGGCCATCGTCTACCAAATTTACCCAGCCAGCTTCTCAGACAGCAACGGCGATGGTCTCGGTGATGTCCGCGGAATTATCAACAAGGTGCCCTACATCAAGTCTCTGGGCGTAAACACAATCTGGCTCTCACCCATCTACGCCTCACCCCAGAAAGACATGGGATACGATGTATCCGACTACCGCTCTATCCACGCCCCGTACGGAACAGTCGAAGACGTACAAGAACTCATCGATCTACTCCACGCAAACGACATACGGCTCCTGATGGACCTGGTCGTGAACCACACAAGTGACGAACACGCCTGGTTCAAAGAATCCCGCAGCTCAAAGACCAACCCAAAGCGCGACTGGTATATCTGGCGGGACCCAAAATACGACGCACGGGGTCAACGAAAAGAGCCCAATAACTGGGCTTCTATCTTCGGTGGACCAGCCTGGCAATTCGACGAGCATACAGGACAATACTACCTCGCCCTCTTCCTGCCCAGCCAACCAGACCTAAATTGGGAAAGTGAAGACATGCGAAGAGCAGCACACGACGATATGCGCTTCTGGCTTGATCGAGGCGTGGACGGGTTCCGCATCGACAGCATGAACTTAATGTCCAAACACCCTGATCTACCTGATGGGAAGATCATCAACGAAGAGCCTTACCAAAGTGGCGCAGAGTTTTTTGCTTCAGGTCCAAGGATGCACGATTACATCCGTGAGATGAGGACGAAAGTATTCGACAAGTACGATATCATGACAGTCGGCGAGCTGGGATTCACTAAAGACGAAAACTCTGTCCGTGAATACGTTGCCAAAGACCGACATGAACTCAACATGCTGTTTACGGGCGATATAGTGGATATGGATTTCGGTGTTGAAGCAAAATACGGACGAAACGATTTCCATCCGAGAAAGATTCGGCATCTGACAAATCTGTGGCACAATGCTATGCCTAAATTCGATGGCTGGAATACTGTTTATCTTGATAACCATGATAGCGGTCGTTCGATTACTCGATATGCGTCTGATGCTCCTGAGTACCGGGCTTCTTCGGCTAAGATGCTCGCGACGTATTTAACTACGTTGAGTGGAACGCCATTTATGCTTGCGGGTCAGGAGATTGCGATGGCTAATCTCGGGAAGGAGTATGGAGCTGAAGCGTATATTGATGTTGAGGGGAAGAATTATTACAACAAGGTTTTGAAGGCGAGGGGAGGTGATGTTGGTCAGATGGGGGATGTGCTTAGGGAGCTGCAGCTCAAAGCGCGTGATCATGGACGACTTCCTATGCAGTGGGATCGTTCGGCGAATGCGGGTTTCACAACTGCGTCTGAGCCGTGGATGATTGTTAATAAGGATTATACGGAGTGGAATGTTGAGAGTCAACTTGATGATCCCGGGAGTGTGATGGGGTACTGGAAGGAAATGATTGCGTTGAGGAAGAAAATGGCGGATATGTTTGTCTATGGATCTTATGTTGCTCTTTCGGAGGAAGACACTGGGGAGATGGTCCTTGGATATGAGCGAGTTTCTCAGACTGGCCAGAAGGCTGTTGTGCTTCTCAACTTTTCTGATGCGGAGCAAAAAGTGTCAAAGCAATTTGAGCATCTTGCGCTTTTGGTTTCGAACCAGGGCGATTCGTGTGCTAAAGATGGGGAAGTTGTGCTTCAACCCTTTGGTGCCGTGGTTTTGTATAGTGCATAGATGCTTCGTCCTTCACCTATAGTAACAAATCTGATAATGCACGTTCCCTGTGCTTGGCACACCCCTCATTCCCAGAGCCCAGGTCTATAGTCAATATTGGTCTTTGATGATTGCGCACGCCCAATTTGTTGGCTTCAGACAAGAATGCAATCGATTTCAACGAGGAAATTGGTCCCGGAGCTTTTGATGACTCTGTCCTACTTGTGGTCGACTCGAACTAGCCACTCATTCTTTATTCACTTGCAAAGGCATCATTAAATTTACTAATTCTGGCTTTAGTAACTTTGGCTTGATGCTCTTCGAAGGACTATATCAGCATCAGCGGCCTTTTCAATTGCAGTAGCTTTTATCTGGTAGCTACCTAGGGCCGCTCTATTTCTATAATACTTGATGAATCTTGATATCTTCACGTGACAACAAGTAAGGTTGTGTAGTGTAATGGCTATCACTCCAGATTCTGATTCTGGCGATCCCGGTTCGATCCCGGGCACGACCTTTTTTCCCCGCGAAGAACTAAGCCCTCTGGCTCACTGCTTTTGCTAGATTTGCTCTTTAAGCCAGCACTTTTTTGCTTTTACAAAAAGCCTAGCCCAGCATGTCTATATGCCCGGGGTCTCCAGGCACTTAGGCGAAGGTTAACTACGACAACAAGTTGACCCGCTCATTCATATACGCTTCCACGGGCATTGCATTCAGAATGTTGAGGGGAAGTATAGGCACTTGAAGTCTGTTGAGGGCGACTACTTGGACGGATGAGATAGATGGGGATCAAGAGTACTTGCATGGAGAAAAAATGGGTAGTATGTACAAATAGGATATGTAAAGCCATGCGAAATTGGTTGAAAGGACCTTGAGAGAAACGCTTCAATATCAGGAGGATCTTGATCGCAGTCAAGAACACAAGACCTCTCCCCTAGGCATGTGCCATCTATGCCAAGTCTTCAGACTGGTAAGATATTTTGTTAATGCAAGGCATAAAGCCTACTCGCTGAAGAATCCACCAACTGGAAGCAATAGACTGGCTTCCATTTCTATACAAATCGCAAAGGGGTAGGGGGAGAGCGTGTTGAGTAGCGGTAGGAAAGGCACACTTTTTATGTGCACGGGGCTTTGAGGATGAGTTGTGGGAGTTGAATGCCTTTCTAATATTTTGACAGGTCTTCGTCATCAAATCATGCTAGACGCATCGGTCTCCTTTTCCATGGCTAGCTTCATTTCACCCTCATGTTGGAAATTGTGAATAACCATCCGGAGATACTCATAGGTGAGCATAGTCGTCATGGCAGCCGGAACGGCCCGGAAAAGGTTGACGCCAATCCCGGAGTAGAACGCACGCCATCCTTCTTCCTTCAAAATAGTCTGGCACGTGCGGATCATTCCGGAATAACGGGGACTGAGAGGCATTCCATCCGAGGAAGATGCTCGGGGTCGGCCACGATCATGGGGGTGTTTCAGGCCACCGCGGAAGGCGACTTCTTCATGTGATGGAGCTGGAATGTTGCGCTGCTGAGTTTGCAGTCGAGTTCTTAGAACCTCGTGAGGGTAGGTGATGGTGCTTGCACAGACTTTGCTGAGGAACGTAGCGAGGGAGATACCCACCCAGTGGGAGCTCCCTGTATCTGGGTGCTCTCCAATGCCATATCCGGTGAAGCCCATTTTCAGATACTCGTAAAGGGGGGAACTGGATGGCCACGTGGGTGAGGCCAAGAAGGGCGGGTGTCAAGCCAGAATAGAATGAGCGAATGCCCTCAACCTGGTACATCTTGCGAGCGGCATCCCATGTGCCTGAGTACTGCCACGGGGCTCGTGCCCCTTCGTGGTTCTGCTTAAGGCTCTGCGACATGAGCCTCGTCTTGATGACCCAGATGGGATTCGTCACAATTGTTGAACAGGCACCAGCGGTGACCGAAGCATATCCGCGGGATAACCACCAACTATCTAAAACGGGGGGGTTAGAAAACAATGCATCCAAAATAGGCCAAGAAACAAGACCAACCTGTTTGTTCATAGAAGTATTCGCGAGATCGGTCATAAACAGCCAGGTAGACCGCCCATGTCGGAAGATATCCCATGAGCATCGGGCCAAGTCCCTGATAAAGACCACGAATACCATCTTCTCGAATAATCACCTTTCCGGTGCCAAACATGCCTCTGTACAGTGTTTTCGTTTGCATAGCTGACCCGCTCCGTCGGGCAAAGCCACCCTGGGCCTGCAACTTGGTCTTGATAACATCGAGGGGGCAGGTCACAATTCCTGAGGCCACACCTGCAGCGCCGCCACAAAAGGGAGCGACCCAGAAATTTGGGATACGGGTGGACAAAATCTCCAAGCGCTTGATGAGCTCGGAGTTTGACGATGTACCGGAGACAGGCACGTGGGAAGCGGGCGAGGCAGCACTATCTCCCGAGGAGCTGTGCGACTGTTCGGAGGAATTGTTGGCAGCTCCGGAGCTGCTTCTGTCATCGGGGCGCATCGTAGAAGGTTGACAGGCGCTCACACTTGTCTATCCGTCTTGATCACCGAGGGATCCCGGACTCGAGCATATCGGTGCTCGATCCGGAACCCAAAATTCCGTCTGAACTCGTTAGAAAAGGGAGGTAAAGGAATCGATCAGAGTGTTGAAAGATGATGTGATTAAAAATGGGGAGGGTTCGACCGAGGAAAGTTTTCTGGAGCCGATGGTTACCGAGCGGTTCTGAATGCGATACCCTATGATGTCGGATTTCGGAGCACGGACTCGACCGGGGCGGGGTTATAATTTCTCCTTTGGCAAGCAAGTTGCCAGAGAAATCGAGCGTTTAAAAACACCGACACCTTGTCCAAGCTGACCGAAAGGTGAGAAAAGTGAAAGAGTGAGGGTGAGAGAGATAGGGTTCGAGATTATGACATGGGGAATTGAGTGGTGCGAGGTGGAGTCACTGATTGGCATTCCTCTCCGCGGGTAGCCTCAGGCACACGTGCATCTAGGTCACATGAATCCATGTCACATGATGGATGTCGATGCCTCAGGTGTTAATGACTTCCATTTACAGACTAGCGCCTCCAGCTTCCGTTTTGCACAACCTCCATCGGGTCATCTCGTGTTCAACCGGACCGCCCTTTCCAACCTTCCCTCATTCCCCAGAGCCTCTGAATACCCGGTATTCACGATGTCTGCCCCTTCGATCACCAACTACATCGTCAAGCGCCCATGGCTCAAGCGCTGGATGACCCCTCTGGCCAATTGGTACACTGATGCCGCCGGCTACAGGAAGCTCGGACTGAAGTAATTATCGCCCCCTCTACGCCAATACCTTTCTACCTCGAGCGATTGGACGACCGGGATATCCGCATCATACACAGTCCTACGGATGGCTGCAGCCCGCCGATGACAGTATCAATTGCGTCCTGTCGCAATCGCTACGTCCCGGTCATCCGGAGATCGCTCGCGGAGACTTTTCGTCCACCACGGTTGCTAACCCGTCCCCTAGGTTCGATGATCTCATCCCCGAGGAGAGCGAGGTTGTCCAGAAGGCCATCAAGCGTTTGCCTTCCAAGGAGGCCTACGACCGTGTCTTCCGCATTCGCCGCGCATTCCAGGTTCGTTCCAGACCCCCTTCCCCAGCATTCGACTATCAAAACGCTAATGAGATCGCAATCGCAGTGCTCCATTTCCCACACTCTCCTTCCCCCAACGAGCAGATCAAGCCCCACGAGGTAGGTTCTCCCTGTCCGAATTTCACGGTCCCCGCAATCCGACCCCATATTGGCCAATCCCGTTGCAAGGATTTGTCACATATGGTTCAAGACCCTGAACACCCATCGAACCCCCTCAACCAAGTAAATACTGATCACCTGGACTATTTAGGACGTTGAGTACCTCAGCCCCATCATCCGCGAGATCGAGAAGGAGAACAAGGAGCGTGATGACCTCGACAACCTCGTCGTCCGCAAGTAAATGCACCCCAGCCATCACTTGTGCCTGTCCTGCGACTCTATGACGAAAAACCGGTGAAATTATAGTACTATGGGGTTGTTTTCGTTTGATAGACCTTCAATTTTTGCGATGGATACGGACCAGCCGTAGATGGTGGTTCCTGGATAATCCTATGTGTGTACTGATATTGTACAAATCGATCTTCTTTGTTCTGCCTTAATACTCAGAATCCGCTGCAATCTCTATCATGCGCTGATGCGCTTTTCCAGTAGCGGGATGACTTTATGCCCAGTCAGTGTCTGCGCTCTTGCATCTATCCACAGGTTGTGCGCCTAGTGTGTCAACCTTAGACATGGTTCGAGCAATGTCCTGAATTCAACCTAGGATTCATTGTCCGGGAAGAAAAGAAGTGATAATTATTCGCAGGCATTTCATCCTACTGTCACAGTCCAATTCCCAGATCAGGCATTCAAGCCACTTCCGATGAAGTTCCAGAGTTCAAGGATATCACGCCACTCGGCAGACTCGTATTACGGTCCGTTCCTTCGAACGCTCATGGAATTTGAAGTCAGATTGGGGCCAAAATCCTCCATGCATGGAACAAGACCTTGTTATGACCTTGGCACAGCCTAGTGTGGTATAGCCCCCATCCTCCAATGCTTACTGGATCATCCATGTATGTACCCCTTTCGGAAGGAATAAAGGATCCACTAGATGTATAGCATGGGATTCAATAGGGCAATGCTGACTGTTTATTGACTAAGATGCTATATTCAATACACCGTCAACCTAAAGAGGTATCTGTTTCATGCTAAAGATATACTCGGTGGCCAAATGTATTGACGATTGCCGCATCCAACAGTAGAATTTACGTTTACGGATGAGATACTGGAGACGCTGAAGCTGACATCATGATGGATGTGAGGTTCTACAGTCTATCGATGCGATTCTGCGAGGTTAAATAGCGAGAGCATTCCCCAGTAATTCGAATATCATCACAAGCAACTCAATCAATCCAATCCACTATCCAATCCACTCAACCAACAACCGATCTACCGATCAACCAACTTTATCAAAATGCAGTTCATCACCGTCTTCATTGCTACCCTGGCCGCCGTTGCCTCTGCCTCTCCCTCTGCCCGGACTGCTGAGAAGCGCTCCTGCGTTGCCAGTACGTTTCTACCACACTTCGAGACTGTTACGCATTCGCTAACATGTGATTTAATCTAGACTACGAAGTTGCCTGCACCTCCGGCGGTGACCCCTGCTGCGATGGCTGGCAGTGCGTTGGTGCCACTGAGTGGAACGCCGGTGTCTGCATCCCCAACTACTAAGGGTGCTAAAGAAGGATTTGAAATTTGTGCGGGCATAAATAGAAATCCATGATATTTCCTTCTGTCTTCATCATTATTCACTTTATGCTTTATATCCAGTAAACATATGTTTTATGTTCAAAACATTGTAAAAGTGTCCCAGTATATAGTCCGTAACCGACGACCTCATTCACCCGGTCAGAACAGCGACATCAACATTCTCTATCCGCCACATATACCACATGAAAAGGCTTCTATAAGGCGAAAACTTTGCAGCCAACTCTAGCATATCCTTCTCCGACATATACTTAAACTTACCACCACCCTTGGCTTTCAACTTACTTACATCTCGCCCGATAAACGCCGCGCAACCTCGTCTGCATGATGTCAGTATACATTCTAAACGCTTAATCCCAGAAAACTTACTGCACACCCAAATCCCCAGTCGAGAAGACATCAGTACGCTTCAGCGCAAAAGTCGCAAACATCTCCACAGACCACTTCCCCAACCCACGCACAGCAATCAACATCTCAACAAGCTCCTCATCACTAGCCTTAGCTAGTTTCTGGGCACTCAGCTCTCCGTTCGCGAACTTCTCTGCCAATCCTTGTATATACTCCGCCTTGCGTTGGGATAGTCCCGCGGTCCGCAGCGTGGGTATATCGCACTTCGCGACTTCTTCCGGTAAGGGAAATCGGGAGCGCGATCCATCCTCGCTAGGTTCGATTTGGAACAGTGCCAAAAATTTATTGCGAATGGATTTCGCTGCGGCACCGGAGACTTGTTGTCCGATTATACTGCTCGTCAGGCTGTTGAAGGGGTCGATTTTCTCAGCGAGACCTTCTGGCGAGAAGAGAGGGCATGGATGTTGCTCGATAACGGGTTTTAGGCGAGGGTCTGTGGCGATTAGATGCGCTACTGCTTGGTCGAGTAGTGTGCCTGTGGTAGCTGCTGGACGGGGAAGTCCTGTCTTTGAGGGCGAGGCATCTTCTGCGTGAGGTGGGTAGGCGGCTACTGAGGAGCCATGGGGTGTAAGAAGAGTTGCGTTTGTTCGGTGAGGGTCGACAGGACGGTCGAGAGGGGGTGGTGTGTGAAGTCTGTTATTTGCGGCGGTATTAGTAGCTAGGTTTTGTGTCGAGCTGTCGAGTGCTGGTGGTTCCGGGGACCAATATGAGCTTCCTGAATTTGTGGGCGTTTTGGCGGTTGCTTTTGGAGCTGCTTTCTTGGTTGGAGAGGTCTTGCGGGGCTTTGTGACTGCGTTGTTCTGCACCCTTGTCATTTTGGGTGCGGAGCTTTGCGCTGGCGCTTTGATTGTTGGGATGGAGCCCAATCGGGCGGATCGCCTGAGTGACATGCTTGGTCTTGCAGTCTATGTACTATTTGAGGTGAGATTGTATGTTTCTCCGTAGAGAAGGGTGGAATGAGGAAGAGGAGGACGTCGAGGACCCCGTCCCCGGATTCCAGGCTCCCGGCTGACGCATGCCAAGAAAAAGAGCCCCATTGCAGCCTAGAGCCCCTTCACGCATAATTTTGAAGATAGAAATACTGAATCAGGTCAAATAATGGATTGTTAAACTTGCTCTTGAGTAAACTACCCTGAAATATCGAGTTTCAATCAGCTGTGGATGTTGTAAATAGTATACTGCAACCATGAAACTCATTACTGTAATGGATTTTGCCGCTAATATATTTCAAATTCAGTCGCAAACACGATCTCGCAGGTATCAGTCATCACCCCTCTTCTTCAACTCCTGCAAAGGGCGTGATACATCGCCCAAAAGATTGACAAGTGCACGAAAATCTGGATTCCGTTCGCCGGTGATGCTCTCGAATCTTGAAAGCGCGGACTCAGTACTCTTCTTCAAATGTTCGATCATCTCCCATGTTTCTTGAAGTGCACCAGTACGTCGATACAAATCCAGAATCTGTTTCTTAACATTGACAGCCAGCGACCCTTCACTCGCTTGTCGGAAAATCCCCATAATGATGTTCTCCGCCGTTGGATCACGAAGACAGCAAACAGTAAGTGGATAAGATAGCTTTCCCTCATCCAGATCTTCACAGAATCCCTTCTGCAATGTATACTGTTCATCCTGCAGATTCTGGTAGTCATCTCGTACCTGATACCATCGACCCAGGGATACGCTAAGCTGAATCAGCTCTTCAATCGGCCAGCTTGCAGCCGTTGAAAAAAAGTCCATCATCCGGATAATCATTTCAAACATGGCTCCAGTTTTTCCATCGACCATTGCCATATACCCCTTTGTGGAAGGACATTTTCCCTTCACCTTCCAGTCGATATCCCAGCTCTGACCAATTGCGAGCTTCTTCAGTCCCTCCAGGAATATCTTCATTAATTGCTGATCTGGGGCCGAGTAAACGACAAGTCGGGATGCGGCTCTGGCTACCATATAGGTGGCACTGTTGATGCATTGAGCTGAGCCGAATATTTGATGTGTTGTGGCAAACCCTCTTCGTAGGTCGGATGCATCCTGGATATCATCGAGTATCAGGGTTGAGTTGTGGAGGTCGTTAATAGCGCCTTTGATGGTATCTAACTCGTGGCCGGGAAGTTTAAACCATACATTCAAGGCGTCGATGACCTTTGAGCGCATATTTTTGGACGGGAGGGACTCGATGTAGTGCACTGGACCCATCAACGCAGAATTGTCAAGGATCGTACTCGTGGTAGCTGTGCCGCTGAAATGCTGTGAGCTGGTATCTTCAGACTTATCCTGAGTCGTGCTTGTTGTGGTTCCTTTCCCATTCGGTGGAATATGAACCTTGTATCTTTCGGAAGCAGCGTACCAAACATGATGACCACCAAGAAGAAGTTCAAGCATGGCAAGGTATTTGCGCACATGAGCTGAGACAGTTTGGGGGCCCTGTAAAAATTGGCTCGATAGGAGCTGATATCTAGCCTCGTCATCCAGGATTGCGATCTTCAACTTTTCTCTGGCTTCCTGCTCGGATCTGCCCTCTTTTTCCATTATAACTTTGATCATGTTGTCTACTCTGCCACGTTTATTCTTTTTGACCTCCCAGCTAAAGTAGTCGTTCGTGTTGGCGATAATATTCTCGGCAACTTCCAAGATGTGCTTTATCCCTTTCTTCTCAGCTCCTGATAACAAAACCCCAAGAGAGAATTCAAGAACGCCGAGAATGACTCTGTATTTGGATTAGAAGATGTATCTTCTTTTGACATCATTACGCCCAACACATACCTTGTTCCCTTGTTCACAATCTGCTGAGAAATACACTCTTCAAAATCGGGTGTTTGATCCTTGTTCGCTTCGTGATTAATCGGGTGAGTCCAGCTATCCAAGATCCTCTTTACCAGAACTTTCCACTCAGCTCCGTATTTGGCAGTAAACCCAGCGGCCATTTTCACTGCCGCCCGCTGCTCCTTTGAGTCGCGTCGTAACTTGTGAGTATGGTGTCCCTGAGCGGTACGCAGAATCAAAACCAGTATGCGCTGAAGCTCCTCTGCTTGTTGTACTTCACCATGATCAACCATGTCTTTCTTCAAGGTTAGCCTCTTTCATGCTGTACAGCAATAAAATTACGCAAAACACACACCATCATATATGGTACCTAGTTCCAGTACCATAGTGACTGTATCCAACCTCTCGGGTAGACATTCGGGAAATAAGACGCTGGTTGCGTAGCCGATACGTGAGTTTAACTTGCAGGGAAGGCCTGGCTTCCATTGGCCCATTGCCGATGTGATTTCGAAATTAGTCAGTTTCGCTGATTCGACTGTCTGCGCATTCAACTTGTGGACTCGACTAGGGAACGTGGTGAAAACATCGCATTCTTGGAGCTGAACATCGTCTAGGGGCTCGGAGTGAAAGTAAACCTCTGCGTCAGATTTGGTTGATAGAACTGAAGAACTCTGTTTGCGAGTCAAGGCTTTGCGAAGTTTACTTTTCACTTGCATAGTGACTCAATAAGTGCTGATGGACACTCAGGTTGTGAATCTCAATTGGAATATTGATGTAGAATTGAATTCGTTTCCGGAGGGCTTCCTCTGAAGATATTTTATCATTTTCATGAAGGTTTCTATTTGCTTTTCCGTCGCTGCTCTGTCCATAATTCTCTCATATTTGGCCTCAGAGCTCGCCGCTCCCCTTTCAAGTCGATAGCCTCGACTTGGGAGTTTTTCTGGATAAAGGTTACACAACAACAATGAAATATACTATGTTCAGTTGCACGACAGTAGAAACTCAAGATCGTATTGAAGTATAATAAGGCGCAGGCTAGTAAGAATTAGCTAAGTGTATCACATGTACAGAGTACTCGATCATGTGGTTACACTAAGTCCTCACTAGTTGCTCCTTAAAAAAGAAAAGCCTAGTTCCGATGACTCGGCCTTATATCCCATAATAGAAAAAAGAAAAGGAGTTTCTTCACAAATATTGCTTGTTGCTTTTAATGGGGTAAAAATACACGAAAAGGGGTAAAAGGAGCTGAAGTGGGTTCATTCAGGCGTCTGAAAGCGCATGGGAAATTACCTATTGAACTAAAATTACCAAGCTAAAGGAAAGAAGAGATAAAGGGGTGGTAGCTCTCCTATAATAAATGGTCCACTATTCGACCATGTTCATGCTTTGCTGATCAGTCCAGTCTATCACCACGTTGTACCACATTGAAGGCCCTTGCAGGTCGCTTTATCACTCTATAGGAGGCTTTGTCAGCGAACGGCAAAGTGCTTTTCGATATCAGATCGGTTATCTAAGAAAAAGCATCATGAAGAAAATTTTGATGATGCTTTTTTTCTTTGAAGGTTGAATGGCTGCCAACATCGACATAGAAAGCTTTGTTAAGGGACACTCTGGTCGTTCGATCACAGCCTGGTGTCTAGCTCGAGTTTGGCGATGCTTTCATAATTGGGAGAACGCAGTCTTTCATATATCCATGGATCTAACCAAATCATCAGGTTCCTTAGGTCACCAGAAAGTTCAGGACTGTATCACACCCGAAAGCCAGCCCTTCCTCAATCATGAGGGTTTCAGTGAGTGTCATCTATTTTCCCTTTGGTCTAATGAACTTTGATACTTGAAGATGCTATTACGGCATACACCGACAACCTTCTTCTATATCCATTTCAAAGTCGGCGCCTAAGTGGGACATGGTAGTAGTCCGCACTCCAATCAAACCACCCATTTCAAGCGACCGTTCTCACCCGAGCCAAGTATAATGAATTCAAATCCCACCTCTTGGACAAATAGAGCCCGCGCCATAATTGGCTGGAGCAGGTATTTTTGAATCCATGGACAGCAGTACCCAAATTGTATGCAGGTAAGTCATGCAATTGGGTCGAATCTACTCCGCTCCGCATATGACCCAAGGATCCATTTCTAGGAACGCACGAGATTCATTCAGATCCACGGATTCTTACATAAATAGCCCTATTGAGAACAATTGGCTGGAATCTTCTCGAGTCGAACCTAAACTACAAAGAGTCCGGTGTTTAGACTAGGGTGGCTGGAGAGCCAGTAAATGTAAATGCCGAGCCCCAATTAGCGGGCTTGCGTCACCGTTCCGAATGCCGAATCAATCTGGAACTTGAAATCACCGTACTTTGCGCACATCACAACGGAACACCCGAGAAAAAAACCGAGCTGGAAGTGGGGTAAATAAAAGTCAAAATCTACTAAAGATTTGATCCGCCAGAGGCAATTGAGAGAAGCAATTGAGAATCTGGCTAGGTAGGTCCTCGATGTCGACCAAAGTTCGAAACAGAATAGTAATCCCGGTTCGGTGCGACCGAGGCCATAATAATAAGTACGGGGCAGTACTATAAAGATAGAAGGGTTCGTGTACAAGAAAAAAAAGAATCGGATCACCTGCCCCGTTACGGAGTCACTAAACCAAACCCGGCTTAAAGACGACTCCATTCTTAATTTGCCCAACCCCAGAAGAACATGCTCAATTCTTGAGTACTCATGGGCCGAGGAATGCCCCAGCCTCCCCCTTGACAATGCTGGGGCTTGGCTGCGTGTACTAGCCGGTGCCACGCATTCCACGAACAGAAAAAGAATACACTGACAGAGAGAAATCTTGGTAATGGAATGTGAACAGAATCCGATCGCTACGATAGCCGACACAGCTTTGACAACGACGCGAGCTACGAGTAGTCTAGTCCATAGGGCCGCGCGGTATCCATAATTTGTGGCGTTCGCGGGTTTTTTTAAGAACTTTTGCCCCCGGACTGATTAGGATGCTCAGCGAGCTTGGACCAAGGTAAACAAGTAAACAAGGAAGTTAGTTAACCCGCTAGCAGAGCAGGACAACGCGGCCAGGGTTAATTATAAGTGAAAATTTCTTCGATATCAGTCCAAGTTTGGACAAGCGATGCTTGAAAGTGGAGTTGGCTAATGGTTGTCAAGTGGAGCGATTATCTCTTTTCCAGCAGGGAATTGGGTCCGTTCTGCGATCTGAAACAAACGTTACATGTACTTACCGGCTTCCGTTACCGCTGCATGACCGTAATTTTGAAAGGCCCGATGTTACCATCTCCCATTTTGGGTTTCAACCACTCTATCCATTGGGTCATGACAGGTGTTTATTTTTAATTTATAATTTACTTGGCGGGGTCTTTAAGGATGCTTCTATATGATCCCTTTGTATCAGATGGACTGAAGAATCCTTCAATTGGCAACGGTCGCAGAAAGATGGATCCCGAGTCCATGAAGCTCTAGACGGGCGATCGTCGCTGTGGCCAGCAACAGAAGCTCCGTGCGGATCTGGACTCAGTCAATGGCCAGAACCGATGCTTCATCTCGGCATTGTCAACGTAGAGTATGTACGACCAGGTTCATACTATACATACACAGCCAGATACTGACCAGGAACAGTGTCAATTTGATCAAGGTCCATTTTTTAAGGTCCTGTTCGAAGAAAAATATTAATCGCCTCCTGTTAGGTACCGGCGATCCTAATATACAATTCACAATACAGCTCCAGCACAGGCAGGGGATGTTTTGTTGCTCAGGGGATTAACATCGGCTGGCTATTTTCTCCGCGATCATTAAAACGTGATCACGGTCTATTATTTTTCCCCAAACAACGGATATGCCTCAGATAAAATATGATATAACGGAAAGCAGCCAAAAATGGTGTTGATCCAGGGTGAATCATTCCAGCGTGCCAATCAGAGGCCTTACATACCAAGCCCCGTCGACGATAACGGGGGTGCGTGGCGGGTCTGTCAAGGCTTGTATCCTGCAAATTTAGATCAACCATCCACGCGCAAGATTAATCTCATATAATTGAGCGATAGGCCGGATAAGGCGAGAAAGCGACCGAAATTATTATATATCGTAAGGAGTAGAGTCAGGAACGAATCACTTTTGCCACCAGGGCTTGGATCAAATTGGATGCAAATCTTCTAATGTAGATCAGGGGGCCTGTAAGCTAAAGTAGTTGGATGACGACAGCTTTATGATTTAGATATGGATGGGGCCATTTCACTAGACCTTTTTAAGAGATCAGGGTGGATTTATAGTAAATTAGACTGTATTTAAACCAGCAGGTACTAATGGGAACTTCTAAACACCACCACGTTCCTGAACAAATAGATAGAGACAACTACATTTACATTGTGCTCGTGGTATTAGCCTATCACCAGTGAATGATTTTTAGTTTTCATGCCTATATGCACGCTGTACGGATGATTGCTTTTGGATTTCTCTGGCTATCTTGCTTTCGTAATGAGTGGTAATATTGGTTGTACAGCTTTGATGTACTATGCAGAAGTGGCAATCTCCTGCACTAAAGCACGTCCTTTTGTACGAATCATCAATAGCTCCCAAGGCACCAACATAGCAGTCAACATACCTATCGGGTATACCCACCAACCGATCACCTTCGAACCAAGGATTATCTTGATCAATTCATAATGCTCCCAGTCAAAATTTGCATCTCATTGTTTGCAGAGCCATGGATAACTCAAATACACGTGTGGGAAAATAATGAGTCTCATGGATCCACAAGATGGAGAAAGGGGGCCATTGACGAATCGGTGATTGGTGAGGTGGTACGGAAACAGCACTAAAACAGCGGGTCATCGAAAAAGCAGGATTGTGCGCCGGATGCGGTATTGTGTTGTACTATACCTTGATGTAGGGGGTATTGTATTTATACTCGGTATCCGTACATAACAAATCTCCACTTCCAACTTGCGCCTCCTTTCTATTTCCCCCAAACTTCTTATTCTTCTTTCTCCCCCCAACCCGTCCACTCGTTCTTTCCCTTGTTAACTCCCAATCGCCTCTCCTTCGTTCCGAGGCCTTTTCTTTCACTCGTTCTCCTGTTTTATTAATTTCTTGCATCCTCTCTGGTATGTTTACATCTCTCTGCTTTTACCCCTGAGGTTGCGAGTGAAACTCCATCACTAACACGGTCGCGTTTGTAGAGTACATCGCCATGTCTTTCGCCAAGTACATCGTCCCTGCGCTCGCTGTCGCCCAGGGTGCTATCGCTGCCTGTAAGTGATTTCCCCTGGAGAAGTGCATTGCGACGTTCATACTGATAAATCATGATAGCCTGCGGTGACACCACCATCTCCAGCCAGTCTGATGCCGACACCCTCGCCGCCGACTGCACCACCGTCAAGGGTGATGTGACCATCTCCTCCTCCTACTCCCAGGGCCTTGACCTCGGTAGCATTGAGAAGATCACCGGTACCCTGTCTTGCTCCGACGCTCCCAACATCACCAGCATCACTGCTGGTTCCCTCGCCTCCATCGGCGGCAACTTCACCCTGGATGGCCTCACCACCCTCAGCTCCCTGAGCATGGCTGAGTTGACCACCATTGGCAGCATTGCTTGGCAGGCACTCCCCGCCTTGTACTCTCTGGACTTCACCACCGGTGTCACCACCGTCGGCGATCTCAACATCTTGAACACTGCCTTGACCACCCTGGACGGTATCTCCCTGGACACCGTCGGACAGTTCCAGATTGAGGACAACACTGGCTTGAAGACTTGCAACATCAGCTCTCTCAAGAACGCCACTGGCCTGATCAGCTTCGCCGGTAACCTCGACACCCTCGAGGTTGACCTTTCCAGCCTTGAGGGCGGTACCTCCATGACTTTCCGTAACATCAGCAGCATCAACATTCCCTCTCTGGAGACTTTGAGCGGTCAGCTTGGATTCTGGGGCACTGACTTCGCCACTTTCTCTGCCCCCAAGCTCACCTCCTCCGGTGACCTTGTCTTCACTGACAACTCCAAGCTGAACAACATCAGCGCTCCCGTCCTGAAGACCGTCGACGGTGGTTTCACCGTTACCCGCAACGACGAGCTCCAAGTTATTGACTTGCCCGATCTCGAGACCGTTGCTGGTGCCATTGACTTCACCGGAAACTTCTACGAGTAAGTTTGATCAGACAACGACTACTAAAAATACAATGTGCTAATCCATGACTTTACAGGGTTGAGTTCGGTTCCCTTGAGCGTGTTGCCGGTGCTTTCTACCTCGAGTCCTCCAACGGTACCTTCAGCTGCACCAAGCTCAAGGCTGCCCTCAAGACCACCGACATTGTCAAGGGTAACTGGAAGTGCGATGCCACTGGCTACAACACCACCACCTCCAGCGATTCTGGCAGCTCTACCAGCTCCAGCTCCAGCTCTTCCAGCACCAGCTCCGGCGCTGCCATTGCCAACTCTGTTGCCGCCCCCGTCGCCGGTGCCGCTGCTCTGTTCTACGCTCTCGCTCAGCTCATCTAAGCGCAGCACTATGGAATGATGGAGATATCTTTTTTTGGAGAGATTGTAGATGCAGAAGTTACAAGCAACGGTTTCGTTTTCGCCTTACATTGTTTTTCTCATGATAATAATTCCGTCTTGATGAGGAAAATTCGCAATTTGGATTCTGTCCTCGCATGACACCACCTCGCGCCGTTCACTGGAATGGAGTTTACCCTTTTATTACCCTTGCGCTGTTTGATTGTCTCAATATGTCTTATACTAGATCGCAGTCCGTCTAATGTATTCGGTTGCTTTCTGTAACCTTTCGTTAAACTGCCCAGGTGATTGTAGACATGCCACCCTTAAAAGTCTGTAGTATAATCTTGAGGCCATGCATTTTCACCCTTAAGCCACTGAACAATTCGTCACCCTGGATTTTTGACTCATGTGTATCCCTTTCATACCCGCCCTTGTGTTTCCAGGGCCTACTAGAACCGTGATGAACTATGTCCCTGCAGGTCAGTTCGCATTCCAACTGTTGAGTCACCGGTTCGGTTTAATACCAGATATATCTGTAAACACTGTACAACAATCATTACTAAAGCTATTTCTACATGTCGCCTGGGCAGATTAGGAATGATAGCGATGAATGTGTTACAAATTTCAAGTGAGGTTCTGAGGTCATCTATTGTTCTGCGTGGCCGTGTCTACCGATATATATATTTTTGTCTGAGGTCCGCAACTACCAAAATTCGAGTTCCTTAATCAAGTACTTTAGGTCTCTCTGCGTTAAACACTACACCCACTGTTAATTTAAATATACATAGTCCAAAGATCCTTGTTTTCAAATTGAAACCTTGGAATTACTTTCTCAGCTCAATCGCCCACCTCAGACGTTCCTACATGTCCTTACAACGGGCGCCGGAGAGTATCATGACATAATGATCCAAACACAATCCACAACACCCGTGGTCTGCACCGGGCAGGACCGAATACCAGGAAATGCACTCACCGATGCCAGATTAGATTTTTCTCAGGTACAAGACCTGCTTTCGAGAGATCCAATATGACCTGCCACCTGGGCACCAAGTCCAAAGTACCTACATCTACGAAACATATAATTTTTTAAGCGAACCTGGACACGACATCATCGTAAATGTGCAGTACACATGCAGATGCAATGCGCCTTCAAATGTCGTTTCACAATAGAAAAAGTCCCGAAATACATTTAATCAAAAAGTAAACTCACATCTGCACTAGAACCTTGGATACCTTGCCATCGCAACTCCGATTTTGAATCCCGACAACGATGATCACCAAACTGAGATTATTTTCTACCTCGGCATATGTAGACAAAAGTCCAATGGATCAGATTAGAAGCGATACACTACACCATCAACGCACACCGCATTATCGGGAAAACCAGCGTCAAAGAACTTGGAAGTATGCCCGATGCTAGTACTAGCTACATGAAGTCGAACCTAGCACAGAACCAAGTGGTCCACAGCAACTAGATACAAAACATACAAGCGGGCCCCAGTAAAACTTTGATAGATTATCCGACCATAAAATCGTACGATTGCGATCGTGGATCTACGAACCTTGGATGTATGTAGAGTCGAGAGGGGGAAAGTAAGAAGCAGATAGACCGAACCAGTCGTGTCATGACATCAAGACTTAAAAAGCGAGTATATAAATCTCCGCGGACCGAGCCAGAACCCCTCACGACATCTCGTTCCCGTCCATGTGCGTTTGTGTCAGTCATGCAGTGTGGAGTGGATGTGTCGAATCCACAGCGGGACTGGACGCCGTTCGGGGATCCGATTCGAGGCTCAGATTTGGTCTCGAGGTGGGCTTGCTGACGGATAGCGGTTGAAAATCGAGAGGCTGTCAGAATCAATTTGGGAATCACTAGTATTCCGTACTAGCGAATGAATGGGGCTCAAGCTAGATGAGTTTGGTGGTGGCTCGCGGAAGATTTCTTTTCTTTTTTCTAAAAACTCCGAGAATGTGGCTGGGGCTGTCGTACTAGATTAATTTTAATTCGACTTGTTTCTAACATTAATAAATAGGATTGATTGATCGTGTGCTAAGCGTGGGCTTGTAGTGTTAGTGTCGGTGGCTGGGAGAACCAAGGAGAAACGCTAAGACATTTGTACCGAACTGAAAATTCAGTTCATGCAAAGAACCTAGGTGTTCATCATTGTAAAGACCTTATCTTGCATGCAAAGAAGCAGGAACGGACAAAATCAAGGAACTGGTTCTATTCTGTTGGACGTGTGGAGCGGGATCCATATAGGCGTGGTGCATTGATCGCGATTCCATTCCCCGCCTCTTTCTCGCTCTCGCAAGCATCCTGTAGCCCACCTACGTGGCATTAGACCGTGGCTGCACGACTAAAAGGTTTTCTGTCGGTGGTCGTATTTGGTAATGAGTGACAGGTCGAGGCTGGGAATTATCCGTTCTCTTGTGGTGGATCTGTCCACATGGTTGAGTTTCCTCGGAACCACTTCGCTGAATAGTATTTTCTAGCTTGATCCATGATCCATACTTGTGTCTCGAGCGATCGATTGTTCTTGCGATTGACCTTCCCGAGATGATCATGATCGACTCCAGCCACTGCGACGGGTCTCTTGGCCCGCGGGGACCATAATAGACTTTAGCTTTGACGGCTTTGACCCAAGTCCCCGATAGAACGGAGCAATGCTGATGGGGGAGATCAACTCCACTTCCCAGGCGCTCTGCTATTTAGTCTTGATGATCTGAAGAAAGCGAATCGGGGTTTGCTTCGGTGCCAAGGTGAACAGATCGCGGGATTTGAGATCTAGATGGGCGATATGGTAAGTGGGTATGAGAATGAGCAAAACTTCGCGAGCGATGGGTCAAATGAGGGGACGAAAAGTCTTTCTCGCAGTAGCTCGTAACCTGGCCCACAGACAGATCCACGACCAGGTTCATCCAAGTACGAGGGGAGCCACCACATGTAGAAACAAAAGGACAAGTATGAGCTGGCCTTCTCGTGGAGAGGGAGATGTGCGTGATAAAAGCCAAAGCTGGATAAAATATCCGATAATTGGTAATAGGCGACAAGGGATACACTCTCCTCCGGCTAGATCACATATTGTATTAGGACTATTGCATATAGGAACAAGGGTACCTGAATAATCCAACGCACTCGACTCCACGGGAAGTACTTCCGCCTTGCATTGGAGGCAATTTGATAACCAGGAAATGGGGATTCTTGAGTCCCTGAGCGTACATCGATCGCGGATGCAGACCAGGAACCCAAAGTTTGCCTACTGTAGGTCTACTGTAGGAACAAGTTCGATCGAGGGAGAACTCCACGGGCTAGGGGATGCATCTCGGGGAAGAGCGAAATGCGATACATGTCAGATGCGGCAAATTTGAGTTTCGAGACAAGAATAGGGACCAGGCGCTAGCTGTACATATGGTACCTGTCGTCCTTGCAGCTCCCCGGCTACACCACAGGTACAGGTGGCCATTCGGGGAATATCCACGAAAAAAAAGATTTTCGGATCTTCCGGACGGCCTGTGTTACAGCATGTTCTGTTTCTTTTTTCGGACGCAATGCATTGTACTTTGTTGTCCTTTAGATTTGATGATCCGCAATCGATGACGTTCCAAATCATGATCCTTACCCTTGCTGCATTCGGGGCAATTGATATTATGTACGAGATGCAAATTATTTAGGGATCATCATTTCATTGAGAGTGGCTTATTAAGATTTTCGTTCTCATCACATTGAAAGTGTAATAACTTTAGCAGAGGTAATTGGGTTTTCTGAGCGAAGCTTTCATCCCTTTGTAGACCCATGCGTCTTATCAAACTAGCACGAGTAAACCATACGTGGTTGCCACTGGACTGGGAGGCGTGGCATCCCCCCTTCAGCCGGGCGAATGGAAACCGCATGCACGGTTGCATATGAGTTTGTGGTGGAGGCAAAGTGCAAATCCCGAAAAAAACCAAAGCACAAGGACAGGCAGATCGATCTTCGACTGAAGAAACCGATCGTACGTTGACCACGTAATGATCGTTCACCTATAGCGTGGTTGATGAGGGGAAAGTCGCAAAGTGGGCTCTAGTACAGTAGCTTGCTGTAGTGAAAGTATCTACAGTGGCGGGTTATGTTAAAAAGGAATTAATCTTGCAGCTGTGAGATGCATGAACCGGTACTTTTGCACCCGCTGAGTCGATCTAGCCCCATGTGGGGTGGAGATCGAAAGACCAGCAGCCCAGAACGAGATCTCAAGTGGACAACAAAGTGGTTCTTTCATGCAACTCCAGGAACACAATGGATTTCACCTGCCGGTAGAATGCTCCATGTCATCGACAGTTGAAACCTGACATGTCGCGGGCGGGTCTCGGATGTGTCAACTAACAGCCACTATTGGAAATAACTTGGCGTGAGGAGGGCAGCTAAGCCAATTGATTGGTCTACCGGACTCAGAAAGAGTGTGGAGGTGGAAACCTTGTACAGGGTTAATCCTTGTAAAGGAGCCGCAGCGGATGAACCCGTCGCTGTGTAATAATAGCAAACGGTTAGGAGAAACCGACAACTCCAGGAGTCGTACGATCATGATGCCAAGTTCACAAATCCTTTCGTCAGAGATCAGAAACGAGATTCTTCAGATCAGAAACCAGGCATCAAGCTCTGATCTCTGATCTCAGAAGATTGAACTCAAATCTTGAATCAACCAACTGATAGGCTTGTCAGATTATCGGAAGCAGATACCGGGGGCAAGCCACCTGCAAGTCACTGAAAAAGGTAAGAAGGGAGAGGCAAAGTTCCGAAGATCCTTGGAATAATTGGGTCCGGGGAGGTTCCGGGGGCCAGAGTTCGATCTCGAATGGTTCGTGCCTGGAAGTCATTCCATTTCAGTGAACTTGCAGCCGCAGCTGCGTGCCAACTGCACACTTGTGCTAGGCGCAGGCGCGGGACCCAGTTCCAAGGTCCGTCTGCAGGTATTGAAAATTGGCTTAATATGGGCCGTGTTCAAAGGTTGGAAACGGGATGGGAAAGGGGGAATAAGAGGAAACGAATTTGAATAGCAACGAGCCATCTATACTAATATTATATGAATGATTATCCTCCCGTGACCAGATTTAAAATGACGATTGCCCATGTTCTTCTTCAAGTTTTCCATTTCATTCCAGGGACCGAAATTGGGAAGAACGTGGGGTCTTTAGTGTCTCAAATGGAGCCTGGACCCAAAGCGGGAGAAATATGACAGCTCTGATCTACTAAAGCCCCCGAGACCCACATCCACGGTTTAGCGAACTTAACAGCACGGGAGAGACGTATGAGAGCCATTCACTTCTATTGATACTAGGGATCACCCGTGGGGCAAATTTCAGTCAAGGAACGTGCAACTGTTAGGGCTTGACCCCATCGAGGCTATTACTTTGCGCTCTGACTCGCCTAGAGACTAACGACGCCAACGTCTGTGTGTTGACTTTTCAATTCCAAATCAAACAACGACCTCTGATTCGATGACTGACAGTAAACGTATCCTGGTCTCTGGGACTTGGGCTGTCCCAACTCGGTGGTTTTCCTCGAGCGATCTTTCGTTTTTGGCCTGTTCCCACTTCCCCTGGGATCGTGATTCGCCTGCCCTAGCAATTTATTCCTAATTACGGGGATAATTGTCATTGTCTGCAACGCTCTAGACAATGACACCATCTGATCTGTAGATCCAAATGCCTTTGTAATTCCTAGTCCCTGATCATTGATGTACGTATTTCATTTGAAGATTATAGACTATCGTCTATAGAACCATGGTTTTAATTAATTGCCCCTTAGTCTAATTACGAGCCTCCTCGCATGTCACACCATGGAACGTCCATGGTCCTTGCTTGATTCTATTTCCCTAGGGTGGCTCTAATTAGTGGTTCGAAGGGGATCTGGGAGATGAGTTTGCCCCTTGATCTCCCACGGGTAGGTTCTCCTGAATATCGACGCAATCGATCGAAGATTAAAAGGTAAAATTGGGATAACATCTTACAATGGGCGTTTCATGATGCATCCAAATCTAGGCGGGGGTTCGTAAAGGAAAAATTGATCTGGAATATGCAAGTAAAAAAAGGATGTGGAGACACCGTTCGGGGAATGATTTCCAGATTTTCCGCCATTTCTTGTTGGTCAGATGCATTCTGTGGATCTTCGTATATCTGTTCATCCAGTGTTTACTCTTTCCTACGCAAGCGGTTTTTGGAATCCCATCCACATGGACTCCGGAGAGTTTTTTTGTTGTTTCCAACCGTTCCCAGGCTAACCACGCACGGAGAACGCTTAGATAATGTCATTAATTGGCGACTATTGATGTAAGGGCCAACGCCGCACTGCCCCTAAAGCCTTCCCCGTGTCGATCTCGATACCACCAGGCCGGTGACAAATCAAGGGCCATGGATCATCGTAGTGAACCTTCCTCTCGGGGCGGGATCGCGACCTTGTGATTCGTTCATCACCCAAATTGGGACTGCGATGTTCGTCCGTGCAGGATGTGACAGATACTCGACATCTCACCCTTCCCCTCTATAATTCTGTGACGCTTCTTCCGAAGCGGGTCTTCTTGACGGTCCAGAGCCCACCCGGGATGCGAACCTCGCTTCCCCGTGGGTCTACAGCCGACGCCATGCACTCTGCACAGTATCTGTCTGTATGACATCCCGGGTTCCGCGCTTGGGGTCTCTCGATGATCGGCCCTGATCGTTCATCGTTCCCCCTCTCTGGGTCCGAATGAGTACGAAATCCCGCGTCTCAGGGTTTATCGATGTGAGATACAATTGAGGCAAAAGTACTTGCCCCCTCGTCATTGTCGACATATAAACCATGCACCCAGCCCCGTATCCCTGATTGAATTGTCTCACTCATTGTCTTCGCCTCGTGTGGATCTCGATCCTTTCGCTTCATTGTCTTTGCCACTTTGTTTATCTCCACGTTTACTGTGCACATACCATTGCTATTGTGCTTTGCCGCCACCTGCTCCCCTTCGACCCTGTGAATATCTCGTGTTTTGGAAAACGATAGTGCCTAGTTTATACATCCTTGCGGCTTTACTCGACTACTTCGACCTTCGCTTCTGCACATATCACTTGTATCCACGCTTATCAACGACTCACCATGAAGTATGAAGAAATGGGTTCTATGACTGACGACATTCAGCGACGCTGCTCGCTTCCGTGAGTACTAATGGGCTCTATGAATCTATATCTCATTCTAATTGGGATATCAGCTCTCTCAAATCAACCACTTCTATGAGTGGCTCTGACCTGGGCGAGGACCGCCGCCTTCCTCCCCTCCCTCGTGTGGACCCATTGCCCCGCGGGCCATTCCACTTGAACCCATTCCACAACAAGGAGAACTTCCCTCCCACTACCCCGGGCCCACAAGACTCGTTCCAGTTCAAGTCGCCCTGGTCAGGCAGTGAGCACATCGCTGCTCCTCCCTCGCCAGCCAACTCTGCCGAAAGCTCCTGGCAAGAGTCGTTCGCCTCCCAGAAGGCCACCTCAACCGAGTGGCCCAATGATCTCTCTCAGACTGAGATCATGGCTCTTATTGCCCCTAAGAACATCAACCGCAAGCAGCCTCTCCAGCAGCTCTGCGGCCGTAAGCGCAAGGGTAGCACTGCCTCCCCCGACCCCGATGACCAGCGGGAGAAGCACCGCATCGCCGAGGGCAACCGCCGAAAGAACCTTAGCCAGCTTCACCGCGAGCTTGACAGCCGCATCCATGACTCCTTCCTGGAGCGTGCCGGCTGGAACCCATCCAAGAGCCTGACCCAGTCCAAGGAGCACATCGTCCAGGGTGCCGTCTATCTCATCGACTTCATGCTGGCTATCATCGTCCACCTGATCCGCCAGGAACAGGTCACTCCCCAGCTTTCAGAGAAGCTGCAGCCCCAAGTCCGCTGCATGCAACTCCAGCAGCTGGTCACCTCCCTCCAGCAGCAAAACCAGACCACTCAACAGCAGTTGCGTGCCGCTAAGGCTGAGAACGATCTGCTCGCAGACCGTAACCGTGCCCTCGAGTTCCAGCTTAAGTCTTACGAGGCTATGTTCCGCTCCCCAAAGGCCGAGAGCACTAGCCCCCGGTCACTCGTCGATGTCCCCGAGCACAAGCGCCAGAAGAAGGGCGGACTCCCAGGCCTCCGTGTCTTCTGTGACGAGATCGGACAAATCGCTCCCGCTCCAGAGACACCTACTTTCTACCATGATGGCATGCACAGTGCCACATCCCAAACATTCGGCACTTCATACCTCACTTCAACGCCACCCGTCACTGGTCCTTCATCACCTGCCTTCCCCCTTTCGCAATCCTCCTCTTTCAACTTCCCCTCTTCGCGACGCCACTCTCTGATCCCGTCGCCATAAGAATGTGCAGAGCTATGACGATGCATGCTTCCACTGACTCCTGATGTTGATGATTTCCCCTTTGTTCCCGCCCAGATATTCTTCCCCCTTGCAGGTAGCGGTGTCATCGCTCCCCTGCGTCGTTTTGGGTTCGAGGACAGTTTTGCCCGCTGCATTGTGCCCCTTAGCGTGTCCGCACTCACTGTAATACTAGATTTGTCTCTTCGAGACCTGAGGTTCCCGCTCGGTGTTTATATTTTCTCTTTTCTTTCTTCTGTCTATTTTCGTTGGTTCGCTCTTCCTTTTTTAAAATTCAAAAATGGGTGGCCTATATTTATTTCTTTTGTCAATTTTTTTTTTTTTGTCGGCGCTGACATGATGGTATATATGATTGGGTTGGATATTTGCTTTTTTTTTTTTTGTTTATTGTTGATCATTTTTCTTTGTTCATACTGTCGAGTCAATATATGACTATATCTATAATCATTCTTCCAAACGTAAAACAGGTTCATCGTAGTTGTCTACTCTCTGTTGATGCCTTTAGATCCACTGGATTTAGCCTGTCCTCTGTCTCATCTCGCGAGGTACTACATCCATAGGTGCGTTTCAGTATAACGTGGCATCATTGTGTAGTGCAGACGCCGTTAACAACTGCATTGGTACTGGATCTAAAAATAATATCTCTCTTTTCTATCGAATTTGAGCTTGAAATTCTTCGAAGCTAGAGGCTTTTGTTCTGGACAAAGCTCCTCGTAATCAATAGTCCTGGAGCAAGTTAAAATTTCGACCCTTGGACCAAATATTTACACTTGAATATTCAACTGAAAATGAGTTGGTTTGCCCATGAATTCCGATCTTGATGGTCTTATACTGAATTTGCTTCTGCATAATGCTTTGTGCATGGTGGAGTCTCGGCCATTGAGTGGGGTTGAAGGCAGCAATATACTGTGGACCAGAAAACCTTTTCGAAATTAAAATACGAATTCGCAGCATAATAAAATGACACCCGATGTTGTCCTCGGTTAATGCTGAAATTCGTGCAAGTTAGCAACAACATTGAAGCACTTGGGTTTGAAATCCATATCACCTTCTAACCAGCATCCTAGTAAGTGCCAAGAATCGAATCCCCCGTGTTTATACAACGGCAATTGCGGAGACAAAGACCCTCCTCCACTTGTCTTAGATGTCCTGTTGTCATCAATAACGTCGTCATTGAAATTCTTACTATCAATATCGTCAAATTTGAATTATCCTGATCAATTGGCGTATTTACAAAACATCCCTGCAATTCGACGTAACATTAGGGGGCTATAACGCCACACCCGGGGCGAGGCCCAGCACGTAAGTGACACGCAATGTTGGGATGGACGATGATGAAGCCTCAGGGGTACGAGTGTTGAATATACTTGTGAGTGAACTTTTAATGCTCACAAATGATGCTATAGACTCATCGGAAGTTCTATCTCGTTATAGGAGAATTAAATATCTCCGTCGATCTCCACGATTGCTATTAATAAAACCCAGGGTCTTTCCCGAAACCGAAAAAAAGGGAAAAAAAATTAAACCAAGAAGATTAGAGAATAACTTTCCTCAGTGAAGACACAGAATACACAGATAAGAGTAGAGATGGACTCATAGCACTTATATATGTCAATTAACAAAAATAAAATTATGACATTGTAGATCGACGAGGAGAGTGAAGTGTCTCGAAAGGGCTGATTCTACCCGTCTGCCGCTTGGCAATTCCCCCGGCGATCCCGTCCTCCTCATTTTCCTCCTCCCTATCTGTCAACATCATCAACGACAACCTCACCAACTCTTACCTCACTACGGCCTTCTGCGCGTCCTCTGAGGCCTCACTCGTTCGGCAAGGGGTATTCGACGGGCCTCGAACCAGGGGATCGACGCCGCTCCGGCTCCTGAAAGTCCAGAATCTCAAAACACACATCTTCACTTTTCTTAATCCCCAAAATGTTGTTGCCAAAGGGTGGAGTTAACTGGAAGTCAGCGAGATCGCGGTTACCGCCATGGAGGGCGGTCCTCGTTCTCCTGACACGCACTCGGTTCTTGATCTCGATTGCCGTGACCGGTCTGATTCTCCTGCTTTGGCGTGGCGTCAGCAAGTCCGCGTCGGAGATGCAAAAGTATGCAGAATCCACTTCCTTGCCGGGTGATCTAATTTCCATATAACTGACGCTGTTTGGTTTAGTTTCTACTGCTATGGCTCGAGCAAGTCGCCGATGGAGATGTCCATCAACGAGATGGTCGAGTGGAACGCTCACGCCCAGACTCCTGTCCTCTTCAACCACCACGCCCCCTACGAAGTGAACAACACCTCCATCGCTGAGGTGGACCTGAACCCTATCTCCTCGACCGTGCAGGCCGTTTCTAACCGTGAGCGCGTGCTCATCTTGACCCCTCTCCGCGACGCCGCCCCCTACCTCGAGAAATACTTCGATCTCCTGTACAAGTTGACCTACCCCCACGAACTGATCGACCTGGCTTTCTTGGTTGGCGACACCAAGGATGACACCTTGGCCAACTTGGCGTCTGAACTCGATCGTATCCAGAACCACGCCGATGAAAAAATCCGCTTCCGCAGTGCGACCGTCGTCCGCAAGGACTTTGGCGCTGATGTTGAGATGAGCGTTGAGGAGCGACACGGTTTCGCTGCTCAGGGTCCTCGCCGTAAGGCGATTGGTCGTGCTCGTAACTACCTGCTCTACTCTGCGCTCAAGGCTGATCACTCCTGGGTTTACTGGCGCGATGTGGATATTGTCGACTGCCCTGAGCGCATTCTGGAGGACTTCATGGCTCACGACAAGGATATTCTGGTTCCGAGTAGGTTGCCTCGGTTATTTCTGGTTTGATGTTCCGATGAGCTAACTCGGATTGCAGACATTTGGTTCCACCGCTACCGTGATGGCCGTGATGTTGAGGGTCGTTGTATGTCAAATCCCCTAATTAACCTATTTGTTCATTTACCTGACTCATTACAGTCGACTACAACTCTTGGATCGAATCTGACAAGGGTCGCCGGTTGCGCGCAACCCTGGACCCGGACACCGTTCTGGCTGAAGGTTACAAGGAATACGATACTGGCCGCACCTACATGGTCAGCATGGGTGACTGGCGAAAGGACAAGGACGAGGAGGTTGAGCTTGACGGAATTGGTGGCGTGAACATTCTCGTCAAGGCCGATGTCCACCGCTCAGGTATGTTGACACCCGCCTCAGCTTACCCACCTATCAATTCTAACTTCTGCAGGTATCAACTTCCCCGCATATGCATTCGAGAACCAGGCCGAGACCGAAGGTTTCGCCAAGATGGCTAAGCGCGCCGGCTACCAAGTCGTTGGTTTGCCCAACTACGTCGTCTGGCACATCGATACCGACGAGAAGCCCGGTAACCTAGGAGATCGCAAGGCGTACTAAGCTGTGATACCCGCCTTTTGATAGCCGAACGGCTACGTGGGCTACAGAGTTGATCTTTGAACCCGGTCCGTCTCCGATCCAAACCCTCCATTTTGCTCGACCGTACAGACACAACATCCCGTCATGTCAGCGTCGATCAACCTATACCACTGTGATACATGTTCGCTTCTTTTCTTCTCTCTTGTTTTCTTTCACATTGGAGGGATGTTTCGAGTGACGGAGGCCTAATGATTTCCATAATCCACTATCTTCGTGCCGCGTTCTAGGGAGTGTGTGTATTTGTTACCTTGGCGCTACGGGGGAAAACGTTGTTTGGCAGAAATGCAGGTCTATAGAATTCTCCGGTTCTTGTGACCCTTGATATACTGAATTTGTGTTATGCGAGGTGATCCTTCTATTCTTTCGGGGGAAATGTCTATGTCCTGGCTGATAGATGTCGCCTTTCGTTTTTTCTTTTTCTTGTTGCAAACTAAATCCATAGGGACCGGAATGAACCGGACCGTTCTTTTCATGTTGTTTTCTATGCATCGATCCTGTGAGCAGGTCACTTCTAATTTTGTTTCTGATCTCATTACCCTGTCTCTGAGAACGTATGGGGAACATGCAGTAAGAAATGTCCTGCTTACCTGGACTCAGGTATCTGTCCATTGTCGTCCATCAGTATTCGTGTTCGTGTATATATTGCGTATGACATGAAAGATCTCGCAGAATTATCAACTTCATCTCTATGTATTCTTATTATGAATAACAGTTGCCGTGACGGGCTACTTCATAGGGTAACAATGTCTCCTTTAGTGCCTCTCGTTATCTACCTTTACATAGCTCCAGACTACAGCCATACAAGCTAGATTGATGACAGGTGCTCAGCCTCGCTTACGCCCGTTGTCTTGCACCCCATCAGCACTAACCATGTTTGTGTATGCAGACCTATGATGACCAAGAACAGATAGTCAACCAATCAAGAGGATGAATGTACACCCTCTCCCAATGTCTAGTTTCAAACAATCAGTCATATTCTAACAACGAATCACGAGCCAAGTTGCTGAGCCATGATGTATAGGTACGGTATGAGACCGACCTGGACTTGACCAAACAGGACGTCTCGAGAGAACTTCCTCCAATCTGTGGTTTCAAAATTTGTTCCGATATGTATTTGATTGAGCCATGAATGATACTTCTTGCTCTCCCCTCCATGCTTTACTCTCAACCCGGACGTAATAGCCAGGCCTATATTTACACCAATCAGGATGACCAAGGGGTGCTACCTCCCCATCTTTAGTTTCATTTTTACCCAGCCTACCCAGCCTCTAGATAAATTTTCAACATGCTGAGCCATGATGAGAGGCTCGGATAATCTCCCGGTCTTTTATTCCCACCTATACTTGCCCAGCTCGTCCGGGCGAATATCTAGTAGTTATAGACTAGGCCCCAATTGTACACATTATGTCTAGAGCACCGGCAAGGCTTTGAGACAATCAGGATACTTCAAGGAGATCCCTTTCCTATCTCTGAGTTCAAAAGATGGCGTGACTAGGGCGTGGAGAGGGGCGGCTGAGCCATGACGTGTATGAATACGACCTAGTCTTAAACCAATCAGGATTTTTCGAGAAAACTCCCTCCCTATATTTGGTTTCAACGTGCGGAGGTGCTTAATTGGTAGCTAAGCCATGATGAGAACCTTAATCTCCATGTTTTTGGTGTCAACTTTTGCCTATCTATTCGGGCCCTATATTCGAACCTTTTAGGATGACGAAGAGGTATTACCTCCCCATATTTCGTTTCGAGGCTTATGGTCTCATGCACTCTCTCGATATGCTGAGCCATGATGAGAGGTCAAGACCTCCCCCAAGTTCATAAATCGAATGTCATTTTCGTTCAGCTCGCCTGGGCAGATATCTAGTAGATACAGGCAAGGCCCTTCATGTGTCCATTATCTTAGGAGCACCAGCATGGCTTTAAGCCAATCAAGATGTTTTAAAGAAATCCTTACCCTATTTCTGGTTTCATTCGAGGTTCACCGGGGCATTTTGAGCCGGGCGCTGAGCCATGATGTGTACAACAGCGACCAATTCTTCAACTAATCAGGATGTTTCGGGAGAGACCCCTCCCCATATTTGTTTCCAACGTTTCGAGTCCTTTGAGGGGCCAAATTGGAAGCTGAGCCATGATGAGAACCTTAGACCTCCTATTATTAGTTTCAACTTTTGCATACTCGCGCCCTATATCCAAGCCAATCAGGATGACAAATAGGTATTGCCTCCCCATATTTGGTTCCAGGAATTCGCGCGGGTGAAGATCTTACCTTGGGTGAACGGGTATGCTGAGCCATGATGAGAGATCTAGATCATTCCCTCTAGTTCCTACGAACCTTTCACCCAGGCGAGCTGGGCGAATATCTAGTAGTTACAGGCTACGCCCTTGATTACTTACAACATACCCACCCAGCTTCAAACCAATCAAGATGGCGGAAGGGTATTGACTCCCCGTCTTTGATTTCATTTGACACGCCCACAGATGGGCGCGCGGGGAGCTGAGCCATGAATATATCCTTTGATATCCTCCCAGGATTAAGTCTTGACTTCTTGTATGTGACAGTCCTGCTGAGCCATGAAAGAGCCTCAAAGCTACCTCCTAAATTGTTGTACCGGCTTGAGTTCCGTCCGGGCACGTGGGTGACAGAGCTCTGTGCTATACTTAGGCTACAGGCTATGGCCCTATATTCACACCAATCAGAATCATAGGGGTACGTCCCCTCCCTTTTTTGAGTTTCTAGTTTCAAGTGCGTTCACCGCTACCTGAGCCATGAGCAGCATTGGCCCTCTGTTGACCTCCCGGTATCTGGTCTTCCACCAGAATCAGACATGATGGTAGCCTTGATTGACTTTTCCGGGTTGAATATTTAGTAGGTAGCTGAGCTTCCATTTAAACTTAGAGCATCAACCTAAAATTACCAATATTGATACTAGGGGAACGATTCTAAGTGTCGGGTACATTTTTCAAGGCCGAAAGCTTAGCTGAGATGGTGCCTAGTTCAGAGGCCTAGACATATCTGGACCAATAGACACTCGTTCAAATAGTGCCCATCTTTATTTCGCTTCATTCTTGTACTCCAAATTTAGGTGCGCTGAGTCATGAGGCTCATATACTCGGACCAATAGGAATTCATTTTGATGCTGCCCGGCCCTTTTCTAGTTTCACTTTTTAAAATAACAATGACGACATGACGCAGCTGAGCCATGAGGCTCACTAGTGCCTGGATGACGGAGATAATTTCCAGGTGAAAGGTGCTTACACAGGGCACCAATGGGAATTCAATTCGATGATGCCCGGCCAATTTTGATTTCATTTGGAGTCACCCCGCACGCATACTCCTCATTGCTGAGCCAGTCATGAAAATCACGCTTCACCAGCGAATAAGGGGCCGATATGATGCCCAGGCGAGGGGCCTACACATATTTCAGACTAATAAGAATCCCTCGAATGGTGGCTGGCCGATATTCAGCTTCAGTTCTTGTTCTGGGAGGGTGATGAGGCTGAGGCTGCGCCATGAGATTCACCACCGACTGGGCGGCTAAGATGCCTTGTGGCATGCTAACCCGAGTGTCAATACTAGGGAGGAGCTGGCTTAAGTCAATTAGTCTGCATGTTACATGTGTTCAATAAACAAGTCTACTGCCAGCCTTAGTCCTGCATCGGCATGTCCTAAGATGAACGTATCGTGTTGCGATACCTGGACTCTACTAGGCCGCTTGGTGCTGTTACTTCGAAAATTTACCATCCTGCGGTGAGCAACAGTAGGAGAGTGTGAATCTGCTGCTCTTATTCAAAAATGCGAGTTTAATGCAATTTGACTTATATTGATGGTACTCAGATCACAGCGGCGTACGCACGGCCGACTTGAACTATACGAGACAGTCAGTAACGCATCCCAAAGAAGATCTTAAAGAATAATTCAACATACAGGAATAACCTGGGCCTTCTCCATATCCCACACACCAGAGCGAGCGTAGATATCATTCTCCAGAATAGTGCGGACGGCGGCCTCGTTCTCGGCCACGGCGAGCAACATGCTGCCCTTGAAGGAGGGAACCTCACCCTCAGCGGGGTGAGACTCAAGCATGGCACCTGTTGGAGAAAGAAATAAGCCGAAAGTCCATTCTCAGATTTAAGCTCGTCGATTATAATAGGTTTGGGGCCTCATCCAAGAGAAAGAGCCTATTTCACTCTGGTGTATAAAAATGACTGATAACGAAAGACTTACCACCGCTGACAACGGAACCAGCTTCAACCAGAGGCTTGACGCCCGCCAGATGATCACTGGGATCGATCGTTAGCTCATGCTCGGGATCTTCAGAGGGGTAACTTGGTAGCTTACGGGCGGACGGCCAGGCGCTTCTCCTGGGCGCCGGGGAGATCCGGCAGGATGCAGAGGAACTCGTGCTTAGCAGGTGCGGAAGACATGGTGCGTAGATGAAGAGGACTGGAGATGAAGGAATTGGCAGGTCTGTAGAGGGGTGACAACGGAATTGATTTGGACGGAGCGCGGAGGAATAGCCGAACGTGGGGGGAAGCGGGGGCTCGCTGAATGGCGTGGGCGAGAGTATACATGGCGTGTGGGGATGAATCGAAGGGGAAACAGGATCTAAGGGGTCAGACCAATTATAATAGTTAACCGGATAAGATTAATTCTGGAAGATTTTAGGACATTTTCCGGAAGATCCGTTGAGTATACGACGGGGTCGGGGCCTGTCATCTGCACTTTGCATACAACACTTCGATGCCAATCAGTATTCACATTCAATTGGCAACTCATTTGGAAACTGAACCATCTTATGCCCTGTTCTAAAAAGGCTATTACATCGAATACTAGATCTGCGGTGAACGTCGTTGAATACGGTGATTGCTTAGGTGATCCAAGCCAATCACGCGCTTATCGAACCTCATCCAGCTCCACACCTCAACAACTACGTACAATCAACTCGCCATGCCAACAGATGGTACCACTCCCGCTAAAGGCGGGGGCATGATGTCGCTTTATGCAAATCTGTTGGGGCCATCCGCTGATTCTGCCCCGGGAACTATTTCTCGCGCGCCTGTTGTATTCAAACAAGGCGATGACGCGCAAGATGAGTCCACTGCAAAGAAGCAGCAACTGAATGCTGGTACTTTCTGAATTTCTTTGATGATTCCACCAAGACAAAAATTACTCACCTTCGTTACCACTGGACAGCTTCTCTTCGATTCCAACCCACCAAGCGGCCACAGCTTGCAGCGCAAAAGGCCAAACCAAAACCCGCGTTACCCAAGGCACCGCAACCTAGTGCCGGCCAGCCCTCTACATCTAGTGCGGCGCCCGTGAAACCAACTCTGGCCGACTGGGCTGCGGAAGAAGACGACTATGGATACGTGGGCGAGAAGCGACAGCGCGGCGGAAGGAAGAAGCGCAAGAAGAACCATGAGCCGCACGAGATTCCACAAAATTGGGACGACATCTATGACCCGTCGCGACCGAATAACTACGAGGAGTACCGACATAGTGACGAGAAGATTCTCGAGGTTCGCGAATGGAAAGACCGTCTTTATGCGCACCGGATGAGACGCTCGCCGAGCAAGGACTCGGATAGCGATGACTATGACCGGCCCATGAACCGTATGAACCATTGCACTCAGAACAATGCAGTAACGAACGACAAAGCTGACTGTGAATCTTTAGGTCAATTCGCGCCACCAATGAGCTTTGCTCCCCCACCGAATCTCAACGATGTGCCCCCACCACCTCCGGCATCTGGCTCCGACTTGTCCGGCGAGGATGCTTTCACTCAACGTGCACGGTTGAGCCAGCGCGAGAACACCGATGTAGACATGCCAGACTATGCCCAGTCAATACCGCCGCCACCTCCACCACCAGAAGAAACCCCTGCTCCCCCTTCGGACACTACCGGCGACGAAGCATACAAGCGCCGACTTCAGCAAACAAACCAGCCTCCATCAGGGCAAATCCCACCACCCCCTTCACGCCTCGATGCTTTCCAACCCAGTTCCGCGACTATCTCCCGCGCACCCGTCCGCTACACCCTCCCCCCCCCTCCAGCAGATATCCCTGCATCCGAAGCAGAGCTGGAGGAGGTATTCGCCAAGGAACAGCCCGCAGACGCACAAGGCGAAGCAGAAGCCGAAACCGCCGAGGATGCGCCGCGTTCCCTCCGTCCTGGTCAGAAGGGCTTTGCAGAACGTCTACTCTCAAAATATGGCTGGACCAAGGGATCTGGACTCGGTGCTACAGGGTCTGGTATCGCGAAGCCATTGCAGGTCAAGGTTGAGAAGCGGAAGAAGCGGCCTGATGCTGAAGGAGGAGGCTTTGTCACTCCTGGAGGACGGGGAACGATCATCGGTGGTAAGAAGAAGGGTGGGGAGGATACTGGCAAGTTTGGACCTATGAGTGAGGTTATTATTCTCCGAGGAATGCTAGATGGCATGGATCTCGAAGCCGAGTTGCAAAGTGGGGAGTTGATGCAAGAGATTGGTGAAGAGTGTAATGAAAAGGTATGCTCCATCCGGTGTTTTCTATACCTCCACCTTTGATACTTACTGCTTTTAGTATGGGAGTGTGGAACGAGTGTACATTGCTCGTGATGCAGGCACGCCAGTTCCCGTGTTTGTCAAATTCACCAGTCCTTTGTCTGCTCTGCGGGTAAGATTGATCCTTTGAACCCACTTGAATGCCCTATTTTGCTAAACAGAGGACTGTTTCTAGGCGGTAAACGCTCTTGAAGGACGAATCTTCAATGGCAACGCAATCACAGCTCGATTCTTCAATACTGAGAAATTCGAGGAGGGAATCTACGTGGACTGATGTACTTATGAGCCTGCCTGCAGCTACAATGATATTCCTCAAAATGCTACTATACCATGCCCAGATAAATGCTATAAGTCCTCTCAAAGACACCTCAGACACCAACAAATGCTCCTCGCTATGCAGATATAATACAAACAACGCCATGATGAAACCTAATTCAAATAACAAAGAAAGTCAAAAAGTGAGCTGATCAAACATCTCCAACTCATACGCTTTCCATACACGCTCTAGCAGCTTATTCCGATTCACCGGAACAGGAATCTTGGACTTCGGAATTCTTCTTTGCGACTGCTGCCAAATAACATTCCAAGACCCTGCATAGCCCAATATAGGCGAATCCGGGAACTCATCGCCCTCTGTATCCGACTCACATCCGTCTCGTCCAAACTCCATTTCCGAATACGGCGACGAGGGTAGAAGGTCCTCAATACCCTCTAGATCAATATCTTCTTCTGATTCGTCGTGAGCCTCATACCAGCCATTCGCCCACCCACCATCCAGATCAGAATGAGATTCTGTAGCAAGCATATCAGTACCTCCAATCCACATATGCATATACCCATCGTTTGGTGTTTGATTGTGACACTCTAAATCAATCTCATCAACATCAATGTCTGCAATTCCATCTATGTCAGCGTCAGCGGTCACAGGCAGCGGTTTATCTGCGTTTTTCCGTTGCATCTGCTGCCACTTCCGCTCGCCTTTGCAGTTGTGACACTCGCCTGAAAGAGGGATATCAAGAATTGGTTGGTAATGCGGTAGACAGTCGTATCCTGTTGCTGTGGCGTAAAAGCAGGGGATTGTGGATGTTTGGGATTGGTCTTGGTGTTGGCAAAGGGCGTGGTACCATACTATAGCGTGACACATTTTGAATTTTGAGTTAGTGATTTGGGAATGGAAGAGACGAGGGGCTGTAGTGGATTTGAGTGATGAGTTATGAGTGCTTGAGTCGTGATATCCTGTTTGTTGGTGGGCTGAGAGGCTTTATAGGTATTTGATTCATAAACGAGGTCAAGGGCTTTTTGCTATCTTTATGCCCTGTCCCTTAATTTCAGTAGGATATTTCCGGCTACTTATTCCTGGATAAGAGTAATGGACTGGTAGCATGGATTCTCTTTCATTGGCTTAGAATTTGTTTGAGCAGTATTTGGATGTAGATCCATACTGGGGCTCTCTTTTCTGTGAGTGGAGCAGGCCAGAATTGGCTTTCACTTACGTTGAATGGGCCTTTATGCACATACACTCTTTGTGTGCCTCATGGCTGAAAGCACAAAGACTCGAAACATTTGAACGAGGACTCCAAATAGTACATGTATTACGTACTACGTAGTACAATCCCGATTGTACCTTGTTAGACCGAACCCCATGAGGCATCTCAAACCAAGTTACACATTACCCTACAACTTTTACAATGAGATCAAACACCCATAAAACCTTGGAACTGATCTGCAAACGCCATCCATTTGCTCAAGAAACGCCACGCTGGTGATCGGTCGAGAAAAGCAGAATGCTCCCTGCGCCGAGGTAAGGATGTAATGCAAGCGAGATATTAGTATGTCTCGCCATATTGCTGTAGAAACGACAAATCAAATGGTAACCGCAAAATAAAAAGCGCCGTTAGTCGTTAGACTCGCTATGCGCAACCCCATCGATTTCCTACATCGGCGGGTTTTCCTTCACCACTTGGCGGACTCGTCGTTCATATGCAGGGCGATCCTTCTTGAATAGATTGTAGGCATCGGCTTGAGCGGGCGATTCGGGGTTGGGATCATTCAGCAGATCCTGAATACCGAGCAGAATTTGGCGGATTGTGATCGCGGGACGCCAGGCTTCCTCTTCGTTCAAAATGGAAAGGCAGACTGTGCCGGAAGGATAGACGTTCGGGTGGAAAAGCGGCGGAGTGAATTTGCCTGCAGATAAAATTGTTAGTCGGGTTCGTAGGAGCGTTGCGGTCATAATGGGCCATTATGTAGGTGGCAATACGTACACTTGGGAGGCTTGGTAGGATATTCTAGACGCAGCGAAAAAAACAACCAGATCAGTATACGGACCAAAAAGGGATGCGCAATATAACTGACCATCAGGAAAGATCACATCCAGCTTGTATACTCCACCTTCCCAGAGGGTGTCCTTCTTTCCGGGTACGGCGCATTCCCAGCGCTTAAGGTCTAACGTTCCCTGCGCCGTCCGCTGGGGCTTTGCGACGAATCCAAAGGGGTGGTCACGGCGCCATTGCTTGCTAAAGGATCGCCAAATTTGTCAGCATACACGTAGAAACCAGGTTGATTTGCGCTAGGGTAGCCTGGAAATATCACATACCGCTCTTCTTGAAGACGATTTTGGCAAAGCGACATAGTGTTCAGTGGGGATCAGCGGCGGAGTGAGATGAGTATCCAGGGATAGTGAGATCGTTAGATATAGCTCGGTCAAGAAGGGACGAGAGCGGAAGAGGAGAAGAAAGGTGGTGGCGGGTTAAATAAAGCTATTTGCGCCGTGCAGCTCAAGATGCGATCTCCAATCGCCCCGCCGATGGGATTAGGTAAGCTGTTTGTATTGCCATCATGCATGGACGCATAGATGCTTTGGCAGTGTATGTTGGCATGGAAGTTGCCATTTAGACGCGGAGAATGTTCCTTTGAAAGGCTATGGTTTACAATGAGCAGATGTCTAATTACGTTTCATCCTAGATCCGTAGTCATGCTTATTATTCATCCGAAGTCTAGAAAGTCTAGAGTCATAAGTATTCATGATCTAGCACACTCACCGGGTGTCTAATAGTCCCCACATAGATGAAAGATCTTTATGCAGCAACCCTAAGACCAACACTGATTTTTGCAAGCGATGTCATTTTCTAGATCCAAGTGTATAGTAAACAGTAAAATATGAATCATGAAATGCCAAGTAATTGCGCCGGTGTCAGTGGCTGGTGTTATCTTATCGGTGACTCAAAGACTGGCCGACATCGCCCCTCGCCGGAAACGAAAAAAAATCGCCAATTGCCGGTTCAAACTCCCCCAGAATTCGGGATTAGTCAATCTTTCCTTCCTTCCTCCCATTGACTCCAATTGATCTCCCACTCAACAAGAGTATCAACTGCCCGTCATGTGTGGAATCTTCGCGTGTCACCAGTGCGTTAATCACTTCAAATCCCATCCCACTTTCCTTACCCCCACTATGGCTTTTTATTCCCGGCACGCGATGGTGGGTTGAGTCATTGCTAACTTGAGTCTGAATAGTCACCCCGATGTGCAAAAGTTCAAGCCCCAGGCTTTGCGCATGGCCAAGGCGTAAGTCACTCTTTTATTCTTTGCATTCGTGCTTCAATTGAGGGCTTGTCACTAATTGCGAATTCTCAACAGTGTTCGCCACCGTGGTCCCGATTGGAGTGAGTCACCGGATGGATTGGAGCTCGAAAACCATACACATTGGGAGTGAGGATATTGACTGGATATTTCTTGACAGGTGGAAACTTCTGCGCTCAGAGCACTAGTGAGTCAATCGTCATTTAATGATTATCGTGGTGGGTTGAATGTTGGTGCTAATGGCTGTTCTCTAGTCCTTGCTCACGAGCGTTTGAGTATCGTCGGTGTCGGTATGTCGCAATCATCTTCAGATCACAGATCAGCCTTTGTTCCAGCAGTTCATTTTCTCATGTTCTCCCAGACTCCGGTGCCCAGCCCCTCGTCAACGATGATGAGACCCTCGCCCTCGCCGTCAACGGTGAGATTTACAACCACCGCATCTTGCGGAAAGCCCTGAAGACCAAGTACAACTTCAAGACTCACTCCGACTGTGAGGTCATCATTCCCTTGGTATGTGACGATGGAAACCGTTAGTTATGCAAGGATCATGTCTGATAATCCACTTTCAGTACATGGAGCACGGTCTCGATGCCCCCAAGCACCTCGACGGCATGTTCTCCTGGGTTCTCTGGGACAAGAAGCTTGACCGTGTCGTTGCTGCCCGTGACCCCATTGGTATCACCAGCTTCTACCTCGGCCGCTCTTCCTCCACCCCCGGTGCTGTCTACTTCGCCTCTGAGCTTAAGTGTCTGCACCCGGTTTGCGACAACATCATCGCTTTCCCTCCCGGTCACATCTATGACTCCAGCACCGACAAATTGACTCGTTACTTCGAGCCCAAGTGGTGGGACCCCACCAACGTCCCCTCCACCCCCACTGACTTGATGGCTATCCGCCATACTCTGGAGAAGTCTGTTCGCAAGCGCCTGATGGCTGAGGTCCCTTACGGTGTCCTGCTGTCCGGTGGTCTTGACTCCAGTCTAGTTGCTGCTATTGCCCAGCGTGAGACTCTCCGCATGCAGGATGCTGCCCGCGCCGCCGCCAAGTCCGAGGCTGCCGGCTCTGATTTGGTCGGTATTGATGACGAGAACGATCTGTCCACTGTCACCACTTTCCAGCAGTTGCACTCCTTCTCCATCGGTTTGCCCGGTGCTCCTGATACTGAGGCTGCCCTGGAGGTCGCCAAGTTCCTCGGCACCAAGCACCACGCCTTCACTTTCACCATCGAGGACGGCCTGAACGCCCTTGCTGATGTTATCTACCACCTCGAGACCTACGATGTGACCACCATCCGTGCCTCTACCCCCATGTACTTGCTGTCCCGCAAGATCAAGGCTATGGGTGTTAAGATGGTCCTGAGTGGTGAGGGTAGTGACGAGATCTTCGGTGGCTACCTCTACTTCCACGCTGCTCCCAACCGCGAGGAGTTCCACAAGGAGACTGTCCGTCGTGTCAAGAACTTGCACTTGGCTGACTGCTTGCGTGCCAACAAGTCCACCTCTGCCTGGGGTCTTGAGGCCCGTGTGCCCTTCCTCGACAAGGAGTTCCTGGAGACCTGCATGACCACGGACCCTAAGGACAAGATGATTACCGAGGGCCACATTGAGAAGTACATCCTGCGCAAGGCCTTTGACACCACCGACGAGCCCGATAACACTCCCTACCTTCCCGATAAGATCCTGTGGCGCCAGAAGGAGCAGTTCTCTGACGGTGTCGGATACGGGTGGATTGATGGCCTGAAGGATACCGCCGAGAAGATGGTTACCGACGAGATGATGAAGAACCCCAAGCCCGAGTGGGGTACCGACATCCCCGACACTAAGGAGGCGTATGTTGCCCCGCATGCTCTCACAAAATTTAAATTAACTGACAATGTTTTTTTAATAGTTACTGGTACCGCACTATGTTCGATGAGCAGTTCCCGCCCTACTGTGCGGGTACCGTTGAGCGGTGGACCCCTACCTGGTCGAAGCAGACTGACCCCTCCGGCCGGTAAGTAGAAGTCGTGGAGAAATGATGTGATTTGATTGAATACTAACCTGCGTCATAGGGCAATTGGCACCCACAACCAGAAGTACAAGCACGTTGCGTAAGAGAGTTGTTGCTCTTATAAAAAGTGAAGATTTCGAACAAACGATTATTTAGATATTCCAAATAGAAATGGATGTATATACCCTCAGGGCCTTCCCGTTTCCCCGTAAATTGAGTAAAAAGTAAAGTTCAATGATCGGAGCTCTGTCGTTACATAAGCACCAGCACGGCGGATTCGCCCGGCAACCGAGCACCAACCAATCAATCACGGGACGCTCAGCGGGTGCCCCTTCTCCCCCAACACATCACAACCCGCCAAACTCCCTTTCTTCTTCCTCATCCCCCGAGTAACTTCTCTCGTCACACACATTCATCATGTCTGCTCCCGCTGCTTTCTCTGACATCGCCAAGGCGGCCAATGATGTACGATGCTTTATGGAACTGAAATATTTACTCCCGCAAAGAATGGATAGCTGATACCACCTCCAATAGCTCCTGAACAAGGACTTCTACCACGCCAGCCCGGGTTCGTTTGGCCTAGTTTCATCCGCAAAAAACGTTCACTAACGAGCTTCTAGCCAACCTTGAGGTTAAGTCCAAGGCCCCCAACGGTGTCACCTTCACCGTTAAGGGCAAGTCCGCCCACGAGGGTTCCATCGCTGGCCAGGTGAGTTTTTTCCGGCCTTCTCTTATCCGCGGAGAAGGCCCAATTCCTGGGAAAAGCAACAACAGATTGCTAACATCGGTTTCCACTATAGCTTGAGGCCAAGTACGTCGATGCGCCTACCGGTAAAGCCCCCACTCGTCGCAAACCACCTGAACCTGGCGTGCGCGAGGGTCGGCCCATGACGTTTTTCATATCTTCATCGGGCCACCTCGCGTCACGCCGAGTCTTTTCTTTCTTTTAACAAATCCTGCAAATGCCAAGCACACAATCAAGCTAATGATTCGTCCCTGCCCAGGCCTCACCCTTACCCAGGCTTGGACCACCGCCAACGCCCTCGACACCAAGCTCGAGCTGGACAACAACATCGCCAAGGGCCTCAAGGCTGAGATCCTGACCCAGTACCAGCCCGCTAAGCAGTCCAAGGGTGCCAAGCTCAACCTTTACTTCAAGCAGCCCAACCTGCACGCCCGTGCCTTCTTCGACCTGCTGAACGGCCCCACTGCCAACCTCGACGCCGTTCTCGGCCACGAGGGCTTCCTCGTCGGTGCTGAGGGTGGCTACGACGTCAACAAGGCTGCCATCACCAAGTACTCCGCTGCCGTCGGTTACAGCGTTCCCCAGTACTCCGCTGCCATCACCGCCAGCAACAACCTGTCCCTCTTCTCCGCCAGCTACTACCACCGCGTCAACGCTCAGGTCGAGGCCGGTGCCAAGGCTTCCTGGGACTCCAACTCCGGCAACGCTGTCGGTCTTGAGGTTGCCAGCAAGTACCGCCTGGACCCCTCTTCCTTCGCCAAGGTACGTTCCTATTGATACTGATATTAACCATGCAATGTCGAACTCACCATTCTTCTCTCTGTTACAGGCCAAGATCAACGACCGTGGTGTTGCCGCTCTGGCTTACAACGTCCTGCTCCGCCCCGGTGTCACCCTCGGCCTCGGTGCCTCTTTCGATACCCAGAACCTGAACCAGGCTGCCCACAAGGTTGGCGCCAGCTTCACCTTCGAGGCTTAAGTGTTCTACCCTAACCCAACCTGAGAGTATCATGCGATCAGGCAAGTTTCTAATTCTTTGTTTCTGTTGATCATGTTCCCAAGAGGCTATGTGGTGGAGGAACAAAGGTTTATGAACTATTGGCTTTTCCCCCAGATAATCTGTGTGCGATAGTTTAGTGCTGTTCACACGTTGTATATCAAATTTAAATTCCTTTTGTTTGATGGATCTTCGATCTTATTTCGACAGTAGATTGTACATGTAAGATCAAAAACTGCCTATCAACATAGACAGTAGCTGTAAAATGGTCTCTAGAACGTATCTGCATCATACAACCAGTGTAGAGGCACACATCAGAATTGCAATCAAGAGCTCCTGCCCTCCTTCCGCCGCACCCCATCACTAGGCGCAGAAGTCGGCGGCAACGGATTTGTGAAGAAGCCCCCAACAGCAATCAGAAACCCAAAAATCCCACAAACAATGAAGAACTCACTAGCCTGGAAATTCCCACTAGCCATAACAGCCCCATTCTGCTTAAAAGCGTCATGTCTAGCCTTCCTCCTACGTTCAATCCGCCTCTTATCCTCAGCACTCTGCGTCTTGAAATGCGCCCGCGCATTAAAATGACCCAAAGGATTCCTATAGATAAACCCCATTGGATCCTCAGGATCATCCTCTTTCTTCCTCGTCTCCCCAAATTCATCCGTAGAACCAGCTTTATACCCGCCCTCGCCGCCCGTCCGCCCCGTAGCTCCGTACCCACCCTGCTCGTAGAAACTGGGTGGTGGACCGTGGAATGTTCCGCGTCGCTTACTTAGGCCGCTGGCGGGTCTTGAGCCGGCATAACTTCCGCCTTTATTTGGGTGTGCGGTGTGACTGCTGTGGCTTCCGTGGGGAACGCCGTGTCCATGGTGGTGTTGTGCATGGAAGCCGTGATCGCGGTCGTAGATTGCGCGTTTGGAGGCGTGGCCTAGGATGTTGTAGGCTGCTGAGATGCGGGCGAAGCGTTGGCCTGCTTCCGGGTCTTTGCGGTTACGGTCTGGATGGTGCTTTAAAGAGAGGGCATAGAATTTCCTGGGATTGTTAGTGGTTGTTCTGCTGGGTTCTTGGAGGAAGGCTTACTTTTTGATCTCGGCTGCTGAGGCGCTTATAGGGAGACCGAGGGTTTCGTAGTGGTTTTGTTCTTGGGCATAGGTTTGCCTTGTTGAGGTGAAGGTGCGGATGTTTATTCTTTGAGTGAATTTATGGGGTGCTTGTGGTTGTGGGCGCTTGGTCGTGTGCGTGAATAGGAAGCAGCTGTGGCGCGTGCGGAGATGAGGAGAAGCACGGGTCGAGTTGTGGGGGGTAGACAGGAGGAAAATGGCTGGTCGAGGAGGAGGCATTGCTGCTTGTATGAGGGGTTGATGTTGGTCACATCGATGTTAGGGAAATGGGCGGGGGAGTTGGGAGAGAGTAGGTGAGGAGGAAAGAAGGTTGAGGTGAGAAAGCCGGGTGGCGTCATCGGGGATCAGGGCTGATCTCGAGCACCACCAGCTAGTCAACATCTTTGTTATATGGGCTCGTTCTAAATGTGTTCAAGGACCGTATCTATGAATGAGCACTGGTCTAATGCTTGTATTATCTCATTCTCCCTTTATTGAAAAGGCTGCGTGAGCTTGGAGATTTCTTGCAGCTGAGCTGATGATCAGATTAGATAACAGAGACCATTTAGTTGTACACATCGTGTTCCCCTCCCCCCACTTGTCCAGCTGCCCCTCATGCTCGGATAGACAGCTAGATTTATTAGCCCTAAGCTATTTCTGGATAGTAATAGCGATGGCTCCAGCACGATCTGAATAGATGCTATACTGTCTCAATGGCATATCGAAGCTGATTTCAAGACAACGTTTGTTCGATCAAGTGTGTTCTCACGTGCGGAACCCCTGAGCAGAAGGTTGATAGTGGGGAAAATGGACATGCAAACATTTTTCCTGTACAGATCCACGGGCCCTTTATGCTAATTGATAAGAAGGATTCGGTCTTCGCTCTCGAAAACCCCAGGCGGGTTTAAAAGCATGTACAGAACACACAGATGCAATTCGTGTATCCAAAGTAACCATACAGGAAGGCATAAGGTCGTAAATAGTACATTGAGCGTTCAGAACATGGACCTATTTACGTAGATATTCATGCCTCCTATCGCCGCAATGAATCGGTGAATCCCTGTTGACGTAGAACACCCTGGACAACAAATTTGTTTAATTCTTGCATAGAAATGACGATTTAGGTCAGGTTGAGTCTCGTACCTATGGGCTTTTAGATAATAGAAACTTAAACTTGAGAATCGCCTTGTTCAGAGCTGTGATATAGATTGGGCATACTTGTTGCAACTTGATTTGGGTATGCCGTCGACAACAGGGTCAATCATGCATAGCTATCCACTTCGGTATTGAAGGTATTCTTCATGAATATAAAACCTTGAAGCTCTACAATAATGACAACTGTGAGGATACATACTGTTCTAGGTCAAATGACGGAGATAGGAAGGTTTTAAGTGTACGTCAACTGGCGTCGCAAAATCCAGATGAGATACCCGAGACAAAACTAGAAGTGCCTTCAATTTGTCTAATAAAGATTGACTATCTATAAATAATTAAATGCAGAAACGTGGATACCTGAAAATGAAGTAAAAAGTTCATGTTCCTGAAAATCAGATCTATAACATCTACCGAATTGGATGTTCCACTTTGATTTTGCGCACACGAGCACTGGAAGAGTCGATATAGAGCGAAAAGAACATAAAGATCAATAAATAATACATATATAATATGGCTAATAATTCAGAAAGAGCAAAAAGAAACTCAATCTTCCAAGGAACGTTTTCTCCAATGAATTTTCATTGTTTGGAAACCCGCCACTTCTTATACAAGCGTATCTTATCGTAGCAAATTCTTTCCCCGAATTCCGAATTCCCCTCTCTTCCTCCACTTCACCACACTCCTCTATACAACACCATGGCAGCTCAGGCGACTGAGAAGCTGGAAGAGCTTGCCCGTGAGTTTTATTAATCGCCAAATTCGAAGCCGCGGAACTAACGAGAATCTAGTGAACGGCCAGAACGGCACTCCGGCCGACGTCCCCGCAGCCGGCCAGGCCGCCGAAGCGGAGGACGACTCTGACGACGACCAGGAAGAAGGCGCCCCCGATGCTGGCGCTGCTGGCGGTAAGTTTTCTCAACGCTGTTTTTTAAATATAGCTCCTTCATCTTATACCCCGCCTTTGACAATGGCTGGGGAAAATGACCATTACTAACAATGCTCTTTCACAGCCGCCAAAAAGAAGAAGAAGCGCAAGTCTAAGAAGAAGAAGAAGGGTGGCGCCAAGGTCCAGAGCGAACCTCCTCGTGTACCTGTCGCCAACCTCTTCCCCAACGGCCAATACCCCGAGGGTGAGATTGTCGAATACCTGAACGACAATGCCTACCGCACTACCAACGAAGAGAAGCGCTACCTCGATCGCATGAACAACGACTTCCTCCAGGAGTACCGCCAGGGTGCTGAGATTCACCGTCAAGTTCGCCAATATGCGCAGAAGAACATCAGACCCGGCCAGACCCTTACAGAAATCGCGGAGGGTATTGAAGACTCTGTCCGTGCCTTGACCGGTCACTCAGGTCTTGAGGAGGGTGATAACCTTAAGGGTGGTATGGGTTTCCCATGTGGTCTGAGCATCAACCACTGCGCTGCCCACTATACCCCCAACGCCGGCAACAAGATGGTCCTCCAGCAGGGCGATGTCATGAAGGTTGATTTTGGTGCTCATCTCAATGGTCGCATTGTGGACAGTGCCTTCACCATGACCTTTGACCCTGTATACGACCCGCTTCTGGAAGCCGTCAAGGACGCTACCAACACTGGTATTCGGGTAAGTTCATGCGCCTAGAAAGTCCTCTGTATGGTGCTGACTCAGTTTATAGGAAGCTGGTATTGATGTCCGCATGAGTGATATTGGTGCTGCCATTCAGGAAGCCATGGAGAGCTACGAAGTTGAGCTCAACGGCACTATGTACCCAGTCAAGTGTATCCGCAACTTGAACGGCCACAACATTGAGCAGCACGTCATCCACGGAGGCAAGAGCGTGCCCATTGTTAAGGGCACCGACCAGACTAAGATGGAGGAGGGTGAGACATTCGCTATTGAGACTTTCGGCAGTACCGGAAAGGGTTACGTCCGTGAAGAGGTATGTTGATGCTCACTTTTGAACTGAGTAGGATTGAGTACTGACTTTAATAGATGGAATGCTCCCACTATGCTCTCGCACAGGATGCCCCTAACGTTCCCCTCCGCCTCTCATCGGCCAAGAACCTCTTGAATGTGATCAACAAGAACTTCGGCACCCTGCCCTTCTGTCGTCGTTATTTGGACCGATTGGGCCAGGATAAATATCTCCTTGGGGTATGTTTGGCACTGAATTATGAAGTAAACAGTCGGACTAACAAACTTGTAGTTGAACAACCTGGTCGCCTCTGGAATTGTGCAGGATTACCCCCCTCTCTGCGATATCAAGGGCTCCTACACTGCCCAATTTGAACATGTGAGTGCTCTAACAGCACCTGGATGAACTTTAACTGACTCTTATCACAGACTATCTTGCTCCGGCCAAACGTCAAGGAGGTCATCAGTCGTGGAGACGACTACTGATTTGCTAGTGATATTATAAGCAATACTCCCAAAATAGTCAACGAAGTGAAGAATCGTAAAAAAGCTCCAGCAAATAATATGCATTGTAGATCATATCATGCCAAGCCTCATCAAGTAATGGACCATCCAGGTCTCCCGTGTCGCCCCACGTGGAATCGAGCCACTTCCGCCTTTTCTAAATCCGCATTTCTTTCCATGTCGACACTTCTCGACTCACACAACCTTCAACATGTCTTCGGTCGTTGAAACCACGCCTCACCTTAGGGTGTCGGCGAAGAAGTCCCAACCCCAAGCCGACACCACCTCGCCACGAATTTCACCACCGAACGACTCCGCGGTAGAGGACAAGTTCTTCTGGACCTACACTGAAGAACCGCACCGGTCAAGACGGCAGGCAATTATCAAAGCCCATCCAGAGGTATGTGAACCGTCTATTTCATGTTGTGGTGCAGGACCGCTGGACCGTTGGTACCTGGATTCGGGAACCCGGGCCACGGTTGAAGTTGAAGCTACGTTGTCCGCCAGGGCACAGCACTGAATCTCCTGGAACCACTTGCTAACCTCTATCTTTGACTAGGTGACCAAGCTCTGTGGCCCTGAGCCTCTTACAAAATATGTCGTCCTCGGCGTTGTCTCCCTACAAATCACCTGCGCATACCTCCTCCGCAATACCTCCATGCTTGACTGGAAGTTTTTGGCTACAGCCTACGTGATCGGTGCCACATCAAACCAGAACCTGTTCCTCGCCATCCATGAGATCTCCCATAACCTGGCATTCCGGTCCCCGATGGCCAACCGCATGTTAGCCATCTTTGCGAACCTCCCTATCGGATTACCATACAGTGCGGCATTCAGGGTAAGTGCCCCTCCATGACCAATTGCTGGCCATAGGCAACGATAAACACCAGAGAATCAATATAACTAACATTCATCAATCAATAGCCCTATCATCTTACCCACCACAAATCCCTCGGTGTCACAGGCCTCGACACTGACCTCCCAACCGCATTCGAAGCCTTCGTCCTAAACTCAGTCCTGGGCAAGACCTTCTTCTGCACATTCCAAATCCTCTTCTACGCCGTCCGCCCAATGTTCATCTACAGCCCCCCATTCACATACATCCACCTTATCAACCTAGTCATCCAACTCTCATTCGACTATTTTCTTGCCTGGGTTAGCGGCTCCTGGACACCAGTCTTCTACTTCCTTGCCTCCGCCTTCCTGGCCGGATCCCTACACCCATGTGCAGGCCACTTCATTGCCGAGCACTACTTCTTCTCACAAGTCAAGACCGGCGGAACAGAGTCGTTGGCCGAGTTGAAGACTAAGCCGGCCACAAAGACGACTAAGCCTCACCCGCTTGATGAACTTGCCCCTCCGGAGACTTACTCGTACTACGGCCCGCTGAACATCCTTACATACAATGTGGGATTGCACAATGAGCACCATGATTTCCCGGCTATCCCTTGGACGAGATTGTATAAGTTGAAGGAGATTGCATCGGAGTTTTATGATCCTTTGCCTTGCCACCGGAGCTGGGTCTGGGTTATTTGGACTTTCATTCTTGATGAGAATGTTGGTCTTTGGTGTCGTGTTAAGCGGGCCCAGGGTGGTCGTGTTGTTGGAGGTGGTGGAGGTGAGAAAAAGGTCGGCACTGGACGAGGTGGTGAGGGTATCTCTGCTGCGTCTGCGGGTCCAGACGGTGAGGAGGGTGATGGATGGAAAGAAAGTGAGATCCAGTGCTAGATTTCGTCCTTCTTTTTTTTCTGTTCGTATACTTCATGGGTTCGGTGTTATTGATTACTAGGAGTAAATATCATGAATGGTATTGGTCAATGCAACTGTCAAGAATTTATTTTTAGAAATTTTATATGATTTGTTTATCTATAGATCTAGTAGTAGATCCACTAAGTTCAATAGTCTCAACAAGAACGATATTGCAGGAAAGAAGAATGTAGTCTAATGTAGTATAATTTCAGGTCTAGAACTCTTGTCTGCATGTAATCCTAGCTATTCTATTGGACATCTACTTGCATATTCGAGATCTAGAAGTAACATCTGCTAAGAATAAGCTTTAATTGCAAGAACATGAATTCCATCTTGCAGATCGAGCCAAGGTTTATCTCACAAAGGCGAAGAGTCAAGACACTCAGTCCGTTCATCATAACGTGATATTAGACAACAGGAAAGATAAGAAAGCAAAGAGAAGGGGAAAGAACGGGATACACAGGCTGGATTTGATCCAAAACCGGAGGTCAAGACAGGGTGTGGAATAAATGAAATATGAATACTCGAGGGGGATAGAGAAGCGAAGTCGACACAAGAAAAATGCTGATGCTAGAATCAAAGGGACGGGCTCTTCAAGAGACACTCCAAAAGGTCAAAAAGAAAAAGGGTAGATGAGAGGAACTCGGGAGAATCGGGGCATCGAGTCGTGATAGGCATAAGCACGACAGAGCAAGCCTAGAAGAAGAAATAGGCAATCAAGAAGCTGATCAGGCACAATGCAGCCACGATCTGGAGCGGCACACCAGTAGCGCCCTGGGTGTGTGTCTGTTGCATTGCTGTCGGGGCGTCCTTCTCGCCGCCGGTCTTGCGCTGCCGCAAGCCCTGGTCTGCGAGTCGGTCCTTCAGTCTTTGGATTTGCGCATTCGCATCGGAAAGTTGGGCCTTCAGATCCTCGCTTGAGGGAAGGGCGTTAACAACGGCGGCCTTGGAACTGGTGAAGGTATTATCGGTCGGTGGAGATTCGGACTTGGGCTTTTCGGAGAATTCGGGGGCGGGAATGGGAGGTCCTTGCTCGGTGCTCATCTGCTTGGGGGCAGGGGTCTCGAAGTTTGCACCACCGGGAGAGGGGTAGGACGGAGGCTCATCGTCAACATGCTAGTATGGGTGGTTAGTTTATGCGCCAACCATACGAGCAGTTCAAGACATACTTCGCTCTTCACATCGGAGTCTGGGCCAAGCCAAACGACGCGAATCTTGCGCTCCACTACGGCGGACTTGGAAGCCTTTTCGAACTGTGATAGATGTCAGCAAAGAGTACAGGAGTTCGGTGGATTTGCGAAAACGAACAATTGACGTCACATTCGCGAACTCCATGTCCTTGGTAACTGCGACGGACTGAACCAAAAACTTGTCCTTGCACTTGGCATCGGTAGCCGGCTCCTCCTTCATAGCTTGCAGAAGGACTAAGTCGGATAAATTAGCTCGAGTCCATAATTTCGAGGCCGCAGAAGAGATTCGAACCTTGAACATCGACCTGTTTACCAGGCTCCACCCGGCCGGAGTTGGGGCGCACACAATAGCTATACACAGTCAGATCTCGAACATAAAGACCAAAAGGCGAAAGTCGCAGCCGACGATAGTAGGCACATACTGCTTGGGGGCGGTTGTCTTAACCTAGCGCACACAAAAGAGTCCAGTTAGATAAGTCCACGCCTAACATTGCCCGAGGGGATGAAAGCGCGCATACCTTGAACACCAAAGGCTCGGCGGTGGTATTACCCAAACGGAGAACCTGGCATACTTCTTGGTTGAAAGGACCTGTTTACATCAAAATTAACACTGCGATCAATCTGGTTGTCCTCCGATCTGCGGACTCGATCGACTGGGGAACTCACGCTTAAAGGAAAGCTCCTGGGGATCGATATCGACAGACATGGTGGCTTGGCGGCGGAAAGCGCAGAGTATGTGGGATTTTGAAAGGATCTGTAGCTTGGAATCCCACAAAGAGGGTGCGCTTGGAACGAAGAACGGCGTGGGGAGGTTATCTGGACAGGGAGCTGGGGCCTCAGGAGTTGATGATTGTCTAATTCGGGATACGCTGACTAATGAATCAGGTGATGGGTTATGACATCAACATGCAAGTTCTAGATGCTCGTCAGATATGGAAAAATAAACTTGGTTATAGAGGCTTTGGCAAGGGTGAAATACTGCCTCGGTAAGAGGATTCAATGGAGATTCATGATTCCTCGGGATGCTATGACGGCGTAAATGCATGTGATGTGGTGGGGTTTTCCAATTAAAGTAGAAACTATTAGAACTATCAGATCCATATCCACTCTTGAATGCTTTGCTACTTCAATCACAATCTGCCTTTACATGGAGTACAAATTGAGTAAAACAAGCATATATTTTTGAAGTTCATACGTTTTGAATCAGAAAATGCAATTGATGATAAAAAAAATGAAGTGTCGTTTCCAGATTTAAAATTTCAATATAATCGTAAACAGCAACATGGCAATCATAAACATGAATAGAGCAGGCAGTATCGACAAGACCGTTGACAAGATTTTTTCTGAATTTTTTTTTTTTTGGTCTTCCACCAATTTATGGCTGATCTTCTTTTGTATTTGTTTTGCTGCCGGTAACGAGCTCGAGTGTGTTCCAATATTCCGAGGAATTTGATTGGAAGCAGACTGTAGGGTGAATCTGGCAAGAGGACTTGCAGTCTAAACATTCAGTTCATACGCACATAAAGACTGGAGAGGATCATTTCAAACATACCTTGAGACCCGACAAGGCAGGTCGATAGGGACTGCCAAGCAGTGTGATCAGCGACATGAATTGAACTTGTGGGGCGTCGATGCTCTAAGCCCAGTCTGAATTTGCCCTGACACTCAACTTTGGGTTTTGTTGTTGAGTGACGCCTGTTCAGAGAGGACTCGAGCAACAAGATGTTTTGGCCGGTGCTTCTTCACCGCATGCCGTCGTTTTTACCTGTGGCTTGTGCCTCCACACCACAATGAGAAGTTTGTTCGGTCAAGCAGTCGAGACCTGGGGCGGAGGTCAATTTCGTTGCTGTAACCCACTCCAAACTGAATTTTTCCTGACACTCAACTTAAGGATTTGTAGTTGAGTGACACCTGTTCAGAGAGAAGAGGTGAAAGGACCGCGGCAAGAAGGCAGAAGCCATTTGACGAGCTCGAGTATTGTGCAGTGGCAGTGGAATTGATTCGAAGCTTCGGGAGGGAAGAGTGGTTTCTCAGCAGACTCGATTGTTGGCAGTATATTGCGGAGGCATTGTTGCTGGTATGGGCCCACCGGATCTCATCTGGAAGTGGTGGTTCTTACATAGTCAAAAAGTTAATGCACAGTCACAGGGAAAGGCAATGATCATTTGGGGGGTACCTGAATCTTGCCAAGGCGATTTGGAAAAGTTTATTGATGTTGTGACTTTGGACCAGGCCAAACTCACGAGCAAGAAAATGCTGGGCCAGACCAATTCCAGGCCAAAGGACCAAGCAATAGATTGCCAGATTGAAAGCAACGATGATGAGCCCAGCCAAAGAATTTCCTTCAGACATGGCTGTTGTGGTCATGTGAATAACAATGGGTGTTCTCAAATCTGTGAGGGGTCGTCAGCACAAAAAGGAATTCAAAGAAATGAAGAGGAGGAAATGTATACATACATGTTGGGGAACTTTGAAAGATGAACATCAACAAGGATTTCTGTGTGCATCATGACTGAGTTCATGAACGTATCATGAATCAACAAAGCCCCAAGAGGAAGAAGGGAAATGAAGAAGGAAAAGTTTAATTAGAACTTGGACATAGAGGAGGGGAGTTCGGAGTTCCTAGAGGTGGAAGTAAGATCGAAACATGGAATGGGAAGTTCATAGTGGAGTTTGGAACTTGAAAAGATGGAAGAGTGATGAGGAAGGAAGAAGGCAAAGGGAAGGAAGAATAAAGGTTGGATGTATTTATGTCCTTGGGGATAGGAAGTGAGAGTGTCCCAAGATGACATTTTACGCTCCAGGATCACACTTGAAATTCAGGATCAAACAATCACAAGAAATCTCATATCAAACACATCACGATTCAATTCAAAAAGCAGCATTTTGATGATTCGTTATGCCTGTGTAATTGGTCGATCCTCACGCGGCCCATCCAGAATCAACCACCATAACAGTCGGAAGGTCAGTATGCCATTTAGATATTAAGTATCATACACCCAGGAACCGCACGAGACTATAATTGTACTCCAGGTTTCCTTTGGGATACTTTTCTCTCCAAACAGTATCAGAGGAGCCTATTTGGAGTATGTCGCTTTTGACCTTAAGAAAACCGGCACCAGTCTTCCAAATAATGGATTGAATCTCTTTCGTTCCGTTCAAAAGATATATCAATCCCAGGTTCCGCAAAGCATCCTCGAACGGAGACCAGACCACCGACCTTGAAAACGCCTCACAAAGCCTGATTCTTGGGCAGGACTTTCCTTCAAGAAAAGCTACATTGGAGCACTCGCTTACTTAGCAGGATGAAGATGCATGGAGCTGATCCTCTCTTGATTTGCAGCACGGGACCCACCAATCGACCCATGGACGATGATGGCCAGTCAAGAATATGTCTAGTATGAAGATCAGTGCCTTCACAATCTTGACCTTAGAGTCTACCAAAATAGTCATATTCAATCTCACCAGGTTTTAAAATCGTCTGATCGATTTGCGCTAACTACTGTCTAAAATTCAACAGCGAAATCGACCCTTGGAGATCAGGAAGCAGATACACCAGAATGTCGTTTGCTATGCTCGGATTAGGTCCAATGTGGGTAAAACCAGCTATTCGAGTCTAGTGCGATTCAGTGTATCGAATTACACAAAGATGAGGTGGTTGATATAACCGTTGGGTCCCAAATCGCCAACTGGAGTGGGCCCGCACTTATCGCTCGCCGCCTTCACGATAACGTCACCCGCAAGCTCAACTGCTCCCACCTTCACCGATTACCTGTCCCTATCGCCTTAACACCCACATCCGTTCGGCTTCATCGTACCGCATACCGCACTTGACTTCCCACGCCTGTGACCACTACCGAAACCCTTTCGCCCTCATATACTCCCGCCACCAATCATGGCTTCGGACCTCGATCAGCTCATTGACATGGGCTTCGACAAAGAACGCGTAGAGCTAGCTATTTCCAAGACCGGTGGTCGTAAGTCTTCATCGATCGAAAATATCCGCTATAGCCTAGCTAACACATCGGACAGTGCATGGCGCTCTGGAATGGCTCGAGACAAATCAGGACAAATCACTGGAGGAGATTAAGGCCGCAGGATCACAGGAAGCAGAGGAGGAGGAAGGCCCTCCGCTGCAACCAGGCGAGGAGGCACGTAGTCTGGTCTGCAACGACTGCGGCAAGAAGTTCCGAAGCCATGCGCAGGCCGAGTTCCACGCATCCAAGTCTGAGCATGTGGACTTTTCTGAGTCGACCGAGGAGATCGCGCCATTGACAGAAGAGCAGAAGAAGCAGCGACTGGATGAGTTGAGGGAGCGACTGGCAGAGAAACGGTCGGCGCAAACAATGCAGGATAAGGCAGACCAAAAGCGAAATGAAGTACATACCCGGATGTTGACTTATGTGAGCCAGTCTCTGACCATACTTCCCAGGAAATCCGGAGAAAGAGTACCAAAGAAAGTCAAGACGCAAAGGAGGACTTGAAGCGGAAACAAGCATTGAAAGATGCGGCTGCAAACAAGAGAGAGAAGGCGGAGGAGCTTGAAGCTAAAAAGCGCATCAGGGCTAAGATCGCGGCGGACAAGGAGGAACGACGATTGAAGGCTGAGCGTGAGCGTGCTGAGCGTGCGGGTGTGGCACCGCCTCCCCAGCCCGCTGCTGCCCCAGTGCCTACAGCGTCCGGTCCGACTACTTCGAAGCCTGCATCTGCTTATACCGAGACTCGTCTGCGCTTCCAGACCCCCAGTGGAAACATTATGAAGACACTTCCTGTCACCACCACTTTGTTCGAGGTCGTTGCGGCCTTGAAAACGGAGGATGGCATTGAAGTTCAGAGCTTCACCCAGAACTTCCCTCGGAAGGTTTTCAATGCCGAGTTCTTTGGTGAGACATTGAAGGAACTAGGACTTACACCAAGTGCGAGCTTGGTTATCCAATAATTAAGCTCCAGGTCCACTGAGGACCTTGAGCACTTTGCTAAGTATGAGAAACGACATGGCTTCTTACGTACACAATATTGTGTAAATGAGCAAGCGGTTGATTTATTCATGAGTTCAATGAGTACCGTACTGTAACAGCTGGCTATAGTCATTAATTATTTGTAAATCTAGCGTGGCCGTAAAACCCAGTGCTGCTGCCTTGGTGCTAGTGCACTAGGTAACACTGGTCGGTGCGAGGCTGTTATCACCACGTGACAGCGTGAGGCCCGCGTGATGATGAGACGCGTTTTACACGTCCCCTCCACGTCAAACAACAACACTTCACATCGCCAAATCATGCCAGCGTAAGACACACTCCAGCGATGACCTTACGCACATATGAGTCCCCGCGTATCCAAAGACTGATCATGTTCCCTTCAGTGTTGGCGACCAGCATCGCGGCGGACCCGTAACTATCGGGATGCCAAACAATCCAGGTGCCTCCACGGCAAACCCATTCGAAGAGCCCGAGCGACGGATAGGCGAATATACAGCATCGGAAATCGCTACACTACAATCACGTCTTGATAGGCAATTAGGGCCGGAGTACATCTCGGCACGACCCGGTGCTGGAGGGCAGAAAGTGCACTATCTCTCGGCAGATAAATGCATTAATCTTGCCAATGAGGTGTTTGGGTTCAATGGCTGGTCCAGCTCCATTCAGAAAATTGACATTGACTTTGTTCGTTGCAATTCATCTGACTGTGTTTCAACGGCACAGCTAACATTTCCCTAACCTAGATCGAGGAAAACCAAAACACAGGCAAAATCACACTTGGCTTATCAGTGATTGTCCGGGTGATACTGAGAGATGGCACATTTCACGAGGTAACGAGTAGTGAGCTTTTTTGTGCGTTACAAGTGACTAACGCTTTCAGGATATTGGCTACGGTCACATCGAGAACTGCAAGGGCAAAGCGGCAGCATTCGAGAAAGCTAAGAAAGAAGGGACAACCGATGCATTGAAGCGTACATTGAGGACCTTCGGTAATGTTCTGGGCAACTGTGTCTATGATAAGGACTACCTTTCCAAGGTTACCAAAATCAAAGTCACTTCGGTAAGACATTGTCGCTACTTTGGCTTTATTGGAAGATTGGCTCATTTTTATGCAGAATAAATGGGACATCAATGAGCTACATCGTCACCGTGACTTCGCGCCTGTCAAAAAGGAGCCCGTTCAACCAAAAAGGGTCGCTGAAGATGATGATTTGCCTCCGCCGCCCACCGTCGCAGCCACAAGAAGCGGTGCCCCAAGCAATGCGATTTTTGAAGGCGATGGCGAATTCGGAAGTACGCATGGGTTCAAAACAATATGCTAAGGCTTCAAGGCTAATTGTCATAGGTGATTTATTCGATGAAGCCGATTTCGTGGTGTCTGCCTCGAATGGCAACCCTGACGAAATATCACTAGATCCAGAGCCGCCACGCCAACAACAACCACCCACGCCTATGAATCGTCCGATTCCACCACGAGGGCCACCTACAGGGCGTTTCGATCAAAATGCAGTAACACCTTCAAAGCCAGAAAGATGGAATGGAGGAAACCCAGCTATGAGGCAGTCGATGCCACCGATGGCGCGACCGAACCCAGCAGCCGTGCCAGACCAGAGACGTCCGATGCCTGGACCTGGCCAGGTCAATAATATGCAAAACGCAAGGCCCGGAATTCCGCCTAAACCACAGCCTGGCCCTGGACCCCAAATGCAAAATAATAACGCGCAGGTGCCAATCAAGCCAGAACCTGGTCCCGGTTTCAATAATGACTCGAACCTGCCACCCGCTTCTCAGTCGGTTGGATTCTACTCTGCTAGAGTGGCAGATACTCTGCGTGATAATCCTAACGCGGTTCCTCTTCCAGGAACTCAATTTGATCCGCACGCAGAAAGCCCGTCTATTCGCAAGACTGCCGGTGTTGACCACACCAAGAGTGTCCCCATCACCAGGCCAATGTTAGGGACCGCCTCACCAGCAGCTAATAACTCGCGGGACTTTATCAATCCTGCAACTGATTTGCAGCGCAAGGTCGGTGCCCCAGTTGGACCACCTGTTGCCGTCGGTAGCCCTCTGTCTCGAGGCCCGTCAACATCTACATTTCGCCCCTTAACCCGCCCCAACGTCGATGCTAGGAACAACCCTGCAGCCATGAACCGAGGAAGTGTACCTCCTCAGAATAATCCGAACGGGAAACGTCCCCCTTTGAATGATGTTACCAACGCTACCACATCTCCCGGCACGAATGCTGCCCCCGTTCCAGCGGGCCAGAATGAACCCAAGCGACCACGAGTGTCTGATGTTGCTCCTGAACAGCAACAAGCACCTCAAGCCCCAAAATAATTCTGCTTCGTTCGTTTTAAAGTTCAAAGGTCAAGCATCTAGCTACATTAGCGGGTATCAATATTTTTTTCCTCTGGCGGGTTCATGATCTTTGTCTACGGCGTTGATTACATGTCTACTATGCTGGGAATAGGAGGGGCGTTTTTCTTTTCCGGGAGCAGATTGAATGGTATAGCTACGGACAGGGTCTTATGCTATCTCTTCTTTCATGAGGCTCGGGTAGAATTGTGGTGAAACTAGATAGAAATCCATATCAGTCTTATAGATCCAGTCACCAATTTATTCCATATTCCGGCTTTACAGTCACTAGTGAGATCAGCCTCAACTCTAGTCACTGCTCCTCTTCAGATGTTTTCGGGCCCCATTGCCAAGGAGCTTGTTAGATGGAATGACTGACCAATAACAATAACCTACGAGTCAGTTGGTTGATTGAGGACTTGCAATGACTAAACTCTGGTATTTGACCACATGACTACAATTGAGTATTGACTGAGCATGAAGTCTCATGAATGTCCGTTGTCGTGAGGGCCGCGTGCTCTCCAAGGCACATCAAAAGTTCCAAGGTTGCCGCCGTAAGCTTGCTACAATATCTTATTCTCGAGATCGGCTCGACCAACTACACACTTGGCACTCGATGATTTTCTGGACTCACCGCCCAAGCTTTAGCATGAATGTCTTATTGACCGGGTCGCTTTTCAACGAGGCGGTGGGTAAAGTACATCATGTATGTTAGAGTCGGGTACCTAGCCGTATGTCTCTTTGGAGGCAGATCACTCGTGGCCACCGGTTCATACAACAACAACCGACTGCCATGTTGTATTCCCGGGAATAAAAAAAACTGTAAATATGTTGCCTAATACCAGAAAGATCATCACACGTATTCAAAGAATGTTATCAATCATTCTATTCATTGTACTGGCGCCTTGGCAGTAGAACCCGATAATATAAATGCAGTCATTGGAGTGGAAGCTGATTTCGCTAGTGATTGTACCCTCCCGCATAACTAACTAGACTGAAGTCGAAGAATTGATTCGCGAAACTCGGAAGCCCATGGGAGTTGATTCTCTGCCGAGACAAAGAAATGACTTTCAATGCTCAAAGAACGCCCCAAAGGCTATTTGAACATGGAGACCAGGCCTAACCTCAAGCGAGTACAGCTCATGTTTGTCAAACAAAGAGAAAAGAAAAATCACCGGCACTTCCCATGAAAAATTGAATAAAAATCGAGCAAACTGCCAACTCACATATTCTACTTCAACCAACTTCATGAATCCCCTCTCTTCTGCTTTACTTAACTTCAACTAACGCCATACCATACCAACCAGCATCCCAAAATGTCTTACCCAGCCCAATGGGCTGCTATCGATAAAGTGGTTCAGGAACGTTTCCCAGAGCCATCCTATGCCCCCCCAAGTCACACAGGCTTATCACGACAAAGCCCAAATCCTGGCCGCCTCGCCGTACAAAGATCACGGCTGGAATGTTGTGCGGCGCCTCAAATGCCTCAGTGTAATCGAGGAAGAGCTCGAGTCCCAGAACGACCCTCAACTGAGCAATGTCAAGCCGATTATCTCGGCTTATAAGCGAGATGGAGATGACAGACTCCGTTGGGCACCTGGACCTGTGTCGTATTGGGTTCAGGGGAGACCTGTGGGCGACGTGCCAAGGTACTTTGACTGGGATGAGTGTCTGGAGCTTCAGCAACAGGCTGTAGGATATGGCGGTCTTTGGATTGAGGGTGTAAGCAACAAGGTCTTTCATACATATGGGTGATACTTCAACTGACCATGATAGACTGATTTTGCGGGTCCGATACCTCTTCGTACTTTCTCTGCGAATCCGCCATTCCCAGGACAGGCAAGACTTGCACTTTCACCCTGAATATATCGATGGATATACTAATATCACGTACAGTTCTCCCTCGCATTCAAGCCACCGAGTATCCCGAAAGACCAATTCTACGGATTGGACTTCGGAACTGAATTCCGAGCGGACGACATCAAGGCGCTACTGAGCTCTCCAATCGGTGTGCCCATGCCCCGGTTCCTGCTGAGCGAGAATGATACCACCTTGCTAGTCTCTCCTGGTGTCATGAAAGAGATTGAGAAACTGTCAAAGGCAGATTTCTCCTGCGGGTACAGCGTTTTTCATTGTGGGGAGGGGGTACTCAAGGCTTACCGTGCTGTGGTTCTTGAGGTTTGTCTGGCCAAGCCAGATGTTGTCTCTAAGGACTGGGCCTGGAATACCACCCGTTGTGCTGTTTGTCCGGATCTGAGTGGTAATGAGGTTCGGATTTCGTACATCATGAATAACCAGTCGGCGAGGGATGAGTTGATTGCGTGGGAACTCGAGGATGATACTGGTGAGCAGGCAGTCTTGGATCGGTTGCAGATGTGAAAGACAGGCTCACGAGTTCTGGATTTGCGTATTCTTTGTCGTCTTTCCGAGGTATTCTGTCCTTTGGTCATCTTTGATCAGTGTCTTTACTTGAGCTTTCTTTTGTCATCTTTCTGAGGATTTCCGTTCCCTAGCTAAATTTATCAATATTTGCTTTGAGATCTTCTTCGTCGTACTTTATTCTTGGCCCATCTGACTACCTTGATCGATATTTTTCTAAATTAAGACTTTTCTTTCTTCTCTCTGTTCCTTTCATCCATGTTCCATCGTAGATCTTTCTCTGGACTCGATGGACTTCAGCATTCATCTTATATATAAGGACGACAGACTCTCGTGAGAAGGTACCACAAAAGCTTTTCCATTCGAAACCAAATACATATTTATAGTACCTAGTATACACTTCTTCAAAATGGCGACAAGCTGGACACCAGAGAAACTTACCCATCTTGAGGGACTTACACCGGCCGAAATTCACGCAGAACTGGATGCAACCCTCTTCTGGGCCCCAGGTGCGGTTCCCGCTTATCCTTTTCATGAAGAATTCTGCGATTTTCGCGAGCACCTTCTTGCCAATCCTCGATCGCTTCGCGCGAGGTACCCAAAGGTCGCCGCGGCAGTCCGGACGTGGGTGAGACTACCACACACCAAGGATCTGTTCATGACCTCCCTTCGCATGCATCCATGCAATATGACACTTCGCAACATGTTAGCTCCTGCTGGACCTCAATTGGCCGTGCCAGTATTGGCCAGACCATGGGCGGTACCAGGCGCCCTTGTCGCGAGTACCCGAGATGCAACAGCGGCCAGTCCCAACGTTCCAGACATGCTTTCGGATGCAGTTTCTCTCGGATGCCATGAGTGTATTCAGGCATTGGATGACATAATGATTTTGCCTCTGGATCCTGTTACTATCAGCTACATGCCTTATACTGAATGTGGAGTTAGTCTTATTATGATTGCACAGCTGTCCTTTGTCTGGCGTAACATCTCAGAAGATGAATGCAACAACGTCATAGACATACTTAGGCGGACAAACGGTCTGGGGTCGCAACTGTGGAACCGTGCCTGGTACACGCTTGTTGGTTTACCTACTGCCGGACCGCTACTGCCGCCCTTAAGTTCGTTGAATATCCTTCAGGGCGCCATTATGAGTCTTCCATCAAAGTCAATTGAAATGTTATCGGAATGGCACGAAGACGGCTCCGCAATCGCTCCTGACCCTCTGATGGCTGGGTACATGGCCCCTTCACTTCTTTATGAATGTTGTAAACGGGCCTCGATCCGCATTGCCGAATGGTTCAAGCGCCATGCGACAGCTCTCGGCCATGGATATATGGTACACTTCACCATCGATTGGATGGCACTGGGTAAAGGTCCCTGGCACGCAATCGTGAGGAATCCAGCAGGCATACAACTTTTCGACTGGTTCGTTAGCCAGGGTGCTCCTGGGACACCTTTTGCTACGGATGCTCCTCCATGGGTGCGAAGCAACATTACAGATGAGAGTCCGATGTTTGACGCAATCACTCTGGATCGTCCAGTATTGGTCGAGAAGTTTGCCAACTATCATCCTCCGATAGTGTGGCTGAACTATTCCCTCCGTCCATCTGAATTTTTATGGGCCCTTGTCAAGACCAGTGTCGAGTCCGCCACCAGCTTGTATCATGTCGTCGGGATTCAAGAATTCCAAACACATTGCATAGGTGCCCGGGGTACTCTCGAGTTAGCAATTACACGATTGGCACATTATTACGTTCTCGGTTGGTACGAATGGAATTATCACTTTCAAAGGGACTTGGCAAGACTCGGCTTCATATCCCGAGCTGATGCGAGGGCGCTTTATGCTGATTTACGACGTGTTACTAGTTTGAAAATGACAGCCGTTCTTCACTATATGCCCCGGACTTGGTTTGGTACAGCCGGAGAGCGGTTTGTCAAAGCCCGTTGCGCGATTGTTGGGGCTTACTTTCTCCTGCGTCACATTCGACCTGAGACTAGCTTCCATGTCACAAGATGGAGTGGTAGATCTCAGAATATTGTTCAATAATAGAATATTTGAAAATAGTTATAGGTTTACAATCGATTATTGTTTTTATAGTAGCGACCGCTATGTCCTTCCATGTCGGAAACACAGAGAGACTGTTCTAAGCCCTATTCATGTGACATGTCAATCCAGTAATCGATATGTTCGGTAGCCAACCAGGTGATAAAACCTCATTTTCAAGACAACACTATGAAATATACAACTGACTGCTCTGAACCTTCAAGCCTAGGATCGATGCCGACTTCCACGGCGTGAAAAAACAGACCAAAAGATTCCCCTTCCCACACCTCGACTGCCCAATTGAAACATGTGTGTCCCATTTCCTGTAAAAGAATTGACACAGCAAAGAAGCCGTTGAGGGTCTGAGCACATCGATTTGAGCGCCCAGGTCACATGATACTGAGGCTAAGGATGAGGGGTCTTCTATTCCCTGAGAGTTTAAATATTAGCTCTGCACAGAGACACGTCCAAGTAAATCGCGAGCACAATATGACTTCCATATCGTTCGGCCACGCAAACTCAGGATATCAGGTGGGAATAAATTATGGAGAGATCCAACTGCCCCCAGGTAAACTTCATCAGGCATATTACTCCAGCCAGGACTAATAGCCGCTTCTTGGCTCAGAGCGACCGGAGACTCCACCGCCCCCTGTCTCGACCGTCCCGTTCCGTCGCGACCCAGATTTCATTGACCGTGGAACTCTACTCGATCAAATCCAAGAGAAAGGCTCAACGCAAGGTGCTCGGATAGCACTTGTCGGCCTAGGTGGTGTGGGGTAAGTTCATAGGACAATATGCGCACCTGTTACTAATTCTCATATAAGGAAATCGCAACTCGCAATAGAATATTGCCATCGAGTTCTAGATCGATCGCCCGACACGTGGGTTTTCTGGATTTATGCGAGCAATGCAACTCGCTTTGAGCAGAGTTGCCGAGAGATCGCCGACCGCGCCAAGATACGAGGCCGGCAGGATACCAAGGTCAATATCTTCAAGCTCCTCCGTGATTGGCTCAATGATGCAAAGACTGGAAATTGGGTTCTCGTCTTGGATAATCTCGATGACGATGATTTTCTCCATATACCTGCAAGACAGTCTAGCCTGGCGAATCATGATAGTAGTGTCCCTGGACCATCTATCTGGTCTTATTTCTGCCAGAACGCAATGGGCTGCATTGCGGTGACAAGTCGAAGTAGAGAGGTGGCTTCAAAAATCGTGGAAGACTATGATATACTTTCGGTCGAACCGATGAACGAATCCAACGCAATCTCGCTTTTTGAAAGGAAAATCGACGCACAATATGACCGCTCGGCAATCATTCAACTAGTTGAAGCTCTAGAATTCATGCCGCTCGCGATTGTGCAGGCGGCGGCCTATATTAAGCAAAGAGCACCACGAGAGTCAGTCACAAAATATCTGGAAAGGTTTCAGAAGAGCGATGGGCAGAAAATGAAGCTTCTTGATTATGAAGGGGGTCAGCTTCGCAGAGACCCAGAAGCTAAAAATGCTATCCTTTCGACCTGGCAGATATCATTTGAGCACATTCGGGAAAAAAGACCATCGGCGGCAGATCTTTTATCTCTTATGAGCTTCTTTGATAGACAAGGGATCCCTGAAAGTCTTCTGCAAGAAGACAAAGCTGCAGAAACGGAGGACAGAAGTAACACAAGTGACACAGAAGATGATGAAAGCGTGTCCAGCGAAATTGACAAGTTTGAGGACGATATATTATTGCTCAGAGACTATTCGTTGATATCTGTGACCCCAGACCAAGTGATCTTCGAGATGCATCGATTGGTCCAGCTAGGAATGCAGGAGTGGCTTCAGGCTCAAGGCCTTATAGAGCACTGGAAGGAAATCTTTATCCGACGGCTCGACAGAAATTTTCCGGAAGGAGATTTTGAGAATTGGAAAGGGTGTCAATTACTATTCCCCCATGTGCAGTCCACACTGACGCGACATCCTGCTGGAAAATCCTCAATGGAAAATTGGGCATCACTGCTTCACAAAGCCGCATCATTTGCATCCACGAAGGGAGATTTCGTCGATGGTATAAAAATGGCAAAGAAGGCAATGATAGCAAGGAAAGATTTATTTGGGCCGAAGAGTGAGGAAACATTGAGAAGTTCAAACCTACTTGGCTTAATGTATATTAAGGGAGGGGAGTGGAAGAAAGCTGAAGAGCTCCAGCTACAGGTTATGGAGACTTGCAGGCAGGTGCTTGGGCTAGAGCATCTGGAAACTCTAAAAAGCATGAGAAATCTGGCATCGACCTACTGGAATCAGGGGCAATTGCAGGAGGCCGAAGAGCTTGAGGCCGAAGCACTCAAGCTCTGCTCCAAGGCACTTGGGCCAGAGCATTCACAAACACTGACCAGCATGGAAAGTCTGGCAGCAACCTACTACAATCTAGCGCGATGGAAGGAATCCGAAGAGCTTGAGATGCAGGTGATGGACACTCGCAAGCGGATGCTTGGGCTAAAGCACCCAGATACTCTAACCAGTATGGCCAATTTAGCAACGATGTACGGAGAACTAAGACGATTGAAGGAGGCAGAAGAGCTTCAGATGCAGGTATTGGAGACTCAAAAGCTAGTGCTCGGGCTCGAGCATCCAGACACTCTACAATGCATGAGTAATCTGGCATTAACCTATAAGAATCTGGGACGATATAAGGAAGCTGAAGAGCTTGGGTTACAGGTGGTGGTCACTCGCAAGCAGATACTCGGGCCAGAGCATCCAGCAACTCTGACTAGCATGAGTAATCTAGCATTATTCTACCATGAGCAGGGGCGATGGAAGGAGGCTGAAGAGCTCGGAAGCCAGGTATTACAGACTCGCAAGCATGTGCTCAGGCCAGACCATCCAGATATTCTAACCAGCATGAATAACCTGGCACTCAACTACCAGGACGAGGGGCGATGGAAAGAGGCCGAAGAGCTTCAGGTGCATGTGTTAGAGGCTCGAAAGCTAGCGCCTGGACTAAAGCATCCAAACACCCTAAGTAGCATGGCCAATCTAGCATCAACCTACGAGAGTCAGGGACGATGGAAGGAAGCCGAAGACCTCTACGGCCAGGCGATACAAAATCGCAAGCAATTGCTTGGGCTAGAGCATCCAGACACTCTGACCAGTCAGAATAATCTAGCAGCAACCTATTTTCATCAGGAGCGATGGAAGGATGCTGAAGAGCTTTGGGTGCAGGTAGTGAACACTCGCAAACGGGTGCTTGGGCCAGAGCATCCAGGCACTCTTACCAGCATAGAGAACCTGGCAAGCAACTACCAGAAGCAGGAGCGATGGAAAGAAGCTGAAGAGCTTTGGGTGCAGGTAGTGGGCACTAAGAAGCAGATGCTTGGGCTAGAGCATCCGGACACGCTAGTCAGCATGGATAATCTGAAATCAATCTTCGAGAAGCAGGGGCGATGGGATGAAGCCGACGAGCTTCTGGCACATTTGTTAAAAACTCGCAAGAAAGTGCTTGGGCCAGAGCATTCAAAAACTCTGACCGATATGAATAATTTAGCAGTACGCTATTTTCATCAGGAGCGATGGAAGGAAGCTGAAGAGCTTTTGGTGCAGGTGGTAGACACGCGCAAGCGGGTGCTTGGACTTGAGCATCCAGACACGCTAACCAGCATGAATAACCTGGCAAGCAACTACCAGAAGCAGGAGCGATGGAAGGAAGCCGAAGAGCTTCTAGCGCATCTATTGAAAACTCGCAACAAAGTGCTTGGGCCAGACCATCCAAAAGTTCTGACCCTTATGAATGATTTAGCAGTAAGCTATTTTCATCAGGAGCGATGGAAGGAAGCTGAAGAGCTTTGGGTGCAGGCGGTGGACACTCGCAAGCGGGTGCTTGGACTAGAGCATCCAGACACGCTAGCCAGCATGGACAATCTAGAATCAACCTTCCTGAAGCAGGGGCGATGGAAGGAAGCCGAAGAGCTTCTGGCGCATTTAGTGAAAACCCGCAAGAAAGTGCCTGGGCCAGAGCATCCAAAAACTCTGACCAGTATGAATAATTTAGCAGTAAGCTATTTTCATCAGGAGCGATGGAAGGATGCTGAAGAGCTTTGGGTGCAGGTGGTGGACACTCAAAAGCAGCTGCTTGGGCTAGAGCACCTAGACACTCTAAGCAGTATGGGTAATTTGGCAGTCACCTTGAGATCCTTGGGCGAAAATGAAGCTGCCATGCAAATGATGGCTAAGTGTGCTGAAGGTCGTGGCCAGCAATTAGGCCCTAACCATCCAGACACTTTGAAAGCTATATCCGTTTTGGAAAAATGGCATGGTACAGCTGGTGATGGAACTTCAGCGTTCAAGCCTGCTAGACCGCAGAATGAAACACCACCAGAGAAAGAGACCCACGTCACGTCTACGAAGTCTGCAACTCAAGTGTCTGCTATTTCGACTCTGTCGAAGTGACAAATTCCCATTTCCTTGTCTGTCCTGGCTGTGAGCCTTGTCTATGTATTTAAAAGGAGTTGGAAGAAATCCTTGGACGGCCACATTGGATATTAGAAGTTAGTTTCCAGAGATAAGTGCTCATGCAGTCAGCTTCATGATTTTGACGTGGAGCTTTCTCTCTATTTAGTCTTCCTCTTGCCCCTAGAATGAGACTGATTGCTTTCATTCATTCTTCCCTCGTACTTCAATTGGTATATTAGCAACACGCGGCTAACAGTAGCCTTAGTTTTCTTTGTCTTCTTCTTATTTGCCTTCATCATTCACCTAACCGCCTTGCTGATGGCTCAATCCAAAAACCCCCAGCTCCTATCTTGTTCCTCCTCGGGGAGTGTTAAATACTCTACCAGCTGCCCTTCAAACTCTCTAGATAACTGATATCAAGAGCGAACTTCAGCTCCTGCTCGTTGGTACATTTACTACAATTGTCTTACAGATTGACTCGCACCCCCTTACAGTCTTCTTTCAGGGCTGTGAAGAGAATCCGCAATTTCCTGGACCACGAGATGGATGGTCTTTATTATTGCTTTCCATTCTCAGGGCCCGTTGTGAGTTATTACTCCATGCTACTAATTCCAACTACACTGACTGCTAGCAAAAGGCAATATCTCAATGTGCCCAGAGATGTCCTTATTGCGATTACATGCCGTGAGCATCTAAGAGCCCATATAAATGAGAAGCTGATGCGAGCTAGGAGTAAGTAGGAAAACCTCCGACGGTCAGTCAAAAGTAATGCAAGGTGCGAGAATGCGAGTTCATATCGAATCAAAGCATACTGTAATCAGTAGGCCCCTTATTACTTACGACTTTAATTTTAATTAACACATCTCTTAAGATCAAGTACTAGACGCGCCAGGGGTTGTATATTGTCATTTACAAGTATTTGCAGTAGTGATCGTAGGTTCCAACTCGCGCTGCGACTTGAATTATTTACTAACTCTACTAGCAATAATCAAGGACCTGAGCAGCCTGATGAGTGCGCCGAAGATTTTGCTGTACCTACGCTGACACGCGATCAATCCGGTTCAGACCTCTAGCTTGGGTCAAGTCGGCAAATCAGTGTCCCGCAGAGGAAAACGCCTACGCATCGAAACAGGGGTATAAGTCCCAGCAGCAACCTTCCTCCCCTCAACACATCTCTCTCCACTCTCAAACCCAATCAAAGCACCCGCAGCATGTTAATTCCACAGACATGAAAAGCAATATTTGAGTGGCAGAGAGATCAAGAGCTGGAACTCCTCCCAGAAGGAACAAGAGGTTTTGGCAAATTTGAAGGAGATCACAAATTTTCCAGGGCTGGCTTTTCAAGCCGCTCCATGCTGTCGAGGGGATGGCAAAGATAAGGCCAAGGTACTAGGAACCTATTCACACAATGAGAAAGCTTGACTTTGTTCGCCATGCAGGTCAACATCCCTTATCGGAGGACAGCGAAAGGTGGAACTGAAACCCAGTCCCCCGCAGGTACTTTTGTATGTAATTCAAGCTTGAAAAGACCAGAAATTTCAAGGATCCAATGGACTAGCATTACGTATGACAGCTTCCGCACAATACAGGCTTGATTGAAATACTCCGAGTTCGGAGTCGGGGAGGGATTTCATGCAGCATGCATGTGACTGTAGCGAGAGTATTAGCGGCGCATGTACTTTGTCTTGCTCAATCACAATACTAGGACTAATCGAGACTGCGATCGAGACCAGTCGATTGGGAAACGTTGAAATAGTGTTATTCCGGCAAAACGTTTATGCAAGGGATCCCACTTTCAACCATGCACCATCCCGCCCCTGAGGCCCCTGAAAAATCAATCGTCGAGAACTCTTGGCCTGAAAGTTAGGGCTGATGCTACGTCACGGGCCAAGCTCCGAGAACTGTAAACAGTGGACCCATGGTTCAGATCCGTCTCCGTAGACAATCGTACTGGAATAGGTAATCACCTCGCGAAGAAAGTAAACAAGAAATCGAAAGATCGCGAGATCGAATCCCAGTCAACCTGTCAATTCAGTTTCTTTTCGCAGCTTTCGGTGCTCTGGATGTCCACGAGGATTTGAGACCACTTTCGCGCCATTCTTGGTGTGTAAAATTGTTGGTCGGAGACGGAAGAGGCATGCGTAGATGAGGTTTGGATTTAAGCGATTTTGAGCTGCGTGCGACCACAGGATTTGCGCGTCAAGTACGGTGATGTGTGATGAAATGTGATCTATCTATTCTGACACAAGTACTGTCAGCAAAAGGACACCGTTTGATCGCCTAGATGTTCGAGAATTTAGCTCTGAAGGTGGAGACTCGGCATTTGGTAATCTTAGTGCTTGGACATGTGGTTCCGTCGGGGAATCTTTGATCGCATTCCGTAAGCCCTAAGTGCAAAAGCACCGTCCAGCGCAATATGCTAATTAAACATTCAGGAATGGGCGAAATTGGAAATAAAAAATTGAAATATACTCTCCGTATGCAATAAATCCATTTCAATCGGTTTGAAATCTTAAAGCCATTTGCATTGACCTGTCGCAGCCTGGTGTTGGCCGGTCGCGCAACCTCCGTGGGAATAGCTTCACAACCAAATCACATCGCCAACCTCGTTTTCGGTCTACAAAACGTCCCGGTTAACGAATAAATTCCTGAGAAAAAGGTCAGAGGTTGAATCAAAGCTGCCCGAACCCACGAGTAAATTTTAGTATGGTGGGGCGACTCCACTGTGGTGATCCACCTACCTGAAATATTCATGGGGTTCAGTCAAAGAACGATTTGGGGGGATATATTTTAACCAAGGGTGAGTGGCGTAGTGGTCTGGCCTCGGTCGTCTATTGCTGCATTCAAGCGAGTCCGCGGTTGTAGCTCCTAGAGTTACGGAAGCAACGCACCTGCCTCTCGGGAGAGGGTGGGAAAAAGCAAGAGCCGATCCTCTGCCAGCGAAGCTTCCTAAATTCTTCGGGGTTTGTAGCCTTGGGCGGCAACGTCCGGGGTGAGTTTTTGCTGATCTATGAAAATATCCGTGTCAGAGCATTCATTCCACCGTTGTTATAACCAAGCAATGTCAAGGCTTTGGGGTGAGAACTTAGACTGGAACCTTCCGAATCATCTTTGCAGTGTAGTCGGCCGAAAAATGCTGGTTGTAACTGCGGAATTGCACTGAGCTTTCCTTCCATGGCGACCGACGGTCGGGTCAGGCTTCGGCCTTTGTCAGTACTATTCCTTGAGGTGTCATGCAGAAGGCCGTGGGGATGCAGCTTCATCTAACCGGCAGTGTATTCGAATGAATGATGATGGTCGCGATCGTGGAATTGATTTTCAGCTTCCATCCATGCCGGTCGGGTATCGAGGCCAGTAGTCTCGACACCGAAGGCATTGCCCCTTGACGTGCCACGCAGAAGGTCTTTTGAAACTGGAAGTTGCATCTCATGCGGGTGTTCAGCAGCTAGGACATCATTCAGAACGCAAAAGATGGTTTCCGTGATCGTGTGGCTGTCCTCTTTGCTCCACGGGCGATCAAGACACTGGGACAAATCATCAAAATCTCGAATGGCTCTCGAAAATTCGGTCAGGGGATAACGGGGGCATGGCCACCAGGGAGAGGATTTCAAATTCAGATACCGGAGCTGTCTCAAGCAGAAGTCAGCATGCTGGCCAGTGCTCTGTTAACCACTGGAGATCCCATGGTCGGCGTCCTGGAAAGGAGCGGAAGACGGGCCTTGCAAAACGCTCAGCCTCTTCCAGTCTGATCCTTGGAGGCCACGATTATGGAATAAATGAGATTGCACTGGGCATACCTTGCCTACCGGGGGAGAATTAGACAGAACAGGGCATGCAAGAGCATGACGATAAACATGGTTCTCATCGACTTCTACCGGAGCCGTGTTGTCATTCATTTCAGATCCGTGTGATTTCAGTCGGACTATCACTCAGTGATCCGAAGGACGGTATTCCTTTCGCTGTATCGCTATGACTTCGGATCTGAGGGGAGTACGTGACCCGTTGTTCATCGGTCATTGAACCAGGCTGTGTTTTTCTGTTCACTTCCGTCACATTCTTGGTGGGAAGGAAAATGGGGCCAAAAACGCAGCCGAATTACGATCACTCCTCTCCAGGCACCCGTTCGTCAAAGCGCGGCTCTGAACCATGGTGCAGAGCAAGCCTTGGCCCCACACTGAGATTTCCGAAAATCTCATGGGATTGTCGAGTCCGATGTGTTGGCATGCACGCGCAGGATTTGGCGGATAGAATGACTCAAGGGATTTATCGGTATGATCCGGCTCTCCGAGCCCATCGATAGAAAAGATTCGCCTTGCCCTTCAACTTCGAGATGGGATCGATCATTTCGCAGAGCCATGATGCATGGGTGGATCCCAATCAAATGAAAAAGCCAACACACATGCCATTCACCGCCACTGTGAGACGCGATCTCGATCGAAAGGATATGAGAAAAAAGGGGAAGAAAATTAACAGAGGAAAACAATAAGATTAAAAAAAAAAGGAGAAAAGGAAAATGAAAATAAAAGAAAAATCTCGATCAGATACATTTTGGCTAGTGACTTGCTTGCAGTAGTCTGTTCCTGATGAAACAGAGGCGCGGACCCGTTCAGAGAGTTGGAGCGTCAGACCAAACCAATTTTGCCCAGTGGATCCAACTAGAAATCTCACAAGCCGGCAACTGCTGTGGTGATCCCCCGATGTGATGTGCGGATATGCGGGTGGAGACGAGGAATCCACAAATTATCAAACATGCATAACGGAAGAGCGAAACAGGAACCCGTGGACGCCAGTCTCGACAGCATTGCGGGTCCAGCGGCTTTCATCTAATTCCTTTATCTTGCAGACCAAGTCTCACGGGTATATAGTACAATCGATCCCGGTGATGATCGTGGGAAACAGCCGCGTTGTGGCGTATGCCGGATTCTTCCCCGAGGCCACAGAACGATGCAGACTAATTTGCAGACGATGTTTGATTGGTCATGCTTCCGAATCTATCTTTTTTCTATTCATTTTTTTTCACTCTTCTCCATGATCTAGAGCTCCGTTTACGTTTTGAGTTTCATCTTCCGATGATCCGCGGATGTGAACCTGATTTGATCCAACCAATAAGCACTTATCAGGTCCAGCCCACAGGCACGTACATAATACCTGTCCAAAATTTTTAGCTCTACTATTTTTTGGAACATACATTTCCCGGTCCCTGGTTCGCGGTATGGGTCTCAAAACCTCGTGGGAAGACCCGTAGACTGCTTCCCCGTTGTTAGTTCCGTACTGGCATGTATCAGACAAGTATAAGAACGCATAAAAGTTGCAGCAAAAAAGCGGTAGGTATATGACGGTCTGCTTCGGCCTTAACCCTATCTCTTCCGGGAAATCGAGATTGATCTATTGCATACGTTGGGTGATGAGCGTTTCCCAAATTCTTAATAATCCCCTTCTTTAACAGAGAGTGCGAGCGTACAGCCACCTGGGCACAATTCTATTATCTACCGTAATACGTGTTATTCCGAGGCTACTTGCTCGCGGCTATATTTAGTGGAAAGGCAATTATGAGAAAACTTGTGGTGACCTTAGTCTCCGTTTCGATGCATCATTCACCTCATTATTTGCTTTTTTCGCTTAAAGCATCATCATATTCACCCAGTATGCAGTGGGTAGGCAGTGACTGCAATGCAGGAGATTACGGGTCTTGCCTCCAATCATGTGTCAAGAGACTGGGAGAGAATAAACGCCACTATAGCAGATCAGTCCCCTGGTCGCCATCTCCCCACTTCCCCGACCAATCTTTGACCTGACCCATAAAAACACACCTGGTTCGGGCTGTACCCGAGAAGCTAATTGCATATCCCGCGTGGACTGAACAGATCTCCACGCTTAGACTTTCATGTGTGTTTAAAATGTTGGATTTAAGACGCAAAACGGTGAAGCGTTGGCAGGTTTGACAAGGCAACTCCAGGAGGTTGAGTCCCGCCATATAAAATCCATGTCCCCCTATTTCTGTTCACCCATTTTCCAGCATATTATTTCTGCCATCTGCTCTCTACTACCTGTGGAATTTCTACATCCAAAATGCCCGTCAACGAAGTGATCAACACCGCCACCATCGGCGCCGCGACCGCCGTTGTGGGTTTCCTAACCAAAGGCTCTCTCCCGGAGCCAAACCCACCGGCGGAAGGGCGACCTGTTGAAAATGAAGAAAATGAATTGCCAGTTCGTATTGGACATCTTGATCATACCTTGGTGCCCGTCGCTAATCAATGCTTCATTCCCGTTTTAGGAACCTCTCCTCATCCCATCCAAGGACACGAACGTGATCCAGGACGTAAGAGAACGCACTCCATACTCTTACAAGGACGACAGTGAGATACCTCGCGCTCCTTTCTACTCAGAAAAGTACACTCATCGGCCTCAGACTAGAGACAAAAACAGCGTCCGCGAGCTATGAAGTCTTAGAGGTTTCATGTTAGCGACATATATATACAAAAAGGTGTTCTAAAAGTTTGTTTTGGGGTTCGGGAATTGTTTGGGTTTGCAGTATAGGTACAATAGCTTTTTGGATTGTGATTACTGGAGTTGGAAGGCAGGAAAGGACAGTAATAATCTAAGGCAACAGATCACTGTCCATTTCTTCCCACACATCGGGTGAAAAAAAAGCTCCATAATACATATCCCGCTCGTATATAGCCTGTTGTTCTTTATTTCAGGAACTGGAAATCATCTATTTCATATTTCGCTTGCTTGCAGGTGTATGCTATGATTTTGCCCCGTTTGGATGAATACTCGGTGTTGCCTAGAAGTGACCGTATATTATCAGGCGACGTGGTCTCTAAATCCTTGAAAACTTGGAATGAGATTGGCTATCATAGAGCAGGGGTGAAGGATGATCGCTTTCCCTTTTTTGGATTTATCTCTCAACGACATTTTGGAAGAATAAAAAGCATACCGCCCAGTGACTCCTAACAAGCACGTGAGCTTGGTCAGAGCTCAAGCCCTATGACTCTTTAGGTATTGACCTGTCAAGTCTAACGTCATTGACCATGGCGGGCTCACTGTTCACGTATTTAGAAGGAGTCTCAGGAAGGATTACGAAAGATAGAGGCTAATTTGGCGATCTTGGCTGTTCCTTGATGGCTTCGACCCGGCATTTTCGGAGTTAAAGATTACCCAGAGCCCTATTTTACGATTATTCAGGCGGTCCGTCCCGCAAATGTTGAGTTCTTTGTTACGTATGCCTCTTTGTCGGCCGACCCGGGCAAAAAAGTCTCGAGTTCTATCATTTCGGCATCAACAGCTTTAGTAGCGCTCCCCAAAATTAGAATGAGATCCCCGATGGCTAACTCCAACAAAGACCGGGGGCTGGTCAGCCGATGATCAATGATATGGTTCTAGTATAACGGAGAAAATTACGGAGTACAAGACCCACAACGATTAAACCAAATTTCCCCGAGCAGCCACACACCTTTCCCCTTTTTTTCAGACGGAAAGCTCCACTCGGCTAAGATCTCCCAGAACAGTATATGCAGACGCTGTATGTTCTCCGAATGAGCAGCACTATGTGATGCGAGGCTCCTAGAGAGTAGACTGTAAAGTGGGCCCAAGCGGATCTTGAAGCCCCCGTTTCCCGAGTCGAACTCCAGATCCCAACCCGCTGGGATTTTGGATGATCAGACTGGCTATCTTCCGGTCTCCCCTCGAATGTACAGATAACTGATCCAATTTTTTTAGACTTTATCTGTCTGGAATTAAATGATGATTCATCCCGGTATGAAACAAAGGGCGAGCAGCACTGCAGACTGGGGAACGCTTTGGTCGCTCCTACGTCAGTCATTGGGGCTGACCTTTGGTTATGAATATTCACCTGATAAGGATCGACAATGATTCTTTCTTGAAGGATGAAAATGAAGAGGTTCCAAACAAGCTGAAGTCTGTCTGTGTGTATCTCAGGCTTGACTATTGATTAGACACGTAAACGCAAGCCATCTGACCAGACCGACACTATGGTTCTACTCTCGAGATTTTTTATGATATCATATTGTGCCTGGTTTTTTTCAGCCTCATCTTTTTGGTTTCAACTTGAGGACAGCTTATATCTATCTGGCTGGGGCTCTTGTCATTTACATTTGCATACGCCAAAAATTACAGCTCGTGGCTACTACTCAGTGTGTTTCTGGAGCCTCTCTATTCCCCGCCTGGGGGCTCTCTCGCCTCGTTACGAGTACGTATGCCACAGAAAAAGGGTTGGAACCACATCATGCGCTAGTCCAAAGGGGGATGGAGAAAGTAAAATTAATTGAGTATTACCTAACCTGATCTTCCATATTATCATCTGTAGTCCTGCGACTGGTCCAAGAGAGCGAAGGACGAAGCTCAGCAGGGGTGGAGAGCCGATCCCGCCCCCAAACCGTGAAAGTCGGACTGCATACGATCCTCGTTTTTTTTCTTATCGAGCTCCGTTAGGAAGTAGTCTTGTCCGTAGTGGAAAATTCAAGGCACGAACGAATCAGATCGTTGAGTTTCGACGTTTCGGCAAGAACGGAAATTTGGTTCCTGCATAACAAGTGCAGTAGCACGAGCAGCCTCGTATAAGCGAGATTTATGTCGGTAATAATCCGGTAGGGAAAATATCTTAAATGGCCTGAAACCATGTACGCATACTATTGCCTGCACCTTGACCAAATAGGAGGATGGCCATACTGTTTGGGCGAGACTCAAGACTGCAATGGGGGATCCATTTCTTCTGTGTGGACTTGCAGGCGGCCTAAGCGTGAGTTGATGCGTTGGCAGACCAACGAAGGAATCTCGTCCGCCCACAATCATCTCCGCAGCCCCTTTTCCTTACATACTTGTCTGCTGTAATTTCCCCGGTCCTGAGTCGACTCGTTTGTGGACTCGAATGTCGACTCATCAGTCGACACCCAAAAAGTACTTATTAGTTACGTAGCAGCCACACACATCCATCGTAAGTATCGGAGCAAAAGGTAGATAATGTGTATCGAGACAGACTAGTCTGTATTTTTTTTAATCATATACCCCACGTTTCCAACTCTAAGAGCACGAGAATGATCCCTCCAATGAATTCAGTGCGATCCCCGGCGCTCCGTACGATCGCTCTGACTTAGCGCTCAGACTAAGTACGATCACCCGGGTGAATTTTCCTTAGTCTAGGACATGCGGCCCAGCTAACGGGGTAGTTCCGTTTTGATCGTGAAGGATTCAAGGGGAAAAACTCTACTAGCGAAACTTCCTAAGCGCTTCAGGGTTCATAGCTTTAGGCGGCAACTTCTAGGGTGAGTTTTTGCTGATCTACGAAAATCTTCATTTCAAGGCAGTCATTACGCCGTTATCCCAAACAACCTTTGCTAAATCTTTAGGAAGACTGGAGCGTTCACAATTATTGTTGTAGTGTCTTGTAAGTCTGTCTGCAGTCAGGTGACCCGAGCCTCTGTAGATAGATGGTGCTTCTTCTTCTTCTTCTTCTCCTTCTTCTCTGCTCCATACAACCACAATACATATATTGTTCTGTCTGTTCGCTCTTTCTTGTAGTAGCAAGCTGTTGCAGCTTTTGTTTTTTCTTTTCTCCTCTGATGCCCGTCTAGCGAGTGACGCTGACATAAGTAAACAATGCTGACCGTTATTGTGGAATTGCGGTGCAAGTCTCATTTATCGCGACTAGTGATTGGGTCATGCTTTAGCCTCTATCATATTGTCACTTAGACTGTCACGTAGAGTCTACAAAAGACGTAGCTTAACCTCAACGGCAGTGCATTTTCATGAAAATGATGGCCATAATCATAGAATCAAAGTGCAGCTGTTTCTCATAACGGTTGGGTATCGGGACCAGTAGCCTCAACACCCCAGGTATTGCCCCTTAGCGCGTCTGGCAAAGGGTCTTTGCAGGCTGGCAACTGTATCTCGAGTGAAAACGTAAGAGTTCAATGTCATTGGAAACACAAGCTCCGTTCTGCGTATCATAGGTTGACCCTGGTGCTTTGTGAGCAAAACTATCGGCGGGTATGAGGGTGGATGTCGGAGCTGTCCTAGGTCAATTTAGCATGCTGGTCAATGTTCTGTGACACGCTGGCAATCCCATGGTCGGCGTCTTGGAAGGGAGTAGAAGTGCGGTCATGCAAAAAGTTCATCTCTTCCAGTCTAAACTCCTAGGACCATGATCATGAGAACAAATATTGCATTGGGCGTACCGTGCCGACCGGGAAAAAAGGAAGGCAGAAAGACAGGTAGGGCATGGCATGTAAGGGCATGTTTGTCATGGATTTTGGCCGCGGCCGCGCTGCTAATCGTGTCAAGCTCCTGTAAATCCAATTAGACCACCACTCAGTCGTCGGGAGAAGCGGTATTGCACCAGCTCACATGCGTTCAAGCTGTCTTCGATCCCTCGATCCACATGGATAGAGAAGACCATTCCGCGATGGATGACGGTATAGGCCACAAGAAGCCGGCAATAAACGAAAAGAGAGCTCGTCTAAAATGACAAGGCAGACCAGTGTGATTGTCGTAGGCGTTTTTCTGGTATTTCACATGACCAGGAAGGGCAATGACCCACTGCAGTGGTCTAGTAGGCCTTTGGCTGGGTTCTTCCACGTACTTCCACGCAGTTCCTGGTAGAAAGTAAAAAGCGGCGTTTAGAACTCAAAAGTTTTAGAACCCTTCTTTTCACCCGGGTTCCACTGAATCACGTTCACTTGTAGACGCTAGTACGCAATGCCTTGGCTGTGAATGGGGGCGGAGTCACTGCTGCTGATACGCCCCACTCGCGGCCAGTGCATCCCCAGCCAACTAATCTCCCCAAGGTAATGATCTTGGATCTTTCATGATCATTTACTTGGATCGAAAGCTGAGCTTCCGCGGTCATCAACGGAACTGCCTATGTGGAAGTATGCACGCATCTGTGTCCGGAGTGTGCTGATGCTCCATAATGTTCATCCGATCTGTTGCTGGAACATGGAAGTCAAGGTTAAGATATCATCTCAGATAAGCTTCAGTCAGCGAATGGAGTTCTCCATGGGCTTGACTGAAATTGGGTTAATTAGAAGCTTGAGGCTCAATGGAACTCGGGGTTTGGATATTTATGGTGTGATTGCTCCGAAAGTTAATATCCCACTGCATTTACTACAATTGAAATGACGGGCGGACGATGCGATGCATCCATCATCGAATGGGGGTTTTGGGAGAAAATCAGGACCAAAAAAGGCAAAAGGGGAAGGGAAAGTAAAAATGAAGTCGGTGAACGGAGCAGATGCTGTGGTTTGCGTACTTTTGAAACCACAAAGTACTCTCGCTGTCTCCACTAAAATCCGCGATCTTCTCCCCGTGATGTAATAGAACACACTACTTTCAATACGACGCGATTACGCTGAATTAAAACTGCATTTGGATGGTGCGGTGCGGTGCGGTGCGGTATGGTGCGGGACGGCGACGGGCCGGAATTTTCATTACTTTGATACGACACATCACATGGGCCCAGAGGAGAGCAAACGTGCATCCACAATGCCGGGGGTGGTGGATGGCGACTATGCACCAGCATGAACTCTATGCACAAAGGTCCATGTTTTTCTTTTTCTGATGACTCTTGCAGATGTATTCTTCAACACGAGTCAATGCAGCAACTGACTGAGTCTCGGGGCTTGTAAAGGTAAATTCCCGATTCGGAAGCAGCTCTACTTGTCCTCACAATTTCATCCTCCTCTGCAGGCTGTGGAGCTTTATTACTGTAATAATGACCATGGCCTCCGTCCACAGCTGGACTACCTGAGACACCCTTTTGGTGAAACATGTGTAGAGAAAGATAAAGCTCGATGGAGGAAAATGGAGCAAAGTGAGGGAAATGGATGGAGGATAATGCACTTTGTTTCTTAAAGTAAATTAATAATAAATGGATTTAATTGACTTTCAAGATTTTCCAATCCGCTTCTGACAGATAAGCCATGGAAGCGCCCCAGGGATCGAACTATCCTTTCTTTGGAGCTGTGCTGCACAAGTCTCCGGAAGGTCCAGAGCCCTACGGCCGATCAAGATCTTCTAGACGTGTACGTTTATGATCATCTCGGCCGGACACTTGTTCCTGGAAGGACACAGCTATCCCAAAGAAGAAATTAATTTTTATAATTAACATATGCCGTTTCTTGATCGCACAGAAGAAAAATCTATAAATCGCAACTCCCCCCGATTTCTAGGGATATACTCTCATCCACGCAGTCAAATTGTTTTCAGCCCTTGCTGCTGCCTATACTTAGGGGCTCGTGACTAGGGTATTGAAGGCAGCCATGGATACCGCAGCGGTCGGCTTGGTGCTTATTGCTTCTGCCATCTACTTGTACATTACAAACCCTCTTCCTCCTCTGCCTCCTCCTCCGCTTCCTCCTCCTCCTCCAACACACTCTATACACATCCAAGAGGTCTGTATTAAGCTTACTAATATTCTATGTTGACTTCTTTTGCTGATTGTGGTGCCCTACTCACTCTAGGGACCCTCCCCCGATATAAACGCAAGTGGACTTAGAAGACGCCGTCCGTACCGTTTTCGGCCTGACTTTGATGTAAGTCCATGGTTTAATCTACCTAGATTCATTCACTCATCGGTCGCAGCCTATGGTTGAAAATACTGCGCGAAGGCTGTGAAGTCCGAGGAGCAGGGGTCGACGTAGGCTACACACCAAAATGGGAGTAGAGGGGGAATTTCATTGGCTCAGGCACATGTGTATCATTTGGTCCCGAGTCCAGTGTCTAGGATCGTGATTGTTGAGTGATTTATTGTGTATAGTGTATTAAAAATTGGGGAGAATGGACCCTCTGTTTTTCTCATCTTCGTAGTCTCGAGGTCTAAGAGAGAGAGGAAAATCACGACATGATCATACGTGTACTGTTCGTATCAGTGCAGTGTGTGTCAGCTTTACTTATTTAATTCATTCTCGGTCTCCAGCGATATGCAATGATGATCGGCTTTCCTTCATTTCCCCCATTCAGTGACTCTCGACTACAGTAAATCATCATGTGGCTCCTTCGTACGCCATTGGCATGCTCGGTCCCCTCTGAACCCAGGACGATCATCTTTCTTTCTTTTACCCCGGTATGCAGAGCTCCCCGGGAGGCAGGTCCGGAACCCTACAAGAGCCCTTTGCTCCACAGCGTCATTCCCCCGGGCCCGCTATCCCATATCGAGTAGGATATGTCACTTTACGGGCTACTCATGGACAAGCGGGGACGGATAGCCGTTACGAAGTAGCCTATTTCAGGCTTAGCATTGACGGCTTACGCTCTAAGTTTAAGAAACAAGGTCAAATCCCTGTTTCTTCACCACTCCGCCGTCTGGTCATCCACAAGTATTTATTGATGACGCATCATCAAAGGTTCCTTGATTGGATCCCCTGGCTGAATACGCCGCTCAGCCCCCTTCGCTACCATGTAAAGATACCAACAGCTCCACTAGCGCTTCCCAAAGTCACCCAGCCCCGCAGAAGGTTTGATGTCGAGTGGGGCAATATCATGATGTGGAAGGTTACTAATGTTGCTGAATGGATCCCACAGAAATCCTTTCGGGCCCACTAATGCAGGAGACCCAGGAGAACACCTTCATTATCCCTTTTTGGAAAAAAAACGCCTCGCCAGACAAGATCCGCTCAATGAAGCTTTTGAATATGTTGTTTGATGCCACGTTTTCCATAGTATATCGAAGAGGAAATAAAGTGGAGCTAAATTGGTGATCTTGGAACCGACATAGCGGTCCTTGGGTGGGAAGAGAAAGTCTAATTTCATTGCCATGAATTGATCTATCTAAACGCGCGGATTACATGCATTCGACGCATCCTCCAGTTGGTTACCAGTGGTCCGAAAGTCCTCTTGCAAGTCCGAAGGAGGATCGGCAACAGTTCCCAGTAGGAAGGACAAAAACGTCGATCACGTAGGGATAAGGGAAAAATGGATGCTATTGGTCACCACTTTCTGCAGGTCAAGTGGTAGGCGTTTCATCTCCGTTCTGCTATTTCCCTGTGACGGCATAAGTAATAAAAGAACGTTCGGACTTGCATAAATCAAGCAGCCTCGTGCCTACCAAGGTTCTCGCAGGTCCCGAAATTACCCTATCTCCTATTTCCTAATATTCTGTAGCGCATCATTTCGCCGCAGGTACATATAAGCGAAGCCGAGGTTCTGATGCGCAGGGGTACATGAAAATTTCGATTAGGGCTGATCCACACTCCACCTCCAGCGAATGAGACAATAACTATATATTAATACACCCCCATCAGGTGAGCATGATGACGAACTCCCGGGGTTTTCGCGGGTATTTCCCTTCACTGTAAACTTTACAGGGGGCCTTAGCGATAGCGCAGGGTGGCTTCCCGCGCATAATACCCGTGCGTCTGATGCGTTGGCAAGGGCCGCTCCAGTCATATCCAAAGCCCCTTAACCAACGTATTGTCCTTTTTTTTCCCTGGTCAGTGGGCTGAACGGAAAGTTCCAGTAAGCCTTACACTGTAGCCATGCGGCCCCATTCCAAGTATTGCAGCTGAGGGGCTTAAGACAGAGGCATATCGAACGCTGGCGCTAGTCAATATTCTTCATTGGATCTATACACTCACAAATGAATCGTACCACGCACAAAAAGGACATTCGAGACGAACCTGAGGATCTGCAGGTGTGAAACACAGGTGCCATGCGTCCACAGTGGCGCTAAAGGATCCGCGTTTCTCCAAACGGAAAACGGTCCTGCAAAGCACCATAAGGGACCCAACGCAGACTAAGGACATCCGCTGCATCACTCGGTCGCCACCTTCCCATCTTATGACACAAGATAGTCGTTGGATTCGTCGATCTCATTTCCACCGTCCGCGCGGCATCCAGCAGCGCAATCTCGGGAAGCTGATTTGGGTTAGTAAGAAGGGCAAAGTGGATATAGGAGCCTACGATATGGGCACGAGCCGGCCGGATGATCTTCAATTCACGCAAATCATCGATCTACGCCATCACAAAAGTGGAGCATAATACGAGGGAAACACCCATGAATAAGACAGCAGTTCTTGGAATATTTTGATTTTTTTTAACTAATTTTCACCACTCCTTTCTTTAATGATGATCACATCAAGTCGAAACCTAAAAACTGCTGGCTAATAGATACAGGTAATATGCCCCCGTTCCGGATGCGCTACTGGTCGCGCTACATCATACATATGCTCATTTCCGCTTCGGCTGATACGGAGCCGGTCCCAAAAATCTCACTTTAGAAACGGGCTCCTCCTTCTTCGGCGGAGTGACGACCTTAGGGGAATTGACTGGAGCACTAGGGCGTGGTTGGAATGGGGCAGGCCCAAGCGTGGAGACAGGCTTGGCCGGTGGGAGAACTCCCCGGGGAACATTTGCGGAGGCGCCGGGGCCGAGTCGGAATGGCGAGGACACAATCGGGGCAGCGGGCTTCGTGGCCGCGTTGGCAGGGTTCAATTGATGGAGGGTCAGGGGCTCATATGACAGTCCTCCTGTAGGCTTGTCATAGACCTTAGGCTGAGGGCCAATAATCTTTGGCTTTGCAAAGATTGAAGCCCCCATGCTTCCCGATGAAGATCTCGGTGCAGCCAACTGAGAGGAACTCTGCGGGGCTGCAGGGATTTTGAAAGTCGGAGCCGGTCCATGGTAAACCGCGCGAGCAGAAGTCTCGGAAACTTTCAGTGTCTCGAATCCTTGGACTGCATCAGTGCCAACGGGTTTCCGCGGGGATTGATTCATCTCAGCGGCATCGTAGAATCTTTCTTTGGACTCTTCTGAGGAGGATGTTTGCGGAGGAGACCGATACTCTGAGAAGTTCTTCCCAGGAGGAGTAACAGGCTCGGTCGCTGTGGCACCATTTAACAGACGAGAGGCAACGCTGGGCGCGGGAGGTGCAACATTAGACAGAGAAAAAGCAATTTTGGTCAGAGGAGAGGCAGCATTGGTCTCTGCAGAGTTTGAAGAACTACCCTCGACGAATTTTTTGTCGGACTTATGCTTGGGTGCAGATGATAGTCTCACTATCCTCAGCAGTGTACTCAAACGAGGACAATTCCTGTCGGCAAATCCAAACATGACGGCAAGTTCTCTCTGCAGTTCTTCATCTTCATCAATCTGCAGATCACTCAATTGTTCTGCAGAGATCAAATTCTGTGCGGTCGTCGCAATAGTCTCAGCATTTGGCGATCGGCCAACAGGGCTGGGACTTGGTGGTTCAACATTTGCAACAATGGTCTCTTTCGGAAAGTCAATTCCTGACAACTCTTCAATACTAGGGCTTGAGAATGTGATCAAGGGAGCTTCTGCTGTAGAGCCAAAGTCGAGGAGAAGTCCAGCCGCGCTCTCACTCTTTTTCTTTCCCTTGTCGTCGCCTTGCAGAATGGCCTTCACAGGGATTTTGATTGGAACCATGGGAGATGCCACTTCTACCTTCTTCAGTGGACTGACTTCCCTCGCAAGGGCCTCCACCTTCTTGGCCAACTTCTCCACTCGCCTTGGACGTGGAGCAAGGATCTTCCTCGCTGGAACACGAGGAGAGGGTGTCGGAGTTGACACCTGGGGAGCAGAAATTATAGCCACATCTGCATTGTTGCCATTCAGAGCAGGTGCTGTGATGGGTGCAGTCGTCGCGGGTACAGTCGTCGCGGATGGCTGTCGGGAAGGGTTCACTGGAGAAGGCACCTTCGGAGCTGCGGTGCCAGATGCCGCCAACGGTGACCGGGCTTGCGCCATGAATTCCTGCGGGGATGCGATTTTAAAGGGCGACCTGCACATAAGGTTAGCGTTTTAAAACACAAGCAACAATTGATGACTTACACGGGCGTTGGCTTTGTTTCCCTCACGAGTGGGTTTCTGGTACCTTTGGTTGCATTAGGTTCTTGTATAGTGGAATTGTATTCTATCTTGAACCTACCACGAGTGGGTGGCCCCCTCTTCACATTCGAGGAAGGAGCGGGCTTCCTGCTTTTGGAAACCCCAGCTCCACGTGGAGCAGAAGGGACATTATTAACATCCAGAGCAGGATCCAATCTAGAGGGCATGGATGTGAAATGAGCTCTGGGGCCAGTTGGTCTAGAGATAATTCCATCATTAGCGAGAGAACCGGATATAGTAGCAAGTCCCATACTAACATTGTTGATGAGTGCATGCCACGGCCTCTTCCGCCATTACCACCTCTTCCACGACCACGGTACGGCGAGGGAGATGGGTGATTGGTGGAAGGCGGATTTGAGAAATTGGGGAAGTTAATTGACGGTGCCGGCTGGGACGCGCCAAATTGAAACATGGTGTTTGGAGGACGAGGACGCGGACGAACATTCTCAATGAGTTGTGCACGGTGGCTCTGCCCATGCATCATTCCTCCAAGTTGTGCATTAATGCTGCCTTCATCATTAATAGTTGTGTGGAAGTCTAAGAATAATGTCAGCCCGAAGTCGGATAGGGGATGTCCTGGTATCAACTACTCTGCCATCTGTCCAACAAAACCTTATTGGCTTTAGCCAACTCGAAGGCTTTGGTTCCCGGGATGTTCGACTGGCGACCAGCGTCGAGTTCCTCCAATCCAATCTGGGAGAAGTTGGAGTCATTGTCAGTAGTCGTGATGAGCTCTCGACGTGCGTTACCGAGGTCCGCCTGAAGAGGCACAGTTAGCAATGCATATGTGAGAAGCCATGAATGTTCAAGATTGCCATACCATTTGAACCGCCTTGAGGCGCTCGATCCTTTCTGTGTCCGAGTCCATTTTGAAGTGAGATATGATGGACAACAAGGACGGTAATAAGGGACAGTGAGGAGGGTTGAGAAGGGAGATGCTTTCACGGCTAATGCAAAGCACTAACGTGAAAAAGCTTCAGATAGAGGAAGCACTCTGACCGCTTTTCCACCTTTTTGAGGATCGTGTTGCTGAAAGAGTTGGAAAAGGTGAATTTTGATAGAAGAGAAGACAGAGGCTCGGGCAATGGAGAAGAAGAACCCGTGGGATGCAGTTTGTGCACAAAAGACCCAAAGGGGTTGGCAAGAAATTGAGAGGAGGATGAAGAAGATGTGGGAGGGACGTGATCAAAAGAAAACAAAGGAGATCATAACAATCCCTTTGGAGGAGGTGAGGAACAATGCTTGGCGAGAAAACGGCGAGCAATAAGTTATTTGAGTAACGGGACGTTTGCTGATCACAGCAAACGACCGTGTCACAAGGAATTGAGGAATAACAGAGCTTGGTCAGAATGAGGTCGTTGTTGGGTAAAGATGAAGATGAGACTCGCCGCGGCGATGAGGCCATTTGAGTATGGGGTAAATGGCGGGAAACGGTATAAAACGGCATTATTGCGCAAACTGACAGCCTGTGTTTCAATAAGCGTTTTTTCCAATTCGAGACTCGGTAGCTCTTAGCCTTGTCGTGTTTTTTCCAATCGATATGATAGAGTAGTCATTGGAGTAGAATCATCTCTGAAGACTTTGTATTGGAGCTTTCATGCAAAATAATGCTTTGTTGTCAATCTTGTGGTATATGTACAGTCTTATGTATGTACAATGTATTGTTATTGAACGAAAGGCAGCTAAAACTTATGGGTTAGACCAGAACATCCTCCCTAGGAAGCTGCACAAGAATGGCCTTCGCCTTCATCTAATACAAGTTAGTAGTGGACTAGAGATAGGGACGTGGATGAAGGACATACTCCGAATGAGTTTGGCACCAGCTTGTACCACACTCACACCCATGACAATAAGTCCAAAGGCAACACAAAGATAGGCAGGGATTTTTTCCCGGCGGCTAGCGCTGCTGAGTTTGATGTAGCAGAGGGGAGGGAAAATGTACGCCAGAGAGGCCGCACTAGTCGCTCCAATCAGTTCAAAGACACTGCCGAGATCACACGTTATCAATGCCAGGATCATGGATGTCACGACCAAGGCAGTGGTGAAAATCAAGTGTCGGTGGGGGTTGAATGGCTCATCCGGGAAGTAGTAGGTCGTCATAACGGATCGGCAGACGAAAGCCTCCAGGGGCAAGGTAGTCAACATATTCAACCCGAAGCAGCTGGACAGTGTTAGCAGGGATAAACAGAATCAGGCAAGCAGTGAGTCTTACAATCGAGCAATATTGACCAAGATGTTGTCAGATGGAAAGTTGTTCAATACGTTGCCCTGCGTCTTCGAACCGAAGGAGAGGAATCCCGCTATGCCCATGGCGAGGCACATGACCAAAGACACTCCTGTCGAATAATGAGTGACGGTAGCAAACCGGTCGAGTGTGGGTCTCTTCAAGGATCCGTAGATCAGAAGACTGTTGTGGTCTAGCAGGGTGGTTAGTATCACAATGGCCCTCGGGATCAAATTGACATACGACAAACAAATGCTGATTTATATTAGCGAATATCCAAAAACAAATTCAAGAGAGCAACGTACCAAAAGATATGACACCAACCGCCTGGAAGAATCCTGAGTTGACAATCAGATGACTCTTGATTTCGCCCCGTGATTCCGCTGGGACACGAAAGCCTTGTGTTATGACAGTGACCACGATGATTATCATACTGACAAAAGCCAGAGCAGATGCTTTAGCCAGCTATTGACCATTAGTCTCGGAATTCTTTTGGTATAAGCACTTGGAGCTTACCTTGGCAATGTCCCTGTACAGAGACAACGGATATGAGATGCAAAGTACAAATAGAACAATCACCGCTCTTCGATCCGTCAGTAGCCATAGGAATGACATTTCACGCAGCGATGGGAATAAGGCACCCATGACATGCGGAATCGTATCGCCGACAATGATGCAAAACGCAACCATGCCACCGAAAGCGAAGGCCCATTGCGCAATTGAGATTGCCACAAGTCCGCTCTTCCCAAAGCAGTATTGCATAGTAGCTTGGAACGAGTCCGCTCCACTCAACTTTGAGTTGATCACGATCAGGCGAATGGTCCAGTCCACCGTGAGTGTCAATGCCGCTAATAGTAGGATTCCAGTTGTCATGCCTGCTTGGCGGAGAGCGTAAGGCTGGCCAATAATCCCTGCCCCGATAATGCTGTTTGCCATATTCATGAATGCCATCTTCATTCCGCTCCGCGGACGCGCGTTCTCCAGGTGGTCCTCGGGAAAGAAGTCATCCGAGGTAGCAAGGGTCACACTCGGTGCCTCGATATCGGTCAGAAGAGGCACAGATTGTCCTCCGTGTCGCATCCCAGGTGTTCCTCGGTCTCCAAGCTCGTAATCCTCCTCATCTAACCATAGGGCGTCGTCAGGGCTGTGGGCGCGTCCGTTCTCTTCGTGTACCTCTTCATTCCCTTGGTGGCTCCCCACCTCGGATTCCTCGTCCAGGTCGAATCGAACTCGGTTCAACGTACGCGGTGTGCGCCGTTGTCCATCGGGCGCTGGCTGTGATATTGAAGAATGGCGCTTCAGGTGAGGTCTTGTGTTGGGCGCAGACCCTAGGGGCGAAGTGGCACCATGGTGGACTATGAGGTCGTCAAGCTCCTCGTTGGACGGAGACATTAGGGACTGAGCTTCGAGCTCCTCTGGGTCATTTCGACCACTGAAAGGGTCATTGTGTCCCTCATCCCCGGGCATTGTTGCACCGTGAATGTCGCAGGAAGGTGGGAGTTCCTTTGAGGCCAGCTTATGGTAGGCTGCACGTGATGCTTATCGATAAGAGGTCCACCGGCGATAACGGCCGTTCCGCGTCAGGACCCGCCGATCGATGCACAAAGGTGGTGCGAGTCTGGTCAAACTGTGGGGAACCGGGTTTTTGACAGAAGTTAATTCGTGGACCTGATCCAGTTCATACTTGCTTGCTTCAAACCCCAGAGCTGCTTTCTGACAACAAATCACCTGGTTGACCGAAGATTTTGTCTTCCAGATTTTCGACATTATTCACTTGAACTACAGCATGAATCGAAATCAGTTTCACTACTCCACTCACATAGGCTCTTTGCTGTACCCTGTTTAGTCTATTTTAATTTAGCTTCCTTCAAGATACCGAAATGCCCCATAGGAGAAAGGCACAAGTTACCTAGCCCCGCAACTTACCGGAATTATCCATACGATTGACAATTGGCAGGTTAATGCCCCTCATTAATCGTGCGCCGCTCACATGCAGGGCTGGCCTTGGGCATCCATGAAGCCAGCTATAGTCCTAACCTTGAATCTCAAAACCAGCTCGGGCATGTATCTATTCCACAAATCCATACGTTATCGAATCACTGCAGTGACTCATATGAAGCGATATTCATTGTACGATAGCCGATGCGCCCTCAGCAGCATCAGGCATTGCGGGGTGACTTCCTTCGGTCTTGAAGTCACTCAAAATTTGGTCGTTTTCACTCCACATACAGGGACCTGAACACCAACCTGGCAAGAAATACGCGAGATATCGAGAGCCTCCAGAGTATCGTGATGATGAGTTGGGCCAACCTTGAATTGATAGGTTGTTCGATGGCATCTGGAGACGCCGACAAGTCAGTGCTGGATTCAAGCAAACCATATAGCACAATTCCGGAAGCGCAAAAGAGCTGGAGATCATGATTGTCATACTCCTCTGGAATTACTTGTACTGATCGGCCATTCAAACCTCCTTCTGGGCTTCATCATGTTGCGCCATGAGACAGTGCAGTTGCGTGATATCTAGCGCGTATCTAGCGCGAGTTGGAAAAATCGATATCATGAGTGTTATAAGAAAAATCCAAGGCATTGCTGGCAGTCGAACAACTGATAGATGCTGTATGGAGTAGGTAGTGTATTATGTGTGGGACGATGCCTCATATGCACTGAATAAGGCGCAATCAGACCCTAAACTACGTAGATTAGACTACATCGTGTTATTACGTAAATGGCAGTTATGCCAGTGGACTTATACCTAGGACATTGTGAAAATACAGAATGGCTTTAGACAAGATGCTGTGACGACTTTGATTGAGCCGTGATGGCGACATAGAATTTGTGGGGCAATGTCAGTAGAAGGCGCAGCCTATAGCGCCTGTCCTGTACGTGTAGCACATTTTAGTACCTCACCATCCAATTCACCCGTACAGAGAGAGTTGTATAAGGACTTAGGACACACAATTATCTTTGCGCAACAAGTTCAATGATACTCTGCTTGCGGTCATTTGCCTAGCAGGGGCGCCCAGTGGCAGCTTAACGTAATCCAGCATGGAATATTGGTGGATCCTCTACCCTATTCAAATTGGAAGGTGTTTCCGGACCAAGATTGCAGCAGTGGGTCTGGGCAGAAAGCGTCTGTGGATCTATGGATACGTAGTCAATCTAGACGGATGGTGATTCCTTAGCCTGCCACAATGCAAAATTTGCAGGCAACAACTTGGTGTATGCAGATGACGCCAAAAGCAGGCCAGTGCTCCTCTGTAATACGTCAAAAGACCCCGAGCATACATATATATTTCTCTTCATTCACATACCCTGCTTCTGGCACTGGTATTCATTCCATATTAATCCATTAGGCCTGCTATTGTGAACATTCCCAAAACAGAAATGGCCACCCTCGGAACCCGTCCTGCCGAACCACTACTTCAGTATCGACCTGACCGAAGTCAATATGAGGAGCGAGGCCGCCTTCGCAAGGAAACAGAGGACCTTCCTTCAACTCTACCACCCGGATTTCCGGCAAGACTGGAGTCACCTTTAGTCTGGGATGGCAAAGAGATGCAGAAGCGCACCGACTGGATCTACGAGCTGAATGATACGCAATTGGCTGAGATTGATAGTGCACTCAAAAACTTCAAAGGTAACTCCCCCGTGTTAACTTGCATGCCAGTGACCTGATTACCGAAATCTTAGCACTCGATCTACCCCTCGGATTCATTGACCAAACGACATTCCCCCTACCGAACCTCCACGCTGAACTGAGAAAGCTCTCCAGAGAACTGCACCTTGGCCGAGGATTCTTCATAATCCGCGGACTCCGGATAGACGATTACTCACGAGAAGATAACATGATAATCTATGTTGGAGTCTCTGCCCACGTCGCGGACGTCCGCGGACGTCAACAGGACACCCGCTTCAGCGCTGGGAAATCTTTGATCGTCTCGCACATCAAAGATCTCAGCCGAACGAAGGACGCCGCAAATATCGGAGCACCATCAAACACAGCCGACAAGCAGGTTTTCCACACAGACGGCGGGGACATAATTTCCTTATTGTGCCTGAACCCTTCCGCCCAGGGTGGGGAAAGCTATATCGCCAGTTCCTGGCATATCTACAATATTCTGGCCCAGCAGCGTCCGGACCTGATCCATACTCTTTCCCAAGACTGGCCGTTTGACGGGTATTTACTGGATCCTGACGTTCTTTGGCAATAACTTATCTTCTAACAACTTCCCTAGGTTCGGTAATGTTGAGCGCCCGTACTCGCAGCGACCTCTGCTATTCCACCAGCCCGCAACCCAAACAAAACCAGAGCGTGTGATGATGCAGTACGCCCGTCGCTACTTCACTGGTTTCCAAGCCCAACCTCGCTCCCCTGAGATCCCACCGGTCAGCCAAGCGCAGGCTGAAGCCCTGGACGCGCTGCATTTTCTTTCCGAAGAAAACTGCGCCTCCCTAGATTTCAAGAAGGGCGATATCCAGTACATCAACAACCATAGTATTTTCCACGCCCGCAATGGCTTTACGGATGAGCCGGGAAACGAGTACGTGATCCTTTGTGACTATGATTGTGGCTCTGTGTCCAAGAGTAGATAAGACCGTCTGCTAACTGCAAGTTCCTACCTAGGCGACACCTGTTGAGACTTTGGCTGCGGGATACTGAATATTCTTGGGACACTGCGGCGCAGCTACATGAACGCTGGGAGCATGTTTACAAGGATGTCAACCCGGAGGACCAAGTGTTCCCCCTCGAGCCGAATGTGCACAAATCCTTGGGGTCGTAGACTGGGAAAACTGAGTCGTTAGCTGCGTATACTCAAGCTGGCGTAGAAAGGAAGCAGAGCATTTTATCTACTTTCAAATTGCGAATTATCCAGATCCAGATTAAAGTCGGACAGACTTGAAGATGCTTTGAATCTCAGTAAATGAATACTGTTTATGACGAAAGGGAAGTGAATGACTTGCTAGGCCATGCTGGACCACTTTTTACTTAGTAGTACAGGTAGGATATCGGATTCTTGACACAGATCTGCTCTATGTAACAGGCAGGGTGCTCCTCGAGGCATCATTGACCATGCACCGGGTCTGATGCCTCAGAGATATATATGAAACCAGTGGCAACACGAAGACCTCACAGTTTCTTCAAAAAGCAAATAAATATGATGTAGTAATCGAACGACTTATCCAAACAAACACCTTCCAACACTTAAAGGTTAATGGCCTCTGGATGTGAGTTCATTGAGTGCACTATTGTAACACTAATGACGGGAATCATGTGCTTTCCAACTGTGGCCTCAGGTCTGCCTTATTTGTAGAGTTTTAGAGGCCCTGTACCTTCACCACTTGATTACCTTCCCCAAGGATTCAGCTGGTGCCCAATTTGTTTTTCAAATCTTCATGACCCCCGAGGACCCTGGCATGCATGTAAGAATCAATAGGCTGTGACAAGCTTTGTCTCGACAGATTTCGATGAAATGCCTGCACCATGAGTCACACTGTTGACCTGGGTCAATGTCTTCTTCATGCCACCAAATCGCAACTACAGCTGCACTTTGCAGCGACTGCAAGCTTGGGTCATAATACGAATTCTGCATGTGAAGGAGATCCGTCCCCTCCTCATTGGCCACATCCGGTGTCAACATGGATCAGAGAAGCCCCGGAGCTCGAACTGCGCTTTTTTGTTCGTTTCGGTCTGGGCCTGGAGCCCACCTGGTATTCATTGATATCCAGATTGGAGGAGATGTTGTGTTGTTCAACGGTAGGGCATTCATGTTTGTTGGCCAGGCGGTATTGCTTGACTGACGTCTGTTTGACAGGTCTGGCTGGACCTCGGGTTCAGCATAGTACCTAAAAGTCATGGTATTACCATGGATACCGACCGTCCTGGCGAACATTTCCTTGTCCTTGGGCTTTGCAGAGAGATTACCGGACCATTTCCTACAAAGAGGCGATCCCTACCTGCCGTCCTACAAAATCCTCCAGATACCCAACCTCCACCAGAAGTACCGATCGTGTCTTTGGCCGCCATTGATATATATTTGGAATGTGGCTACTTGTTTCGCCCAGATGAACAGCCCGAGGAGCTGTCGGTCAAGATTAATACGAAAACGGAGTCTCGATACTCAGCAGAATTCTTCGCATCATGTTCCGACTCGCCCACAAATTTGAAGTTGGACTCATCTGTTGGCTTTACTGGTTTTGCTGAGAGAAACTCTATACCCAGAGGGAATACCATGGACCAATCATCTCGAGATTTTCTCGCACAGGTGGACTTCGGTCTTCAGGAGTTGCTGTCGTCTGCCGCTACTATATGCTCTGACATCAAAGTCATCAAGAACAATCTCCAAGCCCTCCCAAAGCTGGCTCCAGTCATTTTCAATCCAGGATATCGTGAAGTACGACCAGAGGGTTCGAGGCTTGTGTATTCTGACTAACAGAGACAGGCAATGAACGAACGAGCCATATCATGTCCCATTATCGCCAAAGCAGTCAACTCGATGTTGGCCAACACCTCGAACCCAATCCTGCAAAAAGGAGTCTTCAACATACCCGTGGATCGGAAACAGTGGATCGGAAAAACCCTGTGGCGCATGGGTCAAGTCCACCTCCTCCAGTTGAAAACTTCAAAGGCATGTGGATCATTTCTTTCTCATCGCTCATCGATCAACGAACTCCAGCCCAATGGCGATCCTGCCGTTACGGCTTCCTCTGCGGGTGACGTCTTCGGCGAGGAAGATATCCTTGATCTTGACGATGACTGGGTCTTAGATCCTGGAAACGAATGTGACTTTGACGATCCCCCGCAAATAATGCACACCGACTTCGATGATGAATCAGATGGTCTACTCCTCGGAAGTAGCGGTGAGTCCAGCTTTCGGGATCTATACGAGTCCACTCAAACAACTCTCAACAGCCTTCCGCTCTCTCAGGCTGTCTCCCCTCCACACACGGATAGCGACATGCTACTATTTGATTGCGAGCTTGGATAGACGGATATCGCCCCACGCGGGGCGAACAGAACATGATAGATTTAATTCTCTATTTTTGCGCACACCGGTGATCATGTGGCTTTGTATATATATATATAGCTTTGAAGGAATCAAGCATTTAATTTGAGCGCTTTGCATTGTCCCCGAGTGCTTACCTCTCATGTTCCACATGCAGGACTTAGGCTCTTGGTGCTTACCAGTCTGGTCCAAATGCGTCAGGTTGTCGCCCGGATCGCAAATTGGAATGATCAACATGTGCACATACAGATAACTTAAGCAGATCATATGCAGTGCTGTGTATGGAGCATTGAAGAAGCAATTATGTAGGGCTGACCCATGGGGATGGTGGTGTGGCTTGAAGCTAGCAGTGTGGGGAAAAATCCGGGGAGATCTGGATGGTGGAGCCAGTTGTGAGTCTTGTGACCGCTAGATTCGTCTGGAATGGAAAGCAATACTCCGTACACTGATTGCTTGAGACCTCTATTTTTAGTCATTTTACCCGACGGTCAATTTCTTCCACATTTTTAAACACGACTCAAGTCTTCGCTCTGTACAGATTTTCTTGCACTGGTATCCAATCATCTTCATTGGCCCATGCCATGGATTCGAGGACAATCATTGTTGGTTGCCTGGAGCATTGCCTAAGTAGATCAACCAAGAAACTTCTTTTTCTGCGACCAAGGACATAACCTGTTGGTTCCGACCGCCCCGTTCCCGTAACGCTTGGACCATAGCTAAAGGCGTATGGCAAGACATGTGCAGGCTTTCATCGATGCTGTAGGCTACGCCGGATGAATTGCCACGTACAGGGGCCAATTTGAAACAATACCTGTCCCAAGCACATCTGTACATACCTAGAAAGACTCATATTGGCCCAACACAATCTTCGTTATCTAGGGGGCTGAAAACTAATCTCTGAGGAATCCCGCCAAGTCCAGGATTGACACAGCCCGACCCTTACAGCTACGTAGCCACAGAAATGTGCAGGAAAGATTGCGCCACTCTACTGGGTCTGCTGATCATTGATATGAATTCCGAAGCATCCGCATTCGATTCACCGGCCCCGACCGTGGTAAGACTGGGGGGAAGAAGATTAACAATCAGAGATCGCCCCAGTTCCCCTACGCCGTAGATCGAGGCACACGTCTCACCGCTCTCCTGATCATGGGATGAATCCCTCAACAATCTGAGACGAGGCAGATCCATTTTTAAAGTGGAGCCATGATTTGCTTTCCAAACTTCTCGAAATGCTTACGCGTGTGTGCAGAGTTGAGTTTCCGGCGGGGAAGAAGCCACTCAGGTTCGAGTGATTGGAATCATGCGTCGGGTCCCCTGTACTCGGGCCATTGCCCATAGGCGAATTATTACCCCATCATGCAGAGGGGACGGGACAACGCCCAGTAATGGATCTACGAGGGACAAGCAATTCACCGGGAGAATCCCCGGAGGAAATGATCACCCGAGGGGATGATGCCATTCTGGAAGTACTGGGATGTACTGTGTACAGGTCAGCTGGACACATTCTGGTGGGGACGGGGAGTACGGGGTACACTCCAGACCCGATCGCTAAGTACCGGGTACAATGATCAGTCAAGCGCCGTAGATCTCCGACCAACAATTGTGGTGAATTCGGTATCCCCCGTAGAAACTTTCTTTCCCCTCAGTTGAATCGGTTTGCTCTATTACAAAAGGAAGAATTCTTGTTTTATCTCTCAAAAGAATTACTACCTTATCTCTCACCCCTGAAAGTAGTGAACGTCAAGACTTGGGGGGACTAATTATTGGAACGTGGATCCCACTATCGATAACGGGTCCAGACCGCCAAGAAAGTGGATTCATAGCTCTCCCCAACGATTCCCGTGAGCTGTCCAGGGTTATTCTATAAAGGGCGCTGCTGTTGTTCCTCTTCCAAACTTCCCGTTCATAAACTCTCTTTCTCCGTCATACGTACCTGACTTTGGTCCTTATCTCCTGGACTTCCGCTTTCCAACCTTTCCAATCTCTCACACCTTATATCTACCTACCTTCCCACCCAACCTAGCTTGGTATACTATCAACCTTTCACATCACAATGGCCGCCCCTCGTTCTACTTCCCTGCGTGCTCTGCGCCAGATCTCCAACCAGCACTCTGCCCCTATCGCTCGTCGTGGCCTTCACATCACCGGCGTCCAGTCCGCTCAGCTGGCCGGCGCTGCCGACAAGGAGCGTCTCCCCTCCAACCATGACGTCCTCCAGTCCCGTGCATTGAGCATTGCCATGCGCCGCATTAACAGCAACGCTTTCTCTGAGTATGTCTTACATTCCATTCAGTCTAAGAATCCATGAACTAACATACTCCAGACCATCCCGCCAGTTCAACACTTCCCGCGCCAACAAAGCTATCGGTGATGCCTCCACCGTCGACTTCGTCTACATGCCCACCATGGCCGATCTCGAAGCGGCCCCCCTCCGTTTCTCTTCGCCCCGTGTCCCGGTCCTTCCCGACCTGTCTTCCCACCAGGCATCTCAGTCTCCTTCCTCCACACCCATGAAGCCCCAGATCTACACCGTCGCCGGTGCCGGCGCCGACGTCGCAGCCAGCGCTATGAGCGAGGTCGTCGATAACCACGCCGTGGACTTGGATCCGTTCTCCCTCACCGAGGCTGTTGGCCGCTCAAGAACTGGCGAGGCCATGCAGCGTCAGGCTAACGGCTCTGGTGCTGGCCAGCCTGGTGTCGTCAAGGAGTTGTGGTCTGGGTTCTTGGATGATGTCCTTGGCCCCAAACAGTCTTCTGTCAGGAACTAAGTTCCGGTTGTTAACTTCTTGAAGTCTGATGGCTGATGAAACGAATTTTCTTGGTGCTCGCCTCAAGTTTGTTCTATTCTTATTTTCTATTTCTTTTTGTTCCGGGATGGATATCCGGATTGTTTGAGAACTAGCGTTGCGATTGTAATATTGATATTATTGTCTTTGGGGAAGTGCTCTCCTTGACTGTTTCTGAGAATCTATCTATCTTTCTTTTGTGATCCATTACAACAACATCAATTGAAGTGAATTGAATTAAATTGAATCAATTGATTTACAAATGACTCATAAACTACGTAGTGAATTTTAACTAAGTCCGATACTATACTGTAGTAAGTCCGATTTGATTTTCGTTTTACCGAGGTCTACCCACCTGATCGACAAATCCATGATCTACACATTCCCGGACTAAACACTCCGCTCCGACAAACCAACAACCAACAATTGAGTCACACAACTGTAATCCCGACAAACCCGAGGTCATGAGACCGGGTAGAAATTTCAATGCCGTCGGGTCTTTCGTTCAATTTTGTTGAATACCCCATACCGCGGAGGAACTCGGTTAAGGGACTATTGCGTGACGCAGGATCCACACGCGATACATTTTTCCGCCCTGACTACTGACTACACTACGGGCCAACGTACTTTTTTTAGGTTTCCGAGATTAGATCTCTGCGTTTCGTCACCTTTGACCTTTATCCGGGGCTGATTTTATCCACTGTTCCCGAGGTGTGGGTTTTACGGGGACTACTGTGCTCCGGTGTTGTGCTTCTATTCTGTTCCGCTCCGTTATTCCGGGGTATCGGCTATGGAAGGTTCCTCGGGATTGAGTTTATGAGGAAGCTTTTTAGTTCTCCTTGGTTCCTGAGACGAGAACTGTTTGTGGATCGTCGGATTCGTGGGATTGAGGTTGAACATTTTCAGGTTGACTATCTAGACAACGGCCCGGACATGATACATGAAAGGAACACCGAATGTGTCATTGTGTACAAGATAACTTAATTATCCTGTGGCTGGAGACTGTTCCCTGTGCCATTGATCATCGTGAAGGCAGATATGAAGTCATTCGCCTTGAAGTTCCTTTTCGTCTTTCCGGGGTAATTCTCCGGTCTCCTCCGAGAAGATCATGAGGGTTAGGGCTTCAGTGTGATTTCAACCTTAAGCCATTTACAGACTAGTCCTTCACTGTTGACGTGAACCTTTTAGTTAGTGGACCCTGCATACTAGTACATCCTAGTCAGGGTTCTATTTAGACGCAATGTAGTATGCAGGCCGTTTGTACTACCACGCTAGGAAAGACACCAGGAATTGGGCGATGGATGCTCAAGAGGTCTTATTCAAATAGACAAATATCACATGCCAATACTTCCACCTGAGAAATTCGGTTCGGATTCTAAGTCACGGGCGATAAATCTGCGGTTTCTCGCCAGTTGCCGATCGATTGTGGTAGGACGAACCCCAGAAGCCTCGGTCATGGAGAGCTCAAACAACTTCAGGATTTTTTTTTATAGCCACCTTCTAGGTGCAGGAGACTGTTCACAAGAAGATTGCTGGGAAGACTTGGTGCATAATTAATTGAAAGATTCTGCAATTGAGTGCTGGTCACTCAAGTCTGGAGGGCCACATGTGGCGATGACCGCGTTATGTAGCATCACGTAGGCAAGGACTTGGCGTTGACGCAGGACTGCATGTGTAAACTCGACATCAGATCTAGACCGTTGAGACCGACTCAAATGCATGAGATGACCAGTCAGGTCGATCCGCCAAGCCAATATGTGCTCCGTGCGCTCAAGAACACCCGTTCACTTTACCCCTATCCTGAAGATTTTATACCATCCTGGTCCATCCATATTGACTGAAAGCGAATATCCTCCGTAGTTTAATTCAACTGTTCAACCTCATTCCTTGTTTTCTAGTCTCACACAAAACCAGGAACCCCATTTTTCATTGACCACTCAACGCAGGAGACTTGAACTAGCGCTGGGTTAGCTTCTTGGGGATAGGTCGATCACAACCTGGAACAGCATAAAGGTGGACCCTTAACTCCCTTAGTTTAGCTGGTCTTGTCAGGGGAGGATTTGCATCAGTGGTTCAGTGGTTGTTGTGGACCCGCCACCTTCTCTTTGCCCCCTCACTGCTCTTTTCTCCAACCTCTTGCTCCTTGTGTTTTATCGTCATTCTTTATGCCTTTTTAATTGCTTCTGTTCTGCTGTTTGATTTCCTTTCGTTACAATCGACTTTTTTGAATATACGCTCGCTCTTGATAAATTCTTCATCTCGGCTTTTTTCGACTCCTGACCCTGACGAACCCTGCCGATTACGTCTCCACCACTCCACAACCCTGAGACCCCCAGATTACTACCAATTGAAAAGTGCTCGGATTAAAGGATTCTTACTTTCGCTTTGCTTCAACAAATGACGACCCGGTTCATTCGTTACTAGATCCCTTTGTTGGATCATGCGTCTCTCATCATGCCTCGTCGTTACGGGCCTGTCAATGGGCGTGAACGCCTTTTATCCATTTGAGATCAAGATTGACTCAACATCAAGTATCTCGACCTTGGAGAAAGTGCAGCGTCGTTTCATGCCCTGGACCCTACTGCCGGACGATTCCGAGGAAGAAAATGCAAACGCCAAGCCATTAACCCTTGGCATCAAAAAGCTCCCCGTTCGACGTGACAATAGCTACACCATTGTCGAAGCCAACACGCCGACTCTACCCACCAGTGCCCCACTGGATCAAGATGGTAATGACTACTCCTATTTCGCAATGGTGGAAGTTGGATCGCAGAAGGAACAAATGTGGTTGGTCCTAGATACTGGATCCCCTAGCAGCTGGGTATTCAGTTCCGACTGCACATCATCAGTCTGTACAAGCCACAATGTTTTCGACACAGACAACTCAACCAGCTACTACTCGAATAGCTCAACAATCACAGTTGGGTATGGAAGTGGTACTATCAAGGGAGACCTGGGCCAAGATACCTTGTCCATTGCCGACATGGATGTCACCCTTACATTTGGACAAGCCACTTCGGCGTCATCGGCTTTCGCAAGCTATCCTATAGACGGAATTCTTGGGTTGGGCCGATCAGGCACTGCGGGATGGACGATTCCCTCTTTCATGGATGCTGTCGCCCAGGATGGCTATCTCACTTCCAATATTGTTGGATTCCACCTTTCGCGCGCTGCAGACGATGCGAAAACCGGGGAGGTGAACTTCGGTCAGCTTGATACTACCAAGTTCATCGGCAATATTAGCTACACTGCCACTGATTCGGATATCTGGTCCATTCCCCTGGACGATGCTTATGTGAACGGTGTGGCCTGCAGCCTTTCGGGCAAGTCCGCCACCATCGACACTGGAACCACGTACCTCCTTATTCCACCAGACGATGCGGCAACACTTTTCGCTATGGTTCCCTCATCCAAGAAATCGGGTGACAACTACATTATTCCATGCGACTCGACCGCGACCATTGAGCTCGAATTCTCCGGTATCAAATATTCCATCTCACCTAAGGATTATATTGGGGCCTCTAGTACAAACGGCTGCGTGTCAACTATTGTGGGTTACCAATCCTCTGGATCCGACCAGTGGCTCGTTGGCGATGTCTTCCTCAAGAATGTCTATTCAGTCTTCGACTTCGACAATGGCCAGGTCGGCTTTGGAACATTGAGTAACTCAACTGTCTCTGGAAATGAAACTTCCACAGCTTCGACCGTCACTACAATTGCAGGCTCTGCCGTCACCACAACTGGAACCGCTAGTACCGCGGCTGCGACATCGACAACGACATCTGTCGCAGCTATGAACTCGGGATTCCGCTTTTCTTCCACTGTTGTCCCTTCGCTATTGGTCATCATTGCCGCCATCCTTCTTTAAAAGTGCAACTCATTCTCCTTGATCCCAAACACTGGATTACGACAACCACAGTCCCAACACTTGTATTTTCTATCCACACCGGCCTTACGTGCATTTACCCACCCATTTCAAAGGCGTCATTCTGTTCATACAAGGGCCCACGCATATCTTTTCAGGTCCACCTGCTCATACTTTGCGGATCTCATTCTTACCTCGTTGATATCCCCTTCGCACATACTATTCGTTCTTAATGTGGGCGATCCATTCACATTCGCTTCTGCACCTAGAGTTGCTTTCTTTCATTTTTACTGGGATATTGAACATTCCTCAGCCCAACACTCTTTATCATCAATGTACAATAGAACACAATTTCACGATGGAACCTCCATCATTCCGAATCCTCATCATCATATTTCTTCCTTATCATTTTCTTAGGGTCTACGTATGCGGCTTTGGACTTGACGCTAGTACGTCAGTGGACGCCTTGACACTAATGGGCAAACCTTGGAGCATTTCAGTCCTCATTTCAACACAATTTCCCGCATCTTTCCACCTATCTAGGAATCTCGATAGTTATGAATATCTGGTCAACCTTGTTGATGGAGAGGATCGGGTCCTGCAGGGTTAAAACTATCAGAAACTTTCTATCACTGACCCTAAGACAATAGAAGATTGTTACTTCGAGCTATTTGACGTTGGACTGGTTAATAAGGCTTCGCTTGAAGTTAAATGACCCATTTCTATTTAATCTACCCCATTTGTACTGTTTCTTTCAAGCCGTTGTTCGTGCTTCATCAATGTTTCATATAAGGTTTACCCTTATATGAATCAATTAGGAAGCACGAACCCACGGCTTGAAACCTACGTCTTAGGACCTACAGCTTGGAACGTGGCTTGGAACGCGGCTTAGAACGCGGCTTGGAACCTGCGACTTGGAACCTGCGCCTTGGGACCTACGACTTAGAACCTACGGCTTGGAACGCGGCTTGGAACCTGCGACTTGGAACCTACGGCTTGGAACGCGCCTTGGAACGCGGCTTGGAACCTGCGACTTGGAACCTACGGCTTGGAACGCGGCTTAGAACGCGGCTTGGAACCTGCGACTTGGAACCTGCGCCTTGGGACCTACGACTTAGAACCTACGACTTGGAACGCGGCTTGGAACCTGCGACTTGGAACCTGCGCCTTGGGACCTACGACTTAGAACCTACGACTTAGAACCTACGACTTGGAACGCGGCTTGGAACCTGCGACTTAGAACCTACGACTTGGAACGCGGCTTAGAACGCGGCTTAGAACGCGGCTTAGAACGCGGCTTAGAACGCGGCTTAGAACGCGGCTTGGAACCTGCGGCTTGGAACCTGCGTCTTGGGACCTACGACTTAGAACCTACGACTTGGAACGCGGCTTGGAACCTGCGACTTGGAACCTGCGCCTTGGGACCTACGACTTAGAACCTACGACTTGGAACGCGGCTTGGAACCTGCGACTTAGAACCTACGACTTGGAACGCGGCTTAGAACGCGGCTTAGAACGCGGCTTGGAACCTGCGGCTTGGAACCTGCGTCTTGGAACCTAAGACTTGGAACTGACGACTTGCGGACTAACGACTTCATGCTAACGACTTAGAATCGACAACGACTTCAACCATGCCGACTTTTACCATGCCGACTTTTACCATGTCGACTTTTACCATGTCGACTTTTACCATGTCGACTTTTACCATGTCGACTTTTACCATGTCGACTTTTACCATGTCGACTTTATCCGCGCCAGCGTTAACCATGCCGACTTTTACTACGCTTCAACGATTTCCACGCTTCAACGACCTCTATGTTTAAATAAGTTCAACCACGCCGACTTCAACCACGCCGACTTCAACCACGCCGACTTCAACCATGCCGACTTTAACCACGCCGACTTTAACCACGCCGCCTCAACTATGCCGACTTCAACCACGCCGACTTCATTATGCCAACTTCAACCATGCCGACTTTGTCCACGCTTTATTCGCTTCAACCATGCCGACTTTTACCACGCTTTAACGACTCAACGACTTCCACGCTTCAACGACTTACACCGGCGACTTCGACTTACATCAACGACTTACACCAACGACTTACACCAACGACTTACACCAACGACTTACACCAACGACTTACGGCCAACGATTTGATTTGTAACTGTGCATTTAGGACTGTACCTATACCTTCACTTGTGACTTAACTTGGTCTTGACTTAGGATTCAATCTAGAAATTACGAACGATGGACCTAATGACGACCCACGAACGACCCACGAACGACGACCCACGAACGACGCCCTTATAAACGGACTATAGAATAAGCTCGCGATCGTACTCAAGAACGTACTCGTGAATGTACTTATAGAAACCCTCATGAACTATATCCTTATGCGTGATGGCCTCACGAAAACTCCTTAATAATAGGTGCTAACCGTATCAATTCGCTTATCCGGTGTCTCAACACTATCCACACTGAAAGAATACCGGCTCGTGATCACACTCCCGAAGCACTGGGTCCGATGGTTGAAAATCACATGTGCAGCACCAGATCCGCAATAAAATGCATACTTAAATGTCGTGACATTATTAGCTCTTGATAGAAGCTGCCATGAATTCGTTGTCAGAGTCAAGGCATCAGTTCTCGAACCCCGGGCTAGAATCCCAGTGAGATTGTGAGTTCACCATGCAACGTATATATTTGAAAGAAACGCCCAGAACTGTGGCTCGAGAGACATCCATGGATGGATTACATATGCAGGGCTTCTCCAGGCCTCGAGGAATATCCAACGAAGATCAGCGAAGTAGCGAAGAGCAGTATGCCACGGTCTAACTTCTCGTGTTTTCACACAAGATCCATAACATGAACTGAGAATAAAGTAATCTGTCAACCGTACCCGATAGGGCTTAGTGGATATCATGAAGCCATAATTCAGACACCTTGGTCCTCAGGCGTGCTCCAATTTCTTCCAGCAGACACCCCTGCAACCCCTACACCAGCCACAACCCAGATCTACCGATCTACCCAAATTCGGCGTCTCTCGCCGACTCGGCACTTATTAGTCACAAGTCCCGAGTTTCCCCGTACTCTTGCCGGCCCGGTTTCTCAGCCGAACGCTAAACCCGATCGGGTCGGTCCCTCGGACCAACAGCGTCATGGCGCATAGTAATCCCTTTTTCCTCATCCCACGAATACCCAGAACAACCTATACGCAATGTTCAGTCTCGCAGGAAAAAGAGGCGCAATTGCGCAGTCAAAATGCTTAACAGCTCGCACTCTCCCAGCACGCGCTGTTGCTGTCGCACAGCCGTCCAATGCCAACCGAGACTTTCACTCAACGCCGACAAATGCCGCGTTCAGGCCGACGTGGATGCCTATGCGCGTTAAGACCCCGTGGATTGACGCGTTGACAGCGAGTCGGGATGCTGCGCGTAATGCTAAGGCGGGTGTTGAGGCGCCGCCGGTTGTTAAGCCGGATTTGACACCGAAGAAGATGTCCGATGGTCGCTATAGTGCTGTATGCATGGTTCTTCTCTTATATTTGGAGTTCTGAAACTGACTGATTTCATAAGATTCTGCCCCTGGCTCAGGACAAATGGCTTTTGGATACTTACCTCAATGCTTCTGGGCATATTCGGTGCGTTCATCTGCGCCTTTGAAGAATCGCCAAGCTAATCGGTCTCTAGGCTTGGTTCACTTCTGATGGACCTTGATGCGCTGGCTGGAGTTATTGCGTACCGCCACACTGGAGATGGTGTTACCACTGTCACTGCTGCCGTGGATCGTATCACCATTGAGAACCCATTGATGGAGATCTGCGACCTCGAGCTTAGTGGCCAGGTCACCTACGCTACGGGCCGATCAAGTATGGAGGTTTCTTGTCAGGTTGTCAAGGTCCGTCCGGAGGGACAGGAGCCTAAGCCTGAAGATGTCTTGATCACTTGTGCCTTCACCATGGTCTCATTAGACCCTGTGACGAAGAAGTATGTCTACTATCCTTTCAGCAAGTCCGAATCTAATGCTAACAAACACTCAAAGGCCTGCCAGTGTTGCCCCTCTGCTAGTTGAGACTGAAGAAGAGAAGCGTCTCTTCCAAAAGGGTGCAGAGAACTCCAAGGCCAAGAAGGCCCTCAGAACACGCAGTCTGCTCGAGAAAGCACCTGATGACGAGGAGAGTAACCTCATCCACTCTATGTGGACCAAGGAGATGTCCTACCTGAGTATGTACATCATCCAAACATTCACGTACCAAGTAACTGACAAATCAGACCCTGAAACCCCAATCACCCGCCCCGAAAACTCAGTCTACATGAGCGATACCGTTCTCAAGTCAGCTATGATCATGCAACCCCAAGACAGAAACCGACACAACTTCATGATCTTCGGTGGCTTCCTTTTGAAACAATCCTTCGAGCTAGCATTCTGCTGCGCTGCCTCATTCGCTCACGCCAGACCCAACTTCTTAGCTCTGGACCCCAGTACCTTTGAGAACCCCGTCCCAGTTGGAAGTGTGCTGTACCTCCGTGCGACAGTTGCATACACTGAGCCCGAAGAGCGTGAGGGTGATAGCAGTAAGTACACTAAGGTGCAGGTGCGTGTTGACACTAAGGTGCGGGATGTGGAGCACGGCACCAGAAAGTCGACTGGTATGTTCAACTATACCTTCTTGGTTGAGAAGGATATCAATGTCATGCCGAAGAGCTATGGGGAGTTCATGCTTTGGACTGATGCTAGGAGGAGGGCGCTTAATGCTGCGACAATTGATCCAGCGCATAAGACCAGTGCTTTGCGCAGTATCAAGGATAGTGTGACTGAGTAGATGTCATTGTTTAATCATGTGGTATTCATGGGTATTGCTATGTACATAATTATGTTAACAAAAGCTGCGATGTTCGGCATCTAGGCTATCCGGGCGTCGACTATACATGGATCTTTTTTCCCTTTTCTTAGAGTGTGTAAGGGAACATATGCTCACGTTTCGGGCTACCCTAATTGTTCATGTACACATCCATACTTGAATCCAAGACCAATACTCTCAAGTGTCATCACCCCAACTACGCAGCCCCATTATCAGTAATGAGTCTATTCCCACCAGTCCCAGAAGCCTTCCCAATTACCATCAATCTTCCACTAGTAATAAATCCCACCTAGTTTGGCATTGAGCTTCCTCCCTCTAAACCGTAATCTTCTCCATACCAGTCAATCCAGAAACTCAAGATTGCTCTAGCCTTTCATCTCCAAGCTTCAACACCTCAGCACGGTGTATATTCCAAACTCATCTAAAGATCGTGCCGGATCATGATACTGTATTGTGTTTATCCTGTTGGCGCGATCGAAGGTTAAAGAGTCACACTCAGGAAGGAGATAATTCGATAGTGCAAGAATCAATGCCTCCAGAACATTTCTACTACGAACCGACGCAAGAGAAGAGAAGACATTCACTTCGAGCCGCTTGCCGTGGCTGGACTGACTGAAACGTTCTATTTGAGCTATCCTGAACTGTATTTTCCCTTAGACAGTCTGTGCTTCCTGTATCAAATGCATTTAAGGTTTACCCTTGAAATGCAAATAATACAGGAAGCACGAGTATGATTTTGAGGTTTCATGCTTCTCGGGTCTCATTCCACTTAGGTTTCATGGTTCCCAGGCCAGTGCTTCTTAGGATCGTTTCCAGGTTAATCCTTCCAGGTCCATTTTAACCTCGTTTCCAGGTTCCAGGTTCCAGGTTCCAGGTTGGTGCTTTCTAATTGATTAAATTTAAGGGTAAACCTTAAATGTAATCAATTAAAAAGCACCAACAGCCTGTTGAGATCATCATCAAAAGAATGGAGCTTGTTCCAGTACGAAGAGCTTGACACCAAAAACAGAAGGTAATCCACCTATGAATCTTGGAAGCGGAAAGAATCCATTCCGGTCTAATTCCTCACACGTATATACACTCAAAATATATATAAGAAGGTCAAAAGGAATCCAAAGATTCCAAAAGAAAAACTCCACCAATGAACAAAGGTTGACTCCGCCATGGAGAATGATGAAAATTTCCACCCAGGTAATGCACCAGTATACACATAATGGCTGTACCTAAATCCAAACCAAACCTAAGGAAAACTCCTACCAACTTTCCTTGCCCAGGAAAAATCGCCGAAAATGAAATGAAAGAGATCGTGTCACGTTAATATGCAGCCTTCATAAACTTTTGAAAGCACTTTTGTATTTTCATGTTGATGCGTTGGTGTGATAGTGCTGAAAGTGGAAACAATGCGTGTTGATCGTGTCGTTGGAGACCAATCGCGCAGGAGAAGAGGAGAGAGGTGTTGCTCGCATGATGGCCAATGCAAAAACCAATAGTCCGAGGTTGTCACTGCTCAGTGAGAACCTCATCAATAGTACTCGAAGCCAAAGACCCGTTTGTCTTATCTCTAGGCTCAGGCGGAATCTCATCTTTCATACAGGCATTTTCCAAAATGTTCGTCCACTTGCCACTGGTACCGGCATGACTATGCTTCAAATGCTGACGGAAATGATCCGCACGGAAGAATTTCTTCGCATTGTTGCACTCGCCGAATTTATGAACGGTGGTAAGATGGTCGAACCGGGCATCCCAGTCTGGGCGGGGGAAGTTCGGGAACTCCTCGCCGCAGTAGCCGCACGTGTCGTGTGATGGACCGGCGTTTGTTTGGTGGGATGGTGCTGCTGAGCCGTGGAAGGCGGCTTGGAAGCTTGAGAGGGCGGCGCAAGACCATGAGTGGCGGCGGAGATGAAGGGAGTTTTGGTGGCGTTCTGCTTCGTTTTTGTTTTTGAAGCGGTTGTTGCAGTATTGGCATGAGTATTGTTTTTCCATTTCGTGGGCTCTGTTTGAGATTAGTGTCTGGTAACCTTTTGGATGGTTGAAATGATGGGTTTTGCTTACCGGAGATCTTCTGGATTGCCGAATTTCTTTGGTTTCTTCGGGCAGCAATCGCAGATGAAGAGTCCACTGATTTTTGAGGTTGTGGGTTTTGGTGTGTTCAAGGCTGATGGCATTGGCACTTTGCCTGTGGAATCTGTGGCGGGTGGTTCGAGAGTATTTGAACCCATTACAGCCCTCGGCATTGGTTGAACAAGTTGGACCGGGGAACTAGGGTTCAAAATCGACTTTTCATGGAATGTATCGAGATCCGAGCTGGGCGAAAGTCCCCCAGGGGATAGTCGGTCATATGGAGAAAGGCTTGTCATGCTACTTCCTCCAATAGAGATGGTCGATGAGTAAGATCCAGAGGTTCTAATACTCAAGGATGAAGCCGCAGACAGAGTTCGCTGACTTGGGGCATAACTGCTGCTAACCGTCAAGTTATTCGTGAATGGCTGTCCACTAGTCCTCCGTTGCGACAAGTCTCCGTTACTGGTAGCCACATGTAAGGTATGACGATCATCAGTAACCGGTTCTCGGGGAGGAGAAGAAGCTCTTCGCTTCATACCCTGCCTTGAACCATCGGGGTATGGCGGAGTGGGCTCTCGAAGAATAAATTGCCTCGGAGGTATGGGCTCTTCCAGATATGGCCTTGGGAGTACTGGGTCGTCCGAGCCAAAGTCTCCTTCGATATCAGAGAACACACCCTGGTCGTAACTTCCACGGTTTGATCGACTCGGTAGACTGATACTATCTTCCCGTGAAGGAGTGGTTTTATGATGACGTCTTCGACCCATATCGCGCATGTAGTCGTAGTCTAATGCTGATGAAGGTGCGGTGCTTTCCACGCTTGGACTGCGACCTCCGTCGATATATTCTCTCCAGCCAATGCTAGATCTCGGGGATACCCCTCCGGATGTAGGACTATATGACCATTTCACATCGAGCGTAGAGCCCTCTGACGGACCTGGCGAGGGAAGATTGCTGGCTGACCGAGACGGAACTGTAAGTGATGAAATCGAACCACGGTGATCAGATCCATGACTGATTGAGCCTCGAGGTGATAATGAATTTCCAATCTTTGACAATAAATGTTGGTCGTATGCATTGGATGAATCCTTGACGCTTCTTAAAGAGAAATCCCGCTCTCCTTTCAATCTATCAGATCGTTAGCGCGTTGCTCAGAAACCGAGATTAAATGCACCAAGTCACAAATCTCAAACTGGCAGCATTTCTCCTGCAAATTTACTCACATGGCACCTGAAGGAGAAGTGACGGACATGGAATTGGGAAATCCATCGTTTGTAGGTGGAGGCGGCTCTATCTTAATATGGGCCTCCGGACTGCGTGATAACGGAAAGCCGCTTTGTCTTCCTTCGAGCTCATCCACCGCCATAGGATCACTTCGTGGAGTCGTATCAGTTCGTCGATGTCCTCCAAATAAGCTTGAATTCGGATTTATCGGCGGAAGTGCAGTAGGAGTTCTTTCGGAGTTCGCATGGAGCCAGCCAGCATCATAACCGTTTTCCAAATCCCGAATCCTCGGTGGGGGAGGTAGTGGAGGGGGCGCAGTATCCATGACAGGTCGAGAAGGTATAGGTAACGGGCCGTGTGATGAGTATCGCGAATCGGGCATTGCGTGTGGGGGTTTGTCGGGCAAATTGTAATGGTGTTCCTTGTAATCATAAGAGCTCGGCGTAGATGTATGTCTCGGGTCCATTCTAGAACTAGAATGTTAAGGTGATAACAACCGACGCGATCTCACATGAACGAGCTAAAAGACCGGGGTGGCGTCACGCGGGAGAGAGATCCTCTCTCCCTATTTTATGACAGTAAAAAAATAAGTCAAGCTCCACAGTGTTATCGGAAGATTAAGCGGATTGAATCAAGATCCGGTGTCGCAGCAATAACCCAATCCAGTTGAGCGCAAACGTCGGTCGTGAAACCAGCTCGGATTCCTAAGCGGATCGTTGACTAGCTTCACCCCGATTTTAGAATGTCCAGCTTGTAAAGTAAGCGCGAAAGCGGATGAATTTTAGGTGGCGACTGGGGCTAGTAGTCGCGAGATGTCATGCGACTTGTACTAGTTGGAGGTCGGACTGGTGGAACCAGGCGAGCGCGGGTGAGCTGATATTGCGCAGGGAATAGTAGGGCTGAGGAAAGAATGTCCTTACCTCGAGGCGAATCGCCTCATGGAATATGAAACAGTCCGCTGCAGTAGTGACACGCACAGCCCTGTGGAAAAAGCCGTCCCATAGACACCAATCAATGGCAAGTTGCGGGACTGGTACCACACATGCTCCTCTCTGGAACCTTGGAAAGTGTAAAATAAAATAAGGAAATTGGTGATAAAACCAGAAAGTGAAAGCGAGAGAGTTATTGCGACTAGCAAGGTAAACGAGTCGCGAGTATAAAGCAGTCTTAATGGGGCCCCGCCACTAGCTGAACAATATTCGGCTGAACACACAAACGCAAAGGAATGGGTACGAAAGGCTGAAAATCCCCCAGTAACAGGCACTAGTCCACACAAGGGTAATAAGGGTAATGCAAAAGGATTTGCGGGAAATCGGGCAGTAGAAAGTCGGGGCGGCGGTGCAGGGAATAGGTGATTGGATGAAAGGATTGAAGGGGGGGAAGGTTAAGATCGAATGAGAGGCAATTGTGGTGATCTCATCGAAGCTGAGCCTGGAGCCAGGGGGGTTTAGGAGAGAGATTCTGGAACCTACAAAAACCCGGCAAAAAAGCGAAAAAACATAGAACCATGAATTAATGGGTCTTTTAGGCCGGACTTAACCTGCAGTTCCAGGAGTCTGACGTGTTTAAAGAGGCAAAATGGGGTCTGGTACGGGTATATGTATGTACATGGTAAGCATCTTACATACCAATACCGACATGGCCAAATTGAGTAAAGAGGGGGCCCATTTGGAATTACATGTATCGTCAGATCTAGATTACAAACGTGTGAGGACCACGTTGGAATCAAAAGTGTAAGGCTGGGGAATTTTACATTCCTGCGCTGAGCGGAGGTGTCCGGCTTCCCGTAATTTAATGGTCTCTGCAGCCCTAGCTGCTTCATCCGTGGTTCGCTCTTCCGGAACCTAGGGAATAGGTTTTCCAGAAACTGTCATGACAGAGGTTCTAGGCATAGTCCCAATCATTCGACAAATAGGATGTCTATCTACATTTACACTTTCTTATCCCGTAAGTGGCACCATAGGGCTTCATCGTGAATAAAAGAAAAATAAATGCAAAAATCAAAAATCACCTTCCTATGCAGTGAGCTTCAGCGCTTAAGTGGAGAATGTGTGCCTTGGAATATCTCGTATACACTGGACGCCTCACGATGATCCGATGCCGTCTGGAGGATCAACAATCTTGCATCGTTCACGCGACTACCTGGGTATACACTTCACCGGGGGGGTGTCGCCGGTAATGCGCCCTCTCATCAAGGTACGTACCAAGTACGACATGTCTAACCAGAATGAAGGGTGTTGTATGCTGAAGGAACCATGGTTGGTGACCACGTTGCTGACCTTCATAAGGCCGGAGAACGGCGGGCATAACGGGAACCTCCACAAGGCACAATGATTGGTAGGGTATTGAGTACAGTAATAAATCCTTACGGGCCAGTGACAATATGCACCGGAGAGTCTTGGGAAAGTCTTGGCAAGAGGCTTATATCTGCCGGGTCGTTAGGAAAAGAATTCTCGGTTGAGATGGTCGTACTTGAATACGCAGACGGAGACACAAAGAATGGGTTAGAGGTGGAACGTTGACACTTTTTAGGGGAGGATTCGGATTCTCCATTCTAGCGCCAATAATGTTCAACAAGTGGACGGGAGCATTGAAAGAAGAACATTCTTTTTCATTGCCTCCACATAAAGGGTCAATCCTGAGTCGTTGTTGCGGATCCACTGATTTCCTAGCGTGACCCACTTGGGGCCCAGTCATGCATGCACTGCCACACTGATGGTCCGCTGTCATTTGGGATCGCAAGGGTGGTAATTTTCACCAGGGAAGCTTGGGTGGTAAACCTGGCTAAATGCATAAACGTAAAAGTAAGAAAACTTAAGACCAAGACGATCAGAAGACCAAAGATCAGATCAGATTGCGAACGATGTTGACAGCTGCTGAGTCATGCTGTGCTCCACACCAGCTTAAAGATTTTGGAGTTTCCAAGGTTCTCTAATCTGTAAAGAAAAAAAAACGCATGGAACTACGGGTCTACAGTAGTGAAACATTTGAACAGAAATTCGGGTCAAGTCTACCAATCTTGGAGTGAATTCCTAGTTCAGTCAATAGACGCGAGTTCCAGGTAAACGAGCCCCTGAGAAGCTACCAAAATTCGAGGCGATTTACCTCGGCCTATGAGAGGGGTAGCCCTACCAGGACACGAACTTCAATAGTGCAATAAATGGGACTGAATTATTGGGTCGTCTGACGTATCCTCAAGACACTGACTCAGGTGCTTTTGCCTCGGGGCCTTCGCGTACGATTACATGGCAAAGCTGATCTGGTTGACGCGGTCAATGGTAGCGAAGGCAAAGTCTTGGCTAGTCAACGCTCTAGCTAACAGTGTGGCTGCGACTACCGGGCAGTTCCATCTCAAGGTGGGAACTAGTCACAGGGGTTCCCGCAATAATCCCCGATCGTCGCACTTAAGACCGAGTTTGGCGCCTCCGTACCATACTGTACGTACGAACTGACGCTAATCCAGTATACTTTGTGGCAACCGGAAAAGCCAATCTACACGCCATGAGTGGTTTCTGCACTTTCGATTTAGGCAGTGATTGTCGGGTCCAGCAGGAAACGTCAGAACAGCATCAGCGCAGTCGAGCTTCCAGCTGGTCCTGGTAGGGCGTCAGCCTAAGCCCTAGAAGGCTGCAGCTCAGTGGCGAAGGCGCGTGTGTGCGCCAGGGCGCCTCTTTCTCTCATTGGGGCAAGAGATGCGACACCCGCGTCAGCCTCACTCTATAGTTGCGTTGCAGTTTCTATACATCGTGACCTTGTTCCTGCGCCCATTTTTATTCGCGGGAAGTCGCATTTTGATTCAAAAATCCACCCCTTGCAGCCTGCAGAGCGAATCGGTGTGCAAGTTTGGGGTTTGTCAGGGTGCCCCACTCACACGGCGTGGACCGCTCGGCTAGACCTTGTCTGCTATGTGAACACACACCGAGATTTCATGAACCTCCGTCGGCCCATTACACAGGAGTGCGTGGTGGCGGTTTTGGCCAAGGCGGGGACTTAGGGATCATTTTGCATATCCATGGAGCGCGGTCGCCTGTCGGGGCACTATGTGACGTTGGTTGAGCCAATGGTATAGCAGGAGTGAAACCCCTCTGTTCCCCTGTATCAGCGGCATTGGCTGTGTCCCGCAAGCCGTAACCAATGCCGTGGAATGCGGAGGTGATGGCGGGTGGATAAATCCAGTGCACTGGGTCAATCCACATCTCTCGAATCACTCGTGTCGGGACTTCATAACCCCCTATCAGGATTGGTTGATTCATACCGGACATGAACATCTCATCTTAGTACGATCCCAACTAATTTGTAGTGAGATTGTCAGTACCGAGGGAGTGGATATTGTGTCTTGACTTTTCCAGGCTGAGCGCGTGGGGAAGAGACTGTCAGTAAATAAGGATGCCTGAGGCAGCAACGTCACCTGGTGCCGTCTACCCTTACCCTACAGTACTCCTTTGGGCTTGGTAGGCTTCTCTCTACTAGACGTAAATTGTTCTATGACGGGAACAGGAGAAGAAGAGTTCCCCTGATGGCTTAACCACGTGGTCCACGATTCCGTTGATGCATAATTAAGCTTCTTCCACCGTATTCCGGACAAGGCAGCTCTTAATTTCCAACGCTCTATGCCAAGTCTAAGACATTCCCTTCCGGGCACTTCAGTATCTGAAATCACATATCGTTTGTTATTGACAAAATTGTATTGGAGGGTTTCCCGCTGCAATAAAGTTTACTCGCCCTACTGTAGATGCCGATGGCGTTAATTAGTAGCGGGAACTTCGCTACTAATGACTGTTTATTGGTACCTCATTTTGCTTTCGCTCTACCGTTTCTTTTTTGCGAACCACCATCCGACGCTTGGTCCGCGTCGTCGCATATCTATAAGTGAAATATGTGGGGACTAACTTCACTACTTCGTGAATTGGGCATGATCTGATTCAACGCTATCTATATTGCTTATTCGTTCCTTACACCGCAAGATGTCTTGGAAAAAGCCGAAGATCGGACACCATTAAGCTTTGTTTCCAAAGAAGACCAGGTGATGTTGATTTTACACTAACGGAACCTATGTGATGTAACAGAAAGCTCGTGTATCAAAGATAGATGGATCATCAGGAGGCAAAGAAAATTCGGAGTACGGCCGTGCCCCAGAAGCGGCCAGTGCGCTTTAAAGACCAGTACCCCGGCGCTATACAGATCCAGATCCATGGCCGCCCTGAAGTGGAGATTAAGCGTTGAAGGAGCCGGTTCGTATCCCATTCCGAAACAGGGTTAAAGTAAAAATCCAATAACTGTATATTTGCATGACACGGTGTGCTGCAATGACGCGGTACCTGCTCTCGGGCTTGCTAAAGCTCGTGCAATGTTTCATTCAGTAAATTAAACACGAGGACGGGCACGAGGCGTTCGCATTCTTTGATGCGACTCAACGGAACAATGACCCCGTTGCAGTGCATCACAACCTGTAAGATGGCGTTTTGACGCCCTATGGACATAAGCATGCATAGACATCGAAACACGAGTCATGAAGTTGTGATCTAATAATAATTCGTAATATCTTTTTTTTTTTTTTTTTTTCAAGATTCTTGATATTATAGATCAAATATCTCAGACCTCGAATATACCCAGTAGTCTGTATGTCTAAGGCCGAGTAAAGACCGAGTAAGAGCGACGATCAGCAGACCCCACTGATCAGCCACCAGTTTCTATTGATCCATGTGTCAAGCCACTCAAACCGATGCGTTCAGCATACGACCTTCAAAATCGATTCCGCTTCATCTGGATGGCCACTTGCGTCAGTGGAGGCGGCAAGTCACTATCCATGCTCTACACTTCTCATATCACACTCAGCCAGCCATGCAGTTCGAACCAGGAGCAAGGAGCTCCGTGAGGCTCGATCTCCGCCACAGCGCCGCCAGAATCAAGGAGCAGGCATCAGAATCCTGTTCCAGCCTTGCCTGGCGGCTCAAAGGACCAAATTCTCCGACGAGCCTCCTATCTGAGACCTGTCTCATTGGTGATACGAAGACAGCCGACGCACATTAGGCAACACTTGCGGCTCTTGCTGACCCTTCAACGAACTAGATTAGAAAGATAGCACAGCTGACAGGATTCCCAGGGTGTCAGCCTAATCTCAACAGGGCTGGCTGCACTCCGGTACACGTTGCGCCAGTCATAATGTAGATCAACTCCAATGAAAAGTTACTCCGTACTGCCCACCGTGCACATAGCTTTTGAGACTTGTATGAGCGTGCCAAAAGAAAGTGATACAGAATCGGTGATGTGTGACCGTCTAGCCTGGCCAATAGCCAATAACACTGCATTCCCAACACTATTAAGTGCCTGACTGGGCGAGCTTAGGGCTGCATACTGCAGACACCCAAAAAAGCCCGTGGCTGACGGGGTTCACACTCCCTCCATTCGTACGATAACTCCTCTTCCTACGACGCTCGCAAAGCCCGAGCAGATGATCTACTCGCACGCAAACCCCGAGCATATACTGTAGTTGCGCGCCAAGGCAAGCAAACTATAACGAGTCAACTGGATCGCGAGCTCGCATCTTGAACACTGGTGGAGCAAGCACTGTTCTTCGGGTTTGCGCTGCTCCACTTTACCGTCTCAACGGAGTTCCTACTGTACTGTACCCCTTGGCAAGCCCTTGATTCTCCCCCACGAGGGTTTTGTCAACTGCTTGCCCCACATTAGAGACGCGCGCTGTCAGGGTTGCGCTCCCAATGCAATGGTGTTTCATCCTTAAAAAGATCAGCAATATCCAGACGCCAATGACGCTGGGCTTGACTGGGCGGTGATTAATTTCCTCTCCTGGGTGGAGGACTTTCCAAGGTTGGTGAAGCAGAAGGAGGCTGTGCAAAAGTGGGTCACCTTCCTGGGTCTCCCGATTGGCCCCACTCGCTGCGACGTCTGTATGCGTATTACTGGTTTGAGACCGTCATTACAGTCTGCACTCTGAGCATGTTTCATTTGTATCTGAAGAAAAGCGCCATATGTATTTGCGGTGTAAATAATACTTGGACATTTCAGCATGTCTTTTACAAAGTTTCTCTTCAATGAGTACATGGCCTACCTTATTGAAATCCCAGTCAGCTATGGAATGTCAACAAGCTACAACATAACCGCTCAACCGAGTCCTCTGATTGGCAGGCCCCAATATCCTAGTGGGGGGTGGGGCAGTGCATTCGCCTTGCAGGGGAAGCTCCCAGCTAACAGTGGAGTCACATTCTAGTGAATCGACTCAAAAGGCGAAAACATCTTGCTCTGATATCATAGTTCCCCTTTCGCGCCAACGCTATAATAAACTTCCGCCCTTATGGACCCCTTTTCCCGCTAGGGGTATTTGTGATCGCCTTGCATGTATCTATGACAGTTTCAAGTTTAGGCGGATCTTGATTGATAGTTCCGCAGGAGTGGATGCGGTTTCGGAGTCGGGATTCGCGGTAAGCTGCGTCTGGTAATTAGGAGTGGCTGCGCTGCGTCACTCGACCGCTTTTTTGCATTGGGCTTATTGTCTGTGCCACGAATTCTTCTCTCATTTGAGGATCATAGGATCATGCATGTCATTCTTTTGGGCTGCTTACTTGGTCGTGTCGATTGGGGTTTTGTTTAAGTGGTTTCTGGGTTGATTGCTTAATTGACACTTAGTCCTGAAGTATATCGTGCCAAGATGTGACCATTACGTGTCCTACTCGGTTGGAGATACTCTGTAAGACGATGGATATTAATTCTTGTGAATATGTGGCATTTACTATACAGTACTACTGGGTTCATTAACCAATTGAAAGTGGGTTAATTTGTTGACGGTTGGGAGCCCTAGGCTCGGACCCCAAATATGTATAGTTCGAACTGGAGGGTGGGGTTGTTGAGGGGGTTGGCGAGGCATTGCTAGGCACCTATGTATTTAGACCACGCAAAGTTGCGCATGACGTTTTTTCCAAGATTCAAAGTTATAGTTAATCTATATTTGGAGGTCTAGGCAGACTCTGTTGATGTCTTAGCCGGTACATCATGCACGCTACACGCTGTCGTCAGTAGGAAGGCTGCCACGTGAAAAGACCAATCATATATGGTGGGTAGTAATATACGGCGGCCCGTGTTGATAAGTCTAGAAGTTCAAGGCATTGGCCTCGGAAGGCTAGCCTAGCGCAATCTTTTCAAGATCAGGCTGTGCTAGCCTCGAGCCACAGTAAGATCTAACCTGACAGACCAGGCGTCCCGCTCAACCCCTCCACGTAAGCATCTCTCATAATCCTCAACTCTAGAGAACGGGGCGTTCGATCTACCGAAAAGCGGGAAATTATGTGACAGCCCACTAGGGCTGATGGGGGTCAGATTCTAGAAGAGGGGTTTCACGAGCTCCGCCTCAAACGGGAATGCTCTAGTGCTTATTCTTCCCTTTATTCCACACATCACCCATGCACATGCACACATGCAGTTCTTACCGACGGGGTTCACGGAGCCTTGGTCCCCGACTAGGTTAAACGTTAGATCCATTCCTTTCAAAGAAATAAGCGTGTTCGAGTTGAGCTAAGGTAACAGGGGTGTGCTGCTAGCAGCTTATAGGCAACGGCTTTGTGGAAGGCCTTGCATTAGATGGAATGTTTGCTGCATATACACACTGAGGGAATTAGGCATCCCCCGCGGTAGATGCCGAAGGTTAAAAGAGATTTATCCTGCAGAATTTAGAACCCAGTACATTCTTGCAAATTGGACTGTGCGCCATTCAATATGCGCGTTCGTGAAGGGCGCGTGCTCGGTCTGCGAGATTCTGTGGGCGGCCTGGCTTCGTGGCATCGAACTAACATTCACTAGCTGCTTTATCCCGCTAAGCTGACGAGTATTCAGGGGGGAACGGCCCTATGCAAATAATTTGTTGGTGATCAAGGCAGAATCTATTTGGCAAGTGACGGGCTTCGGGCTTTGATAACTCCGTTCAATGAGCGAATCCTGCAGAGGGCGGCTGTTATCAAGAACGCCTTGCCCAGGGAAGAGGATCCCGGGCCAACACTCCTTGTTGAGCTTGGTGCATGTGAAGGATGAAGTTCGCATGTGTATTCGGAACACTCAGTCTGGACACCATATAGTAACTTGGAATCTCATAACACGCATTGCGCTTATAATGGCCTGTATCTTGCGATGGAAGCCTAAAGCTCACGACTCGGGACCGATGGAAACAAAGACGGGTTCTTCATCCTTTCCTGGTTTTTCTTGGCCCTTTCGATGCCACGCAGCCGGTCGATGCGCATTTGATAGAAAGTTCTATATTTGATGAGCAACAGAATTTCAATAGAGTCTCAGAGAAACATACTTATGTAACGCAAAGATCCGGGACCCGTTGTCCGTCTTCGTATCAGTGCCAGTTTTAATCGATTCAATCTAGCGAGGAACACAGTTAGCACATGCCTACAATCGTCGATACTGTATTCACCGCACACCTTTTCATCTCTTTCTTTTTCATCATTGGCTTTTGAGTCTGAATCCGCTTTATCTTTATCTTTTGAGTTATCCTTTTCTTTGTCTTTGTCTTTCTCGTCCTTGCTAGACTCTTTGGCTTTCTCTTTCTTTCGTTTCTGTTTCTCTTCGTACTCTTGTTTGACCTTTTCAATTTCCTTAGCCATTGCCTCTTCTTTTTGGCGTTTTGCGTCGGCCTCTGTGTCAACAATGGGGGAGCAGAAGTGGCGGTCTTGCAGGTGTGCGGGGCACACGTAGAAGAAATCCTGAGCGACAGTCAGCGGCCATGTTCCGAATAGAGGGAGCCGAGTTCCAAATGAGAAGATTGTGCCTTAGATTTGAAAAGAATATATAGAATGGGCCAGTTCTACCTTATTGTCCGGCGTGATTAACACGCTCGTTGATGGCTTGTAGCAGATTAAGCATGATTTGGCAGATGTGTCTGCGACTCGCCGCAGGTGGTAAACGTTGGTTAGAGACATGGCAATAATGCCACACGGTAGTCGCTTCGACCTGAAGCTTCTTCGGGGACTTTAATTACTTCTGGATGAACAAGTGTAAGTAGGTACTTGGGTTGAAATGAAGTTGCAAGTTGTTGTGGAGGTAATCATGTGACCCACATGAAGCCACGAATATGGCTTCCACTCCAGATAGACCAGTATTGAATGAAACTTCTGCAGGGATGTTTTACATTTCACATCTACTTGGAGCTCGATAATGTAACTGAGAGTCTGATACAATGAAATTGTCCATTAAAAAATTAATCAAAACGCCCGACCATGCATTTGTCCACTAGGAACCAACTCCTGTAGGAGTGCAGAACACAACTTGAGCGACCAGTCTATGACGACAATCGCTACTAATACACATAAGATTGATTGGAAGCTTGCTCCAAAAAATACCATCGTAGATCATGACTCTTCCGTGTCGATGCCAGCGGCCTCCTTCGCTAGCCTGAGGTCCTTACCTGCAAGCCCGATATCGCGTAGGTAGGGCTTGAAGGATGTCAGCAGGTCACCAAGACCGCTCTTCAATGTATCCAGCACAAGATCCACATCAGGAACCCGGCGAGCTTCCGCTTGCGCCTCTGGCTGACTTGACGAAGGGAAGTTGACATCTGTCCAGTGAGCATCTAAGCCGCCCTGGTGGACAAACGCCTCCAGGGACACAATGGTGGTGGTTAGAAGACGGATCACAGACGGGACATCAGCTTGGACCTTGCCGTACTGGTCTTCTGCCAAACTAGCGATCAAAAGCCGGGCCAAACAATCAATTGCATCGACAATGGAGCTCAGAGATGACTCAGGGCCCCCAAGAACGATGTTAGATGCGCGCTGTGCATACGACTGACGGAAGAATTGACCAATGGGGGAGCGGAGGAACTGTGTAAGCACTGGGTGGACATTTTCAGGTTTGTAAGTGGCAGAGGGACCTCCAGTGAGTAGCTTTAGCTCCTCGGAAGACGCCATGATTCTCTTTTTGCGTTCGGGGCTGAGGACAGCAGACGAAGCCCGGTCAAGCACCTGACGAGCACGGGCTCGCGCCTGGGGTGTCCAGTCTGGTGACTGACCGTAAGATTTCGCAGCCGCGGAGAAGGCATCACCAAATTGCTCCTGGCGCGAGGTACCCTTTGGTGAATCGGCAAAAACGTTTTCGGTCTTCGGGGCGTCCGTGAGTCGAGGCAACGTCTGGAGAGTAGGCTGGGAGGCTGTTGTTTGTGCAGATGGTTTGACACCAGGGGCAGGGGCCTTGCTGGCATCGATACGCGCACTAATGCCCTTGATGACATCGGTCAGGCATTCCAAAGTTTGAGACCAAGTTGTGCCGTTGTCACGGTCAATCTCGTTGAAGATAGCCTTACGGCGTTCGGGTTGTCGCTGGCTGATGAGGCTGAGCTCCCAAAGCGCGAAAGCTTTCACAACTGGCTTCTTCGCTTTCAAACCGTTGATCAGACTGCCATTGGGGTCTTTGGTTTCACTCGTAAGCGGCTGGCCACGCTTCAGAGGCTCCTTTCCAATAAACACCGAAAAGAAGAGATTGGTGCATTGCCAACACAAGACCAGGAGAGAGCCCGAAAACCAAGTCCGAAGAACCAAGAGTAAGAAACCCGGGGGAAAGAATGATTCGGGCTCCGATGCAGACCGAGGGAAGTTCCAAAAGAGCTTCGCAAAGTATAAAGACCAGCTCCACGCGCTCTGTCGAAGGAGCAGTCGGTACACCACTGGAGTGACAGCGGCCACTGTGGCGGTTCTTGTGAGACCAGTGATAACAATCTGCGGCAAGGTGTTCTGGATATGCTTAGAAGTCGGGGGAACGGGGTGTGTTCGCTGATCGTCTGACTTCGGCGCTCGCTTAACAACGGGGATAGGGACGCTGTCGTAGTCGTAGTAGAGATGGCATGCAGCTTGTACACACGCCAGGATCAAATGGAAGCTGTGGATGTAGATAGGTCTCTCGTTCAGATGCGGGCGTTCATGTGGCCTGATTGTGGTCAGTGTTTGTTCAATGCAGCGATTGCTCATGGTATGTGACGTACCTGCCGCGATTCACCATCTGCAGGTGCGCACCGGTTGAAGAAGACCAAATGTAAATCTCAGTAAACCACCATGCCGAGAACAGATACCAAGCGAAGGTCTGGGCGACTTGAAGAGGAAAAAGATATTTCAGGGTTGCGAGCGAAGATGTTGTGGTCCTCTTTCCAAGGTGCATTTGGCCAACTCGGAGGACGAATATGACGAATGAGGAGATGAACAGAAGAACAGCGCGAACTCCACAGGAGCCGATGGGGAACCATGACCAAAAGACTGTGTCAATTGCTAGCGTCAGATACAAGACCACGGAATTGAAGAAAGTTTCGAGATGGAGCGGGCGCATGACTTACATGATGTCTTGTTACCGATCGCAATTGCAATGCCGTAACAGACCAAGAGAGCAAGCGCAGAGGCATGAACGAAACGCCGGTGCAGCGACGAGGTCAAAATGCGCCTATACGGCCGAGGTTGGGTTGCGGCCATGATGTGAAAGCTAGCGTGGGATGTTACTCGGGAAAGACAATGGGACAACACTTAAAGCATGGTCCGGGCAAACATCCCAGAAGCTGGAGAAGCTGTGGTATGAGGTTGATAGTCTTGCGACGAAGCTGGGGTCGAGATAGAATCGAAGGTGCGCCGAGACGATGGGATCGAACACAAAGCCGGGCCTCGAATATTTTGAGGCATCAAAACACACCAGCCACGATAGGGGTCAGGTGATAGAGTGGCGCAGATACATTGGATGGAGGGATCTTCCATTACATAATCTACTTGTGGCTCAGTCACAATATACACTAGTCTAAATAAAGGCAAGCGTGGAATGATACGTCATGTGAGTTGACCTGCATTTCCGTTGCAGCAGGCAGAACAATCAGCGGCATCTTCACTTGATCTGCGGAGTTTCGTCGCTGGTCATTCTTTTTTCTTCTTTAACATCAGTCAGCATGTCTTTTGATCGCTTGAGCTCGCTGGAGGCCCAGCCTACCACCATGCGCCGGGATGACGACCCGCAGTACCGCGACGATCCTGGCTTCGACCATCTGGCGGAGTCGCTATCCGATCAGATCTTTTCATTAACATCGAACACCACTCGCCTGTCGAGTCAGATTGCCCTCCTGGGTACAAAGCGGGACACGGAGCGAGTACGCGAACGGGTCCATAACCTTCTCGAGGAGACTCGAGCGGGGTTCAAGGAAGCAGGAGACGGTCTCAAGAAGATTCAAACATGGGAGGACGTCAATGTATGTCTCAGGCTCAACAACCTTTTGATTCCAATCCATTAACTAATTTTACTACAGCCTTCTCAGAAATGGACCCAGCAAAAGCTTTCATCTGAATTCAAAGCCAATCTGGATGAATTCCAGACTGTCCAGCGTCGGGCTTTAGAAAAGCAACGCGCATCTGCCGTAGCTGCCCGTACCGCTATCGAGGATGGCGAGCATCCATCTGGAGACGCCGATGTTCAGCTCCAAGAACAGCAACTGCTGGAACAGCCACGATTGGCCAACCAGGGTGAGGTGGATTTCCAAGAGACTTTGATTATCGAGCGGGAGGAAGAGATTCGCAATATCGAGCAAAGTGTTGGCGAATTGAACGAATTGTTCCGAGATGTTGCCCACATTGTCGGTGAGCAAGGCGGGCAGCTCGATATTATTAGTGAAAACGTTCAGAACGTCACCCAGGACACACGAGGCGCTAATGTTGAACTGCGCAGTGCCAGCCGATACCAGAAGAATGCGCGCAACAAGGCATGCTGCTTATTTGTTATCCTCGCTGTTATCTTGCTTATCATTGTGCTTGCAATTGTTCTTGGATAGATATGCTTGCTCTACACCCCTTGGTTTGACTTGATTTTGGCGATCTCTTTTATCCCTCTGTTATGGTTACACACGATATCCCTCATGCATGATATAGTCCCGGCTTTCCGCGGGCCTTCATTGAATACAATTTTCGTTTTTTATTGTCCTTCTCATCAATGGCGTTTTATGAGTGAATGGAGAAATCAATTCCTTGGTCTTCGATCCTCTAATGCAGTATCGTACATAGTGTGGTTATACATAAATTATACATCTGACGCTTGGGGCCCTACCATGCCCATGCTCCGTTTTCGCCTTGCTATAACTGAGGGCATCAACTCTGCCCCGGATAATCAAAACTGAAGAGTCGGGTTTCACAGGCCAACAAAGCTATTGAACCTCAACCTCCATCCTTCATAAGAGTTCAATTTCGGCCGCACATCCAAAAAGAAGCTGAGCTTCTCTGGCCCAGCGTTTCCTGATAGGCCCTGGCCTCCATTGCTTGTAGGTTTCCCTTGGTAGAAATCAATCACATATTCAATGCGTTCTCCATTGCAACGTTCGACGACCCAGTCATGTCGATCAAATGGACGTTGGTAACCAAGCCATCCGTTAATCCGCGCACGAGGGCTTAGGTACTCGGGATCAACTCCAAGTCCACGGAATGAGTATAATTTAGGTCCGCCACATTTCGTGCTTCCTGGATCCGATGATGGTCCCTTCTTTTCCCAATCCTGGATCTGTTTCCATGCGCGCTCGTTGACAGCATTGTGAATGGGGATAATCGAAGCGACAGAAGTTGCTAATTCGGAAGCCGTGGAGGTAGAATCAGGAGTATTGCCCTTGCGCATCAAGGCTTCGAAGAATTGTTTTTCAGATGGATAGATCCAATTGCCTGTTGCTTCATCGCGGCCAGTTTCGGACTCGGCGTTGGACGGGCATCCATGCGACGCGGCGTTTGCGGAAGAGGCGTATGCGGACGGGACTTGTTTATTGCCTTCGGGGCAGGCCTTCGCGGCTTCGCCAGCGCGTGGTATACCGCTAACTTCTCGGTCCGTTGATAGCGGTCTTTGCAGCTTGGCTGGTGTCTGGCCTGCCTCTGGAGCAGATCCGGGGATGGGAGGATGAGGTGAATTGGCATGTTGTTGCAACCAAACCTCTCGAGTCTTATGATCCACAGGGCATGTCGCTGCCGGTGGCTCTGCAGTTGCAGATGGAGTACTTGCGCCAGCCCCCATGGTGATGATTGGGTGGCTATTGGAAATCGGAATGTCAGGACTGGGGGTGATTGGAAATTGCAGATTAATGATCGGCACTGTAGGAACTAGTGATCAATAAATTTGTTCTCACCGCCCAACTGACACTAGTATTCTAGTATTGAGTCCCCAACAAACCCCCTTTAACTTTCTAGATATCATTGCCTCGGGGAATTTTGATCGATTTCGTTTTCTCTGAAATACTTTGCATTAAAAATGGCCACTCCATCCAGCCAGCCCGTTTTCCGGGCCACTACCACTGCCCCTGTCAACATTGCTGTGATCAAGTTAGTTACAGTGCCCCTCATGCCCCTCAGCTGACTTCCAAACATTGGCATATCAATGCTAACAATCGAAATTCTAGGTACTGGGGCAAGCGCGATACCACTCTCAACCTCCCCACTAACTCTTCTCTCTCGGTGACTCTCTCGCAAAAGTCTCTTCGCACCCTGACGACCGCCTCGTGCTCTCCCTCCTACCCTACCGAGGATACTCTCAACCTGAACGGCAAGCCACAAGAGATCCAGTCGTCCAAGCGCACTCTTGCTTGTATCTCCAGTCTCCGTACTCTCCGCAAGTCCCTGGAGGATGCGGATTCCTCGCTGCCCAAGCTCTCCTCTTACCCTCTCCGAATTGTCTCTGAGAACAACTTCCCCACCGCTGCTGGCCTGGCCAGTTCCGCTGCTGGTTTTGCTGCTCTGGTTCGTGCCGTTGCCGATCTCTACCAGCTGCCCCAGTCTCCCCGTGAGCTGAGCCGTATTGCTCGCCAAGGATCGGGCTCTGCTTGTCGCTCCTTGATGGGCGGATATGTCGCATGGCGCACAGGAGAACTCGCCGATGGAACTGACAGTCTGGCTGAGGAGGTTGCCCCGGCATCCCACTGGCCTGAGATGCGGGCTATCGTCCTCGTTGTCAGCGCCGAGAAGAAGGATGTTTCCAGCACCGAGGGTATGCAGACTACTGTCGCTACCTCCGAGCTTTTCGCTCAGCGTGTGTCGTCCGTTGTTCCCGAGCGCATGACCGCCATTGAGGAGGCAATTCGTGACAAGGACTTCCCCAAGTTCGCTGAGATCACCATGCGTGACTCTAACACCTTCCACGCTACTTGCCTCGACTCGTGGCCCCCAATCTTCTACATGAACGATGTTTCGCGTGCTGCTGTCCGCCTGGTGCATGACATCAACAACGCCGTTGGCCGCACTGTTGCTGCTTACACCTACGATGCTGGCCCCAACTCTGTGATCTACTACGAGGAGAAGGATACCGAGCTGGTCGCCGGTACCATCAAGTCCATCTTGGGCGCCACCGCTGGCGGCTGGGACGGTCCTTTCTACGAGCCCCTGGCCAATGTCACCTCCGGTGTTTCCCTGGAGAAGACCGACCCCCGTGTCTTGGATGTCCTGAAGAACGGCATCAGCCGCGTTATCCTGACCGGTGTTGGTGAGGGCCCCATCTCCGTCGAGGACCACCTTGTGACCGAGACTGGCGAGATGGTCAACCAGTAAGAAGACCAGCGATCATATTACGATACAATAATATTGCTACAAGCGACTTGGATAATACCCCCTTTCCTTCTGTGAAGGAATCAATACTCCAGTCATCGCAATGATGATACAAATGTCTTTCATTGTATCTATTTTTTTCGGGCTTTCATAAAAATGCATTTCAGCTCTAATCTAAACATTGAAGCCCAAAAATCACTTGGATTCCAATGACCTAATATTCCTTCACTAATTAAACCTTCAGTGAGGAAGTGGAAGTCTCAACACTTTGCACAATCATCGCATCGCCTAAATCCGTACCCCAATGAATGACATGTATTGATGAATCTCTTCTGCTCTTGGCCAGCCCTAACACAGCACCCGTCGAACCCACACTCGGTCGGCCCGAAGACTGCCCCAATTCTTTCACATGCATGCTTAGAGGTACTGAAGCCTCCGTTACAACTGCATTTGATAGTCTCTGTAGACAGTGCACTGCCCAGTAAGAAAAGAGCCAAGACACTACAGATCGGCAGATGCATAATCTAGAGGCAGATTTAGTTCAATTGCCCCCTTTTCAAGAAATATCGACTTACGGATTTGAAAGCAGGGATTAGCTCGGCTTATATGGACTTTTCCCGTTCCAAGGTTGGTTCTCGGTTCTTGTAAGTCGCTGGGAGGGATATAGGACCTCGGAGCTTTATATATAATCGAGCAATTTTCTGTTCCCCCGTAATGCATGTGCCGGGTAGTATCTGACCTTGGCTTCCAAGTTGTAGTGTCACCTTGCCTGGAAACCTGGATTTACCCAGTAGACCATGCATTTCGGACCGATGAGGTTTCCCCACAGTTCGAGGTCACAGTGCTGATAACAGAAGAACCTTGCGAGTGTTTTGAGATTATTCGTGTAACTAGCAATTGGTAGCGATGGGTACTTGCATAGGCTACAAGCATTCTATTGGACCAGTGCTGGAGGCGTAGTACTCGACATGCGCTTTGGGGATCTTAAATTCTGTAGTGGAACATTTTATACATTGCTCTTGAGATACTGCATGTTGGACATCGGGATATCTCATCAATTACCACATAGGGAAACGGTGAGGTGCGAGCATATTTGGTTTAGATGTCCCCGTTTGGAGATATGGAGACCACGGAAAATTATGAGCTCACACGGTATGTGCTACAGTAAGTTCTTGAAAGCGTGCCCGGGAAATCAGGCAGCATTCAATCTAAATAAGCTAAAATTACTGCATGACAATGATTACGGTTACCTAGAACCCAGATGCCCCTAACTAGGGTGGTAGGCTAAATTTGAGAAATAACAAAATATGTAAACTTCATTAATCGCTCAATATTTATTCTTTCACCGGGAACTTCTTTATAACAAGATCAATTGCATACTCATATCCTTGTACACCACAGCCAGCCTAAAAGTATAAATGTCAGCCACAGAACCCAAAAGGATCAACACAGCGGAGAAGGGCACATACAATGATCGCCTTAGCCTTATCCTGGAAGTAAGAGTGATGTCTCCACTCCTCTCTAGCATGAATATTCGACACATGCAATTCAATAAATGGAATGGAGACACCAAGAAGAGCATCTCGGATCGCAACAGATGTGTGTGTAAAGCCGCCAGGGTTCAAAACGATCCCGTCCGTTCCATCCGTTCGGGCTTCTTGGATTCGGTCAACGATGGCACCCTCCCAGTTACTAGGTAATCAGTGTTAGACTCAATGATGTTAAGGCATGGTGTAAGTGAAGTATGGGTAGGTCGTACCTCTGGAAAAAGTCCACAGTAGCGTTGTGCTCACTTCCTTGCTTTTTTCCGGCTGCCTCAACATCTGCTAGGGTCTCATGTCCGTAGATTTCGGGCTCACGAGTTCCCAAGAGGTTGAGATTTGGGCCATTGATGACCAACACAGTCTTTTTTCCGTCGCGCATGATGATTCGTAGAAGTTGATATAGAATTCAGTTTAGGAAAAGAAAATGTAGAGTAAAAAGGCCGGATATTTATATTGGAACGGCCAGAATGCCGATGAATACAAAGCGGGGCCAGGTGGAGTTCGTTTTCCCCATGATCTCCATCTTTAGTCTTAACCGCGTTGTTGGTGGTGCGGTAATGCGTTCTGCCGATGAAGGTTCCACTTAACTGCTCGGACTTGTCGGCTTCGGAATAATATACTCGGACTTGCATAGATGCGAGGTTTGGCTACCGCATTCTGACCGTTCGACGAATATTGATGTTTCTTTCCTTTAACCGGATCATTATAAAGGTGCGTCAGTATCCGGTACTCATCTCAACTTCTCAAAGCTCTCACTGGCGTATCTACAACTTCAGCCTTGAGCTTCGAGCATCCTATTATCAAAGGCAGCGAACCCACTATGTCCTCAGTCAAGGTTCACAATGTTGGAATTATCATGAACGGCGTTACGGGTCGCATGGGGACGAACCAGCACCTTATCCGATCTATCTGCGCTATACGAGCCGAAGGCGGCATTCCCACCACCGATGGCGATATCATCATGCCTGATCCTATCTTGGTCGGCAGGAACCTTGCAAAACTTCAAGCTCTTGCAAAAACACACGGAATCGAGCGAGTCACAACCGATCTGGATGCTGCATTGGCCGATCCACAAAACACAGTCTACTTCGATGCGCAGGTTACATCTTTACGACAAGATGCAGTCAAAAAGGCCGTTGCGGCGGGCAAGCATATTTACTGTGAAAAGCCGACTGCTGTTACGACAGCCGAAGCACTAGAGCTATCCCAAATTGCAGACAAGGCGGGTGTGAAGAATGGTGTTGTGCAGGATAAGCTTTGGTTGCCTGGCCTTGTGAAGCTGAAAGGCCTCGTGGACAGCGGCTTCTTTGGAGAGATTCTATCAGTCCGCGGTGAATTCGGGTACTGGGTCTTTGACGGAGAGAATGTTGTCTGCCAGCGTCCTAGCTGGAACTACAGGAAGGAGGAGGGCGGCGGTATCATCTCAGATATGTTTTGTCACTGGCACTATGTTATCAACTCCCTGTTTGGCGAGATCAAGTCCGTTTCTTGTCTTGGTGCGACTCATATCAAGAAGCGACGTGATGAGCAAGGCGAGGCATATGACTGCACCGCTGATGACAGTGCTTATGCGACGTTTGAGTTGAAGAATGGCGTTATCGTGCAGTTCAATTCTTCTTGGGTTGTTCGTGTGCGTCGGGACGATCTCCTTACTATTCAGGTGGATGGTACGAAAGGGAGTGCCGTGGCGGGTCTGCGGGATTGTGTTGTTCAACATGAAAGCGTGACGCCGCGGCCGACTTGGAATCCTGATGTTGCTGGCACGGTTGACTATAAGGATGGGTGGAGTAAGGTTCCTGATCGTGAGATGCTCGAAAATGCCTTCAAGACTCAGTGGACCATGTTTCTTCGGCATGTTGTCAAGGATGAACCATGGCAGTATAATTTATTGGAGGGGGCTAAAGGTCTTCAGCTGGCAGAGAAGGCCATGGAGAGTTGGGAGAAGCGTTGTTGGGTCAACCTTGCTCAATTGGAATCCAAGCTCTAATCAAAATAGCATACGTTTAGAGATATCGCGTATAAATACAATTTGATCTTCCAATTATATCAAATGAAAAGGGCAATTTATCCAGCACACCGTCGGCTCCTCTCATCGGAGTATGAGTTCCATTCTCTTCCCATACACAGGCCCATATATCATAGAATTGTTGCGACAAACGCACAAATGGCCCCGGCTAAAGGAAAGATAGATCGGCCTAGGTTCAAGGTATTCCACCGCTCAATCAAATCCGGAACCTCTTTGTCGGCATCAGATGTTGACTCCGCTTTCTTCATAAGGGCATTGTTTGTCCCCATCATAAAGATGAGTGTGTAGGGAACAATGCCAACAGTAAGGACAGCAGCAGCAAGATAAAGACCACTTCGACTGTATACAGTCGTCTTGTATAAAGGACCCCCTTGGCGAACAGACCACGCCAGGTAGGTCAAGGAGGAGGCAACTGCGACTGCAATTGGTGGAGCTTTCTTTTTTCCGGTCTCGTAGAGGACTTTCCATTGCTTTGCTAGGAGGCTCGGGGATTTGTGGTCTTCGTTTTGAGATTGAACCAGTGCAGGTACGGTAATTGTGCTTATCGAAGCAATGGTTCCTATATATTGGGTCAGGATTAACTCAAACAGACACTGCTATCAAAGCCGGGCATAGGCATGAGCTTCAATGTATTTAAGATATACATACCAGATAACCAAGCTGCACCAGATATACCAATGGCTTGTGCCATGCGGAAACCAAGTAGTTGAGACGTCATTGTTTCGGTGAAAACGATATAAGGTCAATGAATTGACTTATTATGTGGACTGAATAGAAAAAAGTCTTGATGTCGAATAATATGGCGTAACTCTTATAACAATGTGAACTAGCTCTATATCAAAGTCCGAAAGCCGTGAGAGAGCAGCATCAGCCCATGACAAGCGTGGTCGGTCTTCGGCGGATTTTGTCGGCTTTTGGACCGATATTTGACGCTAGTCCTAAAACGGTAATGAACTCTAGCATTCGTAAGGATACAGTACCTCCAATCACAAGCCCCGCAGCTCGAGGTACACGGTAACTACTGACAGAAGACATCACAGCAGCATATAAGCCAGATAGATTGGTTTCAAAAGACTAAGACTCCTGGTTGCGGAATTTCTCCGGTGTATCCCCCTGATCCCGCCAATCAGCAGCCTTGAAAGGCTCCAGGGCCTTAAGAGCATGATAGATCCGCTTAACATTAGGCACAAAATCCAAGTCCATTCGGTACATCAAAGCCTGATCAACAGCAGGGACCAGAACGACATCTGCCATGGAGACAGAGCCACCAAACGAAAAAGAAAGATCTCCTTCCCCAGCATGCTCAATCAATAGCCTCTCATAGGCCTGGAATCCATCGGTAAAGACCTGTCTAGCGAAATCGACCTGGTCATCAAGCTGTCCTCGGATGGACTTCACCCGCTGCGTGATACGGGAATTTGTGGGGGGTTGCGTATCGATAGCGATGATGTTCACTAGATCGCGTACCCACACCCGATCCCGCAATGCGGGAGGGAAAAGTGGAGTCGTGTCTGGGAATCTCTCCTCGAAATATTCCAATATCGTCATCGATTGGCGGATGATGGTCTTTTCGCCATTCGAGCTGGTCACTACTAATGTGGGCACGCTACCGCTGGGGTTGTACTGTTTGTATTGGTCGGTTTTGTGCTCTTTAGCACCGAGGTCGATGTAGGTGAATTCGAGGGGAATGCCCTTGAGGTGGGCGGCGATGATGATCCGTTGACAGCATGATGAGCAGTAGTACGAGTATAAATGAAAGGTATCGGTATGCATTATGGTTTCTTGTTTCGTTGGAATGCGAATTGGCAATTTATGAGCAGAATGGAGTGCGGAGGTTGGAGGTATCCGAGAGAACAATATGGAGACTTGAGAATTATCCACTTAGACGGGTTGATATTTAGGCCTTTGATAAGGACGCGTGTTACCTCGGGAATATTATGGAATTAATTGGTGTTATCTTTGTGATCATAATCCGCTAACACTGATTTAGTCAAGCGTGTTTCAAGCTACAGATTGGAATAACATGAGATCCTTCTCTTACTGGAAAGATCCAAGAGCTATGTGACGTGGTTACAAGATCATACCATCCATGACCAGCAAGTTCCAACGATACGGTCGATCTCACGGGGTTTCCAAAGTCGCACTGTATTCCCCGCTGGTCTCTCAATCCCGACAAATCGACTCAGTCTGTAGCGAATGAAAAGTTCCACCGGCGCAGTATCCCTTACCTCGATGCTCCAGAGCTTGGAGTATTGTATCATTATTCGCCCATCTTGAACCACGATTTGTGTGATCCGGCCGTGCTGTTTGCCCATGTATGTCATGAGTAGGAACTGGTGGTACAATTTCAGTTCAATTTTTTTTTTTTTCTCATACATCAAATGCACTATACACACTGACCGGGTAGATAGAATGTTGACGAGACCCCCGAAATCTGATTTTGATCATTCACATGATAACTTTCATCTCATGGATAGTAATGTTTTGATCGGAAATAGTCCCGTCGACTCTCGCTTCTATAGAGCAAAAGGCATGTGGGAGGGGACAGATATAATCCCATTCTTCGCGAAAGATGTGATGTTTCCAGATCACTGAAGGCTCACCCTGTCCCATCATTCTTTCATCAAAGTCTCTTCGACAAGATTAATATTATCATAAAAGTAGCGTGGGCAAGGATGTCTTTCACGTACATAAACTGCTTTGCAGTTTCGAAATTTCGAAGAGTCAAACCTGGGGGGCCACCTTTTCGTCTTGCATCAAGCTCAGATGTGATGTATAGATGAAGGCGAAAAGCATGTTGGTGGTGGTCAAACGAATGCCAGTGTTCGCTCTTTTTTCCCACTAACTTGCGAGCCGCTTTGAGAGGGTCTTCTGGTTTTGGAAACCTCCTCTCTTGTACTGTGGCAAGGGCTTCTTGAAGCGTAGGAATGCACCACAAGGGCAATTCCATCCTCTGCTTGCTCAACGGTGCAGCAGGGTCGATTGGGTATTGCTGGAGTACACCCGCTGCCGGGTGAGGCTCGAAGAAACGTGGTTCAAATTGCGGATCACCGTCGTCTGTGTTTTCTACTTGACATGCTTCCACACCGAGAAGCTGCAAGTCAGAGGGTGATAGGAAGAACGATTTACAAGCTGCTATACGCTTGCACATCGCCCTGATTCTTCTCAGGTCTCTGTTTCTTGCCCTCTGGTCCCTCTGCCTTGCTTGTTCCCTCTGTCTTACTTGTTCATTCATCGCGAGATTAAGGTGGGCTTGGAGAGCGGGGTGACACAAGATGAGGGGGAAAAAACATCTACCCAAGTGGAGGAAATATCTTTGAAGTGAATAGCTGTCTCCAAGAAAGATAAAATGGAACAATGGCATCATCCCGATGTAATCATGGCCATTATATTAAACTCTATATAATGGCAGTAGAGGATTCATTAGGTTCGTCGATGAATCTACCATCGCGAAATATGCACTTATTCCTAAGGACCACAAACCTCTCGAAGTCAGAATTAGGAAAGGGCCAGTGAGCCAGGACGGGATCGTAACAGTTGGGGTCCTGCAGAAAAACACATTGCCCTCAATATGAAAAAAAAAACAAAACGACAAGCGCAAGAAAAAAAAAGGGGCACCATCATTTTGAGGAATAATAGTGAAACTGGACGTGGAGTAAAAAATCAGGTCATCATTCATGTTTGAGGGCCAAGTATCGGGATTGGCGACTGCATCGATGGGCTCGGCTCCGTGATTGTCTCGAGAACATTCCCCAACTTGATGGCCAGGCGCGGAAGACCCTCAAGGAATTATCCGCGTGAATTGTCAAAATGGTGCAAATGGTAATGCGCATTTTTGGCATCCCACCAACATGTCCATAGTTTCTGGCGTTGCTCTGCATGCACTTGTTGCAAAATATATCCACCTCAATATTCTCCTTAGCAGGCTGTCGCATTTTTGATATTTTGGTGGCACAAAGTCCTCACTGTTGTACATCCAGAAATCACGCCGGATGGCTTTGTGATATAGCCCGATGTGGTCCATCTCATGGTTGGTGAACTGAATGCTGCCTTTCTCGGATTCAGTGAGGTGACCGATCTTTGATATCATCTTCTTGTGCAGGGGCGAATCCCAACGAGCCCTTCGTGCCTTTCATTTTTTTGGGCGTATCAAGATGGTCATGTTTCGGTAAATCACTGCACAATTGATATATCTTCCCTTGAATCGTACTTTGGTGTCAAGCGAGGCTTTCGCCGCTTGTGGCATAATTGACACAGATCGAGGCCATGACGATCAGTGCATTGCAACTTCTGTCGGGTATTCCATCTTCTAAAGGGTCGCGGGAAAGGCATGGCAGTGATTGTCGCTCTTCTCAGACCTGAGCTTTTCGCTCTGACAATAAAAATTGGCCCTTATGGACACGTTAAAACTCCTGTTGTAGATCCAACTTCATCGCATCATCCACCGTCTGCCATGCGGCACTCACATGAGTCTCAAAGGTAAGTTTCATCGCGAGGCTGCAACATGCAAATTTTCTGTGCTTTTCAGACTTGAGGCAGCGTCGTCGGCAGTACACCAATGAAGACGCCAAGGGATCCTGTCCCTTTCAACGTTTCCTGATCGACTTTGCTTCGATGCTCATAGGTCATCTTGACCTCCATTTCTATGGGCTTCAGGGCTCATTTCCCCTTTTGAGATGTTCAAGGTGACAGAATTTCGTAGGTCTTTCGGGACTTCATGAAAAAGGAAGGGAAACGAATCGCCTAGGTTTTCGCTTTTTTGGACTACCCCCAGCAAAAGACATGGAGATTATCCATGACTTGTGGTGAGTATGCTGGTGGCAGCCATCAGTCAGCTTGGTCGATCTATGCGCGAGGAACACCGCATGGTTGTTGTCCTCGTCTCGTCTATGTGAAGTCACATGTCGCTTGGTACAACTTGAGCGTCTTCCACTCTCTCCATGCCATTCCTCGAATCTGAGCATTTCTCTTCTCACAAGTCAAAGCAGTTCAAATCTTGTGCGAACGTCTCGTTAAAAAAACGCAGTGTGTTTAAGATCTCAATGCTGGGAGTGTACATTCTGCTGTCTTCCGAGCTCATTCCAGCAAATTTTCGTAGCCGATCATTCTTCGATCATGGCTAAAAGCAAGTACTTTCGCCTTGAGTGTTGTGTCCACGAACTTTTCCCACGCTGAGCCCAGCGATCTGGCTCTGGGTCAAGAGTTTGCAAAGGCGCGACGGGTGATTCTTGAGTGACTTTCCCCCGCTTCCTGAGCAGAAAGTGAGAATCAGCTTTTCAGCTCCATATTATGAGGAAATATTTTTCATTACCATTTCTCCTCAGAAGGTAGGAAGCCAAGCCTTTTTAGCGTTTTGTGCTCTCTCATTTGAGAGACCGAGGAGGTGGTGGGTGGTGTGGTAAGGAGGAAGAAGAAAATATCGAAGGAAGAGGCCTTATATAGTAGCACTGCTGCCTAGACAAATACACAATTTTAATGGTATCCATCAAATTATATATGAGGAACTTGAAGCGGAAAGGATAAGATTCAAGTGCAAGCAAAGTGCCGAGGTGGATATACAGATTGAGTTTGGCCCGGTAGCTGCCAGGCCAAATTCGGTCGATTGATTGACCTGTCACTTTGAGGTTGAGTTCCCTTATGCTATGAGGTCATTATAAATCGTTCGATCACTTCAGACATATATTGAGAGAAACAGCTATTCACTTAGAGCTTCCACATGGAAGTCCGTAAAATTAATAAGCCCAAGTCTCATCGAGACCTCTAGCGATCTCAATCAATCATCTATCATTATGCGATCGTCCTCTAAGGAAGTGAGAGGAACAACTCCTTCATCTTGGGGTAGTTGGGAGTCCCCAGACCAGTGGCGGGGTCCCATCTAGAAGCAGTTAGTGATTGGCATAATTGGCAGCTTGTAACGACTGGTGTCAGACTCACCCTTCAATGGCAGCGAATCCATCGGTATCACATCCAGCACTGGTACCGTTGGTGATATCATTAAGAACCTCAGGGTGTGCGTACAGGACCGGGTTGACGAAACCAACGGGTCCCTTGCCCTTTGCGATACGCTCCTCGTTGAGCTAGATACTGTCAGTCATATCAATAAGTATGTTTGCAGAATCAACTTACCAGAGTCAGGACTGAAGCAAAAAGTGGCGATGCCAGACTGGATCCATAGTAGAAGTAATCGTAAGCGTCAGTGTAGGCACGGAATCTGGCACCGTTGGCCGAGACGTCGGGATAAGCACGTCCGATACGGTTGTAAAGTCCCGAGGTGGTGTTGACATCGACCTCAAACTCCGAGTAGTAGGGGTAGGTCAGGTCGGCCTTCTTGAAGTACTTCTCCACAGTGGCCTTCTGGTACGCGGGCTGAGGGAAGTAATTGGAGAAACCTCCAGAGGTACTGAAGTTGGCAGCGGTGCCACCGAGGTTGGCGTGCATGACGCTCTCGGCATCATCAACGGTCTGATCAGTGTAAAGCATGGTGCCTCCAACGGATGTGACGTAGGGGCAGTTGGAGGGGTACTGCGGGTTGAAGATCTTGCTGTCTGGACCCAGGCAGCCGTTGGAATCGCCATCACCGGCGAATGAAGCCACACCATAATCACCGGAAGCGAAAAGGATAGAGTGGCCTTGGAGTCCCAGCTTCATGAACTCGTTGCACTGGCGCTTGGTGTAGCTGACAGGGAGATCAGCTTCAGCCTGACCGTAGGAGGCGCTGATGACGTTGGTTGGCTTGTAGACACCGCACTGGAGCTTGCCCTTATAACCTCCGGCTGCTGGGTCGGGGTAGACAGCGTCAATGGATGGGTCATCACCTGTCTCTCCGTAGGCAGTGTATGTGCAGTAAGACTAAATGGGTTAGTTAGCGGTAGCCATTTCAAAATACAGAAGTAAGACATACACCATCGAGAGCATCAAGGAAAGTGTTGAACAGGTTGGTGGTTGCGACCTCCTCGGGCTCGTAAATCTGGTCATCGACCTGGTACAGAGTCACCGTCTGGGGGTAGATCAATGAGAAGCTATGAATGTGATTAGTACGTATTGATGAGGCCGAAACTTTGTCACTCACGCCATGTCAATGTCAATATCGGATTCACCACTGTTCAGTGAGCTGTAGGCTGGCACAGAGTAATTGGCTCCATCAATCAAAGCAGGGATGGGATAGGTACCCTGTGGCACCCACGGGGCATACGCCTTGTAAAAGAGGTCGATATCCGACTTGGCAAAGTAATCACCCTGCTCATAAAGACCAAGAGAGTTTCCCTTAACTGCCGTCTTGGCATCCGGGATATCATACATGGCTTTAATGCAGGTCGGGGTCATGTTGTACCCACAGCCCTGAAGATCTTCCGCAAGGGACAGAGCCTTGGCAGGGATCGAGTAGTTTTCTTCATCAGCCACAGCCTTCGAATTGGTCTTGACACCAATCAATTGGGAAGCTCGCTTGGCCTTGGTAAGCTTCTTAAGCACTGGGGTCAGCTTGACTCCGGGTGTGATGTAGTCAATGTGTCTCTGAACATGCTCCGGAACGTGGTACCTGTGGTTCATCGATTTAGTAAATTGATCATTCGCCCATAAGGAGAAGAATTGTCTTACTCGTCGCATCCAACTTTCATGCTTGAAGTAGCCACGTGCTCGTGCTCATAGAACTCGGTCTTGAACAACCGTTCTGCCTCATATGCATAGGCATCGAATGCAATCCAACCTTTGTTATCGGAATGAACGACTCGAGACGGGTGAATGCCGCTAGCTTCAAGCCACTGCCGAATTGACTCCACAACTTCCTCGGAGGGAGCGAACATATCATGCACCTCCTCTGCAGACCAGAACTTTCCATAACGGGGCGAGTCTGGGTGGGAGCTTTGTGGAAATCAGCAACAAAGAAAACAAAGACATGAACTAGATCAGCCACTCACACTTCCATAAGATGGTCATAGCCATTTTCCAGGTTATTTTGGCTCATACCAATGCGGACAGGCAAGATCGCATCACTCTCAACCCGGCCACTCTTCACCCAGTCGTAAGACTGTCGGTCCCGCTTCTCATGCAAGACATGTTTAACAGTAGCGGGAGCAGCCTCAGCCAAAGCCGCAATGGCCAAAGCGACACAAACTTGACGCACAAGCATAATGACAAGTCCAAAATGCCCACACCGGAATCACAACCCAGAAGGGAAACGGGGTTCTTCAAATACATAATGCAACAGTACCGCCATATCACCGCAGCATAGCTAGCGACAAACAAGCGTCCCCACTCCTGAAAAGGCGGGATAAACTAATTTCAAGGTATCATGACATCCTCGTGGTCTGATTGGATCCATAGTGGCACGGTCTCTGCATGGGGTATGAGACACATCAACATACCGACATGCCCACGCGTAGCTCCGAGCTAGTATAAAGATCCAGGATAAAAGCTTCGGCAACTGGGCCTCTAATTTGGCTAGATTGGCTTTGTTAGCGAGGTGCAGAGTCGAAATTACCAAGGTAGGCATGGTCTTATCAACCCCGCTCTGGCAGGATCAGGATTTCTCCGCAGTGTTGGGCTGTTTTTGCATCGTTATCGCAGGGGAAATGACGCTAATTGCTTAGTGTAATCTAAGTTATGCAAGGGCGGAGTTCCGACGGGTAATATGCTCGGATACCCGGTTTACCAGCGGGGGCTTGTTCGTTGCCCCTTGCAGAGGTAAGTCGTGGCGATAAGCCACGATAGCGATGTACATGTTCACCTGGTTGGGTTGGGATTTGCTTAATTTTTCCGGGGTTTTAGAGTCGGATCCCACGAGGGGTGCAGTATACTACGCGAGATTTGTAGCTCGATGGCCCTGGTTGACAAGAAGAGAAACATATATACCATGTACGACATAAATCCATGCAGATAGCAAACCCACGCGCTAAGCGAGCAAGGAAGACTTTTTAATCACCTTCACAACAGGCGCCTCTTTCCGGGCAACCCCACCTGTGGCGATCGCTGCCATACTTTCCTCAAGTACGCGAGACCCGGAAGTAATCTGGATTTCCGGTCCCTCGTCATCTTCGTCCTCGTCCTTCTTTGGTGGCGCAGCCGCAATTTCAAACACGTCCTCGCGGCAATCTGCGCACATCTTCAACACATCTTCCAGTGCTTTCTCGACGGCAGCTGCACGTTCGCGCATGCCACGACGCAGCAGGGCATCCACAAGTGCCTCTGCCTCGTTGACAGCGGAGTTGACTCGTTCCATGAGTCGTCGGATACTATTAACCAGGTATTCCTCCTCGTAGACTGTACCCTTCTTACCCTTGGCTCGCTTGCGCTCTTCACGACGACGAGTCTTGGAGGTGTGGCGGGAGGATGAAGTCTTCCCGGTATAGCGCGTAAACATGGTGCGTCCGGCCAGTGTTGTCGCTTCCGTGGGGGCTAGGGAAACGTTGTCCGGGATATCGACGCCACCTTCGCCACCTGTAGGGTCACCTCCGTAGAAGGCCAGAGGGTCTGCAGCGCGAAGCAGGCGCAATTCGCGGACACGAGGCACCTGGGCATTGAGCTGAGATTTGCAGTCGGCGAGCAGATCGGTCATTGAGCCCATTGCCTCTGCCAGTCCGGTGTCGACGATTCCTGCGACCAGGTCCTTCTTGCCGTGTAGCGTCAGCAGACGAGCGGCATCGGCAAATTTCGAGCCCCGGCATAGAAGCTGCGCAGCTGTTTCAATGTCATGCAGGTGATCCGCGTGAACAGTTGCTGCGGACACAAAGTCGCGAGCCTCTTCAAGGGTCAGGATGAGGTCATTAATATGCGCAGTCAACTCTTCCTCGGACAGTGAAGCCATCATGGCACAGTACAGAGACTCCCGCCACATATGAGCCAGGTGGTAAGATTTATAAGCCTCACTATACACCTCCAGTGATTCGTAGGCAATTGCGGCATCCTTGTGTTTAGATTCTCCAGAGAGATAGTCGGCATAGAGATGCGTGATTTCTTTCTGCTGCTCTGGGTGGTATTTGTAGAGCTCAAGGGCCTCACTGTATAAGACGTGCTTGGTAACATACCCGAGGATCTCTTCGTGGGCTCCCAGAGTGAAAAGATGCTTCAGGGCCTTGGTGAAGCGGGAAAGGTGGTTGTCAATCTCAAATTGACGGCGAGTCTCAGGCAATTGCTGCAGCTTGCGCAGGAAAGGAAGATATTCTCTGGGGTCCATCTGGGCCTGTTGGGCAACCAGAAGAGTGAGCTCGAGGTCGTAAATCCCAAGTGCGTGAGAGTAGAGACGGTTCGCATCCGTCAAGAAGCACATGTGCTCAATAGCACCATCAGCTTGTTCTGGGTTTTCGGTCCGTAGACGTGCAACAAGTCCCAAGCCAGCTTCCAGATCGGGTGGTGACTTGCAGACGTGGGCAGTGATCAGGTTTTGTAGATTTGTATCCAGGCGATTTTGCAGAACCTCCAAGAAAGCATTGCAGATGGTGTTGATCTTGCCCTCTTTGTTGGTGGGTTTGAGAGCGGGCACAGCAGGAGCATTTGGCTGAGCAACAACTGCAGACTCATTCGTGGAAATCTTCAGTGTATCTTTGTACAGTGTTTGGGAGACATCGTCCTCACTAGAAGATATTAGCTCAAACTCCTTGTATTTTAGTAAATCCCTTACCTGAGACGAGAGAGGAAGTCATCAATGAATTCAACTTTCTTGACCTGCTCAACAAAAAGCTGGGTATTCTCCAAGAACTGCTGCGGGGCGTAGTCATGGAGAATGTTCAAGTCCACCATCTGGCTACGACAAGCCAAGAATGCAGAGCGGTATTTCTTCTGGTCGATGAAGGTTCGGATACCTGCCAAGACTAGAGCACGGGGGTAGATAGTTTCAATGTTGCCTCGGGGCGCCTGAAGAACGACTCCAAATACCGACGGCATCACAGACACGAGCTTTGATCCACGCTCAAGGCTTCGGCATCTCTCATCTGTTTCCGGGGTATCTTCGGGCACTTCCATATCTATAGCCATTCCATCAGCTGCTGGGTCACCCAGGTCATCACAATAGTAGATTCGACATACCGTCCACGTGGTTTAGATGAACAAATTTCAGTAAATGTTGAGATGTGGTGAACAAAAGATGCGATGGGGTCACCAAGAAGGAGGTGCAGTTCTTCGCAAGAACTCGCTTATTGGCGTACAGACCACCGGTTCGTGTCATCGTGATTAAGATTCGCTAACATTGTCAGCAATTTGTTGCCATTCCCAACTCATGGGTAGCATTACCTCGGTATCTGAAATCGAAACAGCTTTGGCCCAGTGAGTGTCAACATTGGGGCCCTCGGCCCAAGGAGTAACAATCTCACCACCCTCAATCAGCTCGATAGTTGAGTAGGTAACAGGATGGCTGGGCTGACGCGCGTGTGAGAACCACAAAGCCCGGTGTCCAATTCCAGCAAACATGGATGATAGCTGCTCGGAGTCAGATGCCTGATAGACAACACGAGTTTCCCGAGTCTCCAAGCTGGTCTGCTCAATATGACTTGTGTTTGGCGAGCTGTCCTTCAGCACATACACCTCGTTGTCATCCACGAAGGCGATTTGTCGAGGTCTGCTATCAGCAGCATCGGACAAAGGATAGCTAGACTCAAGAATCGGCATAGGAACTGGGCGACTCTTCAGAGACCAGAGGAAAATCGAGAACCTCGATTGCATTAGCACTGCAATTCGGCTACCAGACTTGCTGAACGCCACATCAACAACGTTGGACTCTAGTTTGAGTTCATTGTGGGCCATGGGAGGTGGCACACCAGCCAGTCTTAGTGGAGTAAGTTTCAAGTTTTCTGTAAACTTCAAGTTAGACCCCATTCTGAAGGTTTTGTGTCAGTATTAGATATGTGAAACTCACTTCCATCAATAACAGCTACAGCACCAACGTCATCTGGAATCACAGTAGAGCCATGGTGAATATCAAACACATAATCTATGTCCAAAATAGAACCTGGATATTGTTAGCTCCACTTCTCGGTCAATAGTCTCGGAGCAGCATACCAGATGACCCAGCAACAACCCGCAGAGCCTTTTCTTGGTGCCACTCAAAAGAGTATTGGTTCATTGACATGGGGTCAACCGCAATAGGGATCTCCTGCTTCAAATAGTAGTGGTAATTGCCTGTTGTCCAGAGCTGGACTCGGTCTGTGAACCGGACTGCAAGCACTGTGGAGTCGATGTTCCATGACAAGAGAATGCGAGATGCCCAGGTTTGGCGTTCCTCCTTGGTCAAGCGAAGAGTAAACTGGCCATGGCGAAGACCGTTTCTTTCGAAGAACACAACATCAACCCTGTCTTCTAATCGTTGGATTCCTGCAATGAGGTTTCCTGATGGACGCCAGCTGAGAGCACCCTCGAGACCATCGACCGGTTCGCTCACGCTATCCAAAGTGCCTTCTCTGGAGTAGACTCTGATAACGCGACGGGCACCCTCTTCGACGGTATTCACAGCAACATAAGCTCCATCACCGCGCCAGCTAATTGTCGTGCTGGCATCATCATAAGCGCTCAGAATGCCTTCATCCACCTTCTCTGGCACGGTAGGGTCTCGCATGGCCTTGGCCCTTTTACCTTGGAACTGCGTCTCCCTTTTACCCCATCCAACAGACACATGCTGCGAAGCCTGCATATCAGCCTGGGAGAAGGTGATTTCAGCTACATTTTCGAATTCCCTGGTCATGTACAGGAAAGTGTTGGCTCTGGTCGTGATAGCCAACAGCTCCTCATCAGGAGACCACGCCGCAGCTGAGATTCCCACATCGACTGAACCAAGAATCTCGATCTTGTCCTCTCCTTCGAGGGGCTCCTCGCGCACCATGATAATATCACCGCCCTCCAGCACCAGACAGGCGGTCAAATTATCCGCAAAATAGTGCAGAGAGAGGACTCGATCACATGGCAAGTCCGGCAATGGGCATGGTGCATCCCAGGATGCAATGCACTCAAACTCATTGGGGCTTAACGGCTCCGCGGAAACGACCTCAGGGCGCTTCCTTCTGAGCTCGATGACCGGGCTGTACTGGGACGGGCCAAAGGTACACACGATGGAATCTGAAGAAGTGTCCCAGGCAGTAGCAGTCAAGGGAAGATCACCCTCGACTCGCGTCTCCTGAAGACGCACGTTTTTGAGGTTGCGCATCTTCGGTGGTGGGTCTTGACTTTTTTTTTTTGTATCGGGTCCCGAATCTCTACCCCGCCATGGGACGGTGAGATCGTAAGTATATGAAGACGCGATTAAAAAGTCCTCGGGACTGTCGTTATTACGGACCGGTCTCACGGAGCAGATTTTCCTGGGGTGGTGGTATGTGCAACTAGGTTGTGGCTCTGAGACTGATACAAAGTCAACCGCCGAACCAAAGATTTTTGATTTTCCAAACCCGCTCAGCCAATGACTTCATTTATATTTCAACGTCGCCCCAGCTACACCTTACAGCTTCTATACAGCTACAATTGAAGAGTTCTAGCGTGTAATCAAAATCCCAACTTATTCTCTAACTTTGTACATAATATCCATCTTCTTCAAGGACCAATTTCAAGTCTTGCACTAACAAGCCGTCCGTACTGCCGTGTAAGAAACACGAAAGCGAGCTTATTTGGTCTTGTAGGTTTGCCAGACTAGAAGAGACAATTCATTAATATCACAAAAAACATCTTCAGGGCCATTGGAAGCTTACCGGCAATGGCGAAGGGAGAGCCGAAACCAACAGCTAAGGAAAATCTACGTTAGTTTGCGGTCGGTGGTCGAGGCTTCGCGGGTCACTAACTCATGAAGGCCCAGTAGCGCCAGAAGAAGTGCTTGGTCAGGGGTTGAAGGGGATGTTGGTGCGAGGTCCCTCAGCGTAGTGGTAGGGGCTACCGAACTGAGTGCGGGTGGTAGAGAAGCCACGACGGGCAGCGGTGGTGGCCAGACGGGCACGGATGGCGGAGGAGGCGTACATCTGGGACGGTGTAAGCTTGCTGCTGTGACGGATGAGGTCGTAGGAATTAGTATCACCCACCTTGTGGTACAAAGGGGAGGGAATGAACGATCGGAATTGGACGGACGAAGCCAGGATGGACATCGCAAGGTTGCGGAATGGGACGATCATGGTCACATGATACCGGTCACGTGCTATTACTTCCATCTTATGGATATGGACCAATCAGAGGTCAGAGTTTTGATTGTACTCTATTTTTTTGAAGAATGTTTCTTTTTTTTTACATCTTTGGTCTAATCGTTTTTCTTACCTGTAGTACAAAATGCTCATTTTCCCGTAGTATCTTATGGCCGTGAAAATCTCATCCCGCCTATTGTTCCGATTGTCACGGCATCAGTCCAATGAAACCCAAGCAGCGCATATTTCATTGAGCTTGAGCCTCTCTATTCATATTTTATTTTGCAGTCTTCAGATGTGCAGATATATGGACGCAATAACGATTGGTTTTTATTCTAACAACGATGTTAGCCTACGCGTTACCATTGACTAGTCATACCTAGTCCCGTTTCTTTCCCTGGCATGTATTGAATGGAAGCAGGGGTGAAGCAGTAAGGCACTCGAATTCCCTTGCTGTTGGATCTATTGTGGGTACTTTAGTAATAGCCACATGGTATTCTTCCTCGTCGCCAATGGATGTCATAGAAGTGTTTGTGGTCATTGTAGAGGGCTTATCACTCAAATTAAGATTGGCTGAATAAGGTGGGTGGCCATTGAAGGCTGTGAGACTGCTTCTTTGGTGAGCTCGGGAGAAGACTGCGCCTCAAAATTTTCATGCCGATCCTTCCGGTATGCAAACTGCGCCTTCAGTGGGTGATGGTTTTTGCTAGACGGTGGACCAGATAATCATCGAGCCAGTTTTCATATTCGAAGACCAAGAAGAGCCAGAAGGTCTGAGATACGAGCCAAATCCGAGATTCTGTGCGCTTTCTAAAGAATTGAATCCCTTCTCAGGGTCTCCGTATAGTTTAGCACCCCTTATAACCCTGTACGTATGGCTTGATTGCAAGTTTTGAAAGTCTTGGCTACCAAAAGTCTGTTTCGAGCTTCAAAGGACTACCATATTCGACGGCAACATCATATCCTATTTCAACAGAGGCTTAGTGCTACAGATCAGCTCTTTACATAGATTGTGATAACTTAGCATCAATTAAGTCAGTGAAATACCCCCCTCATCGCATCCAAGCGCTGCGTGATGACTTTCATTCAGACAAGATGCCACTGTATCTGATCTTCTAGGTATTAAAGAGCATATGATCTCGCGTGATTCGATCCGACATGCAATATGACACGTCTTTGGACCCGAATTATAGAACACAGCTCAGTTTTATTTCTCTTAAGTCATCTTCACGTTGCAGGATAGTTCAGTGTGACAAAGTAGGTACCTGGGTGTGCACTCGATAATATTATACATAGATGCATAGATGGAGCCAATCACGATGAGTCTCCTGTAGTCACGTGATTTACAAGATAGGATTAGCGTCAATTGATGATGATTCTTGATTGCGCCTCACCGCCTTCAATTTTCTCCGAGAAAAAAAGTTCCAGACGCTCTCTCCAGCGCTTGTCCCTTCCTCCATTCGACCACTGGAGATGGATGAGCTTTTCGACGTCTTTGAGGCTCCGTCTCAGGCGCCAGCACCACCGGCTGGCGCCCCCAAGCGGTCTAAGAAGGAAAAGAAAGACAAGTTCAAGAAGCGCCAAGCAAACGGAGATGTCAAGGGAAATGGAGACATGACAACAGTCAAAAGAGATGATAGCCCGGAGGACCAAATAATGGAGGATTCGAAAGCTGCAGAGTCAGACGAACTCACCACCTCCGAAAAAGCACAGCCTGCTACGAAACGACCCCGCATCGAAGAAGCACCTACACCTGTTGTTGCCGATACCTTCGAAGCCGAACAAGAGGTCGAAATTGCTGGTTCCGCTGGCCTTCAAGCAAATCAAGATACCTCATCACTGATTGTCTCACACCAAGTGCGCCACCAAGTTTCAATTCCCCCAGACTACCCCTACGTGCCTATCTCGCAACACAAGCAACCTGAGGACCCCGCAAAGATCTATTCCTTCACCCTCGATCCTTTCCAACAGATTGCAGTCAATTCGATTCAAAGGGAAGAAAGTGTCTTGGTGTCGGCACACACTAGTGCCGGAAAGACCGTGGTTGCAGAATACGCCATTGCGCAAAGTCTCAAGCGCAACCAGAGAGTCATCTACACAAGTCCAATCAAAGCCCTATCCAACCAGAAGTACCGTGAGTTTGCGGCGGAATTCGGTGATGTTGGATTAATGACTGGTGACGTGACCATTAACCCCACCGCAACCTGTCTCGTTATGACCACCGAGATTCTTCGTTCCATGCTCTATCGTGGTTCGGAGATCATGCGTGAAGTCCAGTGGGTCATTTTCGATGAAATTCATTACATGCGCGACATCAACCGCGGTGTGGTATGGGAGGAGACCATTATTTTGCTGCCTGATAAGGTGCGATACGTCTTCTTGTCTGCCACCATCCCCAACGCCATGCAGTTCGCCGAGTGGATCGTGAAGATGCACAATCAGCCCTGCCACGTTGTCTACACCAACTATCGCCCAACCCCTCTCCAACACTATTTCTTTCCCGCTGGCGCTGAAGGTATGCATCTTGTCGTGGGTGAGAATGGCGATTTCAAGGAAGAGAATTTCCAGAAGGCAATGAGTGCAATTGCCGACAAGAAGGGAGATGATCCCGCCAATCCGAATGCAACCCTTAAAGGCAAGGGCAAGGACAAGAAGATAAACAAGGGAGGCGAGAAGGGACCATCCGATCTCTTCAAGATTGTACGAATGGTCATGTTGAAGAACATGAATCCAGTCATTGTCTTCAGCTTCAGCAAGCGCGAATGTGAAAGCGGCGCCCTTCAGTTGAAACAACTTTCTTTCAACGATGATTCTGAGAAGGAAATGGTTTCCAAGGTCTTTGAGAGTGCCATGGAGATGCTCTCCCCGGAAGATCGCCAACTACCACAGATTTCCAACATTCTGCCTCTTCTTCGAAGGGGTGTTGGTGTTCACCACTCTGGTCTGCTGCCTATCCTGAAGGAGACTATTGAAATTCTTTTCCAGGAGGGTCTGATTAAGGTCCTCTTTGCTACTGAAACATTCTCCATCGGTCTCAACATGCCTGCCAAGACTGTGGTATTCACTAGCGTTCGAAAGTTCGATGGCACAAGTCAACGTTGGGTCACTCCCTCCGAGTTCATTCAAATGTCGGGTCGTGCTGGTCGAAGAGGTCTTGATGAGCGTGGTATTGTCATCATGATGGTCGGTGAGGAGATGGACCCTGCGGTTGCCAAGGAGATTGTGCGTGGTGAGCAAGACCGCCTCAACTCGGCATTCCACTTAGGTTACAACATGGTCCTCAATTTGATGCGTGTGGAAGGCATTTCTCCAGAGTTTATGCTTCAGCAATGTTTCAAGCAATTCCAAAGCACAGGCAGTGTTGCAGGCTTAGAGCTTGAGCTGAAGGAATTGGAGGACAAGAAGGCCAACATGAACATTGACGATGAAGGAACCATCCGTGAATACTATGAACTGCGCAAACAGCTGGACCAATTCTCCGGGGATGTTCGCGCCGTAGTTACTCATCCGAACCATATCCGCCCTTTCCTCAACGATGGTCGATTGGTTCAAATCAAACACAAGGACCTGGACTTTGGCTGGGGCATCGTGGTCAGTTGCAAGCAACGAAGACCCATGAAGAATTCTTCTGAAGAGTTTCCTCCCCATGAAGCCTACATTGTTGACGTCTTGCTCAACATTGCCGAAGGACCTGCTATTGCAACCAAGACTTTCCAGGATCTTCCAACTGGTGTCCAGCCTGTGAAGGAAGGCGATAAGTCCCGCATGGAGGTTGTGCCGATGATGCTCACCTGTGTCAATTCAGTCTCTCACATCCGGATCACACTACCCAAGGATATTTCGCAAGCTTCAACACGTTCCGGGATGAAGAAAATATTGGATGAGATTAAGCGGCGATTCCCCGATGGTGTTCCCGTCCTTGACCCCATCGAGAACATGGGTATCAAGGATGATAGTTTCAAGAAGCTGCTCCGCAAAATCGAGGTTTTGGAATCTCGACTTTTGAGCAACCCCTTACACAACTCGCCGCGATTGGCAGAACTATACGATCAATACGCTGCGAAGGTCGATCTTGGCGCACAGATCAAGACCGCTAAAAAGAAGATCTCGGATGCACAGGCGATTCTCCAGCTTGATGAGTTGAAGAATCGTCAGCGAGTGCTTCGTCGCCTCGGATTCATCAACGAGGCTGGCGTTGTTCAGTTGAAGGCTCGCGTCGCCTGTGAGATCAGCACCGGTGATGAACTGATGCTCAGTGAGTTGCTGTTCAACGGTTTCTTCAACGACCTTACCCCAGAACAAATTGCGGCTATGATCAGTGTATTTGTATTCGAGGAGAAGGTTAAAGAGGCACCTCCTCTGTCCAAGGACGAGCTGGCCAAGCCTCTCAAGGAAATCCAAACTATGGCTCGAACCATCGCCAAGGTTTCGCAGGAGTCCAAAATGGCCGTCAATGAGGAGGAATACGTGACAAGCTTCCACTGGGAGTTGATGGAAGTGGTCTACGAGTGGGCTCATGGCAAGTCCTTTGGCGAAATCTGGTAAGTACTACGTCTGGTATTATGAATCTTTGAATTTAGGCTAACACCCACAGCTCAATGACCGATGTCTACGAAGGTAGCTTGATCCGTGTTTTCCGACGTCTGGAGGAGTGTTTACGACAAATGGCACAGGCTGCCAAGGCCATGGGTAGTGAGGACCTGGAGAGCAAGTTTGAGGCTGCGCTCGGTAAAGTGCGTCGTGACATTGTGGCTGCTCAGTCCCTGTACCTGTAGATATGATATCCCTGGAAGTTTATGGAAGTTAAGTGTATGTAACGGACAAAAACACAAAACTTCACCAATTATGCACTTCATTGCATGTAGAAAGAGCTATGTACCTGTATGGAGAGTATCAGTATCACCTCGGTGGCTTTGACTTTGGTCACCCGATAGGAACTCGTCATCTTTCCAATGGTAATTTTCTATGCTCATTTTTGCTGACCTGAGCTGAAACATACGTTTTTTGATCAAGAAATATGATCTCAGATATTTTCCAATTTTTGCCCAAATTTTTATTTCTAGACGTAAGGACTGCCCATCTGCAACGTTGTAAAGTGACCTTGAAAGCTGCACAGAGGGACTGCGTTGCCGCCCGCAACACCCTTGAGCCTTTTTCTCCACCGCTTCTCTCTTCTTTGCACTTCTACCTCCCCACTTCACCCTTTTGGGCACCTTTTCTCGTACTTTTTTCGCCTTTCTTTCGTTCATCGTTACCCTTGAACTTGTTCGAATATATCTGCTGCCATCCGGCTGTCATCATGAACAGTCTGGTGGCCACGCCTCCCGTTCCTCCTCATTTCTACGAAAACCCTCGGCTTTCTCCCTCCCTAATAAGTACGACTCACCCTGACTCTCTCTTCCCCCGTTCTTCTTTGAAATCCTTTAAAGAGCCTAACAGCTGACCGATTTTGATTTGCAGTGTCCACCCCCTCATCTTCCTACACCAGCCGAAAGCGGAAAGCCGATGATGATGGCAACGACCATGACGGACGGATGTCCGCCTCGCCCACCAACTCGCCAGCCTTTACTCCTCGCCAGCTCCCTTCCTTTAGAAACTTTAAGCGGACCCGACCGAACATCTCTGGCAGACCTCTTTCTCTTCCTCGCTTGCTAGAGACCCTCGACACCGATGCCTTGCGGACGGTCGTGCGTACCATGTGCGAGCGCCACCCACAGCTTGCTGATGAGGTGGCCCAGACCTCTCCTCGACCAAGCGTTTCCTCTACCCTCCAAGTGCTTCGAAACTACCAGGCTGCTCTGCAGTCTTCATTCCCGCTTGGTGGCAACACCGAGTCCGACTACGCCTACAATCGAGTTCGGCAGCCACTCACCAACCTCCTCGAGGCCCTGAGTGACTTTACACCGAACTTTCTTCCTCCGAATGAGACCCAGCCATCAGTCTCACTCAGCTACCTTGATGGGGCAACCGAAATCATCCACGCCTTGCCTCGCTGGAGCACGCCACAGAACAACATCGAGCGGGACTCGGCCTATGACGAGATTGGCAAGGCTTGGGTCCTGGTGATCCGTGAGGCGGCCAAGCGTGGCGGAGGTATCCAACTCCAGTATGGAGGCTGGGACCAGAAGCTGGCCAAGCACAACCAAACCTCAGGAGGCAAGCTGCAGGGTGTGGTCAACGAGCTCGGCTCGAGCTTGGGATGGATGAACGGACCAGACTCCCCTTCCCACGGCCCCGGTGGCAATGACATGGGTTCTATACGAGATCAGCTTCTTTCAGGCACTTATGGCATGGGCACGCCCGTCAAGGTTGGACCTTGGTGAACATATGACTCATAACGAATACGTTCCCATTTCGACATTTGGGATCGACTTCCCCCAACAACGATAACACCGCGCTCCTTGCGCTACAATCAAAACTTCGCATTGACTCCACCGTGAGCCTCCTGGCGGTCCCACAACCTCTCGAACCGCACAATTCAACGTATGCCACGATCACGATACCTACTGCATGACCTTTAGAGAATCCCACATGGTCTCAGATTGGCGTTTATACTATGCAAAGGCGAACTACCTGACAATTAACCCTCTTCTTTTCACTTCCTTTTTTACTTGGTGTTCTGGAAGATGAACGTTAACCTTGGCTGTTTTTCAACTCTTTAATGATCTCACTCGAGCCCAGCACTACCTCTATTCGATCGTTCCCTTTCCTTATGCATGTTCTCTCCTTTCTTTCAATCATCTTATCGTTCTATCAAGTTCTTCTATGAATTGGTATTTACCTTCGTCATTCTCTTCCCTTTCCCTTGTCTTTATCTCATTGCAATCTCGGGTGGTGCACTTCCCTTATTCTTTCGGCGATATCCGGAGTCCTGTACATCCTTTCCCTTTCTCTTTATGTCATTCTTGCCTTGCCTTTCTGATCTTGTCGAGTTCGCATGAATCTTGCATTGTTTCCTGTTCCAGGCATAGCCTGATATATGTGGCGGCCATTTCTTTCTATCTCTAGTGCTGCCAATGTTGTTCACTTGTGGACTTTGGCTCTCGCCAAAGCTATCGTGCTTTGCAGTGTCTTGTATACTGCCTCGGGTCGTAAGAATTGGTTGTCTACATTAGCTTATCAGAATTAAGAAATCAATTTTAAGACATCTCGGTGCATTCGCTATCTCAAAACACTCGTAAAACAGAGCCGGAGATATTGTATATATCTCCTTTAACTCTGATGATTAATTCTTGCCATATCCAGATCAAACATGGAACATTGACGAACATATATGCAACCAAACATTGGAACGCTTTTCTTAATAGATCATACCAATGCTCGCTTCATGACTCGAAACAACCAGCCTGCATCCTCCCAGCCACCGTGAGGACCAGGCTTCTCGACATCAATGATAGACTCGCCATCTGTATGCGAGAAAGCATCGGCATCGTCAGATGTAGAATTGCGGTCTCCTTCTGAACCAACTGACAAAGTATCATGGTTTTCAGCAAGGTCCTCTTGAGAAGATGCAGTCGGATCCTCAAATGTAACAGTAGTAGTAGTCGCAGCACCACCAATTCTAGCAGAAGACACAGGCACAATAGGCAACTCATCTACCCCGAATAGAGTCCACTCAACCAACCGATCAATCCAGCCTCCAAGCCCGAACCCACGCTCTCGCGTAAGACGCTGCAAGTCCGCTTCATCAAACTCCTCATGCGTCTCATCAGAGAACTCATCTTCCGAACTAAAATCCTCCTCTTCATCCCAAACGTCTCCTAGATCATCATCGAAAGAATTCAGATGACGATCCTGGTCCTGATCATGGTCAAGACCCCCCTGTTGCAAAGACGCCATCTCCGCCCGGATCTTCTCATCTACAAAATCAGGAACCAGTCCCGCTTCACCACTCCGGCCCCGGGTCTCGGGCGTCACTGCTCCAGTCGTGACAGGGCTATGAATCTTCCCTGGGACAGAGGCAGATGATAAAGGTGGGATGGTGGTCATAGTAAGACCGGCACGACTTCCATGGCGACTGGTGCCACGCGACCGTGAGCTACGACGCGAATACGCGGCCGGCGTTGAAGCGCCAGAGCGTGATTTCCGAGACGATGCACCGGATTTAGTGCGGTTGTGGTGTCGGTGATGGGGTGGTAAGGCGTCATCAAATGGCGTCTCAGAGACGAGGCTTGTTGAGCTTTCGCGCTTTGAGAGCCAGCTTTGACCTTTCTCTTCGCGGGTTGTGGAGGCGATAGCTATACCAGCGCGGAGCATCCATTCTGCGTCTGATTTGGTTGTCGGTTTATTATTGTAGTCTGTAGCACTGGAACGTTTCTTTTGGGGTCCTAGGTTGTGGTGGAGTGGGAAAGAGACGCTTTTGCTGTGTAGGTTTGTATCGCTTAATGGAGTGGCGCGGGTTGAGCTCTTGCTTCGGGTGTGGTGGCGGGTTCGTGATGAGCTGCGGGAATGGGAGAGAATTGGTGGTGTGCTTGGTACTGAGACGCTGGATAGGTACGATGATGATCTTGTTGTTGTTATGGCTCCCGTTCCGGATACTGAATCTTCTACATGTTGGTGGAAATAGTCTGTTGGTTCTATGTCGTCGTCGATGGGAAATCGGGGAGTAAGTGGAGCTAGGGAGATGTGGTGGAGGTTGGGGTAAGAACGCCTTTTTGGAAAGCCGCCCGAATTGTGGAACTAGTGGATACAGGTTAGCTGAGTATCTTCATATGGTCAAATATCTGGGGTAGACTTACCTCCATGGTGGACTGGGGGAATAAAGGATCTGGAGAAAAAGAAAAGAACAAAGTTGACGTTGAAATGCGGAGGTGCTGCACGTGCGATTGACATGTGAAAATGGCTGTTCGGCTGAAGATGGCACCACATGAAGGTATAAATGGTGTTTGTTCGGTATCCGACGATGTTTAAGTCAATCGAGTAATCGTTCAGTATGGATCGCAAGAAATCAATTTGTACAAGGCTACCGTATTTACATCGCAAAATCGGATATATCGCTAATTAGCTAATTAAAGTCAAGAGTCGTGGAAATCCAGAAGCTCGGCTCCTTTGATCTTCAAGTCCTCCAGCACATTGTACTCCATAATCCACTTCATACGCTCCCCAAGAGCGGTAGGGTTGAACTTATCGTTCATTTCGTCCGGCGACTCTGAGCTACCGAGCTTACCAGCCTCGTAGCTGGTCTGTGTAACACGGTCTGTCCGGGGCTTGCGCAGATCCTGGTAAAATTGGAAAGCTCCCTGCAGATCATCATTCTTCCAGTGACGCAGCACAGTTGCCAGTGCAATGCCAGACTCGATGGCCATACAAGTACCCTGGCCTATTTTACGTTGTTAGTTAAGGTCAAAGCGTGGAGCACATAAAGGGAAACGTACCTTGGTGGGGAAGAGTGGAGTGAGCAGAGTCACCAAGAAGGATGATACCGGCATCCTTTTGGCCCTCTTTCATTTCATACCACTTATCAATTGGGTCGCGCACGTAGAGCGCCTGCTTCAGCATCTTCTGGTCAGGCGAGCTCTTGCGGAGTCCAGCAATGATGTCCTGAACCTGCGGGCACCAGTCGCGGACGTGCTCTTGCAGACTATCAATATCAGAGCGAGACATCCAGCTCTCCGAGTCCCAGGAATCGAGGGACTCCGACATGAACCCGATAATGGCAGCACGATCAGTTTTCGTCTCCTGGTTGCCAATTGGCAAGATCAGGACGTGGCGCTTGGGACCACGGAAGTTAACTGTCTTGCGAAGCAGCTGTGCGGTCTCTTCGGGCAAGTCCTTGTAGTCAACGAAGCCACGGTAAACAACCTGACCGGAGTAGTTGGGCGAGTCGCCCAGACCCATATCCCGACGCACATTAGACTTGATGCCGTCACATCCAATCACGATATCGGCCTCGGCAGTGGTACCATCTTCAAAGTGTAGAGTGTAAGGAGCGGAACCCTCGCTGGTATTTCGGTCGATCGAGGCAAGGTGCTTGCCCAGGTTCAAGCTAGACTGGGGAACGCGCTCTTTGAGACAATCGAGCAAGTGGGCACGGTGCAATAGACGGGCAGGGGGGTTGGAGAACTCTTCGATGTGGCCCAGGTAATCGCCGCTCTTGTAGCTGTGGTACTCCATATAGCAGGGCAGCTTACGCGAGGACTTGCGAGTCATGCTCTCTTGCAGACCAAAGGCATCAAGGACACGGTTTGCGTTAGATGTGATATTGACGCCGGCACCGACCTCGGCGAATTGTGGTGCTTGCTCATAAAGTTGCACGTTCTTCAGTCCGGCGTACAGGGCAGCGTTCAGGAACGCCATGCCACCGAGGCCGCCGCCGACAATGACGACGCGTTTGTTTTCGAAACCCATGCTGAGGCGGGGCTGTTGATATAGGCTAGTGAGGTATTTTTTAGAGAAACAAACGTGATGTGTGAGATTTATTCCGGGGGGGGTCTTTTAAATACAAGAGCGAGAGTATGAAGAGACACGATACCTCTTCGGTTTTATGTATGTGGTGGGATGTCGGCTTCTTCCCGCTAGCAGGCTTACGGATCCGATCAGACACCCAAACGTACCACTTCGGAGCGTGGAGAGATTGTGGGGGTGGTGCCTTGGCAGGCTCTTCCGAGTAAATAGTTTGGGTCTGCGGGTTTACCGGTAGATCTCAAGAAGACTAGTTTGATGAACTATAGCATATACTCTTTCATTCTTTGTGTAACCAAATTCAATATGCATTGATCGATGCAAGGAGAAAGGTCCGAGTGTCGGAGAATTTTCTACCCTATGAGCTTATTCAATCAACCTCACGTAAAATTAATACTACATTACTATATTAGAGATTGGTCTTTTTCGAATGATCTATTATAAAAGTTAATCGCCCCTTGAATATTATGCATATAAGCTTTATGTACAATCACAAAAGTGTACTTCACACATTGACTTGAACGTGGTCGGAAGCCCCGCGCTGCACTATTATGTGCAGCATCCGAAAGCCCCACCATGTATCGGATGGGCACAATCTTATCAGCATAGACCGGATGGCAACACCCAAGACATGGGATGCCGAGTCTCCCGAACTTTAAACCAATCATCTTGCTCCCTATTGGCTTATCCGGTATACCCTTAATCCCACATTCCGGATGAAACGGCTTAGGTTGTTGAGGTCATCGGGTCACGGTTTTCCTAACTTTTGCTATGTATGAAATAATTACAATCCGAAGACAGATATGTTCCGAAACCCTCATGCCCCTCCGCGCACAATTTACTCCACAATTTTGCCCTTGTTAACCACAAAGCCCTCAAGAGCCGAGATAGCCGCCCACAAACGGTTCTCGGCCTCGGGGAACACCAGAGAGCGCGAGCTGTAGAAAACCTCATCGTCGACTTCCTCAGGGTGGCGGGGCAAACAGTGCATAAACTTCCAGTTCTCCTTGGCACCTCCACGCTTGGCCAGATCAGAGGTGATCTGGAAGCCCTCGAACGCCTTCATGCGCTTCTTGGCCTCCTCCTCCTGGCCCATGGAAACCCAGGTATCAGTCACCAGGATGTCGGCATCCTTCACAGCCTCTTCGGGGACATTGGTCTGAGTCAGCTTGCCGGGGGTGGCAACACCCTCGCCGGCACTCTGGATGACCTTGAGCATATCGGCGGGGATCTCGTAGCCCTTGGGTGTAGCGACAGAGACATCGACACCCATCTTAGTAGCACCGATAGCCAGATCGAAGAGAACGTTGTTGGCATCACCAACCCAGGCGATCTTGAGGCCTTCAAGGCCCAAACTGGAAACATCGTGAGCCTTAGGGGTGAAAGACTCGTAGATGGTCACAAAGTCGGCGATAATCTGGAGGGGGTGGTACGAGTCGCAAAGCGCATTGATCACGGGCACGGAGGAGTGCTTGGCTAGGTCGGCGACGTCGGAGTGCTTGGCGACTCGCGCGACAATACAAGAAACCATTGAGGAGATAACGACGGAGGTATCATATAGTGACTCATTCACGCCAAGCTGGATATCTTCCTTGCCCAGGAACATGGGGTGGCCGCCCATTTGGACGGCGGCAGCCTCTGTTGAGACACGGGTGCGGGTACTCCGCTTGTTGAACATCATGGCGACGGTCTTGCCCGACAAAGAGCCGAGGAGGCTCTGCGGGATGGCCCCAGACTTGATGGCCTGCTTGTGCGATTTGGCATTGCGCACCAGGGTCGCGAACTCGGCCGGAGTCAGGTCTGCAATGGACAGAAGGTGACGGGGTGCGAGGGAGGTAGGAGAGGTTTGTGTCTGGTTCGCAAATCGTCGGAGACCATTAGCCTGGACTGTTGAACGCAGGGAAGAGGTGGAGCCGGCCAACTGAGTTACACTTTGGGCGCCATAACGGGTGGCAGCTTTGAGACCGCTAGCCATGATGGGCTGAGGGCAATGTTAGGGAAATGGGGTGTTTGGGGTATATAGGTGCAATTGGGGAGAGGGAAGCGGGAGAGGGAACCAGGGACTGTGGAGGGAATGGCCAATGACTATGACTCAACAACCAGAACTCAAGAGATGGAAGTGCGGTCACCAAAGATAAAGGCATGCCTTGGTGCCTGAATTTTAAGGGTATTAATTGCTTCCCGATCTAGTCTAGCGTCGAACTCCACATCCCGTTATCGCACTGGCTTATCGTCATCTCGTCATCCTCCCAACCCCATCGTCCCTCTTCTCAACTTGCTATCTCTCTCCAGCCAAGCAAGGAGACAGCTTTCCCTTTAATATCACAACTGTATCTTCATCTTACCTGGCCGCTATGGCTGACGAGGCAAGTCGGCCTTTGTTGGACGGGCAGGCCAGGTCCTCCTCCGATCTGGTCACAAACAGGTCCTCTCGTTTGGATGAGCAACATCGATCGTTTGGATATTCGTCCAACACTATAACCACATCCTCATCTCACCAGGCCACTATGGCTGATGAGTCAAGTGAGTCATTGTTGGACGGGCAGGCCGTATCCTCTTCATCCAACTTGGTCACAAACAGACCCGCTCATCTGGATGAGCAACACCGATCGTTTGGATTATCGTCCAACACCACAACCACATCCTCATCTCACCAGGCCACTATGGCTGATGCGGCAAGTGAGTCAATCCTGGACAGGCAGGCCAGGTCCTCTTCATCCAACCTGGTTGCAGACAAAACAATTCGTCCGGATCAGCAACATCGACCATTTGAATTGTCTTCCGAGTCCACGCCTCTTCTGCTTCGCCGTGATGATATAAATACTACGTACGGAACAGAACATGGACAATCTAGGTCATCCTCCTTTGTGTCTCGTGGAGAAGAATCTCCGGATGACGGGTCTACCAAGAGGAGTCGAGTACGATGGCCAACAATTATATCCCTCACACTGTTGACTACTGGAGTTCTGGCGATCCTGGTATTTGCCTTTGCGGCACCAGCCGTGGTCAAGGAATATGGCCAGGGAGCTGCTGTCTTTCAACCTAGTATGCTCTCAATTGATTCGACAACTCCAGATGGGGTCCGGGCCAGGATCCAGGGCGACTTTGTCATGGACTCAAGCCGGGTGAAGAGCAAGACGGTCCGCAATTTTGGCCGTTTTATGACTTGGATTGCAAGGGAGGTCGAAACCGGCCCATCGGAAGTCGATGTATACCTACCAGAGTACGGGAACGTCTTGATTGGAAGCGCAGCGGTACCGAACATTAAAGTGAACATTCGCAACGGTCATCACAACAAGCTTGACTTTTTGACCGACCTCAAGGCCGGAGACATAAAGGGTATTCATGCAATTGCAATGGATTGGATCGAGGGTAGATTGGCGCGTCTTAGAGTAAAGGGCAAGACGTCGCTACAACTGAAATCAGGCTTACTGCGCCTGGGAACCCAAGTCTTGACAGATACTATGACATTTGAAGGTGAATATTTTGTGATAACCCCATGACGTGAATCCGCACACTGACTTCGATGGACAGAAAACGATTTTCCAGCCTTGCCAGACATCAATCTTGTCAAGTTGAACGTGCATGATGGGAACAATGGAACAATGGAAGTTGAGGCTGTATTGGGTGCCATGCTCCACTCCCCTGTTGCCATCACAATCCCTCCTCTTGGGTTCGATATCCTTGTACCCAATTGCTCTCCGGGTGATCCGAACATCCTCGCCGCTAGCGCACGAAGTGGGGAAATTCACGTCGAGCCGAATCAACTCACCAATGTGAGCGTTCAAGGTCTGGTCAATAATCTCCCCCAGGAGTTGGTCTCCGTCTGTCCTGGGCAGAAAGGCTCTCCCCTGGACTGGTTGGTGACCAGCTATATTAAAGGCATCGAAACCACAATATACGTACGTGGGGCAGATGCACCATCTCCTCAGACCCCGGATTGGCTGGTAGATCTTTTGCGCAGCGTGACAATTCCTCTGCCCTTTACCAACCATGCCTTGGACAATCTAGTGAAGAACTTCACCATGAAGGACACACACTTCTCTCTTCCTAGCCCATTCGCAGATCCAGACAGTCCCGAAGGAAAACCCACCGTGTCTGCATTGGTCAAGTGTCTGGTAGCCCTTCCAGAGCAAATGAACCTTCACGTGGACGTTCCTCGTGTTCGTGCCTTCACAGACGTCTTCTACAATGGCAAAGAACTCGGAAAGTTGAACATTGATAAATGGCAAGATTCCAACTCAACACAGGTGATAGATGAGGATGGCTCCCCTGCGATGCTTGTAGAATTTGCCGTCAAGGACGCACCCTTGCAGGTCACGAATGATGGGGTCTTGTCACGCCTCGTCCAGGACATGCTTTGGGGTAGCGAGGAAGTTATCTTGCATGTGGATGCCAAGGTAGATGCAAAGGTCTCAACCGGCTTGGGACAATTTGCTGTTCGGGGAATTCCTGCAGATGGAAATGTCCCCGTCAACAGTGTGTTTTCATGAACTTAGATAGGATAAATTCAAGAATGGTATTTTTTTCGGGTATTAAACTGTTCATTGCTTTTGAAAGTTCAAAGTATAATGTGTGTCGCCATCATATAGTACTAAATTCATCTCAGGGCTCTGAACACAACCAAAATTCCACAGACTTTTTTGCGGGAGGGGTTTTGAGGTATATATAACAAAAGTTGTCTCACTCTGACATCATCTGGTGCTGTGGTTTAATGGCAGAATGCCGCATTGTGGTTTCTTTGGTGTCTTGTACCCATAATTCCCAACCTGCGTCGATCCCGGTTCGATTCCGGGCAGCGCCACATCTTTTTTTCCACTTTCTTGCTTTGTACCTCTTTTTTTTTGTCCGGAAATGGGCTTGTATAATTTAATCATTGTTAAATACTATAGCGAAAAGTTATATCTGATCATAATAAGTGCGTCTTTTTGATGTAAAAAGGCGAAGAGAGGGGGCAGCGATTATGACTCTTTCCCAAGGTTGACTCTAACGTCTCCGAGAAGACGCGTTGACGGCGAGCTCATCGCGACCTTGTGCCGGAGGTAATAGTTTTGCTTGTCGGTGGAGCTACCATAGCCAGTAACCGCGCTACACATCAGGGGTAAGTCGGCTGCGTAGTCTGGAACACCGTAGTAAACATAATATATAACGCATCATATAGTCATATGTGAAGACCCGTCTACCGGACTCAGAAGCTCGAGGTATCCACGTACATACTGTATTATGTTCCATGTCAAAGCCTTGGAAGTACTTAAGCAGACAGCATCAAGCCTGGTCCTCGATTAGTTTCCTTTATTTCTCTTGCTTCATCAGTCTCATTTCCTTCTCCTCCTTGAACTTCCTCATCCAGAAGGCGTTAGGTATTGACATCGGATGTTTTAAATCTATCTTCGAGCTCCCGTCCGAGATATCAGTGTTATATCCACTACCAGTACCAAAACAGACCTGCCTCTTGATAGTCGTAGTCCCACACTTGTACGCTTTATACTTGACAGCGCTGTTCCGCCCCCTTCTTTTATTTTCCATGTCTTCCAACCATGGTTTCACTTTCTCTTTCAGAACCCGGTAAACAGCGTGGTAGAAGTGAACTTCAAACACCTCTAGATCCTCATTTGCCTCCACCATCGCTTCAATTCCGTCTAACCACGCATGTTGGATGTAATTGTTTTTGTTATTCTCGGAGACTCTTTTTGGCATCTTGTCCCAAGAACCCAAGTTTGGACAATCAATGTAAATCCGGATATGAGATAGTGAGAATTTGGTCCTCAGAGCGTTCCACAAGGAGTCATATCTTGCTTTGTTGTTGCGTGACATGTGTGGTTGGATATTATCTTCCAGTCTCCACCAGAAGGTCAGACGTCGGATAGCAGACAGACCCAGGGAGGGGATCTGGGCGGGAAAGGTGTTGCATGTATCTTCATGATATGCAAATCGGAATTCATTGCTGCCGTAGAGAATTGGTAGGCTTTCGGTGTATCTGTTTCTATCATCAGTATCATCGTTTTCTGTAGAGTCCCTGATGTATGAATCGCAAAGAGAATCCAAGACAGGAAAGATTGTAACTCACACCTTCCAACATGAGAATAAAAACCTAACATCAATCCACATCCCCCAAAATGCTGCTACGGAAGGTCCATTCTTTGGACTTAATTGGCATTCGTCTCGGTCTACTCTTTCAAATGGTGAATAGCATCCATACGAATAGACAACCCAAGTTTTCGTTTCTTCCACCCATTCACGCTGGTAGTGCAGAGAACGGTTTCCGAAAAGGATCTCGTAGATAATGATTCGGATTTCTGGGGGAAGGGTAAAGAACACACTTTGGGATTGAGAATTGATGGAAGATTGAGGGGGTAGAGTATCTTTCGGTGGACATTGGATGCTAGGTGTTTGTTGGATTTCACCTCTATTTTGTGTTTAGTATATGATCATTGACTTAGTGGGGTGGGCTACTCACTTCTCTCGCTGTACCGTTTCAAAAAGTTGAAGGGCATGGTTTTGGCCAATAATGATGAAAGAGACGATAGAGAAAGCTGGGCAAGATATGGAAACGAGGAGTCCGAGGCGCTTAGGTATTATAGCTAGGCAAATTTACTAGGGTAATTTTGGTATGTTTGACCCTGGTGAATTTACAATACCAACCTCCTCCAAGTTTGAACTCCATTCTCCAGCTCAATAACATCACTTCGCTATAGATGAGCCCTTCCTACCGATAACATAACCGGTAAGCAGCTAAGCCAACTGCGCAGCCGGAACAGTTGAACACCATAGTAGATGTGACAAATTACAACTGGGTATCTCAGTAACGAAGATATATAGGGATTTTTCCTTGTGACCTAATACTTTCCATAAATATCTAAATACTCCAGCGAGGAAGTTAGGGAATCATTTAACCCTTGGTGGTCAAAATATGTATACGCGGGCTGGGGGATCTAGGCAACGTGATTCACCGAATCTCGAACGGAAGGCGAAGGGATGGCGATATAGCTTTCAAATTCACCTTTTATATTATCTTCTCATGATAGAAGTAGTACATACGACTAAAGGATGGGGACTCCTAAGATTACTCTGTTTATAGTAGGGCACATATTAAGACTACGTAGGCTAGGGAAGAACTTGAGAAAAGCAGTATGGGTAACATTCGTCAAGAACTAACTATTGGGGAAGAAGGAGCAGAATTCGTCACAATGTAGGAAATCCTTTTGTCAATGGCTGGACGAGATTTTCCCACAATCTCAAGAAAGGGTGCACCTTTAAGCGTACACCACGCCTTCACTAAGCGAAAACACATCGTTCGAGCTGAAACTGCAACGTAAACATTCTGATTTTAACATATTACTCTCAACATCCCACATCATCTGATTGAAAGCAGCTTCGCAGTCGTCAATGGATTGGGTGACAAGCCACGCTTGAAGCGAGACTGCTCTCAAAACAGCCAGCGTGAACTGGGATTTGAACCCCCTGAGTCCTGAGCAGGCAATCAATGAAACCCGATTGCAAGCAAAAAAAAACTTTTAAGTATGCAGGGCATACAGCGATTACTCATGGTAGCGTCGGAACGAGGACGAAGAATAACAAGGTTCAATGGGCTGCTGGTGGGCCTTGGTGGTTGTGCAGGCAATGGATGATGGCGGCTAGTCACTAGGATAATTCAAAGGCTATGAGTTTCGTATACTTTACTAAGTATTTTACTTCGCATCCATTGTGTGAATTTGAAGGATGGTGCCAGTAATCACCTTCATCTTTCAACATCACGAGAAAGACATTACGTGATCTTACATGAAGGGGCAACGTAGAAATTTAGAATGCTGTTTACTCTAAGTATCTCGTAACATCGTAACTGCGGAGATTCTTGAGTGGCAGTCTAGCAGCAGGATTGTGTTTTCACTGGCTTCAACATTCATCAGACTTGCTAATCCGTTACTTCGGATTGGGCAACCAATCCCAGCTTGAGATCGTGGCGCTATCGACCTGGAAAGTGTGTTTAGCCTGACCCACTCATGTATTCAAGAATTGTTCTCAAGAACATGCAAGTGTATTCACATCTACTAAAAACCGAAAGCATAATCAAACATATAACATTTTACAGATCGATAAGAGGAAGACATCGAGATAAGAACGGATAACTAGGACCGCAGCAAGCTAAAAAAGCGCAACGGAGGACCATCATATTGGGTATGTAAGTTTTTGAATTGGCAGATGGAAACAATCAATTTAACCAGGGGGAAGGGTGCTGGCATCGACAATATCACCGGCGTCCTTCTCGATCTCCTCGCTCTGCTCCGACAGGGGAGAGCGGGGCAGAGCCATGAGACCAGTGCGGGTGGACTCAAGGATACCGAAGGGACCAATGAGCTTGAGGAAAGAGTCGATACGGCTGGGCTTAGCAGACCTATTTCAGGATTGGATTAGCAACGTCTCAGGGAAGGAATATTGAAGACACGTACAGTTCAACAATGCAGTTGTTGGTGCTGATATCCAGAACCTTACCACCGAACTGGTGGGTCAGGCGGGTAATAGCATCCAAGTGCTCGTGCTTGTGGCGCAGACCCTGGCTGAGCGGCAGGTTGCGGGGGTGGTACTCCACGGCAGTCTGGTTGCCGTGACCCTTCTCCTGATCACCGGGGGTGGTGATCTCACGGTGGTGCTGCAGCAGCTCCTCGAAGAACTCGGGACCAAGGACCGAGACCTTGGCAAGGAGCAGCTCGCGCTGAACCAGAGCCGAGTCGGTGTAGTCCAGCACAGCCCAGACAGGGACAAGGTCATCCAGCTGGCGGCGAGCCTGCTCGACGACACCGTTCTGGCCCTGCAGGACAATGGTCATGCGGGACAGATCCTCGACCTCAGTGTTGCAGACGACAAGACTGTCAATGTTGAAGCCACGAGCAGCCAGGATACCGGACACACGGGACAGGACACCGGGCTCGTTCTGGACCAAGCAGTTCAGGACGTGGCGCTTGGGAGGGTTGGAAGGCGGGACAGGAGTCTCGTACAGAATCGACGAGACAGCAGTCGGGGCGTCCCATTGGGAAGAAGTCTCATTGACCGGCAAGGGAAGAGGCGACCGGCGGTGCAATGCCTTGTAGGCCAGGGCGGAAGTCGAGCTGGACGAGGCACGGATGGTGGTGAAACGGGGCAGAGCGGCAGCGGTGCGAGACCGGGCAGCAGCTGCAGCCGACGACAAAGTCGACGCTGACGCTGAAGTCAGCGCCAGTGAGTGCCTGAAAGCCATCTTTGGAGTTCAAGAACACCAAGGGTTGTGCGATGAATCACTTCTAGACTCTCCGGATTCTTTTTGCTAGCTCCGACCTCGGCCAGCGCTGACTCATACACGCTAGCCCCATTTTGGACTAGCGTCAAGTACTTCACATAGTCACATGACCTCGAACGTTTTCTCTATGTGCTTTGGTATCAATTACCGTCTTGGGGAATTTCAAAAGCTTCTAGTTCATCTCTCAGGGAGGTGACACTTTTGCGCATTTGATCACTTGATCGGCACGCTCCGCAGAACTTTGGTTGTTTTCAAGAGCCCCTGTACCTGCCTTTATCGCGCTAGACTTCCGTTTCCTGGCCCAACCTCCTTCCCGCAATTTATCGGGTACTTTTTTTTTACTCCTCCAATTCGTCCCCTCACCGCTACCTCACCTACATACTCCAAAATGGCCGACGACGAGCGCCGCGCCAAGCGATCCCGCTTTGATCAGACTGAGCCTGAACCCCGTCGTTCCCGGTTTGATCGCCGTTCGCGATCTCCGTCCGCAAGACAATCAGAGTCCACACGTACTCGCAGTCCTTTGAGTCGCGAAGCGCGCAGTCCCGCTGGTGATGGAGCACCAAAGCCGGCTGTGGCTGATCCTGCAGCAGCAGCAGGTATGTATCGCGATGCGCCTACAATGTCTTGCGCTTGGATGTCAATTGCATGCTAACTTGTGTGGTCTTATTAGCCGCCGCCGCCGCAAGGATCAATGCCCAGTTACAAGCGAAGAAGGGTATTCAGCATGTCGATGTGCCTCCGATCCGTTCGGTAAATATATTGTTGGACAGCCCTAGTGATCATTGAGCTAACCTCTTTCTAGACTGACAGCCCGGGTGCTAAGTCCGACGAGGCCGGCGAAGGTACAGGAAAAGACGTTTATGTCACCGACGGCGACTACATTAAAGACATTGAGATCAACGATTTGCGCAATCGCTATACCCTGACTAAGGGATCTACTCAGCAGATGGTAAATTTCTCCTGTTGTCAGCTCGCTGATCTTCCAGACATGCCTTTACCTCGAGGCCAAGCAATATGCATTGCTCTTGGACCCAATCCCCTTTGAATTGCCCCTTTTGGTCTCATATTGTCTATTGTGTGGTTGGACGAAGCTTACTCAAGACCAACTAAACGCATAGCTTCTTACATCCCCTCTGTTGCATCTGCTGACCTCCGCTGCGTGACTTCTAGATTAAAGATGAAACTGGCGCCGGTACGCCTTCTTGCGTGTTATGTTGGTAAAGACGCTCATTGCTTACTTTTATACAAGATGTCACAACCCGAGGAAACTATTACCCGGATAAGAACATGGCGACTGCCGCGGTAAGTGGTGGCTCTGAGTCAACGAAGATCGATTGCTGATCACGTCAATATAGCACCCCCCTTTGTACCTCCATGTCACAAGCACCACCAAGGAAGGTCTCGAGAAGGCTATTCAAATCATTGATGATCTCATGCAGAAGGAGCTGCCTAACCTGATCGATGAGCGACGATTCCGCCGACGGGAGCCCGAGCCCGTGGAACGGGATGAGTATGGCCGTGTATGGCGTTCTATTCCCAATAATTAGACCCAAGACACCCCGCTAATCAATTACAGCGCAAATGGCCCGACGAGCGTATTCCGATTGACCTCGAACCCATTCCTGGATTTAACTTGCGTGCCCAGGTCGTCGGTCAAGGCGGTGCATACGTGAAGCACATTCAGCAAAAGACCCGTTGCCGTGTCCAGATCAAGGGCCGCGGATCTGGATTCCTTGAATCCAGCACTGGTCGAGAGAGCGACGAGCAGATGTTCCTACATGTTGCGTGAGTAATATCGACGCTGTGCAATAACAACCATGACTAATCAAATATACTAGTGGACCTGATGCAAATGATGTCCAGGCTGCTAAAGAACTTTGCATAGATCTCCTGAATAACGTCAAGGAGCAATACCAAAGCTTTAAGGATAACCCGCCACAGCACAACTACGGTGGCTACCGTGGTGACCGCTACCAGGGCGGCGGCGGCGGCGATGGAGGCGGTAGGGGAGGATACGGTGGCGGCGGTTACAGCAACCGTCGTAACGATTACCAGCAACAGCAGTCACAGTCCCCAGCCCCAGGTGCATCTGCCAGTCCGACCGGTGCGGCTGGTGCCGGTGCCAGTGCCACCAGCATGGCTGACTACGCCGCCCAATACGCTCAGTACTACGGACAAGGTGCTGACCCCTACGCTGCTTATGGTGGGTACCAGAACTATGTGGCATACTACCAGTATTACCAGCAAGCCGCTGCTGCTCAGCAGCAACAGCAGTCGGAGACCGCTCCTCCGCCTCCTCCACCAGCTGGCGAGGCTCCTCCTCCCCCTCCCCCTGGATCCGGATCTCCTCCCCCTCCTCCCGGTGGAGGTAGCTACAGTGCGGTATGAAAACCTATATTTGTGAAAGCCTGGAATGTGTGGCTGATGCGATTTGTTCAGGTCCCTCCCCCACCTGGTCTGTAGTGCTGCTGGACAATGACCTGTCTTTGCCACCGGCAATTTGAAAATATTGGCAAGTTTCGTTTTGATTTTTTGAAAAGTGCAGAAGGGTACAGCGATTTCAATGTTTAGTGCAAGTTCCATGGGTCGTGATATTTTGCTAAATAGCAGTCTCTCTTTTTCTTGTAATCCTCTCGGTGTCCCTTTACAGTTCACAGGTTTTTCCAAGGCCCACCCGCCTGGAGACGACATATAACTCTTCCTAGGACAATTCCGCTGTCACCGGAGAATATAGTGGAACGCCTCCTGACGCATTCTTATCTTCCTCTAGGGCTGGATGTACCCAAGTGCTTATCTTTCTAGGAATCTAGGCAAGCGGATTCCCTTTGATAAATAATATTTTCATTCAAACTCGGAGACCAGATGACTCAACGTGGTATTGATGCATGGCACCATAATATAGAAAGAGAACGCCCCTCCCAGTCATTTCAAATAACATGGCCATATGCTCCAGATGCAATGTGCAAAACAACCAACCCCCAGTAACATAACAGGCATGAAAAAATCGACATGTTGATATACAAAAAAATTCACAAAGTAATGGTTAAACATACCCTTCATCAATCATATAAGCAGTCGATGATAACATCTTTCTCTTGCGTTTCCCCAGAGCCACACGACCCTCCTTGCAAAAATCACAAGCGTAGTCACATGGCGTTGAGCCCGGCATCCCAAGTCCACTTCCTCTAGCAGCTTGTGAAGACGGCGGCTGCTGAGACCCCATCTCCTCCAACTCAAAGTCACCGAACAAGTCCTTGATCAAATCATGTCGACACCGCGTCACGCTTTCACAGTACCGGACAACTTTCTTGAAGCTATCCAGACGAGCTTCCTGATTTTTCATCGTACTGGCAACGAGATGTTTAGGCCCACCGCGATTGCGCATGTTCTCCGTATCCCTGTTCATGCGATCGAATATACGATCCCGTTCTTGAAGGTTATAGTATACAAGAGACGCAGCTGCACGGCCATCACGACCTGCTCGACCTGATTCTTGAACGAAGCCTTCAAAGCTGCGAGGTGGTGTCCAATGGACCACGAACCGGACATAGGAGTTATCAATGCCCATACCGAAGGCATTTGTCGCGACTATAATGGAGAAAGTAGGTGGTGGTTTGCCATTGCTGGTTTGCTTAGATGGTGGAGGTGCAGTCCAGAGTGATTGGATCCGTGTTCGTTCTTGCGGCGCTAGTCCGGCGTGATATGCCACGGCAGAGATGCTTTTATCCTGGGATAGAAGGCTTGCGAGGTGCTCGGATATGGCGCGCAGTCCGACGTACACGATGCCCGAAATTGGTGGTAGTCGAGCGGCTTCTTCTGCCCCCAGACGGGCTTCTCTTCTCTTTTTGATGGCGCGAAGGTATTTGAGTAGATTTTCTACCTGATAGTCACCATCTTCACCACAGTCCTCGAGGTACCGGACCTCGTAATGAATGTTTGGGCGGGCGGACGGTGTGTTGAAGAGTTTGAGTTGGGTTGGATTTAGATTAAGCATGTTGATGATATCTGTGCGAACCCTCGGTGTGGCTGTAGCTGTGAGTGCTGTGATGGGAACTTCTGGGTCAACTAGGTTCTTTTTGAACCATCCCAGCTCCTGGTAGGCTGGGCGAAAGTCATGGCCCCATTCGCTGATACAGTGGGCTTCGTCGATGGCAATACGGGCTAATTGCCCTTGTCGATGTACGACTTGCAGGTTTCGTCTAAAGCTGTCTGTTTGACATAGCTCAGGAGTCACGTAGAGAAGACGTGTGCGTGGGTGCCCTGAGAGCATGTCGTCTAGAATCAAACGTCGTTCTGCTAATGGTGTGTTGGAATTGATAGTCGAAACTGCTACTCCTATAGCCTGAAGAGCATTGACTTGATCCATCTGCAGTTGTTAGTAAATCAAAGTTGAAAAAAGGCCAGCTTACTTACCATCAAAGCGAGGAGAGGACAAATGACAATAGTTACTGCACAGTACAGATTAGAATCGAGTTGAAGACCTTGCAAATGCTACTTACATCCATTGTTGATGACCGCCGGCAACTGAAAGCACAGACTTTTTCCAAAAGATGTGGATGCCTGGAGAAATACATCATGGCCATCAACAACTGCTGCAATGACTTCTCGCTGCAGGGGGCTGGTATAACATCAATATCAAGTCAATGTACCCGGAGTTCGTTTACTAACCGAAATGACTTTTTGCGAAAGACACGGTTCAGGTAGAACTCGAGATCCGGCCTTCGCCGTGTAAATGACCCTCGATCAGCCATCGGGCGGCAGAGCAAGGGTATTGAAGATAGATGGAGCATACAAATGCAAGGCGTTGGTTTTACTTCAGAGCCGCACGTGTTGTCGCGTCTACGCCTTCCCGCAGACGCGAGCCCACGTGACATCAAACGGCTTCCCGATTAGGATATATGCAACTATGATAATGTCTGCCGCCGCTTGCAAGGGCGCACAGGCTTAGCATAACCAATCGAACATCTGCATAGGCTCAGATCCGGCGATGATGCTCTGTGCGTGTTCTAGACTTAGTATTCACGGAAGAGCTAGAAGCTGACCGATCCATGTTCACACGTTGAAAAGGGAATCTCAGGATATCACTTAATGGATTATACTGTCCAGCTAAGCAGGATGGAGGAGCAGGGTGACTCTTAGCCGACGATTGTTGAGCGAAAACGAGATTGACTCGGTAAAGACATGAAATACACAAATTGCGCTAAATTGAATCGGTATATAGTGTATAATAATGTACAAGTATCAAATCACAGCCATCAACTCTCCCCATATTATTTTACATTTATCGTGGATTCCGCGACATTTGCTCATCAATCACCTCCTTCACCGCAAGTACATCAATTGCCTTGCGCTTGTTGGGTGACCAGAGTTGTTCGAGTTGTAACCAAGCTTCCATAACCTCCTGGGGCCCACAGCAAGTACCAAAGGCCCGGAGGATGAGAATAATCATGCGTCGTCCAACAAAGACGCCATTCTCGAGACGGTGTGTCAAATATTCAAGATTCTCATGATTGGGATCGCCTTCTTGATCGAGAGATAATGGGCGAGACGTGAAAATGCCCTCTGCGTCGAGGTTCAGATTTGCAAGGTCGTTATCAGGTTGGTCCTCGGAGATGTCCTCGTTCTCGAATTCGTCTTCTTCGTAGACATCATTCTCATCACGAGCGAATTCGTCAATGTGGTCTTCGACAGGATCCTCGGAGGCTTGTGGCTTTTCTTCTGGGGTGGTTGATGAGGCATCCTTGCCTGTGGATGAGAAACTCATGTAGAGCCCATCGGGCTTGGCAGAGGTATCGACTTCCGGTATCTCAGCTTCAACGTCCACGCTTGTTAATGGATTTTCCCAAACCATAGCTGGAGCGTCGCGGTGAAACCCTGAATGCCTTGCTTTTGAGTCCCGTACTGCTTGTATAAAAGAAAGCCATGTTAATCGGAGCTTCTCTGCCGTCCACCAGTTCTTTCTTCGACGTCCATGAAGTCCAAAACCCTCAAAAAGATAAAGGTAGATCAGGTGACGAGGTGGAACTGAAAATGTGTTCTCCATGTCCCGCAGAACGTTCATGAACAAGTCCAGATCACCAGTGACACGCGTGCAAAACTGAAGCCAGATGTAGAAGGTCCGCGTGTCTGGTGTCATGGGTAGAGAGTCTTGAAGGGCACGGTGATAAGCAGGTAGGCTCTTTTTGAGAGCCTTAGACTTCTTCAGTAGGCGACCAAGCTCCCTGGTTTTTGCTCGGTAAAATGTGAATTCTGGAGAAAGGCTTGGTGAGGTTTCTGGAGAACTTGAGGAACCCTTCTTGTGTTGGACTTGTGCGTTTAGCATCCGTCCATACAGCTGCTCAGCAGTCTCGACATCGCCAGCTCGAAGAAAGGAGGCCATGACACAGTTCAACACAACGGTATCAACTAGCTCTCCTGACTGGACAAAGTAATCGAAAGTACCACGAATCCCCTCCAAATCTTTGCGCATGCCGCAGGAAAATATTTTTGAGACTAGCCCAGAACGTGAAAAGCGAATTCCTCTCTTTCTCATCTCATCCTCCAGACGATCGGCCACGATGAATTGATTGGCTTTGATAGCAACGTCGAATAGAATATTAAAGACCACGTCGTCGGCCTGAATCCCAGCTACATGCTCCATTTGCTGCCAAAGACCGATTGCGTGAACTAGACGTCGTTTCGAGACCCTGCCATTGTTGCTTCGGCCAGCCATATGGATTGCGGTGGACCACAGCGAACGTGACATTGGAAGACCGGCGGTATTCATATCGTCCACCAAGGCAAGATAACGACGCGCATCCGCCCAACGTCGATTCGGAGGCGATGCAAGTCGCCTCAAGAGACGACCGCGTGAGGCCTTGGACAAATGTGCCACTCCGGGCTCTGGAAGGTCTCTGTACAAACGAAAAAGGAACTGAGTTGTTGCCTGTTCTTGGCTGGGCAGTGCTTCCACGAGTCTTGCAACCGATGGAGTTTCAATTGCATCGCGTGTGTCGTCCACCTTTCGGACAAACGTTTGTTTAGGTAATATAGCCTCCACGGCGTCTTCCCAATCATATTTATCTCCAAACAACCGCTGAAATATGTCAGAGACGGCATTCCGCACTCTGTCATCCCGCGTGAGGGATAGATTTTCCGGTTTATAAGCCTCTGTTGCGACCTCTGAAGGTTTATCGTTGATTATATCTTTTTTCGGGGAAACTGTTAACCGACGGACGTCCGGTATTGAGTCGAAAAAGTGTTCCTCGAAGTGCTGTTGCGATTTGCCGTCCGGAACCTGTGGTAATCGGGGCAGCGCGTGATCGTTATTCTCCTCCGCTCTCTCTCTTGCTTGAAATGTCAGATTGTGTTTCTCTGGATTATCTGTCTCCACCGGCTCCAGGCTATGGCAGAGCCATGATCTTTGTCGCGATTGCTGGGCCGAAGGTCCGGATAACTCCCAGCGTCTCCGTGCTGGGCTTTCACCACGCTCTACCCCCTCTTTGCCCTCGAGCCTCCGCAGATTAGATCCTGATGTCCTTAAATGTAACGTAGACAAGCCTCGACCTCGTGGTGAGTGCTCGTGGCAGAAACCTGCCAGGACAAGGGAGCCAACAAAAAGGTCTGCTATTGACGCGACGGAAGGTCGGGGGCGCCGAGTAGAGAAGCTTCGGACAGAGGAGCGGGAGAGGGAGGGTTTCGGATGAGACATTGAATGTGGTCGGGAGAGGAGAAGCTCATCCAAGGCCTGCTTGGGGGGATCTCGCAGGCCCGGTGAGCTGGGGAACCTATTGGGATGAGGCATGAGATGACAGACATCGTGGCACTGAGTTAGCCATGCGCGTCGCAAAGAAAGGCCTAAGCCAATGGCATGAGAACCAAATCGACTGCTGCGCGACCTCGAAAGCAAAACAGCAGTGGAGAGCACGTAGGTTGATCAACGGGGTGGAAGAAGGTGTTTTTCTGATGGACGGACTTTCTGGCTTTGCAGCGGAGCCGCACTGGCCAATCGGAGCTCGGCATTGACAATCCCATCTTTTTCGAACTTCGGCATCTCTCACCCTTCTGCATCGTCACGATCTCAGCCCGCGTTTCCCGATTCAACTGCCCTAGGGCTATATTTCGGGTCCTTTAATTCCCACGGATAGTCTACAGGCAGCTATCTCTGGCTGTGTGTCCCCCCCCATCATGGGCAAAATCAACCTCACAGCCCTCCGGGTGCGACAGACCGCGATCAACCAATTCGCGAGTGGAAAGATCAGCAAGCTACCACAATGGGTTGATGTGGTTCGCGATATCCCTCCCTCGGAAGTTTTAGTCCGTACTGTTCCTCAGCAACACCAGCTGGTCCGACAACGAGTGAAGACCGACGACAAAAACAAGACTCAAATCGTGTTCGAGGTTGAACAGAAGCGCCGGAAGTCCAAGAAGCCTAGCCGTCTGTTCCAACCGGTCGAGCTCAGATATGAGGAAGATGAGCTGCGAAAGCAGTTCTTCAAAGATCACCCCTGGGAGCTTGCCCGGCCTCGCGTACTTGTCGAGTCCACCGGCAAAGACCATGAACGCTACGATTGGAGCCAGATTCGGCAGCCCGGAAGGAGGCTAGATGGTGAAAGGTGAGTTTGGAATTCGTCTGTGCACTCTATCGCCCAATACTGACGTTTTCCGTAGTGTGGTTCAACGACAGCTTTATCTCCTGGAGAACACCCCCAACATGACCGTGAGTCGCGCATACGATATTGCCCGCCAAGAATTCTACAAGCTTCGGTTGCAGGAGGATATTGAGCGACGAGTTGCGGCGGAGGAGGCGGAGGCTACCGGTGCCAAGTTTGGCCCGACCCAGCTTGAGATTGGTATGGAGCTAGAGAACCAACAGCACGAGAAGTGGAAGGATTGGGCCAGATTGGAGGCTCAAGTTCTCAGTCAGCGGACGGTTGCTCTCTCCGGTGCCCCGGAACTTGCATCGGAGAATGACACAGCTAGAGAGGCTCAGGCTCTTGAGATTGAGCGGCCTGAGGAGCAATAGATGCTCGTCATTTGCATATCTGGCATATCTTTTGTCCCTTGATACTCCAGTTGGTCATGTACATTATTTAGTCTATTTTCCTGTTGAATGTATTCCCATAGCTCAAAACAATATGGTTTCACTTGATTCAAATGCATCTCGCCACCAACTATATATCTTTCGAGCCACTAGGTACAGTATTGTATTGGAAAATCAGCATCACTCCAGTTGACTGCTCCATGATGAATACACCTAGGTAAAATATCCTACAGTATTTATAGGATTATAGCTGAAATGAAATGGTGTGCATTTTCAATTGGTTCAAACCAGTGGGCCGTGCAACCGTTGAAACACGAAAACACCGTTGATCGCAAAGCTCGGGCGCCTCTCGTCCAATCACAGCACTTCAAGCCTCTCCAACTTCCCTTTCAATCTGGACCACCAGGCTGTCTTGATTTCAAGAAACGATACCGTGTACACATACCTTGAACCTGATAAACTCGGCATTTCTTGCGATACATTCCAAGGTTATTCTTGGCCCTACTGTGGCTGAATCTCCGCCACAGGCCAACGTTTCTCCGAGCTTCATTGCGCCATTCCCGCTCCTTCGGTGTTCTTCTCTCCAGCCTTAACGGATTTGACGTTGCCGATCCACTGTCTTAACGATCACCATCGCTGCACTGAAGTGCCCTTCGCTCTAAACCCCACGCTGTCGCGTCGCCTTGCCCCGAAACCCGAGCCGACGCAATCATATCCACCCCTCGAGGCCCACCTATCCGGTTGACGATGCTTGGGTTGAGTGTGCTTGCTGCCTGTTGGTAACGGTCGAGAGACAGGAGGATCCTTTGGTACTTGGCGCATTTGCCATTATAAGCTTGCACGCCCTAGCGCTAGCAAGCAATGATGTCTACGATAACCCGACCCGAAGACACGGTCCGTGGCCCCCGGTCATACCCAGACACGGCCGAGGAGGATGATAATGAGAAAGGACTGCACGATTCCTTGGTACCGCCACCGCTGTCATACAATGAAGGATTCCCACGACTTGAAGGAGACGGATCAAGGCCAGGCACAGCTATGGGTGACGCGCCTGGTAGTTCTGGGAAGTCGTCTGGCCCGAAACCGTTGACCCATGAGGACACTATTGAGTTGGCAAAAAAGCAGTAGAGAGTGGGATTCAGGATACAAAACGGTCGCTGGCAGGAAGCGAAGCTGTCACCGATGTCGTGAAGCCCAAATTAACCATTGATCTGGGTCATTCACATATTGTGCGGATACCAGAACCAGTAGTGGATATCATCAAAGACGAGGTGGAAAGGTACGTTGTTTGGTGCAGTCTGCATAGGATGGCTTTGTAGGAGCCATGCGTCAATGTGAGGCGATATGACTGACTTTGCATAGACTTTCTCTTTCTAACAACCATTTGTTTCACATTCCCTATCGCTTTGCTGAGTGTTCTCATCTTCGGTACCTCAATATCAGAGCTAATAACTTCCGTGAATTTCCAAAAGGAGTGCGTGCAATTGACCCTCTTCCTCACAATGCCTATACTGATTCTTTCCAGGTTTACAAATTACCACTGCTAGAGATTCTTGATCTTAGTCGAAACAAGATAGGCTTGTTACCCGATGAGGTTGGCAAATTAAGATCATTACGCGTGCTTTCTATCATGCAAAATCGGCTTGATGACCTGCCTGCGGGTTTGTCAGATATGAACAAGCTGCAGGTTCTCAAAGTTGCAGGAAACCCTCTTCGCTCCCCACTTCGACGTGTCCTGGAGGGATTGGAAGCGGAAATGGCCCCGTCAGCAATGTCCGATAATGAGAAGGAGGTTGCAATCACTGCAGAGTTGAAGAGATTCCTCAAGACCCGACAGTCAGCGAGTACCCCGGAGCCAGAGTTTAGTGCAGATGCAAGGTAAGTCATATTGATTATTCTGAAGGTATGAGGCTAATTGTACCCAGCGAGAGATCGTCATTCGAAACACCAAGGCCGGCTCCAGTCAAGCGTAAACTTAGCAGTCGATTTCCTGTTATCCCAAGCACTGGTGATGGCTCAGCATCATCTTCCCGATCTCCATCCATCTCCCGGGGACCAGGGGTGCCAGGTAAATCTCATTATCGCATGGCCTCGGGGCACCAAAGTGGCACATATCATATGGAGGGTCTCCGACGGCCTAGTGTGACGCCACACGCTGTTAATGAGCGCATTCGAAGTAACAGCGAGGGCATCATCCAAGCATCCTTCGCAGCTCGCAGCAAGCGTATGGGAGTCATCACTCGCAAAAATACGGACCTGGGGACGTTGGATGAGACACGGCCTTACCGAAACAGCCATTTGCGAGGCCTCAGCCATGGCTCTGTCCTTCGAACACGCCCGGCAGGACCTACTCCTGCAAGTGATAGTAGCTCCTCGAGCCCCAGCAGCCCTAGAGATCGTCGACGCCCAAGAGATGGCTGGGTTAACCGCATGTCGAGTCTACCTGAGCACAAGGGAGAAAGAGCGTCGACCGAGCCAGTTATCGAGAGCGCCAAGGGCATCTTGTTCTCTCTTTTCCAGGTGCATTCCCACATATCTACACTGATTAATGTCATTCAGCGTGATGACACGCGACGCCACAGTCTTGAACTTGTGTTCTACAATGCTTCAAGTCATGTTGAACGGCTTAACGAAGCTCTTGAGAACGCAGAAAAATATCCTTCCGATGAGCCAGATTCCGCTCGAACACTGAACGAAAGCGTGAAGAGAGAGTGTGAAACATGCATCACGGCCTACACACATGTGGGCACTCAGCTGCGAAATAGCGCTGCTAAGATTGTCTCTAATGGTGACTCACGATACGTGCGTTCGCTCATGTTGATGATGTTTGGTGGCCTGGTCGAGTTGCGAAATGCATGCGCCAGTCTCAACGTTTCGCTCCGACCGATCCAAAAACGGCGGATCTCAGCGCCCAAGCCAATTATTCCCGAAGTAAGCAAAGGGCATTTGGCTTCAGAAAGGCCCCTGCGGCCCTTGGTTACTCCCCCGCGGGATACGGCAGCACCCACACGACGACTGCGCAGCGATACTACTATCCGACACCCTCAAGTTCCTGTGCCACTCATGAACCAGGCAGCAGCTACTGGCTCACCTGGCTTTGCTACCCCGGCCTTTAACTACGCGCGCAGTAGATCTAGTAGCCGGACAAACCTGATCAATACTTCCGTGCCCACATCCTTGGCCACGCCTCGCTCTGGAGAGTCATTCCCTCCCATGCCTATGGGCAATGGCCCTCGGATCAATCCTTTAACGGGATTAGACGAGATTGAGGAAGAACGACTCTTTGAGAAGATCTTCTATCAGCTTACGTCTGCATACAGTGCTGCACTCCAAGCACTCCCGTTGGCTCGACGGCAGTTATCTCGATGCCTTGAAGTGGCCGAACAATCCCGAGAGGCAGAAGGGATTCAAATGCTTTGGAGTAATCTCATCCGCCGGTGTCGAAGCTGTCTCGAGGTATCCGAAGCATTGGGAATGCGCCTATCCAACATGAAAGTCAAAGAGCCGAATGGCGGACTACGGAACCAGCGCGAGTTCTGGCAGCTGTGCAAGGGTTTCATGCAGTCATTCGTGGACCTTATAACAGACATGCGGGAGGTGCGCAGCATGAATCTTCTCCCCCAGGATATCATCATCATTCTACGACCAGTCCAAAAGGCTAGCCGAGAAGCCGGTCGTCTGATTGAAGCATCTCCCTGGTCCTTCCTCGCAGACCCAGCGACCAACGCACCGAATAACCTCTATGGCCCGCCGCTGCAACCTCCACACACCCAGCATCAAACCTCCGTCTCAACATCTGCTCTCGCCTCCCACTCCCATTACCCGGGCGTGGGCATGTCCCCTCATTCCGTCACTGTTCCTTCCACCCCCCTTAGTGCAGCCCTCGGTCCCGCAGCGCAAGCTACCGTCCCCTCCACCCCGGCTAGTGCATACAGCGACAAGTTCTTTGAAGGCGATGTCTTCCAGCGTGCTGACTCGCTTCTTTCGATGCAAAACCAAGGTCCATTTTATTCTCGTCGTTAGCCCGGCCTCCTTGCGTGATGTTTGTATGCCCCTCATGATGATGATATCTACACCCTTCACGCATCAACTCCCGATAGACCACTTCTAAAGCTTGCATCTATCGCTCCATGTGCTCATGTTTTGTCTCATATTAGCGGAACTATGATATGTATTTCTTTTACCCAGGAAATAACGGAACATACGGCGTGGCTTCTGTTTTTCGACATAGCGTACGGTCATATCCGGTTACAAATTCAATATCATTTATTATGAATTCGATCAGAGCTGGTGGTTGAAGTAGTAGTCCAGTAGACATACCTATACAGTACGGTATAATCCTCTCATTCCCTCCCTACTCAATGTATTGCGCATGCTCTTACATACCTTAGTTTGCGAAAAAGTAGTGAACTGAAGACACCTGAAGATGGCTGCTAAATACAAGGCAAAAACCGTCTAAGCAGTTCGATGAAGAAAGTCGTGTTGAGAGCACACCACTCTTCCTGATCGCGTTGATAATCTGCCGTGGAGGGATACCCTCTGTCCCGACGAGACTGTCGACAGCCTATCCATGATGATTCCGATTTGTACGCTCTAATCTTGTCAGGTGTATTGGAAGAGGAAATAGTGAGAAACTCTTATCTACGTTTTTCCGAGCTTCATGAAGGTATAACTTTGTGGAAAGATTTACGCATGATTATCTAAATTCTGATGAAGCGGATTGGATTTGAACAAGATGGTTGCTAGAAAGACACAGAAGACCGAAATCTGTCACGAAAAACCGATCTGGCTGAAATCACAGACGGGAAAGGCTCTTGTGAGGCTTCTTGAACATGGTTATTGCTCTGCGCAAAGAGCTTTAGTGCCAAACCTGTGGGTAGAAACCAAGCCTCTATATTTCCTGGCCGTTACTGGCCTTCAGGCTTTCTTGATGAAGCCTAGCTATAGCCTGAGACGCAGATATCATGGCAGCTTCCCGGTTGGGATACCCCCTGCAATCAACAGTCTTCTCGTCATTCAACCAGACCGCACAGCAGAATTTGTTTTCTGATGTAGGTGTGGTGTAGCTTTGGAAGAATATCTTTGCCTCTGGATACACCTTGTGTAACAAGACCTTCGGATGGTCTGTGACCACATTATTGCGGAGTAATTGCTTAACACGACTGAGAATTCCCATCCTACCCACCAGACGCTGACAATCCCTCAGGCTAGCTCGAGAATCCACAAACACCGCCCCTATCACGCTCTTAACGATATCACTCAAGACATTGTGGCCACTCATTGCGGCTAGCTCAGCCCAAGGGTATCGTATATTCCTCAAAAAGGCTCGTTGAATCCTCCAGCAATCGTGCCGGGACGCTGATCGAAATGTGCCCAGGGCAGTTGTCAGCTCATGGTTATGCGATTGTAGAAAGGTCCACAAATAGACCTCATCTAGGGGCTCCACCGTCCGGCTAAGGGTTGGCAGCGAGACGTCTCCTTCAGCATGAATATCCAAATGAAATCCCAAGCACACAAAGGTCAAGAATAGATGGTTAGTGACAGCGGTTCGAAGACTTTGCAAACGATCTACCTCCAAGGTCCTTTTCGGAGCGTGGAGCAGAGTTTGGGTCACCACTAGCTCAAGCACAGCATCGCCTAAGAAGGAGAGTCGCCCGTAGGCACTGGTCCGAGTCAATCCGGACCCATAGTGAGAAGGATGCGTCAAGGCCTCCACCAGTAGGCTACGGTCTGTAAATGTGTACCCTAGCAACTTTTCCGTCTCGCCAAGTGCCAAAGAATGTGAGATCATGGAGCTCGGCCGAGTCTGCTCTAAGCTGCCATCACTAAGGGCTGCAGCATGCCAGGTCTTGATTGCCGGTATAATAGCTGCAGCACAGTCTGCTGCTTGCTTACTACCGCCATCCACATAGGCAGCCCCAACAATTGCTCTAACCATCTCTGCTAGCGTCCTCGTGCTGACCTTCCGCGGCTCCGCGAAGCTCCGTGGTGAAAGAAGGCTAGAGATCCAAATGGATTCCCACTTCTTCCCGCTGAACCGCCTTGTGATTAGAAATCTCCCAAGGCCACACATTTTGGCCGCTTGGGCTAGCCCACAGTCCGAGATCACAGCCTCCTTGACTTTAGATAGTAGGCCTTCATGCCAGGCGTAGTGATGGAGAAACAACTGCTCGCTAATGATATATTTGAGAAAAGTAGCACCCACAAATGCCAGAGACCGGAAGCGAGCAGGCCTCTCAGAGCAGGTAGGTTGAATAGCCAAGGAAAGAAGACCTATTCTGTGGAATTCCATGCCCGATAAGACTTTTTCCCGTAGTTGTTCGGCCACCATATGTGTACCAATTTCATGAGTGATACTGGGAATATAGAGAGCCACTTCTGCCCATCTAAAGGGCAAGCAGTCCACCGTCAGCTTTTGATCATCTAGGAGCGTCTTTTTAGCTTCATGGGTTGGTGCCGGATGTGCCAATGTCGACCCTCCTGGTGGGCATCGAGATAGAAAGTTTCTTCTGCGGTGTAGAGGGCATATGTGTCTCTGGAGCTCTTCAGCACTACAGCAGTGGTCTGAGGGCCATGATTTCATGATCCATGGGTAGAGGGGCCGTGTTGAATCACGCAGAAGTCCTGGTCCACATGTGTGGTGTGCCGTCTTCAAAGCCTCATTGAGGTGAAGGCTGCCAGAATATGCATCCAAGAATGCCTGCATCGCGCCTGGTGCAGCATCTGGAACAAATAGCGCTACAAAGTCCATTTTATGCTTATGTTGCAGCAGGCCTCCATGTACAGACTGGAGGATCAAATGCGTGACTTGACGGTAGAGCATTCTGGCTTGGTTGTCTGCGGCGACCAGTGAGCCTGGCCACAGGTGGACCATTGTTGTTGTCTTATCATCCAAAAATAAGGGGAAACGGGCTTGCATATTGATCTGCAATGGAATTATGATCATCAGCTCGAGGATATCCTTTCGTGGGTGTTGAATCTGCAAACGGTGGGCGTACAGGCTTACTTCACCCGAATCCCATCGAGCAGCCAGCTCAGCCCAAGGATTTATTGGCTCAGGTAGAAGGTGGAAACCTTTGTAAGAAAGTAGGGCCGGGTCAACGAGATCAGCGGGCTTTGTGGGTAGTAGATGATCATTCACTAAGCCTGCCGCCCGCAGGGCCTTATATGCTTGCAGTGCAGCGTCGGCATTCGCGAGCTTCCTACTAGACCACCAGCTTAAGCCATCGATCTCTTGAAGAGACGGATGTAATGCACTGGGTAAGAGAACTGTGGCTCGAATTTGGTCGTTAGGGCGTTCCTGGTGACGGTATATAGGCCTGTTGGTAGTATGTGGTTGTTTAAGTACTTTCGCACAGAAAATGTTCAAATGGCTCGCAGCATCCAACATGCCCAGCTGAGCGCTATCATAAAACAGTTAGCTGTACTGATTTTCTCCTTTTGTCTTTTGTAGCAGATACGCATACCCTGTGCTTTTCACTACTAGCGACAAATAAGACTCTGCCTCGCATGGCAGATCTGAAACAGCTCGTGTGTCATCTCGATACGTCTTTTCCAGCCCGTCTTCAGCCGCTATAAGCTTTCTCAGCTCTTCCTCATCCTGTTCATCATCCGGGAATATGATGAAGGTGGAATTTCCTTGGCGAGCCCGCCCGCGTCGTTGAACGAAAGACCTAATACTGCGAGGCCGGTCAAAACTGATAACTGTATTGCATGCAGGAATGTCGATCCCCTCTTCCATTACATTTGTGGTGATGATAAGATCCAAGGCTCTCATACGGAACTTGGCTAGTGTCTCTTCCTGGCCACGGATTTCAGCGTGCGAGATATCAAGGTCCCTCCGACCGTGAATATTTGACATGCCAATGAAAGTTCCGCAGCGTAAGGGATATTTGATACCAGGATATCGCTCGATGAGCGACTTTAGTATTATCGCCGTTGCTCGTTGATCTACAAAAATCAACCCATGAAAGTTACAATCTGCCAGCCGGGACAAAGTCTCGAGGAGTTCCCGGCATTTCGGGGACAAATCAGCGGGTACGATAGGTAATTGGGGCTGCTCCAGCCAGCCAAGATCGCAGACTATCTGCATGGTGAAGTCTTTGACAGCACGAGGAGACCAGTTTGTCTCAGCATGCGAGCGCTGGTGCTCTTTGAAGTGCCTGATAGAGGTGGACATATACTCAGCCACAGCCCAGCTGCCGAGCTCGTGATATAAAGCTTCCGATCTCCGTAAAAATCGACGAAGCTGCGAGGTCTTTGATGAATGGTGACTTTTACTCGCACGTTCGACCATGTCATGCAGTCGACTCAATAGCTGAGGCTTGGTTGTTTTGCATAACCAATCGTCAGCTAAGAAGCAGCAGATGCGGATCTCCGGACGATTGGTAAAATCTAGCAGTTCCTTATAGTGTCTATTTGGAGCCATACACCTGCTGTCGAGATTGATCTCCAGCGCCCTGTTATGTAAGCAATCAGCGTCTTCTCTCGCACTGTCTCAATTGTAGACCTACTGGAGGCTAGATACATCCGCATTACCTGGAGAGGCTGATAGGCCCAGGATTCGAGGTAAGGCGCTGGGTATCGTTTGTTTGTAAGGATGGTAGAAAGTCGTCATAATCTTGTTTGCCGGGCTGTTCTTTGTACAATGGTGAGCTGGTTGGAATGTAAGTTAATATATCAACAACCAAATCTACCTACTCATGCTTACCTTCATCAAACACGAGTAATGAAAACTGATTCATATTTATGAACCCATGCGTTAAGGCGTCAAGGAGTACCTGGTGGGTCGAGACAGCGACTCGCACACTCGCCAGAGCGGCATCCCAGATGGCCTTTTCTCCCCACCGGTCTACCTGATCCCTGCCTGTGAATGATCGAGCCCGACTTGAGGGAAGATGGGACCGGAGAGTCTCGACTTGTTGCTCACACAGCGCGATAGTAGGACAGAGAAACCATACAAGCTATATTTAGATATTTCGGGTGAGCGCTCTTGCCACTGCCCAGCGTAATATCAAAGAGGGGAAAGACGAATGCTTACCTTATCTGGACTCATATTCAGTTCTTCCCGGATCCGAAGAACCGCTCTGAATTATCTGTCAGTGGTTTTAAAAAGAGTGCAACCAAAAATGACAGACAGACATGAGCGTTTTCCCTGTCCCAGTACCCATCTAAAGTGCTCCAGTCAGGAATTGAGTCTATAATTTCATTGGAAAACTTCCGCTTCTCACCGCGACAATGATGTTTTGCTGAAGGCTAGCTTGCAGCATCTCCAGTTGGTACGCTCGCTCCTTCAATGGCTGGTTCTCCTTGCGACTTGGAGGCATTTTGGGGAGCGATGTATCCGTGGTAACCAAATATCAAATCTAGGGAAAAGGTCAATTTTGTGGTGAAATCGGAGAGGGAAAGGGGGAGGGATTTGAAGAACGTAGCATTGCGGGGGATGAAACGTCCTTTTTCAAATTGGCAATATGCTCTCCAATGAACTTCGAGCACATTTTCTTATCTGCCTAAGGTCATATTCAAGATCTACTTACCGAATTACAAGTAAAACTACCAACTAATCGAGCATTTACTGATTGGATCTTTGACCGCCCATGAGGATGTTATTCATGACTACTCCTCACAGAATCACAAATTATGGATCATCTACCCTCTTCCTCTGATTACTAGATTTAAGAAGCAATCTCTTTCAATAACCTCAAATTATACCACTCAGGCAGTTTCATTTAATTGGCCACAAATTGCTCTGGCGGCCAAGTGTGCCGCTTCCTTCTTTGTCCGAGCTTCTCCAGAACAGGTAATGTTTCCATACTGGACTGTTACTCTGAATAGAGGTGGGTCAATTGTAATTGCCTCCTCAACTTTCTGCAATCTTCTGTTCTCTTTCTGGGCCCTCTCATGTAGGAGAGAAGTATACCGATGGATAGCAACTGCATGATCGTTATCTTGGCTAGGCTCTGAGTGAGCTAGACTGGGAGGACTCGACTGGGGTGTTTCCGTAAACAATATCTCTTCGTTGTCTCCTAAGGCTTGTGTGGGAGCAGCGGATGAGAATATATCGGCGAGACCCCGGAGAAGCGCAAGTCTTTGTGACTCAGGACAGTCTCTATAGGTCTGTCCTATGAGTGTGACCACCTGGTCTCGGGCATCGTTGGCTTGTTCAGTAGCTGCCCGAGGAGAATCTTCGGCGATCTCGAGCGAAGTCATCATTCCATTCCAGTCAATTGTTTGGAAAGCATTGTCGAAATAGACCTGTGTCAATGTGAGCCCGCAAGCCAATGAGAGATAACAAGAACACTGGGCTAACCTCAGCCTCATTGCGAGATGTTCCAGAGCCCACAAGGGAGGAAGTTATCGATAGACGACAAACAAGCATACCGATGAGACGGTCTTTGTATGATGGAGTGTCAGATTGGATGAATAGAGAGATGGTTGGTTGGACTCACCATCGGATCCGCTGTGTTGATTGTAAACTTGCAAACTGGCCATGCTGGTGCTTCAAGGTGGCAGTAGAGTGGAGAATAAAGAGGGTCTGTTGATGATTTCTGGACCCTGTCTCTTTTGAAATAGTTCCTACATGAAAGTTCTAAGACTGCAAGGAGGGGAATGCTCAGACGTAACTCACTGTGAGGCTCTGCCATGACGAATAGCAGCCTCTGAACTCGTTATCACGAACTACGGATTGTAAATTAATCATATGCGGAAACCATTTAGATTGCGACGTGTCATGCTCTCGTCAATCTGTATGAGTTGTCCATGCGGGGTTATCAGCCGCAAAACCAGTTGGCAGACAGGGGTAAAGACCACCCTGCAAAAGTACCAAGAGACGTACTACGCAACCAACATGACCCTTGCTCAACAGGCTGAAGCAAGGAAATATCCATACAGAGCAGCGCTATGGCGCACATTCCATTTTCAGAGACGCACCATTACGTGTTGATGTGACATGTCATATAGCGATCAGATAAAACCAACAATAACCAGGGGTATTCATTGGTGGTCCAGGGGGAAGAGGGGTAGAAATGAGAGAAAGAGGAGAAAGAAATTAAAAGTCAACCAAAGAAAAAGTAACCGGCATGGAGGCTAGTGTTGGGCAGCGACAGTGAACGAGGTTTCCCACGAGTCACCCAGGCGCAATGAGTCAGACATCGCAATCAAGAGAGGAGGCGATATGACTTATAAGGATGGGTAGTCTCTGGTATTCAAATCAGACCTTCAGAGAGGATTATCACATATAACATTGAAAACTCTGGTCGTATCTTTGAACTCTCTCCAAAGTCAGACGCAATGAACGAAGACCTCTCAGAGGCATCGTTGATGTCCCATCAACCTAGGAAATTACGGTTGCTCTATGAGCCTCTGTGCCTGCTCTATACCTTGAGTCAAGTTCGAGGAGATCGGATCAAGCCAAGTGAAATCTTACAGGAGGAGCCAGGGCTAACTGGCCCCAAGGGCTACCGAGCTTTTGTGGATGCCATCGCCTATATTTGTGCATATCGAAAGGAAGCTGGCTACGTCACTGCAGTTGCATTAGAAGAAACCCCCAACGAGATAGTGATTCTGTTGGCTGCCAATAATGACATTGATAACAAAGTCATCAGCCTTCTGGAGATTGTTCATCGGATTCTTTCATGGGTCATCAGCAACCACACTGTTCGACTGGGCGAGAAAGAGGGCCAAAAGGTCTTGAAATTCTTGGTTGACTGTGTGCTGTCACTCAATGCTCCGAAGATATTTCAATACTATCAGCAAGTGAACAGAACAGTCTCCTTGGTGATGGATCGGCTACGCACCGAGTCTACTTTAAAAGGTACGACCTTATCTTTTCTTCCGGGAAAATTCAGTCTAATTGAGTATCAAGGCTAATGAAGTGTTGCGATTACGAGCAGATCTAGACAGCATTATCAAGCTCCGTGCCTGGTTTGCTGCAAACTTATCGAAAGATGGCATCCCGCTCCAGGAATCCGATATGGCAATCCTAGCTCTCTCCAGCTATAGTGACCGAGAACTTTTCAAAGCTTTGCACAACCACGCCGGGAACGCCGAGCAAACCCGTAATTTTGAGCGACTCTTTAAGTTGCTCTACAAGCTAGGAAAGCACGTTGCTCAGTGTAAACGTCTGATCTTGGCGACCATCGGGCTACGTTCACAGCTAGCACGAGGCCTTCGCATCGAGACGATAAACGGGTCGCCGGAGAAGCGTATCACTCTCATGGCCCGTACTTGTAACATACAGATGATCAGCAATCGTATGTTCTCTGTGACTGCCCAAAGGGAACGGTTCTTGCGGCAATTACAACAGATTTACTTGGAGGATGATCTGGACAGGGTGCTGTCCAGAGATCTCTGTAAAAGCAAAACGCGCGTACATGCGGAACTCCTGGTCCTCGATCATTTTGAGCAGACGCAAGGCAGATTTCTGTTTGAACAGGACAGGTACATTGGATGCAGCAAGCCAGCATGCTACCTCTGCCACCTGTTCATCTCTTGTCATCCGGGACACTATGCGACTCCTCCCTCCCATCAGAAGCTCTATATGAGTTGGCGGCTTCCTGATATCCAAGCAAGTGGGTCGAATGCCGCGATACGCTATCGGGACCAACAGGATATTCTGTCTCGCATGACTGACACCGTCCGAAGGAATTTGAGGAACGACATTGCTACCAGTGCCGGCAGGCGAATGAACCACGCAGACTCGACAGCAGGTGGCACCTCAACCATCATTGACATCGAATCTGATCTCATTTCTTCAACTGCCAATCTTTCCTTTGAAGAGTTTAAAGAAACGATCGATCTTCAATATAGAGATGACCCTGATTCCCAAGATTCGGTCGTAGACTCGGTGTTTCCTCCTTTGAGCAATAGCTCCTCCCCCAGTGAGGGCAGCACAGAGGCTGACAGTGATGATGAATCCCCAATCGGCGGCGTGAGACTTTGATTGTTCCAACCCATTGTTGTGATGAAACCTATCACTTTTCAAGCATGAAATGTACTGAGGCTTTTTTTTGATCGAGCAAGCAAAGAATGAAAACGACAAAGACATACAACTCTGTGGAAGCCAGTTGCTATAAAGCAAGGCGGCCTAGCAATTTGTCCATGGTCCCCCGTGTTCCTATTCCATTGGTTTCCGCTTGAACAATTTAACTATATGCTCACTTCTATAAGCCGCGGCAACATCCAAACTGGTCCTCTGCTGCGCATCCTCCGCCATAGGATCAAGCCCTAGTCCCATTAAAAACTTGAAGCGTCCCACTGAAGCATCTGTATCTTCGTGCAGACTGCCCGATTCCCACGTATCAGGCTTCCTGGTAGCCAAGAGATGAAGCAAAGTGGTGCCCTCATTGTCACTTGCGAAGAAGTCTGCTCCCGCATCTTTGAAAAAATCAAAGAAGGGGTCATGCTTCTCATCACTTGAATTATTACCGCCTTGGGGAATCCAATCTGCTTGCACAGCACCCTCGACATAGCAGAAGAGCGGCGATCTACCCTTCTCATTTCGAGCGTTGATATCAACGCCGGCATTGAGGAACCGCTGGAATAAGTCTTTGAAGCCTTGGTGGCGGAGTGACTTTGCGAGGTGATGAAGGGCCGTATCGCCCCTCTTATCAGGCTGAACAGGATTGGCGCCGTGGTCCAGAAGTAATTCAGGGTAGTCGGTGAAGGGTACATAAGGGTGTTGACCATAGAAGAAGGGTCGATCGGCAATTGTGAAGCTTGGGCTGATCAATGTGGAGCGTTGTTGACGGAGCGCATAGTGCACGGCTGTATCACCGGCCCGGTCAGCTAGGTGGATGAGGCCTGGAGTCTTTTTGAGGAGAGCCTTGAGTATCTTGGAAGCATCGGTCCTAGAGTCTAAGCCCTTGATGCGATGAAGGATTGTTCTGCCATCATTGTCTTGAACTGTTATATCTGCTCCACGATCTAGGAGCTCTTGCAAGACGGTTTTGGTGACTCCTTCCCCATAATCAATTGTGTGGCCTAGTGTCTGGCCGTCAAAGGCAGCAAGAAGCAAAGTGCGGCCTTTAGGATCTCGAAGCTCAAGTTGCAAGGTTGGCAGGTGAAACAATGGCTCAACTACTTCTCCGCGTGCAAAAATTTCATGAATCACAATGCGTGTTTCTTGTTTCCATGTCGAACCTGATTTCTGCCAGTTGGAACTTTTGCCGGCTTTGAGAGATCTGCCACCGGCCACTATGACTTCCTTGAAAAAGGTAGCATATGGGTCTGCGCCATGATTGAGCAGTGCCACCATGATCTGCCTCCGGTCCTCTGCATCGACCTTTTTGCTGACCTTTCTGTGTCGCCCAAGAGTATCCAAAGAGGCTTCCAACAAGGGGTAAAGTTGGCAGTCAATAACCTTGCCTGAAAGAAACCTTGGTCCTATTTTGCGTGCCTCCATTGGCTCAGGCTCAGATATTCTCGAATTGGCGTTGTCACTTCGGGAGAGTAGTTCTTCCAAGACCTCGATTTGTCTGTATTCGATTGTTTCAAAAATGGCCACTGCATTGATCCTGGCACCGTGATTTAGTAGCAGTTTCGTCGTCTCCAGGTCACGTCCGGCTCTTGATAAACATGTTTTTCCTTTAGGATCTGCAGCATTGACATCTGCCCCGTTCTCAACAAGGATCCTTGCTGCTTCTTTATAAAATGGCCCATTCTCTAGGAAGTCCAATGCAATGTGCAAGGGCGTTCTCCCATTTTGGTCACGCAGCTCTATATTTGCACCCATCTTGATGACATAGGGCAAAGCCTGGGCGACATGCCACCAATTACATCCGGCAGCGAGTATATGAAGAACACTGCCACCCAGTCCTTTGTAATCCCTGTTTTGCACATCAATATTGACAGTCATATCCTCGACGAGAAACCGGAGAACGTCCATATTAGGCAGCGGGCACTTGCAGGCAGCAAACAGCAAGGGTTGGATAAAACGTTGAGGGCGAGGGTGGCGACCCAATGCATGTTCTCTGTCTTTTTCTGGAACTTGGCACCGCTCATGGTCATCGAATTTCAAAGCAGCATCACGAGAGCAGAAACGTGCAAGAAGGGTTTTATAACCGAGTCTAGCAAGATGATGCAAGAAAGAATCCTGTTTCTCGTGGAGTCTGGCAAGATCAAATCCTTCCGAGACTCTTTCCTCAAACAGATCGTAGTGCCTCAAAAAGACCAGCTGTTCTGCAAAGTCAAAGTTCACTTCTGCGAGCGACTTCTCCGAGAAATTGCCATCTTTGGGGATCCTCCCGCTTTCTCTCAAATTTCGATGAGAGCACAGGAGATAGTCCTCAGTCGTCGAGTGCTTGATGGGCTCCACCCCAGGAATGCGGTCTGACAGCAACAAGAGGCAATCAACAGTATACCCATGCTGATATGATACGGCGGCGTTGAATGTACTCTGGAGGGATCCATTATCTCCGTTGACATAGGCCCCATGGAGAATTAGCATTTCAAATATCTCCTCCAGACGAGTTGTATCATGCTCCTCTTCCAGATTGTTCTTTTTCTTTGCTTCGAAAGAGGCACATGCCCTAAATGGGGAGTGTCCATTCTTGTTTAGCGAATTAGGATCCGCACCCGCCTCAAGCAATGTTTTAACGCTTTCAGGTCGACCTGATCGGCAAGCATAGTGGAGAGCTGCATTTCCTTCTTGGGTTTGCTGATTAATGAACGCCTTGCGCTTCATTTCTTCGAGGCCTGCAATTCTGGAGAGAACAATGCCAATGACACCAGGTTGGCGTGCTCGAGCCGCAACATGGAGTATCGTCATGCCTTCATTTGTGGTGCCGAAAAAATTGGCCCCGGCATCGAGAAGCTTGAAGACTGACACTTCAGAATTTGAAGCAGCAATATGCAGAGGTTGGATGCCATCACGATCACGAGGATTCAAATTTTTAGAGACCCGAAGGACATAGTCAAAGACTTGCCGTCTTGAGTTCCAGCTCTCCGGATTATATTTGTGATTACACAGGATATGCAACACAGTCCTACCGGCATTGTTTGCTTGGTCGATATCGAGGCCCAAACTCACCAAATATTCGTAAGTCCCGATTATTGCAGTGGATCTTTTGGAAGCCAGCTTGAATAGAGGCGTGTTGCCTTCATAATCCACAGAGGTAGGGTCTAGGCCAAGATCTATTACAGGTCCCATATGCTTGACATCAGCGGATTTCTCAATGAGCCTATGCAAAAGAGTTCGGCCCTTATAGTCCCGTGTATCAAGACGTGCGCCGTGCTTGATCAGGAGCTGACGACAATTGACATCAGCAAAGTTTCTGAAGAGCGGCGTTTGACCTTCGTGATTTCGGGCCTCAATGTTTGCCCCAGCATGCAATAACCACGATATATTCTCATGCTTATCGATATGCAATGGAGTATCCCCTGCTTTGTTCTGCAAATTCACGTCGGCACCCGCATCTAATAAAGCATCCAAAATACCCTTGTTGGTGGAACTGGCCATATGTAGCGCACTATCGCCTTTGATGTCCGTCGCATTGACATCGGGTTTATACGCCAAGAACATACGGAGTGACTCTAGGTGAGCACCCGAAAGCCGAAAATGCAAGGGCCTCTTTCCCGAATCCTTTGACGCCTTATTGATATTCATACGCCCTGTTGCCATAAGTAGGGGCAGCAGTTCCTTGTCTGTTGCTCCGTTCGTGTGTAGTATAGTGGTTCCAGAATTGGTCTCCATATTTGGATCTGCACCTGCATCCATCAGCGGTTTGACCAGCTCAATGTTGTCTTGACAAGCAAAATGCAAGGCTGTCGATCCATCCAAAGCCTTCAAATTGACATCAGCTCCCGCTTTGAGCAAAAGGTGCAAACTCTTTAGATTATCCTGGATTTTTTGTCCGTAACGATGAGTTCCACAAAGGGCATGCAAGGCTGTAAAACGCCTCTTTTCTTGAATTATGCTAGGTCCAATCCTGACATAACCAGCCAGAACCCTCCCGGAATTGGAAGAATATTTGTTTGGATCAGCCCCAGCTTGCAACAATACCTCGATCGTCTTATAATCCCCGGATTTACAAGCTTTGAAAATGGCAGTGCCGTCTCCGATCTGTTCATTCACATCAACTCCAGAATGCCGAATGATTAAATCCACAAGGGCTGCATGTCCTGATTCTGCTGCCCATGAAAGGGCTTGTCTGAATATTTCGATGGATTTCAGGTAAGGCAGAAATTCGGTTACTGTCTCGACATGGCCCATTTTGCATGCATACATGAATGGCGTCACCCCCACAGCTGTAGGCATATTCCCGCGGCGTCTTATGTCGCGATTTTCTTTTGTCTTGGGAGTCAGTGGGTCGACCCCTGCAGCAAGCAATATTTTGACCACTGCAACGTTTTTGCGTTCGGCAGCTTGATGAAGGGGCTTTAGCCCATTTACATCCTGCATATCAGGATCAGCTCCATTTTCGAGTAATATGCAGACAATATCTGCATGGTTTGATTGCGCAGCGATGAACAGAGGTGTCCTGCCCTCCGAAGTCTTTGAATCGATATCGACATCTCCTTTTTGCAGCAGGTGTGCAGAGTACTGGGCCAGGCCATGTTCAGCGGCAATATGAAGAGGGTTGATGTGCTTCTGAGCGTTCCAACTTGTAGCACGAAGCCAGGCTTTAAGCTTCTGATCATCTTCCAAGAAAGTATCAAGTGCATCGTGATACAGTGACATGTCTACACCTGCCAGGACAGCGCGAGAGGTGTGAACATACCAATTGCGTGCTGCATATTTTAAAAACGGAAACTTCAGGTCGATTTCCCTCCATTTCTCCTGTTTACAATCATGAGAAGAAGTGCCTTGTTTGACCACTCTGATTGTATCAAATCTACCTAGACAGCCAGAATTGAGGTAATCTAAGCATGCGACCGCGAGGCGTTGATTTGTTGAACCAGATTGGAGAATTGGATAAGTAAAACGACTATCGATTGAGCGGGTGGCACCTTTGAGGAACTCGGTGAATGAGTGGTGCACAACGGAGACTGTCTCATCAGGGAGAATCTCCAACAGCGGGCCACAGGCAGCCCTTACCAAACCCTTGGTAGTCTTGAGATCCTGGTCTCCATTTGGAATAAAGACAGTGTTTACCATTTCGGCAATCTGGAGCAGGCGAAGGGGACGTGTAGCATAAATCACAAGTTGCAAGACAAGTAATTGGAGCTCATCAGGGATGTTTGAGCGCTTTGCATGCACTTGCAACAGATCGTCGTACATCATGTTCAAGTCGGCTGGCAGCGCCTCAAGGACCTTGCGCGCATCAGCACCCGGTTCTAAAAAGGCGTCCATTGAAAGTTTTGCATATAGGAATAGGCCGTTTGCCCGACCAGGAATGGCTTCCACAATGAGGTCTCGGAATTCGGGCAGAATAGACGAGCTTCGAAGCCTGTATTTTACGTAGGCAAAAATATCCATATCGACAAACCGTTCTTCCAGTCGAATGTGTGGGATGGAGAATGTTCGTAAGGGATTTTCCACAGCAACTACCGGGCGCGAAGTGATGAGTACTTTGACATTTGCAGGGCGCCACTGGCTGAAGTTGACTAGTGCGTGGAGGAAGTCATCATTCCCCTGATCCATCTCGTCCAACGCGTCCGTGACGCAATAAACCTTAGGAAGCAAGGCTAATGCGAATTTGAGATCTTTCCAGAGATAACTTAGGGATAGACTAGTGAGGGACCGATTTTTGCTTTCCTCCATTAGCTTCGATTGTAAGGCCGGGCTATATGGCAATATCTGACATAGCCAGTCCCGCAACACTGCCACAGGTTGGTGGTTGGCATCAATGATTTGTCGGAAGAAGAAATAAAGAACTGGAACGTCTTCCTTGCGCAATTGATCGATTATTGAGGCAGCCATGACGGACTTGCCCGAGCCTGGGATGCCTTTGATCCACAAGATTCCATTGTCGTCATTCTGATGCCACTGCTGGTAGACAGAGGTAGATGTAAGCCACTTGCCGGTTCCCCCAAGATGAGATGCGAGATGTCGGGAAAACTCGCTTTTCTCCTGGTCGTAGGGCGTTGGTTGTAGCCATTCTCTGATCTTGATCAGATCCTCGGCAGGTATGGGAAGGAGATTTTCCTTGTTAAAGTCACACACATCTTCCGAGCTGACTAGGATGGTGTCATTTGCCTCGGAGTCCGGAGAAGGGGGCATGATGTTTCACAATTGATGGAATGTTTGGGAACCCTTTGGGGAAAGCATGTCCCAAGGTTGCGGACGAACCGAGCCGCAACGACCCGAGATTGTGGAGTCTCTAATGACCCGTATTTATTTTTCAAACCAATCACGAATTAAAATAAGATTGAAAGACATTTAATTCTAGGAATCTGTGTGTAATCAACCTTTCTATGTAGTTTGACTAACATTAAATTCATTGAGAGGCTTATTCTAGTAATAGAAAGCTTAAAATGAGGAGCTTTCAAATTAAAAACCACAAAATTAGTTGTACACCCTCACTAAACGCAACCAAAGTAGAACAGCATTCAAGACTCAGAAAAGTAATATTAATGAGTACATATCTAGGTATCTACTTATATACGCTACTCTATAGGATACGCTGGAATGTTAAGGTGATTAAAGAGTGATACCACTAAGCCACCTTTTCCTACCTATACCATGGCTCTAACGAAGCGTTACCTCGTATATTGACGGAGAGAAAGCGAGATGATGTGATTTCATTTGATGCTGAACATAATATTTTTTTCTGAATCACAAATATAGAGATGATGTGGTGTTCAACTAATTTTGTGATGTTAAACTCGTGAGCTCCTAAAATGACGTCAAAATAGCCATTTAAGGCCCTAAGCGTCACTTGGCATTGCGGCGTAATAATGAGTAATAATTACAATCCTTTGACCATGCTCTATTCATTCTGAGTCTCTACACCTCATCTCAAGTCATCGTAACAATGGAAATAGGCAGACATTGATTTAGAACAAAATTATCTGTATAAAGTTGAACATAGAACAAATGTATTGTTGAATAATCGTATCGGCTTAATAACGTGACCGAAGAGAAAATGGGATGGACAGTCGTACCTGCAGAGGGGTAAGTGTATTGCTTGAACTTAGACTAGCAAGTGCTATGCAAACACCCTATCTAATGACGAAAATACCTATTCTGAACCAAAAGATTCTGGAATCACATACTTGATGTACCATCTGTCGACATCGTCCGAAGCCCTTGGATTTTCGATGCAGAAGTCCGCAACATTGGTTTGGAATACTAGCTGATAAATGCTTGTCCAACTCAACCTAGACACTGAAACCTGACTCCCAGCCTTTTCCACGGCATATCCGATATACAAATCACCAAGGACCGACTCACTACCCACGACCAAACAAGATTAATTCGCTTTTTCTCCCACCACAACATCACGCACAAAAGCGAACATCTCTTTTTGCTTGGTCGCAAAAACACTATGACCAGCACCCTCAAAAAGATGATATGAAACACCTCTTTCCGAAGCCCAAGTCCCAGCAACCTTTTGTTTCGACCGAGCCGTAGGCGCCGCATCATTGGCGTAGAATCGTCGAGTCGGCCTCTTCTGGAATCCCTGCAAACCGCGCCAAGTCATATTCTGAATTGACAGCTCGGCACCGATATGATTGATCAACATATCCATCTCGCCATTGTATATGTGCAGTGAGACATTGTGGGTCGTGACGAGCGAAGGCAGAATAGCGTACTCGGGCGGCTCGACGAATTCACTTCCTGTAAGGGTTGAGAGGATGGTATTGTTGCAGGCGGTGTATGTACCACTGTCCGGGATATGCAGAGCTGCTTGGACGTCTTTGCGACTGAAGTATTTTTCGAGTAGCGGCATTGGGTTGATGGTTTTGCAGTTGTGTGTGAGGTCGTACATGCTGAAGCAAGGCGGATCTGAGGCTTCAGCTGATCGGGCATACATGTAGTTCTCCGCAGTTGAGAATGTAGCGCAGGGTCCGTAGCAAGAGGAATTCAGGATCGAATTCAGGACCTCGTGTGGTGTGGATACGTTGGCATCGCATGATCCATCTAGGATACCGAGGTTTGTGTCGCGACGGCGGCGGAGTCGTCGACGATAATTGACGTACTCGGGATTACCTGGAATCTGGATCTTGCCAACAGGAGGGTATTTTCGGGCGGCTTCAAGGACGGAGTCAAACCCGCAGAATTCATCTGCCAGTGCGAATGCACCCAGGATCTTCTTTGGTACATCAAGGCGAGATTCCTGGGAGTGCATGTATGTACCAATTGCCACCAAGGACATTGCTGCGGCATTGCCCCATGATCCATCACCCAGGGACATAGAGCGGAGATTGATTGGAAATGAATGGTCGCCTTCCATCAGGGCGGAGGCGAGGTAGGGCACAAAGATACCCGCATATGATTCGCCCATCAGATGGACCTTTTTCGATTGGAGATGCGGGAACTGCTTGAAGAGTGCACGCAGCCATAGTGCCAGGTCCGCTGTCACCTGTTCATTGGTCCTCACGAGAGAACTGGCGAGCGAAAAGCCCGTACCGACGGGTTGATCGACGTATAGAACATGACCCAGCTTTGTCCAAGAGTATGGGTTGGAAACGAGGCGAGTGGAGTTCCCTGCAAAAGCAATGGGTCCGTTCCCTGTTGTGAGGCCTATGAGCGATGAGCAGCCGGGGCCACCATTCAACCAGACTGTGGAGTGTTAGTGTTGCATTTGTGGGGCCAATGTAGATCAGATCGGACTTACTGATTAAGTTGTCATCATATACCGTTTTTTCCGCATCGAATAGCCAGAAGAAGATCTCATTGCCCTGTCTTCCCGGAACCGGCAATCGGCCGGCCCAACTGGTCGGTAGGGCGGGGCTATCTGGGAGGTTGGAAACTTGGAATGACGAATTGGAGTATGTTGCAGTATGGGATAGGACGAGCGTGGGAATTGACCACAGCACCTGGAAAAGGTAGTAGAAAAGGACGATGTTCATGGTGGAGCCTGTCTGTGCTGTACCGCTTGACCGCGTTTTGTGACGATCACGATCTGCAATGATCTGATTTCTGTAAGAGTCAAGGGTTGGAATATAGAGTTCTCATGATGATTATATATGAAGCTTGAAACTGCATGAATTTTCCACATGGTGAAGGGTCTATAGAAGATTTCTAGTGTAGAATTTCTTTGAAGATCCCGATTTGTAGGTCAATAGAGATGAGGGCGATTAGTTCTATAGAACCCCCAATTGGGAAGCACTGCTATCCGGTTGGGGAATTTCAGGTTGAAACTGATTAATTAACTCAGTTTAGCCTAATCAATATGATTTGATCACACAATTTGCATGACTTTGTCTATTTTTGGGGGTCTACTACGTAGTTGTATAGAATGAGTGTTCATGATGTCGATCGTTTCTGGGATAGTGTTGATGCCTGGGGTATAAGGCACCAAACCACCGAACGCAACCACCCGACTAATCATCTACAGTAATCCTCATCTCCAGATTGCAGTCTAAACGTACGACAGATCAAGTCAAGCATGATGAATTGATTGATCTGTACCCGAATGAGTTGCCAATCTGACCAAGCTGGTCAACTAGCCAGAGTGGCTCCCCGGCCAATCCATTCGGGGTCCTCACGTGGCCCATGCGTCGTCAAAGTGAGGCGTTGAGATGATCCGGGATTCGGAAAGACCCCTTGAAACCCTATTCCCCTTTTCGATGGAGGTTCCTTTTTCTTTCCTTGGATGTGATGTTCTGTGGTGCAGAATAGGGGCATGATTGAAGTTCTGGGTCCGGGTAGCAGCAGTGGAATGTGATGGTTGCGTCCACCCGAATCCGTCATTGGTTTTCTTGAAAACGTTCTGTGTTCGACTATATCAGTGCCAACCCGGTCGCTTTTCCAATCGTTGCTCTTTTCCTTTTGATCTTTTTGCTCTCTTGATGTTCAATCGTGATCTATTTCGACAAAGGACTAATTCGTTGTTGTATACGGGAAATTGCTCCCGGATGTCTTGAGCCGGCCGAACCTGTTCCACATTGTGATTCAACACTTTACTTCTGGAGAGGTCAGACAGCGGAATCTCTTTGAAATCTCTTCATCCAACTATAGGAGTCTGGACCACGAGGGCCGATCGCCCGCAGATCCAAGCTTCCTTGGTGGCTCCACAACGATTGACAGCTCACTTGCATCACTTTGTCGGCAACGCGGATTGGCTGCCTGCCTGAGGCAAACAAGGCGATCAAAACAAGAGGTAAGTTCGAAAAAAGAGTTGCATAAGGGGCGTTCGAGTTGAGACCAACTTTGCTTCCTTGCAAGCTGGGGGGGATGGCGCAGGGCGCTGGTCGCCACCCTAACTCAAAAAAAAATTATTGCCTTATCTAACAGAAACTTAGGAAGAGATCGGCCCGTTTTGTCCTTTTGTCTTTTTTTTCTTCATTATGGATCTTCAGGGGACTAAGGAGGCCCGGACCCAAGAGGAGGGTGCCGACGGCCCGTTAGACGCCTATGGTGGAGGCGGCCGCTCTAAAGAGTATCACAAGAACGAGGGGCGCGATTCTCACGGCCATGATAATTCTTCCAACCCGCTTCGTCGTCAGTCACCCTTTACATATCCCCCTGGAACTCGTCAGCAATCTGCGCTAGCGCCCGCAACGCCACGCCGGGAGCCTTCGCCGTCTCCAGAGGCCATCGTCATTCCTAAAGCCCTGGGATTAAGTTCTCGGGATCAACGGTTAATATGCAAAGCTCGGCGTCAGCCACCAGTGACCAAGAAAACACTGAGTGAACTCGATCTGCCATGCATCATTAACAACATCAATCTTCGCATGGACGCCAACTTCGATCGCGACTTACATTTCAAGCCCGATCTAGATGGCGAGAAGGGGAACCGGAAACGGAAAGATGCGACCGCGTACTGGGATTCGATGGCGACGGAGATCGCGATCTATGCGTACTACGCTGCTAACCCCGACGAGGAGCAGAGCCGAGGGAGCTCAGAACGCACATTTGAGCCGCGGCTGCCTGCCATGTTCGAAACCCTGCAGGAAGTAATCAAGACCCTTGTTCCGGAGCGAGATCATCCCAGCGTCATGCAGAACTTAGAAGTGCCCTTGCTTATGCAGCAGATCCGCAAGGGCGTACTCGATATGGTTGCGCTAGCAACGTGGATGGCGGCTTTGCTCAAGACGCATTGTGCACCGATGCGGGATGAGTGGGCGGATCGAATGGCTGAGCAGATCACGCAAGGGTCCCAGTCGCAAGACCCGAAGGAGATCGTGAATGGCTTGACGACCCTCTTTGCGATATTGGAGGCTATGAAACTGGTACGGACTCCACTGGCTCCACAATTTAAGCACCGCTAATCAAGCCCGATAGGATGTTGCGAACCACCAAATACGTACCTTCCGCGTGCTTCTCATCGAAGACACAGTCCCTTTCCTACAAGAATACTTCGAGGGTAAAATCAGTCGCGGAAGCTTCCAGGTCGAACCCGCCCGTCTCTGGTACCTAGATGTACGAAACCGCGCCCAACAAGAAGATGCCCTCAAGAGCCCAACCCAAGCCGATGACGGTCTCAAGCCCCTCGAGGCCCTCTTACGCGGCATCGCCGACCAACTCCTCCAATTCACACCTCCATCCGAATTCCCTGAAACCTTCCTCTTCGACTCCGACAGACTCTGGCAACTCCGCGCCACAATTCAAAATCTCATCAACCTCGAAATAGCCTGGTACATCTTCGAGTCCTGGGTTCACTCCAAAAACCGTTACCTCCGCGGCCGCGAAGAAATATGCTTAACATTCCGCACCCGCATCCAATCCTTAATGGAAGACGGCATCGACCCGAATGGCCACATCCCTAGCGCAATAGACGACGACCCAGATCTCCGCGGCGGCGCACACTGGTACCAAAACATGCGGAGCATAGCGCTTGAAATCGCCCGCTTCGCCTGCTTAGCCTGTGGCATGGACGACGTCGAAGACGAAGTCATCACGCCTATCGAAGCAGCGCTGGAGTGGCACCTAACCAACGAGTCAGATCTCTTCCGCCATTTCCAGAATGGGATTCGCGACAAAGTCCTGGCTGCGACTATCGCTTCGGCGAAGAAATTCTTGCCGCTTTCTCCGTTGGCCATTTGTGAGTCTCAGCGTGCTGTTGCGCCTTCTGTACCGTTGGTCTCTGCTGCGCCTTCAACTGCGGTCAATCCTACGAGTTCGACGGGTGGGTTGACACAAAATCCTACGCCGTCGGAGTACGATATTGAGCGTATTGGGATGCGTCTTGCTCATGTGGGTGTTTTGCATTGGCGTGTTTGGGCTCCTCTGCTTTACCTCCGAGATGAGATTGCGGATCTGGATGTCGGTCCTTCGGCATTTGTCTAATTCGGAGTTGGCTTATATTTCTTCTTTCCTTTGTTTCATTGTTCATTATCATCCTTGATTGCTCTTCAGCGCCTGCATTGGATTCATTGGCGTTCTCCTCATGGCACCGTGGCATTACACCGGCGCTGGACAAATATGGGGGGCTTATTACTGCTTTATTGGGAAATTTTTACTGCGATATAGAAGGCGCTCTGGATTTCGGATTTTCAATTTCAGCATTGTTTGGACTTGATCTTACCAGAAAATTTTAACTGTATACAAATCAATATCAACCTAATCAAATTCAAAATTATCTATAATTACATTCGAAAGTAGGAAATAAAAAAGTTGAGAATGTGAGATAAGCTAATCGACGCGTGCAGTAACGGTCCGTGCATCGATCGGCAGATCAACATCAACTTCATCAATTCCGGCGCGCATCCCCATCTTCAATTGATCGAATCTGGAAAAACCAACCAATGGATTAAGATAAAAATAGCGCCATCCGAAACATTCCGATCACAGATCTCGATCCCCAGAAGGGCACCGGTGTACAGAATGCGCCTCTCAGCCACACTTTTCGCGGCATCCCGTTCCGGGTCTGCAGCCGCAGCTTTGAAAAAGCCTCTGGGATCAACATCGGCATCGGTATCTGAGTTCATGCCTTGGTTGCCGTCGCTGAAATCAGCACAATTACAGCGCATTGCACGCGCGACAGGAATTCAGTCTTCCGGGACGAAGGGGGTCTTGGTAGAGCGGATTCGAAGTGAATTGCGGAATAATGTACAAGCTGTGCAAGAAACTAAACCGCGCGATGAGTCACATTCGCACGACTGGCGAGTTTTAAGCATCGATATGGGAATCCGAAATCTTGCTTTTGCATTTATGGTTGTTCCGTGTCCTCTTTCGACCGACACCACCTCCAGCTCTAGTTCTGGAAATGAACAAATAAAACGATCAGAGCCAGCTATACCAGAGTTACAAGCCTGGAAACGCCTTTCCGTCTTAGACGGATTATCAGACCTCACAAACCCATCTGCAACAACAATATCAGATTCGGAATCTACCTTAGATCCCATCACAAAAGAAAAAGAATCATACTCCCCAAATACCTACGCCTCAACAGCCTACAACCTCTTAACGACCCTCCTATCAACTTACAACCCAACCCACATCCTAATCGAACGCCAACGCTTCCGCTCTGCTGGAAGCAGTGCAGTTCAAGAATGGACTTTACGCGTTGGTGTTTTTGAGGGCATGCTTTACGCCATCTTGCACACTTTGCGTCAAGAACGAGGGTTAGATGGGATTCTTGTTGAGGGTGTTGAGCCAAAGAGGGTTGTGGGGTTCTGGGACGAGATTGGAGCTGGTGGTACTAAAATTAGCACCGACAGTGGAAGTGAAGCGTCGGATGCTGGGAAAAGGCTTACGGCAAGGGAGGTCAAAAAGGCTAAAATTGGGATTGTGGGTGGTTGGGTTGAGGGTTCGTTGGCGGGGCCTACTGAAGGTTTTACTGGGAAGGTTGTTGTTGGGGAGGATGATACTGTGAAAGAAATCGCGGGTGCTTATGTGCGGAAGTGGAGAGGGGAAAGAGGGAAGAAGAATGGGAATGGAGATGTCGGGAAGTTGGACGATTTGGCGGATTGTTTGTTGCAGGGTGTTACTTGGCTGGAGTGGCAGGTCATGAGGGAACGGATTGTTAGGGAGGGGATCAAGGCTTTGGATTAGCTTCTTGTTCATGTAAATGTCTCATTTTGATATTTAAATTTGATACCCCAATGATCAATATGCATATTTCATTCTGCCTTGTCACCCTATTATACTTATAGACATAGGATAATGCAACTTAGAAGGATGAGAATGAGGGGAACGAAGAATAACAAAAGAAAAGCTTTAGTATTCAGGATTGAGGCGATTCTTAACACTCGAAAATCGCGCCTTTCTATGTTGAATCACTGGCAGACAAACGAAACATCCCATGCAAACCAATCCAGCACTCAATGTGTGATTCAAAGCTGCTTTGGTCGCAACGTAGGACAAATTTCGTTGAGGTTGTGTAACCAGTACTCGTTGTCATTCTCAACCAAGCCTCGACTCTCTGCAGCACCGCCTCACACCAGCCTCCAATGCAGGCTCCACCGAAGATCGACGGATCGACAGGTCCACTCACCAGCCTTAAGTATATTTCACGTGAAGAATAATAGAGTACGAGATACGATATGGAGTGTTAGTGGGTGAAGTCATACAATTTAGTACCCAATTTCAAAACAGAATCAATACCGACAAAGTAACAATAGCAAATCGCAATTTTATAAAACTGTACAAACGTCATGCGCAACATCCCCTGCATAAGCACGCACATCTAATAATAAGCAAGTAAACACAACGATCAATCAACTGACCGTGTAATCAGGTCACGAACTCAGCTGCAATACAAAAAAGGTGATAATAATCCGAATCCACGAGAATATCAAAAGGATATCTCACTAGAAAGGGCAAGAAATGAAGAAAAATATAGATAAGAGGACACGAGATTTCCGTAACTTGTCATGATGCACACAGCCTGAAAGAGAAAAGAAGATAGAGACGAAGTGACATCATCGGAAGAAATCCCATGGAAGAAATTAATCAAAAAAAGATCCACGCACGTGGAAAATAAAAGCAGATCTGCGGCCAAGACCCCCCTAACCAGAAAGAATGAAATAGGTACAATCCCAGCATGCAGATGCACGAATAAGTCAAAAAATACAGAACAACCAAATCGAAAGTCTAACTCTCACGATCGTCGACTAGCTCATCATGTCCCTCGAACGGATCTAAACAACCGCTTAGATGTAGCGACGGCGGAATCCGTGGGGGAAGCTGCCGGGGGTACCGGAGGGAGAGGCAGGGCCACTGGGAGCCGGGCCGCTGGGGAAAGGCTTGATGCTGGCGGAGCCAGAGGGAATGGGGATGGAGCTAGTGGCGAAGCCGGAGGGAGTGGGAGTCAGGCTGGTGAAAGGGTATGGGGCAGTTCCGTTGCCGTAAGGGGGACGGCTGGTGGTCAGGGTTGCGCTAGGGGCGGCGGCGCTGGTCTCGGACTCGACAGCGGTGGTGGGCTGGGCGCCCTCGCTGTGGTGGGACTCCTCAGGAGCGGAGCTGGGAGTAGGAGTCTGAAATGGTCAGTGTTTGTCTTGTCTTGATATTGGAGGTTGGATACATACCACGGTCACGGTCTCGGTGGCGGTGACAGTCACAGTGGCCTGGTGGTGGCATTCGCCCTTGCCGGCGGTGACGGTGTCGGTGGGGGCCTCGACGACGGTGAGAGTCTCGGTCCGGGTTCCGTGAACAATGGTGGTCTCCTCGGGCTTCTGGCCGTGTCCCTTCTCAATGGGGGCAGTGTAGGCCGCAGTCTATGTGGTAGTTAGTAATCTGAACAAGCACGTATATTGGGGATTAAACTGACGGGGTGGACGGTGTGAACATCAGTAATGGTCTTCTCAATAGTGGTGGTAACAACGCTGGTCGAGGTTCCAGACCCGAGAGTGTAGGTGAGAGTGATATCAGTGGTGCTGATATCAGTAGTAAGAGCCTCAGATCCAGACTGGGAAGCAGAAGCGGAGGCCACAATGCTGGAGCCAACGGAGCCGGTGCCAAGGGGAACAGGCACGGAGCTGGTCAGGGAGTAGGAGAAGCTGCCAGATGGGGTGTAGGCGGGCTTGCCAGAGGGAGTCTGAGGAGTCTGAGCGGGAGTAGGGTAAACAGTCTCGTAGGTGGTGGGGAGCGAGCCAGAGGGAGTAGTGCCGTTGATACCACGGGCGTGGTTCAGGTGGCGGGCGTGCAAGCCATGCATCTCTGCGCTGCCCAGAGCAGCCAGAGAAGCGACCACGGCAAGAGAAAGAGTGTTGAGTGTGTACATTGTGATGATTCCAGACAGTCAATGTCGTAAGGTTGAAAATGTGAAAAGTGAGAAGCTTGTGAGTTGTAGTAAAAGAAAGTGGGCTGTGAAGTCAATTCACAGTGAAAAAGAGTGACTGAAAGAAGCTCTGAACCAGAGAGTGTGAAGAGAAGGTGAGCTACAAGCTTAAAGAGAAAGAAAAGAAAAGGAAGAGAAGAGGAAGTTAGAAGTTAATGAATGTGCTCTTGGACAGTATTGGTATTACCGGGTCAAGCCGAGTGGGGCTACTTTAGGCATAATAAATATCAATTCTTTAAGTGTAGAGTGATGGGCCAAGAGGTTGGCCAACGTGTACGTGGTACCATGTACAAGTGGATCTGGAGCAGATAGTATGACAGATGGGCGTATCCAGTACTTAACGATATCTATATCGCCCCACACACGTCTCAGGCACAGGGTTCTGATTGGTGAACCACAGGATACACACTACTGGGTCCGCACCAATCAAACCATTAGACTTTGGCCTTTAATCTCTCCTTCGTCTAATAAAATGACCGGAGATTACGGCCTCCCGTCACTGGCGCTGTGGCGCACGTTGACACCATAATTTGATCTCCTATGATCAGTGGTCAACACAGCTCAGCTGTGATAGCATAGGAAAAGAGGAAGATATAACACAGGAAATTTTTCCCGTGAATTCTCCACATTACAGAAACACTCGACCCAGGGGGTAGCGAGTAACTAGTGCGACACAGACTGAAAATTTGAATGGAAAGTGGGGAATAGGATCAGGATTGAGAAATCCACTCTAAAATGATAACAAGATCCCCGAGCCCTCCGTGTTTCAGGCCGTAATCGGGCCGTATAATACCATACACCTTAATCTACCGAGTGTTTCACATAAACCCCCGCCACTGACACTGGAAATTCAATCCAGGGTCCCTTTTCTATCCAGCCCCGAGATTAATACTCATCCCGTCCGGTCCCATAATATGATAATATGGTTATATGAAGATAGTCGCCCAGGGAATTCTGGACCTGTCCAAACGGCTGAACTAGATGAAGGTTCCAGAAAATTACACTCGTCACCCGTGCCGAGTGGGGGTGGACGGCGCTTTGCACAGAGCTGGGTTCTGGAACCTACTGTTTACTACCCTTGGAGCTACACACGGGCCGTGCTAGGTGGGACAGCTTTGATTATGGTGATTAAAGGGTGCGAACCGAGTTATGGTCCAGCCACATATCGACTCACCTCATTGATCTGGACCTTTCTTCCAAGATTCTTATTTCTAACGTCTTCGCTTTACCTGCTTCTTGGATATCGTACCTGTCAGATCTTCTATGTAAACACGACTTACGCTCGAGTTGCTTCGAGCTATTTCGTCATTGCCAGGGTCCATGTGCACGGAGAAGCTTTCCGTCCTGAAACACCGGGGACTTCACTACTAAGCGACCAGGGGTCAACTACCACACCACCCCGCTGGTTTGAAGAATTTTGCTGTGAAATTTCTGATGAACGATGGTTCTCTTTTGGTTCGCTTTATGACTATCTTGACAAGTGTGTTTCGAAGACTGCTCTGGGACCCATCGCCGAACTCAGACGTCAGAACCGATCGGCTGGGCTGTTCCGCCACTCCAATCAAATGGTGCTAAGGGTAATATATGTTCAGACAGGGGTGCACAAGATTTAACCGACCGGGTATGCTCAGGTTTGATTAGGTTGTATGATCGCTTATGGCCCCTTATTGTTGCTAAATTCTCGACCCCTCGGGCTAATTCTTAATTACCGTAAGGAGAGGCTAAGCTTCTGAGGGAGCTCCGCGCCTTCATAAAGAAGGTAGCCCTAAGACTAGTGTTCTCATTGGCCTTTCTCTTTGCATTATGCGCTTCCCAAAAAAGGGGGCTTCTACTAATGTTTCTGCAGACAAGTACCTGCCGCCCAATCAGGCCCATGAGGACTTTCTGGCTACTTGGGTCACTGAACAGTGCTCGAGCATGCTTAGTTGGCCAATAGATTATCCGCCCTCTTTGATGGCTCCAATCATCACGGTAGACGATGTTGTGGTAATCGTCACTTCGATGTTGTTGTACACACCGGTATACCAAAGCCAGAAGCCGCGTCGGCTTGTTACCCCAAAATTTCGATTCTGGTACTCAACCACCCTTTAGCACCTATAACTCGCATGCAGAACAGCGCGTACGTAATGCAAGAATTGATGGTTTGCCTCCATTGCTGCCAGCCCAGTCGACGTGATGAAATTGAAGGCTGGGAGGTCGGATTTGACTGATGGGTTGGCATTCGAGTAGAGTATGTAGTAATTACCCATTTTTTAAACAATAGATATATTGAGAAGTCTGGGAATGGACAGCCATGTTGGACCCGCCTTAGGCGTGTGATTTCCACCGCGCCGCATGGGCAGCAGTTTCGTTCACACGGAACTCGAACGGGCCGTGAAATGCAATGCAACCCCGTCTCCCCTAAATGTTGACTGCCGGCGAGTCATTTGCTGAATGGACCCTATTTGGAAAGACCTTCAGTGTTAAAGGTTCCATTCAGATTAATGTAGTATAAGGAGTGAAGGAAAAAGTGATGGAAAAGAGGTGGAGGAGCAGGAGATGATGGGGAGAGATATCACGGATGAGCATGAGAGGAATCGAGAAGAATATAAGGAAAGGAGAGGAGATGAGAAAGGTGAAGCGGGGAAAGAGGAGAGGTATAGAGAGGAAAGACTAGAGGCAATAGAGAGAAGAGAGTAGCATAGAAATAGAAAGCAACAGAAAGCTCCAGGGTTATCCCATCGGACTCACAATATGTGTGTATAGATTGTCCATGATTCCAAGGTTCCTTTTTGGTTATTTTTATGGTAACTGAGGTTTAAGCTTTCAAGGTGGAGGCTAATCAGGTTTCACCTGAGCTCACAGTTATGAAAGGAAATCAACATTGCTGACTTTGTTCTTTTGATTTTTTTTTTTCATTTCTATCCATTTTCCAACACGACATTGAAATCCCTACTACCTACAGGCTGTTGATTGCAATCCTCTTGAAGTGAAACATGATTCAATTACGCCCCAGAAAAAGCAGGTACTCGAGCGCGAACATTCGGAGTAATATATGTACAGTTTTTCTATTATCAATTCATGAAGGACTCAAGTCTAATTCTTGATCCCAATCCCATTTTGGTGAGCCATGATCTGATGGAATTGGGGAAATGACTGGAAGTGGATATGCAACCAAAATGTCCGGGTCCACATCAATTGCTGTATAATGTCCATCCGGACTGTCGTCCATGGGAATCGAAGTTGGAGGAGTCAGGCAGTCCGGACTTGTCACTTGGGGGTCTGCAGATTCTGTTGACAAAGCCTCCTGGAAGACCGGATTCCGAGAATCCATCATTGCCCAATAATCAACAACGTATTTCAAGATAGTCGTTTCTGTTGTGGTGAGTTCACTCGTGCATGGCTCGTTGCGTAGAAGTATCTCGCTGTATCTTGGACAATGGGTGATGAAGTTTTCCAAAGCGCTTGCCTAGAACCAAGATATTAGCAAAATCATACATAGTTTGGAAGTTTGCGTACCATAATATGCGCATTGTCCCATAGATCAAACATCTCGGAAAGATATTCAAAGGCAGGTTTCAAATTTTCTGCTGAGCTTTGACGAATTGAGGGATCATCACAATGCATGAATATTCCATGGATCGTGCTAGCTAGCACCATGCTGTAGCTGTACATCGAAGTGATTGGCATATATCCTGCAGCCTTTGCTTCAAGGAGGACTGTGATCAAAGACCCAGCATGGGATAGAGCTCGCTTGCGCGTATCTTCTAGCCACATTAGTGGCATATCGGAATGTGAACGGGATTCAATCTTCAGCCCGATCAAGAAAGGGTGATTGAGAATGCAGAGGCATAAATGATATAGCGTATGTGAGAGGACCATATGAGAGATCTGCTCCCGGTCGGGTTTCGGGGAATTATTTTGGGGCGGTGATTGACTTGGCGCCCCGGGAATGGGACCATTTTGTACAGCAAGCTGCTTCAGATAATCCAGTTCCCGGTGTATCAAGGCATGTTCAGAGCCAGAGGTCCAAGGGGATATTGACTGGCACCTTAACTTGCTCATCATGTACTTGGTAGTGCGCCCCAGGCACGAAACAAACCCAATGCTGATGCCGAACATTCCTGAGCGAGGCGAAAGACTCCGGACCTTCTCGTTGAACAGCTCACTGAGCGATAAAGAGGGTAATCGTTTTTCAGAGCGATAATGTGTCGGCAGGTTGAGGTGCAAATCAACATCGTGAATAGCGGGTGGTCGTTGAAAAGAGCAGCATACGAAGCGGTCTAGAATGTACAGCGACCAAAACAGATTGCGTCGCTCGTCTCGCTCGAGCTCAGGGAGACTGGAAGGCGGTTCCATCATCATATCCAAGTCTTGGGCAATTCGCACGGACATCCCAATTTTCACCCAAGCCTGTCGACGCCGGCCCGCTTCGATACACCTTAGCATGCCTTGTTCTCTTCAGGCTACTCCAATGGTAAGTAACTCACCGGTCAAATCGATAGCCGCCAATATCACCAGAGACTGTATGACGTCCACATCGTCATCTTTGTCGAGTGGGTTGGAGGATGTCGTAATCAACTCCCATGAGCACCGAGCATAGCTGTCAATCGTACTCCGTTTCCTTTCCATCCATTGTGAGCGCGACGAGTAGCGCGTGGCGGAGGCAATCAAGGCTAGTTTTAGGTGGAGAGGGACTCGGTTTTGTTGGACTTTTTGATAAAAGAAAGTGGCATTGAAAAATCCAAATGGTTTGTTGTGGCAATGTCTGAAATAAATATTGCAGGCTTCAAGAAACACTTTATCTGGAGCGGGGGTCTCGCTGTGTTTCCGTGAGATTCCGTTACAAGAGAAGTCTGGGAGAATCTGGGGAAGTCTCGAGAGGTTTAAAGCTCAAAAGGTCACTCACCCTGAGAGATACCTGCTGGCCTCCATCAAATCAATAATCAGATATACAAGGCTTTCAATTCTTTCAGGTTGCGGTGAAATTGCGGTGAAAATGGAAGAAAGTTGGAGAATCAAGGAGTGCATGTGATGGTCAGGTGAAGGTCAGGGATTATAAGCCCCACATGGCTTAACCCCGCATTAGAGCTTAGTTTCCCTTTGTCCGCGTTCTGGGCAGATGAGCACAACGTTAAATACGTCTATTCAATGAATCAGTCAGTTGTTAAAAGTCTTCAAATCTCAAACTGATGTGTGCCATCAACGTAGTATTAGCTACGTAAATATGGAAAGTGGGTACTGCCGGCTCTAACCGAGTTATGTAAAAGAATCGCATTGAAAAAACCTGTAAGGGAAAAACCCATGGAGATTGAATCGCTGAACAATCTTTTGGGTCAACACCACAGATCGCAATGAATACCACTCTAGTTTATCTCGGAGGCCGGGGTCTGGAGCTTCGGCAGTAGGCACAATATTCAACAATCCGGGTAGATCATCGACCCACACGTCCCGGTCGCCATTCGGTACCCCTACACTAAAAAGTTTTTGTCTCATTCATTGGCCACTGACTCTGTGGACCGGCTGACCCGGAAGAGTCGCGTGAAGCGCAACCTGTATACGCTCTCAAGCTGGGAGCATATGTGAACCAGTTGAACTAATCATGTTGATTTCGAGGACTACAATCGGTTTATATTTCGTGTCACTCCCAAATCCTATGATTCCGATTATCCCCGTCATCGGTGACTTTCGTGTAAGATGATAACCGTTGACGTGGAACACTTCTTATGGAGTTGGCTATTGGGACTCACCGGTAGGTAGTTGCTGTAAGAACATTCTGACTAAGATCCTTAAAAACACCATTATACTGAATGATTCACTCTGTCATGGCATTAACACGTATTGTCTCACCTTTTTTGAGTCTTATTAGGAATAAGACGTAGTTTAATGTTGAGAGCGGTAAAAATTCAATATCATAAATGATAACCAGTTGCCTGTCGCGCTATTTACCAAACAGATATGCAAGCAAGTCTCAGTTGGTATGTTTATGTTTAGGAAGCGCTGTTTCTATTGAAAAACGCTGCTAACTATGGGCGCTATCTGTCATACAGCAAAGACGTCGATTTCTAGGTGAATTTAAAGCCATTAAGTAAGGTTGCGTTGGGCGTTGTGATATGGTGATTTGAACTAAGATAAAGCTTGAATTTTGAGGTCCGCGCAATATGAAGGTGTGTGATCATCGCCTATATCTGGAGTCATTACGTGCACCCAATGGTTGAGGGGGCTCGGTACGGCGCGCCCCGCCCCGTTACGAGGCAATATCGTCTATCTATCGTCTATCACCAATAGAAATAATTCTCTTGCCGCCCAGCTGCTGCGCTTGTCCAGTGTGAGGCTGAACGGGGCTGAGAAGGCTTTCGGTCTGTCTTGATTGCCATTTAATCTGTCTCATCCCAGATATCCTTCCAAATCATAGATTTCTCTTACCCCCCTTTGACGTCTCTCCTTTGACGCCTCTCCACAGTTCTATTGAGCGAACCGAATCACTGACATGGCCTGTCCTCCACGAGAAAGCTTTCAAATCGGTTGGATATGTGCGCTGCCGATCGAATTTGCTGCAGCTCTGGAGATGCTAGATGAAAACTTCGGCCTTCTCGATTCGCAAGAAATATCCGACTCCAATACCTACACCTTGGGCCGAATCGGGCAGCACTATGTTGTGATCGCCTGCCTGCCCGCAGGCCAATATGGCAACACCTCAGCCACTACCGTCGCAAACAATATGCTCCGCACATTCTCGAAGTCACTCCGCGTCGGGTTTATGGTGGGTGTTGGAGGCGGGATTCCGTCAAAAGCTCATGATGTTCGACTCGGTGATGTTGTGGTCAGCTGCCCGGAAGGCACTATCGGGGGTGTGGTCCAATATGATATGGGAAAGGTTGTCTCAGGTGGTCGATTTAATCGAACGGGGTCTTTGAATAGTCCTCCTAGACCATTGCTAACGGCACTCAGCTCGTTAAGGGCTGCTGAATTTCGAGATGAACCTCGTTTTCTAGAATACCTCACTAGGGCGACTGAAAGGAACGCACGAACCCGCAAAAACTTCGGCCGACCTAACGCAGAACAGGATCGGCTGTTTAAGCCAGAGCACGACCACCCGGCGCCTGCAGAAAGCTGTGATAGTTGTCTGGCAGTATGGGAAGAAACAAGAAGTGAACGCGAAAGTAGTGACCCTCAATCACACTACGGTATCATTGCATCTGGCAACTCTGTTGTTAAAGATGCATGTACCCGAGAACAGCTAAGGCTAGAAACTGGGGCATTATGCTTTGAGATGGAGGCAGCTGGGTTGATGCTCGACTACCCTTGCATTGTGATTCGCGGGATTTGCGATTACGCCGATTCACATAAAAACAAATGCTGGCAAGGGTATGCAGCTTTAGTAGCGGCATCGTATGCCAAGGAGCTACTAGGGTATATCCCAGTAGGCCAAGTTTCGCAAGAGAGCTTAGCGGCGGATATATGTAGTAAGTGAAAGCAACATCACCTTATTCTTAAAGCACGGTAGCTTATTAATATCTAGAAGAGTTAAAAGATGAAGTTCAAGGAACGAATAAACGTCTAGACTCAGCATATACGCAACGAGAACAGCATCACCGTGAAAAGGCTTCAAGAGCTTTGACAATTCAGCAGCAGCGTTGTCACCAAATTTTCAAGATATCGAATTATACGCAACAAAAGGACATCAATCCAAGCAAAGCAGAAAGAACCTGTCAATGGGCTCTACAGAGCGATGAATATTTACGCTGGTTACAGAGCCACTCTAATGATCTTCTCTGGGTGTCAGCTGATCCAGGTTGTGGAAAGTCTGTTTTGGCCAAGTCGCTCGTTGATGACTACTTGACCTCCTCGACTTCGGAAATGGCAATTTGTTACTTCTTTTTTAAAGATAACGATGAGCAAAATACCCTTGCTAGAGCATTATGTGCAATACTCCATCAACTTTTCAGCCAACGCTCTGATCTTCTACACCATGCAATGCCCTCCTGGGAAAAGAACGGAGAGAGCCTACAGCAAGAAGTTGACGAACTTTGGCGGATATTCATAACAGCAACATCAACATCAACAGAGCTACAATACAAAACTGTTTGCATTTTCGATGCGCTTGACGAATGCCGCGAAGCAGATCAACGCTGGTTGATTCAAAAACTCAAGGACTTCCACAGCCAGCCAGTTATATCTACCCGGCCTACGTGTTTAAAATTCCTCCTGACCAGTCGTCCCTATCGGGTCATCCAGCATAGCTTCCAGGACATCACGGATTCATTCCCACATCTACACCTTAAGGGAGAGGAAGAAAATGATCAAATACACAAGGAGATAGATCTCGTCGTCAAGATAAGAGTGGATGAACTAGCGAGACTAGCACATTTACCATGCGATATACAACAGCGGCTTGAACAACAACTTCTCCAAATGGAACACCGCACATATCTTTGGTTATATTTGGCTATGGATGATATTAAAAATACTTTCCAAAATAGCGTCCGACCTGCCGAGGAATCAATTCGCCTGATCCCGGCTTCGGTTAATGCAGCATATGTCAAGATTCTTGGCCGAGTCCCGTCAGGCCAGGTGGATATAGTCAAAAAGATCTTACAAATTATTGTTGCTGCACGGCGTCCTTTAACGACAAGCGAGATGGCTATGGCGTTAGATATGGCCAATCGCCCGCGATCACGAGTTCCAGAGCTGGCTCGAATAGACCCAGTTCACTTAGATAAGAAGCTTCGACAGCTATGTGGTCTATTTGTCTTTATCAACAACTCGAAGATATATCTCATTCATCAGACGGCGAGAGATTTCCTTATCGGTAAGGAGACTATTGAGACTACCCACTCGCTTGATCTTGCCTTTCCCTGGAGACTCAGAGACCCCGACGAGCAAATGGCCCATATCTGTTTGCGATACTTGTCTATGGATGACCTAGAAAACAAAACGACCACGCCATTCTGTGATACTTCAAACTTTTTGGAATATTCCGCGGTTTATTGGCCAGATCATGTACGAAACATGTCTTCGACTGAAAGTCAAGAGCTACAAGGCTTACTACATCAAATTTACAACACAACGGCCCCGCGGTTCTTTCTCTGGTTTCCTACCTTTTGGAAGGTAACCATGCCATGGGTGACTATGCCTAGTCCGAGTGCAATACATCTTGCAGCCCTGAATGGGCACCAAAACGAAGTTATATACTTGCTTGGGAAAGATAAAAGAAGTGTGAATTTCACAGACACTACGGGCTCATTTCCGTTGACGTGGGCGTCGCTGAAAGGACATTATGATGTTGTACGCCTATTGATTACTTACGGAGCCAATATCAACGCTCGTGGCGGTGACTACGGCAGTGCCTTGGTTGCTGCCTGTTCTGAAGGGCATTACAAAGTTGCACAACTTTTGTTAGAGCGCGGAGCCGATTTTAATGCTCAGGGTGGATACTACGGGAACGCTCTACAGGCTGCTTGTTCCAAAGGGCATATCAAAATCCTATCGATGTTGTTAGAGCGGGGAGCCAACTTGAACGCTGACAGGGGACTATGGGGAAATGCCCTTTACGATTCTTCCTCCAGAGGACACACAAAGACCGTGCAGATGCTATTGAAATATGGAGCGGAAGTGAACATCAAGGGAGGGCAATATGGCAGTGCTCTTCAAGCAGCTAATTTTGAAGGGCATGATGAGATCGTGCAGATGCTTCTCGAGCATGGAGCTGATGTGAATGCCTCGGATGTGCTTCAGACTGCTTGTTCTAAAGGACACGACAAGATCGTGCAGATGCTGCTCAAGCATGGAGCCGGCTCCAATGCCTCGGATGTGCTTCAGACTGCTTGTTCTAAAGGACACGACAAGGTCGTGCAAATGCTGCTTAAGCATGTAGCCAGCTCTAATGCCTCAGGTATGCTCCAGACTGCTTGTTACAGAGGACATGAAAATATTGTGCAGATGCTGCTCGCGCATGGAGCTGATGCCAATACACAAGATGGAAGATACGAAAGCCCACTCCGGGCCGCTTGTTATCAAGGACATGATAAGATCGTGCAGACGCTGCTCGCGCATGGAGCTGAGTACAATGTCTCGGGTATGCTCCAGACTGCTTGTTATAGAGGACATGAAAACATCGTGCAAATAATACTCGAGCATGGAGCTGATGTCAATTCCTCGGGCGCGCTCCAGGCCGGTTGTTATGAAGGACATGTTAAGATCGTGCAGATGCTGCTCGAGCATGGAGCTGATCCCAATGCCCAGGTTGAGGCTTTTGGAAATTCGCTCCAGGCTGCTTGTACTGGAGAACATGATGAGATTTTGCAGATTCTGCTCGAGCATGGAGCTAACGCCAATGCCCAGGGTGGGACTTTTGGAACCTCGCTCCATGTTGCTTGTTTTCAAGGACATGATGAGATCGTGCAGATGCTGCTCGAGCATGGAGCTGATGCCAATGCCCAGGGTGGGACTTTGGGAAATTCACTCCAGGCTGCTTGTAATCAAGGACATAATAGGATCGTGCAGATTCTGCTCCAGCATGGAGCTAATGCCGATTCCTTGGGTGCGCTCGAGGCTGCTTGTTATAAAGGACACGTTAAGATCGTGCAGATGCTGCTCGAGCATGGAGCTGATTTCGATGCCCAGGGTGGAACTTATGGAAGCGCGCTCCAGGCTGCTTGTTCTCAAGGACATAACGATATCGTGCAGATGCTGCTCAAGCATGGAGCTGATGCCGATGCCCAGGGTCAAGCTTTTGGAAGCGCGCTCCAGGCTGCTTGTTTCCAAGGACATGACGAAATCGTGCAGATGCTACTCAAGCATGGAGCTGATGTCAATGCCCAGGGTGGACGTTACGGAAATGCGCTCCAGGCTGCGTGCGTTGAGAGATATCAAGATATCATGCAGATGCTGCTCGAGTATGGAGCTGATGTCAATGTCCAGGGTGGAGTTTTTGGAACTTCGCTCTATGTTGCTTGTTTTCAAGGGCATGATGAGATCGTGCAGATGCTGCTCAAGCATGGAGCTGATGTCGATGCCCAGGGTCAAGCCTTTGGAAGCGCGCTCCAGGCTGCTTGTTGTCAAGGACATCACGAAATCGTGCAGATGCTACTCGAGCATGGAGCTGATGCTAATGCCCAGGGTAGGGCCTTTGGAAGCGCGCTCCAGGCTGCTTGTTCTGAAGGACATGCCGAAATCGTGCAGATGCTTTTAGAGCGCGGAGCCAACCAATGCTCATCCTCTTACTCTTTTTGCAAAAGGCTTAAAAGATCATGAGACTTATAGAATACACAGTTTTCCCATATCATCAGAGTCAGGGGACTAGCCTCTGTAGATAGAATAGGGCTTCTCCCTTCCCTTCTTCTCTTCTCCATCCACCCACAATACCATATCGATTGCTTTGTCCGTCGTTGCTCTAAGTGACAGTAGACAAAATAAATATTTATGAAAATTTGGATAGAACAGGCCATGAAATTTGGATAGTAGATTGATGATGGACATAGGAGGCGAAGGAAAATCTATCTATAGCATAGTCAGGACATCATGTGCCTCGAATCTTTGTTTTATGGGCACTGCAACTACGGAGTAGGTATCATGCTACACGTCTCTACTTTACTTCTCGTCGATCATCATGGAGCTTTATTTTGGGTTAATTTCTTTCTAGGTCTAAGGTCCAATCAAATCGAGCTTAATCCACATGACGCTTTCGCAATCAAATCCTAAACACACTCAGCCATGATGCTGTAAAGAGTAACATCAGCCTCAAAGCACTGTTTCTCAGTAGTCACGCTAACAGTCTCCGACAGATCCGAGTCACCACATCCAGCAGCAGTGTATGTGTTGAAGACAGCAGAGGTACCATCGGCACAAGAGCCAGACTCAACATAGGCGGTGAATGACTTGATGGGGAAGTCCTCGACATTGACGCAGGATCCAGCGTAGGCATTGGCGGCATCAATGCTGGGGACGGTGCAGTTGGTGTAGAAGTAGCCGGCGTAGCCAATGGTTGGGTTGGCTGTGGCAGCAACGGCCATGGCGGTGATGAAGGCGATGGTCTAGTAGGATGTTAGTTGGGTCTTCCATTGGAAGGGGGTATTTCGGCATGCCTTGGACATCATTTTGTCAGTAGATGATTTAAAGAAAAGTAGAGATGTTTGAGAAGGAAGTATGCTGAATTGATGTGTACTTCTATCTGAGAAGGAAATCTACACCCTTATATACTACATTTTGGCCCCCAGATACCAAATTCCAGCAGAAGATGGATATGGCAGGCGTTACGACGCTCTAACTACTTTCTACTAGCTTGAAGTACAGCCTAAGCCGAAATTGAGATAGTCACGCTTTCTTCAACTGAGTTCAAGGGACCTTACGTATGCTGCGGCAGTGAGATCTCCATTCTTCAGAATTGAAGTAGTTCGCGTCGGCAAAACCCACTTTTACTAGCCTGTTAAAGTTAGATTCTCGGCCTGTATGATCTATTTAGTCAGCTTACTGAAGGTGGCGTGGATGGAGGGGTTACACCGGTTTTCCGCGGAGATTGATTAAGCTTGAAGGGAGTAGAGCTCAAATAGACTATTTGTGGAACTTTAATGTATAGACTTGATAACTGTCATTCATTTCAGTAACGTTATGTATGCATTTAGCAGCCTAAATCAGTGATATACCGGCAATTTGTTTTTATGCAGACCCTGGCTGGACCAGGATCCAGGGACATCAGACTGACAGTGGATCTAAGTCAGGTGGGGCACAGAAATGCCAAAAGCCATTTGCCATTTTTGGCAGCGAATTTCGCTCGATGTGCCGCTTTCACTCCACAACATCTACATGACTGGTGCTTTTACTCAATAGCCGAGATTTCTCTGGGTCCAGTCCTATGCCAAGACACGCGGGCTTCCTTGGCAGGCTGTTAAGGGACGCGCCGGCACAGAGTAGCTTAATCTGGTCTGATGGTTGGGCACCATTTACAGGGTGCAGACCCTGGCGATTGCGTGGAGGGAAGGCCCCTTCATTCACTGCCTCTATGTTTCTTTACTGTCCTTATGTTTGCAACGTCTTAACTATAAAAGTGCAGTTTTTGGGTTGTGTCTTGTTGCGATTGACAAGAATGATCCCTGGGCAGATAGGGCTTATTTTTCAGGCGTGCTATGCTTAAGTCCGCCTCGGAGATGCCGATGGATGTGACTGTGGCTTGCTTAGCGGTGTTGATGAATTATTTAGAGCATCTCATTATTAAGAGCTTACGAACTCGGAAATTCTTGCTAACCATCCCAATCTGGAACTTCGTCCATCTTTAGTCATTTTGTTTTGTGTTGATACATCATGCATGTCTCCGAGGGGCCATTAAATTAGTAAAACATGATTATGAATATAGTTCCAATCCTTGAGACTCAAAATGCAGCTTTTACATCCATGCACACCCAGGGACAACTGCCCCACGTCCAGCAACTCCTTTCTCCCCAAACTTCTCAACATACCACTTACGTCCCCATCGGGCATGAGGCAGCATATTCGCAACACCATTGATGACAAAGAGAACAGCCGGCAACGGAAGCGGAATGCCCAGGAGATCCGCACTCCACACCGCAGGGACAACCCACGGTGCAGCACGAAGAGGTGGAGCAACACCCCTTCCAGGGAGCGGGAAGACGGCTGTACCAACAAGTGCAAACCCAACCCATTCAAGCCACTCAAAGACATAATGCGGGTACAAGATCGTACGGAAGACTCCCTCAACAGGGGGAATAACATAGACCTTGTGGAACTTGTTACCATCCTTCCCGGTCGAGTCCGCAATCACAGTGTTCGCATCCGATTTCTTAGAAGAGCGTTGCTCAGCTGACTCTCTTCGGAGCCGGAAAAGCTCCGTCTCGGAGTGAATGTTCCCGGCCATCCCCAACGAGAACAAGATCGTGCCGATAAAAGGGAGGATCTGCACGAGAGTGAACCCGAATGATCCCGGGTCCAAAGCTGGAGCGCCCTCTGTCTGGAATCCTGGGATTGGGATCGCGTACCCCATTAGCCAGCCTGCGATGCAGGAAGAGTTGAGCCAGTTGAAGGCTATGGCGCTAAGCATGATGAATACATGAATGGGGGACATGCTTGGGGCTGAGAAGAATGGTGAGATGATTGCACGGTTCAGGTAGTGAGTGCAGTAGAGCGCAGCGACAAGCTGGTTAGGAGCTGGTAGCTCGAAGAAGCTCGGTGAGGCTTGGGAGAGGTTGTAAATTAAGACAACTGGGCCGGTGATTTCCATGATACACCAGGCTAGCCGGCCGGGTAGGTTGAAAATGGAGCTTTTCATGGAGGTTTTGCCGGCTGGATGCCATGATAAGAACCATTGGATCACTGAGAACTGTTGATGATGTGAGCTAGGCGCATATAAGCCTGGCGGCTTGTTTACTTACGACTGGGAAGTACTGGAACGCGGCTAGCACTCCTGTGTAGGCTGCTGGTGTTGGAGGGGAAAAGTCCTGGATGGGTGGCATTGCGCTCCAGATTGTAGAAAGGGAGGCCCCCATGGTGGTAATTGTATGAGGTGGAACAGGGAAATCCTTGGGGAATCAAAGGGGGATTAAGCTTCAGTGGAGAATCTAGGTCCAGATTTAAAGTTGCAGGGATAATGATGTAAGTGTCCCAAACAGGAAAGCGGTCATGATGACTTCAACATTCAACTCTATCATAAGGCTATGTATTCATTTAGATTTAAGCAGATGTATCCATCTCCGACAAGGCCTTCCGCCCGCGATTCTCTGCCTTGAACGCTTCAATCTTGGCTTTGAGCTCCGTGTCTATGGAAGTTAGTCATGCGTTTGGAGACGAGATAGATGCAGGTCTTACCGGGTATCACGTCCTCCATGGTCAAGGGGACACGATTGAATGGATCATTGGGGTCACTGAGCAGATGGGATCGAATAGTAGCACGATCGATCGACATTCGGGAGCTGGGGAGAATGACAGGGTCTTCCATGAGAGTGTACATGAGGGGATCTGGCAAGGTCAGCATGCATATCATAATACGTATTCTCGATGAACATACCCAAGTACTCATCGGGGATCTCGCCCAGGTCCTCCTCTGCTTGTTCATCGGCTGCCTTGGCCTCCATCACTTTCTTTTGGAGTTGGCCCCAGCTTCGCAACTCTTCCGGCGATTTCAAAGACCACTTGCGTAGGATATCTGCCGCCTTCTCAAAGTTCGCTGGCTTGTAGGACCGGCCATCACGGGCAACAGCAGTAATGAAATTCTGCTTAGACATCAAGTTGAGATAAACGTCGATGATCTCACTCAGGAGGGCACGGGGGTTGAATCCATATTCTTGAAGGTTATCCACACGCAGGGTAGAGCTCTTCGGTCCCACCATAGCATCAAGGTTGTAGTCCAGCATGTCAGCCAAACGTTGAACAATCTCCGGCATGGTAAACGAATCGGCCAAGGCATCAGTAAAGAGCTTGAGCATAGAGACCGTCTCATTGGTCAACTGCATGTATGATTTCGCACTGCGCTGTGCAGTCGCGAGATTTTCCTCTCGCTCCTGTCGCGTGGTCTGTTCCATCGTGTGGCCTTCTCGGGCCAACTCCTGCTGGGTTGTGTTGATGGTCTTGAAGGCACCAAAAGACTCATCAAGCACGTAGGTCACATCATTAAGTAGCAGGTTCACAAATTGGACGAAGAAATCGAGGTTCTGGCTGGCCTGAATGGACAGCTTCTCCCGGTAAAGGGTATTAGGCCAGATGCACTTGATGATCTGGAAAATTTCATATCGAATATTGAATTTGTCAAAGAACTGGGTGTGCGTGCCAGTATGCTCTGCCTCAATGTAAAATTTCATAACAGCGTGAAGCAGGTTCTCATTGGCGAACTCCATCGAGTTGAGAAGATCGACCAGAACACCACGAGCACCACCGGGGCGGTTCCATGTACCACGGAACAAGATTGAAACGAGGCCAGCCTTGAGGTATGGGTTCTTAATGTAGCTAGAGCTCTCCAAGAATGTAATGCATAGCATGACTAGTTCATCTCCCTGGGTAGCAGTAATGATCTGTGGCAAACACCACATGATAAACTTAAAGTTGCTCACGATATCATCCAAGAAGTATTCAGGCAAACATTTGAATATCTCGGGCTGTTGCTCGGGCAGAGGCAAGGTGATTTTCTCTTTAGGGAAGTTCACGCCCGACACTAGTCTCAGCAGCCAGACTGTCACATAGCGCATGAACAACATTGAGCGTGCTTGCCATTGATCATCAAACATCACACCCTGTAGACTGTACTTCAAAGCTATTCCAAGATCGAGCTTGTCCTTGTACTTTTTCAGCGCTTGCTCGAACATTTGCAGCTGCCTGGGGTTTCCAGACCACCGATGGCGCTCAAGCTCAAACTTTGTGATAGTAGATTCCATATGCCGCAGGTCCTTCTCAAGTTGCTCAAGCTTGGAGGTTAAAGATTCACTGCCGTAGTGATGCGCGGCCACGGTCAAGAAAAAGATCTCAGTGATAAAGTTAGACGTTCCCTCAGCCTTCTTCGAATAAAAGGCATCCGATTCATGCTGATCCGCATTGATCTTTGTTTCATCACTCATATCAACCCGGGAATCCCGGTGAAGATACTCCGCATCGATGCGATCGATTTTACTAAAAGAGGCATCCATGAACGGTTCACAGAGTTGATCGAGACACGTTGTGAGATTGAACATGAACCCGTCAGACGAGACCTTCTCAGGATCAACCTGCATGGCCCGACGTTTATGGTTGATGTTCAAAGCAGCAGCAAACCAGTCAAGGACCCGATCTCTAGCCTCTTTCGAGGCGCGAATCATGTGATTGATGACGTCCAGAAGGTCAGAGCTCACCAACTGCTGTGTCATGCGAAGAGAACGCTGGGCATTCAAAATATATGCTTGGTCGCGAGTCTTGGGGCTCGAGAAATATGACATGGTAACGTTGGCTTGCAGCGGTGAAAGACGGAACCAAGGGCCCAAAAGAGTGACCTTCTCAAAGTTTGCTGGGTCTTTTGAATCATTAAAGATGGTAGATTCTGTAATTGCAGCAGCAATAGAGGCATGGCGAACGAGGTTTCGTAATGCCTGTCAAGATTGTCAGCACAAATGTTCATATCGAGTAAAGGTGTGCACAAACCGTAGAATAGGGCTTGTAATCGTCATTAATGTCCATGCCGGACAAACTTGTGCTGAGTTCCTCCACAGCAGCAATGAAAGCGGGCTTGACACTCTCATCTTCCTCAAAACGCTTGACCGCCTCGCTAATGAATTCAAAATCAACACCCCTTTCATCCTCTGGGTCCACCAATAGGTATGGTGCTAATGTAGAGGTCTCTGGGGAATCAATGCCAAACATCTCTGGCATGGTAATGCCAAAGATGCAATAACTCATACAAAGGCGACGTGCCTCACAGAGGACCTGGAATTTGGGATCGTCATCTCTTGTCCGTCGGAATCCCTTATGCAACTTTGTGATACGCTTCCAACACGGCAGCAGGTAGTCCAACGGGCGTCCTTTCTCGGCCTTAGATGCGGCTTCTAAAAGCGCTTGGTCCAAGATCTCTGTTCCGATGAGCAGCTCTTTTCCTTGGCTCAGCAGCTCGTTGCGCAATTCGGGGAGGAACACTCGTTGGCCTTGTAGGTCTCGGTGTCCCTCCTCCTTCAACGTGAGTTTGAACGCAGCACTCAAGATCCGGTCTCCGAATGTCTCAATGGTCTCGACTCTTCCGGGCGGTGGGGTCCCCGGAGTGGACGGTGCAGTCGAGCGTGGTCGCTCCGGGGCAGGGGTAGCGGGGGTTATCTTGATCCGCTTTCCTTCAAAACGCTGGGGTGTCTGTGCGGTGGATGGTGAGGCTGGTCGGGAATCACTGGACGCATTTTGGCGGATTGGCGACCGTGAGGGTGAGGAAATCGCGGAATTTGGGGGCGAGTCAGATGAGCCCTCCCCAGAAGAGGAGGGAACGGGGTTTGAGAGTTTAGCAAGTCGCTTATTGCGGATCTAAATCGTGATGAGAAGTGTTCATTAGCGACTGCGGAGTAATAAAGTGACGGCTCTGCGGAATGGTAACAAACCTTGTCCGCGTCAGAAAGGGTGTCCGACATTCTAACCCTGATCAAATTCTCGTCGTATCACAGGTTGGAGAAAATCAGCCGAGGACGTTGTTGTCCCTGTACGAACAAGCGTAATCGCGTAATGCACTGGGACAAAGTGTGCGGAGGGAATCGTCTGGGGCCAGGTCAGAGAGAGATCGCCGGTGACCAGGACTGAGCCCAGTGCAGGCGATAAAATTTGCGTCGGGGTATAAGCCTAAGTGCGGGGAGATGGGGTTGAGGCTGGACGTTCTGCCATGTTCGAGATTGCTATTCTTCACTGGGGGTTGATGCCCTTGACTAAGCACATACACATTTTTAACCACTTAAACCACGCTTAGCGGTTGGTATATAAAATTTGATCCCATGCAGTTTCTGGTTTTGATTAATGAAAAAAAAATTCTATTAATATTTACCTAAATAGATGCAGATTCTATGAGAACAATCCTCGGTTAGCTTGGCATTCAAGTCCCCAAGAGAACCGGATGCATTTGGAAATATACACGAAGCCAGAAAACAAAGAAACCCGACATTAAAACGCCGCTTGTCGCATATGTGCTATTGTCCCTGAAGAAGGCTAATGCAGAACTCAAAAATCCGACGCATCATCTTAGATTTTCCCCCTAAGGGATTCCAGCTTGCGACAGCTCTTTAACTCCATTGCCCGGGCCTCCTTCATCTTGTCCACATCGGGGAAAAACCAGCCCTGCGCCTCTTGAATCTTTCGGTCTCGCAAATTCACCTCGCCATTGCATTCATACTGGAGCGCTGATACATAATCCACTTCCACTCGTTGGTCCAATTGCCGGAGTTTGCGAGGGCTTAAGTCCTCCACATCTAGTGGGTTGACAAAGTAGTTGATATTAAGCTTGGGAGTTGTGCGGCCCATGGTGTGAGGTGGCTTGGCTGTATCATATCGGTAGGAGGGACCAGCGGGAGAAGAGCCGGAGAAAAGAGACGAGAGGAGAGGGAGGACGAAAAGAATGAGGAGAGGCATGATTTGGCGAAGAATAGACCATGCGTCAGGAGCAGGCTGTGGCTGTCCTGAGTTCGTTGTGCGAGGTCGTCGTCGCGGCGTAGCTCCCCCAAACTGGTGCATGCGGACATTTGGACCACCACCCATGTTGAAGACAAACTGGGGGCCTCCTAGTCGTGATGTTAGTTATGATGTCGAATAGTGATGATTATGCAAGGACCCGAGAACATACCGAACCCACCGCCACCAAATGCGCCGCCACCGCCGAAGAACTGATTAAACAGGTCCTCTGGAGAAATTTCGCCGTCGAATCCTCCACCTCGAGGGAATCCACCACCTCCGAATCCACCGCCGCCAAATGGTGAGCGACCACCACCAGCAGAGGCGCTAGGACCGGGGTTAAATCTGCTATCCGGATCTTGTCCACTGGCGTTATACGCTTTCCTCTTGTCTTCATCCGAGAGAACTTGGAACGCGCGCGAGACAACTGCCCGAGGAAAGTTAGAGGCGCGACTAAAGAGCATGTAGACCTGGCCTTTCACGCACCTTTAAATGCTTCATCCGCACCCTCATATCCGTTCTTATCCGGGTGTGTCAACAAACTCTGTTTCCTGTATGCCTTCTTGATTTCGCTATCTGTGGCGGTGCGCTCGCATAAAAGGATCTCGTAGAATGCAGTGGGTTTGCATTTTCGGATCCGCAAAACAGCTTCCTTCTGCTCGGGCGTGAACTTGCGGTCCTGGTTGCCCTGATTATGTTCACGCGACCGCGCGCCATTGCCTTTGGCATCAGAGCCGGATGCTGTGGCTGAAGGCATTATTGATAATGGAGAAAGTGGGCTTTGGTGATCCGCGTGTTGAGGTGGAATCGGCGAGGGGTGGACAGTGCCCCGATGGGGTAGCGTAAAACGCGGGAAAGGGGCCTGTTTCCCCAAGAGGTAGGCAATGAACTCAAGCCCGGATGAAAGCGCTCGGGGCCGTGTACCGGAGCACTCGTAGGGGTAGAGGGAAATGCGGGCGATGAAGACTGGGAGGGGGGCGAAGCGGAAAAAGTATAGTCTTAGGTGTCTTTGCCAAGCGGGAACGACATGCGCTTATCCGTTAGATAGACACAAATCTCCCCACAGCAACCAAACCCATATCTTCTCCAAATTCTCGCGCATTACTCAGGACAAAACGGGATCCTGCGGAAAACAACAGCTGATATCAAATAAAGCTCTGTGTATTTCATCTACATCTCCAAGTTCACCATGGCAAAGGATTCGAGCATCGAAGAAACCAAGCAGACGCTCGTGCAGCGCTTCAGAGCATGGGGTGGTAAGTACTTGTCGGTTCCAAGCAGCTTAAACCTTTCTTTCCCTACCGCAATTGACCTTGATATGTACAATTCAATCTGGTTAACTTATCGTTCTGTTAGAAAACTCATTCCCGCCTACTTTGCTCGCCTCACTCATCACCGCGCAACATGCCCGCCCTTTCCAGGTCTTCCCCATGCTCTTCACTCCTGTTCTCCTCTTCACCAGCTATGCCAATCTGCAAGGCTTCAAGACTGATACCGCCGGTATCAGCGCTGCCTGGTCCGGCCTATACCTGCTCCTTGCCAGCCGGCGGCGCCAACCACTGAAACAGAAGTTCGGAGCCCGCGGACTCGTGCGCGGTGGAACAATGGCTCTCTGTTTGGTGAATATGGTCGGTGGTGGACTTGCATACACACTTGGAAAGCGTGAGCAGGAGGACTCATGAGGAAGCGGGATTTATGAAGAAAGCTTGTCTCTGGAGTGTACGATATATGTTCTATAACAAAAACGGTGGTCTGCATCGGAGAAATTTGGACGGAAAATCCGGCTTGAAGATTAGCATGGTGATCATGCCACAATAATGTACTATATTATTCCAATATTCCTGAAGATTAGCATGGCCTCATATGGCAATAATCTACAATAATATTGGGACAAAAGCAATACACAAGCATTGATAAGGCCCAACACTGGGTCAACAACAGTACGAAGGTTTCATTTGCAGTGCTGTGAATACTAAAACCCAAGCACAGTCGAGCTACAGGGAGCTTTCTGCAGAGTATGGCTTTTCAGATAGTAAGAATTGGTGCACGTTCTCCGGAACCAGCCACTCCAAATCATCACTTGCAGACTGTATGGCCTCGCGTGCTCTTGTCGAGCTAACCGGCTGTTGATCTGGTTTTCTTCCTTCAACCAGCTGAATTCTTTCCGCCCATTCTCTCCTCCCGCCCTCGCTCTCCTGATCTCCGCGGGCGAGAGCGAGGAGAAAAGCCTCCTGCTCATCTTTACTCCCCCACTCATCACTAGGCCTTAATGTCACCCGCAAGCGATGCTGAGAGAAAAGCGGCGCCAACGGTGCCAAAGTATGTTCGGGCGGGTAATATTTCGGATTAAAAATACGGATCAATGTATCATAGCCCGTGAGATGGACCTGTTCAAGCGGTGTGGGGTAAACCCCCGAGGTCTCAATCGCGGAGGCCTTGTCAACGAAGTATGGCTTCTTGGTAACCCCGATGTCAATGGCGGGGATCTTCTCTAGAGATGGAGTGTGCCCTGGAGCTGCGGTACTGGTAGCCAGGTGAGAGCGCAGATCATGTGCGAATAGCTCCATCATGGCAAGCCGGTCCTCGAACAAGGCCGGCTTTGAAGGCTTGTCTGCATTTTGAGTGGCAAGCAGTAACAGCAATCGGGAACTCGGGTCGAGTCGCCCAAGGAGTGCAGAGCTGGCTATGCGGAGATGCGCGCGGGTTGGCGGGTTAAATGATGAGTCTAGCACATATAGGATCTTTGGTGCGGGGCAGCCATCGGCGGGGATGCTGGCGAGGACTTCAAAGTCCCGGGATGATGCGGTGAACTTTTTCAAAAGTGACGCGTACTGGGTTCTCAAGCTGCGAAACGAGGCCATGATGGATGCATAGGATAGCAGAGCAATGGATAAGTTACAACCGAGGTGACATACCTTGCCGATAGGGCGGCCCACTTTTCACATCTATATTCATTCCTGTTCTACATTCTTTCTCATCCTTTTCATCAATCGCCCTTTTATCCTCCCGAGGGGGCCTCATGTATTGCATTCAATAAGTACTACTGGATGTATTCAGGGAATGTATGATTAGTCATTATGGCGCTGAAACACACTCTAAAGCACATCACACCCCGCGCCTAATCTTACATCTTTTGATCTCCGCCCGTCGAGCTCGGCGTTACAGTCTGTGTGATTGACTCGATAATCTTTCCAGCTCTCTGGTTGTCAGTACGGCTTAGAATGACAGACGTATCTTTCAGAATCTGAAAAGTAGCGCCGATCAGATGGCCTTGTTTCATGGCTCCAATACCGGGCTTCAGGTGGGGGTCAATAATGGCACAATCACTGCTGAGTCCCCATTCCTCATAGTAAGCTATGATGTTTCTTATTATTGTATACTGTCTTAATATCTAAATAGGTCTCGATAAGCTTCCCTTCGTGCACGACGCTGTGTTTGATTCATACGCAGATCAGTATGATGGTGAATATCTCGAAGGTACAAGAACCGATATTCTTCGAGATATTAGAGAGTGGGCTTTCTCGCGGCATGGGAAGTCTATATTCTGGCTACAGGGAATGGCTGGAACAGGAAAGTCCACAATATCTCGAGCGGTGGCAAGGTCCCTCAAGGATTCCAACCATCTAGGTGCCAGCTTCTTCTTCAAGAGAGGCGAAGAAGACCGATGGAACGCGAAAAAGTTTATTTCAACATTGACAAATCAGTTGATCCTCCATATTCCTGAACTACGGCATGGCGTGCAAAAGGCACTCGATCTTGACCCTCATATCGCGTCAAAGGTGCTTAGAGAGCAGTTTGAGAGGCTACTACATCAACCGCTGTTGAATCTTCATCATGATCAACTCGGCCAACAACCTCAGACTGCCATTATAGTGGTCGATGCTTTAGACGAATGTGAAGATGATCGAGAAGTCCAAAACATCATTGCAATGCTGCCTCTTCTACAGGAGGTAAACGCGCTTCACCTTCGGATCTTCCTAAGTAGCAGGCCTGCACTTCCAATCAGCCTCGGCTTTTCAAAAATTGGGTATCATGAATATCAGGACCTGGCTCTTCATGAAATACCTAAGAAAGTGACAGAACATGACATACGTTTGTTCCTACGGGACCGATTCACGAAGATCCGACATAATCGGCGGATTTCCCAAGACTGGCCAGGCGATGAAGTTGTCCAACAATTAGTCTCGATGTCTGTTCCACTCTTTATTCTGGCTGCTACTATATGTCGCTATATCGAGAACTCGAGGTTAGAACCAAAATCACGTCTCGCAGAGCTTCTAGCGGACCATACCAAGTACATATCGAAAATGGATAAAACATACTTACCAATCCTAACTCGACTACTCGACCAAGAGACCGATGAAGCAGATCAGCAGATGCTCCTGCAAGGCTTTCAAAAGATAGTCGGTGTAATTATCCTTCTTGCTACCCCATTATCTATCAATGCGCTATCGCTGTTTCTTGGGATAGAAGCAGACCAGATCAGCGATTTGTTAGATTCATTTCGATCGGTGTTAAGCGTTCCCGACGATCGAGATCAGCCAGTCAGAATCTTACACCTTTCATTTCGGGATTTTCTAGTCCAATCTAGAACTGAATTCCATGTGGATGAGGCAAAAAAACACGAAGACATTGCCAAGTCTTGTCTCAAATCCATGCGCAGGTGTTTACGGAAGGATATATGCAACCTAGGAAGCCCTGGAATACGTCGGGCAGATATCGAGTTCCAACAAATCCGCCAGCATCTACCGCCAGACCTACAGTACTCTTGTCACTACTGGATATACCACTTTGAGCAAAGTCGGATCCATGGAGATTTCGAGATAGGGGACGTGCAACTGTTTTTTCAGAAGCACTTCCTTCACTGGGTAGAAGCGATGAGTCTACTAGGCCTTATCTCGGAGGTTGTGGGAATGCTGAATCTCCTTGCTAGAATCATATCAGTAAGTATTACGGTTTACCCATAGACCCCCCTTAATGGTTTATACTAATAAGAATGTAGGGCTCTAATGATTCCATCATGTCTGAGTTTTTATACGATGCCAAACGCTTTGTTATGAAAAATCGCCAGATAGCCGATCAAGCACCACTTCAGATTTATTACTCAGGATTATTATTTGCACCTCGAACAGCAACAATTTATTCAGAGTTTAAGCGAGACATGCCTGATGGGATAAGTCTAGTCTCACAATTGAACAAAACATGGGGTACAGAACTGCAGACCCTAGAGGGCCATTCTGAATTAATTAGTTCGGTGGCCTTCTCGCCCGATGGCCGGCTGCTGGCGTCCGGCTCCGATGATGGCACCGTCTACCTCTGGGATGTACTAGCCGGTGCACTCATACAGACTCTCGAGGCGCCTTCAAAGAGGGAAAATACAGTGACCTTCTCGCCTGATGGTCGGCTGTTAGCGTCTGGCTCTTTAGATAGTAAAGCGTGGACATGGGATATGATGACAGGCGCGCTCGCACATACTTTCGAGATCCCAGGATCAAATTTTTTGGCTGCCCAAGTGACCTTCTTGGCGGACGGTCAGCCGCTGGTGTATAGCGTGGAAAGGCAAGTAGACAGTATTGTGCGGCTGTGGGATATGAAGACGAACACGCTCGTACAGACTCTCGAGGTCTCGGGGTGGGTTAAGTTTGTGACCTCCTCACCTGGCGGTCGGCTACTGGCGTCTGTCTCAAACAGTATGGTGAAGCTATGGGATATCAAGACAGGCATGCTCACACAGACTCTCCAGGCCCGTTCGGCTAAGGTAGATTCGGTGACCTTCTCGCCTGACGGTCATCTGCTGGCGTGTGTCTCTGACGACTTTAGTATTCGATTCTGGGATACGAAGACAGGCGCACTCGCCCAGACTCTCAACATCTTTCCAAGAAGCGTTTCTTTCATGACCTTCTCGCCTGACAGTCGGCTATTAGCGTCTATCTCTTACGACCCTTCAGTGCGACTATGGGATATAAAGACAGGTGCACTCGCATATGTCTTCACCCTTACTGCGAGCTTGAGCTATTCCGTCGGTTTCTCGCCTGACGGTCAGCTGCTAGCGACTGGCTCTGAGGACGGTATTGTGCGACTATGGGATATAAAGACGGGCTCGCTCGCACAGACTCGCGAGACCCCGGAGGTTCATTCTATGACCTTCTTTCCTGACAATCAGCCGTTACCGTCCATCTCCCACCCTTTAGTGCGATTATGGGATGCAATGACGGGCACACTTGCGCAATCTCTCAAGGCCTCTTCAAATTGGGCCAAGTCAGCGAATCAGCTGCTAGCGTCTGGCTCTGACGGCAGTGTTGTGCCACTATGGGATTTCCAGACGAGCACGCTGACACAGGATCTTGACGCTCCTTGGGACTATTGTAATTCTGCGTCGGTCACCTTCTCGCCTGACGGCCGACGACTATTATCGACTTCTGTTGATCGAATGGTGCTATTGGATACAGCGACAGGTACGCCGACGCAGGCCCTCGAAGGTCATTCAGATATTGTCTTCTCGGTAGCCTTCTCGCCTGATAGCCAACTAGTAGCGTCAGGCTCCCGTGATCAAACAGTCCGATTGTGGGACACAGCGACAGGCGCCCTACAGCGAATACTTGGCAACGAACTGGGTACAGTTCATTCGCTGGCTTTCTCGCCTGACAGTCGATTACTCGCGTCTATATCCGATGATAAAGTGCGGCTATGGGACACCGCGACAGGTGTCTTACAAAAGACCCTCAACGGAAAAGGCCATAGGGATGGTGTTCAATTTGGGTTGTTTTCGCCCAATGGACGGCTGCTAGCATCTACCTCCTGGGAAGCAGTATATATATGGAACACAGAGACGGGTACGCTGGAGCAAATTCTTAGACCCTATTTGCCGGACATTATTGGTGCAATAGCATTCTCGCCCAACAGCCGCCTACTGGTGTCTGGTTGTGAGGCGGTGTTGCTATGGGATATAGAGACGGGCGCTCTACAGCAGAGATTTGAAGGCCGTTTGGGCGGGGTTGTTAATAGTTGGGCCTATTCACCTAATGGCCGGCTGCTTGCTTCCAGCTCCAATGATATGGCAGTGCGGCTATGGGATATAGCGACAGGTACCCTGCAGAAAACTTGGACTACAGATGGACTAGTCACCAAACTCAAATTCTCTGAAGATGGTTCGCGTCTCAGCACTAGCCGAGGATCCCTTCACATAAGGGATAGTCCAAGCTCCAATTCGTCCAACACAAGCCCAGACATATTTCTGGGGCAAAGCTGGGTATACCTGAATGGAAAACCAGTATTGTGGCTTCCTACGGAGACTCGAAAATTTCGTACATCCGTTAGAGCGAACAAAGTCGCCATGGGGGATGCGACAGGTCGAGTCTTCTTCATAGATTTTGCATAGATGACTTCAAGTTTTTTTTTTTGCTTTTCTGTGTTATTTGCACTCTTCTTCAAGGTGATGAAAGCACGAATTTATAGATGATAGAGAGGTCATGTGACTGCAGTCGAGGTCGATTCAATGCTGACATCTGACATGTGAGTCCAAATTTAACCCTCCTGACTCGAGGATCCGGAAATCCCCGAAAAACAACAAATAGCTGAATTCTGCACCCAATAATTAGCGCTGGAGATAAGGTCCCCCAAACCAAAAGGCTATGTCACAACAAGCTCAGCGCAAGAGCCTATGGGCACGGTCCCTGTACTGGACAATCTCCATACTCGCGCTTTCCATGTTCTACAGAGCCTATGTGCAAAACATCTTATTCATCACACTGGGTGTCGGTCGCCAAATTCAGCCCCTTGAAGATTTTCCATGGACATGCACTAGGCAATACCACCCTCTCCTGGAAGCCTGTGAGGATATGTGGCTAGATCACCACGATCGGAAACTTTACGCCGCATGCTCGACGATTGAATCCCGGCAAGGATGGAGCCCCGGTGGAAACAAGTATAATGTCTCGGCACGCACTCTGACCGACCATATCACCGTGCTGGACATTGACGATGTGGATTCCGATGGCCTGTCCGTTCCCCGCCAGTTGAAGATTGGTGGTTACGAGGATGCGTTAGATCTTCATGGTTTCGACGTGCGCCATATTGGATCTACGGTGCGGTTTTGGTTGATTAACCATAAGCCCCCGATCGATTCGATTACAGGCGACGTTTTGGATGCCTGGACTCATGGTGCAAATTCCACAGTCGAAATCTTCGATTTGAATAAAGAGACAGATACATTGGAGTATGTCAGGACTATCTACAGTGATGCTATTATCTCGCCGAATAATCTAGCTGTTGATGCTGATGGAGTTGGATTTGTGATCACAAACGATCACAAAGGCAAGACTGGACGTTTCCGTGATTTGGAAATGCTATACGGCACTGGAAGTCTCACTTATTGTCGATCAGATACTGGAAAGTGCAATATCGCTGCGAGAGAAGGATTTCGCTTTCCTAATGGCATTGCCAAGGGCAATGATGGTCTATACTATGTCTCGCATTCTGTGACTGGGTTGGTGACCGTTCACAATCTGGAGAATGATCAATTGAAGCAGGTAGACACCATTTCGATGGGTTATCCCGTAGATAACCTCTCATTTGATGAAGATGGAAATCTCATTGCTGCTGCCATACCTGATTCTTTTGCGTTTGTGAAGTCTATGGATCACCCACATGACTTTGTTGCACCGGCGACGGTCTTAGCCAGTCCCCTTAAAGGAGCTGGTGGGAAGTGGGAGGTTCTGAAAGTTGTGGAGGATTCCTTGGGGCAAAAGCTTCCTACATCGACGGTTGCAGTACAAGATACGCGGTCACGCCGTTTGTTCCTGGGAGGAGTGCTTGCTCCTTTCATTAGCATTTGCGAGAAGCGGGAGTGATGTTTCTGCCTAAATAAAAGACCCATCTCCGCTCGCCCTTCCATCGTTCATCAATAATATAGCAAGCTTGGCGTACAGCCTCGGTAGAGTTGGCGGGATCGTATCCAAGGATGTGGAATTCCAATGGCTACTCCCTTTTAGAATTTCCAATTCTTTTTCAATTAAGGTAAAGGTCAATTCAATTCAATTCTTGCTAGAGTCTGGTTTTATTAACATCAAGTCTCCCGTCAATGCCCTTTCCACTGTCGCAGTACCAAAATCGCAACCCACAGGTACATCATGTAAAGTAGAGATGATGAATGTTGGAGGCTAACACTTCCACCAGCCATTCTTGCCGTGACCTGCCGAGTGACAGGTGCGTATTGATCTTGTCCATATGTGGAGTTCAGGGTGACATGTGCGGAGATAGTCCCATCTTCCAGTCGAATCCATGTTTCCACTTCATCTGCAATACTATCTTTATTGAGGAGGATCTGCCTTCCACCACGAGCAGCATTGCCATATCCACCGTAGCCGGTATGACGGCCATAACACATGTTAATTCCGTTGCCAGATAGATCCTGAGCAATGGTTTTGCCGTCCCATTTGAAGCACCTGCGTGAACAAAAAGTTAAAACGTGCAATACTCAAGAGCTTGAAGTTCACGTACCAGTCGTTATCATGGTCATGACCACTAAATGTAGCCATGAGTCCCGATGTATTCAAAAGAGCCTCCATAAATGGTACGTCCTGTCCAGTGTATGGACTGGCACCAGATCCTTGCTGAACCACTGTCTCCCCATTAAGGCCAGGGGATTTGTGAGAATCCACCCCATCGTCCTGATACGCCCGCATAGCATCGGCGGGGATATGATAGAACGCTAATGATGGAATGACCTTTCCATACTTGTCCTTTAAATCGGACTTTGTCTGCGTGAACCAATCGACAACCTAACAAGTTAGTAGTGTTCATAGAACTGGTGGACTAACATACAGATTCATCAACCCAGTCGCCCCGTTGTATTGAAGCGCGTTTCGATACTCGGTTGGTTGGCTCGTGTCCACCTTTTGAATCGAAGAACCAAAGCAGAAGGACAGGCATATCGCCTTCGGATCCACCGTGCGAGAAAACTGGCAAGTAATAATTTGTGACTCCAGCCGCCGAATCGGAGACCAAGCTCTGCGTCAGGCTGTTCTTGTATAGTTTTTCCTTATCGTATATATCTTTTCGTGGGTCCAGATTCAGCTCGCTGTCGTGATTGCCGTAGGTTGAAGCCCATAGATATCCCCCATTGACCAAGGGGGAAACGACCTGGTCTAGATATTTGCTCGAATTGGACGCTTTGGTAGCTTCGCCGGAAATCAAATCCCCATTTATTACCACAAGCTGTGGCTTCTCTTTGTCGAGAACATAATCCATAACCTTGTTGGTATGGACATCTTTATTTGAATCTAGCACTGAGTCAGTACGTGTAGACACAAGCTTTTGGGTTCTGTCACCTTCAGCAAAATGCAAGTCTTCAAAAACACTAATCTGAAACGAGCCATCCTTCGTCAACCGCAACGTCTGATCAGGAACAGATACCATCTGATCCCGCACCGTTCGGCCTAAAAATCGAGCAAACATGTCCGGAATACCAGCCATCCACAGACCAACACACAGACAAAGACATGCTAGGCCTTTTTATCTCACGGCGTAGTAGCGTCGCAGTCGCATTCGCAGTTGCAGTCTTAGTCTTCCCACGTGGAGCAGCAGTACCTCGATTAGATGTGTGGCTAGCTTCATCCACGTCATGAATCACCGCTATACCGGATTTCTCCGAATATCCGTCAGGAACGGGGGTGGACTGCCGGAAACGGCGACAGGCGGAGACTCCGCAGTGTGCCAACCGCCGGCGACTCGGTCGCCGATCCAGGGTTTCTCACCCATTTCTCGGAAATTACTGACTTGGTACGGTGCCTGGTTCTGGATATTCGGTGGTAGATAGGAGGTTGAGGTTGAGGTTAAGGTGTGAAGTCACATTCTGGAACCTGTGTTTAGCTTGGCGGGTGCATGTGCATCCCCGCTTTCTATTCAGAGTCTGGAATGTGGGGGTCTTTTAGCTTTGCTGATCTGTAAGCTTTTAAGTTTGGATTTTTGATCATAGGACTTGTCATCCTATTCATTTGTGTTGTTTTGGCTTGATTTGGTTCTTGCTATCGGTGCTACCTTTGTTGGTTTCCATAGATAGATTGTACTGTAGTAACTCCACAATAGACATTCCAAATTTCAAAGAGAGTGAGGGGTCTGAAACCTCTTTAGCAACGTCGTACCTGAAAATTAATATGCATTCAATAATGTTGAAACTTAAAATTATGCATAGAAATTGACTGGTAAATAGGCACAACCTTACAGCGCTGGAGTCTTCAACATCACACCCATGTAACTATTTTGGGCCCAGCCCGACTTTTAATAAGCAAGAATACTTAAGTCTAATAATTTAGTCCGACCGCGCTAAATTTTGATAATGTTGATCCTAAAGTGTTAGCCATTTTTCTTTAGCGAATTGATCTCTGTTTGGGTGGAAACTGAATGATCCACATTCTATAGTGAGGATAGAGAGCTACAATATGGGGGACTGGCATACCATGTGATCTATCATACCCTTGCTGAATAGCTTCAGCCTTCATGTACTATCCATAAAATACTTCCACTTAAGTTGACATAGCTATTACCCTATCCTTTCCTTCCCAATACTCACATAGCTACACAGGAGGACAACGCAGACTTAGATCTACCCTCATCCTTCTCAAATTTCTCACCAACAAGATACCACCTCGAAGGACCCCACCTCGTCATCCTAGTCTCATACGCCTGCCCCTTCAAAAACGAGATATTGCGTCGAAACAGTTCATCTTCCGTCAAAGCAGAAGAACCCTGAATAGAATTCTCCTCAAACCGCACCCGAGGGTCTCCTACCAGATCATGGTCGTCCAGCATTATACCAGGCCCATGATAGTGGTGTATTCTCCACCTAGCATCTTCAGGCGTAAGACCAGGTCCCAGATCCACCCAACGCGTCGAAACAAGACAAATATCATCGCCCAAGTCCCGAATCTCCAATTTCCACGACGTATTGCATGATTGACAGCGCTGCCAGTTGATTGGCTTATCGGAACCTTTGCCCGAATATTGTGCAATAAGAGAGGTTATGAGATCCCTTAAGCGGGTGGTACGGAGATCCAACATCGACAAGGCGGAGGGGAATATGCCGATATGTCGACAAACGTACATAAAGTCCGAGCCAGAACTTTGAAATATCTTCGATATGTTCTCTCGTCTTGCTACAGCCATTTCCTGTGTCCGTAAACATAAACCGGGGCCAGGAGCCGAAATAGAGACTCGCGCTTCAACGGATTTCAAAGTTGTCATATGATGAAGCTCCAGAGATATAGATTTAGATTCAGAAGCGGTCGAGACACGACTTTTGTCTCCAAGAGGCCAAGTCGCAACCTCAGTATAGAACAGCGACTCAACAGGGATCCCAAAATCAGCACCATAGTAGTATCTCCGCATAGCAAGCTGGAGGTGCACGAAATGGATATCATAGAATGTGCCGTAGGGGTAAACTCCTCGGAACATGGGCCACCTGAGATACCATTTTTCACGGGGTAGGCTCTTTGTACAGTCGAATAACTTGAATGTAGGACTTGGTGACTCGATCTTTCGCCAGGGGTGAAGACGGGCGCACATGAAGCAAATGTAGTATTCTGGTACGTCTCGTGAGAGTCTTGTGAGGAACTCCAGTCGCAGATGGGAATCGTTTGAGAGATGTTGGGCTACTGGTTTTAAGAGATGCTCTAGGCTGTGGTTGCATAATGCTAGACATGCTGTGTCTATTGGTGGTAGATACTCTTTCACCATGTGGATTAATTCTGATGGAAGGTGTGAGAATGTCCTGTAATGTTGGACGTCTTCCATCTTTTGGAGTTTGTATAAAGTATAATAAACTGATTCAAAGTTGATTAATGAATCTGGGTTTCGATGGATAGACTTGAGGATTCTAAGCCGCGAAACAGGAGGAGGATGGCTTCAAGGTTGTTGGTAAATCGCAGCCTAATGACTAGGGAGCAAGCAGAATGCGAGCTGATGATATAGGATTGATCATCATCGACCTGGGTATCTAGCAGACGATAGGCATTTATTATCCTTCTTGTTCGTGTATGAAGACAGTGGGCAGCGTGAGATAAAGAATGCAGGTGAAGCTGACACGAGGCTGAATGGGGGAAACGATCACAGATCCCCTTCAGCCAATGGGATTGAGTTGAAGCATTCTCCGGATTGTTGAGCGAATAGGGTTGGAGAAATGTAGACCACCCAAGTCAACCTTGAAGTTAAGCTACCTCCGAGACACCTACGACAATACAGTTACTATGTTCCAAATTGTGTGGAAGAATACATAATATTCACATTCCGTATCTACAGTTGTAAGAACTGTAGAAACTACTTTCGTCTCCAGGTCCAGTGCAAATGCAAAGGACGGGATCCGAAAAAATTGTTGAAATAATCGGCGCATTGTGGCACCCATGTTGAAATCGTCAGTCATGTTGAAACTCCGTAAACCCGCTTTTGGTGCCCTCTAATCAGCAAACCCCGTTGAAACCCGTATGTTGAACTTTTGGTATCATCGTCATAACTCATCATTAAAAAAAAAGAAAAATTCCCCGTGCCAGAGGCGGCAGGTTGATTGCCGCCTCCATCAATTAACACATTATGGGAAGGAATGGGAAAAATGTTTCGCATTTACTGCGAGTACTTCTGGCGGAAGTACTTGGCGGCCTGGACCATGTTGGTCAGAGCAGCCTTGGTCTCGGGCCAAGCACGAGTCTTCAAGCCACAGTCGGGGTTGATCCAGAGCTGGTCGGGAGACAGGTGGGCGAGCATCTCCTCGACACGGTCCTTGATCTCCTGCTCGCTGGGGATACGAGGAGAGTGGATGTCGTAGACACCGGGTCCGATCTGAGCAGCGAACTTCTCGTCAACGAAGACCTTGAGCAGCTTAGCATCAGACTTGCTGTTCTCGATGGACAGGACATCGGTGTCCAGCGCGGCAATGGCGTGGAAGAAGTCCTGGAACTCAGAGTAACAGAAGTGAGAGTGGATCTGGGTGGTATCGGCGACACCAGCGGTGGAGAGCTTGAAAGCCTCAACGGCCCACTTGATGTACTTCTCACGCTCGGCACCAGTGCGGAGGGGAAGACCCTCACGGAGAGCAGGCTCATCGACCTGGATGACCTTGACACCGGCGGCCTCGAGGTCAACAACCTCGTCACGCAGAGCAAGGGCGAGCTGCTGGGCCTGGACGGACTGGTGGACGTCGTCACGGGGGAAAGACCAGCGCAAGCAGGTGATGGGACCAGTGAGCATACCCTTCATGGGCTTCTGGGAGATCGAAACGGCGTACTTGGACTCCTTGACGGTCATGGGGGCAGGGCGGCTGACGTCTCCGACAATGATGGGAGGACGGACACAGCGAGAGCCGTAAGACTGAACCCAGGCGTGGGTGGTGAAGACGTAACCAGTCAAGCGCTCACCGAAGTACTGGACCATGTCGTTACGCTCGGGCTCTCCGTGGACAAAGACATCAAGGTCAAGCTCCTCCTGGATCTTGACAACGTCCTTGATCTCGTTCTCAATGAACTTCTCGTACTCTTCAGGGGTGATCTCACCCTTGGTGAACTGGTTGCGAACACGACGGATGTTCTGGGTCTGGGGGAAGGAACCAATGGTGGTGGTGGGGAAGAGGGGAAGCTTGATGTGCTCGGTCTGGGCAGCAATGCGAGTAGGGAAGGCAGAGATACGGTTGTGCATCTCAGCGGTGACAGCAGCCTGGCGGGCCTTGACGGCGGGGTCGTTGGTGCGCTTGGAGGTAGCGCGGGACTGCATGGACTTGGCGTTGGCCTCGAGCTCAGCAGAGACGGCAGCGGGGCCCTCAGTGACGGCCTTGGCAATGACAACAACCTCAGCAAGCTTCTGGACAGCGAAGCTGAACCAGTCACGGACCTCAGCATCGAGGCCCTTCTCAGAGTCCAGGGTGTGGGGGACGTGGAGGAGGGAGCTGGAGGTAGCGACAATGACGCGGTCCTTGCCGAGCTTCTGGATGGCAGCCTCAACCTTCTCAATGGCGTTCTTGAAGTTGGTCTTCCAGATGTTACGGCCGTCGACGACACCGGCAGAGAGGGTCTGCTTGGGGCCAAGGGCAGCGACAACGGTGTCAAGCTGCTCGGGGTTGCGGACAAGGTCCACGTGGATGGCGTGGAGGCTCTGGAGGGAAGAGAGGACCTCAATGTTGTGGACGATATCACCGAAGTAGGTGGCGAGGGTCAGGCGGGGAGCACTGGCACCCAGGCTGCCAAGCTGCTCGTAGGCGGGCTTGAAAGCGGCCTTGGCCTCAGCGGAGAGGTCGAAGACGAGGACAGGCTCATCAATCTGGACATCCTCAGCACCGGCAGCCTTGAGCTGCTTAAGGAGCTCAACGTAGGCGGGCAGGAGGTCGGCCAGCTTGGTGATGGGGTTCACACTGGCACCACGGTCGGCCTTGGCCAGGACCAGGAAGGAAACAGGACCCAGGACAACGGGGCGGGTGACAATGCCAGCGGCCTTGGCCTCGAGGAACTCGCGGACGGGCTTGGGGTCGGAAGCGAGCTTGAAGACCTGGTTGTCGGCCAGAGCAGGCTTAACGTAGTGGTAGTTGGAGTCGAACCACTTGACCATCTCAAGGGCAGGAACATCAACACCCTCCTTCTGGAGACCACGGCCCATGGCAAAGTAGGTGTCAAGGGGGTCGAGGTTGTACTTGCTGTAGCGCTCGGGGATGACACCGAACAGCTGGATGTGATCGAGGACCTGGTCGTAGAAAGCAAAGTCGTTGGAGGGGATGGCGTCAACACCAGCGTTCTTCTGGAGGTTCCAGTGCTCCAGACGGAGACGCTTGCCCTCAGCGAGGAGGTCATCGCGGGAGATCTTGCCACCCCAGTAAGCTTCAGTGGCCTTCTTCAGGTCACGAAGCTTACCCATACGGGGGAAACCGAGAACGGATCTTCAGCAGTAGTTAGTATCCAGCAATTGAACAAGATAGAGGGGTAAAAGACATACGATTGAACCATTCTGACGGATGTGTGTGAAGTAGAGAGAAAAGGGTAGACGGGGTCTGTAGATAGAATGAAAAGAACCCGGAACCTTGAAGAGTTAAAAGAAAAAGAAGAAGAGAACGAGGGAAATAGCGAGAAGAAAAATGGAGGGGGATCAGAGCGGGTCTAACCCCAACGGGATAGAGGGGCAGACGGTGGCTTTCCTGACCATACGTGGAGCGAAACAGGGGATTAGGATTTGCATGGAGATTAAGCAAGGGGTGGGGGGGATTGAAACGGTATTTCTGGTAAGTTACAGGTAATCTAGTTGTCATTACCCTAGCCAATAAGTCTCCACTGCAAACTTAACACGAGGGCTCCGTGATCGGCGTAGATCACGCCATCTCAACACGGGGTGATAAGCTTCGATAAGGTCTTTCTACTCTTTTCTTCAGCGTATATTGTATACTCCAGTGGATTCAAGAAAAGACGAGAATACAATGGATCGAAGTGGAATTCCAATTTGCCACTATGGGACTGTGTTGGCCTGGCAATCCTCGCTGCAACCTCCGGAGGCCGAATATTTCCTCGGGTTCCGACTGCAGCATAAGATACAGACTCAGTGGACCAATGGCAAAGCTTCTACAAGGCATGGATTACGCAGGAATAACAACGTACAGATTGAGGAGCTGGGGGCCGTATATGAAAACCCCGAGTCACCGGTGTTTGTCGGGAACCGTTCGGAGATTTAGTAATGCCGATGATGATTCTCCGGGAGAATAAGATAGGGGCACCGCGAGGATAAAGGATGTTATGGAAAGGACGTACGTGAGAAGAGCTGTGATATAGTACATGGTACATGCTATGTACGACGTGACATGTACAGTATGTACCATGTACCCCGCCCGAGTATGCAGTGTTCAAATTTGAGATAACATCGCGAGTAGCGGTCAAGGATCATCTAAGAATATATCGGAACTATTGAAGGATGTACTATTGATTCAATTGTTGGCTCAAAGCGATCCGTGACCAAGCTAGGAAGGAGCCAGGGACGCTCCTTCTACACAAAGCTACAGGTAACACCACTTTCGCAGATCACAATCATGGCCTACTTACATCCTCATGGGAATGAGTCATGTCATTCCTCGTTTGCCCTCGTTGGCGAAGAGAGCGCCCTGTTTCACCGTCAGGGGCTGGCTCCTACAACCAAGCTCAACCGGAGAACTCTTTCCCTCGTCACGGTCAAGGTATGCACTCTGAAATTCAGATGCTAGCTAGTTCGGCGCTAATGGAGGATCACAGGGCCAGCGATTTCATTCATACATGATTTACAAAAAAAGCAACCAGAAAGCTTCTCTCACAGGCTTCGACGACGATTTTCCCGAGAATACAAGTGGGCCAGTGATGCCCGGGAGTATAGAAAATTCATGTTTCCTTTCCCGCGGAAATCATCGAGATCCGCCCCGTCAAGGCCAAAACCAGTTCATGAACTGATGTCGCCAGAGTATGGAAACAGCCTGATGAGTGAGAGAGGGTACGATAGTGATGCACATTACATTACAACACCAAGACATGACCTGGCAAGATCTCCTGCCGGTCGAGGGTTTCGCCGCATGGAGCTGAGCGATTTGATCGAACAGAGCCAAGAGCGCTCGGAGGCCGAACGCTGGGCTCTCTTCAACAACCCAACGGCCACTGACTCACAAGAATCTGCCTTCGGCATGCATTTCATTCCAACCCCACCGGGCACTCTCAGAGGGCCTCCGACTGCCTTCCACACAGCCCGTGAGACCGATGCATCTAAATACCAGCCATTGACTCATTCGCCTTTGAGGGTTGAGCAATCCCAGGGAATTCCCGTCTTGAATAAGATTTTTGGGCGTTCCCTTCCATCTTTGTCTTCAAACGACCCTGCAGCTACCCGTTCTGAGCACTCGCCCGTTCTCGATGTCCCAGAAAACTCCAGTGGCCGGGATCTCATGTCTGACTGGAAACAGTTCATGAAAACGAGCCGGGATAGATACGGAATGGGTTCGTCTGGGTCACTCCCCTCTCCATTGGCGGATCTTGTGGTGTCCAAAACAAGACAAGCTTCCAATTCAGACAGGTCTTTCACTGACCCTCGTGACCCCCGCGCAATTCATCTTAGTGAGTTGGGTATATCGAATCGACTTGTGACCTTCTCCCATTCATCTCAAGTAGGGTCATGCAATCCATCAACTACTGAGCTGTTCTACAAGAAAAAAGGGGCCATTGGGGGGTTTTCGCAGGAGAACGTCCAATCTCCCCATTCAGGTACCTTGACCATCTCTGGAAACGAGGCCCCAAGACATCCGAACGGCCAGCGAGATGCATCTTCATGTTACTCGAAAGCCAGTCCATCTTCGGGAAGTCTGTCGATTGGGGGACTGTCGTTCAAGAAGCTCACTAGCAGAACCATTGATACAAAATCAAAACCAGCACTGCAAGACATACTCACATCTGACAGCGAAGCTGTGAATGTTCCAGCCCCCCGAAACACACTTATGAGCAGATTTCAGGAGCATTGTGACTCTGGCAGCTCTGACTCGCCTCAGTTCCAAAACCATCCCACCGGCATAGTTGCACCTCGCAAAGTAAGTGTCGGCTGGATGTCAGGAGGCCGCCGTGTTGGCTATGGTTATAGCCCAGTCCCGGGTAAAGAGGGAGGTTCCCCGAAAAAAGATGATCAGAGCCTTCCACAATTGAGTCAGGCACCCGGTTTGCAAGCAGAATCTACGACGAATGGGGTACATGGTTCACCTTCGAACTATCATCGACTTGAAAAGATGGCACAGTCGTCACCCCGAGAATACGGTACTCCATCCCCCAGCCATCCACGTCCCCCTCTATACGAGGCTCTCACTGGTCTCAGGTCTATCAAGTCTGCGAAATCTAACGTCGAATCTGCCGCTCCATCTCACTTTCGAGCAGTCCTTAATCGTTCCAGCCAAGAACAGAATACAATCACTTGTCCCAGCGAAGGCGGCTCCAGGCTTTGTGCAACAGAACTGACACCTACAGTACAACCAGAGTTATGTCAAATGCCACAGAGCGCCAATAATACCAGTCTAGGACAGGGCAAGGACACAATTGCTAATAAATGGGCCCGACTGAGCCGATCCATTAACAAAAAACCTCAATTCCAAGATCGAAAGACAGGGTTTCATGGTATAACCAACTCTCAAAGGCTACAGGAGATTGTTTTCGAAGATCGTTCAGATGAGACAGAGCCAGTTTTTCTTGACACTGATGATCGCGACGAGAGCGAAGATCAAGCTCACGAGCTTCAACCTAACACATCCCGAGTGACACGTTGGGCAAACAGATTCTCCAGATACAGAGAAAGCAGACGGCCCACGGCCTTACGCCAGCAAGAGCCTTCACAGTCGTCTTCCGGTGGCTACCAGGATTGTGAATCGGCCAGTATCAGCCTCAAACGAGCTATTTCTACGAGAAGTAACACGACAGAAGACCCGGATCAATTCGAAATGCCTGGTTCCTTTGAAGGGAGCCGTTGGGCCAGTCGACTCAGTCGACTGCTGTGAAGCAAGAACGCGGAAGAATCCAGACCGAGCTTATATATCAGGGTTCTGCCGTTTAATACTCAGCAGCACACATATTATTAACCCATAGCGAGGAGTTGGGATTCAATTATAGATATGGATGTATTAGTTTTCCAGCAGAAGAATGTCATTAATCGTACAAGAGGTATCAGACCAACACCAGTTTATTATACAGTAACAGTAACAGTAGATTGCCATGCCCAGTAAATCAAGTCAACCCGATCATCGAAGCATGTAGATCTACCGTCGCTGTCGCTTCGAGCTCTTATCACTGACAGCACTAAGAACGCTAGCAGACCGCTTATGGTTCCCATCACGCTTAGGAGTCTCAGCATTGCCATCCTTCTGATCATTCTCCGCATCAGCAGTCGAATCAAGCATCCCGTTTCCATCCTCAGCCTCAGTCTTCACCTCCGGATGACCATTCCCAGGCGCAGACTTCTTCTCTCGCTCTGCCTTCGCAGCCTCAAGAACACGGATCTCGCTATCGACTTTCTCGGCGACCTTACGCGCATCGAGGAGTAAGTTGACGGCTTGGATGAGACGTTCGAATTCCTTGCACACGCGCTCTGTAGGCATGAAGAGACGGACAGAAATCTCGAGTTCGGCGAGCGCACCGGCCAGTTTGAGTGTTTGCACGTTGGACTTGGCTTGTGTGAGTTTTTGGGCGCGATCGCTCCGGAATTGTACGCCTGCTGTGACGCGTTCGTGGTGGTGCACGCCGTAGCGTGCTTCTTCGGCTGGTGTGAGTGTGCGGATGGGTTGTGCTTCGCGGGCTGTAATGACGCCCTTTTTGCTTGCTGCTGAGGCTGTGGTTGGGGTTTCGCCGCGGCTGATGCCGTTGTTGGCTTGTGTTGGTGTTTGGCCAGCCGGACTGGCAATGGCGCCTCCCTCTGGACCGAGGATGGAGCGACGTTTCTTGCTCTTGTCTGCTTGGAGGAGGGTTTGCAGGAGCTGGGAGAGACCTGAGCTTGATTGGTAGGCTGTTGTGTTGCCGACGCTGATGGGAACTTCGAGGCGGGAGTAGAGCTCGCGACGCTCGGTGATGAAGTTTTGCTCGTTGCTGGTGATGCGCTTGAGCTCTTCGAGGAGCATGGCTTCTTCGCGGACTTCGTCGGCTGTGCGATTTATTTGTAGGGCGGCGAGTTCCTTGCGGTCCCGTTCACGGTCTGGGTCGAACTTAAGCATCCGCTCGTGCAGCTCGAATTCGGCTTCGGACATCTCGGATGGTGGGTGTTCGATTGCGAGAATTGTGGCTGCTACGAAGTAGTAGCGTGCTTTCATTTGCTCCATTGTTCGGTAGTGCTTGGCTGGTACAAGTGCGTTGGCGTCGGCTTCAGAGTTGACTTTGGGTTGGTAGTCGTAGCGATCTGCAATAATCACCCAGCGCAAGTCGTATTCGTGTGCCAAGTCCATCAGGTAGTCTGTTTCTTCGCGGTCCCAGTCTTTGCTTTGCAAGGACCGATTGTATTCTTCTTCCGAGTATTTCTTTGGTACCCGTGCCTTGATGTTGTACTTGGCGAATGTGTATTCTTGTTCCAGTGGCTTGGAAGCTTCCTCCTTGTCCTCTTGCTTAGTCTCTTCGTCCTCTTTTTTCTCATCCACGTCCATCTGAGTTCCCTCAGGAACAGGTGGGCGAGTCGACTCGTGTTTCCGCTGCCAGTGATTCAAGACCAAACCATCGGAGCGGGCGTTGTTGGTGAAGGGAGTCATGCGCCTAAGCAAAATCACCTATTAGTTGAACGCCCATCATACTAAAAAGCTGCCGGATGCATACCATGGTCGCACGCGCAACTTGTTCATCCATTTTGGACGCCCCTTGTACTTGTTCTCGTTGATCGCGATAGGCGGCGCTCGTTCGCCTAATAGCGCGTATAGTTCACGGGTAATACCCTCTGTAAATCAAATTGTCAATAAGCTACCCCAAAGCTAATAGATCACTCAACTAACCTGGTCGTTTTTCAACCACCTTCTGCTTCTTATGCGGTCTAGGCTGGCCCACCTCAGCGGGCAAGTCCAGCATGTCGCGCACATCGGCGGCAGCCATGGCTATCTGATGCCGATAGTATCAGGCGAAACAGGGAAATGGGTACAACCAAGAATAATATTTGAACAAATCAAACAATCACAATCCGAACCAGAGTTAAATGATGGAGATGATCAAGATGTCGAGATGAAAATCGCGACGGGCAAGGGAGACCGACGAAACCAGCAGGCGGTGTGGGGCCCGCGTGGATGCCAGGTTGTTGATTCTAGACAATTAGGGAGTTGCTTCCCCAAGGACGTTAAGGTCATAGATCCTCTCACTCCTCCAGTCATGGCTTTCACAGCTCCCTCGTCATGGCTTGCCGCCACTCTGGCTCTTTTCTCTTTCCTCTCCCTTCTCCTCCCCGCGAATGCCTTGTACTTCTACGTTGATGGTCGCCAAACAAAGTGCTTCTACGAGGACCTGCCCAAGGACACCCTGGTAGCAGGTATGATATCCCCTCCTTTGATTATTTTATCAACGTCGCAACAAGCAATTGCATCGTCTTCAGTCACTTTGACTAACATCACCTCTACCTTTAGGCAACTTCGCTACCTATGTCGTCAACCCCCAAACCAACGTCTACTCCATTGACCACAACCTCCGCGTCATGATCACCGTTGACGAGACCTTCGACAACGACCACCGTGTTGTCTCCAAGCGCGAGCACCACTCTGGCCGCTTCACTTTCACCGCCGCCGACGCTGGCCAGCACAAGATCTGCTTCACAGCTGACACTGATGCTCAGACTAGTGGATGGTTGTCCAGTGCCCAGGGCGCAGTCAAGATCTCCCTTGACATGGCCATTGGCGAGACAAGCAAGATCGAGACCGAGGATAAGGACAAGATGAAGGATATCGTGCAGCGCGTCAAGGATCTGAACTCTCGCTTGCATGATATCCGCAGGGAGCAGGTGTACCAGCGGGTTAGTATACTCCTTCTCATCACCCTTGCAGCTTTGAAATTGCATATCACAGCAAAGAAGCAAATAGGAAGCATCTACTTCGCAACTACCTGCGGCTTTTTTCAAGACAGTTGCTAACCATATTTCTCTATAGGAACGTGAAGCCGAATTCCGTGACCAGTCTGAGACTACCAACTCTCGCGTTGTCCGCTGGACTCTCATTCAATTGGCTGTTCTGTCCGTTGCGTGCGCTTGGCAACTCTCGCACCTGCGGTCGTTCTTCATTAAGCAGAAGTTGACCTAGGTTGGACTGATAAAAAATTGCCATTTGAATGTCTTTTACAGCCCTTTCCTACTTTAAACCTTGCATTTTGGTTTCCACATACGCCCGGTTCGATTTCAATTGCATGGATTGTTGATTACTTCTTTTATCTGGGTATTTGGTTTTCTTCACGGACAATATTTACCAGTGATGTTGACAGAGATGGTATGGCGTATCATACATGTATCTCAATGGAGGCAACATTTGGTTTTCATCTCCATATGAAAAGGAGCGGGGTCTGGGACCGCCTGGTCAGCGCGATGTCGATTTTGATAATGGATGTAATGACAGCTTTATTTCTTTCATGTTGTTCTTTAATGTACTTGGTAACCTGGTGAAATGTCATGGACGCTAAAGTCCAGGGAAACGAAAGCTTCCAGAAAGTGACGACAAATGCAGAAAGGCCCATCCCCTGAGAAACGTTGGGGTTCATCATTCATTATGTCCAGGGGCAAAAGATAATAAAAAGAAGTAAAATGCAAATGCCCAATATGCTGGTATATGGCAGGGAAGAGAAATGAAGGTTGGCCCGAAAAAAAAGATAACGCCAAATAAACATGTCGAGAGAAACATGGCTCTCGCTAGAGGGCGTCAAGCACCATCTGAAGCTGCAAGCGAAGCGACGGCCACGCAAAAATGAAGAAAGGAGAACGCAAAGGTCCTCTGGGTATATAACAGCCCTTGACACGGGCCATAAGAAATGGAGATAAAAAGACGTGCCAATTAGTCAAAATCGGCTTTTAGGTAGTCACCATCGGAATTGGGTCGCCAGGACTACCACAAAATCCGAGGATCAGTCGTTCAAGGTCGGAGAGTTTGTATGGTTTTGTCATGTAGCCCTTGATTCCCACTCTAGAGGCACGATTCAAGGCCTCATCAGTGACATCCGCGCTCACAGCAAGAACAGTTGGAGGCTGTGGCATACGTAATGTGGTCATGTTCATATCCACATCCATGGAGTCTGAGTTGTTAGGCGTTTCTGGAGATGCGTTGCTAGAACCAGAGGACTGGCTCTGGTGATCATCAACCATCTGGAGAATCCGGGAAGTCGCCTCGTAGCCGTCCATTTCTGGCATCCAAAGATCCATGAGCACGATGTCAATGGGTTTCATCTCTGGAGAATCTGGCTTTGTAGGTTCGATGGGCACATCCACGTCCGCGTCATTTGAGCTGTTGGCGAGAGTAGACGCAGAGAGAATCTCTTTCACTATTTGCACAGCTTCTCGGCCATCGGCTGCTTCAAGAACGTCGCGATAGCCCAGCTTACGCAGCATGTTGACCAATACACGTCGGTTGATCCGGTTGTCTTCTGCAACAAGGAAACGTAATGGGTATTTCTCCCCAAGCTTCTTGTCATATGAATCTCGGCAAATAGCGCTTCGGTTAAGCTGAGGTCTTGTCAGGGTGCGAGGCGGAGTTGGACTCTGTGACTTTTCATCTGAGGTGCTGGGAGTTGGCTGCTGAAGCGTCTGGTTTTGCAAATGAGAAGGCGAGCTTGATAACGTGGGTTCCCAGATGAAGCTGCTCCCACTACCGGTCCGGGTATGATCTGTGAAGAACGGCGGGGTCATGATTCGATCATTGGGGGTCCCAGGACCACACAAAGCCTCACGTTGATTCACAGGAACCCGAATCTGGAATTCAGAGCCGTGATCGGGGCCGGTGGTGGAAGAACGGACACAAATCAGGTCACCACCCATCTTCCGAGAGAGTCCCTTGGCTACAAGGAGACCAAGCCCCAGACCATCTTTACTGCGGGTGGTCGAGGCATCTTCGCGTGCAAAAGGCTTGAACAGATTCGGTAGGAATGCCTCTGGAATACCTGGACCGGTGTCACGCACACGAATCAAGACGTCGTTATTCTTAGAGTCGATGGTCGCACAGAGAGTAATCGTGCCATTGTTTGTGAATTTGATCGCATTCAGAAAAACACAGGAGATCAGCTTAGCCAGATCTCTGTCATCAGCTAGAAGAGTGTCGGGCAATGCCGGGTCAACAGACCAATCGACAGTCTTCGTACGCATTGCACCATTTGAGGATCGTGATCGGATTTCAATCTTCTCGCCGAAATCAGTCGCCTTGCTCTCGGCAGAATCAGGACGGCCGCCAACATGAAGAGACTCGTTGATGACCAAACGAAGAAGGTCTCGCAATTTGGTGAAGCGCAAAGCCGGGCCCCGTAGGTTCATGTTGATACCTTCTAGAAGTAGATGCGGGGCAGATCGTCGAACCGCGAGTGATGGTTGTGGATCTACCATGCTGGCCATCACTTCTTCGATCTGGCGGGCTGGAGTGGCATGGACAATTTGATCACTCTCGTGGACGGCGTTCTTGACTTCTTCGCTACGGGGAGACAGTTCCTGCCGTGAAGACGCTGCACGAACTCTCTGCCTCCTGGTCGGACGCGCGGAACAGGAGGCCATGTCCAGAGGAAGACTCCGTCGTCTCTTGTACGGATTCACAGCAATGTTGCTTCCTTCGATGAAAATACTCGGGCGGCTTTCGGTGGACTGGTCTGACGGTGCACTTGGAAAAAAGCCATTATCTTCCTCCGGTTGCGGCGTAGGTGTTTTGGGCACCTGCATGTTGAGGTCGTAGGCGTGAACAACATTATCAGCAGCTTCTACGGCCCGCCGTGCGCTATCCTGAACCATCTCAATGCCTTCTTTAAGAGCCTGGAAAATCCCACCTGATTTGACGGGTGTCTTGCTTTCCATGGCCTCCCGTACTGTGGCATGCATCACATCAAGCATACCTACCACACCTTGCATCGGGGTCCGTAATTCGTGGGATAGACTTCGAGCGTAGGGTTTGAGAGGCTGGGAGGTGAAATCAGGGGTTGCAGGAAGAGCGACAGTCGCTGTATTTTGCACAGATAGAGGAATTGGGGGGAAAGCCGAAATCTCCTGCTCCGGGAAAACGTCATCTTCTAGCAGCTGCCGAACGATCATATCCTCCAACGAATGCAAAACGACCTCCAGAAACGACCATGACAGATTTCGATTCCGGGTACCCTCTTTCGACCACATCAAGCCGAGGTGCGCCAGGCATTTACCATCGGAGAAGAGTGGAATGGCGAGATACGCCTCGGCAGCAAACGGTAGTTGATCGTCACCGAAGGACATCAATGATTTCAGATTTTCGGGAATCAAACATGGCCGTTCATGGTCCATATGTAACAGAGGGTTTCCGCCTGCGAAATACCGGTTTCGCTGCAGTCCAACGTTCTGGTAGCCATCGTTGTAATAGAAGACCGCACCGAAGAGCGACGGCCGGCGCCCGCCCAGTTCGGACATGGGCTCCCCAGCATGTACCCGGCGAGCCACGAAGCCATATTGTGCTTTGCTGATCGATGTGAGATCCTCCATCAGCCGTTTCCAGAATAGCTCGGTGTCGGATGTTCTCAGGCCCTGCTTGAGCGTGACCAGGTGTTCGATGGCGGCGGACTGGCCGGCGTCGTGCCAGCTTCGGCCAGACGCGTCAAATTGTATGTTCCCATCTTCCGGTACGATAGCGAGTCCATCGGTGAGGCATTCGGACTTGCAAGAGGGAAATGGCATGGCGGGACGAGAATGAAGGGTGTTAGGGGCATCTGGCTCGGGCGAGTCGGTCATGATCCATGTGGGATTTTAGCGGAAGAAGGTTGCAGTGCTCTGGGTGTGTGTCTCTGTCTTCTTTGTTGATTGTTATCATAGGACACACACCATGGCCCTCGGGGACACAATGTAAATCCAGGTGTCGTTAGAGCGTATAGCAAGGATTGGTGTAAGGGAGGGGGATCAGGAGGGGATTTTCCGACTCGCACTGGGGCCACCGGGCGGTCTAGACAACAGTGGTTGCTCAGGCTGAAACAGGAGGTTTTCGTGGGTCAGGGACGAAGGCAAAACTATAAACATTCCCCAAGTTCCACTCTAATTTGTCTGTCTATTTCAAAGAGCATACATATCAAAGAAACAAAGTACTATTAATTTTTCCATCTTTCCCCTTCTCTCTTCTGTTTCGCTCAGCGGAGACGCACGGAGGCCCTGCACGATCGGCGGATCTAGACCGAGCGCCGTGCGTCGGTACCGGGTACCTGTGCGACCCGAGCATGGGGCGCCAAAGGGCTCGTACTGGGTACAAAGGATGCATGAACACCCTCGCCAAAAGAACAGTCTTACCCAATCTCAGGACTTGGTGGCTTGAATTCCCCGAGATTGGCGGGGATCGATCAACTTTTTTTTACTTGACGTAGCATCTCCGCTAGGGGCCGCCTCAGCCCTTGCTTTACATAGCTTGATCCATGGTTATTTAGCAAGGCTCTGCGAAATTAAAATGAATATGCCCAGGTGGCCTCGGGGACTCGTGGGCTCCCCCATGGCTTTTGTCTCACCTGCTTCGGTTTAGTTTTCGAACACCTTGCGGGGCTTCTGATCTGGTCTAGTCAATATCTCAATGCTGCTAGACCAAAACGTACCCCTAAAGCGGCAGACGATAAGTCACCTATTGGTTGGAAAACCCTACCGTATAGCGTCTTGAGCAACGTATGGCTAGTTGATTTAGGGCCCACTACGACGTAGACCTTCGCTCCACAGTGTGGGACACCCGATGTACCGACGCAAAATCCAGACAAAACTTTCTACATTTTCAAAGCCATTAAGCGTCATCTGACGCTTTTTTCTTCTTGGCGTGCACTATATCCAGTGTTTCCTTCTCCTACAGTAGTCCTTGGTTAAGCCCGAATAGGAAATACTGACGCCGATAGTGGCGGTGACCCCAGTCATTGCAATGCCAAAGCTATTATTGTACGGAGTACACCCACCAAGACTGGAACACCTGCGGGCCGATGGACGCCACCGATTCAACCAATACTGATCTGGGCACCCCAAGCGAAGGCTCCAGTCATGGTAGCCGACTCCCAGGAGTTGAACGGAATGTACAGAATAATGACGAACTTTTCTCTCAGTAGGCACGCGACTTAGCCCCGCGGGCGCTGAGACACTGAAGAATTTTAAAATAGGATAATGGATGTGATAATTCCAGGATTGTATATCCTATCGATTAGGTTTCAGCATGACATCGAGAAAAATACATATATTAAATGAATCGGGCTAGAACCTTGGAGATCACCGCCACTCGCAGAACAGTCGACTCCAATATGAACCAATGGGCGCGCTTAGCAGCTGGCAGAGCGCTTATCAACTGTTTAGCTGATAGGGAAGCTGAAGTTTGTAGGATATTGGGTACGAGAATGGGTAGGCACCATTGTGGACATATTCCGAGAATGGTGGTGATGTTCTCAATAATGGGCACCCTGAAGATGACATACGCGGTTTGTTATCGTTAGGGTATCGACATTGAACAGTAAGACAGACACATATAATGTACACAGAGGGATACACGGTCGTACTGCCCAGATGGTTGGCAGACACGTCTAGCTCATTTAGGATGTTCGACTGATTCCCTTCCTGATGAACTTGAATTCTGGATACTGTATATTGTTTGAGTCGGTCTATCCAGGTGACTGTGCATTTGTTGAAAATAGAGTCCGGAATAAAGACAGGATTTTCAGACTGCAAATATATACAAGCTTTAGAACAATTGGAGTATGCCGACTCTTTTTAAGGCTGGAGGATTACCGATCGGGATTCTGCGTTCTTATACTCGATCTTTCATATTACTCAGGGCTGAAGTTATCCATGAATTTAAAAACCTTGGAAGTTTGGAGGGCAGGCAGCGGTGTACAGTAATTAAGTTAGTTGATTGTGGCTTACACAAGCTGTATGGTTGATCATGACGATCCCAATGGAGATCCTAGACCTCGGAAGGTGACTAACGGAGAAATATATTTTAGCTCATTCCAATGCCCATTAATACCGAGAACAATTACCACCATTCAATATTCGATGAATCATCATCTAAACCCAACTTGATATTTGCCCAGTTTAAAAACCGATAGGTAATTTGCTTTATCCAATAACTGAGATTTATTTCGCATGACGCCAGCCTGTCGTTCACCGCTCCCCGCACATGTGTGTGACACCGAGGTCCCCCGCCAATCATCGTCCAAATAATCCGAGCGGGGGCCATGGAACTCAATCCAAGCCGAAACCTTAGCTATCCATGCCTATACTCCGAGTATAGATATAAATCTGATCTCCAGTTGAAGACAATTTTGGTAGATAAAAGGCAACATCAACATGGCAATAACTCCTTTCACGATAGCCGTCCCTGACGAGCACATTGACCAGCTGAACCAAAAGCTCCAGCAAGCAACCTTTCCTGATGAACTCGATGCCGCAGGCTGGGACATGGGTGTTCCACTTGCGGATATGAAACGACTGATTACCACCTGGCGTGAGAATTTTGACTGGCGTGCCCAGGAAAAGAAGCTCAATGAACAGCTCAATCAGTTTACAGTACCCGTCTCCGTAGATGATTTTGGGGAGTTGGAAATCCATGTTCTGCATCATCGATCTGGGAACCCGCGGGCTATCCCGCTATTGTTTATGCATGGGTGTATGTCTGCTTTCGTTTGATGAAAATACTATCGTTGGCTAATCTGATATCGGCAGGGCCTGGGAACTTCCTTGAAGCAACTAAGTTGATTCCATTGCTTTTGAAGGATGATGGAGGACCTGCATTTGATGTTGTTGCTCCTTCACTTCCTAACTATGGATTCTCACAGGGAGTGCAAAAGGTATTTGCTGAACAGTATACCGAGTTGCACTGTAGCTGAAATATACTAGAAAGGATTTGGTCTGGCTCAGTACGCTGAAACCGCCCACAAAGTCATGATAGCTCTAGGCTATGATCAATATGGTAGAAACCCAGTCTCCACCCAGAAGTTCCACCATGGATCTATGAAATTGAGCTACCAAGCTAACTTCTTACAAGTCATCCAAGGAGGTGATTGGGGTAGCGTTATCGCCCGTACAATGACAGCCTACTATTCCAAACACATCCAAGCCATCCATCTAAACACCATCCCCGTATCCCCACCCTACCCGTGGCACAGCCCACTAAGCTTCCTCAAATCCCTCATCAGCGTCCCGTTTTCAGCCAAAGACCGCGCATGTATCAGCCGCACATTCGAGTATGTGACCAAAGGCAGTGCCTACTTGTTACAACAAGGAACCCGGCCCCAAACACTAGGATACGGACTTCAAGACAGTCCCGTTGCATTGCTGGCATGGATATACGATAAGCTGCACTCGTGGTCGGATGCGTACCCATGGACAGATGAGGAGATTCTGACATGGGTAAGTGTGTATTACTTTTCACGGGCGGGACCGACAGCTTCGATTAGGATTTACTACGAAAGTTTAGCGCAGAAACCGGAGGGCGTGAGCAAGTGGATGAGTATGGCTCAGATGTTCGATGCTCGGGCGCCGGCGAATGTGCGGTTTGCGGTAGCGCAATTTAAAGTGGAGATTTTTCAGTGGCCTATGCCGTGGTACCGGGCTATTGGTAATGTAGTTAAAGAGACGGAATTTGAGCGTGGAGGTCATTTTGCGGCTTGGGAGGTGCCTGAGTTGGTTGCGGGTGATTTGAAGGAGTTCCTGGGCAAGGGCGGGCCTGCTTATGCGGCTATAGAAGGTAACGATGGTTATTAATTCTCTGCTGGGAGTATTCCGGGTATATAACGTGGTTTGAATTTCGGGAATTTATCGTGAATATGCAATACTGCTGTGACATTGACATTGATGACGGGGCTTGTATTATCGTGATAGGAGGAAGAGAAGTATAGTCGCGACAAACGCTATCTTTCAGCTCAAATGTCAACTGGTCTCACGTCACTGGTGTGGCATTCCATCCAGGCCGTCCATGGCACCCCGTCACCCAGGAAAAACCGCAGACGCCATACCCTGTCTTGAATCCGACAGAAAGCCCAAAATAATCAGCTCGAACATCCGTGATCCCGTTTAATCCTGTCGTCCCTTGAGTAGCCTCTGGGTGACCTTGTCTTTCTCAATAATCCACACCTGCGCACCCCAGCCTGATAAGGCATCTCGGTCGACGGCGGCCAAGAGGGCTTGCGAGATGGTCTCGAAGAGGTCCTCGGGCTCCTTTAGAGTCACAATGTTAGCTCGGTTTCAAAGAGCGACACATATAGTTCATAAACCTACCATATCCGGCTCCCACAGACCCTCACAGGTACCAAACAGCTGTTCGCTAGCGGTTCCGCTCACAATGAAGTCCTTGGCAAAATCGATACATCCAATGCTGTCAAATCCACAGATGAACGGCTTTCCAGTTGTCTCGTTGATACCAGCCAGCACAGGGCTGACGAAGAAAGGACCGAAACGCTTCTCATACAACGATGAGCTGACTAGGTTGGCCAGAGTCTGGGGTGCGATATTGCGTTCCTCGCGCAGGCGATACATGTTGACCTTGTAACGGAGAAGATCGGATACGGTATTGACATCGGTAGCGAGACCAGTGAGGCCGAGGTAGGTGGATGGAGCGTAGTTGAAGACCTTAGGGAAATTGTTGGAGATGGTCAGGGCTTGCATGCCCAAGCGGAGGTCGCAGGCGATGGCGACGCAGTCCTTGCCGACCATGGCGACACAAGCACCACCATCTAAGAAGGTTGTTAGCTTATCGGCAGATTGGTTGACACCGGAAAAGGTTTGATCGTACTGATGTCGAAGGGAGAGCCCTGATGATGGGAAGGAGGTTAGCTTTAAGGTCCTGGCCAGCAAATGGGACAAGGGGACCATCTCCATACCATTATTGCGGATTTCTTTTATTCAATGTAGACCGAGACGGGGTTTCTGAAGCTCCCAGGTGAAGAACACGCGGAAATAAGACGGCTGAGGAGGGATGTGGAGGGTGAGTGATGGGGGAGAGGTGTTGATGACGGGGAGCTGTGAGGTGCGCGAGCTCGGATGACGCCGCCGCACCGCTGCCTGTTTCGTCTGTGCCCTTCACCTTCGACTGCTTTCTTCCCATTCCACTCAACACAGCTTTCTCTTCCCGCACGGCTTTGTGTTTGAAATTGTCGTTCTTTCAATTTCATAGCTTGTTCTACCTTTTTTAATATCCCTGTCCGAATCTTCACGAGCTCTCTTGCTACTACTTTCCCTCCCCGCCCGCGCACCATGAGCGCCCACGTCGTGGTAATCGATGCTACAGCCAAGCGGGCAACAATCAAGACAACCCCAGGCAAATATTTAACAGATATTTTACAAGAGGCATGCTTAAAACTTGGATACAACCCAAGCCAGTATGGCCTTAAGTATGTTCTTTTTGACCCCGCCGAGATACGATGATGCTGACATATTGCTTCCCCAGGCACAATCGCAAACAATTGGACTTGTCCCTCTCATTCCGCCTCTCCGGCCTCAGCTCTGGTGCAAAGCTGGAGCTTGTCCAGGCATCTCGATCTCCCTCTGTCGTCACAGTCGGCCTCCAACTGCCAGAATCCGAAGCTCAAGGAGCACCAAATGGACGCATACAGGACAAATTTCCAAGTACAACCACACTCTGGCTAGTGTTGCGCAAGTTCGAGGCGGGAGTAGCAGGAAATGGACAAAAGCGAAATTTCACGGCGCGCGGGGTACCTTCTACGACGGACGGCGACTCTGGTTCTGGTCGATTATTCTACGAGATCCCTGTTCTCCGGATTTTGGAGCGCGAACTGTCAAGCTTCACGGATCTACAAAAGTCACTTGCCCAGTTGGGCTTTAATAATGGCAATGTGTTGATCCGACTCGGCTTTCGAAAAACAGAGGAGCCGCTTGAGGAAGCCATGGTGAAGATTGCCGAGTACTTCAAGTCAACTGGGGATGATACCCCAATGCCAGCACAAAACCAAGCTCCTCCAGCTCCTGCTACTGAGATTGCTACTGAGAGCAACGTGCAACAAGAACAAGAAGCTACTAGTGAACCCACCGCCACGAACACTGTTCCCGCAGAAGTTCCTGAGCAACCAGTGCCGACCTCTACCCGATCCGTCACTGTCTTTTCTCCTCCATCCGCAGACACACCATTTTCGGCACAAGCACCATACAATGAAGAAGACTACATCCCCTCTATTGAGCACGCCACAGCCCACCAACGTCAACTTAACCAGTCTTCCCGCCCAAAGCGTTTACCAACAGACGCCGAGATCGCCGCCAAAGCTGCCGCAGAAGAGCAGCGACGCGCAGATATTCGCGAAGTAGACGTGAAAATCCGTTTCCCAGACCAGAGCCAAGTGGTCGCCAAATTCGGCCCATCAGATACCGGCCAGTCTCTCTACGACTTCGTGCGCAGCTGCCTGGTACCAACATACGCGGACATAAAGTTCGCCTTGAACGCTTTCGCCAGTTCAACACCAGCACGTGCCGGACATGCGAATGTCATCCCGGAAAACCAAACACTTCTGATTAAGGGTCTGAAGTTGGAAGGAAGGATTTTGGTCAACTTTACCTGGGCTGATAACGCAAGCTCAGCTACGCATCTGCAACGAAAGGATATTTTGCGTCCGGACCTCCGCAGCCAGGCTCAGGAACTCAAGATTGAACAGGTACCGGAGCCTGTACAGGAGCCTTCTAAGCCGGCCGAGGCTGGCCCTAGTGGCAGTGCGGACGCAAGTAAGGCTGGAGGAGCACGGAAGGGTGGTGTACCCAAGTGGTTCAAAATGCCGGGAAAGAAATAAATGAACTGAACGGACTACGAGTGACGTGATTTGAATGAGTATATCATGACTTGATCTGAGTTGAAGAGTCCATCGAGTTCTCACTATTGCTTTGACATACCGATAGAGCTCATCTTCATAAGATAGAACCCATGCATGACATGGCATGGCAATTGACGACATTGAAAAGCATTACTCAAGTGTAGAGTATGTACATAGTAGATACACAGCCGGCAGATCGACAACTCAGCTGCCCTCAAATACTCTGGAAGAGTATAGAGCTATAGCTGGAATATCGAAAGCTCCATATTACTAAGTCCTACAAGTCCACTTACACAGTAAGAAGTTGGACATCAAGTAGTGCGACCCACGCAGATCTACAAGGTACAGACTACGAGAACAAGCACAATTCGTGAATTGGAACAAAATTTTCATTATGGTTTCTCTTCCTAGAGGGGAAGGGATCCCACTTTTGCCATCCCCATCATCCACCGGTAGTCACAAACAAAACCCCCGTGGTCTGAAGCCATACGCCATTCGGCAGTCCTTAATGATAAAGCAGCCAGCGTGAGGATGAAACAAGACTCGGGTAGTTTCAATTTTTTCGTTCGTTGCGCGCGCCAGGTATTCAAGTCGTTAAACGAAAGAGAAAAAGGGTTCACGGTATTGAGACATTTAGTGACCCTGGGCACGGCGGGACTCGGCAATGACCTTCTGCATGTCCTCGACCTTCCGCTTACCGCGGGTGAATGTGCCGAGCTGAAGAAAACGTTAGCCTTGGTTCTGTGGGTTTCGTGATTTGATTGCTGGTGTAGATCGTGCAAGTGGTGCAGGGTTGGATTTCGAGATTGGAACGAGTGCGCAAATGCTGTCCAAGGTTGATGAAATCTTCCTCGGGTGGCAAAATTGCGAAAGCACTCATATTGCCTCCGAAATCCAGCTCCATGTATCACTCCCAAATCATAACAGTCCAAGCAACAAATTCAAATATCCAGGAAGGTGGTGGCAGGTAGACGTACGCGCTTCTTAGCGAGCTTACGGGCACGCTTGTCCTGAGCGTTTCTCAACAACTCAATGACACGGCGCTCATAGGGGGCAAGACCGACGACCTCACGAGCGATCTCGCGGACGAACTGGGTGCGGCGGGAAGACTGGCCCTTGGAACGGCTGATCTTGGTCTTGGGGGTGTTCAGCGCGGTGGTTTTCTGTGTAACCAAGTCAGTGGTTTGATCCATAAAGTGCAATTGCCATGCAAGTTCCTCCTCCGTTATCATCTGTTTGAGATATTGGTTTCTTATAGTCGGTCGTAGGTCGGATCGGGGTTCAGATTGTAGTCAAGGCCTGTGTCCATGTCGATCTTCAAATGCCAGAAAATTTCCACCACACGTGCGTTTCTCATATCGCGGCGTTTCCTTTTCCTTCTCTTGATCCCACCAATGTCTCCTTGCTGACACTCGCTATTCTGGTATTCACAGGCCTTTTCCGAATGACTCTCCGAGAACCATGATCGACTCGAAGAAACCGATAAGACAAAACAGAGATCCGGGCTTCGGGGATTTGCAGGTAGGGGATTCAGAGCACACGTACACGGCCGCTGTTGGTGCCGACGATGATACCGGTACGTTCCTGAGCCATCTCGACGGTTGGTGACTGAAGGGGTTGGCGGCGGTTGTCGAAGAAGGGAATGAAGAAAGTCGTGTGGAAATCCCCTAGTGTCCTTGGAACCGCACAATTGCGGGTCTTGGCACGGGACTCTGTGTGTAGGCGAAGGGCTAGGGCTAGGGCTATTATATAATACACTCTTGTGACTCTAATCCTAATGTGGCTTAGCTCCCGAGTGCCTGGACGTCAGTGCCTTGATGCCTTAGTAGAACCATGAAATGAACTGACATTTTCATTGGTCGCCGTTTACTATGCACAGTACAGCAGAGCTGGATTCCAACCTTGCAATCTTAGAAATTCATGATCATCTATGCAGTCGCTAAATTGTATCTCGATCTAAATATCCCACTTTTTCTATTTCGTGTATCACATCTCATAGTGACCCTTAGTGGTATTTACCATCACAGCCTCACACTCATCACGCCGTCCAGGGCCTCCTCCCAACTCTCCATCAACGAACCACAGAAAAGTTCAAGATCAGACATGTCTAAAGTGGCTTCTAATGCTGCCTGAAGTTCCTTGCTGTGCGGTGAGGATAAGGGTCCCTGAACCACGACGTCAACCATTGTACTCAAGACACCCGATCGAGAGATGCGCTGCTTCAGGCTCCGAGTGTTAGATCGAATAAGCTCGAAAACTTGCGGCACCAAGTCGGAAAGCCTATCAACACGCTCCTTTGACAGCTTTGCAGACTTAGAGGCCTTGCGCGAAGCCAGAGTAACCAATTGAGACAGGGCCTTGAGAGTCTCGAGAAGGGTGAAGATGTTGTGAAGGTATTCCCAAGTTGGGGCGGTTGGGTTATCAGCCTGGAGATAGACTGAAGTGGAAAGAATAAAAGGAGAGATCTGGGACTCATTCAGAGTCAAACTGATCTTCTTCGAGTTCAGCCAGTCCTCCACTTCTCCAAGAGCTTTATCGGCTTGCTCGGCGGTGGTAAGCTTGGATCCAGCCATGTAAGTTGCCACCTTGAGCAGCTCGAAATGAATCTTAGAGTTCTCCTTCTCTGCCTCGGTCTGATCATTAGCATCCGAGATGGACAAAGCACTGAGGTCGGGAAGATCGGTCTCGGGGGTCAATGGCTTCTGGATGGAAATACCCTTCAGCACGCTGAAGAGTCGATCCGCAATCCTAGCGGAGGCAAGCCAATTGGCCTAAATGACATTTAGCAGGTTGGTAAATGAAAGAGAGGAGAAAACTAGGATAACTCACCTTGGGGATAGGCCCCGGGCGCACGTTTTCCTCAAAGCTAGACTTTCCAGGGAACTCGCAGTCCATAAATGACGTGTATTCACGCTGGTCATGGATCGGGGTATCTTTAAGTGCTGGAAGTAGTAATCAATCAGTAAGAGCGTTCACGAAATGCAGTAATCGGCAAAGTTTGTTGTGATCTTACCGAGCTCCTCGAACCGTGTCATCGGATCTCCCCCACCAGTCTCTGTGCCTGTCGCACATCCAAGGCCATCATTCGGCGGCAAATACTGTTTGACAGTCGCTGTCGGAGCTCGACGATCTCTTCCACATTTGTGTAGCTTCCTTCCTCCAGACCGCGGGTTCGGAACTTCATGGTAGTAATGTCGGCATTGCGGAAGAAGTTAAGACCCTGAACAAATGCTGCTTGGGGGTCAAAGTCCTTACGCTCGACGCCTTCAATTGGTGGTGCTGAGTGGGGGTGAATAGTAGAAAGTCGGGTGAAGAAATTGTGAGCAACACTTTCATACTGCATCTGCTTCACAGACAACTTGTTGAAGCTGCTGAAGGCAAGGGAGCCCGCTCCAAAGAGAAGATAAATGCGTACCACAAGCAGGAGAGCCTGGTAGGTGTGGGGCGAATCGCGGAGAAGGCTTTCAAGGATTGCGATAGCACGGAGAACAGAAGTATGCGAAACAAGCGATTGCTCGTTGGTCTCACTCAAAATGGCCATGGCCGCAAGAATGCATAGGTCATCGGTGGACTTGCTTTCAATCGTGGAAGACGACCCATTAGCACCAGCCTTTTCTACCTCACCGCTGGCAGAAGCTTTGTATTGATTCAGGCAGCGGGCGACGAAATCTTCGACCAGTTTCTGGGAAGGTTTGCCTTCAGCACCTGAAATGTTCAGACAGTATTCCAGCTTGAGGGTATTGATGATAGCATTAACAGCCTGTGTTAGAGTTAGAATCGAGTATAACGGACTGCAGAGTTAATTGAGGTACTAACATTTTTGCCCTCATGCTTGCCCTCGGACATGTATTTGAGCATCTTTGCCATTGCATCTCTATTGCCGGCCAGAATTCTTCGGAGATCGCTGAATGCATACAGCTTACCCTTGTGCTGGTCAATGTACTGCTGGCAGGCAGGGAGCAAGTTATCTTCCACAGTCATTTCACCCTTCTCAATGGCAGATGTGATAATATCAAGACGGGCTAGGGCTGCATTTCGAGACTTGGGTTGGAAGCCCATGAAGCTTTCGACGAATCTCTGTGTTTCAGCAGCAGTTCTATGTATCGGGTTAGTTTATTGCAAATACCACAACGGTGTGTAATACTAACCCAGGAGTATCGATATTTTTCACGGCCTCAACCAATAGTTTCCAGATCACCCAATCATCAAGCTCCGGGAGAGCTTTCCGCTTTTCCTCGTCATCGGGGACGGTGTAGAGCTCTTTCACAAAAGTGATCGCATCGTCCCATAGCTTCCCAGCTTCCAGACTCTTGGCTTTGCTAGCGAGGAAAGTCTTATCATTCTGTAAGATGCGCGAGCTGATACCCACGTTATCACTTCCCAGGATCTTCACAACTTCGTCAAACCGCTGTTGGGATTCGAAAATCTTAACAAGCAACATCACTTCCTCGGACTTTTGGATGGCTCGAGGTTGACTCAACAACTGGTCCTGTGAGTATACCAATTAGCCTTTCTCCGGGTTGACTGACGTAGCCGCCAATGATTTGTATGATTGTATAGAAGCACATATTTCCAAACAAGACACCTACCGGATCGGTGGGAACATCAGCAGCCGCTTTAGCAATCATGCGGTACGCCAATGTTCCAAACAGCTTGCGGTCCATTTCTGAGCTCTTGGTATCAGTAGCAAGCATATGAGTGCAAAAGATGGCCCAGAAATAGTATGCCCGTTCCCGGGGGAAGTTCTTTTGGAGACTCATAGTAGCCTACCGTAGAAATAGCATGTAGTCAGCATTCACGGTTCGGTTGCCGAGACAAAGCTTCGCCAAGGGCTTACCTTCTGCGCTGACTTCCAATCATCATCCTCGAAAGCAGATTGGAACCATCTCATCTGTAGCTCCAGATCCTTGGGCTTCGCCTTTGCGGCCTTCTCCCACAGCATACTCCGGGTTTCAGCATGTCCGTCCATCTTCTGCAGGGTCTGGAACAGGATATCGAGGGTGTCAAGATCGGTAGTCGGTGGTTCGGCCCTGCAGACCTCAAGGGTCTCTGCAATACCGCGCTGGTGGTGGGCTTCGTCCGCCATACGGAAGAGGACATGCGCCTTCCATGCCTGTGCCGCGAGTGTTGTTAGCGGAGCTCAGGAACCGGGCGTTTGAGGGTCTCAGTGCGAGCAGAGAGCATCAATTGAGTAAGCAGGGATAATAGACTCACCTTCAGAAAACGTGTGTCTTCACCTTTCTTTATGCGCTTCTCGATCAATTGCAGGGCCTGTTTCAAATTCTGCCCGTCAATGGCATCTTGGATCTGGTTGTTGCGCCGGAGGAACACGGCGTCGTTGGAGGGAGCCATTGCGGTGAGCTCTTGCTTGAGCTTGGTTCAACCCACTCGGCTAGTAGGGTATTCTGTATCCTGTGCTGACACAGCTAAATAACAAATTGAGAACGAGCGTGGGATACTGCTTTTTTGGCGGGGAAGCAAGTAGTGGGCGGTGAGGAAAGTCCGCGGGTGAGGTCGGTGAAAGTGGACCTTCAGTCATGGGACCTTCCAAGGAACCTTCCAATATTGCATTGTTTGTCTCATAACATTGAATGAGTAACAAATGTCTACCTACGTCTCATTCACCTGGTCTTCCCTTGATATTCTAACAATGTTCTGCTACTTGTAGGTAAAGATTGAAGAATAAGTCTGTTACCCACCTGGCCTACTTGAAAATATATACATTTCCAGAACACCTCAGTATGTATTGACCATTGTGAAATGAGTAAATTTACATACATACATATATCAAAGCCATCAATTAATTACATACAGAAAAAAGGCCCAGACAGGTTTTAACGGAACTTTTGCAGCGGTGATTGTTGACGTAATAAACATGATGGTCATCTGGCAGGTAGTGTATGTTCAAATGATATTCCACAAACAAAGTGAACGAAGCGCCATGCCGGAGAAGAAACAGTAACGAATTGACTTAGGCTAATTGGAGTCAGAGGATCCAGGTGCTGCCTTCTTTTGATTCAACTATCATGGTTGTTAGTTATGTGGTTGATGCCTATATTCATCGGCACCATCCGAAGGGCCTCGAGGATATGATATCAACTCCGGCAGAAGAGTAGAGGTGAATGATGATAAGACTTACCCAGTTCTTCTTGCAATCCCGATAAGCCCTGGGAAGATTTGGGTCAGTAAAGGATGGTTCTCAATCATGACCGATCGCAAGCATGGAAGCAAGGCTGGCTCAAACAGGGGCCCATGATCATTTCGGGATAATAGGAAGAAAAAGCGTACTGGAAGTAGTCACCACACATCTCTCGATCATAACCATTGCGCTTCAGACATTTGAGACTCCGATCCGCGAAGTCCTGGCAAGGGTCATAAAACTGGCTTGCAGTTTTACTGTAATCACCAAATCAGCCAAGGGCACAGAGAATAGGACAAACAGTTCGACAAGAATAAACCCCAGTGATCAGCGAACTATTTCAGACCGCAATAGTCTGTTTTTCCCCTTGGTCACTGGCATAGCTGCACGAATTGAACTTACTTGGCAAATTGGCGCTCGGCTTTCTCCCACGCCTTGTCGTGGGTCTCGGGCTGAGATGGTTCCGTCATAAGTGTCGATATAGAGATACAAACGCACTGCTCATAGGGGGGTTTCAATGAGTATATGCTGAGGCGTCCTGTCGGCGATGAGTTTGGAAGGAGCTAGAGGTTGATTGGAGGAGGAGGTAGCGTTTTGCCGGGCAGAATTGCGGGTCCATAGTCTTGGCGCAGAGACGATCGCTTTGTGGAGTACAGTATGCCTTCTCCTTTTGTCTTGTTAATTAATTTGAATGTATAGTCATTGTCGCAGACAAAAATCTTGTGAAAGGTCAAGGAAGATATCTGGTAATGATTAATGGGCGTAAATAGGATCTGCGTTAATCGCAAAATAAGGGGAAACAAGATGACACTGATTCAAGCTCGGTCAAGCCTGCAACTAGGAAGAATTGCTTCTGTGCCGACTGGAGGGCCCTCGCGATGCGCATTAAGCGTCAGGGCATAGGGTGGAGACAAAGGGTTGGCTTTTGACCCTATCTATAACTTTCCTTTATGTCCGCTTTATGACCGTTTTGGCGATCTACCCACAGAGACAGCGCCATTACTTGTTGCATTTCAGCTGCCGTAGCACCTCCATCTACAAGAAATTGATTACAGAGCTTTTTTCGAGAACCTGAATTCTGTACCGAACTGCATGAGAGCTAACATTCAATGGCTAGGTCATAAATCATTCCAAAATTTGCCCAGACTGAACCTCAGTGATCAAACTGGCTGAGTCTGTTTTTAGTATTCCGAATACCTTACTAGTAGAGGTCATCATTTTTTATTTGGTATTTACCAGACGCCAGCTGGGTGCTTTGAAGCAAGGTTCAGTCTTGCCGAAGGCCAGACGGCAGAAGTCTGGACCCCATATCTTTAGTCAATGCGAGAACTTTGATAAGAGAAATTCGACCCAAGACGAATCGTTGCCATCGCCTTGACCTCCTTGATGAAAGTGATAAGTGTTACGGGTACAAATAATCATCGAAGCTGGCATTAAATGTGAGTAGTGTAGACGGAATAACCACGATTGCCAGTTCTTCCTTGTAAGGCAAAATATTAGTGGAGTTCTCTTCCCGTAGGAGGGGCCGGCCCGCCAAACTAATCTCCATATTGCCACGGCACTGGTTGTGACAGGACCCGTAGCGCTAATCTGCAGCAATTGCAGGAGTGGATATATCACACTATCACTGCAATTAGTGTGTGCTTGGGTCTGAGGTCTTGTCCTATTGGTCCCTCCACCCAACGGCGCAAGGAGTCTGGTGGGAATAGCGGTGGTGTTTTGATCAGAGGTCGAGATCAGAAAATGCCTGATGAGAGTCCTAAAAGAAGGAATATTCAACCCCTTGAAATGTTTCACTTGTAAGAGCAATAGCACAGGCACAGAGAAGGTATGGTAAATGAACAAATTGGAATAATGATTCATATTCCAACACAACGATAAGTTGGGCCCATAGTCACGTGAGGAGCAACAGGAACCGCTTACTTAATTAAATGCCTGAGGCCACAAATCAACACGATTGCCCTGGGTTCCTTCACTTCTCAGCGCCACGGTTTTCCCGGCTTTGGAAAATCGTGGCCCTCTAATACAACTGATTTACTACTTATTCGCGCAATCCGCCTGCATCTGCGCTGTGTTCCAACATTCAGCTCTACGCCTGATCGTGGGCATTTCCATCGAACTTTTTTCTCTGACCCCCACCGCATCGTAAACGACTTCGCGCCCCCGCTCGACATCGGCCCAAAACGCAAGTTTGACAACGTCGGAGCTGCAAGTGCAGCTACAGAAAACACACAGAAAACTGCGGGAGGGCAATATGGCGATGATAGGTAGTTCTGGGGCCGAGTCCTCGGGGGTAAGCTCCGACCTTTCTGCGCGGATGTGGAAAAAGTTAAGACTGACGCGTTCATAGCTTGTCAATACCCTCCAAGGCCATGTGGATGATATTCGAAGCTTAATACAATGTGGGATTTGCATACGGCCATTATACGAGCCTTTCACCCTTGCCTGTGGACACACCTTTTGCTATTCCGTTAGTTTTCATCATATCCAATATGCGCCCTCTATGAGCTGGTTGTCTGACATCGCATAGTGTTTATCGTCATGGTTTGCTGGTGGAAGATCGAAGAGGACCTGTCCTGATTGTCGAGCACCCGTCAAAACTCAGCCTGCGCCGGCCTACCTTGTCAGTCTATCTGATGCGTCTCTTGAAATTGTTATCTGACTTTTTTCTCTCTCTTTCTTTAGGTTCGAGCTGTCGTTCAAATGTTCACCACCCGTGCAGAGCTCTTGGATACAGAAGAGACAACAGCAGAACACTTAAAAAACCACAAAGAGGAAATTGAGAAGCTGGACAAGGACAAGGCGAATACAGATCCGCAAAATGGAGGGTTATTTGGAGGACTTTTCGCACCGAAACCCCCTCAACTGAAACCCGTTATCGACATAGATGATGGTATCATGCGCTGTCCAAATTGCTCTTGGGAACTTGAAGATGGCCAGAACTGCGCCGGGTGTGGCTACGTCTATCGGCCAGATTCCGAGGGAACATACTCCAGTGGATCGGACTTGAGCAGCGGAAGCGATTACGATTCTATTCTAGACGGAGATGATGACGACGAGGAAGAGGACGAGATAGAAGATCCAGATGCACCGACAACCCAATCCCGAATCGGCGCACCATTCCACCTATACGACAGACCTATCAACCTCGGTCCGATGTTTCACGACTTGCACCCACATCCGTTCTATCTACCTGGTTTCCGGCACACTACCGGCACTGGACACCCTCCTTGGCAAGCACGGGATGCCTATAGTGGCAATGTTATCTATGGGGAAGAGGAAGAGGAAGAGGAAGAGGACGAAGACTACTACGAAGATTCATTCATTGACGACGAAGAACATACACAGCGCGAGAGAGAGGGATCTGAATCCGATCGTTCTACAGTTGTTGATAGTTCTCGTGCTCGTAACCAACCCTCTTCACGGGGGCCGCCCATTGTACAGTACCCCCAAGTGTTCGGCCCATCTTCGGCAGCCGAGCCCGAGGATTATGACTGGGAAAGCGAAGATGAGGAATCAGTACCCGGGAGACTCTCGAGGCGAAGAGGGCAATGGGTCGATAGTGATGCCTCTGAAGCAGAATCTGCCGAAACGCCATACGACCATGGGTCCAATGATATACCCGACGGCCTCGATGAGGTCTCTAACTCCGATAATTCTGATTCTGATTCTTCTGATTCCGACGATTCCGACGATTCCGACGGTCCTCATATAAGTGCTACCCGTAGCCATTACCCATCAGTTATTCTGCCGTCGGATGACGATGAGATTGAAGATGGCTCTAGCTCACCTCCCAGGCCCAGGACTTCAAGGACCACGGGCACAACTGCCAATACTGCGATCGCAGTTGATGATTCGGATGATGAGGAACCTGTTGGCCCTGTACGAAGAGCAAGCCAGAGAAGACAAGCCCGATTCTCTCCGTACTGATTTTGGCCAACTAATTCATGGCACCGCTGGTTTATTCAACTCTTGGTTTATTTCTACCTGCATACTCGGCATGAATTTCAATAGCGTGGCGCTTCGGATGGGATAGAAAATCGCTTGACGCTGCCTGTTATTTGCAGGCCTCAACCTCCAGGGCTATACTGGCGCAATGATTTATACCTTTCTATTATCTTGCTTTTATATTTCAATAACTCAACCACCCAATATACCTCTTGAATAATGCGCTACTTGGTTATCGCTAGTTCTGATCTTCACCTATCTCTATCTCTTATACTTTAGACTGGAAGGAGATCAGAAACTCTCATCATGGCTCAGCTTCTAATACCCAAGGCAAACTGGCCTCCAAAGTGAAACCAGAAACGGGGATGCAATGCTCTTCGGCCACCTTGATTGGTTTGAATATCGGTCCGTGCTCTACATATCATGGCTCAGCACTCAGCCCCGATCACCGGAGTGGAGCCATGTTTTGAAACCGAGAATTGGGAAGGGATTCTCTTGAAACAATATTATTGGTTGTTTCCAAATGTTCTTCTTGGTCATCATTGACCTTTTGAATACAAATATGATTAGCTAGTGAAAGATCCACTGAGGCCCTGTGCATCCCAGATACTTCGAGCAAAGTTTCCAAGCTTTTGCTCACCATTATGTTATAACTCTTCACTAGAGAAATGTACAGGGTATAACTCCTCTGCTGTAGCAATTGTTATTGCCAGTGTACATGGATGATGCTGCAACAAAAGTTCACCAGGAAATCAAAGAGAAGTTTCGAAGTCAAGTTCAATCCATTCAGTAATGAATGTACAATTTGGGGAAGTCGGGATCAAATTTCATATTCAGGTACTGCCGAGACCAACATCTTGTTGAGTGCTCTCCCCACGACAACAATTTTCCACATTGCGAAGAAAGGCAGTTTGGGGCTCTCAAGTTCCAATGGTGAAGACGCAAACAAATCTCACAAACCCGCAGACTGCTCCTTGCCGAAATATCTGTATTACTCAGTGATTTCCGCACAATTCACAGCGTTGGCGCTATGAGCACGCTGGCGCACGCTGCTTGGCAGGTGCCGAAAGCCGAATTACACGCGATTATAGAAGCAGGTGCACTTGCCCCCATAGTAGCGCCCCAAGTGCAACCTGCAGCTGAGTAGCAGGCCATGACAACCGCTGCGCATCCTGCTTGGCAAATTCCATAGGCGGCGGGGCCGGCAGAAGCAAGTCCGAAAAGGTAGAAAAGATATAACAGAATTCTCATAGTGTCTGGAATGATCTCTGAAATTTTACACGTCGACCAGGATGTGGTTGTTTGAATGAGGTCTCGAGAACTTGCATTTGCTAGTGCGAATACATATCAGAATCATACTGACGTTGCAAATCCGTTAAAGCGTTTGAGAGTCATTGATTGCCAACTCGTATCGTGATTTCCAGCCGCATGACCTCGAACCCGTGGATCAGTATGCTCATACTCACGGATACTGCTATCCATTGGCCTATATATTTCGTGATGATATCCTTTTGACAAAGGCGACATCCTTCGCGAGTTATGATTAGCTTTCTGTGAATTTGGTATTCGTGTACTGTACGATACATATCGTGTAAATTAAGTTAACACTATGAGTAATATCGAGTAGGTATTCAGGTACGTATTTCGCGTGGCTACTCTATACAATTCAGGTGAGTTAGTGCCTTCTCTTGCGTATATTGTGGCTCAAATGCGAAGTCATATGCTCTCTGATGCATTTTATTGGACTTACAATTACTGCGCCAAATGTGGATGGTGTTCAATTCAACACACTTTTGAATTAATACGACTCCTAACGTGATGAATCTATAGCAGGTTATCTAAGGTTATCTGAGTGCGTATCGTCTAGGCAACTTCGTTCCTTGAACATGAGTCATCCATGCGATGTTACCCCACGTCTTTTTCTGACTTCATCCATGTAAGCAATTTTGCCGTCTTATTATATTCTATCATCCATAAAATGGCAGCTCAGACCGTCCCCTACGGCCACTGGACTAGTCCCCTCACCGCGGAGCTTCTAGCTACAGATAGCATCACACTTCACGAGTTAGCAGTTAATGTACGGAACAACCAGCAACTTATCCAAGGCCATTCACTAACATATCACAGGAATCAACGGGGGCCATCTACTCTATTGAGTGTCATCCAACAGAAGATGGTCGTTATGCAATCGTCCAGCATCTCAATGGGAAAAGCCAAGACGTGCTACCCAAAGACCTGAGCGCGCACGCAACAGTGCAAGAACTCGGTGGAGGCTCTATCGACATGCGACACGATGGACAGGTTCTATTCGCCGACGAAGAGTCTTGTAACGTCTATCTGCTAGATTCAGCATCGGGCGAAACTAAAATTGTTCACCCGGCTGTTGAGGGGATCCGGTATGCAGACTTCTGTAGCCACCCCTCTAATCCGGAGTGGATCCTTGCTATCAAGGAGGATCATAGAGAGGCCACACCCGAGACGCAGGCGACGCATGTTCATAATACCTTGATCGCCATCAATATTGAATTGGGCACTGAGACGACGATTGCTCAGGGAGACGATTTCTACTCGCATCCTAAATTTGATCCTACGGGCAAGTATGTCTCGTGGATTCAGTGGTCGCATCCTGATATGCCTTGGACCGGGACAGTGCTTTATTATGCCCAGTGGAACAATGGAGCTTTGGAAAATGTTACCCGCATCGCTGGTCAAGGACAGGAAGAGAGTATTGCTCAGCCAAAGTGGAGTCCAGATGGGCTATTGTACTTTGCGAGTGACCGCACCGGCTTCTGGCAGCTTTACTCCTTCGACTTGAACAACCAGCAACAGTCCGCGCTCTCATTGAAGACATTTGAGAATGCCGATTTTGCTACTGATGAGTGGGAACTTGGAACGTAAGTCCGCGTATGCTTTGGTTTTTTGCTGGCTATTGTCTGACATTTGGTTAGCTCTACATACATTTTCCTTGATGCGCAAACCATAGTGGCAACAGCTATTACCCATGCCACGGCAAAGCTCGTCCTAATCGATGTTGCCACCTCATCTGTTCAGGACCTCGATCTGCCATATGTGAACGTGTTCGAAATCCGTCGAGTATCATTAACTTCCTTCGTTGTGGTGGGCACTTCAACCACCTCCCCAGAGGAACTAGCATTGGTTAATATCACACCAACATTCAAAGCCGAAAGGACTATTCTCACATCAACTGCGACATTCGAATTGCCTTCTGAATATGTCTCCGTCGCAAAGGAGCTCACAGCCCCTCAAAAACACGGTCCACTGACCGACGGCCACGTTCACATGTTCTACTTCCCACCTCGCAACCCCAATTTCAGGGCCGATGGCCTCCCTCCTCTACTGGTATATGTCCACGGAGGTCCTAATGGATCCACAACCCCTGCCCTGGACCTGGAAATCCAATCCTGGACGACGCGCGGGTTCGCAGTGTGCGCCGTCAACTATACAGGTTCCACCGGGTTCGGAAGAGAATATCGGGAACGACTCTCCGGTTACTGGGGCCTGGTCGATGTCGCCGATGCCACTAGCGCAGTCGAATACCTCGTGGAGGAGGGCTTAGTTGACAAAGCCCGTGTCGGAATTTACGGCGGCAGTGCCGGTGGCTACCTGACGCTACGAGCACTGCATATGTATCCCGATGTCTGGGCTGCAGGCATCAGTTCTTATGGAATTAGTGATGTGCGCGCTTTGCAAGCGGACTCCTACAAGTTTGAGAGCCAAGACGTGGACAGATTGCTGCTGAGCAAGACTAAGCCAGAAGATAGAGAGTCTGAGCTTACCAAACGCAGTCCTTGCAACTTTGCTGATCAGATTCAAGGGTCGCTGCTGCTGTTGCAAGGAACTATTGATATGGTCGTTCCTGTGGCGCAGGCAAGAATGATGGCTGATGCTATGCGGGCTCATGGACGAGTCGCGGAGGTCGTTGAGTTTGAGGGCGAGGGACACGGATGGGTTGGTCAGGAGGCTATTTTGGAGTCTTTGACTAGAAAGGAGGAATGGTGGAAGCGTTATCTGACAACTACTGCCTAGGACAGTTAGATAGCAAATACTCATGCGGACTCGACAATTTCGAGACTTACTAAAAATTTAGAACATAAACAAATCTTGAAATGAAGTGAACAAATCCTATAATCTCCTATCCATAAAGTACTGTAGACAACGCGCTAACTTTCCTGATCTAGATTTTAAGTTCAGGGGTGATATACCCCGACATACCCCCGCCTTTGTCCAAGGCGGGCGACGATCTTCCCCAGTCTTTAAACCTTGGAGTTTGCCAGGGTCTTTACTCGGACTGCACCACTCCGTTCGATATCTGAGCTTCTTGTGATTGTGCTTGCATTTCCGGAGTACTGTCTTCCTGTCACCATATGTTGCTACTGGGATTAACGCTCGGCTTTCTTTCCGTGTGAGGTATAGAGCAGAGTATATAAGGCTTTCTTGACTCGGCTACCACGTCTACCAAGAATATCCTGGTATCTGGACTGACCACTGTCACCATGGCTTCAATGGTGGATAGCCCACCAAAAAGCGGGTTCTCGCTGGTTTTGCAGAATCCCTACTTATGCGGCGTGGCTTCGGTAAGCTTTGGACATGGGCTACTCGATACTAAAAGATACATACTGACATCGCGGTAGTTCTCTACTCTGGGCGGCCTGCTGTTCGGTTATGACCAAGGCGTTGTCAGCGGTGTGATCACAATGGAGTCATTTGGGGCTCGCTTTCCTCGAGTGTTTTCTGACAGTGGGTTCAAGGGATGGTTCGTGTCGACGCTTTTACTCGGTAAGGAATGTCCAAATGATTTCCGATATGTACAAGCTAACGCCTATTAGCTGCCTGGCTTGGATCCCTAATCAATGGACCTCTCTCTGATCGGGTTGGCCGGAAGATTTCTATAAACCTAGCCGTCATTGTTTTCGTGATTGGGTCTGCTATTCAATGCGCAGCGGTGAACATCCCAATGCTCTTTGTCGGTCGAGCGATTGCCGGGTTGGCAATTGGGATGCTTACCATGGTAGTGCCGCTATACATCTCCGAGGTAAGAAATACGCCCATCTGATTATCACAAAAGCTCACATGTCTCCAGGTTTCCATTCCAGAGATCCGGGGCAGTCTTGTTGTGATACAACAATGTTAGTCTCTTGAAAAATGATATTCTGGATAGTACTTGCTAAGCTCATATTAGTGTCGATTACCATTGGTATTCTAATTAGCTACTGGATCGACTATGGCACCAACTACATCGGTGGTACACGTTGTGCCCCAAACATTCCTTATACGGGAGGAACGGCTTCCTCGCCCTCTTTCGACCCGTATCAGGATGTACCTTCTGGTGGCTGCACCGGCCAATCTGAAGCTTCTTGGCGTCTCCCACTAGCTCTTCAAATCGCCCCAGCAATTACCTTGGGCATCGGAATGTTTTTCTTTCCAGACTCACCACGATGGCTGTTGATGAAAGAGCGAGATGACGATTCGCTTGCCGCGCTCTCACGGCTGCGCCGGCAGCCTCGCGATAGTCTCGAACTTCAGAATGAGTACCTAGAGATTCGTGCATCCATTATGCTGGAGAACTCTTTCGCTAAAGAAAACTTTCCCAATCTATCTGGTTTCAGACTTCATGTTGCGCAGGTTTGTGGTTCTACGTACTTCCTTGGGTTGATATACTAACACGGCCGCCATAGTACATGTCTATGTTGACCAATTGGGCCCGATTCCGAAGATTAGCTATAGGCTGCATCGTGATGTTCTTCCAGCAATTTATGGGCTGCAATGGTGAGTATCTTTCTCATCCTATTAAATACCCTGCTAACTATTCCAGCCATGATCTACTACGCACCTACGATCTTTGCCCAGCTAGGTCTAAGTGGTAATACGTCATCCCTCCTTGCAACAGGTGTATACGGTATCGTGAATTGTCTAAGTACACTCCCAGCTCTGTTCTTTATTGACAAGGTTGGACGCCGTGTTCTGCTTATGGCTGGTGCCACGGGTACCTGTATTTCACTGGCTATTGTGGGCGGTATCCTAGGAGCTTATGGGTCCAGCTTGCCGGATCATAAATCGGCTGGATGGGTTGGTATTGCGTTCATCTATATCTACGATATCAACTTCTCGTACTCTTTCGGTGAGTTTGACTTCCTTGAGGCTCTAGCCATAATCATGAGGACAAGCTGATGCTTTTTTTTCCACTTTTTTTTAGCTCCAATTGGTTGGGTACTGCCTTCAGAGATATTCAATCTCTCTATCCGAGCCAAAGCCATGTCTATCACAACATCTGCAACTTGGATGTGCAACTTGTAAGTTTAAATCCTCCTGAAATTCCACGTGAACTACACTAACACGCTATAAACAGTATCATTGGACTTGTCACTCCAGATATGCTTGATTCCATCACATACGGCACCTACATCTTCTTCGCCGTCTTTTGTCTCCTGGCCCTCGGATTTACATTTTTCTGTATTCCCGAGACACGAGGAAAGGTATGTTCGCACTGAGCCTATGGTCCTGATTTCCTAAGATTAACCACTGATCTCTTCTTAGACCCTTGAAGACATGGATCTCATCTTCGGAGATACCGCTGCGCATGAGGAGAAGAGACGAATCAAGCGGATTGAGGCACGCCTGCGTGGTACCCCTGTTGATGACGATGATGATTCCTTGAAGCCGGCAGATGAGCATGCGGAGACTGCGAATGATGTTTAAGTAGCAGCTCAACTTGGCAGTGTGCAGACTCATCGGCTATGGTGTAATATTGTACTAGCGAGAACGGTATCTCGTAGGGTTGGTGATGTTTCTACCGAGATTTGAGGCTACAAACCACCTGGACAGTGAAACGCAATATAAAAAGGTACTTAGCCGGTCGAGATCCGGTACTTATGTATGCAAGATATCTAGATGGTAAAATACATGTAGAAATTGACTCCAAGACACCACACCCCGAATGACACGCCACAACATGCCCCACATCTGAAAATGCAAGGTCAAGTTAAAATCCGTAAACTTTTATACATCGGCCTCGGCATCAACGAGAGATGTGAAGGGGACCTCGAAGACAACAGCACCGTTGCGACCATCTGATGGAGTAGCCTTATCGTAGTTGGTGGCAAAGCACTTCCATCGGCCAAGTCGGTGTTCCTTGCCAACTGCTGCAACGATACACAGACCACGAGGTTGAGTGTTGGTCTTCGATTTGTAATCCTTTGACTCAGGCTGGTCTGATTCGGGGCGACGCTCGAAAACGGCGATATCATTAATCACACCCTTGATCAAAGGCTCCGCCTTTTTCTGAGAGATTCCATCAATGTCCATGTCATCAAGACCAGGGTGCCACTGGCGAGAGTTTGGTTGAGCTGCTGGGAAGGTGTATCGGGAGTTGACAGGCCAGAAGAACCAAGACCCACCGGGCCCAATGGGATGATACTCTTCTTATCTTCTGGGATGCGCCATGCGCGGATGGAGCCATCCCAGCTACCACTCAGGACAATATCGGTACCCGGAAGAGTGGCTAAAGCGGTGATCCAACGAGGCATGGGGCGCATGTGCCGGGTATTATGAGCAGCAGTCTCGCTGTCGACCTCTTGAGACAGTTCTTCCAAAGGCGGGATAGGGTCTAGACCGTGTGCCAAGGGGACTGTGTAAAGGGGCTTCTTCTTATGCATCGACCACAGACAGATGGATCCACAGTCGGAACCAGTAACGAAATGTGCTGGTGGGAGAGCGGCAATGCAGTCAATGTTGCTCTCCTTGTAGGGTGCCTTCTTTGAAGCACCGCCACGGAACACGAGTTGCGCCTCTTCGACAACCTTCCATAATCTCGCTGTTCGATCTCTGGCACCAACGCTCAGAGCCTGGTCAATTGTCATAGCGGCCACTCCAGTCACATGGTCTTGGTGACCGAAAAGAGTTTCAACGTAGGCATGGCCAGCTCCGCTAATAGACCAGGTTTTGATGGTACGATCGTAACTACCAGTAAAAAGCTGCTCTCCGGAGCTCATAGTCGAAATATGGCGAGCAAAAGCGACACTGCTGACTGAATCACGGTGATGGGTGAAAGTCCTGGTTGGCGTCAAAGTCTCCGCATCCCAAATCACAAGTTTCTTGTCCGCACCACCTGTTGCCAGGAATCTTCCGGAGGGACTGACAGCAACAGACAAGATGCTTCCCGTATGGCCGTGTTCCTCGCCAGTCTCAGCAATTTTGCGCACACCACGAGCGTACTTCACCTGCTTCGGCTTCCTCCGTTGCGGTCGGGGAGGTCGTTTCGAAGAAGCATCCTGGACGGGTCCATCAGGACCACTTGGTGTTGCCAGTTCCCACTTAATCAAGGTTTTATCCTTCGAGACTGTGTAAACGTATGGCGAATGAACGGCGATGGAAGTAGTTGACTGGGTATCTGCGCGGAAGAACGAATGCGAAGCCGTAGAAAACGAGAGTTTGTCGGCAATTTGTCGGAAAGCTCGTCCTTTGAATTCGTCCTAAATTATCACAATTAGTCGCAATCTCCACTCGTGAAGAAAAGTGTTCCACATACGACATCCTCCTTCAATCGCTCTGCGATCAAGTCTCGATCGATTTCTTCCGCATCAAACCCGACCTCGTCGACAACATCTTCGCGGACATTGTCCAAGTAACGTTCCGCAAGTTTCAATCTTCGGTCTGCGGCCGTTTCGCCGTCGTCCGAGTCCGATTCAGAGCCTTCTCCAGAGATGACCGAATTGATCTCATCATCGTCCATATCACTTCCTGAAATTGATTCCTCCCGTTCACGGGGTCGTTGGGTCTTTCCGCCATCGTTCTTTGCATCCACGCCTCGTTTCTTAGTTGCTGGGGGTGCAGCGCGGTCGTCTCTCTTGCGCTTGCGCTGCGAGGCAGGCACGGTGAAGAAAGAAGACATGATGGATCTTCAAAGTAGTAGTCCCACAGCAAGCCTTAATTAAAATTTGCTGGTGGAAATACCCCGGCGACAAATGGGACTTGGTGGTGGCCGATGCTAGATTCAACTTTTTTTTTCGGGGAAAAAAAGGCGGCCAAGCGGCGGCTGACTCAGCGAGGTAGCTGAGAGCTCCAGGCGTCAAGCTCACCGCGCGGTCATCACCTCGACCACATTCCCTTTCATCGCCTTTTTGAACCTCGTCTTGATCTATTTCTCATTTTCCTGACATACCGCCAATATGTCTGTCTATCCCGATCACCACCCCACAAATTAATTGCTTGCCTTGACTGACCGCGCTTGCTAGGGACGTTCTCTTGGGTATCACTGGCAAGGACTTCGTCCTTCTTGCCGCATCCAAGGCTATTATGCGAGGCCCGACTATCATCAAAGCAGAGGATGACAAGACCAGAAGTCTGAATAAGCACACCCTTATGGCTTTCTCTGGAGAGGCAGGAGACACCAGTCAGTACTCTGCAAATCGGTGATGGAACTCTAGACGCTGATGGCTTGTTTTACCCAGTTCAATTCGCCGATTACATCCAAGCAAACGTTCAACTGTATACGATGCGCAATGACACCGAGCTCAGCACTCCAGCTGTAGGCAATTTCATCCGAGGAGAGTTGGCCCGCAGCTTGCGATCACGAAGCCCGTACACAGTCAACCTGCTGCTGGGTGGTGTGGACCCTGCTACAGAGAAGCCTCACTTGTACTGGATCGACTATTTGGCTTCGTTGGCCCCCGTACCATATGCCGCCCATGGTTATGCCCAGTATGTTCCACCGACAGGATATTTAACGAGATCGGATTGGAGGGGTTGAATACATGAGCACTGCTAACAAGCGTAGATACTACTGCCTTTCTCTCCTCGACAAACATCACAACCCCAACATTTCCCTTGAAGAAGGCATGAAACTCCTTGAAATGTGCACAGATGAGCTCAAGCGTCGGCTACCAATCGACTACAAGGGGGTACGTTCGGGTCATTTCTCTGTTTAATGCTGTTATACTAATTTATCTTTTTATTAGGTACTGGTGAAGGTGGTGACAAAGGATGGCGTGAAAGAGGTAGACTTTGATAACGACAGGATCGCTCGGGCTGCGTAATGGTCAACATGCCTTGGCGTTTGTTGTATCATATCCTATGACGTTTTAACATTGCTTTACGGGATACCAACAAAACCTCTGAGATTTCCCTAGTAGTCCGTAAGAAAACCTCAGTAACTGTAAAGGATATTCGTCAAATACTGCTGATTGTTCTGGCTTCTCAACTCAATTGAATAATTCTGATTGTCGTTTGGAAGAGCTATCATCTAGACATGACGATGTTGGATGTTTGATAGGTTTGCACCATCTTCAAGAGCTCGCGGGACTGAAGAACTTCGGCGCTTCATTTCCTTCTCTACCACCGCAACACTCCTATCGCAATGCCGAAAAGACTAGCAGAGCTTCCTCTCGGGGAAAACTTCCCAGGCCCCCCAGCCTCGAAAAAGGCGCGAGTAGAAGACGGGATTGACGAAGACACCAGCAACGGCGCAGTACCCGCGCAACCAGCCGAAGAGCAGCAAGACGATCGCAATGGCGCCAACACCCTAGCAGCTGCCGATAAAGGAGAAGAGGAACTTGAAGGAGCTGTGCAGGACAACTCAGGACTCTCGGACATTGACGAAGAGGCCCCCGCCCTCAGTGCACCCAAACGACAAGACCAGCCGATGGAGGGCTACGGCGACCTCTACCTCGACACGGTCAATAGAGGAGTATTGGACTTCGACTTCGAGAAGCTGTGCTCCATCAGTCTCTCGAATATTAATGTGTATGCTTGTCTCGTCTGCGGCAAATATTTCCAGGGTCGCGGGCCCAAATCGCATGCGTATTTTCATGCGCTCGAGGTCGGGCATCATGTGTTCGTCAACATGGGCACCAAGAAGGTCTATGTGTTGCCAGAAGGATATGAAGTCAAAAGTAATAGTTTGGACGATATTAAATATGTGGTGGATCCGCACTATTCGAAGAACGAAGTGGTCAAGATGGACAAAGAAGTTCACGGCGCCTGGGATCTCCATGGTGCCAGGTACAGACCAGGTGAGACAGTCTGCTTAATAAAGAGAGCTTGCGAATACTAATGGTATCACAGGATTTGTTGGCATGAACAACATCAAGGCCAACGACTATATGAACGTCGTGGTTCAGCTTCTGGCGCACGTCCTCCCCATTCGCAACTTTTTCCTCCTCCACGAGTTCCCCCAACTGGGCACTCCGCAACTCGCTCTTCGCTTCAGTACGCTTGTACGCAAGTTATGGAACCCCAAAGCATTCCGATCTCACGTGTCTCCGCACGAGTTGCTACAAGAGGTCGCCCTGCGATCATCAAAGCGCTTCACCCTCAGCCAGCAATCCGACCCAGTGGAGTTCTTATCATGGTTCCTTAACAACCTCCATCTATCTCTGGGCGGCTCCAAAAAGCCATCAAAGACACCCACCAGTGTAGTCCATGCGGCCTTCCAGGGCCGTGTTCGGATTGAATCGCAGGCTATCACAGCCCACTCCGACACTCAAAACGCACGTTTGGTCTTCACAGAATCCGGCGATATCAACAGCCAGGTCACCCCATTCATGATTCTCACATTGGATCTCCCCCCAACCCCCCTCTTCCAATCGGCAAACCGGGAATCTATCATCCCACAAGTGCCTCTCACCACCCTCCTCAACAAATACAATGGCCTAACAGCATCCGAGAAGATGGCCCATCGTGTCAGGCATCGTCTTCTCCACCCTCTTCCCCCTTACCTTCTCTTCCATATAAAACGATTCAACAAAAACCGCTTCGTGTCAGAGCGAAACCCTACCATTGTCACTCATCCCAGCCCCCGCTCCCTCGACATGTCACCATACGTCGAGCCAAACCCGGACGTCTGGCCTCCGTCAGAACCGATCCTGTACGACCTTGTAGCGAACATCATTCTGGACCCCTCAATCGCCGCCCCCGGTGCTACTGAAGATGCAGCTGACAAGGGCGTCAACGCCGCGTCTGGCTCATCCACTGGAGCTGGTGGCGGCAGCGAAAAGGTCTCCTGGCTTGTTCAGCTCCACGATAAGGCTATGTCGGCCGAAAACTTACGCCATCAAAATGGCGGTGCTGCGGAACAGCGTGGTCCTGAGTGGCTCGAGATTCAGGATTTGTTTGTCAAGCGCGCTGAGAGTGAGACTCTCTTTACCCGTGAAGGATACCTGATGGTTTGGGAGCGCAGGAAGGTCCCTGGTCAGAAGGGCAAGGGTGCTAAATAATGAGTACCGACTGAATCTTGAAACTGTATTATTCACGACTGAAAATCTGGGGAGTTTGGGTTGGTGAAAGATTCATAAATTCAATCTTTTACACAAATATCTCATTCGTCTTATATGTAGACCGGGAACGGTCGTAGTTGGGTGTATATTCTTTGCAGGGGACTTAATCATCTAGGCACGCCTATTTAGTGTTTACAGGGCAGATTTCGAGATGACTGAGAAGAACATGACCGTGTAACTCCATCTATAGAGTCCCCCAGCCACAAAACTTCCGCCCAATTCTCATTGTGGAGCCAACCAAGAAACCCCACACACCTGCTCTAAGCGCAGCCTGCATACCTCTCATAAGAACCAGTCTACCACAGTAGGCAAAGATATCAGGCCAGGATCGTCCGCCACCCCAAAGGCCTATAGAGTGTAGGTCCGAGGCTCGGACCGTAGAAGAAGGGTGCAGAGCAATATACGAATGAGCCAGAGACCGGACGTAAAGCGATTCGATGGGCGATAGGATGATGGTGCTTATAAATGACGCAAGATGTGATGCAAGTGAGTCTACCGGGTGGGCGGAGAGGAGCGTCACTCTGTGAGAAATGACGGGTAGTCCAGGTGCTTGTGACATGGGCTGGAGTGCAGAACTGGAAGGGATGTCGCTAGCTTCGGCTATTTCCAAGGGTTGGAAGCTCACTTGTTCTTCATCATTAGGCTCCTCAACGCCGTCTGGGAGAATGTTTGGCATGTTGGAAGCCGGGGTTTCTTCAAGAGGTGCAGGGTCCACATGGTGGTCAGCCATGGCCTCTTGAACAATGTTTTGAGGCTGACTTTCCTCGGCAGGGATATCCTGGCCTGTATCAAAGCTGGCACCGGCAGTGACGCCTGATACACCGTCGTTTTCGATCAGTGGCAATTGCTGTGTAGCTTGTTGCTGGGCTTGGCTCAAGATCAACGCCTCGAGGAAATCGGCTATAGACCTTCGGTCCATGGCAGTCGCTGGGTTATTACGACCGAAGAAGGGCGGATTCCGCTGGGAAGGTGTTTCGGTTTGAGGGTTGCGATTGCGGTTACCCAAAAGCTCCAGCTGCATTGTGATGATGTCGGAACTCTGATGAATCAAAGAAGCTCTAACGCGAGGTGAGGTAGGTGGCGATGTTTCTGGGGATGATGGTCGGGAGAACAGAGTGTTGGAGCGAGAGTTCTGACGAGGTCTTGCTGAAGGCTCAGCTTGTTGGACATTGCTTGCTTGGCTCTGCGAGCGTGAGGCATTCGAGGGTGCACTTGTTCGTCCAAGGGTAGCTATTTCTGAAAAGAAGTCATTGCTCATCTCACCAGGAGATTGGGACATGCGGTTCTCGTTTGTAAGGACTTGGTTCATGTCTGGACCCAGCTCAGCATCAAGATTCAAATCCGCAACGGGTAACGACTCTGGCGACGCAATGCCGGCATCACCACGAGCGATGGTTTCCAAAGGTCTAGCTAAAATATCACGCGCCTCGACTCCAGCGAGATTCGCACGAAGTTGAACTTCTTCGAGCTCATGTTGTAGTGACTCAATCGATTGTCTGAGGTTGTTTTCAATGCTCTCAGGGTCTCGCCCATCGATTCGCGGCTGATCTGGGGTCTTATTGGACAAAAGCCCGAATAGAGAGAATACCCATCCTCGCAAAGCGATGAGCTCTTGTTTGATATCTTGCGCCAATGTAAGTTTCGCACGGCGAGTTTCTTCTTCTGATCTGCGTCCCAGGGTTGGGGCGACCCATTCAAGAAGGTTTTCCTCGTAGGCAACTCGAATCGAAAGCTCGTCTGCGACAGTAGGTTTGGGGATTTGGCGTCGGATCAGTCTATAAATGCGCTCCTCTAACTCTGGGCGCAGGTAGAATGCGTAGACAAATGTCAGAACTCCAGGGGACGTCAGAAGTTGCATCACAAAACCCCCAATTGATGGGAGAGAAAAGTCCACAGGCAGAGGCGGGATTCGGAACAAAGAAGCCTCGCCAAAGGGGATCAACATTCGAAGACTGGGGATGGAGTTTGAAGGCACTAATGAAAGTGTTTGAAGCACAGAATACATGTATGCCTCAAGGGACAAGATGAGAACTGAATGCTTTGTCCTGTAGCCATCGTCAGCATCGGTGTATAATTGGTGATATGAGAGCAACCTACACGTGGTATCCCATAGCAAAGAAAGCACGAATACTCAAGGACAGACTACTGCTGTCGGTGAATCCCAAGACATAATCACGAATTGTGAGAAGAAAGCGCCTGAGAGGATTTTCGCGGGCAATTGCTAATGAGCTAGAAATTGCCCAGGCAGGAATACCAGCACAATAAAACCCTAAAATTCCCGTGGTTTCGCGCTCAGAGCGTATGACATCCAGCAATGGTGCGTGAGCATAGTGCTTGAATGTCTGTATAGCCAATGTCAGATACCAGTGCATCACAGATGGTTTTGTTGGCATATCTTACCAGAATGCGTCCTGTAAGGGATGATGACCACCAGGTGCTGAAGAACACGAATAGCTGATCTAGTGTTGTTATAACCAAGCCGAAGTCATTCTCAGTTGCGATTTGGTTCATCTTCTGTTCTTCATTGGATGTGCTGGCATTTCGGTCCTCGCCACTAACCACGATCCCCATAGTAGAGAGGATGTCATTTTTCGCTCTGCGGAGCTCTCGGCCCAGAGCTTTGGACTCAGGGTTGACATGATGCCCTCGTGCATCATACTGTTGCATATAATTGTCGGAATGTATGTTAGAAACCCTTCTCACTGGATTTGAAGGGTCGACTGTCGCTGTCTCTGGAGGTTCGTATGGTGACCGACCCTTGAGAACGGTTAATAATGCCGAGTTGTGAGGGACAAGGCGTGAAATTGAAGAAGAACAGGCCAAAAGGAAACAGAAGTCTTGTGAAATGTGCTATGCATTGAGAAAGAGAATCATCATATCACAAGTAGATATCGGATGCAATACCAAACATGATGCTTGAGTTCCGCAAAAAAAATCCAAGCAACAAGACAAAGACAAAGAGACTGAATAATCCATATTGTACCATGGGGAACATCAACAGGAAACAATATACTATAGATCCAGATAAGGAGGGATCAATTATGAAGGGGGCTTACCAAAGCGAGCCGGTTCAAATAAGCCTGGCGGCCCATCACGAATGAGGAACACCTAGTGCCGGGGGTGATCACATCACCTCCCTGTTATAGTCTTCAGGTTCTGCTTTTGCCGATAAAGAGGATTAAACAAAGAAAGATGAAGGATAAAAGTGAGGTGAGACACGTGTGACGGCGTCTGCGGCGCTTCGTGCACGGACCATCTGTATATTATCTTATCGCCTGAGCAAACACTGCAAACTCCCAAAAAAAAGTTGCCCGAGCTTTTTGCGATTCTCGACTTTAGAGAAAGCGCATGGGTTAAAGAGCTCACAGGCGCAATTTTCAATAATGTCGAAGGCTGTTGTGAAAACCACCTTCGAGGCGTCTCGGACCCTCCGCCCCATTTACACCGGTGGCAGTACGGCGCTGGATGCCAGCGGTCGCATTTTGCTTTCTTGCATCGGCGAGGATGCCTTAATCGTGGACCTTGAGACTGGTGACCAGCTCGCTAGTCTGGAAGGTGTAAGTATTTTTGCGGTATGAAGAATCTTCATGAAAGTGTGCTGACCAGGATCTTTCTACAGGATGGAGAGATTATCACAAGCTTAGCCCGTATGTATCAATCTCAATTTTCGGAGGAAATGAATACTCACGCAGTCTCTAGTTACACCCTCCGCATCACATGCCATTGTTTGTTCCCGCTCTATGTCTATGCGCATTTACCGTCTTTCACCTTTCGACGAAGACTCGAAGTCAATTGAAGCAGAGCTTCTCCGGACCCTCAAGCCCCACCCCTCCCCAGTGGTTACAACTACGATCGATCAGACCGGTACATTGCTAGCCACTGGTGGTGCCGATGGGTCGATTAAGGTCTGGGATATTCGAGGTGGCTTTGCTACACACACCTTCCACGACCGCGGAGTCATCTCCGCGCTCTGCTTTTTCGAGGTTGCCTCTTCTTCGGACGAGATCAAATCCTCGAAGAAGAAGTCCAAGCGCAAGGATGAAGATGAGGACATGGATGATGCCACAGAGTCAACTGCTGGATTCCGGTTAGCTTGCGGTAGTGATGAGGGCAAGGTTAAGGTCTTTGATTTGCACAAGAGGAAGGCGGTTGCATCGCTCGACTCGCATGTCTCCCTGGTGCGCAGCCTGTCGTTCTCGCCTTCAGAGAATGCATTGCTGTCTGCGAGCCGAGACAAGACAGTCATCATCTGGGATGCTAAAACTTGGAAAACTCGCAGAATCATCCCCGTTCTCGAGAGCGTGGAGGCTGCCTCTTTCATCGCAGACAGCGGTCTGTGCGTTATTGGTGGTGAGAATGGTAAATTGCGTGTTTGGGACTGCAACCGGGGTAGCGAAGTCACTGAGGAACAAGAGGCGGGCGAGGAATATGAGAGCATTATCTCTATCCAGTACTTGCCTGGCTTGCCTTATGTGATGACGGTTCACGCAGACCAGACCATCCGCCTGCATTCGATTGAGCCGCTGTCAGACTATAAGCCAGGGTCAGACTTGCCTCCGCTGACAATTACCCGCCGCATCTCCGGAAATGACGACGAGATCATTGATTTGGCTTTCGTTGGACCGGACCGGTCAATGCTCGCTTTGGCCACCAACACGGAGAGTATTCGCGTGGTCTCTGTTGCTCCGTCTGAAGACAGGCCATCAGCTGAGGGTGAGCAGTTCTTTGGTGCCGATATTGCCCATCTTGAGGGCCATGAAGACATCATCATCGCAATTGATGTAGACTGGTCTGGACACTGGCTCGCAACTGCGGCAAAGGACAATACTGCCCGACTTTGGCGTCTTGATCCCAAAAACTCATCATATACCTGCTTTGCCACCTTCACTGGGCACGCTGAATCTCTGGGAGCCGTTGCTTTGCCACGAACACCACCGCAAACTAGCAGCGGTGCTTATAAGGATCCGCTTAGCCACCCGCCTGCATTCATGATTACTGGTTCTCAGGACCGCACCCTGAAGCGTTGGGATACCGGCAGACTGAGCCCGCTTAAGGCTGGTAGCGACAAGACACACTCCCCCAAAGCAATCTACACTAGAAAAGCACACGAAAAGGACATTAATGCTCTAGACATTGATTCAACAGGTACTTTGTTTGCCTCCGCCTCCCAGGATCGGACTGTGAAAATCTGGGACGCTGAAGAGGGTACTGCGATTGGTGTTCTGCGTGGTCACAAGCGAGGTGTTTGGTCCGTCAGATTTGCTCCTAAGGACACACCCATCATCAACTCTGAAGCCGGAACCAGCACGTCTCGAGGACTGATCGCCACGGCTTCGGGTGATAAGACCGTCAAACTCTGGTCTTTGTCTGACTACAGCTGTCTTCTTACATTTGAAGGCCACACTGGAAGTGTCCTGAAGACTATTTGGCTGCCACCCCCACAGATCTCCAAGCACAACGACGATGATGACGAGGAAGAAGACAAAGCCGCTAAGAACGCTATTCAAACGAGGCCTCTTATCGCCTCGGCAGCCGCTGACGGTCTGGTCAAGATCTGGAGCCCGTACACTGGTGAACAAGAGACCGTGCTGGACAACCACACAGACAGAGTCTGGTCTCTTGCCAGTCCCACCCCGTCCGGTTCACGCGCTGATGTCAAGCCCACCTCCTCCAAAGTCAAATCTCCCTACGCCCTCGCCTCCGGTGCCGCAGATGCCACCGTCACCATGTGGTCCGACACCACCTCCGCCACCTACACAGCCGCCGTGAACGCTAACTCCGAGCGCGTCGAGCAAGACCAGCAACTCCAGAACTACATTCGCGCTGGTGCTTACCGTGAAGCCATCACCTTGGCACTCCAGTTGAACCACCCTGGCCGTCTGCTCTCGCTCTTCACAAGTGCCATCAACGCTGCCGATGACCTCACCCTGCCCGCGGAGGAACGCGCACTCGCAGCAAACAGCTTGTCTGGTAATCCCTCTATTGACGAGGTTCTCCAGTCGCTTGATGCTGTGAACCTGCGCACTCTGCTTCTCCGCCTGCGTGACTGGAACACCAATGCGCGTACCTCGCGCGTTTCCCAGCGCATTATGTACGCCTTGTTCCGGTCATACCCTGCTTCTACATTCGTTGAGCTGGCGACCCAGTCAGTCCGTGGCAAGAATGGACGTGCTGCCGCTGGATTGAAGGATATTCTGGCTGCTCTGGCTGCCTATACTGAGAGACATTACAAGCGCGTTGAGGAGCTCACCGATGACTCTTACCTGGTGGAGTGGGTTCTGAGCGAGATGGATGACGGTGTTGGACTTGGTGGATTGAAGAGTCTTGATCTGAACATGGCTGATGCAAATGTGGAGGAGCAAGAGAAGGATGTGATTATGTTGGAAGGTTAAATGTGATTTTACCTCTTGTGTACATGACGGGCGCTTTGTTTTATGGGAGTATCATTGGGGTGGGATCAGATAAAAGCCATCTACTTTTCTCATAGAATTGAAATTCTTCTTCGTTTATGCGTTTGATGTCCAGCTAATTTACATTGTATGATCCAGGGTATCTCTATTTTGGAGGAGTCATGGCTCTGTTCGGCAGTCCATCATATACAAGAGCTTCGCAACGTAGTCAATCATTTCATGGAAATTATTCATCTCGACGGCTTCGCCGGGAGTCGCGGTCCCGATCTCGGTCCCGGTCATGTCGAGATGAATGAGAGGAATGCCGTGAGCTGCTGTATCGGTCATCTCGGGGCCGTCGGTCTCGGTCACGGTCTCGGTCTCTGCGAGAATCTTTATCATCATCCCGGTCTCGTCGACTATCTCTGTCACGGTCACGGTCACGATCCCGGTAGGATCGATCATCCTTCTTGCGGTCATCATCGTCGTAACGCGAGCGTCTAGAAGAAGATTGGCGGCCACTCGAACGGCTTCGGTCACGACGAGAAGATCCAGTTCTCCGATCAGAGCGATAATCATCGTCATCATAATCGCGCTTGCGGTACTCGCGATCCTTGTCTCGTCCACTCTTCTCTAGATTGCGATCCCGTCTCTCACGCCAGTCATCCTTTTCTGGCGATGGTGGAGCAGCAGCCTTCTTCTTTAGCTCAGCAAGCTCTTCTTCGGTCATGTATTCGCCAGTCTTTTTGTTGCGCATTGTGACCGGCATATAGACACCCTCGGCATTGGCATTGCCGTTCTCTTCGCCCTGTTTTCGTGACGCTTTGCGCATAGCTGATTTTCCCCAGGCCCCGAGCTCAGCTTCGGCGCCTTTCCCACCTGAAGAATCTTTGGCTCCAATTCCCAGGAACCCAGGGCGTCGTACTGGGACAAGAGGCTTCTTTTCTTTGTCTGTTGGCGCTGCAGAACCATAGTTGCCCCGTCCAATAGATTGACCATCTTTCCACCCCATTCCTCGTAACAAAGCAGCGCCAAATTCCTCGACTGGGATAGCATTGTATTGGTCCAATGTCGCAGGTTCAGGACGAGATTCGACATCCGACCGAAATTGGCTGGCTTCGTCATAGCGAGAATACGCTTGTTCCTCCTCGTCGCGAGGTTTCGAGGCCTCGATCACCAGATCTGATCTCCGCTCTGGCTCTCCCTTGGTCTCCCGAATCAGAGCTTGTAAAGCGATCTCATCGTCCGTGAGAGGCTTGCTCGCGGCGGGGGGAGGCGAAACCTGTTTCACCTCTTCCATAGGTTGATCTTCATCGGCAGCATCAGGTCCATTGTGTTCGCCCTTCTGCGCAAAACTAAGCCCATAGGCCATACTGGGCCCTTCGGTTTCAACATTGCCTCCAGGAGCTTTTCCATTCCTTTGAGCCTCTTGCATGGCCTGGACTTCAGCTGGTAGCAGGTTTTTCCCTTTCTTCACGTTGGCACCAGCGCGATCGCGCCAGTTGTTCTTACTCGTGACCGGGATCACCAGCGGGCCCTGCTTCTTAACAGCTTCTCCGTCGGCGGTGATTGCGTCGCCCGTAAGAGTGTCAAAACCGGACACCTCCTCGTGTGTGGGTGCGCGCTCATCTTCGTCTGAGGAGTCTCCATGCCCAAGTTGATGTGGTCGGCGAGGGAGAGCGCGACTCTTGCCTGCTAGAGAGTCGGTGGGACGGCCGCGACCTGCTTGGAAGTTGAAGGCTGTTTTCTTGGGGGCGCCGTTGGAGTTTGAGGAAAGAGAAAATGGTTTTGCGGAACCATTATTATGGTTTCCGAAGCCCCCTGATGAAGACATCGTGATAGGGTCGGAGTGTGCTGTGAGTATGGCAGTTGAGGCAAAGTTGAATTCGATGTAATATGAAAGCTCCAGGCAGGGCGGTGGCAAAACCGGTATCAAGCGCGCGCTAATGATGTTAAAGGCGGTGTCTCGAGGTATAGCATCGTTACAACTTGTGAGGACAGCAGCTATTCAAGCGCATAATCAGGTATAAATGGAAAAGAAAGAAAAATGTAGCGGAAACACATATTTGTATTTTATTCTTGAAGTATTCTTGAATCTTTTCGTGAAACCCCAGACCAAATGCCTGTACTCTTGTTCTGTTATGCTTCATTGATTACGTCCGTCGATATCTTGGTATACCGAGTAAAGGACCATTAGTTAGTTGCAGGTGTTGGAAGAACATTTTACTTTGAAAGCAGATACTGGCAATTACGCAAAAACCAGACAAAGGTCCGGCTATGATTGCTAAAGATTCAAAACTAATCATACAATTCATATTCATCAATTCCTGGGTTCTAACCCTAAGCCCAGAGTTTTTCGCCATCCCAAAATAATACATGCCCAAACTCAAGGGGATGATCACTGGTAACAGGGAGCCAGTGTCATATCAGGTCCATTAGTTTAATGAACTCGCTAGAAGGTTCGGACATAGGATAGCTCGCAAACGGTAACGGAATCAAGGGGCTTTGAAGGACAAAATAAGGAGAAAATCAAGGTGCGCCGCCGCCGCCCGGACCACCAGTGCAGTAAAAGAGAAAAGAAGTCAAGGGTTAATAAATCAGAATAGGGGGTGAGGGTGTAAAATATGTACAGTCGAATAAAAGGGTAGAGAAGGCGTAGTAAGGTGTGATAGGATGTGGGTGGGTGATGACAGGAGTGTTAAAGATCCATTTAAGTAACTTAACTACTCGCTGTCTGAGCTGGAGGTGGGTGTGGGCTCTTATTAGAGCCTTGCACAGCGCCAGCCTGTGCGCTGCCGCTGCGCTGAGTCTGAGGCGTAGCGCTTCGACTGGTCTGAGGAACAGCTCCATTCATAGCAGGCGAACTAGTAGGAGCAACCCGAGTCTGCTGGTTGGTTTGAGGAACACGCATCATCGGGGAGAAACCTTGGTTCTGAGGAACCTGCATAGCCGGATTGCCGTTAGGCATGCCCGGCTGCTGAGGAGTCTGGAAGTTTCCATCATGCGGCACTTGGTAGTTGGCTTGGACATTGTTCATTCCTCCGGCAGCAGCATTCATGGCCGCTTGCTGGGACATGCGCTGCTGCTGATACTGGTTGAGTCGATCCGTCGCCATCTTGCTTATCTGTTCTGCAGAGAGATTGGGGTTGGCGCGTTGAATTTGACTTTGGAAAGTGCTGATGGTTGGAACAACGCCACTCGAGAGAGGATTGGGCTGACCCATGCGAGGAGAAGGTGTCGAAACACCTTGAGGTGTGCCACTGTGGAATGAGGGGCTTTGCATTCCTCCTTGAGCCTGCAGCGCTGCAATCATTGCAGGATTATTGGGACCACCGTTAACGTTCGGCATATTGTTGAGGTTGGGCGAATGAGACCCTTGAGGCGCAAATTGCTGGTTGTGGAATGGCGGCTGTGCCTGCTGGGGCTGGCCCTGCTGAGGAACTTGGGCCTGTTGTCGAGATTGCAACAGACGCTGCTGCTCCTGCAGACGGTTGGCCTCTCGAATAACACGTGTATTGTCCGGAGATGTCTGCATCGCCATACCGGGCCTTGCGCCTGGGGGTTGTTGCATTTGGCCCTGAGGCATCATTTTCAGGGCCATCGCATTGGCAGGCAATTGGCCATTCACTGGCGCCGCTCCAGCGGGCATTCCCTGCATCGGCTGGGTCCGACCTTGGTTAAGGCCGGCACCAGGAGGCAGACCAGCAGGAACTCCATTCGGCGTTCCATTAGGCACGGCTGCATTGGCAGTGTTGGGCGGCATACTATTCGGCGGTCGTGTTTGGGGATTCATTGCTGGTTGTTGCTGGTTAGGCAATTGTCCGGCACGTTGAGCAGCGAGGCTGGCTCTTTGCTGGGCAATCATCTGTTGTCGGTATTGTTCCTGTCTTTCTTGCATTTTCATTTCCCGTTCATACTTAAGACGGCTGAATTCCGCGGGGGTAGTGATCGGGGGCTTGGGCTGGTTGGCTTCATTCGCCTTTCTCAGCGAAGCGAGATGAGAGGCATGCTGTTGCTTCTGAATCATTGTCTCCCGCTTTTTGGCCAGCTTGCGCATACCATCCAACAATGCAAGGTGTCGTGAAGATCTTCTCCTGTCTACACGTAGAGGTTGAGTGGTCCGGCGACGAACAGGTGGTTGCACTTGGCCATTATTGGCTTGCTGCTGCGCCTGCTGTTGCTGCTGGGCAGCCTGCTGTTGGGCCAGCACAGTACGCTGGGCTGTCTCAAGCCTCTGGTGATAAGCTCGGAAGTACTGGGTCTTTGACATATCTGCTGGAAGGCCTTCCAACCCTACCCAGCGCTCGAAGCATTCCCAAGGGGTTCGTCTCTCGGCTCCAGAAGTGAACAATGAAGGCGATGTCAGACAACTAGAGATTAGAGACCAATTGTAAGAATACTCCTTGACCAAATGGCGAAGTTCATCATCCTCGGACATAGTCCATTGTGAAGATTGTCGAGACTCGAAGAAACCCACAGACGGCATGGGATGTTCAGTTGGTGGTCTGAAAGAGTGGCCCGGGTGAATGCGATCACGAATGGGTTTATTCTCAGGCCTGAATAACGCAACATTTGTCTGCTCTGGGGGAATCTCGGTAATGCGATATTCCGAATCATAGCCATATTGAGAATAGTCGTAGCGACTTCGCTTGCGAGGCCGTTCATCGTCGCGGAAGGTAATTTTCGTCGAAGCAAATTTAGAAACAGGCAGAAGCTCGGTTTTCCAGACCGAATCCGGTGGTTGCTTGAAAGCAAGCAGTTGAGTGCCCGGTGTAAATCGCATCGGTTCGTACAGTGGCAATTCATCAAGAAGCTTCTCTGCTGCCGGAGTCATATCAACAGAGAAGTTGAATTCGTCTGAACCAAGAGAGAAGATAGCAGCAGGGGCAACAGTATCCCGAAGATCATGTCGAGACTCTTCGTTGAAACCATCACTGACTGATTCTTCCTCGGCCGATGGTACAAGGTCCGGAGTTGGGTGAAATGCTGCAGCTTCATCGCTCGTATCTTCCGGAGAAGCACCCTCTGTCTTTGAGATATCTTGTGTCAAAGCAATTGGCGTCGGGATCTTTGCGCTGACACGAAGTAGAGTTCGGTGTTCCTCATCACTGTTCACGTACTCCGCGCACCAATCAGCACAACTTTTTGCGGCTGCTATTTTCCACTTTCTTTCTTCACGAAAATCCGTTCGCATCCACTTCATATGATCCAGGACGACGTCCCAATGGGTACCCTGGCGGGAAGGTTCAGGAGCTCGCTTCATTTGTCGGAGGGGCCACCGGTTGGCGTTCTGCAATGCGTATATGCGTCGCAAGGTACGGCAATTCATCTGCTCCTTGTATTCCAACGAATGATTGTCGGTGCTCAAAGTTTTATGAGCAGATGCAAGTAGTGTGCTCATATTCATTCCCCTAGGAGGCGCATATGCCCGATTCAAGAACAATGTGAAAAGATAATCTTGCTCCTGATTCAGCTTGGCAATGGCATCACCAGACTCTCCATGCACAAGATCCATCGAATCGGTCTTATCCTGCTGCGGAGTCATATTTGGAAAAACCACAGTCGCAAGTCGAGTCCTCTCCTTCTCCCGGTCCTTGCGATCCTTGAACCGCATTCGAGCTACACTATCAGGGGCGTCATGATCGCTGACAGTATGGGGAGTTCGGGGTGTTTCTCCCAGGATTTCTGAAACAGACTTGTGCCGAATAGCTCCTGATGACACTCGAGTTGTCATTCGTTCGGGTTGTGAAAGACCAGGCTGCGTTGACGGGATGACTTGTGGCTTTTTGCTTGCCGATGGGTCGTCAGCATCCTTAACGGGCTCGATTCCTTCAGATGGGTGACCCGTTGGTGACAGGTCTTCCTCTCCAGCCCCAGTTGATTGGTCTTGGAGTTTCGCCTGGTCTGTTCTTTGGACAGATTCCTGATCGACCTCCATGGAATCCTTATCGGCATTTACACTCTCCACAATCACCATATTCGATGAAGGTACCTCAGTCTTGGATTCTTCCGTAGTCTGCATTGACTGTGCTTCCTCCATTCGTAATTGCTCATCGGGAGTCGATGGAACCAAGCTTCGACAGGGTTGCATGGATCGTTCATGTTGTGGACTTGGGTGGCCGCTCTTCCCAGCTTCTGCAGCTTCCTCTCCAGGGCTGGTGACGGGGGAAGCAGTGACAGGCGCGGGGGTATTATTAGAATATGGATCAATGGAGGAGGCGGGAGAGAGTGGTTGGTCTTGGTTCGAGGGGCCTATAGTGAGAGAAGGTCGTGACTCGGGTTTCTTTTTGGGGAGAGTTGTAGATGGTATTTCCAGTGAGGGGGTGGTAGTCGTCGCCGCATCGGGAGAGAATTTGCCCTCTGCTCCATTCCGTCCTTGGGAACTGATGGGGGTTTCTGGTACCGATGCGCTTGACTGTTCAGCGGAGGGATTAGATGGCGCGGTGGAGATTGGAACGCCCTGTCCTAGGGATGCCTGTGGGCTAGTGGCAGGTACAGGAGACTCGTCGAAGCTTGTTGAATCCTTTTGAATGGATGCGACAGGCTTTGTGGTTGCTAGCGGAGCCACAGCAGGTGTTCTCCGTGGACTGGCGTCGGTCGGGATTGAAACAGCGTTACCATCTAATGTTGGTGGTGGAGTGATACCAGGAGCCTGTTGAGATTTTGGCGCAGTGGTTGCCGGCGATGCGATCACTTTTTTAGTGGCATCGCGAGTGCGCGCATGGGCAGGCGACGGTAAGGTAGATTCATCAAAGTAACGACCTCTGCGCCAGTGATAAGTAACGCGCCATTGGAGTTTATAATGACAAGCATATACAAATTGGGGATAGGATTTGTATAATTACAGAGAGAGAAATGAGCTGAAAGGACTTACTTGGAGAGGTCGTTGGCGTCGAGAAACGCCTGTTCTTTTTGATGATAGTGAGAATCGGCGGTCGCACCCTCAAAACCCACGGTCGCATAATACAATTCGGTCAGTTTTCGCTTGCGCGACAACAAACAGTTTCTGAACGGATATTAGTCCCCAAACGCGTCCATCAGGTCTGGACCTAGGCAAAGGCCAATTTTCAAAATTAAAACTTACGCGATCTCATCGTTCTTAGACCGGAGAAGCTCGTCGCGGAGCATGAGGTCTAACTTTGGAACACAGCATCCGATTAACGCGGGGAAAAAGGGAGTGAATTGACCAGGGTCATTCAGATTGAAAAAATCGCTGATCGAGATGAAAGATGATGTGGTTGTCGCGTGAGGCGATGGAGGGCAGGAAAGGGAGGACTTTTCAGTACGGGTTGGCGCGGGAAAAAAGGGAAGTCGTCGGCGAGTGCAGGTTCAGTGTGGTTGAAAGTAATGATACCGTAACATGGTTACTGGGGTTTTTGCCCGTTGGTTTTCATTAATAGGAATGTTTTTTTAATATGGGAAAATATTAGGCATATATAATTTAACAACATCTAACAAGGGAACAGATGCATAATAGATTCTTTACAATGGATGTACGAGGTATATTATTCTCATCCTGAGTCAAGTGGATGAGGATTATGTTCTTTAGTTTCAATGTGTTGGCACACTTGTGATACTGAGTCAGACGCGTATTGTGTATTGATACACATTCCATACGAGGAGGTCTGGTCTGTTTGCAGCTCAGGCAATAAGGCAACGACAGAACAAAGGAGGATCCAGGCAATAAGGCAACAAGGCACCAAGCATGTCTCCAGGTATCAAGGCATCCACTTTGCTATCGATAACCAAGGAAAAAAAAAACCTCCGCCAGCTCCAACTTGTTCATCCCATACCATCCACACTTTACCTCCATAAAGGAAAACCAGAAAAATGGCCAAGAGAAAGAGAAATGACCCTCCTAAGGAGGACACATCTGCCCAATCCCCTTCCAAGGCCGTCAAATCCACAGCTACCCCATCGCAAGCTCCAGATGCAGCTTTGACCGTCCAAGTGATCACGGGCTCCTATGAACGGGTGTTGCATGGTTTCACTGCCGGCATCCCCGCATCTTCCCTGCAGTCCAAGAAGGATGCCTCAAAAGACTCTGTTACCGACATTCAATGTGTCGATACCTTTTTGTTCGAAGCCCATGGGTCCGCTATTCGTTGTCTTGCGCTTTCTCCACTGCCCAAGCCTACCGACAAGGGCGACGCACAGAAGATTATTCTGGCCAGTGGCTCCACTGATGAGCGTATCAATCTTTACTCGATCTCCGCTGCCCCGCCCGCCGTGAACGATGATTACCCCTCTGTGCCGACCCTAGCCGGAAACAAAATCCTCGAAAACCCAAGGAACCGCGAACTGGGATCCTTGTTGCACCATACCGCCAGCATCTCCGCCTTGAGCTTCCCCTCTCGAAGCAAGTTACTCGCCGCTGGCGAGGATAACAGTATCTCGGTATCAAAAACCCGTGATTGGACTGTCGTTTCGACCATTAAAGCGCCACGCCCTAAGGTTTATGGCCGACCCAGTGGTGACACAGCGCCAGAGGGTGCCGCTCCAGCCGGAGTGAACCACTTTGCTGTGCATCCTAGCATGAAGCTGATGCTGAGTGTTGGCAAGGGAGAGAAGTGTATGCGACTCTGGAATCTGGTGACCGGTAGAAAGGCCGGTGTGCTGAATTTTGATCGGGAGTTACTACAGAGTGTGAAGGAGGGCAAGTACAGCAAAGGAGAGGGACAGCGCATCGCTTGGAATGCCGCTGGTGAGGAATTTGCGGTGGCTTTCGAATGGGGTGCGGTGGTATTTGGAATTGATTCAACCCCCAAGTGCCGAGTGGTCCCCAGTCCACGGAGCAAAATTCACCAGATGAAGTATGTTCCACGGCCCACAAAGGGCGATGAGAAAGATGACTTGCTGGCTGTTTCCACTGAGGACGGTCGTGTCATTTTCTATTCGACTCAAGAATTGCAGGAGGTAGAGGAAGACGCCGACTCGACCATTCCTCACGCGACTCCTGTTGCTCAGATTGGTGGAAAGCAAGCTGGTTTCCCAGGACGCATCAAGGATTTCGAGGTCTTGAGTCTGGAGGACCAAGCGAAGGACCTACGTGATAGCGTTCTGGTTGTGGCCGGTAACAGCGATGGTGTGGTCCGTGTCTGGAGAGCCACCAGCAAAGACCTTACTCTTTCCAAGAAGTCCAAAGGCTCCAAGGAGGCTCAAGAGGGCATTCCCCAAGTTGGCAGTGTATTGAGCACCTATGAGACTGGAAACCGCATCACCTGTCTGGCCGCCTTTGTGATGCTACCGGCGGAAGATCCGGATACTCTGATTGACTCTGAGGATGATGAGGATGAGGAACTTGAGTCGAGTGATGAGAGTGATGACGAGTAAATGGTTGTGTCCATGTTTGCCCTTTATACCCACTGTACTGTTAGACCAAAATATATCTTAAGGACAAATCAAAAGTTTTGCACTCAACTTGAATGTTACGCATACTAGCATGTAAACATATTTTATTCATAGCTATACTAACTCAAAAATAAGTTTAGGGTCCTGATCAATTATATGTACTTCAAAACTTTATACATACTAGTGGACCTATAAGTTAATTCTGGATGAGCTGTACTCGAGGTGCGGCTTTCACCGACAAAGGGTTTTCTCTGTGCGAATGACTCATGAGAGCCATCCACCGGAATTATATGTTCAGAAAATCCAACAAGTAATTCCAATCACAATATCTCATTCCAAATATTATCCAAATTGATAGCTTTAAGCTTCGCTGTATAGAAATAATTAATTGTAGGGGCGAGCGTTCAGTCACCGCCCGCTCGCTCTCCACTGCACAAACCCCCCACCATTACATTCTTCCATTATCATATCGCCCTGCAATTTTCATCCGGCTCTTCATCACTCCACTCTCCGCCACTCCCCACCACCTTCCACCCCCTTACCCTTCGCCCCGAGACGGAAAAGACCGTTGTCTAACGTTTGCGACTCGAAAAATCTGCAAATATGGCTACGAATGGAGATTTCTCCGACGAGAGCCAGCCCGGCTCGCCCATCTTGGACGGCAACAATGCCCAAGACTTTGACGACCAAGAGCCCCTCGACAAGCCTCTCAAGTCTTCCATGAAGAAAGCCGAGCCTGTGCCCCAGAAGCAGCGCCCTGAGCTGCCAGAGCAGCCCGAACCCAGCGCCCTGGATCTGTCAAAACTGACTCCTCTGTCGCCTGAGATCATTGCTCGCCAAGCCACCATCAACATCGGTACAATCGGTCACGTCGCTCACGGAAAGAGTACAGTTGTCAAGGCTCTGTCAACTGTGCAGACTGTCAGATTCAAGAACGAATTGGAGCGGAACATTACCATCAAGCTTGGTTACGCCAACGCCAAGGTCTACAAGTGTGACAACCCTGCTTGCCCCCGGCCGACTTGCTACAGGAGTTACGGTAGTGAGAAGGAGGTTGACCCGCCTTGTGAGCGTGAGGGATGTGAGGGACGTTACAGATTGGAGCGCCATGTGTCTTTCGTCGACTGCCCCGGTCACGACATTCTCATGTCTACCATGTTGTCTGGTGCCGCCGTCATGGACGCTGCTCTGCTTCTGATTGCCGGAAACGAAACCTGCCCCCAGCCGCAAACCTCCGAGCACTTGGCTGCTATTGAGATTATGAAGCTCAACCACATCGTTATTCTGCAGAACAAGGTCGATCTCATGCGCGAGGAGGGTGCTCTGCAGCACTACCAGTCTATCCTGAAGTTCATCCGTGGTACCGTCGCCGATGGCTCGCCTATCATTCCCATTTCTGCCCAGCTGAAGTACAACGTCGATGCCGTCTGCGAGGCCCTGATCTCCCGCATCCCCGTCCCCGTGCGCGACTTTACCGCTCAGCCTCACATGATGGTAAGAATCGGTTTCCTTACGGAGGGACTGCAGAAATGGTATAACTAATGATTTTCCTCGTTATTTAGGTCATTCGTTCCTTCGACGTTAACAAGCCCGGTGCCGAGATCGATGAGCTCAAGGGAGGTGTCGCCGGTGGTTCGATCCTGAACGGAGTCATCAAGCTGCAAGACGAGATCGAAATCCGTCCTGGTCTTGTTACCAAGGATGCTGATGGAAAGGTTCAGTGCCGTCCCATCTACTCTCGCATTGAGTCTCTCTTCGCCGAGCAGAACCCCCTCAAGCTCGCCGTTCCCGGTGGTCTCATCGGTGTTGGAACTCTCATCGATCCCACCCTGTGCCGTGCTGATCGTCTCGTTGGTTTCGTCCTGGGTCACCGTGGCCAATTGCCTTCTATCTACACTGAGATCGAAGTCAACTACTTCTTGCTCCGTCGTTTGCTCGGTGTCAAGACCGCCGATGGCAAGCAGGCGAGTTTTCCCTTCCTCGAGCTTTTGATATGAAGCATGGATTTGCTAACAATTTCCACAGGCCAAGGTTGCTAAGCTCGCCAAGAACGAGGTTCTGATGGTTAACATTGGTTCTTCGGCCGCTGGAGCTCGGTAAGCCACCCTAAAGACATGAAACATGATTATCGAGATCAGTGGTAAACTAACAGTTCTTTTCTAGTGTCCTTGGTGTCAAGGCTGATGCCGCCAAGCTTGCTCTGACTAGCCCCGCATGCACAGAAATCGGCGAGAAGATCGCCATCAGCCGAAGAATCGACAAGCACTGGCGTCTGATTGGATGGGCTAACATTGTTGCGTAAGTAATGGCCGAATCTTGAGTTTCTGGGGACCTTGGACTAACCTTCGATATAGCGGTAACATCCTGGAGCCCGTTCAGCAGTAAAGCTGTGCATTTCAATCGGCGTCCAGTCCTTAGGAGACCAGCAGGTATAGGAGTTTTGTCGTCGAATCAAGATAAATGAGCGAAGGAAGCTTTGCATCACTCTTGCGGGCCAAACTCCGACCTGCCGGGTCCTAGGCTTACGATTCGCGATGTGTTTCATCACAGAAAAGTTTTTACGGTCACGACGAGTCGGAAAAGTGAAAGTATGACATTTACAGATATCCCCGGCTTAAATAGAGAGGAGGTTTTCATAACCCTGCCCCGTCTCCCTGGTCCAGTACTCGCCCCCACCCTGTTTTGAGATGCCCTGAGTGTCTATCAGGCAGATGGGGCGGCTCTGGACTAGAGAATGTACGGAGGGAGGATACGAGTCACGATGAAGAGAAGAGGTGCTTCTTTTTCTTGTGTTCTAGGGAGTTGTGTTTGAAGAGGTTTTTTTTTTTGTTTCAACGATTTTGCGTCTGCATGGACAAGCCCTATGTAAATTGCTATAGGTTATGGTCGAAAATGTAGAAGGCAAAGAGTACTTATCTGTTCAACCTCGGACCACAATCTAAAAAATAAACATAAGAATCAATATTGTAAAGAATTCTTGAAAGAAAGAAGAGATCTTTGCAGTGATTACGGATAGTTTTTCTATAGTTATTGACGTAAAGCACAGGGATTGTCCCTGCATTGTTGATTGCGGCCCCATGTCGATCCGACTTCTGACTAAGGCAGCCCCGACAATAACACCTGTAGCTTTCTTTGACCCTCCTTTCTCTTAACACACGCGTCTGCACCATGTGGATTCTCGAGGTAAGTCTCTAAGGAAAGCAGATTTCCTTCATAATCTCCTATTCATCTCATATATTGGGGATTTATTTGCTGATGGATATGTTAGCAACTCGCGCGTATCCTCGACAGGCCGCTCTTCCCATGGAAGAACGTCCTTGTGGGATTCTCTCTGGGTCAGTTCCTCCTTGAAGGTGTTCTGTCCTTCCGTCAGTACAAGGTTTTGCAACAGAAGACTCCTCCCAAAGTTCTCGCGGGTGAGGTCTCTCAAAAGGTCTATGACCAAAGTCAGGTATGGAATTGTGCAACGCCGAAGCAAGAACAGACAGGCTTACATGAGGTTATTTTTATCTAGGCATACGGTCGCGCCAAGTCCAAGTTCGGTTTTATCTCAGGTCTCTACGGTCAAATTCAGAATATCGCTTTCGTCTACGGTGATGTGCTCCCTAAGCTCTGGAGTCTTAGCGGCTTCATCCTGGCACGGTACCTTCCCGGTCAATTCCAGGGCGAGATTACTCAGACGCTACTCTTCATCTTCGGTTTCAACATTATCTCTACTATTCTCTCGCTTCCTACCTCGTACTACAACACCTTTGTGCTCGAGGAGAAGTTCGGTTTCAACAAGCAGACACTTGGCCTGTGGGTGACGGATATGCTTAAGGGCCAGATGCTCGGCATTGTTCTTGGAACTCCCATCATTAGCGCTATCCTCAAGATCGTCCAGAACACTGGTAACTCGTTCTTTTACTACCTGTGGCTCTTCGGAGTCTTTGTTCAGGTCTTCGCGATCACCATCTACCCCATTGTCATCCTGCCCCTGTTCAACAAGCTGTCCCCTCTGGAGCCCGGTACCATCAAGACTGGCGTCGAGAACCTGGCCAAGAAGCTGAAGTTCCCTCTTTCTGAGCTGCATGTCATTGACGGTAGCAAGCGCAGCGCCCACAGCAATGCCTACTTCTACGGTCTTCCCTGGAAGAAGCACATTGTGATCTACGACACCCTGCTTGAGAAGAGTGAGCCGGAAGAGGTTGTCGCCGTTCTGAGCCACGAGCTTGGCCACTGGAGTTTGAGCCACACCACCAAGCTTTTCGGTATTGCGCAGTTCCACATGTTCTACATCTTTGCGCTATTCTCTGTCTTCGTCAACAACAAGTCTCTGTACCAGTCCTTCGGCTTCGTCAAGGAGCAGCCTATCATGATCGGCTTCCTTCTTTTCTCGGATGCCCTCGCCCCCATGGATGCTGTTGTGAAGCTCCTGATGAACATTCTGAGCCGGAAGTTCGAGTTTGAAGCTGGTATGTCGTTCTTTAACCACCGTGTAGCATATTTCATCAATACTAATTTTATGACAGACGAGTTCGCCCAGGGTCTTGGATTCTCCAATGAGCTTGCCTCTTCGCTCCTCAAGCTGCAGATCCAGAACCTGAGCACCATGGACGCCGACTGGATGTATGCTAGCTACCACTACTCGCACCCCATCCTTACCGAGCGTCTTGCCGCTCTTGGCTGGAAGGGTGGCAAGGTCACTGATCTCAAGGCCGAAGACAGTGAGAAGCCTGTCAAGGCTACTGACCGTGAGCTGTAGAAAGCCAGGGCCCAAATTTCCATATCATGTGGCATATCGCTATTTTCAACCATTTTCACAATCTTCGATGCAATTTTTTGAATGTTTATGCCAATGCGGTGGAGATATAGAGGGTTTCAAGACCAGAAAATAAAATATGCAATGATATGCGTTTCCTGAATGCTTGAACTGGATACCAAGTGCAATACCTACAGAGCGTGTGTAGACCCCAGAAGAAAAGACAGGATAAAAGAGAAGAGAAGTATCAGCCATTGATACAAGATATAGGAACCAACCGCTCTGCTGGCGTAGTGCCTAGTTTGTCTGTCAGTGCCATGGGCATGACCAATAATTGAAGGACGCTTGGTACATAGCGTGAAATATACTCCTAGATCCCATATCATGAAGTCTATATTGGTATTTATAAAAACACTTTTTACCCAGACATGAAATGCGAGACTCGCGGAATCAAATCCAGGATACTATATATACCAGAAACATTAAAAAGAACTCCGTCCCAATGCGACAACGCCTGACAGCTGAAGAAATCAAGTATAAAACCCCGGAAAATGCAGATTACTCCTCATTTCCCTTCTGCGCCTTTGCCTTCTTCTCCGCATTCCGTCTCTCCTTCTTCAGTCTCTTCCTCTCCTCCTTATCGATAGTCGCCTGTTCACCCTCCTGCTCCTGATAAGCCTCCGCCTCCATCTCAAAAGCGGGCTCTGTCATCTCGAAATCTTCTCCTCCGTTCTCAACACCCTCTTCGCCCTTTGCACCCGAAAGTCCAGCATCCAGGTACTCCTCGCCAGGGTTCTGCTTAGCGAAAGTAAGATCCTGACCGAGGACTTCGCCCGCAAGACCGGCCTGCACGCGCTTGAGGTTGTGGAGAATCAGGTTCGGCGCGGCGGCGGTTGTGCGCGAGACGGGACCGTGCTCGCTGATGTTGGCATTTGGTTGCAGGGCTGGATCTGTCGCTGCGCGGGTGAGGTATGCAGCGAGGAAGTCGTGTGCAGCAGATTGGCTAATGCTCTGCGTGCTGTGGATGGTGGTTGGTGGGAGGGAGGTGGGACCTGGGTTGTTCATTTTGACGAATTGAGTGGATTTTGTGGCGTCTAGGTATTTGACAGTGGACTTTTGTGGTATTGGGTGTGCCTTGTTGCGTAAATGAAGGCTGGTGGTGTGGTGGAGGATCAGAGCTCTATACTTTTTTTTTCTTGATCGTTAATCGCGGAAAGAATTTCGGTGGCACTAGTCCCGAACGGGTATGTCTGGAGTCTCCAATTCCTTATTATTGTTTATATATCGGCCAATTCTTGTAATAAAAAGGACTTCGAAGAGTGAATATTGTACATGGATCTTTTAAAAATCCCAATCTTTACTCTAATCTCCCGTTAATTCAATTCTCTACTCTGTTTGCTCCTATTGTCTCTCTCAGGCGGGTCCGTGCCTGCGGCTCCGCGCTTAATTTTCTTCGACTTCCGAACATCGCGCGAGCATCAAGCAAGACCACCTCGAACATCCTCCCGACCACACCTCCCCACCGAAGTCACAGACCAGAACCTCGACTCCGGCCTCCCACCATGTTCTGTCTCCGTTCAAGGGCCGTGCCCTCCCTCCGGGCCCCCGTGTCCAGCACAATGAACAGGTACGCAAATCCAGAACGAATTCAAGCCGACAGCAACACCACTCTACGCCTCTCAATTCCCCCAAAAAATGACTTGAGCTACATGATTACGAAAATAGAATTCTATGACTAACCTATGTCCTTGGCACCTATCCAGAATCTGCCAATTCACACAACAACCAACATCCAGATCATTCTCCTCCCTCCTCACCACCCCAACCCGCCACTTCCAACCAATGCAGCGCTCGTTCCCCACTATGCCTGCTACTTCCACTACAACCATGACCACTGCCACTCCTTCAATCACCTCCCTTCTCGCCCAGCAGACCCTCGGTCAGAGCCAGACCCGCTCTTTCTCCGCATCTGCCTCCCTCGGCGTGCGCCGCGTGACTTTCCGGCCGTCGCGACGTGTCCAGAAGCGGCGTCATGGGTTCCTGTCGCGGAATAAGACACAGAAGGGTCGTCAGACTATTAATCATCGCCGTTTGAAGGGACGAAAGAATGTCAGTTGGTAGATTTTGTTTTTGGACGTTGCGTTTATTCCGGACAAGATCTGGAGTCATTGGAGCCGGCTACATACTGGATATCCAGGTCGTTGAGATAGATGGGTTGGCAGAAGTCCTTGGGACTGAGTTAGGTCGGATTTGACCTCCAATTGTATCATAAGTACTTTTTTCATCTTTCCTCCTAGTTATAGGTTGTGGAAGAGTATATTTCTGTTCAATTAAGCAGTTGATTCTTAATTCGGGTTTGCTCGTGTGCGTAGGTCAGCTTGCCTTTTACTGGCTATTGATATATGGTCATGGTGCACAGCAAGAATTCATCACAGTCTCTACGGACGTGGAGATAGAAAGGGCCGAACCAACATGGGCAAACGGTTGACATGTTTTTTGACTTTCCGTTGCAGGGATCCAAAAACTGCTCTACGATAATCTATGTAGGTTATTTGGAACTTTTATGTAGCAAGAATGCGTTGCAATTGTATGTCTTCTAAGGTGTCTATGCGGCCTTAGGATCTACCTGCTTATGGAAAGCGTTCATTGATCATCCTCGTCACTCTCCTCTTCGGATCCGGACTCGTCATCCTCGTCATCATCATCATCATCTTCGTCATCGTCATCGTCATCATCTTCCTCCTCAGCACCAAGCTTGAAGCCATAGTCATCCTCGAATTCCTTCAGAGGCTGGACTGTGGGCGTGAAACCGACAGACTCGAAGCCTGATTTGATAGGCTAATGTAGAAGTTAGTAAATCTGATTGATACCACGGGAGAAACAAGCTTACCTCTTCAAGTACAGTACCGCAAGTAACAACAAGGTTAGCCTTTTTAGGATCAAACAGCGGCAAAATGATTTCCCGGAGAGCATCCTTGACCTCGTCGACGCTGATATCGCGCACCTTCTTGAGCATCTTCTCCTTGTAGTCCAGAGGCAGGTTACGCACGACCTGGCGGATGAAACTGCCCTGAGCTGCGCTGGCAGCGGTCATCTGCTCGTTGGCGAAGCTGACGACAATGCTGCTGATGGCACCTTCCAGCATCAACGGATCAAAGGGTGACGCGCCAGACAGGTGGTCTTCGACAATCTGCTTGCTGGACTCGAATGCCTTGTGTGCGTTGGGAGAGCGGTACACATCAAAGTTGACGAAGCCGGTGTCGATGTTGTGGGCGAAGTTGGTACCATAGGCCAGGCCCTTGCCACGGACAGCGACCCAAAGGGGACCCTCGACAGCGTTCATGTAGGCGGTGGCAACCAGCAGAGAAGGGAGCTTGGGGTGATCATAGGAATCGAGACCACGGGCGGTAGCGTAGGCGAACGACGAGTCGACCGTGGGCATGGGGACGATGAAGGACTTGCCGCCAAGTGTCTTTGCGGCATCGCTCAGCAATTCGCGGCGGTTAGTGATAGGTTTGAGCTCGGTGCTGGTTCCCAGGCGCTCGGCAAATGGCTTCCAAGCGGAGACAGGGTTGCTAAGCTTCTCTAGGTCGGCAATGACGACAATGCGGACGTTCTCGGGCTGGAACAGAGCCTTGCGGACCTCCTCCATGCGGCTCACGATCTCCTCGGGCTTCTCGGCGAGCAACTTCTTAACGCGCTTAAGGTAGCGGGCCTTGACCAAGGTGGATCGAGCGCGGGTGATAGATTCCTCCGCATAATGAACCATCACATGCACCGCAGCGAGCATGTCATCACCACTGCGCTTGGAGTCGGGCACGTCGGCGAGAAGTCGGGAGGTAATAGCCCGCAATCTCTCGACGTCGAAGATGGTGTTCCAGGACAACTCCTGGAGCCAGGCGATGGCAGTTTCATACTTCTCAAGTTCGACCTGGAAAGAAACGCGCAGCATCTCAGAGTTTCCGAGGGCCCGGGCATTTTCCATTGAATAGCCGACAGTGTCCTTCTCCAACTCGACGACCACCTGCTCGAAGTCGATGGTTTGGCCATTACGTTGAAGAGGGATGTTAAAGAAAGCTTCGGTGAAGATGGACAGCAAGGGACGCTGTTGGATAGGGACGGACTGTGCGGAAAGAAGAACAGACAGCTGCACGAAGCTGCTGGGGATATGTTCAAAGTGCATATAAAGGGGGAGACCCGCCTTGTTGGCATCAATATCGATGACCTTCTGGAGGGCATTCTCAGGGCGTCCAGCCTTCAGGGCAGCACCTGACCGAGCGGTGACAGTATCCATGAAATGGATAGACTCGGTGGAAGGAATCTCAAAGTCGGCCAGCATTTTCGTGGGGATTTCCCTGTCGTTCTCTGCTTTGGCCTTTTCGAGCTTGTCTGCGAGCTCTTTCAGCCCTTTCTCGCCAAGGCGCTCTTTTTGGGCAGCGACTCGTGCCTCTTCATCGCTCTTGAATTTATCAGACAGCTTCTGAGATGGAACACCCAAGATGGTAACGTGGTTTGCGTCCGAAATCCACTTCTTGATGAAGCCACGCCACTCATCTTGCGACCACTTCTCGAGCACGTCGTATTCCTTCAAGGATGCCACATCTCGCATGGTCGAACCATCTCGCTTTCCGAACAAGAAGTCGGTGATAACGTACTCTGCAAAGGATGACGCAGAGCTCTCCGTGGCAAACTTCCAGGTACGGCGCTGGCGGTCAATGCATTCCTTCAAGTATTTCATGTCAAGATCCTTGTCCATTGCCTCTTTGAGAATTTCAAAGAATCGCTTCTCTACCTGTTCGAGCTTCTCAGTCTCAACGCTGGTCATGGTGAAGCGAATTTCAATGCTGGGGTGCTCCTCCGTTGCATAGTAGACAGCACTGGCAAGCTGCTCTTTCTCGACGATTGCGTTTTCCAAAAGGGAGGCAGATGATCCAGCCAGGTAGAGAAGGGCCACATTGAGAGCACCAGATTGAACTGAATCGTTGCAATCCGGTCCCAAGAATCGAATTTCGATTTCACCAAACGACTCGTCTTCTTCGGGGAACTCGACTCTCTGGATGACAGACTTCTCCAAAGCTGGGGTCTGCTTGGAGTCCACCCAGGGTCTCGTGAAGGGAGCAGTCGGGCTCGGGATCACGTCCAAGATGGTATCTTCAAATTTGTCCAAAATGTCCAGCATGTTCTTCTGGTCCACTTCACCAGTGATCACCAAGCAAAGGTTCTTAGGCTGGTACATCTCACGGTGGAATTCCCGAATTCGCTCGGCACTCAAGACGCGGAGCTGCTCCATCATACCGCCGGTTTCATACCGGAAACCAATACCAGGGGGGTATGTCAACCGTTTGGCCGCCAGGTCGATCAGCTCGGCCGCGTTGTTCTGAACACCCTGCATCTCGGAGTATACCACACCAGCATCGTTTCCGGCACCATCGACGTGGTGTACCTCAGTGTAGCAGCCCTCGTCAGTTAGGGTCGGAGCAATGACATGCTCCAGGTAGACGGGCAGGATCCGCGCAAAGCCCTCCCAGCCTGCAGTGTCGAGAGTATACGCTGTGTGATCAGTGGCTGTCCAGGCATTGGTACTGGAGTATACACGGGTCGCTAATTTATCCAGGAAACCCTTGTAGCGGTAGTTGCGGGATCCCATAAAGCAGAGATGTTCTAGAGTATGAGGAGCGCCCGAGTCATCGTGGATCTCGGTAGCAAGCACAAAGTAACCGTTCACTTTGGGGCCTTTCTGGTCGATCACGACTACTCTCATGCCAGTTCGTTGGGACTCATATTCTGCGAACTCGCTCGGCGAGTAGTCAGGTTTGAACTGCTGCAGCAGTTTGAAGTGAGACATGTCGATCAATGGGGCTAGCCCAGTGCAATTATGTCGTCGAAAGCTTGTCAAACTAGCCTTTCGTTAGCAAAATTTTATTGACGCATGTCAGGTATGGATCCCTAAAGCGGCGGTGACTATTGTCCCACCACAGCCCATGACCACCATTCCCACCGCGGGGTGTTTATGAGACGAAAGAGCTCCAGAGTAGCTATGACATGGAGGGGTCATAACCGTGTGCACTGAGTCCACAGCAGGAAAGCGCCAGTTGGGAGTAATGCAATGAGCGAAAGGCACACTGGCCAGCGAGATCCGCGAACACACATTCTTAAGGGCTCTCTCCCGCGGCGAGATGTGTGACATGGGCGGGGCAGACAGAATTTGAGGGACTGAGGTCATGGTAAAAGATTCGGGAAACAACTCACAGGGATCGAGTAGTTTTCACCCGACTCAATCCACGCTGGCACAACCAAGACACGGTGAGTTTGAAGCTTGGTTTCTGAGTGCTGGAGGGAAGTTTGGGTCCCGTTCCTTACAAAGCGACGGGCAGTCTGGTGCATATATACCAGGAGTTATTTTATCGGCAGCCAGTCATTACTGGCGAATCAGCTTGGGAAATTTGAATTATTATGGAGATTTGTGATGATCTTGGGAAAATTTGGTCCGATCCTCTGCTTTTTCAGTCTTTTAGTCTTTTGGTTCTCATTCTCCAACGCAGAGACGCAGCTAGCTACGCGGGGCGGTGACGCCCAAAGTCACGCGGTTGTTGACAGCTCGCCGGTTCCCTTGATTTGACCTTAGCAAGTACGAAGTACGAACTCTCTTTGTGTTTCCGCCAATCCTTTCATATTTCAGCAGTATGCCGCATGCTTCCGAGGGTGAGATATGCCAGGCGGTCCTAGGATTCGTCACTGAAGGCACTTACCCTGAGGAGAAGGTGGTGGCCGCCAAGTTCCCGGCCGCAGCTCTGGCGAAGGAGTTGGAGCTCATTTCACAAGCCCGAGAGCAAGTAGAGGTGGGTGATCGTACACAGGTCTTATCTTGAGACTAACTAACAAGCACCGATTCAATAGAACGAAATTAGCTCCCTCAGTCGTGAGAACACCTTCGATGCCGACGATTGGATCGTCCAAGCACAGCAGCTGCACGCGGATATCGAACGCTCGAGAGTCACCGCACGGGAAATCGTCTCTCAACATGAACAAACTAGCCCACTCCGAGAAAAAGTGGAGGATGCCAGCGCGAAAGTAGCTTTGATTGAGACGGAGATCGCCTTCAATCAGGCCGTCGCGGAAACCCTGGAGGAGGTGCAGCGACTATGCGAGCAGTTGGAATTGGGACGTACAACTTTGGGGACTGGTCACATTACTGCCGCCATTGAACAGCTGGAGTCTACCAAGACGGCCATCGAAACAGATACTCCATTTTCAAACACCAATGTGATGGGCATACTTTCCGGTGAGGTAGCACGACTGCGGGGGGAAATTGAGGACGCATTACGTTTGCGCTGGAGCGATCAAGTGACGATTGATCGCGCAAAGGGCGAATTCCGCATCACCGATGACACAGATTCCTTGGATGAGACTATTGCGTCCCTCTCACAACTGGGTATTATCTCATCTGCCAACGAGAAATTCCAGAATGACTTTATAGCGACAGTCATCGACCCGATCCTGCTGCCACGTGCAGACGGTAGTAGTCGCGCTGTCGAAGTGACAGAAACAGTTATCCGCATCGACTCCGCATATTCCAGGACAACTGTTGTAGAAATACTCAGTCGCATTACGGATGTTCTTAACTACTTACGGCTGAAACTTCCATCGTCAATGTTGGCTACCCTTCCTCAGTCCTTGATACCCGCTGTCGCTTCGAAAGCGATAGCAGGATGGCTATCTTCTGCAATTCCAACCACCCTGGATGGCCTGGAAGACTTTGAAAACACATTGGATTGTGTTCTGCATTTTACCAAAACAATCCAGTCCTGGGAGTGGAGTGGTCAGGAAGAGCTAGTATCTTGGGTGAATCAAGCCCCTCGGCTGTGGTTGACCCGGCGCCGGGTTGATTCACTTGATAGCGTGCGGAAAGCAATTGCTGCTAGCAAGGGTACAACCAAGCAAGTTGAAAGAGTCGAAAAGGAGAAGGTTTCTCACGCGGATGAGGCTCTCCTGGAGAATGCCACAACCGATGATTGGGATGCGGACTGGGATGACGAGAAGGAGGAAGCCTCCGCGGCCGCTCAGCCCGAAGAGGATGAAGAAGATGTCAGTGCATGGGGTCTTGACGAGGATGACAATGAGGCGCCAGCCAAGCCAGACGTGCCCGATGCACCTGAAGAGGATGATGCCGATGATGCCTGGGGATGGGGCGATGACGACGAAGAGAAGGGCGACGAAAACAAGAAGCCTCCGGTTGTCACAGAAAAGAAGCCCACTGGCGGAGAAAAATCTACTCCGTCCTCGTCTCCGAAGGAAGTTGTCCTTCGAGAAGTTTACACGGTTACCGATATTCCCGACTCTATTATTGAAATTGTGCTCCAGCAGATCTTCGATTCCAGAGATATCGCCCAACCTGCGTGAGTATTCAATTAGTCCATTCTCTCTCGGTTCCATTCAGCTAACGGACTCTAGGCATTCCAAATCTCGCGTGGCTTCATCTGGCGCTGGCCTACTTGCACTGCCTACTTTGATCCTGGCCATGTTCAAGGCCACCTCATCGGCATTTTACTCACTGAAGCTTAGTTCGGGGCAGATGTATCTTTACAATGACAGCCTGTACCTGGCTGGTCGTGTTCGAGAGCTTATAGAGGAGTACGAGCTCTCCAGGCTCAACCCTGATGTTGAAGCTTTGGAGAAGTTTGGAAAGATAGCTTATAGCAAGGAGATGCAAACCCAGAGCACCATTGTCAGCGACCTACTTGATGGCACTCAAGGTTTTGGACAATGCTCCGATCAACCCTACAAATCAGAGTGTGAAAATGCTGTCAGTGCAACGGCTGACCGGATTCGTGACGTCTACAAGGAATGGCAACCCATCTTATCTCATTCCGCACTGCTCCAATCTATTGGGTCTCTTTTGTCCACGGTGATTGGCAAGATTATTATGGATGTTGAGGATCTCGGTGACATTTCCGAAGACCAGTCGAAACAATTGGTCTTGTTCTGCAATCAAATTTCCAAATTGGAAGATCTCTTCATGCCTGAAAATGCAGCTGATCCAGAAGCCGTCCCTGTCACCGCGGTCTACGTTCCGAACTGGCTTCGATTCCAGTACCTGATCAACATTTTAGAGAGCTCATTGGCAGACATCAAGTTCTTGTGGTTAGAAGGCGAACTGGGTCTAGAATTCTCCATGGACGAGGTGATCGACTTGATTGTCGCACTGTTTGCAGAGTCTGACTATCGCCGACGAGCTATCGCAGATATTCGACGAGCACCTCGGGAGTGAAATTTCTTTTAACAAAGTCATAGTCAATAGATAGTACAATAGCACTGCTTATTTCTTTGGATTTCTGGGCATGGTTCTAGTACTTTATCTGATCTCCGCACTTTGCGCTAATGTGCCGCACCGGCTACCGTAATTTTTTCTCACATTTCGCAGACTTGCTCAATTTGCGACAGCCACCAAATTTGAGTCCCCGACACCAATTCTGGACTAATTTTTGCCCATCATGAGTGACGAACAAACCTCATCTGCCGTTGAGGCTACGCAGAGGCAGGTTCGTGTGCAGCTTATGAGCAAGCAGGAGGATATTGCTCTGCCTGAGAACACTGGTCCCATTCTCGTTCCCACCGGTATGTATACACTGCGCCATTCTTATCAGGAAAAGTTTCAATGGCTTGGAAAATACTCATACTCGATTTTCTACAGGCCTGCGTCGTTATGCGCTTTCCACATTGGTGAACAACCTTCTGTCGAGCGAGAAGCCCATCCCGTTCGAGTTTTTGATCAACGGCACATTCCTACGCACCTCTATTGATGAGTACCTGACTGCCAATGGCATCTCCTCCGAGACCACCCTCGAGATTGAATATGTTCGAGCTTTGATTCCCCCACTTCACATTGCGTCTTTTGAGCATGACGACTGGGTTAGCGCTACCGACGTGCTCTCCGAGGCATCTCCTGCTGCATCCTGGGCCTCGGGCGCCAAGTTCTCCAAGGGCCAGGAAAGAATTCTGTCTGGAAGCTACGACGGTTTGCTCCGGATATGGAACATGTCATCTGAGATTGTCGCGACCTCGATCGGCCCCAGCGACGGAGGACACACTTCATCCATCAAGGCCGCCAAATTTGTGTCGCCAAACCAGATTGCTTCGGCCGGTCTCGACCGTACTGTTAGACTGTGGAAGTACACCGAAGATGCCAGTGATTTCACTGGCAAGATCACTCCTCAGCTGGAGCTATACGGACACAAGTCCGGCATTGAGTCATTGGCTGTGCACGCTTCGTCCAACCGTCTTCTGACCGGTTCCTCCGATAACAATGTTGGTTTCTGGTCTACAAAGAAGGCCGACGCCCCCGCCGCTCCCGAGACCCTGCTTCCATCTAGCAGTGCCCGTAATGTCAAGCGTCGCAAGCTTAATGCGACTGTCTCGGTTAGCACACCGCAGCGCGGACCTCTGGCTCTTATGTCAGGACACACAGGAACCGTTTCTGCCGCTATCTTCGACGCAAAGGATTCTACCGTTGGATACTCCGCTTCTTGGGACCACTCCCTCCGCACCTGGGATTTGGTCACTGCTGCTTTGGTCGATACCCGCACTACCTCTCACTCGCTTCTTTCCCTCGAGCACCTCCCCGAGCACAACTTGCTCGCTGCTGGAACCGCCGCTCGCCACATCACCCTGATTGATCCTCGTGCTTCTGCCACCACTGTCGCGGCGATGACTCTTCGCGGCCACACTAATGCAGTTGTGAGCTTGGCTCGCGACCCGCACAGCGCATACGGTCTTATCAGTGGTAGCCACGACGGCACATGTCGCATCTGGGATATCCGGTCGACCAAGACCGATAAAGATGGTGTTGTGGGTGAGAGCGTTTACTCGATCACTCGCAAGAGCCTCGAGGAGGAGGGCAAGGCGGAGAGCAAGCGTGTCGGTGGTGAGGGTGTCAAGGTGTTCAGTGTCTGCTGGGACCCTACGGTAGGCATCGTCAGCGCGGGTGAGGATAAGCGTATCCAGATCAACCGCGGCGAGGGTGTTCTGTCCTCCCAGTAGATTGCACATATGGGTTTGGCGTTTTAGAAGTGGTTCTGTCAGTTCAAAAGTTTTGTTCTAGTTTTGTTTTATCGAAGATTTCTAGCCATGTTCCTTCCACTCTATGAAAGTGGATAGGTAGATATCGAGTTCACCTACAAAACAGTATTATACTAGGTCTCTTTTCTTGGTAGTAATAGGCTTCAAGCCACATCTAAAATCACATCTAATATATAATACATTGGTAAAGGGCGGAAATATTCACAAATATGTTAGCGCCAGTATAAGAACAAAACGCCAATCCTATGCCTGTCGCAGAAAGAGGCGACCTCCCCACAAATCAACATACAGGGGTGTGCCCGGATCCAGCACCCTAACCGGATCCAGCACACTAACCGCCCTAATTCAGGGGCTCTAGGGCGTGCCGGGGGTGATGTTGGGGATGCTGGGGGCCATGCAAGGGAGCCATCGGCTTTACAGACGACGCTCCATGCGGTTCAACCGAACGGGAGTTTTAATCTGGAACCACCGCATTAGCTCATGTTCTCCATATACCAATTAATGATCACCAGCTCCGCAGACGCCCAGGATTCACAAAGAAGTAAAGACCTACCTGTGTGCGCGTCCGCTGTCCCCGCACAGGCAAACCCAGCGCATGGCGACGACCGCGATAAGTTCCCGTCTCTTTCAATCGCTTAATATCATTCAGCACCTCTCGGCGCAGATCGTTCTCAATCTTCATATCCGATAGGACGGCGGTTAAATCGAGGACCTGCTTGTTGGCCAGCTCCCCAACACGACAGGTAGGGTGGATATTAAAGCGAGCGAGAAGTCGAGAGGAGGTATTATCTCCTATTCCGAAAAAGGAGCCGAGACATTTCTGTTGGTTTGTATTTTAATTCCTGGTCATCTGTCCTGTGCGGTGGAGGTTGCTTACCTTTAGTAGGTTCCGCTCAGGGAAATTGACGCCTAGGATGAAGACCTAGAGGATAATTGTTAGGTTAAGGATTAATTGGGAGGTTCGGGGACAAGGTGGATTTACCATCTTGACGGGGCTGAATGGCTGTCAATTAGGATATCCTTTCTGCTGCAGTTACTTTGCGACCCCGGAGTAGATTAGATAGGATGATTGGCAATAATATTTATCCGACGTTGGATGTACAACTTTATGTGAAGTGAGACAACAGGGGTACTCAGTACGGCGGTAACGATTATTGGTATTTGGACTTAGGGTAACTTAGCTCACAACGGAGGTGTATAGATCTGCACGTGCACTACATGTATATCGACATGCGTCATGGAGATGACGGTGAAGTAAGCCGTATGCTACTCTAGATCTAAACTAGCCAGTCAGCATGCAAATCTCTCATCTTAGTCAGAAAGTCCAGACCCCGTAATCAACTGGTCAATGAAAATCTTTAAGAAAATTTAAAATTTCCAATTGGATCACTGTTACTGTATTATAACCACACATGACCTCATAAATATCCGCCGCTGACTTGTAATTCAGTCCCTGATGACAATACCGAACATCGCTACCTAAGGAGTACCTGAGCACACAGGCCACTTATGCTGGGCAGACCCTGTACCTTGAAAGTAGATCATTTGCCTCCTTCCCACAGACGCAAAACCTGCCCTCACTTTCTTCTCTTCTAATCCATCATCCCTTTTTTTCACTCCACTCATCCCCCTCTTTTTTTTCATTTCTTGGTGCTGTTAAAGTTCTTAGAAGTGGGAGATTTGCATTTTTTGTCTTTCTCTCTGTGTGTCTAAATCTCAGTCGTTTACACGATCTTTTTTTTCTTCCTATCAACTGGGAAGGCAAAAAATAAAAAACTGAGAGCAACAGTTCTATCTTCTCCATCTCTCTCTCTCTCTCTCTAAAGGTATTATATTTCTTCCAGCTTTTGTTTCCCGCAATATCGACGCGATATATCTTTTGGTGCAGCTTAAGAAAAAGCTTTGCGCATACCTTTGCGTATTCAACACTGCTCTACACCTCCGAGATGAAAAAACGACGTATACTGACTCGAAATTTCTCTTCCCCCAATAGACTACCTTCAAAAAACCGCAAACATGGCCGACGGTCTCCAGATGGGAAACCTTTCCATTAACGAATCTCAGCACGCGCCCCAGGGAGCCAGCAACCCCCCTGGCCGTGCTGCCTACATCCCTCCCCACCTGCGCTCGCGAGGTGGTAACGCTCCTGCGGCCGACGCCGGTCCTGCTCCCGGCCCTGGCTTCGGTGGTCCTCGGTACGACCCCCAAATCACCCATCATCCCTCTTCCAATCATCTAATTCAAGTTGCTTCTTTAGCAACGGTCCCCGTGGTGGTAACTGGGCTAACGCTAATGCTCCCGACTTCAGCCCTCGCGGCCCCGCAAACGGTAATCGCAGCTCGAACCCCCAAGGAGAAATCCGATCTTTCAATTCCCATGCTTACGGATACTCAGGACAAGGCTCGTACAGCGGCGGCGGCGGTAACTACAGCAGTGGTGGTGGTGGTGGTGGTGGCAGCGCTCCCCGTGGCTCCGGAGATGGTCAGTGGCGCGATGGCAAGCACATCCCCGGTCCTGCCAACGCCCGTGTTGAGCGCGAGCTTTTCGGTGTTCCCAACGACCCCTCCAAGCAGCAAACTGGAATCAACTTCTCCAACTACGACGATATCCCCGTTGAGGCTTCGGGTAACGATGTGCCCGACCCCGTCAACACCTTCACCAACCCCCCTCTCGACGACCACCTCATCTCTAACATCAAGCTGGCTAGCTATGTCACTCCTACCCCTGTGCAGAAGTACTCTGTGCCCATTGTCATGAACGGCCGTGATTTGATGGCCTGTGCCCAGACCGGTTCCGGAAAGACTGGTGGTTTCTTGTTCCCCATCCTTTCTCAGGCCTTCCAGAACGGCCCCTCTGCCGTCCCTGCTCAGGCTTCTGGCCAGTTCAGCTACGGCCGCCAGCGCAAGGCCTACCCCACATCCCTCATTCTTGCTCCCACTCGTGAGCTGGTCTCTCAGATTTTCGATGAGGCCCGCAAGTTCGCCTACCGTTCGTGGGTCCGTCCCTGTGTCGTGTACGGTGGTGCCGATATTGGCTCCCAGCTGCGCCAGATCGAGCGTGGTTGCGATCTCCTCGTTGCCACCCCCGGTCGTCTGGTTGACTTGATCGAGCGTGGCCGTATCTCCCTCATCAACATCAAGTACCTTGTTCTTGACGAGGCTGACCGCATGTTGGACATGGGTTTCGAGCCCCAAATTCGCCGTATTGTCGAGGGTGAGGACATGCCCCGTGTTGAGGACCGCCAGACTCTCATGTTCTCGGCCACCTTCCCCCGTGACATCCAGATGCTTGCTCGTGACTTCCTGAAGGACTACATTTTCCTCTCGGTTGGTCGTGTTGGTTCCACCTCCGAGAACATTACCCAGAAGGTTGAGTATGTTGAGGATGCTGACAAGCGCTCCGTCCTGCTTGACATTCTCCACACCCACGGTACCAGCGGTCTTACCCTGATCTTCGTCGAGACTAAGCGCATGGCCGACTCTCTCTCCGACTTCCTCATCAACCAGCGCTTCCCTGCTACTGCCATTCACGGTGACCGCACCCAGCGCGAGCGTGAGCGTGCCTTGGAGATGTTCCGTAACGCTCGCTGCCCCATCCTGGTCGCTACTGCCGTTGCTGCCCGTGGTCTCGATATCCCCAACGTTACCCACGTCATCAACTACGATCTTCCCACCGACATTGACGACTACGTCCACCGTATCGGTCGTACCGGTCGTGCCGGTAACACCGGTATCGCCACTGCCTTCTTCAACCGTGGCAACCGTGGTGTCGTCCGTGACCTGCTTGACCTCTTGAAGGAGGCTCACCAGGAGGTTCCTGCTTTCCTGGAGAGCATTGCTCGTGAGGGCTCTGGCTTCGGCGGCCGTGGCGGCCGTGGTGGTGGCCGTGGTCGCGGCTCCTCCAACGCTACCCGTGATGTGCGTCGCTTCGGCGGTGGCATGGCCGGTGCTGGTCCTTCCGCCAACTTCAGCAGTGCCTACGGTGGCGGTGGTTCCTCCTACGGTGGCAGCAGCGGCTACGGCGGTGCTGCTCCCTCCTACGGCGGCGCCAGCGGTGGTGGTGGTAGCTACGGCGGCGGTGCCTACGGTGGTGGTGGTGGCGGCGGCGGCGGCAGCTACGGCAACCCGTCTGGCCCTACCGGCCCCTCTTCCTGGTGGTAAATCTGTCGTGGTCTGATGACGAGGCCGTCGGGTCTGATTGATCCCCAGTTTCCTTATTTCTTTATTGTCTCTCGTTGACGGGTACGATCAGAAACGAACCCTGGGTTCTTTTCTTCTTAGCTGTTTCTCAGGGACGGCTTTGTCATGACTGCTACGACTCTCCTAATCGTGGCTTTAGATTTTTTTATGCCGACTCTTTATTATTTTGCCCATTTCTGTTCTTCATGTTTCGCTCATGCGTCTGCTATGTTTTACGGTTTTTTTTGTCCTGTATCCCTTATCTGCTTCCCATTTCTCCTGGGCTCTCAATCTGGCCTTGTTTAGACATGGGGCGCGTTCGAGCAGTTCTGATCCCCAATCTCCTTTGTTGCTCTGAGTCTGACCTTTGTTTGGAGCAACCGGTGGTCAGCATTGCATGAACATGATAGAATGCGTTGTCTTTTTCTTGTCCGCTCTCATCAGATACCCCTTATGTTCGAACGTTCCCAATCGTGGGGACTACGTTCGAATGACGCGTTCGCGCCGAGCGAAGAGTTTCTTTTCTCACCTCTTCGAAAAAGTGCTTTTTCTTATATCGCATCACCTCGGCGCTGTTATGGCTGCATTTTCGGAATGTGCAGCATAGACGTCTGACAGCGTCGGTATCTTATGGCGGACAGTTCTTTGCGTATCTTTTTACTCCTTCCGCGTCTTGTTCTGCGGTCACTTCCGTCTTTTCCAAAACTCAGAACCCGCGTTTCTCTTTCTCCGGGCTAATGGAATGGTTGTACACTTCAACGGGCTGGTTATTTGTGTTGTATCGGTGTCCGTGGCAGGTGAATTCCGCATGGGGATTCTTTGCATTCTGTATGGCGTTCTGACCTGTCACTGTGCATGTCCTCTGGGGTCCGTGGAGGCTGATTTCCAAAACAAAATTTCTTGTTTTCCTTTCCTGCATCATTTTTCTCGGATCCGGGGATGGGACGCTGTCGGCGCTGAATGTGGTTCTCGCATGGTTTCAAGTTATGACGAAAAGCAGAGGGACCTTAGATCTCGATACCGCGAGAAGGAAAGCCCTCTTAGTTCAATGCTATTTGAAAAGTGTCTCGATGTTCAATTTTTGTAGTACTGTAGTACTTTAGGTCTTTGCTGTATTGTGTCTGAATTGTAGACGGGTATATTCCTATATTGGTGTGTATTGATGTTCCCCGGAATTTATTTGTTTTCTAAAATGTAGCGTCCACGGGAATTAATCAAACATGAGAACGGTTTTATGAGCATATGGTCTTCAAATCTGAAAAATCGATGCTTTGGATCATAAACCTGGAAATCTCGGCATAGAAGGCATAATCCGTACACGGGCATGTTACGCGGATCCTGGATGCGGGTAGTTATCACACTTCACCACAAATGGATACTTCATTCGTCCCTTCTTCTTTCCTCCTATCCACACCTTCTTTACGCTTTTTCCTTTGTTCTTTATCCCTTTTTCTTCAATCCTATCCCCGTTTCCTCCCTGGATCTATTTCTTTATTACCTCCGCATCTTCTTTAATCTACTCGCGCCTCCTAGGGGGGCCGACATCACGACAGGACCCTCGATCCTTCGGACCTAGGACAGTTAGCACAAGGCGCCCTCCTTGATCGCAATCATCGCCTCAAAATGGCCGACGTCGAAACCCCCACAATGGACGAATCCCTCGCGCCGTCCGAGACCGCGGACGACCAGTCCCATGGTATAACCGCCAGCGCGACGGTCGGCACAAGACGCCAGGCGAATGGTACGATCGGCTCAGTGTACTCGGGCAATAAGATCCGACATCTAAAGAAGGAAGACGGTATCCCACTGTGGCGCAAAGATATCCAATACCAGTTCCTCAAGCTCGTCTTTGAAGATAAGACACCCGTGTTCACGCGGTACCCCGACGGCGAGAAGAACCTGGATTTTGCCGACATCTACATCGATGCCATGGCTAGGAGCAGCAAGACGAGCAAAATCCTCAAGGATAAGCTGCAGAATGATAAGCCGGCAGCCATTAGCATGGCGATGGTCTGTTTGTTGGTCAATTTTGGTCGCATGAACACCACTCTCAATTGTAAGCTCTCATTTTGGAATATTGGTGCTTGGTCGCAAAACTGATAATTCCATCTCTTATATCTAGTCTTCCCCGAAATGCGTGCTCAGTTACGAACCTACCACTCCATTCCTTCGCTGCAAGCTCATCAGGACACCAACGCCTACAAACAGCTGCAGGACGCTCCGCGCCTGAAGTCCATCCTGAAGGGCGCCTCGGAGGATGTCGATCAACCGAATTCTTTGGAAAAGATCAAGCGCATGGCTATACCCCGAACGAACCCCGTGAACCTCATCTTCGTTTTGGCACAATTTGCACCCAGGGTGTCCGAGACGCATTTCTTTCCTCCACGTGACTTCTTCGATCTGGTGATGCGCTCTACGTTGAGCAGTAAAAGCCGAGCCAAAGCATTCTTGTGGCTGATGTGGTGGTACTTGGAAAGTGATTTCAGCCGCGAGGCCGCATTAAACAATCCATTTGGTCCCGGACTGGAAGGTGAAGGAGCTGAGGGCTTGCCTTTGAAAGTGCCCGTATTCGACAGCTTGACGGAAGAACAAGCCAACGAGGAGAATGTAGATACACCAGAGGAGCTGGAATATGGAGAAACGAAGAGACTAGAGCGCAAACGTGAGTATTGGTCCCTTTGCGGACTATTCCGATATACTGACACAATTTATAGGCATTCTTGAAGAAGACGAGCCTCTTCCCAGGGTTGTAAAACGCCCCAAAAAAGGTATGTTACTTTGGTCACTCTTGTGCTACATTCATTGGTGGAGTTCTGACCATTCGTGACATCCACTCTACAGAGTACGGCTTCGATGAAGAATCCTTTGCGGGAGACTACTCTGGCTTAGGAGGCCGTAATTCAGCCATGTCTACACCCCTCCATCCATCTGCTAAGCGAAGCTTGGATGACGACGATGACGAATTAACACCAGGGTCATCTCGACCACGCAACAAACAAGTTAAACGAGAAACCATCAGCAGCCAAGCTTTGGGTCATCAGCGCCTCATTTTGAAGACTAGGATGGAACAGACACCCAACGCTTCCCCTGCCCCTTCTGGCTCTGGACTCATGGACCGCTTCATCCCTGAGCCTTTGCTAACTCAGTCCACCAGCCGTCGACCGCGTCCTTTGACGCAGCACCAGATTGCTGTGGAGCAGAACCGTCGACAGCGGATTGAATACTTGCTTGCAAAACGGCGAAGCAATGCATATCGTGTGCTGAGTGCCAAGCGCAACAGCGAAATTCCATTTGCTCGATATGGCCGACTTCTCCAAAGCTTACCGGAAGGATACGATACAGAGGATGAAGAGGGTTCGTGGGGCAAGGGGGGTCTGCTTCCGAATCCCCAGGCTGAGGATGACTATGGCGAGTGCGCAAATTTCTTCCTCTCTGTTGTCCGCAAGGCCACTCGACGTCTTGATCGCTGGGACTATGAGGACGCCAATGGACCAAAGAAAGACCGCCAGAGGGAACGTGAGGACCGACAGCGGACCAAGGCCGCTCTTGAGGCTGATCTCCGGGCTGCGAGCATTCGATCTCGTCCCCGTCCTTCTCGTGGCGGTGCCGCCGCGAAGCGCAAGTCCACCGGTCCTACATCTACCCCCGGAACCGCCAAGAAGTCTGCTGCGCGCCCCAAGGGTATTAGCAGTGGCCTTGCCGGCGAGTATGCTGGTGGTGACGAGGAGGTGGATGGGGAACTGGACGACCTCGACCGTGAGTTGCTGGGAGAAGCCTCCGGCGAGGAGGATGGAGCGCAACGAATTGGCTCTCCCGCTGACGGAGATTCCTCGGATGACTCTGGAGACGACGATGATGCGGTTGATGGTGATGAGATCTCATCTGCTTATGATGGCCCCAATGGCTATGCACGACACCAAAGCTCGTCCCCCGTTCCCGGGACTGGTGAACCTCGTGGGGACGCCATGGAAGATTAAGGAGGATTTGGATATCAATCTCATCTCTGTTATGACGTTCTAGTGTTTTCAATGTTTTGGGATTTACTTCGGGGTCAATTGTGATTATTCTGGTTAATATAGGGCTTGTTTTTGTGCTGTACTTGATCCCCTGCACTGTACACTTGGGCGAGAGAGCCCCAATACATCAAAAGGATTGTTACTTGTTTACTCTTGACATCATATCCGCATATTTCTATCTATCTATAGGTAGTGTATATTAAAAAGTTGTCAATTGCTACCCCCTCATGAATCATGTCATTGATGAATGTAGCTTACTATGCTACTTCGTCACCTTTGTCATTGTTTACTATTGTATCATTCTCATTCACCTCGCAATGTTTTTGATTGCAGGAACTTGGGGCCTCAAGGCGTCCACCCCCGAGGCCTCCATAACCTTGGAGCTTGGTAGTTTTGAAGAATGAGGGGCATTAAGGAGTGGAACGGTTCAGTCCCGCGACGTACCAGAATCGTGACGACCGAGAAATGGTTAGAGTCCGGGGTAAACTATCAGAAGCCCAACAAGTCCTTTACTGGGGTTAAGCCGACTGAGTACCAAGACAAACCCCTCCAAGGATCCAAGGACAGAGCTGGTATAGTTGGATTCCCGGGTAAAAAGAGTTATATGGGGAATATAGTGCCGGCATATACGAGTTCCGGGAGACCACCTGGGACCGCACAACATCTGCTGCACATGCTGGAGAATCATATGACTACCTACGGAAGTGAGCTGTTGGGAAATTCAATGTTTTTTTTCTTAGGGTGGTTTTCTGATGTGGGCCCTTAGGTCAGAACGGGTCTCCAGTCATTTTTGCAGAGACCTCAGTCTCTGGTGCCCGTTGGAGCCCATGTTTACGGAGGCAGCAATAACTCCACGAGCGCAATTGAAAACTTGGGATCCCGTATGAGAAATATGTCTGGGCCTTTGAAGCAGATTCCCAAGTGGACAAGCCTCTCCGGGCCCATCCAGGTGTCCATACGTCGAACTGAGCTCCCTGGGGAAGAGTGGCTCCAGTGACGGAGAAAACGTTTCACAGAGCATGAAGAGCTTAATTGACAACCCGAAAGAGTAGCCCAGTGATCCACTGAGCCATCATGAACGAAACTTGCTTTAATGCTCTCCGGCATCCGATGTATGCGGCCTCTAGCTCTGCGATGAACTAAACACGAAAACCATTGCCGAATACCACAAACAAGCCACACCAGCCGAACGAGCCTCACCGAATGCCCTGCGGCTGTTATGGCATATGTTTCTCCATTATCTCGAGATGCTTTTCAGTAAACTTTAGCTGCAAAGCTCGAAGCTGATCCTGATCAGAATAGAGTCCTCAATGCGACCCATAGAGGGGCCGGAGTCACATCCGTATGGTGTAGAATATAAAGAAAGCTCAGGAGTAATAGTCAGACATGTAAGTTTTATATACCCTGATTCTCTGGCCTTCTATTTATTTAATATAGATAAAAGTAATGTTGGTAAAAGGATGTTAATTTAGTAATATATATTGTCCACCAGGTCGTGTAGTCCTCTGTATATTTTCTGCTTAGGTATACTGGTGCCTCTTCATGGCTCGACCTTGGAAGTATATATCCATAGGTATGAGAATGTCAACGGATCAATCGATGCACCGATATTGAACCTGGGCAGTGACTTGAATATCTGCAACAATTCAGCCCGTTTTCTAGTTCTAGTCAACAGCCAGATGAGACCTGGGTATCTTGCCACGTAAGTATTGGCAACGGGAATGATCGCCCCGAGACGGCCCCGAAGGACAAGTCCCCAGTATGACCTCAACTATCTCCAGCAGTTTAAGCCACGCCCCACCATTGGTGGAGTGACTGATGTAAGAAGATGTACGTCTTTGGTTCAAGTGCACAGTAGCGACGGGGTCCGAGTGGACTGTAGACTGTCGTATTGCAGCGGGCAACCCCATGTTTTACGACGCGCCCAGCATTGCATTGAGGGGTCTGTGTTGCCCGACATTGTATGACCTCGTGATAAAGCTCCGAGTTGTGGAGAGCTTGCCACAACACATGTGATGGCCCCTCTTTTCAACATTCCCCTCTCTTTTGTGCTCTTCCCTTCTAGTTTCTACTTTCCTTTCTTTCCAATTACACTTTGTGATATACTTGTATATCTCTTAACTTGAACTCTGGAACCAACGTCATTGACAATAGCATCGCGGGAGCCGAACAGTGAATTCCCCACTTCAAACCCAAAGCAAATCAGATCGAAGCTGCAGAGTCCTGGGAATTTCCAGCCAACGGCGTCTAGTGGATTCCTAAGGTTTAAGGCTCAACGACAAAAAGGGTCCAAAGATCCTCTGACGTATCTCAACATTTTGATCCATTCACTTCTTCATCTTATTTATTACACACAGTCCCATTGTTCATTTACTCAGAAATAAAGAATATTCTATATTACTGAGTACTTTGGTAAGCAACTCAAGGGGGCAACTGGTCTCTGCGGTGGAGTCGCCATCGAGAAATTTCGCTAATAGTTCTTCAGACGTGTCTCACCACTCAATTTTCAGTCATTCCATCATCCCTGAAGAATTCCCCCTCTCAACGCTGAAAAGCTGCATACGGAATTCAAGTACAACCTCTCCGACCTTCGGAGGCTCTGTCACCACCCAGGAACTTAAAGTTTACCAAACCTCCCTTTCCCCATTCGAACCGTCTTCCGTCACACGAACACCAATTTAAACCACCCGTACACGATGGTGGACCAACCTCGCATTCTGCGGCCACGCCCTCGTCGCGCATTCGAAATCCCTTCCAATGACTCCTCTGGCCCCCTACACCCGCCGAACCCTCCAACCCTGACCTACTGAATCCCCTCGGCGTCAACCCCAACTTTCAGGAGTCAGCTTCCACAAGCGTGAGCCGCACTGGCTCAATCCTGAACCTGACATCCTCGACCCTTTACGGTATCTACCAGCCCACCGCATTCGATAGTCTCCGCGATGAGTCCAGCCCCTGGGGCACGGAGGCCAATTCTCCTGCAGCAGAGTTCCCACCAGAGCCTTCACAGAGCGAAGCTTTGAAATCGGCCATTGAGCCTCGCCCATTTGCTTTGCGGCGTACACGCTCGCGACTCAGTCATGGAATGTTCCGGGGTGTCATCTTGCCGCAGGTGATGAGCAGTGCCTTGCTGTTCGGATTTGGCATTGTGTACGGGGTTATTACGGTGCATTTGCATGATAACCACTGGATTACACCTGTCAAGCTGGAAAACATCCATTATTACGATTCGTGGCAGTACTTGGGTCTCTGGGGAATGGCGGGTATTGCGCTGGGCAATGTGCTCCCCTGGCTGGATAGCTGGCGGGATACCGAGTCGTTGCGCGAGGAGCAGTCGAAGCGCGCACGCAGTGTCGAGAGCGAGGATCGCACTCCTTCGTGGGTGGCTGTTGCTCGCAGTGTTGGTGCATTTGTTGGAATTGCTTTTGCCATGGTAAGTACTGTGCTACGTGACTCGTTTGTTTATTTTGACGGATGTTGATTTTTTTTTTTTCTTAAAATTTAGCGCCGCCTCCCGTGGGAATCTACGACCCAAGCCTCGCTCACCCTCGCACTCGCAAACCCTGTCTTGTGGTACTTGATTGATCGCACCCAGACTGGTTTCTTGCTGGCTACTACTGTCGGCATCGCTGGCATGAGCGTTGTCCTGGGCCTGAAGCCCGAACTCATCCCGGCATCCACTGGCCCATCGGTGGGCACTACTTTCCTCAATGGAACTGGATGGGAGAATTCATTGGGAGCAGGCATTACTCAGGAGAGCATTGCTGTCCGCACCTGGGTCGCTAGTGTGATTTTCTGCGCCTGCGTGTGTTTTGGCAACATTGGCCGCCAGCTCGCGATCGGAGCCACTGGCAGAGACGTCCTGAAGTCGTGAAGCAGATCAGGAAGACTTTGTTGACGTTGACAGTTGATAGCTATGCCACCGGTTGAACAAAATCCTCTCCAAAGGAAATACTTGCTATGTGAAAATGCTTATACAGAAAATTTCTTTCATATGGCACAAAGGCAAATAGAATTGTAATAGAAACTAGCTCGAATTATAATATTTATAATATATTCCACTCATACAAAACCATCATGCCAGCATTAAGACAGATATTTTACGACCTCAAAAAAGGTCAAGAGTGTTGAGAGATTTGTAGAGTCGATCATTGCAGTTCCTTCCATGAGACCCGTAGGTCAGGCAGGCACTGCACCCAAGATCAACACTGTGCGTACACTCGGTCTCCATTCTTTATACGATTTCCATACTTCATGAGACGAATCCTCGTAGGAACGCTTTTGAAAGAAGGTGATTTTTTGCGTTGTTCATGAAGAAGAAAAGAAAAAGAAGAGGAAAGCGCGCGCGCAAAATTTGCTTTTGAAGTGCCCATGGGTCACGTGAGGATCAACTACAATGAGTCAGCAGCTTCCCTGATTGGCTTTCATCCAATACTGCTCGTGGAGCTTTTATTGCGTATATTACGTATCTATACGGGTGTACTGTAATTCGTCGTCCGATTGCGGCCATGAAAAAAGACCCCGCGGCGGGACAAATTGTTTCTTTTTTCCACCCTCGTTCAAGCTGTTATATACCTGTACGCTTGGATTTAGGTACGTGGGAATACTTTTACTTATAGATTGGATTGATTTGAAGCTTCATTGAAGTTTTGTTTGGATTAGTCTTGTGTTTGCTGACCTTTCTTTTCTAGTGTCGACATCATGTCTCAAAAGTCCGGTAGGCGCTTGGCCTTGATACATTCCCCGGATTGAGGGTCTAGTGGCTGATTTTTCAATTGCGCTTTGATATAGCTATTATCTCCGTCTATGACAAGACTGGACTGCTTGACCTTGCCAAGGGTCTGAACCAGCAGAATGTCCGTCTTCTTGCGTCTGGCGGTACCGCTAAGATGATTCGTGAGGCCGGTTTCCCTGTTGAGTGAGTTCCTTCAGAGTCGTTCGAAGATGGGCAATCAGTATAGCTTGCATGGCTCCAATACTAACCAATCTTCTATAGGGACGTCTCTGCCATCACCCACGCCCCCGAGATGCTCGGTGGCCGTGTCAAGACCCTCCACCCCGCTGTCCACGGTGGTATCCTTGCCCGTGACATCGAATCCGACGAGAAGGACCTCGCCGAGCAGAAGATCTCCAAGGTCGACTTTGTTGTGTGCAACCTCTACCCCTTCAAGGAGACCGTCGCCAAGGTCAACGTCACCATCGACGAGGCCGTTGAGGAGATTGATATTGGTGGTGTGACTCTGCTCCGTGCTGCCGCCAAGAACCACAAGCGCGTTACCATCCTGTCCGACCCCAAGGACTACTCCGAGTTCCTCCAGGAGCTCGCTGCTGGCCAGATCACCGAGACCAGCCGCAAGCAATACGCTCTGAAGGCCTTCGAGCAGACTGCCGACTACGACACTGCCATCTCTGCCTTCTTCCGCAAGGAGTACGCCGGCAACGGTTTGCAGCAGCTCTCTCTGCGCTACGGTACCAACCCCCACCAGAAGCCCGCCTCTGCCTTCATGCCCCAGGGCAAGCTGCCCTTCAAGGTGCTGAACGGTTCCCCCGGCTACGTCAACCTTCTGGATGCCCTCAACGCCTGGCCTCTGGTTAAGGAGCTGAAGCAGGCTCTCGGCTTCCCCGCCGCTGCTAGCTTCAAGCACGTTTCCCCCGCCGGCGCTGCCATCGGTGTTCCCCTCACCGAGAAGGAGCGCAAGGTCTACATGGTCGACGACATCAAGGACATCGAGACCTCCGGTCTTGCCCAGGCTTACGCCCGTGCCCGTGGTGCCGACCGCATGTCCAGCTTCGGTGATATCCTCGCCCTGAGCGACATCGTTGATACCCCCACCGCTAAGATCATCTCCCGCGAGGTGTCCGACGGTGTTATCGCCGCCGGCTACGAGCCTGAGGCCCTCGCCATTCTCTCCAAGAAGAAGGGTGGCAAGTACCTCGTCCTCCAGATGGATGAGAACTACAACCCCTCCCCCGAGGAGACCCGCACCCTGTACGGTGTTCAGCTGACCCAGCACCGCAACGACGTCGTCATCTCGCCCAGCAAGACCTTCAACAACATCATCACCCCTAAGGAGCTCAAGGCCCTTCCCGAGGCCGCCCTCCGCGACTTGACCGTCGCCACCATTGCCCTCAAGTACACCCAGTCGAACTCCGTCTGCTACGCCCTGAACGGCCAGATCATCGGTCTCGGTGCTGGTCAGCAGAGCCGTATTCACTGCACCCGTCTTGCCGGTGACAAGGCCGACAACTGGTGGATGCGCTTCCACGACCGTGTCATTGGTATCAAGTGGAAGCAGGGTACCAAGCGTGCCGACAAGAGCAACGCCATTGACCTGCTCTGCTCTGGCCAGACTCCCCGCAGCGAGGCCGAGACCATCGAGTACGAGCGTGTGTTCGAGGAGGTTCCCGCTCCCTTCACCCAGGAGGAGCGTGAGGCCTGGCTGCAGAAGCTGGGTGAGGTTGCCGTCTCTTCCGACGCTTTCGTAAGTATTCCCATGTCCACTATTATCCATGAATTCAATTTACTAACGACTTTATAGTTCCCCTTCATTGACAACGTCTTCCGCGCTGCCCGCTCCGGTGTCAAGTACATTGCCGCCCCCACTGGTAGCCAGAACGATACCCCCGTCTTCGAGACTGCTGAGAAGTTGGGCATTACCTTTGTTGAGCAGGGCGTCCGTCTGTTCCACCACTAGAGTGTTCTAGGATGGATAGAGGTGTCTGTACGGTATTTCGGGAGTTCAACACAAAAAGAGATATCTGGTTATGATGATGATAGCTTTCTTGTTTATGATTCAAATTTACATATGTTCTATATACTCGTTGATCTGTAAATGGAGTAGTCCTCGGTACATACTTGCTTACACGGATTAGCCTAGGAACATCACTACGAAAGTTCCTGTCCACAAAAAAGCGACTTGATCATTGGGTGCATTCATACCACCGTAAATTATAAAGCCATAAAGATTCCAAGACGAACCAGCATCAACAGCCACAGCAAACACATGCACAAGTATCAGTATCATCATAAAGTCACAGTCCGCTCAAAAAGCCCATTATCACCACATTTGGTCGGTTCCTCTCTTCCAAAAAGGCAGCCTCTCCCGGCGGCCGTCGCCTTACCAGTTGTCATGAAGTCGTCACTGCCGTCGTTTGAAACCATAAATTTCATACTTGAATAGTTGGCTGCCGACTTGCCTGTATTCTCTATTTTGAAGATGCCCACACAACCAACATCGAGTCCTCACTCCCAATTCTGAATCCGAATTTTTGACGAACGTTGTTGACAGTCATCATTTGTTTCTGGATTGAAATGGATAAACAAAGCCAGATCAGACGCTATGAGGCTGTCAAGCACCTCTATCAAAAATTCGGGAGGTCTATGCCCTGGTTTTTCTCCCCTGGTGATCTTCAAGGCCTCGGAATTCAAGTCCTTTACCCCGACGTCTTGGATGATGGTGCCTTACAATTCGACCCGTGTTTCTTTCGTCCTTACCCCGAAAGAGTTCTCCAGAAGTATCCACTAGACATTGTGCAGATGGCTGCTGAATATCCCCCCAAGGAAATTCCCCCGCTGTCCGCCCGCCCCGATGTCACTTCCATGATACAAATGGAAGAGGAAACAGGGATAAAGAATGAGGCTGCGAGAGCCACTTACAAGTCACTTATGGTGCTTTGTGGGCCGGACGAGTGGCAAGACAATGCTAGATGTACACATCGACATATCGAGGCCCATCTGAAGTGTTATCGAATCGGACTACCCGAAGGCTATTCTCTCTTCTCTCTTGGATCTATACATCGTTATCGGTAAGTGTGCCCTTTCCTTTTATCGGGGTTCTATTTAAGGTCTTGACTGTTACTAGGACAAAAGGCACGATTGGTGATCCTCCAACAATCGTGGGAGGTAATCCTGAACGGGTTGATTGGCGTATCCACAATATCTTCGAGGATTGTAATGAGAGCCTACCTAACCCACATGCAATCATAACCCTTACCTCAGATGTTCCGGCAAACAACGCCAAGCACTGCCTTACTCTACATGAAATGCAAGCTATCCTGGGCATCATGGTTACCCGGACACTCCATAGACCATTCTGTAGCCATCCCCTACATCCGGTTAGTAATGAACTTTTGACTTCATCACATCCAAGGCTTTACTGACGGATATCTTTTCTGTAGCTTTTGGTCCTTTCCTACACAGGAGAAAAGCACGGAAGAATAATTCAGGCTTCTTTACATGGACAGCATTTAGTTCTGCAATGTTCCCCACTATGGAGTTTCGCAGATGACAAAAAGGCACCGGTTGAACTTTTCTTGCGCTATATGATAAGCCAGCTAGTCGAAGTGGCTCGATGGGAGAAGCCAAATCCTGCAATTCATTCCCTGGTGGACCCTATTGGGACTATGCAGTTGAACTAGCTATTGACACTACGTCTTTCCACTCATAAGTAATAAAAGGTACTTAACGGGTATCTATCACTCTTTAAGCACCCCCACATTCCAGAGTAGTCTACAGAGTAACGTGAGTAAGTAGGTACTTAGGTATGTACTCAATAATATTACTCTCTGAATCTTGAATACTGCGCTACTTTGAATGCAGCTAGTGAGGGTGTTCAACTAATTTTGTGGTGTTCAAATAAACAGCTCCTCTAGGTATCATGAGTTTCGGAACTAGAGTTCTCTTAAGAGCAAAAGTTGGGATGTTACATCTGCACCTGGACGCCGGGTGATTTGTGTATTATTGTGTTTCTCTGCCATGAAGATGACTGTTGCCAAATTGCTTCTGAAATGGGTACAAAGGTGTAGCATTGACTTCCCATATGACCACATGGAATCAGGCACTAGTGCAAATAACAATTCCACACTCAAGGCCAATTAAAAGAATTTGAAAGTATTCATTGAAGTAGACCCCACTCACGTTAAATTAAAAAATCACTCCCAGATAAATTTCCCAACCCCAAGAGCCTGATTCCACGCAGAAGCAACATCCTCCGGTAGACCCTCCCAATCATTCGCATCCCCCGGCAACTCCTCCCTCTCCCTCTCACTTAACCCAAAGAACCACACCTCCATCTTAGCAAGCAGCATCCTCGGTAATTCCCTCAGCATCCACCCATCAGGATCCTTATATGCACGCTTCACATGAACAAGTAAAGCCGCCGCCGGCTTACCCCAAACATCTTCACCCGGATCCAGACGACAGTATTTGCATTCGAGCATCGTGTTTCCTTGGCCGGGTGGTTGGCCATCTTGGAGTTCGGCTGCGGTGCGTAGGTCTAGGATCTTGTGGAGAGATGCACGGCTGTTCCAGGGTGGGTTTGGGATTGCCCAGTTTATGTGGCGTTCTAGTTGCCATGTCACTAGTTTTTTGGGATCGCGAGTGTCCCAGTTTGGGGATATGAGGAGGGGTGTGTATTCGTCTTCTTCTTCGACTTCATGTTTGGCTTTGGCTTTTCCTTCGTCTTTTGCGTTGGCTGTGAGGAAAGTACAGGCTGAGGCTGAGGCCAAGTTCGAGGTCGAGAAAGGTGAAGTTGCATTTGAAAGAAGTTGTTGTTCTGCTAGAGCATAGATCTGGGTGTGCTTCAGGGCTATCCTCGTTTGGAACTTGTTGATGCGTCTGTTCTTGCGGACCTTGTAGCGGTCGAGTTCCTGGGTTTCGCGGAGGATTTTGATGTCGAGGTTTTGGATTGCGGTTTGGAGTTTGTCGATTTCTTTTTCGACTGTTTCATTTTGAAGGTCTTTTTCCATTGCGTCCATTGCGTTCGTTCAGACAAGGTTATTGGTGAAGTATTGGTTGTTGATAGTGGAGTGGTTGTCTGGTTGGAGATGGATGGATGATGGGGATGGTTTGTTGATGTTTTGAGAGGATGAGGTTTGTATGGGGAGTACTGTGTACTTACGTATGTAGGTAAAGGCTCTGGAGGAAATGTTATACATAGAGTTATCAAGTGCCTCGATGCTGCTTCGACCAATATATGTTCGGTATCAAGTCTAGCTTCTACTGTCCTGTTCTAAGAATCTAGTGAAATGCTCAACAATGCTTCTTAAGTATCGATCGAGATTTTCTAGCAATTACAAGCGGCGATAGTCTATTCAAAGGTTCTTGGTGATTAGTCGGGGAGATTCCAGAGCACAAATCATAAACGTATGCCTATAGTACCTTGTGGCCTATTAGAAGGAGCAGAAAACAGGAACTCGAGCCCGTTGCTTCCTGGAAGTTGAACAGTCGAGTATGTGGCTATTCCAATATACTTGATACTTGTCTGTAAAAAGATAAAAAAGCCTTGCCAGGAATCGAACCAGGGACCTTGCAATTGCCTCCATACAAAATTAAGGCTTAACGGCACTTTCCTATGACTTTGAGGTACTTCTCCAAACATCAGCAATGTCCTCACCAAGGGATCCCAAAAGCCTCATCAACCTTGGGACTTCTAACTTAATCAACCACATTAAAAAAAGTTATTCGAATGCTGTTTCGAATTGTTGTTCCAAATATTAGTACCAGTCTCCCGTGAGCCATTCGCGCAGCCAGTGGCGCCCCCCCTGTGTGTGCCAGAAGCTACCCCAACTGCCCACTGCCCCTACAGTGGACGCAGACTCTGACCTTGTACGTCTCATTCTGCCTTTCGGCCTGGATCATGAGTCGGCCTAGAGTTACAGCCGAGAGACGGTTACCCTGCAGTTTGAACCTGCCGACTAACCCGCTGGGCCATGGGAGACTTGGTTAATATCTTTCCTTTTTTTAAAGATAAACGAACAAACGTAAGACTTCTATCTCATTGCCCCTAAATACTATCCCCCATATTACCAGCCCCATGATGCCATCCCCATGCCCTTCCCTCTTCCCCATTTATTTTTCCCGTGACTCTATCCCCAACTCTCTTCTTCTAATTGCTGTCCACCATGATGACTTAGTCGAGATTGTTCCTTTTCTTTTATTTTCCACTTGACTATTGAAGTATAATACATTGTTCTCTAACAAAAATCTACCAATTTTTTATGCACCCCTACTCCTTTCCCTCCCCAAACATCTTCATAATCTGCAACACACCATCTTCCTTATACATCATGTTCTCAAAATTCAAACTATCCAGAATACTCTCATACGCCCGAGGGCGCATACCAGCTTCATAAGCAACAATGGCGCGTTCCATTGCCGCAGCATCGTCCTGTGTATTATGCCCGTCGCCACTATCACCCAACTCAGTCATGATGTGCTCAAACAGCACCATAGCATCCACCATAGCATGATTGACACCCTCCCCATTCGGCGTTGTCACATGCGCCGCATCGCCGAGTACCACAACCCCCGGCGCGCGAGTCCAGGACTTCTCCCCCATCTCTCCGTGTCTCAACGCGCCAGGCAAGAAGAGGTCCTTGTCGAGTCGATAAAGAGGCCAAGGGCGCCAGGGCCCTTCAGCATCCGCAACAAAAGCCCGAAGGTGCGGAGCCCAGTTCGCATAAAGCCTGTTCATTGTTTCCCGCGCCTTGGCCATATCGTTTACATCAGCCTCACCACCAGGTTGTGTGAATGTCTCGGGTTTCTCAACGCCCATGTACACGCGGTATGACCGGTCAGACATCTGCTGGACACACAATGCTAGACCAGCGCCCATGGCAACCGAGTTCCCAGCACCGACCATCTCGAGCGCAGCGCCATATTGCGGGTTCTCCTGTGATATCCGGCCCTCGATGAACATCTTACCCGAGTACTGGGGCTTCGCAGGTGTGATCTATACCAACTTATTAGCACTGGATCCTTCAAGTTGACTAATCAAAACAATGAACAGAACAAACTCACCAACTGTCGCACCTTACTCCATGCCCCATCAGAACCAACAATAAGTCTGAACCCGCTCTCACTCGACCCATCGTTGAAATGAAGTATCCAATCCGCAGCCGAAGCAGGACCATCATCACCGCATGACATTCCACGCTCAATACTTCCAAGCCCCTTCCCCCATCTCACCCGATGTGCAGGAATAGAATCCAACAAAAGTCTGCGCAACTGCAATCGATCAATTTCAGGACGATCGTTCCCCTCGCCAGCAGAAATACGGTGTTGTCCCTGCGAATCCTGCATCAGGATCGTCGTCGCATCACGCCGAGCCAGTTTCTCAAAGTCAGACGATAGACCTGCGAGTTTGAGGGCAGCTTGTCCGCCTTCGACTGTAAGGTCTAGTGTTCCGCCTTGGAAACGGGTCGTTGTTTCGGGACCTTTATCGCGTTCGAAGACTGTATAGTCTATTCCGGCGCGTTCGAGGAGTCGTGCAAATGTTAGGCCGCAGGGTCCGCCACCTACAATAGCTATTGGGGCCGGTTTGGAGAGTGCCATTGTTGTGTGAAAGGGCCTCGATGGAGCTTTTTGAATGGAGTGGAGGGCGCTGATAAGGCGTCTGCTTGTTTGGTGCATACTCTCTTAGTTGAATTGAAACTTGGGAAGCTATACTTTGTTCGCTTGTGGTGGAGTCGGAAGACATATGGAGGTAATTGGACCGGGGGCTTACACCGCGTCTTTATATGTACTTTTGACATGCTGCTCATGCTCCTCGGCTTTTAGGGCGTTTGAATGGGTCTTCAACTGCTGATCTTTCAATTGTCGGTGTTTAATCTCTGATGTTGAGTGCTTCGGGGGTTAGTAATCCCCGTCGGCTACTATATCAGGGAAACGTTCGGGGGTTAGAAATTCCCGAGATATAGCCCTATTTGCCACATAGCTGAAAATGCCCCTTCTCAAGGCTAATTATACTGACTGAGTCCAAAAAGGCAGTCCACACGTCCGTAAACATTACATGTATAAATGGATTAACTGGAAACAAGTGAAACAAAATCTTTTTTCGTCAGCGACGGTAGAGCAAAACAAAATGAACATAGTCGATCTTCGCCAATTCTTCTTCTCCGCAACGTCCTGTTCAACCTTGGAAATAATCACATGAACGAATGCATTGTTCTTAAAAAGTACTTAAGCAATCCCGTTCGTACCTTGAAGCGCCTTGATGAATCCTTCCCTCATATCCAGATATATGTGTCGGGACTTATGTACATTTCGAAAAAGGACCCAGGACCCACCACTGTCTCTTCCTCTCAAGTGCTGAAGGCTCAGTGGTTGCTAAAGCATCAATCCAATATTGATTGACAGTGTGGATGATCCCAATTGTGCAATGCCCAAGCCTCCACGATCTGCCCAATCAAGCCATTAAACCTTGACGTCTGGCATCGTCTCCCACATGCCAGTGGAACGGAAGATCGAGAATATCTCATCTGGGTATTTCCTATCGAGGAAAGCCGGATCAAAGGGGTTCTTGCATATCGCATGCAGCTCTGTATCATTGTCTTGTTTCACCGTCCAGACAGAAGCCAAATGAAAGGATAAAGAGGTGAAGAATTTCTTTAGTCCAGGGGAGAACCAAGAGTACTGGTACAATTTAGAATACTGGGCCCATTCACCGTGTAGAGGATTCATGACAAGCTGGACAAGTTTTTCTTGAGATGTGCGTATTTGAGTGAAGAATTCCTTGACGAAGCTCTCGCTCATAGCACAGTTGATTATGTAGTCCCGAATGAACCATCTAGGGCAAACAACACTACCCCAGTTGAAATCTGATACCAGTCCCTTTTCAAAGTCAGTCAGCTCTCGCAGCGGGACTGGCATCATGTTGGCATCTATTTCCGGTAAGCAATTCAACACAAGGTCGAGTTTCTTAAGATGTGGAAACCGGCCCAGAGCACTCGACATATCCCTTTGGGCACCTGGGTATCGCTGTACACAGATTTGTAGCTTCTGGAGAGATGGACAAATATCTGCCAACTCTCGAACATGCTCAGTTGAAAATATAGGCCCAGCTTGCCCCTTCTTGCACAATAAATATTGCAGTGAAGAAATGCCTCCAGAACCTGATTGAGGTCCGATTTCCCCATGCAAACCCAATTCAAGAAGAGTCTGGCCATGCTTATAGCCAAGCACATTGTTGGCAAACTCAGGAGTATACATCCCCAGTAGACAGAGATGTGTTAAAGGGGGTAGTGAACTGAACATTGACTCCGCAGCTTGCCAAAATCTTGGGCCATCATCTTTCTGTGGAAATAAGGCAAGGGTGAGTCGCTTTAGCTGTCGGAATGGGTGGTCATCCACGATAGACTGGAGTAGTGTCGAATCACTAATACAGCCAACAGTCAACGAGCTCAGAACACTAAAATCGGTGATTGTTTGCCAATCTTGGAACTGTTTAGCTGTCATTTCGGTGCGAAGAGGCCATGACATGGTTTTGATTCTAGCAAGTCCAGGCGGTTCGTCAGTTTTGGCTTCCTTGTCCACTTTGACTCGGTCGAGTTGCCCTCTCACGGTCTGACCGCAGTATTGACTGCTAATCCGTAATGCAATTTTTTTCAAGTTAGGCGCATGTAACACAATATTCTGTAGGACCCTGTCCGGATGCCCAATGAGCGGGCTCCTATCGCTATCCTCCAAAACGGTCAAATGGACAGCATATAGCATTGGTGAAGAAAGCCACACGGGGTTGATAATAGGAAACAAGCCACCCTCCCGAAGTGGGTGTTGATGCATCAAAGTGCTGAAGAAAGACACTCGACAAGTAGGGTGATATTGCGAAAGAGCCTCAAAGAGCTTGACCGGGCCGCCATAGAAAACAAATATATTCACATCGTGCAAATAAGGTATTCGTTGAATTAGATCGATAATAGGACTCCAATCTCCCTTGACGTAAAAACCAGCTTTAGGGACGTTTCGATCCTCCAAACAGGCTTCTTCTAGAGTACGAGGAATATCGGAGTACTGAGGGTCAATCCTTACACTAGCCTCAGGCTTCAAGTGATCAGGAGAAAATGTCTTACGGTGGGAACCCGGTATCCACTCTGCCACAAGGCTCAGTTGTCTTGCGTGTGTGAGGATACGTTGGTCATCCGGTATGCTGGGAATTTGTCCTTCCCTCAAGCGGATAGTGATATGCTGGTTCAAGAATTTATTGGCGATTCCATTCCACTCTCGGTTGACTAGGCACAGCGCTTGGAGGCTTTCCTTAGACATGTGTCCTGTCTGTCGCTTGAATTAGAGTTGCAAGTTATTGCTTCGAACAGGGAATGCTCACCCAATCGGCGATTATATGCCTGATCTCCCGGGGTAGCTGATCCATATTTGAGAAACGAGTCTTGGTAATAGTGGTCATATATGATCAAAGGCAAGAAAAGATGGTTGTCTAATTACTAGAGAACAAGAGAGAGCCCTGGAAGTCCATTCCATGTTGGTAAACTCGTACGTGCTGACTAATGTATTTTCGCATAAGTTAGTCCCGGGAGAGTTATTTTCCGGTATCCTATTTCACCCCTTACACCTGGGCACTCTTCATCACCTGCTCAAGTGGGCACTGTCTACTGTATCATGTATCTATGGATATGTACATGCAATGGTAGCTATGGCCATGGCCAATATCTATACGAGTCCTCCCAAGATTGTCATCTTTCTTCCTTGTTACTTTCCATCCAGCACTAGAGATAATTAAGAAAGGTCCATAGCGTCCTCGTCACTGGTTGACACATCCTCGAAAGTGAAAAGCATATGCTGACACAGCCCGAAGTAGTTGCTTTCATCGATCCAGCACATTTTTCTATTCTGCGCTGTTTTATCATCCGTAATCTCGTTTGACTCTCCTTCGACGATGGTGCTGCTTGTCCATAGCATAATACTGAAGACTGTCTTTACACCCAGATCCTCTTTGTGATTGATGAGGAGCCATGCTTGGGGATTCCCATTTGGAGATCCAAGCAGTGCGTTGAATTCCGTGGATCCCTGTTTAAAAACCTCGGGCTCCGACCAGTCCTTGTTCAGATTCTGCATGGCTGTGTCCATCACAAGTCTCGAATTGGCGTTCACAACATTCAACTGAATGACATATTGCAGAGTAGCAACTTCCGAACCCGCTTGGCTCGCCCATTCAATATAAATCACATCTGACAGCTTGCTAACAGTGAGCGCCTCAACAGTGTCAAGTGTCACGTCCTCAGGCCACCACAACGCATCCTCATTTTCGCCCACAATAAACGATGGGCCCCATGCAAAGTCCACGATAATAAGGCCACCTGCAACGTTGTACCAACATTTATACTGAGCTTCAGCTGTGTTATCGAGGTTTTCAAGCGCCTCGTCATACTCCTGAATCAAAAGAAGTTGTTGATTAGCTTGCAAGGTTCTAAGTCTGTTCGTCGTGTGACAATATTGATAGAATAGTGTCGAGGGAAGCAAAGACAGCGCATACATACATCCTTTGTGAGCACCCCATCTTCACCAACCGCCCACTTCCAGTCAGCAACCACATTATTGGCCAAGTTCACGCTTAGCCCATCCAGTAGCTCTCCGCTCAAGTAGCCGCTAATTCTTTCCTGGTCGCTTGCGATTTCGGCGGCGTCGTCTGTAATGAGTATCCAACCAGCGTCGTTCAGATCCTCTGTGGTCGTATATGCTGCTTCTACATCACGGCCAAGCCTGGCTGATGCAGCAGTACTATCCATCTGGGTCGCACAATCAAGGTCTCTACCCCTTTGCGCACGCGTATTATAATATGAAGTGTCGGTGCGGGGGGCAAGGTCAAAGGCGCGGCCGGCTAGGGCATGATCCTGTTTCGGAACACGCCAGCTCAGATTAAATCGGAAATTGTCTGCGTTGAGTGTTGAGCCTGTATCCAATGGAGCATCTCGGGCCCATGAGCAGTTCACAAAGAGCCCAACAAGGAAGAAAAAAGAGTGACAAAAGTGAAACCACGATTGGGGTAAATCATGGCTCAGATGTTGAAGCTCAATAAAGAGCGCCAAACAATAACAAAAATCAAGGAGTGGGAGTGAGAGGTCAAAGTCAAGAATGAAAATCAAAAGGAATGAGTTGCCATGAACTTGAAGGATAGTGCGCAGGGTAGATGTAGTAAAACTGGAACATGGACTTTAACCCCCCGAGGCAGATATGTGTATAGTATATTATTACTTCGAACTTCGGAGTACTGCCCTGTATTCCTTTAGAGTGGGCTTCGAATGCAGTTTTTTCTTTCCATCATTATTCCTTCGTTCGTCTCCAGGCATTAATTCACTCGATGTATTTTTTTCAAGCAGCTAAGCCCCTTCATCTTTTGGTTTCCATACACTAGTTCATACACTAATCCATACACTAGCCCCCCATAGATTAGCGGTGGTATGTTTTTATGAACAAATATTTTCAACGACCGAGTCCTAGGAAGTTAGCGTAAATTAGCGTAGCACTAAGAGAGGTCACTAAACTAGGTAATTATTACGGAGTTTGGGATACATCAGTGCATCCATCGGTGTGGAGACACAAAGGGACCTCGGATATAACATCTGCCCCCTGCAGTAGACTAGTACGACTTCGGGATCTCACCCGAGGAATCTCGCCTTGAAAAAAAAAATTGAAAAGAGAGAAAAGAACTTTTCTCCACATAATATAGGCTAATGCTTAAGCCACGGCACTCTGCGGAACAATCAAGGGTCACAAGGGTCACACCATTTGGTGGAGCCTTCGCTTAGACAAAGATCCTTTGCTCTACTAGCACCAAATTTGTCAAGGAAGCTAAGGTACTGAAATTGCTCAAAAAAAAAAAAAAAAAGGAAGATAGAATATTTTGCTTTGTTGAATTCGCCGAACGCCGCCCTACTAGTTACCGGACTTTCAGCAAGAAATGCCGAACATGGAACAGTCAATGGTGAACGAGAAGTAGTATTTACTCCGAAGCCTAAAAAATGTCATACCCGCCACGTCTATCATGGGCTACAATAGTTACAGGCGACGAGTTAGTCGCAAGGTTCCTCATATTCAATGAAACTTATTAGGTCATATCTACCAGTAGGTTGTCCACGTCGCTCGTAAGATTATGCATCAAACATGTTACAATTGAATCTGGAAATACTGAAATTTTATGCTTTGTATTCTAGTTGACATGTTCAAAATGCAAGTCGCCCCAAATATTTTGATTCATAACATTAACAGAACTCAAGTCCCTAGGTATCCAGTGACTATATACCTAGTATGTTGTTGCTTCACTCAAGGGTTTCAGATTAAGACTTCAGTCTGAGAACTAGGACATGTGAAGACGTGTAATCACATCAATGGCTCCCCTATCGAACCTTGATCGGCATTTTCAATCACGAGATACCAATGCAGACATAATATCCTACCCACAGAGAGCTGCAAGTATCACCAACAGTAGGATTCCAATCGTAGAACTCATCCAGCGTGATACCAGCATCACTGGCGATGGTTGCGCACTCGTCTCCATTGATTACCAGATGGAATGCATCACAGTCGTCGACCATACCACTTTCAATAGGCGTAGGGGTGGCCAGTGGCGTGGAAGAACCAGAGGCAGGAATTACTGTACTGGTCACCAAGGTAGTCGCATAAGCAGTAGTCACCACTGCCGAGCTGGCACTCGCAGCCACGCCAACGCAGACATAATCATCAACCCAGAGAGAGGCGCAAGTACTACCAACTGCTGGATTCCAGGCGTAGAAGTCGGTCAGACTAATATCATAGTCGCTAGCGATAGTTGCACAATCATCACCACTAACGACTAGATAAAATTCATCGCAGTCACTCACCATGCCAGTTTGGATGGGAGAGGGAGTTGAAGGGACTGAAGAAGTGGAAGTCAAGGCCAAAGAAGGAGTCGCAGTCGTGGACGGGATATAGCTGTAGGCTGCAGCTGGTACCGGGACAGAAGATGCCACAAGGTAACTCGAGGGCAGGTAAGTGCCAGCGATAAAGTCCACGGCCACGCAGTAATATAAATCAGGAAGCATTTCACAGCTCGAGCTAATATCCATCACAAGCGGGTTCTAGGTAGGAAAGCATTAGTAAAAATGCAAACCATGAAGTCAAGAGCGTCAGTTCATTACCCATTCCTCAAACTCTGCGGCGGAAATCTCGTATAGCACTTCGACCGCCTCGCAAGTCGAGCCCTCCTGATACAAGTACCATAGACTGCAATCCTCGCTACTGCCTGGGGCTGCAACACCGGCCGGGCTAACCAGGTAGCCTGCAGCCTGCCCCAAGGAAAGGCTAAGAGCGGAGAGAGCCCAGTGTAAAGACTTCATGGCGTATTATAGAAAAGGGAACTTCGAACTTGGAACTTCCAAACTTGGATTTTCAAGTTGGGATTTGGGACTCAGAATAGATAGGAATTGGTAGATATGCAATACCTAATCTTTGGGTTGAGTAATTTATAAAAAATGCTCCGCAATTCTATGTGGAATAAGACTCCTACCACTTCTGAAAGTCCAAAATTCCTCGGGTTTGCCGGGAACAGACTTCTGGACAGACTTAGATTTCGAAAATCCTACTAGCGACGGACCCCGGGGCCGGACAGTGGGGAACAAATCACCTGGATATCTAACGAAATTATCTTGTATCCGCAGGATTCACTATCCCCAGGGGTCTTTAACGGGGGATGTTTTGGCCAAATCTAGAAGGGCCGCACAATTACTAGCCGGCCCCACTTAACTATTTTACAAATACTATCTCCACTCCTGCTAGCACGGGTCTGCCAGCTATACGTTTTGCACTCTCTAAACGTAACGTGAAATTTATACTCAAGAGGAAATACCGATCATGTGTTAGCATTGGTCGAGTAGGTAACATTTGTAAAATAATTACGAGGTGACGGTTAGTTAGCGGGTCGATCCTGCCAAGAAAAATGCTTAGCTGAATGTCCAGGAGGCTTGTCAGGCTTTTCAGAAGCTTGTCAACCTTACGCCGTGGGCACTTCTCTTTTCTCATTCTAAGGATTTATCCATGGTTACAATGTCGGTTACAATGTCTGGTGTTCTACCGTGGTACTTGTTTCTGTTACTAGTCCGCCCCGATTGTAGTGCATTACCGCCTACGGTATTACCTGTTCCACCAGAGCGAACATTGAACTATCTAGTAGGCTTGATGTCCGGAGATTAAAGAATGAGAGCAAAGTATCTTCTCGCGCTAAGCGAAGGCTCCACCAAATGGCCCAATTAGCTACGAATCCTGATTGTTCCGCGGCGTGCCGTCGCTAAGCATTGGTCTGTGTTATGTGGAGACACTGCCCAGGTGGCTTATCTAGGGGTTTTACTGAAGTCCCCGTAGGAATCTTAATATGGATGTACCCACCTGGGCATCGGAGCCCCAACTAGCTTGTTTAGTGCACCTGGGCAGCTGAAAAAAAAGTCCACACTTGGTATCGTTCATTTTTTTTTCATTTTCGGTTAGATTCCAAAGTCTTACTAGTTTACTGCAAGGCCTATTCCTTTCCCTTTTATCTCCACGCTGATGGATGGATGGAAGTAATTTACGGCCTAGTAATTCAGACTATACCAGAAATGAATTCTTAGTGACCACATGGGAGAAGAGAAGTTGGGATGAGATATAGACGTAAACGAATCAGAAAAATCCCTCATCTCGCACTGCGTCCTTCCAAATCATTTTGACTTAATTTAGTGTAGGAAATTAGCTTGAAAGAGGCATTTGTTACCTAGCCCCTTGAATGAGAGTGGATGCAGAGTTTGAATTGTCAGTTCCAATGTGTCCTGGGCCTCTATACATAGAATTGGACTAACTTTTGGCCCTGACTTTCCTTTCTGTACTAAATGGTCATGCACCGGAAGTAAAGTCTCTCCTCTGTTCTCTTTCAACCGACCTACCTTTGCATGGTAGAAGGCTATCCTCTCATTTTTGACCCTGAGTGGTCTCTTCATTCATTCTATTTCTTTTTTGTACATTGCCTTTGTCAATTGGCTTTATTCTTGATTCTCAACTTTCATTCGTTCCTTTTCTACTTTTCATCTCATCATGCGATGGACCGGCGGTTTGGCCGGCTTCCTGGCTGGGACACTTGTCTCCCAGGCCGTGCCTTGTCTGTCGTCAGATGTGAATCCAGCTGAGGTTTACTCGTCTGTTAGTTCGTACTTGGCAGCAAACCCCATTACCACACGCCATGCCACCCAGACAGCCAACGCAGCGAGTATGATGGCATCCGTTCTTGCTGGTGACTTCAAGCCCAGACTACCAACAGCGAGCAGGAGTCGATGCCCAGTGAGCTGTAGTAGCAGTGGCCTTAATTCTACTGCCTGGTCAGTCTACCACAGCGTCGATCGACTTGATCTGTGTAACAGCACCATGCTGCTCGATTTCAGCCTGTTTAATGAGCTGGATGATCCAAGCACGCACATCAGTATTGCGGCCTGTACTGCGGACTTTGATTCCTCTTCTTCCTCTTCAACCACAGGGAATTCCCAAGATACCACTTGTTCGCCATTCTCTGTCAGCCAATCTACAGTTACATCTTCTTTGAAGTTGGCCTCGTCTGGCTCAACATCCTCCACTGGCGCATCAGATGTCGTTGATGCCCTTGTGCAGCTCCAGACCTTCTTCGCCGCCTCTAGGCCCGGATGCAATGACGCGATACAGATCGCCTACTCAGGCCAGGCGGCAGTGGGTGTATTTGTCGGCTCTGGTCTTAACAGCCAAGGAGTCATCTCGTCTGTGCTCGACAAATTTACCACCCAGATTGAGACAGATGGCACCATTGCCAAGGAGACTCTCATTCAGGCATGCGAGAACTCCACAGCTAGATACTCCCTCGGCGTATTTATCAGTACCCAGGGAGATCTTGTTTCCGTGCAACAAGCGATCCAGTCTTGGAGCCATGGCAGTTGCATAGACTCAATGGAGGAATCGACTCAAAACTGGGAGACTCTCTCGTTTTCGGTTCCATCCTCGAATCAAAATTCATCGTCTCTCAGCAACTCTACTGACCTGGCGCCAAATGCAACTCTGTCCGGTCAGAAACGTTCAGTTTCTCATCCAAACCACGGTTACTCGCATTCTTATCTTCACTATGGTCGTGTGGTGAACACGCAACTGCAGGCCCGTGACGATAGTGAAGAATGCACCACCATTCAAGCTGTATCGGGCGATGACTCGACCTCTTTGGCCAGCGAGTGTGGCATCACAGTTGCTGAATTTGACGACTACAATTCTGCAATTGACATGTCAGATCTCCAAGCTGGACAGCACGTCTGTTGTACAAACGGAACTTTGCCTGATTATACACCTCAGCCTGACTCCGATGATAACTGCTATTCGTACACAGTACAGACTGATGATACCTGCAGTGCTCTGGCAGCGGCATACGATATCACTGTCACCGAGATTGAGACTTGGAACAATGGAACCAATGGAACCTGGGGCTGGATGGGCTGCGGAGACCTGCTGGTGGGTAGCCATATCTGCTTGAGCAGCGGGTGGCCGCCAATGCCATCGACCATTTCGAACGCTGTTTGTGGTCCTCAAGTCAACGGAACCGCTACTGCAACGCATGGTACCGATTTAAGCACTATCAACGAGTGTCCTCTCAACGCATGCTGCGATATCTGGGGCCAATGTGGTATCACCGCGGAATTCTGTACCAAATCCAACTCGACGACGGGTAACCCGGGAACAGCAGCCAAGGATCAGAACGGATGTATCTCAAACTGCGGCACGGATATCGTTGTCAGTGACGCTCCAGCTGAAACCTACTCGATCGCTTACTTTGAAGCATTTGACCAAACTCGACCGTGCCTGACCATGTCAGTTGACCAAATCAACACCACATTTTACTCCCACATCCACTTCGCCTTCGCCACCATCACCAGTGACTACGCTATTAATGTCACCGGTCTTGAAGATCAGATTTCTCTATTTTCAAATATGACTGGGGTCAAGCGTATTTTGTCAATTGGCGGGTGGTCCTTCTCCACTGATGCCGATACTTATATGATCTTCCGGGATGCTGTCACTGCAGCGAACCGAGACACTTTGATCACCAATGTTGTCGACTTCTTGGAGGATTGGGACCTCGATGGCGTGGACTTCGACTGGGAGTATCCTGATGAGCCAGATATTGAGGGAATCCCAGCGGGAACTGCTGCAGACAGCACCAATTACTATATCACGCTGGACTTGCTGAAGGCTTCCATGCCAACAGGGAAGACAGTGTCACTCACTGCGCCAGCTTCCTTTTGGTACCTCGAGAGATTCCCTATTGAGGCAATCGGTACTGTAGTTGATTACATTGTTTATATGACCTATGACTTGCATGGCCAATGGGACTACGGTAATGCTTACTCGGACGATGGATGCTCAGATGGCAACTGTCTGCGATCCCATGTTAACATGACCGAGACACTCAGCGCTCTGTCTATGATCACGAAGGCAGGTGTCTCTTCAAACAAGGTCGCCGTCGGTGTAGCTAGTTACGCCCGCTCGTTTGAGATGACCGAGGCCGGCTGCTGGACCGATATGTGTACCTACACCGGACCTGATTCTGGCGCCTTGCCAGGCCCTTGCACGGATACCGCGGGATATATCTCGAACTATGAGCTCGAACTGGTGATGGCAGAGAACCCATCTGCAGTCCAGTACTGGGATAACAGCTCGTACAGCAATATCTTAGTGTATAACGAGACTCAATGGGCTGCATACATGAACGACACCAACAAAGCGGTGCGAACCACCTTGTACGAGAATCTGAACTTCTTGGGAATATCAGACTGGGCCGTTGATCTTCAATCAGAGGATGGCAACGAGGACAGTGCTGGCTCCGGTGTCATTTACATCAGCCCGTCCATCTTCAATGAGACTGACCCGATTGTGGCTGGTTACCCGCCCTTCACGATGGTCTGGCCTACTTCCACGCTTGATTCTCAGATGACTGTCAATTTCCCTCCATATCCATATGTTTATAATGAGGGAGGTTATGATTACACTTCCTGGGTGTCCGTGCCTTCAAGAACGGTTGACCAAATGAGCTTCTTCCAGTGGTCTGGACCACCCTCTGGCATCCCGACCACAACTTACACCCTTTCCAGCAGCTTCAGTCCCTCACCGATAACAATCATCGGCAGTGATGATAATCTGCCCATGGTGTTCTATCCACCGCCTATCGAGACACCCTTTACGACACCGTTCGCTGTCGTGGATGGCTCGAGTTACATGGTTATGGACGGCACTATCACATTGGGTGATACAGACGGGCTTTCTATTGTCACGGGCATTCCTTCTCCGGCCGCCACAGCTCAAACAGTCACGGAAATCATTTACGTTGATGACCCAGTCAGCACCACCAGCGCAACGGTCAACAACACGATAGTAGTTGTTGTCTTGCCCACTGACGATGCTGGCTCTGTAACCTCGAATACCTTGCCACAGACAACCTCCACGTCGGGCACCATCATATATACCTGGTCAGAGCAGCAGATTGATAGCTTAGCCTCCATTGACACCACCACTACCATCACGACAACCAATGTCAACGACAAAACAACCACGACCGAAATTGTGCCTGTCAACACTGGCGGCTTCTACTGGTCACCGGTGTCGGTCCCTGATATTCCGTTGCCAACAGTGCCTTTCCCTGATTTGGCTCCGATTCCCACTCTCCCTTGCTTTACCCTCTTTGATATCTTCACGATTGATTGCCCGCCGAGTGATGATGAGAATAGCAAAAAGTCATCCAAGACCGTCAAGTACACCAGTGGAAAGGAATCACCCACTTGCTCTCCTAGCACCGCCAAATCCTGTGGTATAATCTGTACCTCAAACTGTGATCCTTCATCCACATCTACATCGGAGACAACGACCTCTTCCACCACCTGCAGTTCCGAGTCAACGGTTACCGACTACTGGGTCTCCTGTGATTCTACATCATGCTCGACGACAAGTACCGCCACGGTCACTGGATGTGATGTGACAGCCGCTACAACAACCACGGGCCTCTACTGTGCGGCCACCTCCTTCAGCGACATTTGGTCCACTGATGATCAAGGTGAGAACGGCGCTCAGTATACCACCAGCAGCACGGTGACTATCCCTGAGGAGGTTGTTGCCGCCGGGACCACCTATGTGGTCGGTGCCAATGGAGCCGTCACACTCGGCAATGGCGATGTCATTACTGTCCCGACCAGCGTCGCGGGTACAACGACTGTTACCCTTGGCACAGTTGTTGCTACAGTCGACCCCGCTCAAGTGACTGTCGTTGCGGTGGTTGTCGCCACAGACTTGGCCAGTACTTCAACCACATCCAAATCCACTACCTCTACGTCCAAGTCCAAGTCTACGACGTCCACCACTACCAAGAAGACTACTTCTACCACAAAGGTAGCTGTCCCAACTGCCACTGAATTCTGTGCGAAGTATGTCATTGAAAATGAGGACACGACATTGGACAAGTACGGCTCCGAGTATGATCAATTTGTATTTGTGATGTGGGGTATCCAGTGGTCAGGAGCAGACGATGATGAATCCGAGTATACCGGCCTCTTGGAAGATTGTGGTGTCACAGCAGATATCCATGTTGCGGTTGATACTACCGAATGGGGTACAATAGCAATGTGGAATAACGGCGAGACCGACGTTCTCACCTCGTGCGTCAAACTGAGAATCAAGGCTTTGGGTGGTGGCACACCTTCTTGTAAATGGATTTATAAGACATCAGAAGATGATGACTATAGTGCCAAGGATTCAGCAGAAGCCGAGATGACTTGGATTTATAACAACCACAAATCTGTGATATCAGCGCCATATCCTCTGGCAACATGAGCACTTTGATTTGCAATTCAATCGCACAATCTCGACAATCAGTGAAATTCCTTTGCCCAGTCTTTTATTTTCACATGTCTTCTCCCCAACATTGAAATGTCTCCTTTTCAAAAGCAAACCCAATTCACTCAACCTTGTCTTTTCTTTTATCTTGTTGACCCCATGGCTCATGGCTGTTCCGAGTAGTTTACACAATTCCAATCCTCTTTTCTTTGAGAAAGATTTTCTGACTTTCCCTGTCTGCTTCGTAGTAAGAAGACTACGGTGCTAGGCCCTGATTGTATAATTGATTTTTGACATGAATGGGTCTATTTGCCAACTTGAACGTGGATCTTAAAATCAGTTTTCTTTATATTTCCCCTGTAGACTTGCAACTAGACAAGGAAATAAGGGCGGAGGTGGTTCTTTGTTTGACGCGCGTTAGATTCTATGGTGATTCTGCTGTGTGGCGAGCAGTGCTACAGTGGTCGTGAGATGTCCAGTTGAGGAAGTCCCCAAGGCTCTATACGACGGCTCGAACTCGGAGCATGCCATCGCTGTACCCCTCAATCCATATGTATGGGGCTGCTACTTACAAGAATATAGAGACAAGTCATCAAGTTTTTTGTTAATGCCGCGCTAACGGGCTATCTCGAGGGAGGAAATACCGCTGGTCTATTGCTGGTGTCGGTAACCTTCTGGACAACCGTGTGGCGGGTTGCCAACTCTGCTCTTGAGGAACTTCCCCCTGTTGGAAATGCAGCCAGTATCTCGCCTATTACCCCCAACGGCCATTCATAGGTTCTTAAATTACATGTTATACTTAAAGTACTTGGAAAAGAGGGGAACGGCAATTTTCTTCGTAGCGACGATAAAGCAAAACAAATCACCTTAAGTTGATCTTGGTCAATCCTTCTTCTCCGCAAAGTCCTGTTCAGCCTTGATCACAAGCTAAATTTAGATTTCGGGGGGCAAAAGAATGAATTTACCGTCCTTAAAAATAAGCAACCCCATTCGGACCTTGAAGCGCCTTGATGAAGGCTTCCCTCATATCATCTTTATCTTTTTGTGGAAGTTCGAAGCCTCTATAGGTGGAGCAACACCAGCACTCTGTAGTGCAATGGCCCCTACCTTTCTTCCTGTTAGACATATGTCTCTTTCCACAGCATCCACAACTGCGACTGCAGCAACCACCAAAATCAGAACATTCCCGAACCAGCTCCTCTCGCATAAACCACGTAGTCTTGTCCCGCATGCGATCATAATTTGCCTTCAGAATCCTATCAATCCTGGTTTCCTCCAGAAAAAGTGCGTGCTCTTGGCGGTGATATAGCACTTGGAGCTCCCTTAGCTTTTTGCTAGCCGTTTCGAGCTCAGTATTATTAGGCTCTATGTTTGCGGCCTTTAGTAACGCGTTGGTCTTATATCGCATCGCTTCCTCGCGCTGTACTATTTCACGAATTGCACGCTCGACGAAAATCACGCTTCTCAGTACTGCTGGGTAGTATCTATGTTTTCCTATATCGATCAAATTTTCCTCATTCACCGAGGGATAGCCCATGGTCTTACTCCAATAAGTAAGCTAGCTACGCACAGAAGTGGACAGATTTTGGAAAGTTACCCACCCCAATAGTAGAAGAGATATTTTTGATCAAGGAGTTTATGTTAGACATGAAGCGAATATACATTATTAGAAATGCGGATGTGAGCAGTGCATGATGCGATTATTTTTGACTTTCTAATTCAGCCGCCGCCACAAGTAGCAACCGGGGCCTTCTTTAGTGACGGAGCTCAAAGCGATAGGACAAACCTCATCAGAGAGCTCTATTCTATCTTAAATAGTCTATTGAGGACGGTAGCTTGGGAAGACGAGATATTGGGGAAGACCTTTGTGTGGTCCCTAGCGGCAGTCTGGAACGCCTTGGTCAATTTCATCGTGTCCAAGAAACCTGCCGAGCTAGAAATTTAAAATTGGGATCTGGGATCTGCATTAGACTGATGTCTTGGCTTTCGTGAAAATGATGGCTAAAGCTTACCAAAGCACCCCAGCGAACGTTGTGGATATTAATCCAAAGCAGGGTCCTCATCGAGTGGGGCACCGTGAGAGGTCCTGAAAACTTCACCGTGGCGATGGTGACTCGGTTGCTAGTAATTCCCTTTTATTCTCTTGATTCGGCCCGCTGTCTGGCTGTCTGACAATGGACCACCCGATGCGAAAGCTGTATCATGTTTGCACAATCGAGCCCTAGCGTAATTGGCACCCTCTCCAGTAGTGTCTTGGGGATTCCGTACATCGCCCTATGACCCTAGAGCTTTGTAGTAATCTGCATCGTGCGTCGATCAACCCTAATAACTTTTCTCCACCTGTTGTCCGCCTGACAAAGTCTCCGTGGGTCCTTTTGCCAGCTTCTTGAGTTTCTGTCGCCCTGACTATCTGGCTAAAAGTCACTTCCTTTCCAGATTCTAATGGGTAATACTACCCCGAGTAATCCTATAGCGAGAATATTATTAGCTTGTTAATATTGATGGCGGAGGGAGGTCCAATGCTGACCGAAACTTACGGTCTTGATGAAGGCCAGTCCTAGTTCAAGGATGTCTGGCTTCCAGGGTTCAGAGCTCGGCATCATCATCTACCGTAGCCACTGAAAGCCATAGCATTCCTTGTGGCTGCACAACGTCTGAGCAACATCTGCTTCCAGGAAATTGGTCCCAAGGAGGCCGTCGAACATGAATCTGCCATGGCAGAGTGCGCATCCGGTGGCTAGACTAATGCGTGGGCTTCCACATAAAGTCTATTCCAAAGCACACCAGTCTTGACGAGATGTTCGCGCCTTTTGGGCAAGCCCGCGTACCAAGCAATATGCTTCAACGATTCTTCTCGGCCCTGGGCAATCGACGCTTCGCTCGTTAGACGTTTAGGCCAACCGTAGTTATTATAAGATATAAGAATATAAGGTCTATAACATATTATATAAAAGCAATATGCTGATGAGTTGTTATAAGATGCTCGGGGGTGAGAAGAGAGGTGCGTGGAAAGGGATTTGGGCCGCTTTATTTATATCTCAGAGCACGGCGTACTGCAGACCTGGTGCCCGCGAATCCACAAATAGTATTAGTCATCGATATAAACACGGGTTTTTGTCAATTGACACGCACTATATCAACCCCACTACGGAGTAGATTTTTTATTTCAACGTGAGTGGGGTCTACTTCAATAAATACTTTCAAATTCTTTTATTGGCGTTCGATGTGGAATTGATCTATTCGCACTAGTGCCTAATTTACTGTGGTCATACTATTGGTATACCTTTGTACCTATTTTTTACCGCTAATATCTTTGTCGTCAATTTGGCTGTATTTAGTGAGGGCATTATAAGTCATCTTAACCACTAATACATATTCTAGGTAGACCCTTTCAGTGTGAGTGAATCTTCAATGAAGTAAATCGATGGATCTGCCTAGGTTCAGCAGCCCTGCTGTTAAAGGCACAACTTCAATAGATAAAACATGCACATAATCACCTGGTATAGAGTATGCAAGATATATATCACCCCTTCTCTAAGCGGAACGGTAAGGAAATCATTTAAACTGACACCTAGGCCCAGAAAGTAGACCAACAGTTAGCATGAGTAATGTCTATATGCCCTGGTGATCCTGTAAACCACATGACTCACTCCCGAGGTCCAATATTGGAAGTAACGGATCAAACCTCGGACGTATATCGTGCACATTGACACATATTATGCCGTGATCCACGGTCCGCACGTGGACCGTCGATCAACCCTTAAGGCTGAGCATAAATTGTGCACGACAACCTCCGACCCACGGATCGCGGATCCTCGAACGGAAATTTTCTTCGACTCGGAATCGGAGTGCCGTTGTGCCGCTTGCCCCACATTTGATTTTGAGTCACAAGGCCGTTAAACGGACCTCGGTGCTAGCTTCGGTGATTCGTAAATGCCCGAATGAGGAGATAAGCTTAGTTCCAGCAGAAAATGTCTCTGCTTTAAGAAATTATCTGTGCACATTCATGGGGATGAGGGATAGGATAAGCATAACGCTCAGTTTGTTTGTATATTAGTCATGACCGAAGAAGTTACCCGCTTAGGTAATGATGATCCCTTCAGCTTTATGTGGGCTCGTGGAATCGTGAGAACCTAGGGCTGATTACTGATCGAATCTTATTATTCTTATCTCTTCGGTATACTTCCATCCTCATACTCTTGAGCTGATTATCTGTATTAGGAAGTTGATCGTGGTCCACGAGTGTTTAAACTGGTGCACCCAAACTTCCCAAGCTCACAGCTCCAGACCTGCGATGACATGCTCTACAAAGTATACTATATGTAGATTATTATTCACTCCCCATCCATGTTTACTCAGTCTCGGTCACCAGGGCTAGTTGGCCGAACGGCGGTGGTTGATGTCATGATCTGTCAAAAAGTGGGGTCGGGGTTCGGACACAATCGACAGCAAACGCCGAGTGAACGAGCCGCACGATTGCGGCGCCGAACAACCGGGACGTCAGTGGCACCGGATATACCAGGGATCCCATGCTCAAGCTCCTCGTGGCTGCATCTGGGCCTGTCGATGGGATTATTAGCCTGATGATTAGATCAGAGGATGATAACCATAATGCGAATTTCCCAACTGAGGTGTTTCGTATTCGCCTTTCTAACGTGAGAATGCAAAATGAGCCAAGCGGGCGGGTTTCATGAATCATAAATCCACAACGGGTCAATTAATAATCTTTTTACCTAGTGGGGGGAAGGGAGAATACGAGCAGTTTCGTATTTGGTTGGCTCGCGGAAATAAAGTATAAGATTATTCTTTCTTTTGCTACGTGGTTCCTCCTTACATAGGCTGCCTAATACTGGAGTGGAGACCATTGGGAGAAGACGGGCGAAATGGAAGGAAAAATGGAAATATAGGGCGCGGGCTCTAAACCGATTAGGAAATTGGGCTGAAAATGGATTCCACCGCGAGACAACAATCCACTGCGAACCATGATTTGCGATCGCCGTTGACTATTTTCTAGGCGGTCACCTAGCCAAGCCTCAAGGCTTGGCTGATGGGCAGTAACTTAGGCATTCCATGGTGAGACATGTCGGTTATAGAATGTCAAGCGCAGCTTGGCAGGCAAGTCATAGCGAGCTACACCGTAGAATGATGAATTCATTATGTATTTCTACATCATCCCTCTCGCCCCTCTCTGCGCCCTGCAAGGAGCACGACGTGGATCGGGGGAGACAAGGCAGACAGGTAAGAATGGCCAAGATAGCCAAGATCGGCCAACATGACAGGGGGATAGATAGAGGGTTGTGACTGGCCCCCGCGCAAGTCACAGCCCCCTAACTGCCAATAATTGTTAGGCATCTTGGTTTCCTGGGGAATGCTGGTCCTTTCACAGCCGCATGGGTCATACAAATACGGAGTCATGGTCCGTGTGGTGTATAGTTGCTGTATTGAGTAAATGGCGTATTCCCCAAATTGGTCATATTGATCGACAGTTTAGAGCTTAGAGTACCCTTGGGAAAGGTTGTCAATAAGGTGTGATTATTGATGGGTGATTGGAAATCACGCCCAAGAGTATCGAAGTCATAGTCGGGATTAACAGAGTCCGCGGTGTTAACTTGTCCGCGGTGGTTCCGTGGACCGGAGCTGAAGTATTGGTCATCCGAGAGTGGGTCCAGGGTCTTGAACGGGTCTTGCGGGAAGAGAGGAAAAATTTGCGAGACGGACTTAACCGATGAGTCAGGTTGGAATCCGTCTTAACTGCGAGATAGCTCAATTCCCTTACAATTGCAATTAATGGAAACCCAATGGGAGGAAAAAAAGTATAGTCATGATGAGTGTCAATTGACTCAAGGTAGCGGTGTAGGCAGAGAGTATCTGAGCACCTGAGCACCTGCATGGCACCTGGGCATGTAATTCGTAATCCGTTGACAAAACAAAAAAAAGCCCCCGCTGAATAATGCTCGGGCTCGGATCCACTCGCGCATAAACATGAGTGGGGATCGCCCTCCGATCGGGTCCCGGACTTTAGCAGAACGGATACACGGGAGAGCGAGGAAAAAAAAATTATAAGCAGATTGGATTTTAAAAAGTCACTCCGTCCCCAGCGGAATGAAAAAAAAAAACACAACTGATCTACATATAACATCAACGTGAAAAATCATCCTTACTCTAGACATCTACTCGGGGTTTCCACTATCGACCACTATCAGCCTATCTACGCATCCTTATCCACATCACAACGGATCTGATTTACGTGATTGACATTACCGCCTGCACTACCACACCGCCTACTCCGATCATCGCCTGTGACTGGATGAACACACGATTGAGTCACTACCTTGGCAGAACGAGTCATACCCTTTATAGCTCTAAATAGTCCTATTGCCCACCATGACTTCTTCCCCAATCAACCCTCCCAAGGATACTTCCCTTGCCTCTGCCGCCTCCCCCTACTTCACATCACTCCACCGCCGCCGGCAACAGAAGAAGATGAGCATCACACAAACATACTACCTCGCTCATACCGCCCGCAAGAAGCTCACTCGTGAGGCTTCCCGGGCGGATCACGACCTCCGATTGCTGGTCGGCCACGCCAACCTCCTCGACTCTCTTATGCTGGACCTTGCCGACGCCGAACGGGAACAAGAACGGTGGTTCAACCAGACTGTCAGCGGTGCCACCAAGGCTCAAGAAGAGTCTCGACACATTCAATGGGCCTCGACTGTGGTCGAAGAGCCCGAGGAGGATTGGGAAGCAGAAGACGCCTCGGACCTGGATTCCGACCTTAGTGACAGCGACGAAGAGGACTCTGACTTCGAGGAGGCCGGCTTTGCCATTAATGTTCCCGTCCGTCGCCGCACACCTACTCCCGTCGCTCCCATTGAGCCCACGCTCGTGGAGGACGAGGATGACGACACAGACAGCGACTTCGAATACGATGAGGATGAGGACCTGGGTGAGCTCAGTTTGACTCGGTCGCCTTCGCGCCAGTCTCCACCGGAGCTCCTCGCGGACTCGGATGGCGAGTCCGAAGAAGAGGTCCTCCCCCCTTCCCCGCCTCAACCTACCTTGGAGGCGTTTGATGAGAAGGGGGCCAATACCACCGCAATCCCGCTGGCGGGTGACGACCAGCCCCATCTGTTCGAGACAGGGTATTTTGTTTCACAAGATCAGACTATCATTGAGGCATACTGATTTAATTTCGGTTTTGCCATGTCTTCTTTCTTGTATACCATATGCCTTGATTTCTGTGATACCCTGATGCTTGTTCATGACGACCGGGCTGGCCATTTGAAGCGATGATCTATTTATTTACCATTTACGGCGTTTGGATTTTATACGGTCGCATTTACACATCTCATCTCTGCTACCATGAGTAGCCTCATGTCTCCCATTTCTTTTACTTTTTCTTTTTTTTTTTTTCTTTTTTTCCTTTGGCATGAATTGTGGACCATTGGGCAGCTCTCCCTAAGGACAGGTTGAGACTACCCAAGTGGGGACAGGAAACAAAATTGTGATCCCAACCAGATGTACATAGACGGGGTAATCCTCCGTACACAAATCCAACATATTCAATATGGACTTATCTTCCAGTAATCTTAACGTAGAAAGCCTGAATTGTATGCATTGAACTCCACTTGTACCAACCACACTGGCTACACGGTGCATGTGACTTGTCGATCGGCCTGAGCGCAGCCTCACCGCTGGATAGATCACCGCCAAGGAACGATAGTCTCCGATCAGCGCGGCTAAGTCGGCATAGTCGGTCCGCTACGGCTACTAGTGTCGTGAAGGGTTTGTCTAGGGCGAATTATTGGTGGGGTCCATGCAGGACCGTTCTGTCGTACTCGCTTTTCCAAGATCTACTGCTAGGAGTAGGATTGAATCGAGGGGAAGTACGGTGTATACAATGACATGTCAGATTGGCATCGATAATCCATCTAATCTACGGAGTATTGTCTATCTACAAAGACTAAAAACCCGGAAAGAATAGGGCCCCGCACAGACATACAGGAGAGATCCGGGATCTGCATACTTATTTTTCAGGCGTCGTTACGGTCCCTTATCTGGCATTCTTTTCCAGTTAGCGTGTCCCGTGGCCCTCCTTGACACACTGTGCCGCCGAAGTTCCTAGTCAATTCGGTGGGGTATTTGACTCAGATCACCGGACTACGTGCATTTTACTTGCATTCCGCTATACCCGCATGGGTTCGGGTGTTTTATTACCCCATGGAGATGGGTTAAGGATGAGTACCACCTGGGCGCCTGCACCTGGGCGTCTTCTTAGATTTATCTGGCTGCTTTCCTCCAAGGTTGTAGACGTACTGTATACTGTATTCTGTACTACGTCGGCTTTCTTGCCTATCAGGGTTACCTACTCGTTAAGTTTAAACTTAACTATATTTCTTATGGCATGTCAACGGGCCAATTGTGTCAATGGAACTTGACATGGAGAGCTACCTGTGGAGAGCGGATCAAGGTACCTAGCTTTGGCAGCTTCAAGGCTAGCCATAGCTCCAGATGCATAGTGCTAATGAATCCCTGTAACTCTACAATGTATTTCCCAATCACATGCGCTTGAGTTTCATGTTTACCTTGACGCCTAAGGCACAAAATACTATCGATAAGTGTTCACCGCCTGCCACTTTTGGGTAAAGCCCCTCGCTGCAAGCGTCACTTCCATACTACTTTCCATCCTAGGAGCTCACCCGAAACATTTACCTCGTGCCTGAGATGCAGCTCATTCTCATTCCTCAACCCCCTGACAGGTCCCCCGCATCATATGACCTGACCCCAAGATCTCCAACCGTGCTCAACCGAGACATACAACTCCATTCAAACCCATCCCTATTGATCCGATCACCCGATACCAAATAAAGGGCGACAAAAGAAAAGCTTAAATCCCAGAAAACAAGATACAGACCACTCAATCAACCACCTGGTCATTTACCCGAGATTATTATCCACCTGGATTATCGGACCGGTTCCCAACTCGTCCATAGAAGCCGACCTATTACCCCCCTCCCCCCCGCACGATGTCGGCCCCTCCATCACCGAAGCCCTCCTTTGAGTCCGATGATCGTCCCGGCTCTAGGGCAAGTATGGCCCATTCGTCAGTCACCCAAAGCCCTGGTGGAATCTCATTCGGAGAGGAGCCGCGGGCGCGCAGTCCGCGTCGGAAATCGATACAATTTAACGTTGGCGCAGCGGAAGCGCAACTTCCTTCTCGGTCGTTGAGTTTCAAGGATAAGCGGCGATCGCAAGGCGATAACACGCCGATCAGAGATGTCGAAGTGGAGAGGGAGCAGAGGCCGTTGTCTGTTAGTCGCGGTTTATCTCCGCCACCGCCGAAGTATGTTTTCAATGTTTCCAATTCTTTTCTAATCTTTCCTTTCCACCATTCTTCAACCTTTTCCCAGTCTATTCTGTCGGGTGGCGTTGAGCGTGTGCGCTAATCTTTCATGGATAGGACTTATGAGCGCGGTGTCTCGTTTGATACCTTTGATAATCGGGATGCGGCGGATTTCTCTTTGACTATGAATTACAAGCATAAAGGGTACCAGAGTACACGGCGGAGTCGAACGTTTCTATGCGGTACCGATCAGAATGACTATTCCGAATTTGCGCTAGAATGGCTTCTGGATGAGCTCGTTGATGATGGAGACGAGATTGTTTGTCTCCGTGCTGTGGAGAAGGATTCGCGCATGGCCAGTGATGCAGCGATTGAGGCGAGGAAGTACCACCAGGAAGCAGAGCGACTGTTCGAGCAAGTTATACAAAAGAATAGTCAGGATGAGAAGGCGATCAGTCTGGTTCTGGAGCTGGCTGTGGGTAAAGTTGAAGATATTATCCAGAGAATGGTAAGTTTTGAACCCAATGCTACTTTGTGACAATTCTAACATGACCAAGATCCGCATATATGAGCCTGTTATGCTGGTTGTTGGAACTCGTGGTCGCAACTTGAAGGGTGTTCACAGTTTACTTCCCGGATCCGTGTCCAAGTACTGTCTCCAGCAATCGCCAATCCCGGTGATTGTTGTGCGCCCATCACCAAAGCGCGAGAAGAAAAAGAAGAAACGTCGCGCAGACCCTACCCGTCGGAGCTACAACCATATCTTGGAAATGAGCGAGCAGCGAGGTGGCCGCATCTTCGATACAAGTTCTAGCACTGAGAGCAGTGCCTCGAGGCTGCCTGACGAGGAGGCTGCTGTTGCAGAGGCACTGGGTCTGCCTGCGACTTATTCGCACGGTAACTCGCGGAGCTCTTTGTCCGTCTCTGACCGGAGCAGTCTGAGCCACGAAGAACCCGACACACCGCCGGTTCCATATTCCCTTGACTCCGTCATTATGAAGAGCCCCCTGAACGGAAGTCCCGCTAGCTCAGAGGAGAGTGTTGTTACTACCGAGGAGACAAAGAGATCGCCCTCACCTTATCCGAGAGGTGAAACACCTTCCCCTGGCCCTGATCAGGAGCAGAGTTCAAGTTCCTCAGATGAAACACCTTCAGCAGAGATAGAGAAAGAGTTCCCAATAACCGAGACCACACCCAGTGAATCATCAGAGCCCAATCCTCGAGTATCAATTCCCGTCATTGAAGTGTCCGACAATCACGAACCGGAGACTCCACCACCAACAACTGAGTAAACCGCCATTACTCACACATCAACCCACCATATTTATCCCATTCTCTGTCTGTCTTATTCTCAGAAGCATTCGGCATACATCCATCCATGCAAAGCAACTTGAATCAAAATGTGCATTGTGTACAATGTGCCAGGTCCATACTATTTCGACCTGATTATACCCTTCAGCGTGCAAATACCCATTTCTGGCCTTTCTGTCCTGTTCTGTCTCTGCTCTACATACACCTACTCATCTCCCATCTTCATTCGTTCATAGCCATCAATATCATACCCGTCGGAGTACATGGCAAAAGTCCAAATTTGACTACATAGCAATAACTTCATCTGTACGTTTTGAAAAGGAAGATAATGTTGAAATTTGAAAAATAAACTTGATATTAATCACATGGTATAGAAGAGAAGAAAAATTCAAACATCAAGAACTAGCCACTTCCCCATCCATACGGATCTACCTACCAAAGCCAGATTAACTAGAGAGAACCAGAATACAGAATATCCAGTAACTACCCTAGTCAGATCTCTTAACCCTAACTTCCACTCCTTACTGATACCAAGCAAAAAGAACAAGGAAAAAAATAGTGGAAAGATGTGAAAATTGTACACTATGAAGAGGTTCGAATTCGCACCTGAAAGAGAAAAAACGAAGAAAACCGACCCAGTCGGAACATGCAAGGTGAGATTTGAATCGAGACTGCGGGGTGCTTTTATAGCTGCCACGCAGATGGAGAGCAAAGGGAAACATGAGCATGAAGAGCATAAGGGTCTCATTCAAACAAGGGGGAGGAAAATGGAAATCGAAAAGGGAAATCTTTTGTTGTGCCAAGTGAAAAAGAAAATGGAAAACGTTGATCATTACTCCTAAGGAATCTATGCTGCGTTCTCGCCATCCTTCGATGGGGTTTTTGAGGGTCGGCGCTCGGCCGCGGGCTGCGACTTGGTAAGGACGGGGGAGGTGTGGGCGGATGGGGGCGAAGTGGCCAGGTTGTCCTTGTCTTCCAGGGCGGCGAGGGCACTGAAAGCGTTCATGGAAGAGGCGGCTTCCTTGTCCTCCTTCTTGCCGGCAGGAGGAGTACCAGTACGGCTGCTAGCAGCACTGTCATCACTGCCGCGAACGAGGTTGCCACCCGGGCCCAGGTTCTTACGGCCGCTGCTGCTTCGGGAGCCGAGCATGCTCGACGGGCCAAAGGACATGGGCTGGTTGGGGTTGCGAGTAGTACGCAGACGACGCAGGTCGTCACTGCCAACCTTGCTGGAGGCGTAGTCGGTAGGGGGGGGCTTGTTGGCCGTATCCGAAGCCGCGGGCATCACCGCGACCCATCTGGGGACGACCACCACCACCGCGGTTGGCCTGCTGGCGCATCTTCTCTTGCTCAGCGGCTTGCTGGGCGCGAGCAGCCTAGGTGTTTAGTTAGTATCGGGGATCTAATGACTCGGATAAGACTGCTGTATAACGTACCTCCTCACGAATCTGCTGGATGGTCTTAGGACCCTTGTCGGCGTCCTTGGAGTTCCAGCGCTTAGAACGCAGATCAATAATATCCTGGTAGATTTAGTTAGCTTGATTCCATGTGTGACTTAGACAAATAAGCAAAGACATACCATAAGCATGAAACGCAGACGGCTGGGCAGGTTGGGTGTCTCAACCATGAGGTTGATGCGAGCGAAGTAAGCATCCATCATGGCAGGACCCTTCTCAGAGGCATCCAGGCTGGCACCGATGGTGCGCAGGAGACTGGTCAAGCTCTCCACCTCAGCCTCATCAGGCATACCCTCGTAATCGACAAGCTTCTTCACACACTCGTGCATGATACGCTCAGTCAGCATGCCAAGCTTGTACAGCTCACCAATGAACTTCACGAGACCGAGACCACGACGCTTGGCAGCTGCAGCAATGTAGTATTCATCGGACAGCATCTGAGTCTCCTCCGAGGAACCCTCGGGCTTCTCAGGCAGGTTGACCTTCCAACCACGCTCGAACTCCTCTTGACAGCGGTTGAGCAGGTACTTGCGGAAGAGACTGCCACCAGCAACAACGTTGCCGTTCTTATCACGAATGTTCTCATCCTTGATATCGGCACTCATGCTCTCGAGCATGGCCTTGGCGAACTTAGCGTACATAGGAGCCCAGTGAGCTTCATCAGTAGCCTTCTCGAATGTGAGCTGAATGACTTGACGGAGAGTGCGGCCATCAGATTCGTCCTTAGACTGTGAAACGATGTCGAGAATCTGGACGGAGATACGATCGAAGTTCTCGGGGGTCATCTTGTTGAGAGCAGACTTGACCTTGCGCTGCACAACGTCGGGAGCCATGTAACCTGCTTGACCTCCAGGAGTGGGGCCAGAGGGGGCCTGTCCAATACTACGAGGCTTCCATCCGGTAGCAGAGGTTTGAATGGCCTCCAGCTTCATACCAGCAGTAAGAGGCATAGACTTGTCGTTCTCTCCCTCCCTCTTGGGGTTCTTGCCACCACGCTTGCTATCCGCGCGGACGCCCTTGCTAGAACCACCACGACCACTAGGGGACATGGGCATGGAACTGGAGTGTTGGCGAATCATATTAGAACCCATGCCGCTGCCCATACGAGGAGGGAATTGCTGGAATTGACGGCCAGTAGTGTTGACGGGCATGCCACCGCGACCACCAGGGTTAATCATGCCAATTCCCATTTGGAATCCCTGGTTGCTGGCGTTGCGAGAGGGTTGACGGCTGCTCATGGGAGTGCGAGCGGACTGAGTAGGGTCGCCAACGGTCTCCCGGATACGGCTGTCCCAGTCGACAGACGGCTTGTCCTTGTAAGCAGCCTGGAATTGGAGCAGGAAATCACGCTCATAGCGGAACCGGCGGCTATCAGAGCTCAGGGCCAGGTTGGGAGCCGTGACAGAGGATGGGTAGACAACCTTGGCCAGGTCTTCGAGGAACTTGGCATTCTGCAAAGACTTCATGGCAGCGCTGGGCTCGGTAGGCTCGGTAGGCTTGGGAGTATCCAGCTTCAGGGCCGCAGGCTTCTTGGCAGTAGCACTGGCGGGCTTACCAGGAGGTCCCATGGACATGTCAGACGAAACAGGAGTAGCGGCACCGCTGTCAGCAGGGGTCGACGACTCGGTAGCGGCCAAACCACCCTTCTTAAGGGAGGCAAAGAGGTCATCACTGGTAGCAGCCTCACCCTTGGCGCGGGCATTCTCACGAGCAAGCTCGCGCTCCTCAGCCTCAGCCTCAGCCTTCTTCATGTTGGCCTCGTAGGACTCACGGTCCTCACGTTCCTTACGCTCGTCAGCCTCCTTCTTCTCCTGCTTCTTGCGGTAGTAATCCTCCTCAGCGGCACGCTCCTTAGCCTCAATCTCAGCCATCTCACGCTCAATGGCATCGAAGTCGGGCTCGTCATCATCCGCAGGGGGAGCAGGGGCGGGCGCCTTCTTGGGCTCCTCGGCAGCAGGAGCAGGGGCTTCAGTAGCAGGAGCAGCAGGAGCAGCAGGAGCAGCTGCGGCGGCGGCGGCAGCAGCAGCGGGAGCAGCCTTATCCTTCAAGCTCAATTCTTGTAGGGCAGCAGCAGCGGAATCGGCGTCGGCGGTCTTCTTCTCCTCCTCGACCTTCTTGGGCTCCTCGGTGGCCTTGCGAGTGGCCTCCTCGGCCTGACGCTTCTGAGCGGCCTCATCCTCCTGGATCTTCTGGCGAACAGCATCCTTCAGTTCCTGCTTCTTCTCCTCATCAGTCTTGGCACCAGCCTTGCTGTCAGTGCGAGCGTGGTCAGAGGCGCTTGCAGTTCGGGGTGGTGGGGTTGCTGTAGGAGTGGCAACCTTCACGGGAGAAGGAGTAGCACGAGCGGGGGAAGCAGGGGAACCGAAAGCCTTCACAACACCACTGTTGGGGTCCTTGATGACAATAGGGCTCTTTTTGGCGGAAGGAATAATAAAGTTAGGCTTCGCAGGAGCGGGGCTGTTAGAAGATCTGCTGCCAGTGTGAGTGTGAGCAGTAGCCGGAGCACCAGCAGTCGCCGGCTGGCCGAGGCTCGAGCCAGGTCGATCAGTAGACATTTGGGAAGGAGTGCGCGAGAGAGGAGTAGACTGCTGTGGGGGTTGAACAGGGTACTGGCCCTGCATATAGCCGGGAGCCTGGGGGTTGTAGGGCATGCCAGGACGGGGTTGGGGCGACGGAGGAGTCATGTATTGCATCTGTCCTCCCATACCGTAGGCCGGGTTATAGTAACCATAGTTGGGGTCGTAAGGAGGGTAGCCCTGTCCATTTTTACATAATGTTAGATAACGTTCAAAATTGCCACTTTGAGGTGCGAGATCCAGAGGGGTTGGGAGAGGACCCGGGATGGCCTGTCTCCCTCCCCGAATGTTCTTGGAAATGCCACGCCGGGCGGAATTTTTAAATTGACGAAAGGGTGGGTTTCTCACAGTTTGGGGGCCCATGTGCTGTCCATAGCCGTAAGGCTGGGGCGGCATCTGTGGGTGGGCCATTGGAACCTGGTTCATCTGGGGAGTGGTGGGGTGGGCGTTAGCCAGCGCCGGGCTGCGGCTGGCTTGGTGCGGCGAGTTCGGGAAGGGGGCCGCGAGGGGACGACCTTGGTTGGGACCATGGAACTGAGGGCCCATGTTGGGACCACCGCGGGGTGCGTTGTGAGGTTGGCGGTAGCTGGGACCGGGCGAGTAGGGCATCTGTCCCTGGTATCCGGACTGAGAGTATCCACGACCGCGGCCACCCTGAGGGTAGCCACCGCGTCCAGGACCACCACCCATGTGGTTGCTCATATCACTGTGAGTGGACTGAGAGGATTCGCGACGCAAATGTTGGGGACCGGGACCGAGAGGAGCCTGTAAAGTTGGGCGCAACTATGTAAGTGACTGGGTTAAAACGTGGGGGGGGATTTTCGGGATAAGGAAAAAGAAGCAATGATCGCGTCCAGATCTTCATGCGCATCGCATGCACGAAAATTTTTTGTCCTTCTTTCTCTCTCTCCGTGTCTCAACCCTGGGGAAATAGTCATGGACAGAAAGGAGGCATCTCAACTTACGTTGTTATCACCAGTCTCACCGAAGCTTCCAAAGTTGGGGACGTTCCCTTGTGCCTGGTAAGTGGATGGGGACGACCACCGCTGGAGGCGGGCTGTGGGATGGGGGACGGGGAGGTCTGCGGTGAGGTCACACGCGGGTTTGTCGACGGGGCACCCAGGCCAGACTGCGACTGGTTGGAAGCGAGAACGGCAGGATTGCCCATGTTGGGAGAGCTCTGCTGGTTGGCGAAACCGAACTGAAGGCTGTTGGGACGGCTAGCAGGGCCGCCGTTGGGCATGTATCCGGAGGTGCCGGCAGAGGTGATGGTCACCGAAGGCTTTCGGGAGTGATCACCTTGAGAAGCAGGAGCCGTTGGGGCGCCATTGACGATGGTCACACCCGAGGCAGCCTGCTGAGCGGGTTGGGTTTGCATGGGTTTGCCGTTCACAGGAGATACGGAAGTCGACTTCCCATGTTGCGCAGAGCCACCCACAGTGACGGGAGCGGCGGACGAGTCCGTCGCAGACTTCTTTGTAGCGTTGGCGTAGGACTTAGCTGGCGCCGGGGCAGTCGCAGCCAGGGGGGTTGAGGCGGGCTTGGGAGAGGTGGAAGCGGTGCTCTGTCCTTGTTGAACGCCCGACTGAGAAGGGATCGAGCTCATTAGACAGGTTGGTTGTCACGTTAAATCACGCGATGAGGTCGAAAGGGGGAACTCGTAGGGAAGGTGACGGTGATGTCAAGGTGTGAAAGAGGCTTCGTCAAGGCCGCATCCAATCCTGGGGCGAACGTATTAAGATTTGTTTTCAAAAAGAAAAAAAAGTCAAATCAACCGAGTGAAATGACGACCACAAAAGAACGCAGCTTAAAAAAACAAAGCAACGTGTGGTCCACAAGGGTTGGGTTTGGATTGTTCAACACAAATTGTGTGGGTGTGGGAAGGAGAAAATTCCAAAAGGAAAAAAGTTGTTTCGGTGGGAAAAAAAATTATGTGGTTCGGGTTTGTGGACGAACACAAACCTCTTTGAATCTCAACTCACCTGTTGAAAGAGAAGGAAAAGAAGATGAAGGATTCACAGGAGAACCCTTTCGAGGAATACAAGGAGAAAAAAAGAGGAAAGAATTTGGAGGGGAAGTTATTATGCGCATCTACAAACTCCGCCACCATGACATCTGCGATGTAATCTATAGCCCTGGCCCCATACAGAAGTACGATTCGATATTCGAAATCACTAGTGTTGTTCATTTGAATTCATAATTTTTTGACTACCGTTGGATATGCACGATCATCACAAATCGTGACAACAATACTAAGAAAATATCAAACAATGAAGTGGATCTTTAACAGTACTGGTACACCCCGTAGATAGGCTCCCCCTCGCCACTGGACTTACTGGACTTAAACTGACATGAGGCTATAGCCATACTAACCGAAATAGGCCATTTAGTGACACGGATGGTTTTGAGTCATAGTCTTTGTCATAGATGACTCCTAGGGATAATCTATCGAAGGGGTAGATGCATTCCTAGGATCGACTTTCATCCCGACTTCCGCACCTTGCAGCTGCGTAACCTTTTCCTCCACCTGCAGGCCTAATTCTTCCGACCGGATTGGCTCGGCCATGCTCTCCACCCTCGGCTATTAGATTCAATGTGTTTACGGAACGTGTGGGGAAGTTTCAAAGAAAATGGGAGGTTTCGCAGGAGCCTCCGAGCTTTTCATTAAAAGCAAAGCCGTATAGATAACACCATTCCCATAAAGGGATCCATTCATACGAGCAAAATAAAAAACAAAGGCTCCACTTTCTATGTCCGGGGTTTCTCCCTGGAATGTTGAAGCTTTTGCACCAGGCTTTACACCAGTACGTGTCAGTTGCGATTAGTTGTATCGGTCATACCCGGTGGTACGGGACGTATAGTCTGAGGAACCCGAGGAATCATTGTCGGGGCCCAGCCAGCCAGAGGTCCATTTACCACTGGTGCGACGGGTCGCGCGAGACCCGCGCGACCCTAGATCCTCATCATCGACAACGTCGAAGGAGTTGTCACTTTTGTTCTTTCGCAGCGGGGCACCATATGCGAGATCGTCACTCTCACCATCATCACGCTGGATCGCTTGCTCCTCCCGGGCCAGCGTCGACCGCAGATAATCCAGGACCTCCCGCTGGTGGGAAATGTACTGCGCCTTATCGATGCCGGTCATGGATTGGATCTGGCGCTGGAGCAGAGTGCCACTGGCTGAGAGTTCCTCCTGGTGGGCCTCACGCGATTTGCCAGGAGATGTCACTGACCCAAGTGCAGAGCTGAGGGCGGAATACCAATCTCCTGTGTTTGTGGCTGCTGCCGCAGTGGGGAGGTTGAACCGCGACAGTAGGGACTGCGCGTATGCGGCTGGTCCTGATGGGGGCGGTGGAGCTTCCTGCTGTGGGGGAAGACCTAGCACCTTTGTCCGGATCAGATCCATAGCCTGGTAGAAGTATTGCAGGCCAAGTGCCTTGGCTCGCTCATGGCCGCGACCGATAAGCTCCTCAATTTCATGCTCGTGGTGGGTCAGGAATGGATCAACGTAATCCTGGTAGAGAAGACGGGCGCCTTGAGTCTGAGGGAGGACGAGATAGCACATGAAGAACAGTCGGATCCAGCTGTAGAATGGGAACCTGCGATTTGTAAGCAGATGAAGCTACAGGAGACTGATGCTAGAGCATACCATCCAATAATGAAGACTGTCCAAGATTCTGCCAGCAGAATCACAGAGAGAACCACCCAATACATCAGCCATGGTGCAAGTTGTGAGGGATCGGAGGAGCGGAGAGCTTTGTAGGATGCAAAGACGGGGAAGAGGATGGTAATGACGGAGCTATCGGATAGTTTAGCAGCGTTAAAATAGAATAGAAATTACAGCCTCATGAGCTCCTGGACTCATACTCACGACAACAAGTCCGCAAAGATCCCAAACATGGTGGCGTGTAAGCTTCCGGGCGATCAAAAGTCACGAGGGGTCGATAAGCGGAGTTCAATTAAGTAGCTTTCCCCTCCAACCACAGGCTGAAGGGCTGTAAGCAAGAAAGCAAACTCAACACAGTGTATAGGAAACCCGAAACCTCCCTGAGCCGTAAGAGCAATAATCAAAGGAAAAGAGGCGTGTGGAGTGAGTGAGACGGAAGGAGAGAAAAAAAAGTGTCCACTACGTAGGCATCCATATCAGCTGAAGCATGACCCGCAACGGCTAAAAAAGTCAACGGTTCGTCTTGACGTCACGAACCAAAACATGGGACCTAAGAGCTCAGGAACTCTGTTACTACTGATACAAGATTTCCCTAGAAGTAAATTCTTCTATGATCAACTTCCCATCATCTTGTACCTCTTGGCTTCCCCTCATGTATCCTCCTTGAGATCTAGAAACCGGCCAGTGGATAACCGATCGGCCCAAGCATCCGATGCCCAAGGTTTTGTTGGATGACTACGGAGCAAGGGGCGCTCTTCCCCCGCTATATCTTACAACCATCTTCACCGCGTCTTTGAATCGTGGAATCAACTTGCAGTACAACCTGCACCCTGAATCTGATCTCCTCCAATCCCTGCAACTCAGCTGCGGCACCTCGGCATCTCGGCCATGTGTATCGCTTTGATCTCCACTGCCCACCCGGACTATTCATTGATCGTCATCGACAATAGAGATGTACGTTGACCCACTGAAGCGATGTCCTGCATACTGACTAGACTTAGGAGTTTCTCCACCGGCCAACTTCAGAGCCAAACTGGTGGCCAGAGCCTTTCTCGAATGTGCTTGGATCACGCGACCTAGCACGGTCAACCCACGGCACGTGGATGGGAGTGACAAAAGAAGGAAAACTGGCTGTCCTCACCAATTACCGCGAAGATAAAGCCTGTCAAGCCATCGGTCAATATAGTCGTGGTGTCATTGTGAATAACTGGTTGACCAGCCCACCCGAGGAGCGACATACTACTCACAGCTTTGTGCAGTCCATGGTAGCCAGCGAAGAGGCGAAACAAGTGGGCGGATTCAGCCTGGTATGTGGCTACTTAAATGAACCGTTGGCCATCGTCTCCAACCGTTCTGCCGACATGGACCAGATCGCCTGGGTCGCGGCAGAAAAGAATCAAACAAGAGGACTGAGCAATACGGCCTTTAATGACCGATCATGGCCGAAGATCATTAATGGTGAAAAGCTCATGGACTCTGCGATTCAATCTCATGCTCAAGCTCAAGAAGACGAGGACGCTCTGATCGAACGTCTACTCCAGGTGCTCAGCACCGATACTTTACCTCGACTACCCGGGGACGAGGCCAATAGCATTGACACTTACATTCAGCACCTACGGAAGAGTATTTTTGTTCCCGTTATTGGAAAAAAAGACGATATCAACCGAGTCGCAGAAGAGACTGCCGCAGCGCAGGTCGAAGACGAAGTAAACAAGCCCCCAACCAACGGAGCACTAGGGCCAGACTACAATAGCGGACCATATGGAACTCAAAAACAGACTGTTCTCCTCGCCCAACGTGACGGGCGGGTACGATATTTCGAGCGGACATTATGGGACAGGAATGTGAGGGCTGTACCCACTGGACAAGGCGATCGGTCTTTCGAGTTTCATATCGAGCAATAGTGCGTGTCATGATTCAACTTGACTCGTAGATTGACTACGCTACGATATGACGACATTGTATGGCAAGGGGGGCAGAGGATATTCACACCGAGGTCGACTTTTGCCATGCTTGAATATTTTCCCTGTTTTTATTCTGACTGGGATGATATCTCAATCTACATATATTATTGAAATGAGTCCATCGTGTTTTGTGTTTGCATAGGCTTAAGCGATCATGGTACGGAGTTGATGCTCCGCCGTGTTTCATCTTGAACGCCGCTCATCTACTTGGGGCTTTTCAGTTCGGCCATCACCCCAACACGGAATGGTCAAGCCCACTCTTGTCCCGGAATAATTTACGATGCTGATTTTGCTTGAATTTTCCACCCATACATATTGCTTCCGATCGCGCGCCGTAGAATGACCGAAATGACCCTGAACCCCTGTGGACCCTATTGTCAAATTCCACCCCACTCTACGGAGCCTCGCCTAAGTCTTTCAATTCCTTTCTGCCTCGATAGAAACCGACATTAGCAGGGAAATTAGATTAAACTATGGTCAGCAAACCCTTTCGGGCCGTTCGTGCTAGATCCTATGGCTCCAATCTCATTCCAGGGCGCTTCTAGCTCAGACATTGGGTCTCTCGCCCCGCAGAAAATATACAGGTCTACTTCCCGGGTCAATCTCCGTCGGAACACCTACCGTGACGAGTCTGTGGATGGATTCGGTGAAGCCTGTCAGAGTAGTGGTCTCGAACGTAGAATCCACTTGTATCAGATGTTGTGGTAACCTGGACCGAGTCCAATAGAAAGCCTTGATTGATGCCCCTGACATGAAGGTTAACGAGTATATAACATGGCCCAATGCACACAACTGACTTGACTTCTGTTTCTTGTTGTATACATTCTTTTCTTTCCAATATCGAGACTGGTTCTTGATCTGTCATTCTTTTTTATTCATTCTCTCGTTCGACAAGCTCAACAGTCATTCTCTTCTTTTTTTCTCGATCAAAATGAGACTTACAAACTTGGTTCTGGCCGCCAGCGCCGCTGGTCTGGCTTCTGCGTACCCCCGCTCAAGGGAGGTCGTTCCCAAGCGCAGCGCCGATGTGAAGAAGCGCTCTTCCGGCTTCACTTGTATGTTGATATTACACAGGGCTAAAGGAAATCAAAAACTGATAACATGTAGGGGTTGGTGTCAGTGAGTCTGGTGCAGAGTTTGGTTCCGCTATTCCTGGAACCTTGGGTACGGACTATATCTGGCCCACCACATCCAAGATCCAGGTCCTGCGGGATGCTGGTATGAACATCTTCCGCGTTCCTTTCTTGATGGAGCGTCTGGTGCCCGACAGCATGACTGGTACCCCGGCTACCACATACCTGGCTGATCTCAAGTCTGTAAGTAATATATCATGCTACAATGCTTCTATCAATCACCTCCAATCTCTAATGCGAATTGGTACAGACTGTGAAGTTCATCACCGACAGCGGTGCTTATGCGGTTCTTGACCCCCACAACTACGGAAGATAGTAAGTGAAGTTCATTGGGGATTGTCAGTCATCTATATACTGACTGGGTTTCTAGCTCTGGAAGTATCATCGAGTCGACAGCCAACTTCAAGACCTTCTGGAAGACCGTCGCTGCTGAGTTTGCCGATAACGACCTGGTCATCTTCGATACCAGTAAGGCTTATCTAATGCACATACCTATTGCATAGACTAATGCCCCATCTCTAGACAACGAGTACCACGACATGGACCAGACTCTCGTCCTGGACCTGAACCAGGCCGCCATCGACGGTATCCGTGCCGCCGGCGCTACCACCCAGTACATCTTTGCCGAGGGCAACGCCTACTCCGGCGCCTGGTCGTGGACCACCTACAACGACAACTTGAGCGGTCTGACGGATTCCGAGGACAAGCTCGTCTACGAGATGCACCAGTACCTCGACTCAGACAGCTCCGGTACCTCCGAGACCTGTGTCAGCAGCACTATCGGCAAGGAGCGCCTGGAGGAGGCCACCGCCTGGTTGAAGACCAACGGCAAGAAGGGTTTCATTGGCGAGTTCGCCGGTGGTGTCAACTCTGACTGCGAGACTGCCGTCGAGGGCATGCTCGCTTACATGAGCGAGAACAGCGACGTCTGGATGGGTGCTGAGTGGTGGTCTGCCGGTCCCTGGTGGGGAACTTACATGTACAGCTTGGAGCCTACTGATGGTACCGCTTACTCGACTTACCTTCCCATCCTGGAGAAGTACTTCGTCAGTGGCACTACCTCTACCTCTACCTCGACCTCGAGCTCGGCTGCTGTGGCCGCCACTACTTCGGCCTCGTCTTCCTCCTCGTCTTCTTCCTCGTCTAGCTCCACCTCGTCTAGCTCCACCTCGTCTGCCTCTTCGACCTCGACCGCCCTGGAGGTCACCACCACCCCCAATAGCCAAGTTCAGGTCCCCAGCCCCTCCGTCGACGCTGTCACCACCTCGGCTCCTAGTGCCTCTGCTGCCTCCGTCGCTCCCGCCAGCGAGCCAACCACCCTGTCCACTGTCTCCGTCTTCGTTCCTCCCGCTGCCTCCACTGCCACCACCTTTGCCATCTCCCCTTCCTCCACCCAGTCGTCTGCCAGCGCTCCCTCCTCTACTGGAGCTCTCGTTGCTCACTACTACCAGTGCGGTGGAATCAACTGGACCGGTGGCACCACTTGCGAGTCTCCCTACACTTGCAAGGTGCAGAACCCTTACTACTACCAGTGCGTTTAAGGGACTTTGATGATATTGCCGACATAAAAGGGGCATGGGGAGTGTAGCTGTGATGGATTGGTGAATACTTTCTACTCTGAAGGCGTGCCCTTCTTTTGTATATTTTCTCTCCAAATTTTGATTCAATTATTTATATTTATACTCTGTTCAATCTTGTCTTCGGTATGGTATATTGATAAAGTAAGCTTAAGTTAATGTTCGGCTGTCTTACAGAGTGGAATCCTAAATGTGATTAGGATAAACGCGGATTTAGTTGGCACTAAGTACAGAGGGAAAATATGTAAATCACGATCAGATCCAGCGTCATGACCCGAATTTCCTGGACACAGAAGCATAGTATCAGAGCCGTTAGCGAAAAGGAGAACCTTTTTTGGAAGAACATGTCCTCTTCCAAAGGTACTTATTGTCTTTGCATAGAGGGTAGTGCATCAGCGACTCTTTCAGAACAAAATGATTATGTCATACACATATTAGCCAATGAAAGCCATCAAAAGTTCTCAAAATGCTTAGTAAGCACAATACGATCTCTCGAGTCCAACGACGTCCGTTCGATATCGCATTAGCGAAGACATCAAACCTTACGTGAAAACGATCAAAAGGGAGATAGAAAGACCTTCGCAAAATGAATTCGAATGGAAAGATGGTAAGTGACATTATATGTACTGTCTCAAGGACTCAGCTAACATTCAAAAGAATAAGATCGTCGATGTAGACGAGTACCAACAAGCTCGGGCGGATCTTCTCAAGCAAGAAAAAGAGGCTACCCAGTTATTGCAAAAATTAGCAGCCTCACGCCGAAAACTGCCCATGGTAGAAATCTCCCATCCGGCTCAATTTAAATTCGATACTCCCGAAGGAGAAAAAAGCCTAGTAGACCTTTTCGATGGCCTTGACCAGCTGATCATCTACCATTTCATGCTCGGCCCCGGAGAGCATAAAGGGTGTGTGGGGTGCTCATTTTGCATGGACCACATCCCGGATCTTGGACATTTGCGGAGCCGCAATACCTCTTTTGTTGCTGTCGCCACTGCTCCGTTATCTGAGATTACTAGCTATCAAAATAGGATGGGTTGGAAGTTCCCGTTCTATAGTTCTGCTAAAACCCATCAGGCATGGAAGAAAATTGAGGAAAATGGTGAGACGGTTACATGGAAGCCTGGAAATGGGTATTTTGGTCTCTGTGTTTTCCGGAAAGATGGCGATCGGGTCTTCCATACCTATGAAACTACGGATCGTGGGCTGGAGATCGTTCTGTCGACGTATCATTTGCTGGATATGACGCCGATGGGTCGACAGGAGGTTGGGAATGGGATGAATGAGTTTAGTCTCCATGATGAGTACTGAATTGGAAAGAGAACATGGATATGTGTTCACCTAGTCTAGGAATAATATCATTTTCCAGAAGTTGTTAAAGTCTCGGCAGCTGGTACTTGAAGCACCCCCGGGCATCTGGCCACAATTCCTTTTGACTTATTCTCGAACATTCAAGCATTCTCCTGTGACTCCCAGATTTTGTACAGGTAGGTACCAATTTCCTGACAGAGCCACCGAAAAATGCATTCTTTCAGCCTTGGGCAGTATTGACTGCATCGGAGACAAGCACACAATTGTCGGTGAAAAAGTCACCGAAGTGGGAGTAAACATCTTCCATCGTGTACTCATCAAATACCTTAACCTCAAACGTTCTCATGAATCGGGAGCTGTCTCGATGATGGCAGATGGCTGTCATAAACTGGCGGAACACAGTATGCGGACTTCGAGGTCTAATGCCTAGTTCGAGGGCACTAAGTGCAGACTGAAACCGGATTAGGAAGTCATGCGCTGTTTCATCGTTGCGGAAAGTTATTTCGGTCCACTTCTTGTACAACCTAATCGTTCTGCGGAAGCTACTGCTGTTGTAGATCTGCTCCAGTTTGGAATAAGTATCCTTGAAGCCAACGGTTTGAGCCACCAAGTCAAAAGCTATAGGGCCCAGCGCTCTGCGAATAAGCCCATTCCCAACCCTGCAAAGATGTTCATAGTCCCTAAAGTGATCCTCGATGTTCCTCCTGCACTTGTCAATAAGTTTCTGTGCGGGATAGCATCGAGAATGCCCGTAAGTCAGACTGACCATGGTAGCAATATCTTCATCGTTCATGTAAGGGTGGAGTCGCTTGAAAAAACTTTGGAGGATGGGCCAAAGACGTCTGTCAACAGCTTTCAAACCTTGTCGAAGGGAGTCATTCCAGGTATGCCAGTCAACGTCTTTGAAAAGCCTGAGAGGAGTAAAAGCGTCGAAGAGTATTATGTAGCCGTGGTCGGCAAAATAATCGTAATCGGGATGAGTAATGGTAGAATGCATTGTAGATGAAGGCAGTGCTGGGGTTATTGACGAGACAGAAGCATGTGCAGTTGTACGAGGCTCTTCGGGGTGTGACACGTCGTCCTGGGGGTAAGAAAGAAAACGAATAAGCGAGAAGCAGAGAGTCGGGTTTGAAATAAAGCTATTCAGATTGTGTCAAAACAACAGCATAGGGATCGTTGTCGAGAGACGCGACTCTTACCGGCGAACAAACAACGGCCAGCTGCTGTATAACAGTCCATCCGAGCTGCAAAGAGATGAAGGAGGAGATTTTCATCGATAGGAGTGAGTCTTAGAAGGAACGGTGAGGAAGGAAGGATGGTTGAGAGGAAGACAAAACACTTTTAGGCTCCTAGAAAGTCCTACCTCCCAAGCAAGATTGGGATTATGGTTTACTCGATGCATAAACCAGTCAATCTCAGCAATTGCCTCTCTCAAATGAAAACTTGGAACCATAACTACGAAAAAAGTATCTTTATCTCAAATGACGGACTAAAATATATTATTCCATTTCCTTGGTGGATAAAATGTTATCATCGAAAGCAATGAATATTCCGACACCCAGAGGTAGCTGAAATTCTTGAGGCTGGAAACCACCTAGACAGGTGCGACAGAGCAGTAGGCCCTACAAGTAAAATAATGATTGAATCATGAAAATCAGGCCTTCGACTGCTCTGTAATGTATGGCTCCCAGACGATACCTTATCATCCCACGATGTGCTCATATTGAGAAGGTGGACCCGATAAACCCAATGAGTGGAGCAAAATATCGGAACCACTACCGTTGATTGGATAGACTCTACTGTTATCTCGGGTTTACAGTTGTCATTCCGGCTTACCCGCCGAGGTCTAAGATTCAACTGTAATATGCCAAGGCTATTCCGATCGGCAAACCGGAAACAAGCGATTCAAGTGGACAGGGGTAGGCAGAGATAACATGACTCCACTGCGGACATTCCACCTCTAGCGATTAGAGTCAACATATTCAAGCATTATGTGATTGGTGAGACTAGGCTTATTCAATCTACCTTGGTTTCGGTGGGGTGTCCATTCTTCAAAGAGCCCCCGTTCTTGAGGCGGGGTAGATAGCAGTAGATATGGAAATGAGAGCATAAGGAGATAGCCTTGCCGCTGCAAAGGTATTTTGTCACCCTTCGAGCCATAAATCTACATCGTTCAAGTGTCCAAGGTTTCTTTTACTTTACAACGCTCTTCGTATTTTACAAACTCTGGAACAATGACCATTCAACAAAAGCAACCAGAGCCCTGGGAAATCAAAGCAGCAATTCCAAGGGCAATCCGCGATGCCTCCCTAGCCAAAGTGACGCCCGCCTTGGCTGGACTTCCTGATACTTTACCACAGAACTCCCAGGGCCTTCCAAAGCAGATTCTGACACCTAGAGAATTCGACCTCACAGAAAACTACTCAGTCACTGAGCTGCTTGCCAAACTCCACAGCAAGGAACTCTCATCTGAGGAGCTCACAAGAGCTTTCCTCCGCCGCGCCGCCGTTGCACAGAGCGCGACCAATTGCCTGACAGACCTGCTCTGGGATGGTGCGATCGAAAGAGCACGATATCTTGATTCGCTTCCAGCTCCATTAGGACCTCTTCATGGCCTGCCCATCTCGACGAAGGAACACCATGGCGCGAAAGGCGGCAACGAAACTGCCAATGCATCTTACGTTGCATATATTGGGAAGTTTCAAGGGTCCACCGTTTCCCTCGATACTCTCTGGGATGCTGGCTGTGTTTTCTTTGCCCGGACAACGCAGCCTCAAACAATCATGCACCTCGAAACAGAAAGCAATATTTATGGTCGCACCGTGAACCCATACAACAGACTGTTGACATCGGGAGGAAGTAGTGGGGGAGAAAGCGCCTTGATCGGCATGAGAGGCAGTGTCTTGGTAAGAGTCTATTTGTTGATTCTCTGGAAGCTGCTGACTTGATGATAGGGTGTCGGTGGTGATATTGGTGGCAGCATCAGATGCCCAGCTGCTCACTGTGGAATTTACGGATTCAAGTAGGCATCTCAACCATATGACAAGCACGTTTGATGCTAATGAATCACACAAGGCCTTCAGCCCAAAGGTTGCCAATCGCAGGTGGAACTGCTCACATGGCTGGAAGAGAGAGTATTCTTTCCACTAATGGGCCCATGGCAGCCGATCGGGATTCTCTGGAATTGTTCATGAAGGTGATGCTAGATGCGGAGCCTTGGAAATTGGAGCCATCCATCAGAGTGGCTCCTTGGACGCCATATGAGTTCACTCGGCCATTGAAGGTTGCCGTGCAATGGTGGGATGGTGTGGTGAAACCCCATCCACCCATGATCCGCGCGCTTCGCGAAGTTTCCGAGGCATGCAAAAAGGCAGGAATGACCGTTGTCGACTGGGAATGCGAGTCTTTGGATCACAAAAAGGGATGGGAGATACTGTCCAGTCTGTATTGGCCTGATGGTGGTAAAGAGGTCCTTGGTTTGCTGGAGTCGGCTGGAGAGCCCATCTTGCCTTTGACGAATTTCATTATCAAGGATCAGCCGACTGTCAAAGAGTTGACAGTCACTGAGATGTTCAAGGTATGTCCAGCGGATCTAATGTTCAGTTCCGAGGATGAAATCTAACAATTCCTTTTTTTTCGTAGTTATGCGCTGAACGAGAAGCTTATCGTACTTCCTACGCCCGTCACTGGACTAGCACCGGTAAACAAGATGGACATGAAGTCGACATTATTCTTTGTCCTCCTTCCTTTGGTGCTGCCACGCCGCACGAGCAGTCGCGCTACTGGGGTTATACCTCGATCTGGAATCTGTTGGATTACCCAGGTGTTGTATTCCCTGTCACGAAAGTCGACAAAGAGAAAGATGTCAAAGATTTCGACTATCAGCCAAAGAACGAGGAAGATAAATTCGTATATGACTTGTACAAGCCGGATCTGTACCATGGCTGTCCAATTAGTCTACAGATCATCGGACGCAGACACCATGATGAAAAGGTGCTTGCAGCACTAAAGGAGGTTGAAAGGGCGATGGGAAAACACAAAGGATAATTTCCTTCCACGTAATATTTCCCACGAAAGGTTTATGCAGACGCCTAAGATTGCAATAAAACAAGGCCTCATCTAACGTTTTTTTGTATAGAAATATATTTTGTTGATATATGATTTGGGCATCATTCAGTCGTCGCTTGAAGTTGTGCAATACATTTACACACTACAGGCGATGGTCACTTCCCATATGTACAGTTTCCCCGGTCTTCAAAAATGCCCCAAACAAAGGTGTGGAATCCAGGCTAGTCTCCAAAAAGACGCTCCTCAAACAGGCCTTCAACGCTGCAAACAATAGATGGTGATACTTTATCTGAACGACCTCAGTACGAACCTTCTGGTCGGGGAATAGAACAGATTGGTCAATTGGAAATTTTTGTACAACGCCCATTGAAGATGGAATGTCCAAAGTCGACAATTTGCCAAGTTTTAAAGTAACGACCTTGTCTTTCGACTGTGGGATAAGTCTAGCGGACTGTGCAATAATATCTCGAAACTCTGCGCTGGTGAGCATAATAATTCCGATGGCAGTGTTCGATTTGAGATCGGGGGACGTTAATGTCGTCAGAACAGAGTCGAGTTCAGAAAGAGTCTGGAAGAATGGCCTGTCCGGCTTGAAATCAAGGCACATGTTCAGAAATTTATCGAAAATGATGACCGTATTCTCTTGATCCTTTGCAGGGACCAACAAATTGTCTATGTTGTTTGCCATTCGGCCCATGAGGTGGGGCAGGTATTGAGCAGCGTTGCAAAGTGTGGCTCGGCATAGTGAGGATCTGTTACAGGGCATCAAGTAGCCATCTGCAGACATGGGAATGTCGAGTAATGCCTTTGCGATTGTGTGAGCCGATTCTCGCTCAAGGAATGTACGGATTGGATCCATTGTGCGCTGGGACCTATTCATCTCTTTGCCCAGTCGCACCCAAGCCCCATCAATCGGATGGTATGTTGACTTTATCGATTCATCAAGCTCTTTCTGGGCGTCATTCGTAGAATCGACCTCTTCAAGAGAATACACTACCCCTCGCGCATCCGTAGCTTCAAGGCTATTTGCAACCTCAGAGAGAAATTCAACACGGCCATTACTGGCGCTGAAGCGGAAGGTTCGGGGACCTGTTTGGCTCTGACCTTCATGTGCGGTCATCGAGTCGTAGGTATAGACCACAGGGCCACGCCGGACCCGTCTTCGTCGTAGTATTCTAGGAGCTGCTTGGCCATACAAGCGGTCATCGGGGGTGTCAGGCTCCGAATTTTCAGAGAATTCGGAAGATTCATCGGAGTTGATGTCAAAATGACCAGTCTGTCCAGCCGTCTGCACTGAATGTTGATTTACTGCTTCTTCCCTAATTGCAGGCCATCTAAAGCGCATTTTTTCATTCGCAACGACCTCGTCGACATTTTCCAAACAGTAAATGTTCCCGTTGACCACAGGGAGACACCCCACAGATAACCAGAATATGTCACCGATAGTAAGGGCATTGTCAGACAGCATACCAGTCTCGGCGGACTTGTGCTGGGTAAAATAAGCCTTTGAGGGGTTGATCCCTCTGGAGGATCCGCTTTTCCTCATCCATAATGTACCGAAAACACCATGCAAAGCGCTGAAGCGGTCTTTGTCATCATCGACCATCACATGTCTCATTCTGTGACCACCGGAATGCTGGAGCCAGCTATTTTGAAGAAATGTATCTTCATGGGTAGAGTCAAAATTTCGATGTTTTCGAAAAGCCCTACCCGGCAGAGCCTGCAGACTTTTCACGCGACCTTTCAGCGGTAAGGGTAACTTCCCTTCATCAGGACGTTTTGAGAATCGGCCTACGATTCCCATGATCAAAATCCAATTTTTGTGCATGGGCAGCCAAGTTCTGCCTGCTCGAATGATCAAAGGATCTCCTTCACTGGTGTGAAGTCCATAGGAACTTATTGCGAGACAGAACTGCACCCAACTCGCTGAATTCTGCGAAACATTTTTAGACGGTGGCTTCCAGGTCATTATACGACCGGGCAATTGAGGCTCTTGTTGCAGGAGCGGGGCATGAACCCTGCGTAGAAGTCGAATTCTGGGCGAGACGCGAAGACCTTTGGAGACATATCCTCCATTGTCTGCCTCTCCTTTTTCTAGCAGGTCAAGTGCCTTGTGTCTCTCTGTCTGACTTGCCCTCCAAATGAGAAGAGGGCCTACTAGACCTCCCAGAGCAATGATAGCGAGTGCAACGGCCACCCAGGTTCCAATTGTGGAAGCAATCTCCCAATGGTCCGACATAGGTAAATGTATTTGATTGGAAATTAGTAAGTGTCCGTCAGAAGAATTGAGTCGTGGAAACGATTCACCTACGAAAAGACGAACAATGACCACAGCGCAACGAACCCCGCTCTGGTTCTAGTTCAACCGAGGGGTCAGTGCGGCGACTGAGGGTGAGAGTACCCTGTCGATCACACCCTTCTCACCCTCCGCGCAACGCTAAAGCGGCTCTTACCCTGAACTCACTGGGGTGGCAGCCACCCGACTATTGACCGCACTCAAGAGATACGCTGCTTATTTGCAATTTAGTATTATCCATGGATTCATGGATGTAGTCTATTCTGAAGATTCATATTTCAATTGGGAGATTTGTGACTGACCGAACGATAGCGTTGGAAGGGCATATACTTGGACTCGAAAGAGGTAGCAAGGTCATCAAATCTTAATACCAATGTGTTTCCAAATTCATCCAATCCCATGACGTAGGTCGACAGTGAGCACCACAAAGATGGGAGCCAGGCTGTATCGAAATCTCAAATTTGCCATTGTCTGCAATGTCGAAGAAGGTGGCGATGGAGACGATTATTTGTTGCTTTTGACCAAATTCCTCTGTCTCCCCAAACTGTACCACAACCTACCAATATGGAATCGAATTCCCTCCATTTCTCTGGGCCTCCCAGTGGAGCTGGTTCGTACAAACACAATCGCATCTACCGAATCGCAATATACAGTCCATCAGCCTTGTCTTTAAACTATTATGCGATTCATTGCAACTCTGGCTATACGAGTTCTTTGTCAGCAAATCTCCTAACTTGTAAGTTAGTAGATCACGGGGATCATGTAGGATGATGTGCGGTTTTATATAGCCCTACTGGATATTAATCCCGACTACCAAACTGGAACATTAGTTGTAATAAGATTAGAGAGTTGAACGAAGAAGAACTTGATTGGAGGGACTGAGAGGCTACATCACGACAAACGTCTGAGCTTAACTACTACATGATCACGTATTATGTGTTGTATTAGTGATGTTTGCTCAGACGGCTCTCTAATCCCCTAGAACAAGAATAGTAGCATGCTGGATCATACCTTATACACTAGTAATTGGAACAAGACCATCGAAAAAACTCTCTGGCGGTTGGGGAACCGATACTGGGTTGGAGAGCGGGACGGAGCTAATGGGCAGGTAGCGCTTGATCACAATGAGAAGGTTTTGACTAAAGACGAATATGAGACGACTGAACAGGAACCGGTAAGCTCGGATTAGAGAGCGGATACTCGAACAGATCCGATTAATGAACAATTCGACCGTAAATATCACAGCACGTGGCTCACCTATAGACACCGAACTTCAGCGAAGTATATGTTATCATATCAGAACAATGATGCGATGATTAAATATCATATTTCCAATGTAATTGTGATTCGACTTCAAGAAGGAGTGTGTAGAGTTTGGAGTTACTGGATCATCTGTCACCGCGGTCAAATGAAAAACAGGAGACTGTTTTCTCTCATTAAGTAACATGATTGATTCTTTGCTAATGGTACACTAAACCAGGGCCTAATATCGTATGGTGTCCGTCTTGTGTAAAGTCGAATTGAATACCCAAATCATCACATTGCATTTTCAACGGTGCAAATGCATGCCTGATATGCTCTGGTGTTTTGAATGCACCGTAAGAACCCGGAACAGAGTTGTCCTGCTCTATAACGACTGGCTGTATTTCAAGTCTTTTGAAATTCGGAAATCGCTCCTGTCGTTGCCCTAGCATACATTGAAGATTTTTCATCACCAGGTCGAAGTCCTCAACAGAATACCCAGCAAGTTGAAGATGCTCTAAACTGGGTGGGAGGACTTCTAGCAAAGAGACAGCCGGGTAATCATTCTGACCAAATTGCAGGAGCGTACGCAATGGCACCCGAAGTTCACGCAGCTGCTGGAATTCGATTAGTGACCCAAAAGTAGTGTAGTCTATTTCGTCATCCGCAGCCCAATCGTCTTCTCCGTGGATCTCTCCATTATTGTTCAAGCGAAGTACTCGAAGACTGTGTTTCTGGGTATACAGAGCTGTGTAAAATGCCAGAGGACTAAAGTTGAGATATATCTCACCCCAGATAGCCTGATTGTCGTGTTGGTACTCAAAGACCTCCAGATTGGCACATGATGTAATGTAGTCGATCATTCCGTTACTACCATTGCTTTGCCCAAATTCCAGTTTCCTAATTCGAGAGGTTCCAGGCGCAGGCTTAGAATAATTCACATCATGGTCATCATATGCTTCACAAAACGGACTTGCGGAAAATGATTGTATAGATGAAAAATGCAGGAACGGCAAAAATTCTTTGGCCAAGTAGGCAGTTTTGCTGTATTCACACTCAGCTCGGACACTGTTTAGTCGCTGCAGAACGGGTTTCGTATCAAATGGCGCTCCCCGGGCGGCTGCTCGAGCTAGCATAGGGAAAAAAATAGTCCGAATAGCCCGGATATTGAATCCATAGGATTCTGACCGCTTCCAGTGATGGCATGAGTACTGCGAGCCAAGCGTCGGATTCTCCTTTAAGCAGGTCTTTTTCCCAATTCGTGCGATGCTCTGCAGAAGGGCTTGCTTGGTCCAGAATATTCTTGAATGGTTCAACATTGTATTCGATACTGTCGTCATCCCCGCCCCATGTGAGATCCAGATCCTGGATAGAGGGACCAATTATGGGGTTTCGTTGAATTGAACAAACAAGACCATAGACTTGTTCGCCTTCAACTTTAATGCGCTCGTAAGCCTTGGGAAGAAGTGCCGTGTACCATTGGCGGCACACTAATAAAAGTCGAAGACGCTCTTTTGTGTCGTAAATATGGTCAAGTACGAGGAAAAGAATGTCATCATAAAGAACGACCATGTTGATTGAGAGGTTGCAATTAGCAACTTAGGGCCAGTTTGCAGCGCAGAGAAGGGGAGGGAGATGGACCGACTGCTCCGGGTTAAACAATTTGTAACACAAAGCAAAACCAAAGAGCCATAGTCGATGAAAGAGTGGTCGAATGGCAGGAAGGTCGGAATACTGAACCTGAAGAAGGGTCCAGGGTGGGGCCGGAGCTTGATTTAATTTTTTGTTTTTTTACTAGGCTCCCATCAGGCTGCCATCCTTAGCGTCGGTTAGTCGCGAAAGGTGGATCCAGACCATTGTCGCTGAATGATCTACGATTCTGATTTCGCGAAAGCCAATATACATACGGAGTATACATTTCGCTGTTTATGTGTTATGTAGTATGCTCATGGTCCACCGCACTCCAATGACGCACTCCAATGATATCAAAACGTGGATAAACACTTCCTTCCGAATCGGGTGTTTGACACCTGAAGGCTCAGGCTGTAAACGCTTAGAAGCTACAACCGTCTTCACCATGCCTTCACATCTAGTTCCCTTTATTGGTACTTCCAAGCCGTACGACCGTAGCGTATGACCATAACAAATAAGCGGCTCGGTCGGCTGCGCCTCAATCTAAGGGGAACACCGAGTGATATGGTATAGGGTATTATATGGTAGGTATTGGATATTGTAGTTCCTTCCCCGATTATCTCCAGTTGTATTTGTGGCGTATAGGGTTTTAACAGTATTTCTGCAACAATGTGGAAAATAAAAAAGGTGAATGTACTTCGAGTCTTTGAAAATCACTTTTGGCTGCCTACTGGACGGGTTTGCTTAGCATACAAAATTTCTTCTCCACAACAATCACCTAGTCCTGGTTGTGCTGAGCCTGAAAAGCTCTTCCTAAGCAACAGCTTCACAACTGCCTCATGGCCATTCTTGGCAGCCCGTAAACGTGGTGTCTGACCCCATTCCTCATCCTTAGCCTCAACATCAGCACCATGTTCAAGCAGCACTTTTACCATTGCCTCATGGCCACTATTGGCAGCCCATAAGAGTGGTGTCCGACCCCATCTATTATCGCCAGCCTCAACATCAGCACCATTTTCAAGCAGCACTTTCACCACTGCTTCATGGCCACGATTGACAGCCCGTACGAGTGGTGTCTGACCCCACATCGCATCTTTAGCCTCAACATCAGCACCATGTTCAAGCAGCACTTTTACCATTGCCTCATGGCCACTATTGGCAGCCCATAAGAGTGGTGTCTGACCCCACATCTCACCTTTAGCCTCAACATCAGCACCATGTTCAAGCAGCACTTTTACCATTGCCTCATGTCCACTACTGACAGCCGATAAGAATGATGTCCGACCCCCGTTACGATCGCCAGTCTTAACATCAGCACCAAATTCAAGCAGTATTTTGACCATTGCCTCATAACCATTCTTGGCAGCCCGTATAAGTGGTGTCTGACCCCATTCCTTATCCTTAACCTCAACATCAGCACCATTTTCAAGCAGAAGTTTTACCACTGCCTCATGGCCATGATCGACAGCCCGTAAGAGTGGTGTCTGACCCCATATCTCATCCTTAGCCTCGAGATCAGCGCCATTCTCAAGCAGCATTTTCACTACTGCCTCATGGCCGTTCTCGGCAGCCCATGAGAGTGGTGTCCGACCCCATTTCCTATCCCCAGCCTCAACATCAGCACTGTTCTTGAGTAGCAGTTGCACCACTGACTCATGGCCTATCCAAGAAGCCCATGAGAGTGGTGTCCGACCATCTCTATCCACAAGGTCAATATCTGCAGTGTTCCTGCAAAGTAACTTGACAATCCCCTCATACCCTTTCTCTGACGCCCACGGGAGCAGACCCAGAGTATTGACGTCTCGAGCATGCAACTTGGCGCCGCTTTCGAGTAGAAACTGAATTGTTGTTTCATGGCACCCTTCTATGGCACACGATAGAGGTGTTCGACCGTCCGCATCTTGTGACTCTAAATAAGCTCCTTTCCCAAGTAAAAGCTCCACAATTGCATCATGTCCCATTCTTGCAGCCCGTGAAAGGGGTGTCTGGTGGAGTGAAGCATCTTTGGCCTCAAGATCTGCTTGCTTTTTTGTAAGGAGAGAAACAAGCTCTTCATGTCCGTTACTTGCAGCCAGCCAGAGTGGTGTGCATTGAGATTTCGATAGAGCATCCACCTTTATCTTCTTTGCACTGAGAAGTAATTGGCAAATTTCAATATGACCCTTGCCAGCTGCGTGGTGCAAAGCAGTATATTCTTCTAGGTCTGGCGCATTCACTTTGCAGAAATCTAGAAGAATCTCAATCATATCTTTATATCCAAGTTTTGCCGCGACATGAAGCGCAGGAAGGCTTTCACCGATCAGCGGGAGATTACAAATAAGTTGCAAGGCAGGTTCTTCCCCCCGTGCAATTGACAGAAGAGGCTCATGTTGCTCCATCACTGCCCATCCAAGGAGGCCGTGTAAATGGGAGGATGCGGAACGGCCGCCAGGGACCCAGGGGTGGAAACCCCAAGTTTCATTAAAACACATGGCGAGCCGTTCGAATTTTTCCCACGTCAAGGATGTACGATGTATCTTTTTCGTTTGCAGGGCCCAGTTTGCAACGGCGTAATCGAGAAATTTGTACTGTGCCCTATCTGGCGCTGATGCTGTGCGTATCTTATGGAAAAGCACGGAAACGGAACGCTTCTGATCCCGGGGCTTTTGAAAAAATTGTCTGGTGAGCAATGCAGGGAAGGTTTTTTGCGCAAATAGAATGGGGGATTGGACAGGAACTGCGGCTTTCTCAATCCTTCGCGTGCTTAGTTGAAGACTGAAATCCGAGAAAGAAAGATATGCAACGCAGAACTCGCCGCACTCTAAAATGCCCTTTTCGGTGGCTGGATAGCCTTGGATGATGTTTCTTTCTCGTTCTTTTTCAAGATATTGTCTTACCGAGGAATGTGCAAATCGCACACGGTCGTCAGTGGAATCCACGACAACAAGATTTGCACAGCAGCCGATGACAAATTCCTTTCGCGGGATCTTCTCGGCACTCCATGCAGTGTCCTCTAGGTCAAAGGCGACCGCCTCTCTTAATTCTTCGATATGAAGCGGAACGGTCGCAAAGCTAACCCATTTGAGTACCTTGAGAACCCGGCTGTCCTTGCGATTGATTCTCTCAATGCAACGGCTATATGTGGCTTCCAGGCTTTTTGGTAGCTTAGCTAGTGCCGAATGTATTGCTGCGTCATCAAAGCATGTGTCCCACAGAATCTCTAGCTGGAGATATACCCATAGAAACCTACATTGGTCAGCGTGTTATTCACGTAATGCAGCTCTCGTAAAAGATTGGAGGTGCATACACTCCTGAAGACTCTGTCAAAAGCCTCTGCCGAACCTTTTCAATCAGTACAGGATCATCTGTAAGTCTCCGGCATATATTCTTATCAATGATGCTTGATTCGATGTACGTTTTGATATCTTGCATGACGTTGGCTGATGTCGAGATTTGACGGATCCCAGGTATGAATGTATTCATATTTATGTATCCTGGAACTTGGTCTCTGCTTAGCAACAAAATTCGCGATTGTTGCTGTGGGGTTGTGTCAATGAATAGCAACCTGACGAGCTCCAAAAGAGATTTGGCATGTTTCTGATCCAGAGCATCAACTCCATCAACGACATAGATCGTATCTGGGGTATGGTGGAAAAGGTGGGTAAAAATATCCTTCAGGTCGTCAAAGTCTGGCTTCACCCTCTTGCCTCCAAAGAATTTCCTGATCTCTTTTGCGACACCTTCCGGATACGGCCTGTGCATCCGGTGCAGGTATTCGCATAATTGTTTGATGAGACTAGAGAGAATAGACGACACATCTAAGCCTGCGTGACCGTCACCCTCGCAATAGAAAAAGACGGTTGGAGAGCCAAGCTCATATTTTGCTGCCTCTATCACTGCAGTTCTATTGATTGTTAGATCATGATATCTAAAGAAAACGTACCGAAAGACGAACGCTATCATGGTTTTGCCTGAGCCAACTAATAAACAGTTGCACATCAGTACTGCGCTCAAGACTCGTATATGGAAAGAAGGCTTACTTTTTCCCGAGCACCACAACGTGGGAAATCTCTTCTCAATGAACCACGCCTTGAAATCCGGATGATTAAGGAGCCAGCGTGTGGTGCCAGCAAGTCGTTTGCCACTAAGTCTTTGGTGGACTTTCTCGTGATTATAGCCTGAAATGCGCTCGAGTAGACTCTCAACATCCTGCCCATCTACAATCAGTTAGATAAATTTCCTAAAACCACCAAAGCACTCACCATGTTGAACTATTTCACTTTTAGGAAATTTCACCTCAGATAGGGGCTTTCTTTTGTAGCAGGACACTAGAGCTCCGTTAGATAAAGACGATTCATTGTGCTACTTCAAGAAACAACTTACCGTCGGCAATTGATCCCGCTGGCACAGTGTCTTCCACATGGCTTGCATGTACCATGGAGAGAAGCTCTTTGCAATATGTAGCTGCCGTTGCTGCTGCATAGTCTTGCCAATGCTTGTTTTTATGCGAGTCGCAATAGTCGCAGATCCCTCGAATGACGAGGCATGGAAAGTTGTCCATCAAGCCAGCAGCCTCCATTTCAAAGCAGAGGATGTCAAGATCCTGGGCCAGGCTATCCCTGCTGTGGCCATGCTTCACCACTTGGTTGCCAGAGGCAATCATGCCGTAATGTATTACCGGATCATTGCTAGCCCGAGCAGGTCGTATTACCAGCCTCTGTATATCGCAGTTGTTGCAAGTATTTCCCTCAGGGTGGTCGTATTCAGAGTCAAACAATAAATCCTGATCTTCACCGCGATATGCGAACTTCTCCTTCATCCTGGGGTTCCTAGCGACCGCCTCTGAAAGGATAGTGGGAATTCTGCTCCGTTCCAATACATGCTCTGCTTGCATTTTTGCGACCGCTGTTAACAGAACCGGTGGCGGCTTATTCAACATGCCAGTGCGTTCAAAGCGGCCCCCAGCCACCTTTTTCCCATAGTCGTACTGAATGACCCCTCCCGAGTCCCTTGTCGGCTTGCTAACCACCACATCACCCAGCCGAATATCAACCTTTTCGCTTGGGACCCCCCTCCGATACCTACCATCATGAAGAAGCGTATTGATTCGAAAGTGGACTGCATTTGTGTAGCCACTGTTGTTGCGGAAGTTGTACCGTAAACACCTGATGGAAGGCATGCGATAGCCACTTTGTGTCCAGAGATCCGGCCTAGGATATATGTATTACTGTCTTTGGGCCTCGCCGGCAGATCAAGATGTCTCTCATCCAGCATGGCCGCAGCTGCGGCCATCTTCAGGGGAAGGGCACAGATCCATGCGACTGTGTAATCTCGATAGCGATAACATGCTGTCGCAGTCGCCATATGGATCTGACCCGATGATTGTTGTCGTTTCTCGCTGCGTAATGAACTCAGAATGGATGATAAGGCTGGTCAGGCCTAGAGGAATGCGTTCCCGTGATGATGACAGAAAAAACAGTTCGGCGTACAAGGGTCAGAGTTGAAGGCAGTGCAAGTAAGCCTCACTTTAGATCGGCAATGGTACCCCGCTTCATGTGATCTAAAGTGGTTTGGCGCCACGTCTCAAACGTCAATCAAGTCGACAAATGTGCCTTAGAATGAATACTCCATTTGGCTTGCAAACAAAAGGCTTGTATGAATTTCTGCTCCTGACTCATTCTTCGTTTTGCGCGGTCTTCAGTAATGTAAACCGCTATATCCGGGTATCCACCCATCCTGCGGCATTTCGATGAATCACAACACGTTCACGCATATCTCTATCGGCCGAGCTTAAAAAACCGAAAAAAGTGTGTATCTTTTCGCCTCAGTCTGCCTGACACCACGTTCATTGGCAACTACACGTAACATCGAATTTCAATCTATGATTGGCTAGATATTTTGCGAGGCTGACTTCGGTGTTGGCGAAACATCCTCTTGGTATGACCCAAACCCGGCTTCTCGCGCTGTCTATTGCGCACTCACCATAACGTTGGGCGACGCTAAAGTGGCAGTTATCTTCGATATTTGCAGTGTGATCCTTTACAATGAGCTGCATCCGAGATTGCCAACTGTGTCGATCCAAATCCTACTTACAATCATTGGAAAACCCCTTTATGCTATGGGTCGATGTGCGGATCGGTCCGTCCCACATTCCTACAATCTACTATTCCGTGGAAACACCAGCATCTAGCCAACAATTTGATGATTTCGAATATTTGACTAACATGAAACCGTTTCTAGACAATGATCAATGATAGGCTGTTCATCAAACATAGACTGCCCAAGTTTCTGTGATTCACCTACTGCAGCCACTCCTGAACCCATTTCTGGATCCATTCCGGCTTCACCGCATCCACCTCCCGTAGTTTCTTGCTGACTTGGGCGGTATCCTGCACATCCAGCACATTCTCGGGCGTCGTCTGAGCCATCGCGGTTTCAAAGAACTCTAAAAGTTTCGCGGCCGGATTCTTTGAAAGTTGAAGCTGCAATTCCTTCTCCCCAGCCTGGCTGGCAAGCTCGACACCCCGTCGAACACGTAGCACCCACTCCCGCTCGGAGATTGTCTCCAAGCTCTTCCCAGAAGCTTTACGAAGAATATCGGCGACGATGGGCCGGATCTCTTTCCAGAATTGAGGGTGTAAGTTCACCAGGTGGTAGAAGTTTAAGGCAGAGCTGCTCCTGAGAAGGGCCAAGTCGACCAGAATATCGGCGAGGAGGTCAACCGGCAACCAGTCAATGCGTTCCAAAGCTGGACCTATGGTATCGGGGACAGCGTCTAGGTGTAGTGAGCTTAAGACGAGGCTAGGGAACCACTCGGACTTATTCCATAGGCCGCGAGACCTGACGGGCCCAGCTACCTGACCCACACGAGCCACAGCTACTTGGCCGACATGTGCTGAAGCGAGACTGCCGGAGCTCTGCTGCACCGCATGCGCTAGGAGATGCTCAGCCACATATTTGCTGTTGGCATAGCCGTTCGGGGCCGGGGTTGTGGTGGTGACGATGCTCTCGGGGGTGAGACCGGTGTCGGTGTGGTGGCCAATAGTCGAGCTGATTGAGGAGATGAAGAATAGGCGCGGAGAGTATGTGCCTTGGCCGCTGAAGTTGATAAGGTTGACCACACCTAGCAGGTGGGGCTTGAATGAGGCTAGCGACAGGTTGAAGTTGACAGGCCATGCATTGTGAATGACTAGCGTGGCGCTTTGCTGTAATTCTCGTAGCTGATCGGGCTGTAGACCCAGATCCGCCTGGCTGAGATCGCTTTTCCAAAAGGTCACCCGCGCTTGTGCTTTATCGAGGGGGCAAGCCCGTAAGCAGTACTGCGCTCCTGCTGGCGGGCACGAGCTCGGTCATCTCGGTTCAGGCAGTAAATATGCTTCACTCCGGGGGTCTTTAACAGCGTGTCGAGCATATAAGTGCCTAGTTGACCGGTGGACCCAGTCAGAATAACACTTTGAGTGGCAGGCGCTACTTGGGAGGGTTGCTTGGCCTTGGAGATATTAATTTGTCCGGTGAGCTCCTGTAGTAGCTGGTCCCGCTCTTGAAGCAGAGCTTGGATATTAGCTTCGGTGGACTCCTCGAGGCCCTGGTGCAGATTGCAAAGGGCTTGGGCCAGCCCTGCTACCGTCGGATGCGAGTAAATGAAGTTCGGAGTGAGGGCGACAATATTGAGACCCTGCTTAAGCGCACGCGTAGCTGTAATCGCCTGTAGGGAGTCAAAGCCAAGGTTAAACCAATTTTCGGTGTCGTTCAACTTGTCCGGACTCCAACCTGTGATGGCTAGAATTGTTGTTCTGATATACTCAGTCACCTGCGCAGTATCATCCACCCCGCCTGGGCCGACGATTTGAGATATTGTGTCCGCACTAGCGTAGAGATCCTCGAGCTCCTGCGCGTACAGAGCCAGCGTGGCAGCGCGTTGCACCGTTCCCTTCCCTGCACGAAGCATCGGCCTGTCGTGCGATGTGAACAGAATATGGCTCTTAGCGATGCGGGCGTGGCCAGGAGCAGAGCTATTCGCTTGCTCGATACTTGGCCAGAGCTCGTCGATAATCGTGTCACGGATCTCAGCAGGCTTTCCGCCTCGCTCAATGATAAGGGCCGCTTGGAAGCGTTGTGCACCGACCACTAGGCACCCGGTGACTTCTGAATTACATGCAATGATATGTTGCTCCATCGAGACAGGGTTGGTTTTCTCTCCATTCAAAAAGACGATCACATCATCCACGCGGGCAGATGGGCGCCACAAATCAGTCTTTGTAGGATGGCGGACCATCAGATCATTTGTATGATATTCCTGCTGACTCGCAAATGCTTGTATAGAGAATGGGAACTGATGGGCTTCACGGTCTGGAGTGCGCACCAAGACGGCCTCGTACTCCTCGCCGGAGACATGGCGAAATTCTACCCCTAGCTCCGGATGGAAGTTAAGATACCTCCAGTCTGTCAAAGGATTGCGGTCTGCAGCGTGAACCACATGCATCATGCCTAGCTCTGAAGCGCCGTATCCATTCATGAGTTCTACCTTAGCTGCGACTTTGTTGCCAATGGCCTGTGGCAAATCGCCTCCGCAGTAGAAAATATACTCTAGGTGAGTACTGCAATATTCGAGAAGCTCGGGAGCTTGTGCTAGCTCCAGCACAATTGAGGGCACAACAATAGCCCACTCGAATGGGGTTTGCTTCCTTGCAGCCACTAAGCCTACAGCGGTCGGGAGACCAGTAGCAGTAGGCATGATAAGAGTCACATCTGCCGGCATCGTGATAAAAAGGATATGGCCAATTCCAGCTGCCTAAGTTCGATATTAGTAGTACTCTGCCATAATTGTTGTCAATCTGATGATAAGCTTACATGGAATGGAGGCAATGTCAAATACATTCTCTTCCCAGAACCTTTGCTATCCTGGCTTTCAGAACCTACCGGGGCCTTCAATCTTTGCATGCGTATATGCTTCGCAACACTTTCGTGAGTCCAGATAATAGGCTTGGGAATCCCCGTGGACCCTGAGGTGTGAAGTACAACAAATCGATCAGTAGCCGCTTCCGGATATGTCTTCCGGTATTCGAAGGCGGGAAATTTGGCTGTTAGAAGTGTGTCCAGACTTGGAACTTCCACGACCTTGAGTGGGAGGGCTTCGATCATAGCCGTCACAAAAGGGGGCCGCGGCGTAGGAACCAGCAGCGTAGTGCAGTCAAGCTTTTCCAGTAAGGCTTTCTGGGCTGCTAAACTGTTGCGGGGTGATGGTAAAAACATCTATTCCAGTCATTAGAAATTGATTATATGTTCTTCAAAGAAGGCAGATCTTACGCAGAAGCCGGCCTTGACAGCCCCCAGAACCAAAGTCGGGTACCGCAGGTCATTCGGACCTAGATAGGCTAGCACCTCCTCGTTACCGGGCTCTCCAATACCGGGGCCCAAGCTCTCTGCCAAACAATGTGCGACGCCATTGATGGCGTTGGCAAAGGTCTTATAGGTAATCTGCCTGTAGCCATCCTCATAATTCATGGGATTGACAGGATATTCCGCATAGAGAGCATGGGGCTTGACCTTGGCGTAGTGGTCAACAAGATTTGGAGTGAGCTGGGTGGAAGGATCCAAGTCCGAGGTACAAGAGATAGCCATGATGAAGTCCCTGGTGGAGGAGGATCAAGAATGAGAATGATTGGATTATTTTCGAGCAGCGCCAGCGCGACCTGTTCTTATTTAAAGGGGGAAAAACAGGCAACAGAGCCCATATGCGGAATTGACATGGTATAGCAGGGGAGAGCGGAAACGAAACAAAGAAATCAAAAGTACGTTTCTTTACAAGGGTTTGGAAATCCACTACCTGGCGGTCTTTGATACAGCTTCGAACAACATGGGGGCCAAATATTGAGAAGGGGAGCGCTTGTTGGCAGCACACTCGAAGACAGTGCGGTCGATTCAGCCGTACAAAACCACCACACAAACCAGCGCAGGCCATGCGACAAGATGGAGAGCTACCTATAGCGTTCGGATCAGAGAGGTGTATCATTGTACTATATCTAGAAAGGCTGGATGTGTTACCATTACCATATACCAATATACCGATATCTTAGTAGCGAAATACTGGTCGGGAAACTAGACATTATGGCGTGCAGAGCTAGAGAAAGCAATCGGGGAAATCCGTGCCGTTTTAATTAATCCCCGTGGTACATATTGGGGGCCAAATACGAGGATTCAATCCGGGATAACAAATCTCTTTTGTCATTAAAACGCGAGAACATTTAAAAGAATGCAATCAATGGACGGGTACACAAGAATAGCAAATGCCACGAAGCAGAACTTTTTAAAAGGGTCATCAAGGGTAAGTTCAGATATTTCCTGAATACGTCAATACTCGGTAGTTATGACATGGAGGTTTTACTGTACCGGCTTGAAGTAAATCACTTCAACTAACGTAAAGAAATGTGATTTTGCGTAACCATTAGCTTACTGGCGGTAATTGATCACTAATTATACATACCCTTAAGCGTATTTCAATGCTCATAACATAGCTTTTGAGTAAAAGTGAGTTTTAGAGGGCTGGAGGTCTCCTTGAATGCCTCGAATGATATTATCCGCCTCAATGATACGCAGTAGGTGACCCCACGAGGGCAATACCCACTCCAGTTGCACTTTATCTTCCTTGCGAACAGGTAGGTACCTTCCACAGTGCGACGAAATAAACTGCAAATTTGTGGTTTCGCCAATTCCGCTACTGCCGACTTCCAGGGTTTCCCCCAGAATTTTCATCTTCCCTGACCAACCCCCAAAAGATACCCTCTAGGAAGTATTATGCATTCAACTATATAGAGATGACATGAGTATGACTAGCAGTATCTAGATTACTATCGTTCACTCTCCGCCGGTTCTGGCGATAAACTTTGCCCCCCGCGCATGGCCGTCTATAGCAACTTCAGGCATCCCTAACGCGTCAGCGATTCCAAAAGTTGCGTGAACCCCATTAGGAGCTTCATGTAACTCGACTTCCGTGCCATTATCCTTCATGCTGTGCGCAAACTGGACGATTTGATCATAAAGCACCTCGGACGTGCCAACTTGAATGAAAAGTGGAACAGTCAATTTGTACTCGCTTCCAAGAGGCGAAAAATATGGATGGCTTTCAGACCAGCCAGGGGGGGATATAGCTACTTGTGCCCCAGGAACCGAGATAATATTCAAGGTAATCACTTTGATAATTGCGATTTTTCACTATATTCGTGAGGGCCTTTTGAGTCATATCAACCCAGGGTGACCACAATAGTGCGCAACGGGGTAAAGGGATTGTTTGATTCTCCGAGATGATATATCGTAACATTGCTAGAATCAGATTTCCACCCGCGGACTCTCCAGAGAGCACGATCTGCGAAGGTGGGATCTTCAGGGTCTCTAAAGCGTAGACGTAGGCGGTGATTGCATCCTGAACGGCAGCTGGGAAGGTCTTGTCTGCGTCTAATGATAGCCGATATTGAATTGAAAGGATTGGCCACCCGGTGAGCTCGCTGAACTTAGTGGGTCCCCAGCCACATCCATCCGCAGATCGTGGGCCAAAAAGCACGAATGCGCTTGGGTGAAAATGGATGATCAATCTTCGTGGGGTCTGAGAGGGAGTAATTGGGTACCAAACAGCGCCAATTGGCACAGGCTGGATAGCTGGCATGGAATTGAGTGTTCCTTTGTAGACAGCCAATCCATCGGAAATAGTCAATTGCGGATTGAGCACGATAAATCGATCACCATCTGCGGCCGGCTCCAAAGACTTTGGGGTGCGATATCTCATCGCCACCCAGTATCGTATCATCAAGGCGATAACCTGCAAGGTGACTGCTGTCTTCCATGACCATGCAGGATTCGGACGGTTGGACCTAGGAATATACCACAACCACCATGTCACCAAACGGACAGGAAGGGTGAGCAAGGTATATGCAGCGAACAAAGTTGAAGCTGACATGACCAGTTGATGATATTACAAATTGGTCATTAGTCAAATGCAGTGGCCAGGAGATGTTTGGAGAATGTAAATCAATCATTCGTGATAGATAGTCGGGTTTCGGGAGCCGAGTGAGTAATTAATCATGGCTTCTACCCACTTTTCAACCGAAACCGGGGGTAGGGGTAGGAGCTTATGGACAAATGTACCCAGACAATAATTGTGGGCAAAGAAAACCAAGGTTTGAAAAAATGGCCCCCAAAATGAAGGCGCAGGAGACCAATCAAGAGATTAAATCCCGCTGCAACGTCAAGCAACGACTCATGTTCTAAAGCTAGCGTTGTGATCGACACGCAGCCTCGCAATCTCGAATTTGTTAGCCCCGTGCTCAGGTTGGGGGCCAAAAGTCGAATCGGAAGATCCCTGTCAGATTCTTGAAACCACCCGCTGAACTTCAAATTTTAGCCTACACGCCTTCCTTCTTGCAACATGCTCGCTTCGACACTTGAAACGATTCTGTCGCCGTGCCCTGACCCTTATCGGCGTTTTTGTTGTCGGTCTCCTGTGGCCGCGCAGTGAATGACTGGATCTGTCGTTGCTCGAGGTTGTCTTGGAATTAAGGGTAGCTGATTGCAGGACCGACGAGGCTGCTTTTTGTCCCAAAATCCAGTGCTTCAGACTCTTGCAAGAGCACACAGGGAGATAGCAATACAAATGATCGCTGATGTACCAACGGAGCCACTCCAGGTGATAACAACGCTTTCAGCAATGTTGACACAGATGTCGATGGAGATTATGACAAAGTTGTCTATATGTTTGTTGACTTGCTTTAGAGATTCATCGTGCTTATAAAATGGGTCATAAAGCTGATCAAGGTGCGCCCCGTGATATCAAAAGAGATCTTCAAACTGCGATTTGCCTTCTTCAGACTGCAAAGTCTTTGAACTCATTCCCGATACATATCGGGCAACCGGACTTCTGTGCGCTTTATGCTTGGCACGTAGCTTGTTCACGCCGTTCCTTACCTGAGCAGGTGGCATATTAAGCACGCCCGTATGTTCGGAATTCCCACTTTGCACTGTCTTCCCGCGATCGAACTTCACCACGCCTCCTGCAAATCGTGTGAGTAAAATTTCCTTAAGCAACATTTCCTGACTTTTTACCAAGTTCCCCATCTGGCACACCAACGACAACATCTCCAAGCCTATTATCTGCGTTCATACTAGGTGCCCCACCGCCGATACCGACCATCAACCCGAATCGAATTTGAGGAAAGCTACAAAGCATATCCTTTGCGACTTTTGCAGCAGGTGCGATTCCTGTACTGCCAGCAGAGAGCCAAGTGATGACGATTTTGTGCTGCCCAATGCGACCAAGAGTGTAAATATTCTCATCGCCTTGCGCATGTTCAAGCGCAGGATAAACATCATCTAGCATCCCCTCAGACGTGGTCAGCTCAATTGGGAGAGCGCAAATCCACCCCACAGTGAACGCGTCTTTTCCGGGCGCCTGACGAGGCCCCTCGGCCATGTCTTTGGAATTTGACTAATACTGTGGAGCAACCCTTCTTTATTATATCGGGGGACTATACAACATGAACGTTTGAAGGTCGCGGTAGTCAAAATCCGCCGAGCGGGGTAAATAAAAGAAGAAATTTAGGCCGCCCGGCAAAAAGAAATTATACTGAATCCATTATTTACAGACTTAGCTTCATGCATGCCAATATTAGTGATTCTTATTTTTGAACGACCGTTGGCGGCACTTAGAGGGTTAAGATCCATAGTTGAAATCAGATATCACTGCGCGGACAATTGGTGATGCTCACTAATCTCGTTTCAGATTAAATGTTGAATCAATCAGCATATTTAGAGCCTTGAAGGACCCTCTCTCCTCAAGGTCGTGCTCCTATTCATGATTCAAATCGCGTTTTCCAGACTTTGATACTCTCTTTATCGCTATTCTTCCCATTCAATTGTATGCTCACCTGGCAGTACATATGACTGCCTCACTATATCAAAATATCCAGATAGGGCAGGAAGCTCTGGATATATAAGGCTCGTCTAGCATTGGAGAGATGTATTTATCATACCTATATCGGTATTACCACGAAACATGAAGTGAACAGGACAACTACTCCCGGAGCCATTAATATTTCCAACGTTTTTAGAATATTTTCCTGAGCACTCGAAAACTACAATCTTCGTCGGCCTTGATTGCACTAGCGATGGATGCAATCGAATTATCGGCCTTAGAAATTCGTGTGATGTGGACATTCCATTTTCCGGTTGTAAATGGGATCTTTAAAAATGCCGCCCGCCCACTAAAAGAACCGAATAAGACAAGGCCAGTTGGAATTCCGTCGTACTAAATACAACACTTGATAGATTTATAGTGTAACTTTTCTCGCTAAAGTTGGGTCCGCGAATAACATGCTCAAGTATGCTTTCCATACATATGACGACGGAAGTGTGCACTTGCTCTCTTCGATTCAGCTTTCACGGCCTTCTCATACACACTCAAGGCTGAGCTACCGCCGCAAATTTGAGAGGCATCACCTTCGCACTTCATATCGCACTTGTCTGCCGCAATCTTAGAGCTACCTTCCATCTTATTTCCACAGAAACATTGTCCAGCGTATTCGGTGCCTGCCAAGCTGAAGCCTGCGCTACCGCAGTAATCCATGCAGCCAGTTGAAGTGACCTTTCCAATGCCCAGGTCGGCGAATTGTACTCCAGTCAGTGCTCGGGTAGATGTGTTGTCAGAATAGCAACCTAGATAGGACCAGATACCAATGCCTGTTTCCACCGCAGGGGCTGTCGAGGTTGTGGTGGACTCGGAATCGGTCTCAGATTTTGTTGTAGGCGCCACGCTGGTTGTTGTCTGTGCACTTGCTGTCTGCGACGGACCAGATGATGTAGCTTCTCCTTGACCCCATCCAGTTGGAGGATTGTTACCAGGTAGCTTCTCTAAAACGCCAGAGATCTTTTCGGGAATAAGATTGGCGATGTTACAACTGTTGGCGGAATTGTTGATTGTGCCCGCGTCCGCACACTTATCCATTCCCGAATCACCGGCATCGCAGTTGTTAATAATCTTCTGCAAGACATCCACATCCCAACCAGCAATCTATATAATTATATTAGTCACTAGGTCCGCGCTCGATAATTGCAGAATACTCACAAAGTCACTGTGAAGAGAATAACCAGTACGATCCCCGTTGGACAGAATGAACGGCTGTGATCCCTGTCCCTGTTCCCACATTTCTGCAAACAACGGAGTATTCCAGTATACCTCATAGAAAATATGCGGGAGGTGAGTCCAACCCTCGGGACAATTTGCCTTACCACCAGTAGTTCCCTTACTGCTGGGGAACACCATGTTGGTCTCGAATGCATCAAGGCCAGCCTTTGGGTTGTAACATGAAGGGAAGTGAATATCAGCTCGCAGAGGGGACGCATAGCCGTCACAGTTCATATAGGGGAAGCCAGCTCCAGCACCTTTGTTGTTGGGGTCTTGAATGCCAACCCCATGCAGGCCATCAGAGGTTGCAGGGTACGAAGGCGTATCGTACGAAGAGCGAGGACAAGTCCATTGAACAGGTTGTATGGTCCCCGCGTTCGTGTCTAGTACATTGGCAGCGCCGCCAGGTGGTGGTGTTCGGACACTGTTGTTCCCGCTGACCATGCGAAGACCAACCGGGAAAGGCTCGATCTCATCATCGGTTGGTTCAAAGCTGTTCTTGTCAGTTTCGTACTCAAAAGAGAAATGGTTGGGGAACAGACAAATAATAGACATTCATGTAGAACATTGGAACCGAGATGAAACTTCCATTCACTGGGTCTTGGAAGTATAAAGAGAGTGTCCAATAGTTACTTTTGTCTGCCTCGACCAGAGAGGAAGTGCAGTGCGAGTCGAGCAGGGCGTCATTATCCATGGTCAGGTTGAAGTTGCTTCCTCCTTGGATAGCATGCACGTGGCTCGATGCAGTGCCAGGGCTAATGATAGGATCCATCCGGCCCTCAGTAAGCGGGCCTTGGCCATAAAAGTGGTTCACGGCGAAGGTGCGCGAGTCTTTTGCTGATGCTACCGTGAGCAAGCTAGCCAAGTGGGCGACTAAAACGTTGAAATGCATCTCGGTCGCGTAGATGAAATGAAACTTGATTTGAATGAATAATAACAGGCGAAGATCCAGCGCCTAGTGTAGTGATTGTTTAAATGAATGTGACTAGAGTATCCGGACTCGGTAGAAAAACGAATGAAAGCTTGAAGATAATCCAGCACGACAGAATGGGCAGAAGAAAAACCATTTATATCTATAATCAAACGGTCGGAGTGACCGAAGAGAAAACAAAATGAGACTCGCTGGACAGTTCCCTTCCAGGAGAGTTTGCAGTTCAAAGAGGGTCCGAGTTTTATCTTCGACTCTTTGCGCTTGCTGTGAGTGGGTAAATGCACATTATTAGATTAGCGTGGTAGCGGCAAGGGTGACGCCACTCCGATATAGTAGCCAGCTTATTTATTCCCGAGCGCCATAGTCTGTATTCATTTAACTCGGTAGGAAGACTTAAGAAAGTACGGGGTAGTGAGAATTCAAGGGAGGGCTCGGGGACGTTTCACAATTGACTTATTTGAAACACGGGTCCACACTAACCGAAAGAAGCAATTGCACCTCTCGAACCTCGCGCTTTCCCTTGATTAATGGATTGGTCTGCTGTTGAGTTGAAAAATCTTCAAGTTACGTTGAAAATTCGAATTTCGATGATCGTTTTCATTGATTCGGGTAAGCTATAACATTCTTCTCTGAAGTCTACAATAAGGTTCAGATAATTCAATATTAGGTCACACTTAGTATATATCCCACATTAGTGACCAAGGGACCTTAAAGAGGTAGGAGGAATAATGGAAAAAGATAAAGGAAAACGGAAAAAAGAAGGAACACTTATAGTTTTGACACTTCAAAATATGATAATGTATCTTTTGATGCACGGGCTAAATAGTCGGGTGAAGAACATCCAGGTGGGTGAAGATCTGCCCAGACTGCCCTAAATAGGGCTGAATAGAGCGGCAAGCTGCTCACGCCAGATCAGTGGGGGCTAGGTGACCATCACTTTAGACATGCTGTTGTATGTTTTTTTGCTACGTCTAGGAGATTGGTTTTGGCGCTCCGCTCTTCACTGCCTGGATGCTATACAGACCAGGACAGACGTAATTAAAAAAAAGGTCTTGGCACAAAATTTGTGAAATTAGGCCAAATCAGGCCATGGAAGGTACTTGCCGCATAGAGAATATCACAAGTCCAGTTCGTAAGACCTCGGGTGGTATCAAAAGAGAATTTTTGTCGCGATCAAAAACTCATACACCACAAATCCAATGAGACCTTCAGCACCGATAATCAACGGCACGAGGGTATGCCAGCTGGACCAGGGATACTGATTACCACCCCAGGTGATAGGGATTAGGGATCAAAAATGCAGTACATCTGATAGAGGCGATGAATAAAAAGGAACGTGGATAGTTGAACAAATGCAGCTTTTCGGAGAGCGTGCGACGGCGACGGGAAAGATGCAGAAAAAATCTAATTCCAGTGACACCCACAGCAACAATGGGCTGGCTTTAAAGTATAGAAATCGTAGAATCTCTCTAAACTTACGTGGGATAGAAAAAGTGGTGAATCTCCAATCCACGAAATATATGTATCTTAAAGATCACTAAAAAATATGCCCCATCTTTTTTAAATAGTATTAATTCTATATTAATTTTATAATATATAGCTATAGTTATGTATATAGCTGATATAAGTGGTATTAGGCAATACTAGTGTATAATATATAATCAATTCATACTAGTTTTTATGCAAAATCTGGGCCGAAATGGGCCCTGTTGGGCTTTACTGGGGCCCAGCGTTGGGTCCGGGTCAGGCTTTGGGCCGAGTTCTTAGGCCTAAGTTGGGCTTTGCGGAAGTCTAGTGGGCGGTAAGCTGTTTAGTAAGCGATCTGAAGCCTTGTTTCAAACTCATGAAAAACCACTGTAACCAACTGAATGGCTTACTCAGCTATGAGAATGATAAGAATAGTCCTGCATTCAACAATAAAATTGAAACCATTTGCCTGCAAGCGAAACAGATGGACACACTCCTGCTGGAGAGTTGATCTTGTCAGAATTACTTGAATTGTGAATGTCGAAATTCCCGGATGTTTGATTATGTGTTATGATCATACCACCCTGATTGAGCTCCGAAATATCAGAACTGCCCCACATTAAGATCTGTGGTTTATGCAGCTCATATCGCGGTTTTGTGAGGAGACCATTACTTCGAAAATCATCACCGTAAAAGAATAATTCCATCAGAGAGTTGACATATATTCTCATAAACAGAGAATGCAATTAAGCTATTGTATATATCACGTTTCCATCACACCACTCGCCGTTTAAAGAGCTTCTCCGTGAAGTCCTCTGATGTGACCCATTGTCTATATACCTAATAGGATTCAAATATCTCTGAAATTGCTAACCATTCACATTCAAACGCAAAGTCCCCTTTTCCACACAATTGGATTCAAACCTCACGCTATTTTTATCTTTTCCTTTGTAACATCGAGAACATACCCTGAAGATAATGCATTTCAGTCCCTCGAGCTAGCGACAAGCGGAAGTCCCGACAACATGGATGTGTTGGCTGGAATAGTAGGTTGTGTAGCTGATGAACTTGCGGTGGCCCAACATAACTGATTTGGCCCGACATTAGCCGAGGTAGCTGTTGGAGTAGAATTGATTGGTGATACCCCTATTCTTCGCAAAGGTAGGCTAGATGTAGACTAGATCTAGTCATGAGCGGGTGTCTTTACAAACGATCTCGCGGAGTCGCGATGGGGAAATTCTGAATACCAGATGATGCTTGTGCTTATTCTGGCTGTGATAACATGCCAATGATGGAGCAGTGCGCCAGATTCCAAATTTGACTTTGTACCGCTCCCGAATTTGTTGGAAGTTCAAGCCCTGGGACAGCAGATCTTGAACGAAAGGCACCGCTTGACGTTTTTCCATTTCATTCCTCTTTATCTGTCTGTCTTTCGTTGAAATTGGTGTGGATGACCTCTGCGATCTCGGGGTAGAAGGATTTCTGTTTGTGTCGAGACTCTCGGTTGCCGGATGTAAGTCTGAACTTGCAAGTTCAACTTCACTGGGCGGACATGACATTGTGAGGTTTTCATCCTTAGTCACAACTTGAGTCGGGGTTGATCGAAGGCTATGTTCCATATCTGCTTCTGATTGCTGAAGGCTGTCTGCACTTGAATGCGCAACTTCCATGGCAACGACGTCGTTGGCTTGGAAGAGCTGTGTCTCAATTATTGGGGACTGGCGGTCTTCTTGTGTCAGATCAACAATCTCGTCATTAGGCGCCAAACCATCATGATGATTTTCCAGATGTGGATTCGACTTTGAGTTGTTTCTATATTTGGGTATTTCGGTTCCCACTTGTATGTCAAGTTCAAGGTCTTTGCAGCTTTGTTCCATAGCTGTGTTGGAGTCAAGGATCATGGTGTAGCTGTCTGAGACAATCAATAAGAAAATTTCTTTGTAGGGAGGTGCACAGGCTCAAGAAAGTTTACCTTTTACTCGGCGAGCCAAGTCTTGAAACGACTCCAAGAATGTTCGCCTGATCTCCAGCTCCATCCGCTGGTCTCTGATTGAGGGAACACTGGGATTCTCCATAGAAAAAGTATTCAAGAGTGCCATTTCCGTCACTGAGATCTCAACCTGGCAGCCTTTCAGATCGCCTCGATATACAATGCCTCCCTCATCGCTTTCATAGGACTGGAAAACGCCCGCTTTCAGACCCTGGACTGTTTTAATCCAATCAGGGCAGGCAGGATCTCGGAAGTCTTCGCTTTGCCCAACTACACGAGGGCCCTTTCGCTGAAGACTTTGGCTTAGGAGATTGTTTGCCGCGCTGCCCCAAGTCAAGTTCTTGTTTTCAGGGTTTTGGAGCACGAAGCATTTCTTGCCGTACAAAATATCTTGAAAGTCCTTAAAATGACTCATAGCCAATTCATAAGAGTTCTTCACCGTTTCGAAATCTCGTAGTGGATGTTGGCACAAATTTGCCCAGTCCCAGTCGTGTGTCCGTGGGGTATGGTTGTGAGCCCTTGGGCTATCGTTGAGAGAATCTAGATCCATCTTAATGGGTAGATTCGACATCTCATGAGCAAGGAGCTGGCAGATCGAAGTATTCAGTCAAGTGGGGATTTCGGAAGACCAAAGGATAGAGATATCAAGATCGAATGACAAGATTTGAGAGGAGAGAATAATGCCAAGTGCATATTGGATCACGTAGGCTGTTGGCCGTTGGGAAATAGGGGTTAACCATTCTGTGAAAATCTTTCCAATCCTTCGACCAGGATTCAGAAGTACGATGATAATGGATATCGTTCTTTAATTGGTATAGTTAGTACTCGTATCACACCGCAGCAATATGCATGGTTATCACACGCTAAGCGAGATCACTATAGCAACTAAACAATACAGGAAACATTACAGTATCTGGCCAAATATTATACGGACTTGTCATCACACGCTACGATTTATCGCCATAGGAACTGTAAAGTAAACCGTTTTTAACACTGCAAAATTTGATAATACTTGTTGTGGTTGGCCATAGGGGGTATTAGGTTATTTCGAAATGGCCTGGCTAGCCATGCAGGCGTTTGTTGTTTTGATAGCTTACAATATGGCCAGATAATGTACTGTAATAGATGATTGAGAATAAAAAGCCACTGAAACAGTTGTAATACAGAGAAATAGCATCCAAAAATAGCCGTACAATGTTGGTAGCGATGTGATAGTAAATAAGCCCGTGGAAGAACCTAGGCCGCCCGACAAAAAGAATCATGCAAAATAACTTCTCTATAGATTTGGCTTCATGCATGGCACTCGGGGGGTTTTAAATCCACAGCTGAAGTCAGCCGTTACTTGGCGAACATTTTTTATGCTCGCTAAACCTGTTTCAATAATGCTGAAACAAGTCACCCATTTGGAGCCTTTGAAAAACCTTTTGTCTTCAAGGTCTGGTCTTGTAATGTTTTACTATTCGAGATCCGCCATAGACCTCAGAATCCTGCCTTGCAATAAATCCCTCGCTAAGCGCCCCCACCACTCAAGGATGTGGCGTTTTTCACCCTTTTTGCTCTCCACCAAGCTCTTAAGTCACTGGCGTCCTTGTTTGTTTATAGGCCTTGTCGCCCCCACTTATCTAAGAGTCAAAAAGACGCGGAAAAGAGTCGACGTCTCATCTTCTTCGTCTAGTCTTCCGCAAAGCCCAACTCAACCCGGGCTCGCTTGGGTTCTGGGCCGAGAGCTCCAACCTAGCCTGGGTCCGGGCCTCCAACTTGGGCCACAAACAGTGCAAACATATATTAAGCAAAAATACCCAGGTTCCAGGCACGTTTTCGCCTACTTTCCAATAGTAATACTAGTATATAATTTATATTATATAGTTAGAAATGTATAATATTATAGTCTATTAGCTCTAAAGTATAGAAATCATGAAAGATTTGATCTCTTTTAGAATACGCGGGATATAGAAAAAGTGGTGCATCTCTACCTTATGAAATATATATATCTTCAAGATCACTAGAAAATATGCCCCACTTTTCTAATGTAAGATTAATTTTAGGAAGATTATATAATATATAGCTATTTAACTATAGCTGATATATCCCTTAATATGATAGGCGAACATAGATATAGAAACATAATATAAGTGGTATTAGGCAATACCAGTGCATAATTTATAATCAGTTTATACCAGTTTTTATGCAAAGTCTGGGCCGAAATGGGCCCTGTTGGGCTTTGGGCCGAGTTCTTAGGCCCAAGTAAGACCTTGCGGAAGACGAAGACTTCGTCTTTCTCTATCTGCTATATTTTCCTCGAACTCTACATATCATGAGTTTGATTTGATATCTCAATGTCACGTCTAGGTGAGCAGGAATGTGAACTTGAAGTTCTGTCGGAGTGAAGACGTGTCACCCCATGAGGATTCTCAGCATCGCTTACAAATGGCACTCGTAAATATAAAAATGGAATGAACTCACTAGCTCCACTTGGAAATGTACTATAAATGGTGTCAATGCCCATTTTCAGACTGAAATAAGCACCGATTCTATGCACTTGCTAAGTAACATGCTTAAGTGAAAGGACAGAAAGTTAACGATATCTTGGAGTAAAGAACAGCATTTCGCCATGGACACGATTCTTGAGAATAAAAGGGAGCGCAACAGAGCTTGGTGAATTGCCGACCTCAGCTTGAGACAGAATCAATGTCTCGAAGTTTTCCTCGTGCATCTGTATTGGCAGATATGAGATCCATCTCGCTATCAATCGACCGGCGGAAAGTCCACTTAGTTTGATTCCACTGACCGTTGAAGCAGACGCCCGGATGTAGAATTGTCAAGCATAGAATGGCGATCACGATCATGGCTCCCTCCAAGATCATGAAGAGAACCTGGTTGTTCGCCAGCGAGCTGTGAAATCCACCTTTCAACTCAGCGACTCGGAATACGGATCTTACAAAAATAGCAATAGTCGCCAAGGCCAGGCCTAAATTCACAATCAGTACTTGGTAAGTGAAAAGGAGGGAGACGGATTTACCAGCAAGGAATGCTTTCCATCTAAAGCTGTTTCGAAGCTCACGCATAATTGATGCATTATTAAGAGATTCAGGATTTTTGTGCACACTCCATGCATATTGGAGACAAAGAGCCATAAAGAGGACGAGGGAAGCCACCTGAATTGCTAAACCAGCGATCATGATATTGACGCCAGTTTGCGCTAGATCTTGCTGATCAGCGTCAGCGATTGACGTGATAGCCCCACCCGCGGCTTGACAGATCAGCGAAACCAGATCGCAAAAGACAAAGAGCATGGTGTATGTGCGAGGTCGAAGGAGCGATATCTGCTCGCCATAGACTATCACGATTCGTCCCAGGCAAATGTAGATTGATGCGCTGAAGAAGGCCGGCCCAATGGTGAGGCAGATCAGATATCTAGATGTTTACAGTTTCCGTGAGTGACTTTCCAGTGAGTGCGAAAAAGGGCAGGATATGATGACTCACTCTAGGTATGAGTTGAAGACAAATGGGTTGTTGTGCAGTTGTACTCTTCCCAGATACCCGATAATTTCGAGTACCAGGCCGCCGAATAACCCGGCTAAGAAGCCCCAGGTCTTGTATCTAATTCCCAACCCCAACTGGGCTACCAAGAAGATAGCAAAAAGGGCCAGGTAGAAGGCATTTCCTGCCAGTGATGGAACATAGTAGACATAGGCTTCGGTGATGGGACAAGTGTCCAAGGTACAAGAATCAGTGTCTGTTGAATTTGCCATGTCGATGTTAAATGGTTCGTATTTCTTGTTTTTTCTGGCCTGTTCTAGAGGTGCGCGAAGGCCTTTTCAACAAAAAAACTGATTTCTTATGAGTGAGTGGCTCACCTCTGGCAACCTACATGTGCCTAAAATAAATCATTTTCTTTGTCGCTCACAACGGTCAACAATCTATATTCAGGTAGTCCGTGTCCGTTGGGTATTTCGGAGACCGAACCAAACCACAAGTCCATGTCTGATACTCGCCTGGCATTTTGTGGTAACGTATGTCTAGGACAATAGCGAGACATACTAAAACCGCCCCCACGTGGGGATCGGGTCGTTTTCCGGAGCCACTGCCTAGACCTTCGCCAAGAGATCGGCCGCGTGGATCAGACACAAAAAAGCATTCTCCTATGGACACGGACACGGACACGGGCATGCGGACAACGAGTACGGACACGGAAAATCTATCAGAAAACCTCAAATATACATAATTGGCATGGCGCAGCAGCTGATATTATTTCAGGATACCACTGTGCGCATCCAATGCCCGCTGAATGCGTTTTGCTGCCAAGAAATCGCTCAAGACCGGGTGGCAGGGGATCGGTCACCATACGGGCAGTGCTGAGGACGCCCTCTAGAAACCGAATATCACGAGCTAAAAATGTATTCATCCTGCGCTGACCATATCAAAGACTCATTTGATACCGTTGTGCAGAACTGCTCACCTTTCCGCCCCTCAAAAGCCTTGTTTCGTCTCTTCTGGTTGGTCTCGAAGCCAACTACCACCGCAATACCTTTTCTTTTTCATCTAGTACAGTTGAGATATCCATCAACAACATGCGCAGTGTTGGGATGAAGAAAACTGCCACTGCCCATATTCTCAACTCAGTGGTCAGATGGAAGGTTTCAATTCCGGTCATCTCCTCATCGCCCTGGATTAACCGAAATTTCTGGAGGGCGCCTTTAATTTTCATCTTTGTTGTCTATCTTCCTTTCGTCTGTGCCTCTTCGATTTACGCATCGATACAATTCGCATCTGCAATGAAAGCCAATTTATTCAATATCGACACTCTCTCAGAAAACACGAGTCCAGATGAAGGCGGGACTCTGTGGTCAACCTCTGACTCGACTTTGAGAGCGCCTCCCCCTTCAAATGACATTTTTCTTACACCCGCAAATACAACGCGGGACATTCCAAGGATCATACATCGGATGTGGAGAGACTTGAATACCAATACGCTAGCTGAATGGATAAATGCCAGCAAGTCCTGTCAGGAGCAAAACCCCTCTTACATAGAATATGTTTGGACAGATGAGACAGCACACCAGTTCATCGAATCTCATTTCACATGGTTCCTCTCAACATATATGGATTTCCCACTACCACTGCAACGAATCGATGCATTGCGGTACTTTCTACTGTGGCACTTTGGAGGCATTTACTTGGATCCAGAGGTTGGGTGCCAACTACCCATGGAGCCACTACTGAATGGTACACAAGCCATTTTGCCTGAAAGTTGGCCGTACGGGGTTAGCCAATAGTTGATTGCAAGCAAGCCTAACCATCCCTTTGTGGTCAAAGTCGCGCGCAGTATTCATGATATCCATGGGCACGGGTCATTCGTGTCCGGATACGTGACGGCCATTTTCAATACAGGTTCCGTCCTCATTAGCCATGTCCTGGCCGACTGGCTTCGCTCCCCAAAGGAGGACCCGGATATTAAAATTCTGCCATCCGAGTTGTTTCTTGGCACGAAAAGTTCCATCTTCACGATCTATGATTCTCAGGTACCGCTTGGTGACGAGGTTTATATCTCGCAATTTGTGTTTGAGAACCCTTTCGGGTGGCTTGGAGCAGTAATAGCGCTCTCTGTGACGGCTACCATCATTCTTAGTATCCGTATGAGTCCCAGGAGGCTCCGTGATCAAACGCCCACAAGACTCATCGTTTAGGTAAAACTAAATTTCGTCTGACAGCTGATGTGGAAGTTCTGGTAAACCAACCGATAAATACATGCTTCAGTCTATTTATTGCAAGAAAGTCTCCTCTAGAGAAACTGCCGAAAATTTGTATTGGTCTTTGGCAGTCCTTCAATGCAGGTATTTCATATCAAGTGCTGTTGATCAAAGGATGGTATCGGCTGTCCTACCCAGTCGACAAAAGGTCCTTCTACTGAGGCATCGGAGAAAAGCCCCGGCCACTGTAAATAGAGACCAAAAACGTCCATTGAAGGGTGCGATACATCAAGGTGGTGACTTGCAGGCATGGTAGATGAGTCTACGCCAGATGGTAGTTGAGCACCATGCTTGGAAGAGTCATGATTGGTACCAGACAGTGTCCCATTCTCAAACCACCATTTAACGCGTTTTAAACGCCTCTCATAGTGGTAGAACACATCCCTATCGCCAGATGCATCCATATCTGACGTGACTAGAGCTTGGATACGGAGAATGCAGCGGCTCAAAATGTTTGAGATGTCAAGCGCACGACACAACTCAGCCGTGTGGGCATGGACTGACGGACCTATTGCCGCAACAGACAGCTTGCAGGCAAGTGTAGCTGCGAAGCCAAGCTGGACCCATACCGAGTTATTGAATGCAACGTCGTGGCATAAGGGGAGGGATACGTAGAATTCGAGCAAAGTCTTGGACACCGCGAGGCCCATGTGCAAAGCATCGAGTTGGAAGGATGAATAATGGCGAATGCTCTGCGCATTTCGGTTGTAGTCAAAGACAGCTATTTGGCATAAACATAGCTCGACTGCATGGAAATTTGTGAAGAGGATATCTGCGTTCGAAGTCAGAATCTAATCATCATATGCAGCTCACTTCAACTAACGGTTTTCAGTCAAAGGAAATGGTAGATTGGCCTGGTACAAAGAAAGTTCTGCTTTCAACTCGTCATACGAATGCTTGATGCCTGGGTTGGCCTCATGAGGCATGGGAAGATTCGGGGCCGAATAACGAGCGATCTTCGCTGAAATACGTTGAAGTCGCACAATATGAAGAAGGTATTTATCGGACGCATATTCCGGATCTGTTGCCAACTCCATGCCAATGTTCTCGAGGTATGGTAAATACGGGAAATGAAACTGCTTTTGAAGGATTTGAGAGATTCTTAGACATATTAGTCGCAGCATGAAGCACTGGTATGTCCATGAATACACTTACGCAGATGCAAAATAGAAACATCCAATGACGGCGCGTTTTTCATCTCGCCCCCAAGACACTGTCTCTTTGTCGTCATCACCATCGAAGCTGACTCGCGTAGTCCAAAATCGATGTTCGGGGGATCGATCCAGTTGTAGATCAGTGATGATACTAAGCGCAAGGTGTAAATACTGACCGTACCGACGTGGCCTGGAGTGATACTGGCACCTGATGCGTTTGTCAAAAGAAGTCAACAGGGTGGAGAAGCAAATCGTCGCATACCATGCAATGTGGACCAAAAGACCTTGCAGAACCTCAAATGAAATTTGCGCACCTCCAATCATACAATCGGAAATTTTCTTCTTTACTTCCATCTCCAACTTTCGCTGCAGGGGCATATTACTGTACAACGCAGCCGTGATAGTGACAAGGAAAAGGACCGGCTTTTCCCGGCGCAGCTGCTCGGCATTTACCTGCGGTGGGACTATGACGAACGGACAGTAGGGCGCAAGCGTAGTTCGATACTCTTTCAGAAGAACGTTGGCTGCATCGATCGTTAGAAGCCCTTGATCGATGACATCTGTGCAGGCTGCCGGGCCAATAGCAGCAACGCTGGCTGAAGATTCATCGGTCACGCTTTCGTCTCTCTGCTGACCTATCAGACAATGTCCAATCAATAAATGACTTCATTCAACCACTTACAAGACTTTGAGTCGCCGACCGTAATAGTAGCTGGTCAACTTTGGCTTCCAGTGCAACTATCCTTCTTTGGCACAGTCAACATGAGAAAAACAAAGTAGTCATCTGGAAACAATTGTACCTATCTTTACTCGTCTCGCGACTTGGTCCGAGGGGAGTGCTTTGATCTCCACCATACTGGCAAATCTTTCCCAGGCGGTCGCATCTATTTCCAGTATAAGCACGCTAGGTGCCCACGATGGGCGTAACTCACCGGTCGCAATTACCAGTCGTCCTGTGTCGTACGCATTTTATCTTGGCTTTGGCACAATTTCGACAGGTTTTAGAAGAGCCATTAAAATAATTCTTCCTCTTCGGAAGATCGGACATGATGTGATAGGCTTGTTACAAGTGGTGAGAGCCAGAACCCGGGGCAGTTGCCGTAGGTAAAACAGAGTTACAAGTGAAAAAAAGAACTGCTACCGCCCATTGAAAAGAGTCTCCGATTTCGCCAAGCTGACTACGATAAGGTGCATTGGCGCGTCAGCGCGGGGCTTAGCTACACAGGGGCCAAAAACGCTTGGCGCATCAGCGTGGTGCGACCAAGGGTCCTTTGGACCCTTTTAGCACCCTGCTATGAAAGTTCCCTAGTCTTGGGACAGTACTTAGTTTGGGAAAGCTGCAAATTCGAATAGATCTTCTTGATTGTCCCAGTCACCGGTCCATCGAACTCGTAACAACATTAAATCAAGGGTATTTTCAAAATTGACTCAAACATTGTTTGGATTAAAAGGCAACTTGGACAAGCTTGAGCTCCCTAGTTGAAAGTGGGGCCACAAATCCATCTGCCGTTCGCTAAAACCCCGCAACCCAGATTTTGCCCCTGTTAATTTTATGTTTATTGACCCTTAGTCTAATCAATATATCCATGATGACACCCATCTTCGAATCGTCAAATTTTATAGAAAGTCGCATGGGCTTTGATCCCATTGCGTGGAAAAGAAATGGGGATGTGTTCTCGGCTTGGAAGAATAAGCTCTTGGGCGAAAACATATCTACTGAGATAGAACGCTGCATTATGACGCACACGCACGGCTCTACAGGTGAGCTCTCTCCTCCAGACGGAGGCGCATTCAACATGGTATTCCGCATGAAATTCTCAGATACTGAGTCTGCTGTTATGCGACTTCCCAAACCTGGATTTTGCGTCTTTCCCGAGGAGAAAGTGAAGATAGAAGTTGCAGTCATGCGCTTCCTTCAAAAACACACAAAATTCCAATACCTCATGTCTTCCATTGCGGGACTATTGAAGAAAGCCCTGGACAATTGGGTCCATTCATTATTATGGAATATATAAAGAGTGATTGCAACCTCGCAGACGCACTCAAGACTCCCAACCTCGATGATAAACGACCTATCCTAGACCCCAACATCCCGGAAGATCGACTGAGGTCCGTGTATAGTGAAATAGCGAAGGTCTTACTTGAATTGGGAAAACATTCGTTCAATGAGATCGGCAGCATATCTAATTCTGGATATGATGAGCTTGTCGATAATTGGACAGTTACGCACCGTCCCTTGACGATGAACATGAACAGACTCGTCCAACTCGGCAATTTCCCTCCTCACCTTCTCCCGCAAGATACCTTCAAATCTGCATCTGAATATTTCTTAGCGCTCGCGGAAATGCATATGACTCATCTATATATGCAACCTAAAGGTGCGATCGTCTCTGCCGAGGATTGCAGGCGAAAATATATTGCACGATGTTTATTCCGCAAGCTTGCTCGTGAAAATCGACTATGCCGTTATGATAAGGGGCCTTTCAAGCTTTTCTGTGACGATCTCCGTCCATCGAACATCCTTGCAAATTCCAATGACAACTTCAATATTGCTGGGGCAATTGACTGGGAGTTCTCATATGCTGCTCCAGCTGAATTTTTGTATACTCCACCAACATGGCTCGTGTTAGAGCGCCCAGAAGCGTGGTCACAGGGCCTTGATGATTGGGCCGAGTCTTACGAAAAACGCTTACCAATCTTCCTGGAGGAGCTTGTGAAGCAAGAAACAAGTGCTATCAACAACGGAAGTCTTTCTGAAAATGAAAAGATTGCTGAGAGAATGAAGGAGAGCTGGAAAAGTGGTGATTTCTGGGTCAACTATGCAGCAAGGAGGAGTTGGGCGTTCGATATGGTGTTTTGGGCAAAGATCGATCGACGATTTTTTGGGAAAGGGGGTCTGAAGGATAGATATGACTTGTTGACCAGAGAAGAAAGGAATCGAATGGAGGAATTTGTGCAAAGGAAGCTGGCTCAGATGCAGGAAAGTGAATCAACCTGAGGACCGGTTTTCCAATTAGCGGATTTTGAATTGAAATAAGTATGAAATTCAACAATTTCCCATTAAATGAAATATAATGGCTCAAACTTCCTCAATGATTCTGGTAGACGGCCCCGCCATATCTCCCTTGCCTCCCTCTTTGTTCACTGGGATCCTGATACTCCACTGTAGAACCCACTCCTTATCCTTTCTCTGCGCTCGAATTTCATCATACTTGACCAATTGACCTTCATATTGAACATCATGTTCCGCCCAATCTCCGACTCGCAAAGCCATCTCCCGAAATTCATTTATCGTAAACCGCGCCCCCTTACCCTCCGGTTGTCGATAGCCCGAGTTAAACCCCTCGATCAATCCCACCTGTCGACCCCAAATTGTACCTCCTGGCGCGACCAAATGAACAAGGTTGCGGAAGAAGACCTCTTGTTCGGCCATTCCGAAGAGGTGAATAACATTTGCCGAATGAACGAAGTGGAATCGACTCTTGAGCTCAGGGTATTTCGTAGCGAACTTCGGGTCGGTCATGTCTGCTTTTCGGAATCGCAGCTTGGTGGACATAAGGTCTTCATTGTATAGAGTTCGACCGACATCGAAATAGCCTGTAATTATCATATTGATGTCAGAAGCCAACTTCAAATAATGAGAAATAAGATGAAATTCTAAAGTTCACGTATCTGGGATATGACTTACGGTTCTCTATATCCAAGCCTAGGATATTCTATACGAGTGCAGAGACAGATAGTCAGCAGCATCCTTGATTTTATGTGAACATCCGGTTTTAAATCTTACCTCAGGGGGAAATCCGTCGAGAACTAATTTCCGGATATCTGTTCCCATGCAGCAACCCGCATCAACCAATAGCTTGGACTTGTCATTCTCAGATTCCGCCAATATGCGCGAGTATGCGAAGTGGTGGTCAATACGCGGCTCCGCGAATATACTTTCCCTAATGCATGTATGAGGCGAAATCTACCTCGAGTGCAACCTATGATTAATGTTCGAACTTATTATCACTGATTTGGGGTACGTACCGCCATTCCATCTCGCCTGGCCTTAGATATCCGACGCATGATTGTGCCCTCCGATTCCTTCTCCGTTTTCGAAAATCGCTGTTGAAGCTGGTACGTTTCGCCAGCCCTTTTCAGGAACACATCATCTGGCAGAAGGTCCGAAGAGAACAAGAAAGCGAGAAAATCCGTATCCAGGTCTCCCTGCCATTGCGTAGGTGAAGACTTAATTTCCGTCGCCCGTGGCAGAAGTTGTAACTCCAAGCCATCCGAAGACCCAGTATAGATGTTTGGAGGTTCCGCCATGTACAAAGCACCCCATCCAAAGGCTTCTGATAAAACCTCTTTCATTTCTGTCACGAGTCGGACACCTACTGCGAGGTTCAGGAAGAAGACATCCGGCCGTTCTCGGAAGTTTCTAGACAGAAGGGCGCATGCGAATAATGCAGAGCTCAAAACATCCAAGCTTTGATTGGCCATTTGTGGATCATGTTGGTTCATCATCTCAAACATTGGCAGCAATACATATTCGAGTTTGGCAATTGCCACGCTTTTGCCGATCGTATCCACTCGCAGCTCGTAGTTTATATCGATGACTTCGGGTAGTACATCCCAGGAAACCGTTGCACCGGATCTGTTGTTCGTCGGTGACGACTTGGAGATATCCTCGGAGAGTAGATCCGCGTACAGCACGTTGAAAAATGCATCGTTGTATATGGACTTGGCCATGTCCAGAAAGGGGTTATGATATCCAGAGACTTCGTAGTCAATATAAATGGTTCGCTGTGTAGAGTCACCGACATCCTGGCCACCATTATGTTTCCTCCATGGCCGTCTCCAAGGCCAAATGCAACTGGTAGATCAGCTAAGCCACCTGCCTTTGTGGGGTCAAGGAGGTCGGTGGCACGGTCAAAATGGTATCGAAGCGGAGGGTACGTGATGCCATTGATGATCAAGGGCGTATTCCAAAAGTCTGTTGTAGTAAAATCTGGTTTCGGAGTTTGTATTCCAAGGATGTCCAAGCAACGCTCAGAATAGAAGGCCAAGAATCGGGAGTCTGAAAGTAGACGGGTGAAATAAAATCGATGTATACTCTGATTGGCAGAATTGACAGAGTCTGGGTTGTACTCTATTGTCCTTGAATACGTATCAAGAACGTGCTCCGAACGTTTCATCTCAAAATCCAAGAACCAATTCACAGTATCGAGGAACGTTCTTTCACCCTGCCCTTGATGATTGTTCAGGGATGAGTCGTCCCCTAGACAATAATCCAGTCGAACCTGATTCAACGTTTTACCCTTGACAAGGCTGTAGAAAAGTGCCTGTGTATCGTTATCAAACGCGATAAGTTGTTGCAAACAGGTGGACGGGAAGTACATGTGTACTTTAGGCAATGCCATGAGTTCCAAATCGACATATGGCCCCTTCTTAACGAAAACGGGCCTCCATTCTGACCATCTGGGCTTGGGCCCGGCCTCTCTGGTTCGGATCTCCCCAAATGAGCCTTCAGAATTGGAAGTAAAGCACGAAGGGTAGTACTTTTCTGATACCATCCGAAACTCGAGGTCCTCTTTGGAAAGAACTTGGAGATGGGGAAGAGATGTAGAATCTACACTCTCACCCTGCTGGGACTTAAAGATCTCTTTTCTTTGAATTGGGAGGAAATTCACCTCGACATAGCCATTAGCCCTCCGACAGTCCATAGCTTCGAAGGTGATTTGGCTATTGCTGCTGTCGCTTGTAGTTGGAGAGGTAGCGAGACTTGACGTAGGGGACGACGAGGAGGACCAGGTTGCGTCGCTTGATGTAGGAGAGGACGGCGAGGTAAGATCGATTCGAAGACTGTCGAGCTTTCCGGTATCAAACCCCTCATGGCCATGAAACTGTGCAATTAGACATCCCACATCGGGCTCATCTGCAAGATCACACCACTTCCTCATCAAGGCCTGTTTCAAAGGCCGCACAGATCCTGGAGATTGTTCAAACAACGTGCAAGAGCTGAGAAACAGATCACAAGTAACTCCCGTGCCGAATGCTTGCGGGTCATCATCCCCGGTGAGGAAGTCAACGTCAACCAGTATGGATAAATTGTCCGCGATTCTTGTGGGTTGAAAGACGAAGAGCCGACTTCCGCTGCGTGGATGATAGCTGCGGATTTTCCTAGTGGATTTCGCAGACAAGACTCCAAATCGACAGACTGTGGGGTTGGTGCTTATGGTATGTAGGTGTTGTCGGCTCCAGAGTTTAAGAGATCGTTTGGAGCCATCGCGTGTCCAGCCGGAAAATCGCACAACTTCCCAATCTTCGTCGTAGATATCCTGTCCATCAATTGTTTGTTCGATGATCTAGGAAATAACAATTTATTGAGCGTTCAGTCGGCAAAAAATAATAAAGCATCATCGGGCTTACCTCCCAAGGGAACTGCTCTGGTTGCACTATTTCAAGCAGATTCCATAGCTCCTCCCGTCTATGCAGCAAGAGGTCGAGAATGTCACGTTTGCCTTCAACTAGGCCGATCAAATCCCAATCGCAAGATGTGGGATAATCTGCACGCGAGTATTCATAGGCGCGACTGCCACTCAGTGAAATGGAGATGAAGCCGAGCTGTTGTGCTTGACGTGGGTTGGGCGAGAACGCGACGGGTTGAGTGGGAGCCTCAGTTGCCATATCTTCAGGGATGAGATTTAAAACGTGAAATTTACAATTAGAAGTTTATGGGAAGAAGACAAGAAAGGAAAAGTATTGGAGAAGAAAGTAAACACGTGTTGTGGCATCAATATTATCAATATTTGGTGTTGATCTTTCAGCCATCTTGCTTTGCATCTTGGTTCCAAGATCTGCGTGGGCAATCGGAGAACCATGCGGGGACTAAGGGTACAGAAGCCAGTCAACGTGTCTATAAAAAGCCCCGGCAGCGACACTAAATCAAATTCCGTGTTAGATCTGCCAAAAAGATAAGTGGATCGTCGCCTGCAGGTCCCAAATAGGAAATAATGGCGCGGATCTCAAATCTGTGTCCTCTGTTTCCACTTTTGCCGGCATCCTCACCCAGTCATTGCCCGATGAAAGCACGCGAGTGCTCATTGCTCTGAGAAGAGGCGTTCGTGACCAAAGCTGAAGATCGATGTGCCCAATCTCCATCGGATTTTCCTATTCTTGTATGACGTGGTAGAATCGAGTGGATATCGTCCCGATTTTCTGCCGCGCCGAACACGATTTCGCTTGTGAATCGTGATCCATTTGGAAAGGGGACCAATACTGGGAACTTTTTCCAAGCTCAGCTTTGGAACTTATCCAGCTGGCCTTCTTTCCAGAGTGAACAAAATAGACTGCAGTGAGTACACCAAATTTGCACCTCCGCCAACGTATTTGGAGACTGATCATTATAGCGATTCATCATGGTGGCTTCGCTGAAAAACGCCACCCAATACACTTCCGAACAGTTTGTTGAGAGCTGCGGGGCAATTCTGTTCGACCTGACCGCCAGTCAAAACAAAAAGGTGTGCCTAGTACATTATCACGCCAAGGACGAATGGCTCCTCGCAAAAGGGCGCCGAAACTGTGGCGAGTCCCGACACGAAGCTGCATTACGTGAGGTGTTTGAAGAAACTGGATATAAAGCTCACCTCCACCCTGTCACGATGCGCACGCGTGCCCCTCCCATAGACGAGCAAGAACACATGCCAGATGAACCTCGCTCTTATGAAAATATTACCGAGCCATTCATGGTCACAATACGGCAACTAAGCGACGAGGGCGGAAACGATGTGAAAATAATTTGGTGGTATATTGCGGTGTTGGACAAGGATTTTCTTCCGTCCGGAGGTGGGGAGGAGCAGTTCGCGCCAGCATTTTTCCCTCTTCAACACGCATTAGAGAAGCTCAGCTTTCCAAATGATCGCATGGTCCTTCAAAGGGCAATTGATATAATCGAAGCCCAATAAATTTATTTTTGGTTTCCCTGGGGCTTTCCTATTCCTTTGACAAGGGCGCTCAAAGTTAGAAACTGATCAAAAGACTTAGTACTTAATTCACGTATGGGAGAGTGAAGGCGGTGGATATTTATTCAGACGCCAAGTAAATTTGGTGGCTTTCAATAGCCAATGGAATTGTCGTGTGGAAATATTTTCCGACATATTTCATCTCTACCCTTTTCAATAGCTTTGTTGCCTTGCCCCACTCGTAATTCAGCTCGAACCATTCACTTGAGTCGTCCCAACCAGATTCACACGCTTCAATATGCGGTTGCTCACTGGTCCCTTTTCAAAGCAACTGGGCTATGGAATCTACGGATTAGTGGTACAGGAACAGCAGCCCCGGTGGTCTTGCGCTCAAAATGATGACACCCCTCGAGGAAATTGGGCACGTCGGCTTTTGTTAAAACTCTCACTATTATCATAGACGCACCGGCGCCAATGAACATAATAGCTCTTGCGCAAGTTTCATTTGAATCCGAGGGGCCATACCACGCGCCAGTGTCGCAGATTTACCATATAAAAGGTAGAAACGTGTATCTTCCAAGGTTCCAAGTTTTTCGTTCCTTGCTCCTGGACATAAACTGGAGTAGAAAACGAATTTGTATGCTCTGAACGCATGACATGATGTCGCGAGAGCAATAGGAGTATTTATAGGGGGCCACATGGCTTCAAGTTGAACCCCATCAGGTTCCAAAGCTATCCTTTAAGCGGGGCGCGGGGCGCCAATTTACTGCAGGAAGAGAGTCCTATTTCCTGTCCGGAAAGCCGTCCCACGCGCGGCACGCCAATGCTGATCATCAGTCTCGGGTCCCCGTCGGTTCGTCATTCGTTCCCCACCCTACCCCACACTTCCCCACACCTGCCATACTGACCTGCCCACTTGTAGCAGACGCGTGTATAAATGGTTTTGGGTGCATGCTGTAGGGTTCTGCGACCCATACCTGATCACTTCCTCGATAATCGAAAGATAACCAAACGCACGTTGTCAAAACCAATTTTTTCAGGAGCCCAATAGTTGTCTATTCGAGATGTCTTACACGGTAGGTGGATTCGAAGTTCTTCAGCGAAAGATCGGGAGCAGTGATGACCCCGCCGCGAAACGTCCATCCGGGAAGAGTTCGCCAAAAACAACAGTGTTGCAACCGGGTTTTCGAAGAGAAGAAGATTGCCGCTCTATCCAGACACCTACCATTTGGGAGAGCGATATAAAAGTCCCACTGCGAGATGGGTCTTTCCTCCTGGCTGATATATTCCGCCCAGTGGATGCAGAGGATGTTCCAGCTATCCTTGCTTGGTCTCCATATGGCAAGACAGGCACCGGTATGTTTTTCCAGCAACAATTGATACCAATTTAACTGACGAATTATACACCCCAGGAATCCTTTCTCTTGATGTGACCGAGGGCCGAGTGGGAATTCCAAAAGAGCGCCTCTCTGGATTTGAAAGCTTCGAGGCTCCCGACCCTGCAGAATGGGTGCCTTATGGATATGCGATTGTGAATATAAATGCGAGGGGAATCCTGGGCTCTGACGGTGACCATCGGTGGGTGGTTCTCCTATTTCCCTTTGCCTTACCAAATGTGGTTCTTACAGTTTTCCAGGTGGCATGGAACATCGGAAGGTCAAGACGGCTACGATGCTATAGAATTTATTGCATCCCTTCCATGGACGAATGGACGCATCGCACTGATGGGGAATTCATGGCTCGGTTCATCTCAGTGGTTTATTGCGGCCGAACAACCTCCACACTTAGCTTGCATGCTGCCACTTGAAGGGCTGAGTGACGTTTACAGAGAGTCTTTATGCCGAGGCGGCGTGCCATATCGGCCGTTTTGGACGTTCTTGATGGGGAGTCTGTCTGGTAATTTCTCTTTACTCCTCCACGCGATCGCTTGACTAATTAACGAGCGCACAGGGGACAACAACCAAGAAGATGTTATTGCCATGATTGATCGCTATCCTTTGATGAATGATTACTGGGAAGACAAGAGAGCAAAGTCCCACCTCATCAAAGCCCCTGCTTATGTGCTTTCAAGTATGTCAAGTGCACTGCACACCATTGGGTCACTTCGGTCATTCGAAGATATTCCCCATGAAAGGAAATGGTACGAACAGTCTTTGTGATGATTTCTGGTGCATTGCACACTTTTTCCGAGCCTCTTTAACACCTTATAGGCTGCGAATGCACCCCACACAAGAGTGGCACGATCTCTATCAAGAAGATAGTATCGCAGATATGAAAAGATTTCTGGACTTCTACACCAAAGGCATTTCAAACGACTGGGAGAAGACACCGCGCGCCCGTACCTCCGTTCTGCGATTCAATCAAGTGAGTGACTTTCCACGATTATTCGCAGCTCATCATCTACTAAGCCCTAGCTGACACGGCGCTCCTCTAGCCCCCGTTCAAGAATATACCCTATTCTCAGTGGCCTATCAAGGAGGCAGAGTACCAGAGTCTCTACCTGTCTGCAAATAACCTCCTAGCAGAAAGCCAATCGGCGGTTGTACCGGGAACTGCATCTTACCAGGGAGATATAGTTGGCCAGCAAATGGATGAGGACTCTGAGGAAATCGAGTTCCGCCATACATTCCAAGAAACAACCAGACTTATGGGGGCATCCAAAGCTACTCTGTGGCTTTCTTGCCAGGATCACAATGACTTTGACGTGTTTGTTCAAATTCGGAAAGCTGACCGGTCTGGCAAGATCCTCCGCAACGTAAACATACCGTTGCAGGAGCTCGGTGTAGACTCAGAAGCGGAAGTCCAAACTGTGAATACACTCAAGTACCTTGGACCAACTGGCATCCTGAGGGCTAGCCATAGAGCCTTTGACCCCATATTGAGCAAGCCACACTGGCCGGCGCACGATCACAGCAAAATTGACTTGGTCCCGCCGGGTGAAATAGTCAAGTTGGAGATCAGCCTCTGGCCAGCAGCTATTCAATTCGAACCTGGTGAGCAACTAATACTGAAGGTTGCTGGTCACCACATGACACTGGCGGAATTCGAGCCCCTAAGAGGAGGTTTCGTTACTGGAAATAGGGGACGACAGGTACTCCATTTTGGTGGAGAATATGACAGTAAACTAGAAATTCCGTTCGTCCGGGTTTGATAGTATACCGATCATAATACAAATTACAGCCTGTAATATTCTTTTGAGATGCCAAGAGACACAATTCAATTTTTCGATCAATTATAAAAAGTGAGCGAGAATATTTGGCAGAAAACCGAATCACTCTGAAGATACCTCAAGTATACTGAACCGCAGTCAAAGATGTAGCCCAGATGCCGAAGAATGTAATGGGTCTGTATACCCCTCTGGATACTTCACTGGGTTCCCGCGGAAATAATGATTTTTGAAATATCAGTTACGAGCAGCAAGTCGGCATTTCTATCCAAATGTCCGAATGTGACCATTATCTAATCCGCCAAATTATCCATGGTTTTATGCCAAGACTACAAGTCCTCTGAAAATTTCTCATTATATTTCTCAATAAAATGCAGAGAAAAATGCAGAATAAGGTATTCTAGTCTCCGTAGTGCAATATCGTCGGCCCCGCCGCTCCGATCATAGCACCCCGTAATTGGATTGCGTGGCCGAGCTTTCCTCGTTCATGCTGACAAGGTGAACACGGAGCACTCCGCGCCATTTGTCTTACAACACCCATGTAATGATACAGAAAGCAAACCAAGTCTAGAGGCCATGCTGTAATAATTATAAATTATATCTGTGGACGTATTGAAGGCTGTCGGTGATGTGACAAAGAAAGCTGGGCCCGTTGGTCCCGCATAGGGCCTCTCCGCGGGTCTTAGCATGTCGAGCTCAAACTGACCCTGCAGGTTGACGCATAGAGGGCGATTTACTACAGTTCGCACTCTTTCCAACCGAGAGGAAATCCAAGCAGATTGACTGCATAGGGCTGCAGATCATGCTCAAAATCTTGAGTGAAACTGGCAAATCCTACACCATCACGTCACTGTTTGGGCTATACCTCATTTTCTCCACGATCCCCGCCACGCAATCCTCTGGGATCTACGGGGGCCGGGTACAGCCCCGCGAGACTCCGAAATCCTCTGAGATTCCACGTACGACGCATCTCGGTACCCCGCAAGATCCACCGCGTCAACTAATGCACCAATCACGCAGTCAGAACGAAGCCCTCCATATTAAAATAAATAGCATCACCCCTGCACTCGTGTTCAACATGGGCTGTAGTGAGCTTGCCTGCGAGGAAGAATTTATACATCTTGCTGCAACGGACTTTCTTTGCCAAATTAGCTATAGTCTGTATTATTGATTACCCTTTTGGGACTAGTGCCTTCCACTTAGGCTTTACCTCTCGTAGATCCTCTTCTTCTCCTAGTCGCTACCCAATATTACACTACGTACCATATTGTATTGCTTCCATTCTGTCGCATATGTATACCTCTCAACCCGATTAACACGGTTACGTACCCGGATCTCACTCGTGAGTTTTGAATGAACAGGGCGTCTCATCCTACACACGGACGTCCAACGCTTGGCTCACCTGCATTTACAAAACTGAGGATATCTACACAGACTTTCTATCAGGTGGTTTTTGGCCTACGACAAAGTCAAAATCATGCTAACAACGGACGAGAATCTAACCGAGAAATTCGTGTCCACCGCAGTTGCCAACACTGTCTCTTAGAATTCTGGCTGCACCCAATGGATCAAAGGATCCATTGCAGCATGCAAGAGATTGGCATCGTTGAGAAAACTATCTCGGGTTTCGTTATTAATCAGCGGCGTGGTTGTCTCACTAGCCGAAACAACCTCGATACCGCCACTGCTGGAGGCGGCGGCAGCGATGTAACACATCTTTCCCACAAATACGTGAAAGGGGCTAAGTAATTACGCACCATTATGACTTGGCTGACCACATTTATAGAAATACCATTGTTTTACGACATGCGCGGATTATATTCCACAGCCTAGTAAATAGCAAATGTAGTAGATTTCAGCTAGGCTATCTATTCAGTATTATTGTGAGTTTTGTGGCTCACTGCCTTCATAACGCAAGAACAAATCCCAAAGCAAATCATCCCTTCTCCCAAAATGACAAATTGGGGTGAACTTCACCGTGAACCTCTCACGAGATCGATCAAATACTGCTTCAATGATGCGGACACGGCGCCAAAAGTACTCTGAAATAACCAGAACCTATGCAATTATGCTTTAGTCATATATATGCCCTCTGTGCCTTTCTGAAGGAAACTCACTGGAAAAATCGAATGGTTTTCAAAGCCTGGCTCGTAGACTCGGTTATAGAATACGTTCATAATAGCACCCATCTCGCCTTGGGTGATTATGGTATCCGCTCCGTTACATTCGGTCACCATGTATATCTTCATATGAGGCTGACGGAGATTCCCGTCTCCAGGTGTTGGCCCCAACCACTCAAGATGAGAAGTAACCTCGTACCGCAAATTCTTTATCATACTGGTAAATACCCCGAAGAATGTATGGCCATCCATTGGACTGGAATCAACATTATTAGTATCTCTCAGAAGTTTGGCCACAGTATCTTTATAAGCCGTACTAAATTTCATACCAATATCCATTATCCTCAATGGCTTTCGTCGGGAAAAGCCAATTCCGTCCCCCATATTGGATAGGTTCCAGACTACTGATGATGGGCCTCGAGCCTATCGCGTCATTTGGATGGGGATTCCGATGGGTATCAATCGGGGGTAGGTTGCAGTGACGGAGCCAAGAGAATCAAGAGGTTTAAAGTGACACCCTTTTGAAGATAAGGAACAAATATCAGGAAGCGCGATGGCGTCCACGCCAAAGGCACGAAGCTCTTGAACTTTGTAGAATGGCTGCTCTGCCGATATAAAGTGAACAAAAAGGTCGCTCAATTTGGGGCTGAGCTTCGTCTCCAGTTCCAAATAGTGACATTCGGAATCATCTGGGTCTGGGGCACGATTTAATGTGTCGAACTTCATATGGACCGACAGAATTACTTGCGGATGGTTGAACTTGCGACTATTGTCTAAGTGAATTTTATCTTTTTTAACATATCGGTGGAGAATTCATGATGACGCATGACCTGAAACTATATGGCGGTCACCAACCCGGAATACTGGTCGGAAGTATCGGAGGAGACAGGAAAAACTGTACACACGTGATACTAGCCACATGGGCAACAAAGGAAGCAATGAATCCCAAAGAGAATATGTCATATAGTGATACGATGGTATGGGGAGGAAGAAAGTTAAGCGAGGGACAAGCGCTGATATCTACGGCTCCGCACGAATCGAATCGAATCGAACTTTTGCCAAATTCGATTCGATTCGAAATAATATCGTAAATATCGGTTCGTGCGAATTCGAATTGAAGGTCGATTCGAACTCGATTCGAAGTTCGCGAACTTTTGTACTAAACCCTTATCCGGAAAGCGGTAAATCACGTCCGACTATATCTGTTGTTCTATCGGTGAGCAACCGACATCACATGCAGAATAAGTAGCTATTCAAGAAACTCGGAGATACTATCTCTATTTAATATGACATGAAATTGAGGGTTTGGCGTTGGCTTGAACAAGCTAGAGAGCAGCATTAGCTAGTAAAAGCTTTTGCCCTACCCATATCTAAAATATATAGTTTAACTCCTAAGATCGCTCGACAAGTGCGTAATCTTATATCTCGTCGCTTTTATTTTAAATTGAAGTATCTAATAGAAAAAATGAAGATACACGTAGTCTATTAATATGGAGTTAAAATATTAATATTTGCACGTTGAATACAATGCAGTGTAAATAGATAGTCTAATCGGGCTAGCCGATATTGTATAAGAACGCGTCTCCGCGCGGACGTGCCTTTACCAAGAACAACATCTAAATCTTGGTTGAAAACTACTTAAAACCATCCCTTCCGGTGCTTTAGAGTAAGCGATGGATTATGACCTAAGCATGATATGTATACTAATATAAACTTGTAGATGACATTTCCACTTATAACCATATTCGACTGTCCTAACACCAGGAAGAATAAACGCGATTATGTAGCGCTTTATAAATATGGCCTGCTTGAAGAGGATATTCTACTTCCGCGACCTTGGAAAAAGACGGCGGTCCGGTCTGCTCTTAACTCACTAAATACTCCGGTTTTAAACTCTCTGAGCTCTCCGAATGCTCCCACCAACGTTTCTATTAGCTTATCGAATCTTGACACGGATATAGGCCCTTCATAATCAATATCTTAAGTCGAATACGAGACTAAGTGTGTCGAAATCAAGTAGAGAGACGGGGCTAAGTTGAAAGAGCGTAGTTAGGTGTGGAAATACTACCAAATAACACCTGAATCTGGTACGTGGAGACTAGGAGGCAAGGAGCGACCTAAGCTTAAACATCGGTGTATTATATCACCATCTATATCGATTCTTTCGATATGCATCAAAACTAAGATCTTCAACTACGGCGTTGAAATAGCACCTATAGCAGACCCACAAGCTCTTCTAGGATGGTCAATCAGAGCGCCTAGGGCCCTTAAGCTTATGGATTGCTAAAGAAAAGAAGCCTCTATTCGAAGAGGCTATCTTAGATTGGATTACATCTATATATTAGCTATTTATATATATCGAGCAACCTTCGTTTTAGACCTCGGAACCGCCCGCAAGCCGCCCTCTAAGGGCCGCCTATAGACCCGCACTTTTGCGGGCGGAGGGCAGGCTCTTCCAGCCCGCGGGGAGGGCAGGTCTCTACCCTGCCCTTAGAGGGCGGCCCTTAGAATATTTCGAGGGCCGATAAACATAATAAATATAGAAAGCTCTATGGTTGCATAAGTTATGCGAGTTTTAATTATAATTCTAGGTATTTAATATATAGCTAGGTCCTTTGGTATATATTATCGTGATTAAGGGAAGCGTGTTAAAAGTATTAAATAATCACGTTAAATTTATGCTATTTCTTACTATTTCTAGGACTAGATACTATAAAATCAACTCTTATATCCTTCTAAGAACCGTAAGCGCTTTCGAACCCTTCTTAAATGCCGAAGTTATGTATTTAGTAAGTTAGGCTCGCCCTCTTTTTATGCTCTTCCTTTTCTGGCTCTAGTAACGAGGGTTATTATAGTTATTATAATTAAGCTATAATAACTATAATTTACGTAGTATTAATAATTAATTCCGCATTATTAATTTCTTTGTTATTACTTATTAGTTTAAGATATAGAGTATCTAGATCTTTCGCCTCTTAGTTAGCCTATATCTCTTTATATAAGAGATATTCGTTGATTAAAGCTCGTTAACCTTCTTTAATCTTAAACTTTAATATATATATAAATATTATTAGATCTTAAATTATTAATAGCTTTAGCGAGCCTCTTTAGTAGTAATAGATATCCTAGGTAGAGTTAAAGAGGCGCTCTATACCTACCCTTATTATAGGAATCAAAAGTATATCGCGTATAAGGCTTATAAGAGCTAGAAATTAATACTAGTGATCTTTCTAGAATATATAGATAGAAGTTCGTATAATACCTAGAATATAGGTTAGTAAAGACTCTATAAGTAAGGTATTATTAACTTACTACTATTAAGATATTCCTTAAGCTTATTAAATTTAGTAGATACTAAGGGTTAGGACTCTTCCACTCTATACTCTATCTTAAGTTCTAAGATAGCGACTATAGGTGATTAAGCTTTAGATATTAATTATATATTAGTATAGCGTCGCTTATAGGATTAAAAGTAATCCTTAAGACTTACTTAGTAGATTATATACTAGTTATTATCTAGATTATCCTAGTCCTTTCCTTTAAAGAATTAAAGCTTTTATTATAGTAAAAGTATTATACTAATAGTATAGAGATTACTATTAATTATATCTATTATACTATAATAAATTAAAAGCTTTCTCTTTATGGCCTTAAGAGAAGAAAGTATAAGCTACTTCTAAGTAACTTTCTTCCGCCTTAACGCACTTATTAATTTTTTAAGATAATTAAAGAGCTTATTATAGATACTAAAGACTAGGTGAATACTTATATCCTTAGTCTTAGAAAGAAAAGTAGTGAATTTAAAGAAAGGCTAGATTATCTAGAGAAGATATTCTATCTACTACTACTCCTCTTAACTTAATATAAAGTAGTCTTAATTATATTATAAATAAAATTTATTAAAGGTTAATTAAAGCCGCTTAGTATATTAGAGCATTAAAAAGGTTAAGTTCTAGTGAGTTTAAATATCCTAGATAGGAATAAGCCTTAGTTCTTCCTTCTAAAGGTTATAAAATAACTCGCGTTATTACGGGCTTACGTTAATATAGATAGTAAGGTTTTAGATCTATATAGTAATAAAAGCGTAAGTATAATTATAAAGGTAAGATAGTTAGGGTATACCTTATTAAGTATATTAATAATTTCTCTTCTTTATTACCTTACGCGAAGAGAATAGAACTATTTATTAGACTAATCTATCTCTATATTTTCGTTCTTTAGGATTATCTTTAACTTACTAAGAAGATTATTTAGACTAAGCTAAATTATATAGGTAATATAAGGAACTTAAATAATTATAGAACTATTATTTAACTTAAGTGACTATAATAATTCTTATATACTTAATATTAATATATTATTATTTAATATATTATTAGTTATTACTATAAGTACTTAATCTATGATTTTATACTATTAGAGAAGCTTTAAAACTATATTACTTAGATTTATACTAGAATAGGATCTAGATAAAGGTTTAAATCTAAGAAGCACCTCTTAATATTACTAGTGTTAATTAAGGAAGTAGCTAGTAATAGCTATAAAAGCCTATTAAAATAGAGATATCTAGTAATCTAATACTAGTAAAAGCTTTATATTTAGAGGAAGCTTCTAAAGGATAGATTATTACTATTCTTAGATATAACTATATAGCCAAGATTATATTATTCTCGCTAAAGGGATATATAGTTATATAGGGGTAAGTCAGGCAAAGATAATAATATTATAGAACTCTAGATATTTAATAAATTAGAAGGGAAGACGTAATAAGGTAATTAATCATAGAAGCTTCTACTCTTACGCTTCTTATATAAAGACTTTTATTATATTTATTACGTTCTCTACCTATAGAAGAAAATAGTTAGTAAAATATTAGGCTAAATATCCTAATAGATATATACTATATTTATAAGTAATAACTTAATATTAGCTTTTTAGCTAGTAGATTTATAGTAGATTAGACTAGCTAAATACTAATTAAGGGTAGTTATTCTATACCACCTACTTATAGGATAATTAAGAACTTTCTAGTATTAGCGACACTTTATCTCTAGTTTACTAGTTTTTATATTAGTAACTTAATTAAATTACTCCTAGTATACCACTATATAGTTACCACCCTAATTAAGTCTTTTTCTCTTCCTAAACTTAGTCTCTAACCACTAAATAATAAAGTCGTCTTTTAATATTTTAGAGTATAAGATAAATAACAGCGATTAACTAAGACTAATACGCTAAAGCGAAGAGGGAATAAAGGGTAGAGTACTTAGTATAAGAAAATCAGGATTTAATACTAATTTAAGTATATACTAGCTTCTAGAAATATTAGGAGTTAGGAATTAATTATTTAAAAAAGAGAGAAGAGTATTAACTAGATCACTATTATATATCAATAAAGAATAGATATCTATAAACTAAGATATTTAGGATATTATTAACTAGATAATCACTAGTAAAGTATAATTAGAAAAGAGAAAAGCGAGTTATATCTAGAGAAGGAACCTACTAAGAAAGCTTATAAGCTCTAGTAAAGAGAATTATCGACTTTTCTAATATAGCTTAGCTATTATTAAATATATTAAGTATTAGCCTACTTTAATTTATTAATCTACCTATAATTAGTTATTTATTAAGGGCTAATTTAGGGCCACCCTTAAAATATATAGGCCGCTTAAGGGCCACCCTTAAATCGCTAATCCGCCCTTAGTTTTTTTACTAACTTATATACCCCCTTAAATCTAGTAATACGTTTACTTTAATAAATATTATAGGGGCCCTTCTAATAATAAGAGTATAATTAGACTTTAATTAGGAGGGTTAACCCTCTAATAAGTATAGAAAGAAAAAGTTAGAAGATACTAGGTAAGAACTTTAAGAATCTCTAAGATATATATAATATTCTTATTATTCCTATTAATAAGATATTATAAATATATATATCTAACCCCACGATACTAGGGATACTATCATTTTGATATATATCGTAAAATAACTATTATCCATTATAATAGGGTTTTTTAAAATGACTATTAGGAAATTAGAGTTTAGCTTAGTAATATTCTAGCTAATAGAAAAATAGAACTATTATTAGTCTATTTACCGCTATAGCTACTTTATAACCTTTTTTCCTTTTTTATTAGGTAGAAAAATAGAGTTTCTCCTAGCGCCGCGTTAGGCCTTTTCTTATAATGGTTATAGAGTGAAAATGATAGTAAATAATAGTTATTTTGTCATTTTAAAGCGCATCCCTATACGATACTAAATTAATATACCTAAAAATCACCTCTTTTCTACTTATCCCCTATAATAAACTCTAAGAAATAGAATACCTATAATTTCTTTATTACCTACTATACTTTATTATAATATAATTAAATTTCCTATAATTTCGAAAGACTTAGATAGTACTACTATATAGAGTGAACTATAAACGGGAATAGACGTAAAAAACTATAATTAAATAGAATAAATTAGTAGGATTATATATCTAAATTAGGAATGGTCAAATTTTTTTATGCAATTAAGGGCTGGTAAGGGCCGCCCGCGAGCCGCCCTTTAAGGGCGGAGGGCCGGGCGAGAGTAGGTAAGAACCCGCCCTCCGCCTATAAGGGCCGGGCGGAGGGCGGGAGATACTAGCCCTCGAAATGTTTTTGCCGAGGTCTACTTCGTTTAAGGCTATATTAAGGTCTATAGACTATAAGGCGTCTATACTAAGTGCGGACACTATTTCGCGCTAACTAAATCTTCGACTTAATACCATTAATAGTGAACTTCGAATCTTAATAGCTTTAGTATCCTTAATCGCGTTATCTCTTAATGGTTAGATAAGCTAGAACTTATTACTAATACTAGTAATTAATACTCACTAGATATTATCTAATTTCTAGTAATATCGAGCTTATATTAAGTTTATTAAAATTATAGGTAGTTATTCTAGAGAGAACCTTACTAATATTATTATAATAGTTCTTAAGAGATTTTATATATCTAATAAAGTTATGATAATTATAGCTAATAACGCATCTAATAATAATACGCTATACTAATGCCTTTTCCGAAAGCTATATTAGTAGTAGGATAAGTACCTAACTAATACTATTATTCGAGAAGGGATAATAAAATTTACCTAGAATTCCTAAATTCGCTACTTTACTTATATCCTAAATCTAGTCATAAAAAAGATATTAAGGTCTTTATATATAAGTTTATATAGGGAAGCTTATAACTTCCTTAATAATATTACTAAGGGGAGCTAGAAGATAATGAACGTTCCTACTTCCCCGATTATAAAGTTTTAGCTACTTATCCTTTAGATTACGCGATCTCTATAGCGAATATAGAGATAGGATAATTAACCTAGCTATATAAAAGCTATCTACTACGATATTAATACTTAATAGAACTCTACTTTTATTATAATTAAGAGAGCTAAAGAGTGTCGCCGCTAGCTTAAAGATATAGTTAACGATAAGCTAGATATTTATACCTTATGTCTTACCCCTTATAATTAGAGATAGCTCTTAGATATTAAGAGAATCTTGGCTCCCTTTAACGAATATACTAAGTATATCTCTTAGGATAGCCCTTTAATTTATATAGTAGCGCGGATATTTAAAGAGCTTCGTTCTATACTATTAGCTATTAAGGAATGGCGAGGCGACTAGTAGAATATCTTACTAACTCTTATTATTCCTATCTCTAATAGAATGATACTCCTAAAGTACTATCACGACTACTTTAAAGGTAACGATATATACTATATCGTAAGTGTTTTAGACCCTTAAATTAAGACTAAGTAGCTTAAGACACTACTAGATAGAGAGAGGATTATTAACTGAATTAGAGCGTTCCTAAAAAAAGCATATCCTATCTCGAAATAGCCTATATCGACTACTTTAAACACTAGTTATAAGAGCTTTAAATATCGATTTCTAGAAGCCTTTTAGCCTATATAGTATAACGCTATAGAGTCTAATATTAACTAGTATTTTAATACCCCTATAATTAGCACTAGTTTCGATATAAGTTAGAGCTAGACTAAATTTATACGAAACTAGTGGAAGATTAATAGGCTTGAATTTACTTATATAGCCTAGGTTACATAGGATTACCTTACTATACTAGTAGTAGAAGTAGATATCAAGAGATTATTTAATAATAGGAGAGATATACTTAGCATTCGACGTTTCTCTATGAAAGGAAAGACGCTTGGGACCTTATTAAGGCTAAAAGATGCTGAACGTTAGAAGTCTTAATAGTTACATAGTTATAGCTTTTTTAGCATAGAATAAATAAATTATGAACCGAATCTAGAACACCCTTCTATATACGAATCCAATAGATACAGCGGCCAGGCTTATCGAGGTTATAATTATCCACAAGAGCGAACTCCTATTTAGATACTACATATTAGTTCGCGAACCTATTCGAAGTTCGCGAATTTTGGCGAATCGAATCGCCCATAGATTCGAACCCCGAAATCCAAGGTTCGAATTCGATTCGATCCATTAAAATTCGCGAACTTCGAATAGTTCGAAAGTTCGTGCGGAGCGGTACTAATATCTACAGAGGCTCATGTCACCTAACCTCCGGGGCTCTCATAGCGGGGTCACAATGATTTGACTATACCCAGCATAGCAACGTACTAGAATCCAGTAGAATGATACCTATAAACGCATGCTCTAGTCTAATCAGAGGAGATGAAGAGAGAAGAAAGAGCACATGCCATAATACGTGCTCGTGCCCCACCATATGGAGACCGAACAGATAGAACAATATCAAATTGTGTGGGTATTGAGAGTGGGAGAAGAGTAAAAGACGGAGTAGTGCTGATGAACAGTATAAGGGCTGGGCATGAGACATCGATAATATGCAACAGCAAACCCAAATTCGTGCTCAAATAATACTGTAATATGTACCGTCTATCTAGAGGCCAAGTATTATTCACTATACGCGGCAGTGGCCTCATATTCAATTGACCCCTGGTAGCGCTAGCCTACGAATGGTAGATTGTATGTGCTCCAATATGGAATGCCAAAGGTGCAAAATCTGCTGCTGTCGCAGCCATCTACCCACAAGGCGCTTTAGCCTGACCCCTGCCTCCAGTGAATACACTTAGATAGGAAGCAGCTAACGCTTTCTGTGAATGAAACAGCATCTCCAATTTCTTCGTCACTGCCTAATTCATTGAATGAAAAGTGACGACTATAAATTGAACTATTCTTATCTTTCACTCCTTCTTTCCTTCTTATGTCCGTGTACCTAATTCTGACTCAGTTCTTGCCAGTCTTCTATTTGAATACACACACGGTCAGGAAGAAAAATTGCGGACCTCACAAACACAGCTAACCATGCAGTAGACTTGAATTCCATCCGTCAGATCTGGGCCCCCTCCTTTTCTTCACTTTTTTGCAATGGCACCTACCGGTCGAGTTTCTCTGGCAACCTCTATCGCAGAATGGAACCAGGCCGCGAATAACGACCATCCTCAAGGCATCCCCCACCCACGCACTATCCGATGGCACGGAGCTTCCCACATAAGCCGCTCTGACTACTGGACACTTCGTGTCATATGGCCGGCAACGACAAATCCAAAGAACCGTTTGAGCGACGAATCAATGACCCAATTTGGTCTGCTTCAACATCGTGACAGTGCAGTCGGTTGGCTGAATGCATTCCCTCCTTTCCAAAAGTACTTGGAAAGTGTCCACAATCGCGTCCAGACGAGCGCTTGGTCAATCGGCCAGTCTGAAGAGGCTGCAAATGGCCTCGGTATCATGGAGCTTGCCAAACGCAATCAGGAAGTCGTGATTTCAGCCAAAGCCGATAATGCAATGGAAGAACTCGACGAAGAGGCTGTTTTGTCAAGCCTGATGGGTCTTCTCCAAGGAATAACAATACGAAACCCGGACGTCAAATGCAACTGGTCCAATCAGCGGAAAGCATTCTGGCATGATTTTTCCTCCAACTCGAGGCTCAGTGTCAAAGTAGACGGGTGGCTACTGAGCCCCACGAGGCATGTCAAAGCTCTCATTGAAGCCAAGAAAAAGAAAAGATCTTCGCAAGAGACACAAGTGTGCAGACAAGAGGCCGCGGAAGTGCTAGCCTTCATCATTTCTAAGGATCCAAATGCGAACGATCCGATTTTCGTGATCAGTCAGGATGGTGTAGAGATATACCTCATAGTGGCTGTTTTTGACCGGAGGTATGTTGATTACATGAAAGGTCGGCAATCATCGCTCCCCAGTGGATCCTTTATGCAGATGCATAAGTTTGGACCGTGGCCTATCAACAAGGCGACTGAACTTGATAATTTTGCAAAGGTTGCTCTTACCATTGCCATTCGGGGGAGCCAGTAAGTTGCGCGACAGCTCTATCGCAGGTCTACCTGATCATGTCGCTCGGCTAGGTACAATTTCTTTCTACCAAATCGTTTTCCACTGTCTTTCCTTTTCTATTTCTTCTCCTTTTGTTTCTTGTGAGGCACATTTAACAAGACATGAAATCAGCCTCCGATTCTCGTACCGTTGGGTAGTATGATGGTATTCTGCTGATAGTCCAAGTCATAGCTATCCAGGACCTGCAGCGAAGGGTGGATCGCGCTGTTGTAGTATTCCACCAGGTAGGACTGGATGTTTTCCTTCGTATTGATGGCGGACTTAAAAGACCCAGTCTGCTCTAGGATGAAGAGTACAGCTACTCGGGAGAACTCCACGACTTGAAATGGGACAGTGGTGATGTTCATGGACCCGGCTTCCGTGGAGGATTCGGCTGCGGTCGTGTTGGTGGCCGAATCGTCGTATAAGATGCCGTTCTTGGTGGCCAAGGACCGAGGCGCGACCATAGTAGACCTGGTCGCTGCGTTAGAGATAGTCACAATCTCTACTTTGTCTTCCCCAATGGGTAGCCCAATGGATCGGTGAGCGTTCTTGGTGTCGCTGCTAATCTCTACCCCAGCGAAAGAGACAAGCTTATTCTCAGTTTTGCATGAGACATTGCTTGTACTGAACAGACCCATGATGGCAGCCTGATCGAGGTGTATGCCGAACCTAACCTGTGAATGTTTGAAGACACTTGGGAGCGAGCTACCCATCGTCGCATTCTTCGACAATGTGATATTGGACGTCACACAGCTGCTGTCACCAATGGTGGTGCACTGATAGCCAGTATAACCATTGGCACACACGCATGAACATCCAGTAGTACTAGACAAACTAATTCCTCCGTTCTGACAGGGCGTAGTGGTCCCACAGGGTGTATTGCCGGTGTCCTTAGAGCGGTCAATTAGAAGAACAGGCAGTAGAACTGCAAGAAGAATTGTACTCAAAGCCAATATGCAAATCATGATGAGCTGCTTCCGACACATTCCTTTGAGACCTCGCTTGGGGGGGAGTAGCACCCGATCCTTGGAGCTCGTTTGGTCCAATTGAGTTCACGTTGCGCAGTTTCGAGCGCCAGAGAGAAACAGGCAAGAAACCTCGGATCTTGGAGGCTGCCAAACCAGGCGGCGGAAATTCAGCCAGTATATCAGAAAAGGAGCCTGAGTCACGACGGCATTTACCTAGAGTAAAATGTTAGATTTTGTTTCCATTCCCAAACGAATGATGAAACTCACTTGCGGCGTGGAAATCGGCCTCACTGCTCTTGCCACTTATATCAGTCCAACTGGCATTGTTTTCATGATTCAAGCCCGAAGCCATGTCATTGGCACTTCGAATCAGGTCAATCAAGCTCAAGGGAGTGGCGCTACGGGCCTCAGTATCACGCATGGCTGCCGCATCAATCTGGGCAGGCTTGGGGACACTAAGTCTTCTTTCACATATTGTTTTACGAACACATATGGTCGACATAGGCTTGGGCAGGGCTTCGACCTCCTTGATCAAAGATTTAGTAATCACTGTCTCATCGTGCTGCTGGGTAATGTGCTGCTGGAGGACGGAAGGCTTCTTGATTCTCGCTTCCTGGTCGAATTCGCTCAACGTGTGGCCAATAATGTCTTCCCGGGTGGCGTCTTGCAGGTGGGGGATTGCTGAAGAAGCCGTCAGGTCCTGTTTGAATATTAGGTTTTCAAGGGCCAGTGTCGGGCTGTCCAAATTTGAGACTATCGAGGCAGGATGGGGCTTGGAGATGGAGTGTATTGTTGACTTGTTTCCCTTCTCGAAGTTGGTGTCTTTGAATGACCCGTTATGCTGTTGGAAGTAATAGCCCCAGCTTGACGGGATAGCTTGACTTGAAGCAGAGGAAATATGAGTCCAGCCGGGATTGAAGATATTTCGTGTACCAGCGGAGATGTGTGGTTCATTGTGTTCGAGACCTTGGAAAGTATTGAGTGGTGATACAAGACCTGCGGCTCGTAGGCGAGGATCATCCTGGGGAAGTGGGGGATCTTGAGATGGTGGCGGGTGCCATGGCGGCGAGAATGGCGGGATATTAGAAAGGCGAATGATGGACGATGAAGTGTCAGACTGCCTCAATAGGGACTCGGTCGCGACTGATGTGCGGGATGCTACGTCAATCGTGCTGGTGGGACTCGCACAAGATCCGTACTCTGTGAAAGGATGTGGTGGCGGGGCACAGGAGAGTGGGAATGACCCGACCGGTGGTGTTGGTAGAGACAAGATGGTATCCGAGACACTGCCGCTGTTTTGTGATTCGATTGATGGTGAAGGGTTGCCGTTTGGAAACTCAGTTCCGATTGTTAGAGGACAACGCGGGACTAGGTATCTGGGATGGTGGTTGACGAGGTTGCTCAGTGGACCTGAATCCGGAAGAGGCCGCTGGATCTCATGGTTGAAGTGCCTCAATGCAAGAGGTCTGAGTGGTTGATATGGTGAAAGTTGCGGTAGATGGACACGGTTCTCTAGATCTTCCCTGGTTTCTTTCGCCGGCCTCTGCCCATCGGATAACGGGGCTCTGATAGATGGCCTATATGTGAGTGATTCTGGACCCATCGTAGATGAGGAAGAAGATAGTGGTTTCTAAAAAATCATCAAATGTGATGGTCGGTCCGACAGCGAGAGCCTTGATTCTGATCCTAGGTCTGGTCCGCAGAAAGAGAGAAAATGAATATGTCGCGGAGAAACGGGACGAAAATGCACAAGCTGTAGGTACCAGTGTATCTCTATTGCATGTGGTGCTTAGTGGTGCAGTGTTGGAAGCGATGCTTGAGAAATGCTGCTTCCAGGAGGTTGCGACAAAAGGACAAACGAATGAATATAGCATACAAAACTTCCCCTACCTGAAAATGAGTACTCATCTACCATGGCAAGAACATTGAGAGCTTACCAAAATCCAAGAATGGATACCCCAGAAACACAGAAGGAAAGACAGAAAGGACTTAGGGTCGTGACGGACCACGGAGCCGGAAAAAATGTCTCTTCGCATAGTCAGGCATGCCTTGCGCAGATCTATTATATCCATCACAATGTCAGCGGAATCGAATATTCCTAATTTACGTATCTAAAATCGCTCACTAGCCTACGATCTGGTCCGCTAAGTCTAGCGGTATCACGAGGTGGCTTATGGCGAAGACCCACAACACCATAGGAACTCAGTCAATTATGCCGACGACGAGGACCCACGTGACTACGTGACTAGACATAGAGTGGAAACAACCGTCAAATCCAAATGCGACCTAGACTTTCTCATTGCCCGTAGCGCTCATAGTGTTGACTCGGGGTACCAGATACCTAGTCTAGTGTCGCTAACCTCTAACTACTGCAGGCACGAAACAGGACGGGGCTCGGTGGACCATTGCGGAGCTACCGAGCCCCGCCGGAAGCACTAGCAACCCAACGATCGTCCCTGGACTTACTACTTTAGATCCGCGTTTCTAGCAAGAGGACTTATAAGAGCTTTCTTGGTTGCCTTGGCCATTACCTACTAGAATACCGCTTTGAAAATCTGCACTTGACCCCTATTTTGTCTTGGCAAGAAAAATAAATCGGCATGTGCCGGTGTTAGATACCTATTAGAGTAGAAAGGCTTCGCGATGTGTAGCAAGGCATTGCAGGACCCATTCATATGGCAAAGAATCCTGCGCAATGGTATGCTCGAATATCTGGGCAAATTGTGCTGAACGGAGTTTATATGAATTTCATCACACCAAGACAACCCGCTGTATTCATTGGAGATATTTGTGTAACTATAGATAAGCTTTTTGTGAGAAAAAATGAACCGAATTCCATGCCGCGGAGCTCAATGAAATAGGACCAAGTGACAAGGTGTCAATGAGAATTTTCCTACTGGTAAATTCTGCACGACCAATCAGTCCACTTCATGACACTCATACTTTTTTTGAAACAAGGCCGTTGTCGCAGAAACGCCAGAATGCGGTCATCTGGCAAGGGAGGTGTGGGGGCATCTATCATAGGGGAGATAGCGGAGTTTCTAACGAGCGGATACATACGAATTTTTCAAGGTTCAAAGGGTACTCCTTCGCTTCGCTTCGGTGTGGTTAGCGTGGCTTATAAAAACCAATGCATTTTGATTGGCCAGTAACCCCACCAGAAAGCTTTGTGGGTCTGGGAATATTCTGATTCACGAACTGTTTTCTGCGCTCGTACCACTTAGTGCCACGACTGAGCAACTAACAGCCGAAAGGCTTCGGCTAGTTTATAGACTTACCGTGTTCCATTGAAAAGCCGATCCACAGGTCTAGAGATCTAGGGATCTAGGCCCCACTACTGGTGTAAGTGGATCACGTGGCAGTCCTTGAATCCCCACTTCAATCTACTTCTCATCGATGTGTGGAGCATCCTTTAGGTTGGTTGGTGGGATCGGAGCAGTTCGTCGTGAGGCTTTCCAAGCTAGTACCGTATTCGGCAGGCGAGATTCGGAGTCCGGAACACCGCGCGGAAATTACCCATAAATCACGTACAAGTATGTTCTCAGTTTCAATACCTCTACTTGAATATGTTTCTGGGCACATGTGTATCGGATTCAGTAAACGGAGTCTCAGATACAGCTTCGCACGGTCCAGAAATACCTTACCACTGAAACATTGTAAAAGAAAAGGATCGTTTTGGTCGATATGGTAAAAGGCCATATGTTTTTAGTTCTGATTCCCACCCGGCCGAATAGAAAACAAGGATAGAAGATACTAGATGTAGAGTATATAACCTTTTATTTTCGGTAGTGTTGCCGAAATTCATATTGAAGAGCATTCGTTAATCCCTTTGTGTAACACGAAAATCGGGGCTTATCTCTGCTGTCTTGCATGCTTTACAAAGAAATAGTTCTCATCAAGAGCCGTGACAGGATTCTGTTCAAATAAAAGTCGAATGTCAACGTTTGATGCTAGGTTCACGATTTCGTTTTATTTCACCCGGCGAACATTCCACTGTCCACGGGTCATAGATGTGCAAGATCGTATCGTCAGCCTATTCAAAATATATACCTTCTAGACAATTTGAAAGTCCATCAACGTCTACGGTTCCACCAGTCAATCTCAGCCCTCTGAAGGGGTTGCATATTATACAGAAATTGGCCTTGTTAGCTATAGCAAGCGTGTTCAGCTAGGTCCTGTCACTTACAATGTACTGCAAGACTTTGGTGCACCTTATAAGGACTGAAGTTTACAATTTTGTAATTATCGGAATTTGGATTTAATGGCAAGCAGGCCTTCAATTTTGCTGGCTGTCTGGCTTTGAGCTCATCAAAGCTTAAGACCGGTACTTCTCCTTATGTGATACGCGCAGCCATTTACCAGTGCTCCGAGTGGATGATAAAATTGGGATTTCAATCAAACCGGTGTCTCTCGAACGGGTATTATGTTTGCCAATAAGATGGTCTTGTTAGCGAACCATCCTAAAGAGAAGCTTCTTGGTCAACATACATCAGTAGCAACAAATTGTTGTCCTCAAGTATAACCATGGAATTCCGAATCTCCAAATAAAGAACGGCGGATCTGACTGTTTGCCCTGTCAAATCCGACAATGTGTTGTGCCTTCAGTTCCTGTGGGCCGCTGGGTGCTTCTACCTCTATCCAGACCCTTTATTTATCCTGGCCTATTCCAATCACTTTATGCGAATATAACATCCTGATATGAGGTCACCTGGAAACTTGGCGTTGGGGAACAATGTTCAGCTTGTTCAGTGGAAGCTTCACATATCATGGGTTCAGAAGGCAGTGCTTCATTTGTGACATTCGGAATTCCGGGGGGGGTTTTTCAAACCCAATGTGGTCGATCAACCAGTCACGACTACGGCTAATAGTTCATCATCAGGGCTTCTCCAGGAAGCTCCACTAGGTGTGAATGCGCCTGCAGCTGCCATAGCTTCGAGCAGCCCGGCCCGACGCAGTTCGTATTCAGCTGGCGGGGAGGAATGGGTGGCAAGTAGGCGATTGTCCAGAGATTCTGTAGCTTCAACAAGGGATACGGGTATTCCACTTTTGCTCAACATGAGTGCTAAGAGTAGGTCACTAGGGCCTGCACCAATGATGACAACGAAAGGAAGTGACACGAGGTCAAGTAATATTTGCAAAGAATTCGATGATTATGTATGCGATATGAAGAGATTTTACTTTTACGAAAGGAAACATTGAATACATACTGATACGAAAATACCATACGAATACGAAAACACCTATGATCTTGAGGATCCACTCGGCTGTTTCTTTTCTTTTACGTATTCGCTTAGACTGACCCGACGGTTCATACATTTTCGGAACCTTTCCCTAGTGGAGGATAAACCTGACGTTGATTATACCCCACATGCATGCCCTTGATTGAGAAAAGATTCAAATTGAAGTTGTAAATCATATTCCAACCTGGACAACACGATAAGAACTCTTCTAAGGTAGGCTGTAATAAAATTTGGCATGTCAAACAATGCATGTTAAACTATGCAATAATGTGAAGACTTCGTCTTCGGGTACATGTTTTTTACCCCAAGAATGTGCTCGTGCATGAATCATTCAACAGAAATTTTGACATTTGCTAGATACTAATACAGGCACGTTCAACCTTGGAGCAAGAACCCGAGGCAGCAAAACGGGCCTGAAGAGATAAACTTTCAGAAATGATCGGCTATGCGGTCACTAAATATATACACAAGAAGTCAGTGACAGGACGTTTTTTCCAATCCACAACAGCGATCGTTTATTGGTGTCTTATCTCTCGGGTGATAAAAGGGTGTCACTAATTATCCGCAGTACTTTGCAATACTCCTCCACATTCCATTTGCCAACTTCTTTGAGTTGAGAAGCAAAGTTCATAAATGATCTCCGAGCCGCAGCGTACGGAGTGCAGTACTCTGCACCATGGAAGGACACCGGTCCTCCTTTCTGAATGAATGAAGCTGCTCCTGAGGCCGAGGAAACGCTTCCCTGATTAAGAGACTGCAATGATAGACCCAATGTCCCAAGTTGGCTCCACGGGACTTCCGCAAAAATGTCATAGCATTCATCATCGCTCGAGGTACGTTCGGGAGCCGCAAGGAGATAAAATCCCAGAACCAGCCCTGCATGAAACAGCGCCATTTCAGAATGAAGCATCATACCGTGGGACTTGCGATGATTGTTAATGGCAATGTACATCTGAGACGCATGTAGGCAGGCACGACGAGCAACGGGAGATCTGGCCCATAGCCTCAACATCTCAATAGCTTCCTTGGCAGCTTCAGGTCCATTCCGACCGGCTGCATCCTCAACCACAGCCAGGTCACATGTAAGGCGAAGGCACAAATAATGCCATAGGTTCAGAGAGTTTGCATCTCCGCTTTTTAACTCCATCTCATAGACGCTGAAAGCCAAAGCTAGACAAGATTCAGAAAATTGTTCACTATCAGTCTGCGGTTCTTCATGTGATGATGTAGAGGTACGATTCGGGGGTTGAGGCAGAGTGGCCAGCTCTCTTTGTGGTCGATGGCGGGGGTCTAGAATACGAAGCCAGAATAATGCAAAAGCTGTTTGGAGCTCCATCCTCGTCAGCCCCAGAGGAGGATTTTGCATGTCAAACACCACAGAGCCGGAATGGCTCCATGGGTCATTAGACGCAGTTCTAGATTTCCATTGGTGTGATGAGTACACCGTGAATAGAGAGTCCGGGCATATACGTGGCAACTGAACCATTTCCGGAGAAAGAATAGGTGAAAGTCCGAGCATCTGTGCCGAGTAGGCGTCTGTCAAGATCAAACAGCATGTAAGACTAATTCAAAGTTAGAATTAAATTACCCTTATATGATATTGCTTACCGTTGAACAGATTGGGTTCGAGCCCAGGCTTTCCATATGGCATTGTCATCTTCTACTGCTTGTACAAGAGTATAGTTATAGTCATGCGAATCAAAAGCCCCTCTTAATCGAGCCATCTATTTCCAACCAAAGTTAGCCTACAGAAGGCTTAATAACTGGCTGGTAACAAGTGGGAAATCTGACAGATATTGTTTCTTCATAAAGTGCTTGTCGTTGGTCTTCAAAGGCTATTTCCTGAAGATATGTTAACATAGAGAACTTCATATTCATTGAAGAACTTACAGCCGTCGAGGCAGCAACGAATAATATCAGACAGGAGCTACCCAAGACAGTGAATAATTCAGGGCCCGAACAATGTCGAATGGCATGGGATGTAAGCTCGGCTCTGCAATGGTCAATAGCTCCCTATCGAGCTCGACTGGGTAAGCAAATGGTAAATTGGACTAAATAACGCACGGAACATAACGTACCGGCAAACAATCGGCAATTATTTTGTAAGCGGCGGGCCTGTCAAGGATCATCATACCCACCACGCATATGGGAAATAGCAGCATAGTTGGTGTATTGCAAGCCTTGAAAGTTCCGGGATGAATAAAGGGCAAGTGAATGTGGAATTGGCCAAAGTACAAATCAAGACACAGGTCTAGAATATCAGTGGGAGGGGGTTTGCCATTCCATGGCTCATCGCAGGGTGAAGATATGACGTCGGAACCACTTGTTTGATTTGCGCCGTGCGAAGCATATTTGATCATACTTTCAGCTAAACGATGTCGACAAGCCTCTGTGAACCCCCAGGGCGACTTGACCTGTGGTGAAGGATCAAGCATTGGCATGGACTTGAATGGAGCCGAGGAAAAAATATTATCTTCGGAATGGAGAAGAATGTCATTCCAATGCACAGGCGATGAGGACAGCGCGGAGTTCCGGCGCCTTGAAGGCCAGAGACGGCGCACCTGCTCGAACTGTTCATTTGTGATACTTTCTTTATGCAGATGATTTAGCGGCCGTTCTCCGGCAGTTGATGGCGTCGAAATTACATCATTCAGCCAAGCGGAACCGAAGTCCAAATCAAGGGCCATGGCATCAAAGGTTTGTGTGGTAATAGATGGATGTGTTAAACCCAGAGATGGGTCGACCAACGCTTGGAAGGAAGTAGAAACTGGTGGATTTGACATAGTTGTGAGTTGCAGTGGCTGATGATCGTTTGTGACTTCCAATGCGCGGACGTTCTCTAAGGAGTCTGGAACGCCCACGATACATGGAGTTTGGGCTTCCAGCATGTCATCAACAGGCCTGTTGTTGCAATCATCACCTGCTAGATCATTGATCACGAGATCTTGTGGAGTCAGGTGCTCCGATAGAGTAGTGCGCGGCGACCATGAAGGCCTGTCTGAAGAAAGATTCCCAGTTTCTATATGCGCGTCATCATATTCCGTACCTGGTGGGAGGTTATTCCTCTCTGTCAGTTCACCATTCAAGGACTGAATTTGCGGGGTAATTTCTCCATCTACGTCTTGTGACGCTAAATGATGATTACGGATATGCCGGTTCAAAACATCACTGTGGGCGATCGCGTCAGGGTAAAGCGGAGAAGGACCGAATATTTAGCACACCTTCTGGCATATGTCCTTCCACAAGTCATGCATTTGAAAGGTCGTTCGCCAGTATCTTCCAAAAACATATTTTTAGTGTGTCTTCTTGCCGAAATGGGTTTGGGGACGCGTACGTGATCGCTGATGCCGTCGTAAGTGCTCGACTTTGGAAAAGACGCGATGGCATTTGGCACACTTCCGAGCGGAAACATCATGGTTTTTCATGTTGAGGCTCTACAAGCAAGGGAATAATAGCGGGATGTTCAAGCGGAGACAAGGAAGAGACTAGCTGTGCGACCCGGGGAAGACCTGGGGAAGTACAGGGCGGGGACGCAAACGTGGGGAGGGGCTTGCAGACCAATTACGGCGTCGGTTTCCATTGTTGAATTTCCGACATAGCCAGGCTAGTGGTTGGATAATGAGCTGCCGAAGCCGCTTAGTCAGTTTAGCCTGCCTCGAAACACGCTGTAGGCCCCAATTCACGCACGAATGAAATAGTCAGCCAGTCTGATTTCATTACGTCTCCCTCACCACACTGTTACTTGTTTGGCGACTCGGACAAACTAGTTATAATCCGAACAATACAATCACGTAACTTAGAACCCACGCATGCATAATGTACCCATTCCTTGCAGATATGCATCTCTGGCCTGATCTCCTTGTATAAGATAGTTTGAATTTACTGGTGGCGGTCGAAGGCAACTGCTCCAGGATTTGCGCTCGAGAAATTTTTAAAAGCTTTCAAACAGCCATGTATGACTAAATAGACTCCTGGCTCAAGAGCATTTTGCTTCCGACATAGTTGTTATCAAAAACTCAGAATAACGCTTGATTTGAAATTACTCAATTTCTGCATCGACATTTCTGCACCCGAACTCGGAGTTTTTCCAACTCTATTTTAGTTTTCAAAATGAGAAATGGCATTTACCTCCACAGAATCATCATCGCCAATAGAGTCTTGGGGGAAAGCAAAGGGGTAGATACTAGAAAAACCGATCATCGTCGAGGGCACCTACGACATGGTTCTCAAATTGCTAATCTGTTTTACGAAAAAGTTTTACGTGTCTGTTTCTTTGCCTTTTCTTTTCTGTTACCCTGTGCACTATAATGAACACCGTGGAGCTGGCAAAGCTTGGCTATGAATGTTCTAACAGTTTCAAACTCGGAATGGGCTCTGACATGTTCATGCGACTCGTAGGGCTCATTTAGTTCATGAAGTCAAAAAGTATCCTTCTTGTTTGACAAATCCCAATCGTAAGTTTTTATGCGCGCCAAATTCTCCATCATCAACAAGAGTCTTTGATATTGTACCAATCCAGCTTGGAATCCCTTGCTGCGGGGCTGGTGATAAAATACCATCTATAATAGGGAAGCTTTTGAGAAATTACCAGGGGGCAACCTAAGCCAAAATTTCACCCCACATGGCTATGTGGGGTGAAATCTGTCCCACATAGCCATGTGGGGGGTTCTCGCGCCCGCAGAATCTTTCCGGTGTCACGGATAGTGCAAGTTCACTCCTAATGCCGGGGAAGGATTGCCACTAAAATCGTAATATTAGTTTCTATGTTAAGACTTCATGGCTATGGTAGAAGGTTCATATATCGCAATTTCTGATCTCTCGAGAGAGAGTAACACTCTTCGGTCAACAGTCTGCAACCTCAGTTATATGTTTTCATTAATAATTCCCCGAATCCCGGAAAGATACGGACCAGCCGCGAAGTATACCTGTACAGGTTGCAGTAAGACATTCGAAAGAGCCCGTAGTCACCGTCAGTTGTTTTCACACTTTCACGCTCAGACCAAGATCAACGAAGAGGCTGATACCTAAATAGACACACAGGAACAAGCCTACCAATGCCGATATTGTTCTCAAAGGTTTGGTGGAACATATTTCATCTTACCGACTTGATTGATACTGCATATAAATACCTCCAGGCCTTCCTTGTCATAGCTGACTGCTTACTTGCAGAGATATGTTTATCTGCCATAAAAAGAGCACCCACAAAACAATATACAGCTGGAAAACACTACCTGATACCGATACAGCTTGTACACCTACATCTTCACCATCGGTGACGGAGTACTTGAAATATCCTGGGAAGGCGAAATATTCCAATCAAGGAGAATGCAAGGGTAAAAGATGTTTCGCCACGGTGACTGTCTGCCCATCATTTTGATCTATTTCTAGTGATAAAATCGAAGAAGCAATCAAAATACTGGATTCCACCACTCTTCATTCAGAATCGCTTTCTTCCAAGTACGTTCCATTGCCGCATCACACAGATCTTACCCTTGGGGATCATGAGGATGACTTGATGTGGGCAGAGTCATCAGTCCCGAGGAGAGCCGCTATAGCTACGTATATGCGTGGTTTGAAAAGGAAAATTATTCCCAACGCGGGCTTCCCCAGTTAGCGACTGATAGCTTAGTCTGTGTTCGTTTGTATCAGATATGAACGAAATAGTTATATAGACAGATATAAGAAATATTCTGGGCCAACGCAATACCAAACCCTGCCCATAAATAATGTAGAAACGTACGAGGGGAAGTGTGCAGAACGTATGTGGTAGTCACATATGGTGTGGAAGAGGAAGAAGTCTTAGCCACCATGAGTGGAGGGATACAGTGGCATACAGGTTAGGTGATCCAACATCTGGCATTCCTGTGGTATTGTAAAAATAGATGCCGAAAACAATGATTCAATATAGATCGTCGTTGGGAGTATCATAAAGCTTGCGTTGTGACATAAGTTGGCATGTATTATCTGCGAGGGGGATACACACATTGCCTGTTACTTATTTAGACACTTCAACTTTAGCTGTGGCCCGATCTCGGATGCTAGCGACTTTCCACATGCCACTTAACGTCTCAAGTGGGGTGATGAGCTGGATTGAAGATAGATTGCTTTTATGTCCATTGGAGATATAATGGTTACAATAAGATGACTAGCAGGTTCAACAAAGGATTCCCAGAAACATCCAACATGACAAACACCGTCGAAAATTTTGCATTTATTGGTGAGTTTTGCCTTGATCCTGGGGCAAAGGTTCCATCTCTACTTCATCCATCTTACCTGATATGATAGGCTTGGGCGCTATGGGCTACGCCATGGCAAGAAATGTCCGCAGAAAAATGGCACCGACCGGAACGCTCTATATTTTCGATGTCTATCGCCCTGCCTGTGAGCAATTCCAAAATGAGTTCGAAGACTCAGGCCCAGTTGTGATCGTCGACTCGCCACGGGAGGCCGCTGCATTATCCCAAATGGTCATTTCTATTGTCCCCGGAGCCGAGGAAGTGCAGCAAGTCTATCTGAATGATATTTCAGGAATAAGCGCCGCCCCCAAGAACCAAGATCGGTTGATGATGGAGTGCAGCACCATAGATTCCCAAACCAGCCGAGAGATCGGGGAAGCACTGAGGGCTACGGGCGCAGGAATATATATCGACACCCCTGTTTCGGTAAATTTCCGAATACACAATTTGCTAAAAAACAAATTATCTTGAGGGATCTTCTGACGAATAGGATACAGGGTGGGGTTCCTGGCGCAAATTCGGGAACATTATCCTTCTTGATTGGACACAACAAACCTTCTGATACCGATCCGGTCTCTCATCGATTAGAGACAGTCGCAGCGATGATGGGAAATCCAAAGAAATTCTTTTACTGTGGAAAGTTAGGAGCTGGCCTGGCGGCGAAAATCAGCAACAATTATCTGTCTTGTTCCATTCTATTGGCAGTTGCGGAGGCGATGGCTATTGGTATCAGGTCAGGTGTTGACGAGAAGCTTCTCCATGAGGTGATACAGAACTCGACTGGCCAAAATTTCATGGCTGATGTCGTCCAGCCTGTCCCGGGTATTGTGCCTGATGCCCCTAGTAGCAATAACTACAAACTGGGATTTAAGACACAGATGATGATCAAAGATTTGGGTTTAGGTATCAGAGCAGGCTACGCAACAGGCATAAAACCCACCATCGCAGAGGCCGCTTATGGGGTTTACGAGAAGGCTTCCATCGATCCACGGTGCATCGTGAGTAAAAGTCCATATGATTAATGTCGATTGGTGTGATCTGCAAGACTGACCAAAATCATCATTATATAGGACCTCGATGGATCGTCTGTTTATCTTCATATCACTGCCCCTCCAAGGGAGACTCAGAAGTAGCCTATCGGTATCAAATTGTGGGGCGAAGCAAATCTAGATTTTCGGAAAATTTGATATAAGGTAGTACGGTCAAGGGAAGTTTGCCCCTCATACTTTTCAATAACACTTGTCTATTGCAAATTTGTCATTCGACAGTAAATCGAGATATTTGAGTCAACATCAAAAGGTCTTGAGAGATTATAGTAAAGCGCAAGTTTGATTATATCAAGTGAGGCCAGTAAAGTTAACACCGAATGGAATGATCATAATAAACGATTATTGATGATCAAGACCAAATGAGGGCGCTTTCAATATAAACTTCGGATCAGTGCTCCGTAAGTCGGACTTTACAACCTCAAGGCTTTAACTGAGCCCTTGGTCGCATAAAATTGTTTGGAAACATAGGTAGAAGTATAACTAATGGGTTGCTAGTGTTAAGTCTCTATTGCATATCTCGACAGATTATAAATCGAGTCGCCAATTTCTGTAAGTAGATTGGCTTTAAATTCAGGTGGGGTGCGAGGTACCCCTCACCGCGTTCTTTAATAATTTCATGAATCTCACCCAGCCTTCCTTGACAGCAGCATTCATTGACACGATCTGAGCAACATCGATAGCAAAATTATCAATACAAGACATCATGACTGATTTTCTGACCGAACTTCCGGTTACAGATGGGCATGTTCATGTTCAACTCCTCAACGGAGGAAGCATGTTGGCCGAATACCACAAGCTTCATAAAGGCGACCCAGCCGAGAAATTTAGAATGTATAATTGGGCTTTCTTTATCCGTCACGCGGAGTACGGGCGAAAAATCATTTGGGATTTGGGAATGTCATCTGTAAGTGGCTTCAGCTGTTCCATTTTTCCACTTCATTAACGCCATCGGCCGTGTGCAAACCCGTATATTTACTAGCTGAAGATTCCAGATGATTACCCCCCTGTTATTTCTAATGGGATGTGGAAAGAGGCCCAGGTTGAAGGTCCTCATGAGACAATTGCGGCGCAAATTGAGCGTCGAAATGGCGTCACGTCGGCTGAAATCGATACTGTTCTAATGAGGTGGGAATTAATTTGTCCCTCGTATTCCATGTTCCAAATTTGCTCAACTTTGTTCATAGTCATGCCCATTTCGATCATTGTCGACCGGTGAGTGAGACATTTCCAAATGCAACAGTCTATTTTGGGCCTGGTACTTTAGAACATTGTGCGCCAGGCCACTTCGCGAAACTATCATCAATGTGGGATGGCCGGTTCTTCGATCCAGAAAAAGCAACAGAAAATTGGAAAACTTTGGAAGGGCCATGGGAGCATTTTGGACCATTTGAAAATGCAATGGACCTTTTCGGCGACGGCAGTTTCTGGATAATTCAAGCTCCTGGCCATATGCCGGGCAACCTTGGCGCTTGCGCCAGGCTTGCAACAGGCGATTGGATTGTTCTGGGCTCCGACTGTTGCCATTCACGGTATGAACCTCAAGGCTTTACCGCTAACAATCTAACTAACATTAATTCAGAGCGTTGTTCGTTGGCACCAAGGAGTTTGCTTCTTTCCAGCTTCCTGATGGCGAAACATTCAGTCTGCATAAAGACCTTCTGGCGGCCAAGGACACCCTGGATCGAATGAGGATAATGGAGAGAAGATACAAAGCCCACGTTGCCCTTGCCCATGATACTGCGTGGATGGAGAAAGAAGACGACCCAGTTCTTCTATCCTTACTGGATGATGATTTTCGGCGTGATATGCGTATGGCGTTGAAACACCAGGCACCCTTCTAAGGGAGGATTATCGGTACAGCTGAGGAGCCCGGTCTGATATGGAAACAAAAACATGCGACTTCATGTAAATGATATCGAATAGCGGGTTGGGTTGTACAGTCTTATCATCATATTCACTCATCTGTCTACAATATCTCTAGTCTAGCAGTGCAAGGGTATTCGGATCAAAGTGTTTCTACAGTTGCAGTTGTTTATATCAAGAGGGTAGAATCTCAGTGAGCGCGCCATATTGCATACAGCCTAAGCTGTATATTTGCTGCTGACGACCATCCCCTCAGCATCCACTTTGATAGACCCTAGCATATAACCATCTTTTTTCGCTGCCTGCCATTCCGCCTTGATGGTTTCCTTCACTACCTCACTGCGCGGCACAAATAGTAGTTTTCCAGGTTTCGGGAGGGTGTTCACTCCCTCTTCGTAGGCTGCATCAGAAATATCAACCGCCCTGACCTGGCCATCCACAATCGGCGGTAAAATTTCGAAGCCCCAGATAATAGAAGCAATTGTTATAAAAAGGCTATTTTCAGCCATGTGCATGCCTGGGCAGATTCGTCGACCAGCGCCAAAGTCAAAGTGGTCTCTTTCATAAGGATCAGGGTGCGCTGCGTATGCACCCGATTTCAGGGTATGTTTGAGATAGCGGTCCGGTATGAAATCATTTGGCTTATCGTAGCGTTCTGAGTCAAAGTGAAGTGCATACTGGTTGACGGAGACGACAGTATTTGCCGGAATGAAGTAGTCTTTGTACACAATGTCGGCCGTTGTGTAGTGTGGGCTTCCAATACTGACAATATTATTAGTATTTTGAGAGCGAAGATCATTTTAGCTAACCTTACTTAGTAACAGGTCGGATTCGAAGGATTTCTTTGACGCAGGCCCTTATGTAAGGCAGGTCTCGCTCATCTTCAAAATTAGGGAAACGGTTCTCGCCCACCACTCGGCGAACCTCCTCATAAGCCTTGGCCTGGGCTTCTGGAAAGGCTGCAAAATACCTGACGCAGGAGTTGAGCGCCGAAGATGTCGTTTCCGACCCAGCTTCAATCATTGCTGTGACTGACTGTTAGCTCCTATCGATCCCCGTGTAGGTAACTGGAAAAAAACGTACTACCCGCCAAAAAGGCCGCTTGCAGCTCGCTAATTCCATTCTTTTGGTGGTCAGTCTCGATGAACCGTTTCACAAAGCATTCGGGGGCTTGATTCATATTCATCTGCTCCTTCAGTTGCGTCCAGTATTTCATCCATATAGCTGCTTGACGGGCAAAAGACTGCTGTGCAGCCCTTCTCCACCATTGCATGAATATAGGAATATCGGCTAAAGCTGGGAACATCTCGGCAATGTGTTTTCCCGGATTTGCAGCCTCACTAAACTCCTTCATTAAGCCGAATATCTCGCGAACGTCTTCACAATCCTGATAGGCGAATCAATGGATATATTGCATGAGCCATAGAGACGAGCTACATACCCATACAGGGACGCGCCGTCCATAAGTCGAGGTCATCACCACTGAAACGTTTCTTAGCAAGGCGGATATGGTGATCCTGTGGATCGGCACTAACCGGATGTAGTATACCTGCGGATGTGCATGTAGAAATTCTCCTGGTTTTCATTGTCCATCAAGATATCCCACAAGAGTTGTTTTGCTTCAAATTCCTGGGAGGGTATAAATGTGTTCGACGACTTTGGGGTCAGGAGCTTGTGCACAATTGCGCGTAGCTTCCTCCAATGGGGCGAGTACGGCATCAGTAGGAACCTGTATGTGTGTCAGCCAAGTGACATAACTAACATTGGTAATCGCATTTCATTTACCTCATACCACCGGAGAGAAGATCCGACACAACTGGACTTGGAGCCCGGGAAGAGGAGTGCTGCGATTGTCTATCGAAGATCTCCTTAACAGCCATTGGGCTGTTCACAAAGATCCATTGCTCGCCACCTAAGCGCACCTTGAAAAGCTCCCCATGTTCCCGACTCCAAATTTGCAGCTGCCGTTGCGGATGAGCGCCCATTAGAGCTGTTTGACTTCCAGCAACAGGAACATCTCGCAACCCCTTTGGTGTTCGCCTTGGAGCCGTGAACGCAGTCAGAAAATATAAAGCGATGCATGTGGTCACGCTAACCAGAATACCGATGGTTAACAGCTCCATGGGTCGAAATTGGGTGTTGCCGGACGAAATTGTCGTAAATCAGTGCGTTTTATATAAAGCTTCTTCACCCCACATGGGCGAATTATACAGTCTCTCCACCTACACGATCTACCAACCTACAGCAAAATATTGATAGAGCTTTCATAACGGAGTCTCCCGTCTAAATTGGAGCTGAGCCTTTGGCGAAAATAACGACCAACCCGCCTCTGCCCCCACCTATTGGATGAAGCATTGTTGCCGAAGCCTTGAATGTAGCAAACACGGTGCTAGCATAATCATCTGAAGATGGGAACGTGGAATTCGACAACCTTGCTTCCCGTGAAGCTATCCATTGTATGCCAATACTGTATCCTGGGCTCTGCTAGAAGGAGATGGAAGAAGGATGCCTGGCGGTCTTTTACCGGACATGAGGGGTTAAGTGACGGTTGCTGCATAATTGGGTATGAATCCTGCTGTTTCCAAAGGCTTATTCTCATGATGATAAAAAGGAGTGCGGGATATAAATGTTTGATTTGCTTTTTTTATATTTCCGGGAGAACAGGTAACTACAGGCTAAATTAATATCAAGATAATAAGCTTTTCGCTACTCATAACTGGGATGATTGCACTAAAAGGCACTCAGAGGTCATCCTCTAAATATCATCCGACGTTACATAGCAGGGATGGGCAATGTCATTAGACAAGTCAGCCGAGGCAGTCCAGTGCTTGTGTAGAAGCTGTGGGGACTCAATTTCGTCCACAATGGCAACCGCCAAGTCTGCCGCTGAGATTCCCGTCAACCGCCCATCTAACATATTCTCCTTACTTTGAACCCCCTTCAGAGGAACATAGTCGATGGTAATCTCGTAGCTGCCCGTTCGTGGACCTGGTCTGTATAATGGACTAGGGGAGACAAACGTCCACCGAAAAGACGTGTTCCCTTCAAAAAACAAGAGCGTAGCCCTTCCCGCTTTGATATAATCGGAGGCTTGATCGTTTTCACGGATGCTCTCTTCATACGTCTGTATCATGTGCAGGTCCATGGTGGTAGATTTCCCAGATTTGATGGCGAGACGAGCATTTCGGTATAAACGTAGGTCATACCCAATCGCACCAAGGCGCTCCTCCATGTATTGCACGTGCGCATTACTTTCTGCCATTTGCCGGCGATATGAAAGGAAAAAATTTGGGTGATCTGCTAGACACTCATGTGTTTCCGGGACCAGAAGACTGCCAGCTCCTCCCACAAATATGAAGTATTTGATATTGGCCAGCTTGACAGCTAGAATCAGCTTCCTAACCACCTCTACGTACGGCACTGTGGGAGATGGTATCAGAGGATGGCAGAACTTTATTTCTCAAGACAATTCGCTTACTGTATTGAAGTGCATCTGCTCCTTGTGTGTGTGGACCATATTGGCTCACCAATACGTCGATATGGTCGAAAGCTCTAGCCAGATCTTTTATGCTAGCCAAGGCAATGTCAAGTCTTCTTGGTGTATAGCCTGGACATGTACCAAATGATTCAGGGTTTCGTGACAGTCCAATAACGGTGTGTCCTCTGCGAATGAGCTCAACACATAAATGAGAACCTCCGAATCCTGCAGGTCCAATGACACCAACAACTTGACCATTTTCAGATGCAGACATTTTGAGGTTTAGTAGAATAATGAGGAAGGGGAAATCGTGTTAGATACTGGTGGCAAGAAGGAAGCCTATTGCTAATAACCTGTCTCACATCGGAATGACCTCAATTTGTGTGGGCTAAAAGTGGTGGCAAGGATTGTGGAAGCTGAAAGAAGAATATGGTCTTCTAATTTAGTATCTTGCCGCTGGGTTGAGGGGGAAGCTCGGGTGTGGGGTGTGGGGTGTGGAGAAGGCCCGCCCTTCACCAGAAGCCATGGAACTTCCAGAGAGGGTGATACTAGTGCCCATGGTTTGACCAAGTATGATGTCAGGCTCTACTACTATAGTACAAGGGCATCTTTTCTTTGGTAAGACTCTCAACTCTTCATCTCTTCATCAAATTCTGCCCAGTATCATCGACAGCATTGTGCAATAAATATTGGCTCAGTTGTACAGCCCTGAATTTTTGCCTATCAAGTCGACCGACAACTATCTATATACATCAAGTTGACGAATAACCTAGAAAAGGTACATGGAAAAGGATCAGGAAGTGATGAACCTTATAATTCAAGTGATTCAAAAAAGACGCAACGAATGTGACAAACATTACCATACGATACTATTTGCATATTGCGTTGGAAGAGGAGTTTACCAGAAAGTATGAAAAGCCCATGTGGACCAAACATTGAAATTTGAGGTAACGGTCAAACTTTTGGCAGACCAGATGAACATTGCGATGGTAGTGACAGTATATAGATAACGAATAGATCAAAAATTCAAAGCTTTGTGGAAGCTGAGGGCGGGGTCACTCCATCACCCTCGGATGACTTTCTGTCTCCGTCGATTTCCCAACCTCTTCCTCTGTATCTTGCAGGCCAAATGCCACTCCGGCCAGGTGCCAGGATTCCATTGGGATCAAGACAGTCTTTGAGTTTCTCATTTAATTTCATGAGGGCGTGGTCATTCCAGGAGTAAGTTCCAGCGACCTGATCACACAGAAGCAAATGAGTACGATACTCACCATATCCCTTATCTGCTGCTTCCTTAATGAGGGACCTCATTGCCTCCAGTGCATTGGCTCGCTGTTTGGGATCATCGCGGTCATAGACGCACTCGACAATAAGATGGAGCTCACGGAGCCCAACGACAAAGTCGAAGAAAAAGTCCAGTCCAAGTTTAGCCCATTGTTCCTTCGCCATGTGCCACAAACTTAGTGCATCGGCCCCACGAGTAGGGGCTACTGGACTGAACGCGACGTGTGCACCATTTGGCCACCAGTTGACCCAGGAAAGGTCTTCGAGGTCCGGCTTTCCAATTGAAATTCTGTCGCGGGTCCAGAAATAGTCTGTTGGAGGTAGCTTCTCCGGGTCTATACGTCGTGCCCGGGGAACTTTCATGAATTCACGGTGGATGATATCTAGCTTCAATTTGCGCACCTCCTTCGGCCCGTAGCAGGTTCCATAATACAACCAAGTACATTCGCCATAGGGGTGAGTCTGAAGAAACTCATGCATTATTTTGGTAGGAAAGGGGCCATTACCATCGTAGAAGGCGGACCGAGGCTTTCCAGACAAAGCCAAAACTTGCAAAGCATGACGAATGTTTGCCGCGTTCTCTAGGATCATAGCAATGCGGAGAGGTCGTACGATCTCCACGAGCTGCTCCAAGTCTTCTTCATTCTTGAAGGTATATAGCTGTTTCGGAAACGTTAATACCGACCCGGAGTCACCATTAGGATACTCACGAAGCTTTCATGACCACCCGGATTGGGCATCAAGCCAAACCCCATTTTAGTGACTATGCCATAGTTTGACTGCGAGAACATGCCACTAGCAGAAAATGTCAGGTTAATATATGTGGTAGGAGTATTATTGGGGCTGAGCATACTCAAGAAAAGGTCCAAATCCGTAAGGAAAGACTTGCCATGTGTTGTTTCCTGGTAGGGCACCCATTCCTGTCCGGACTATCTCGCCAGTTGGCATTACAACTTCGAGACCGCAATGCGTTGCCCAATGATCGCCGTAAGGTGTATAGCCTACCCCATGATCAAGGGCATTTCCTAGCACTGATCCACCCCCTAAGTCAGGAACATCAATCCACAAATTCTTGTACCCGCGCTTTTGTACTTCCTCGTAGAGCGCAAAGTAAGAGACGCCTGGTTCCACCAAGCAAGTACAGTCATCTGGATTGATATCGAGTATCTTATTCATGCGTTTCCCAAGGTCAACCACCACTGCTCCACGCACGCGTGGTGCGGCTCCACCATAACCAACTGTTCCCAACAACAAGTCAGAGAGGGCTGCGACGTTGGAGGCATGGCATTTCTTGGCAACATACAATTACGTCCCATTGAAATGGGATGCAGGGGGATAAGGTACTTGTTTGCCCAGCGTACAACCTTTTGTACATCATCTGTACTGCCGGGATAGATCACTGCAGAAGAAACCAGTTCTTCCTCATCTGTTATAGCCATTCCGTCGTGTGTATTGGGGGCTGTTTTCGAGGTCACCTGTTAGATTGTCCTCGTTATGCATAAAATAAACAACTCACGCTCCATGTACCTATGCAGTGTTAGACCTCTACTATCGGCCCCAAATTTGCTCAAAAGAAGATCTCACCAGCCGTCATCCAGTTGCTTATCATTGATCTCGACATTATTATCGCCAATCTCTGTTGATATCTCATCAATCGCAACGAAAAAACGAGTTTGTTCAATTCCCTGTGGTATCACGGGCAAACGCTTTCTCGCCCGGGGTTTTTTCGTAGCAATATCTTGCATAAGACCTTTTGCACGATAGGCTTTGGGTAGGAGATGCGCTGGAACGCCATTGTACTTTTCTTCAAGAGTAGGGATAGATTGGGGTTGTTTGGAAGACATGTTTGAGAGATATGAGTTTAGAGCTAACCATCAATATTAGCAAAGGTTGTGTTATTTGTACCGCAAAGCCACTTAATGTTGCCATTGAAAGATACTTGAAAGAATTACCAGAGCACCGGACAGGCCGCAGTTCTCGATTCATAGGTGGGGTATACCAGTGAGTTGATTTTACCAGCTATCTACCCCACATGGGCAACCTATTCATCGAAATAACTGTTATTAGTATTTGTTCAGACAACAACCGTAGTTGTCCTTCATTAATCTTTCACGTTGACAATTTTGCCCTTAATGTCTCAACCTGTTGCCATCATCACCGGCGCGTCGTCGGGGATGGGATTTGCCGTGACGAAACACCTCCTTGGGGACGGATGGCGAGTTGTTATGGCAGATATCGACGAAGAGTCTGGAAGAAAAGCGGCAGCCGAACTGGGAGATCAAGTTTTATTTTGTCTGACGGATGTCAGCTGCTATTCGCAACAAGCCGATTTATTTGAAAGGGCATTCTTCTGGGGAGGCGGCAGACTTGATCTTTTCGCCGCAAATGCTGGAATTGCTGACACGCAATTCCTCCAAAAGAACGATTACCAGTATGATAGAAATGGTATTCCACTTCCTTTGAATCTGAAGGCCATGGATGTGAATTTCACCGCGGTCGTACAGGGTATTTGGCTCTTCAAACATTATGCCCGGCAAAATAAAGTCGCCGGTGGGAAGGTCGTGATAACTTCGTCCTCTGCAGGGCTGTATCAAATGACTACGAACCCCATATACACAGCCTCAAAGCACGCTCTAGTTGGGCTCACTAGAGCACTGGGAACAACACTCGATCAGCAGAATATACAGATTAACGCCATTTGCCCAGCATTTGTATCCACTGCGCTCTGCCCGAAAGATATGCTAGATCGCTTTCCAAAAGAGCATATTACTCCAATGTCGACTGTCATGAAGGCGTACGATACGTTCCTCAAAGACGATACGCTTAATGGACAAACAGTGGAACTCAGTCAGGATCAGCTATATTTTCGGACCAAACCTGACTATCCTAACGAAAGTCAACGTTGGTTGGGAGAAGACTCAGCAAGCTTTTGGGAAGAAGCTTATAAGCAACCTGTTGTATGATTTTATTTCATTGGAACAGGGCATTTGATGTGTCGGAACCTTCCGATTGTTATCATTAGAGCAAGATATTCGTTCGAAGGGTCTTTTGAGAGAGGGAGAAACATGGAATCAGACATATACGTGTGTATTTATTTTCCTAGGATGTTGTCAAGGATCAATCGACTTCGTACATCATGAATCAAAACGCTTCAATTATAGCACTCTAGCAATTACAGGCTTGTCTGAAGGCCAACCGTCAACTGCTCACGCGATTGGTGACTATATAACGCCAGGTTGAGGATCCACATTACCTGCTGATATTTTTCGGTTTAGCTTTTAATATATGATTCCTCGTTTGATGAGATTCCGTTCGAGTATATGATCATATTTTGTGATCCGTAAGGTAGCAAGGAGTTGCTAAAGTAGAAGCCCTAGTGCTTAGCCATCTTAATCATAATATCATAATATTCGTAAATCTTTGAAATTCCACGGGATCACCGTGATGATCGTAGTGGACATGATTGAGAATCACGACATCAATTTGAGCTAGATATAAACCACTTTGAAGTATCAATTGAGCGACTCCAAGGGCCTAATCGGTAAGATAGGCACAGTTGTAAGTGTAATTGGTTCTCCTTAATATAATTTTGCAGTCGGGTGCGGAGCCACAGGTCAGCGAGAAAGTACCTTGGCCGGTTTTGATCCTTGGAGCCGGGATGAATTATCAGGAAGCTCAGCGACGGAACTGTTACCAGATCCTTTGGGTCACCGGGTGAAACAAATGATCCGTCAGGGAGGCTGATCTCGCCACCATTGATCGGAGGAATACAGCAATGTATTATCATCCGTGTTAATTTGATGGCTGTGTTCACAAAAGTAGTCTAGACTAAATGAAGAGCATCAACACATCTAAACCGGGTGTCTATGTGGGATTGAGCCAGGTGGGGAATAGAGTCGTATACGCAACCTGACGAACTCGTGTGTCTGTAGAATAGGCCTATTTTGGTGACTTAGACTCATACTACAAGGCAAGAATAATGGTCGTAGATAGATCACCCATCTTTCCCAATGCTCTGATCAAACTCAATTGTTGATGATATTGATGATTTCATTTGGTGGGAGAATTTGACTAACTGGAGCCAAATTGCTGCGTGGGGTAAGCGTGCAGGTAATTTGAGAATGTGTGTGGGGTGAAAGCGGCACGGGCAGTGCTTCCTTCCAGAATTATTGAAATAAATGGCTAATTCAGAGCTCGATTTCCTTCCATCTTCTTGGGAACGGTCTTGTGGAAAAAAGCCATCCTGTTTGTATGCTCACCTTATGTGAGTTGCCAGGTCACCATACAATCAGCTATTATTGCTTTGTACGTTTTATCTAAAAAAGCTACGTCTTCAAGCCGACATACTGTCGCTCATATATCAAATCACATCTCCCAGGATATACAATTTCGGGACATGGAAGCTAGCGCGAATTCTGCTTCACGTCTTTTACAGCATGCGAACGGTCAAATGACGCATGTGATTGTCGATGATTACACTGATCCTTGGGAGAACCCGAAGACAGTACTCATTCAAGGGGGATTCGGAAGACACTCCGCATTTTGGTATCACTGGGTTCCATCATTGGCACGACAATACCGAGTTCTTCGACGGGATACCAGAGGCCATGGCAAGTCATCCACCCCAATGCCAGGTGATGGGTACCAGTACACTCTTGATACAATATTATCCGAAATTGTCGACACGCTTGATCAGCTAGGTATTGAGAGGGTTCACTTCATTGGCGAGAGTACCTCAGGCATGTTAGGACAAGCTCTCGCGGCAAAATTCCCAAATCGATTGTACAGCTTAACCATCATCTCGAGTCCCTCATATCTTCCGCCTGAGGCGCTTAGTCTCTTTTCCTTTGGCCATTCTAATTGGCCAGAGGCATGCCGGAAACTCGGATCCCAGGGATGGGGAGAGCATCTTGCGTGTGTTCCAGGGACTCTCTCGACGAAAGACCCGGACTACGAATCTTGGTGGATTTCGCAGATCTCCGTGAGTGCCAGCGACGGCCTTGCTGGATATGCTGAGTTCCTATCAGGACTAGATATACGGCACCTTCTCTCAAAGATTTCCGTGCCTATGCTGATTCTTGCTCCATCTAAAAGTGCCGCTACTGGGCTAGAGGAGCAGCTGCAAATTGCTAGGCAGGTCCGAGGATCAAAGTTGGTTGTTGTTCATGGGGCTGGGCATGAAATTTACGTTGACAAGGCTGAGGACTGCTTGAATGCCGTTCACTCCTTCTTTTCAGACATTGACTCTAACTTCATTGGTAGTAATAGTGTATGAACCTTTGGATTTGGACTGAACAAAGAAATTCCTTCAGTACAATTTCTTCATGTGGCCTACTAAGAAAAATTTACTAATGCAATCCAATTTTACTATTATGATGGTCAAAGGAGAACTATGATTGATATATTGGAAACACGCTTTTCTGGGCTTTTCGTTCTTGGCCCATGGCGAATCTGCGAGCGCAAGTGTGAACACTATCTGCAACTATCACGGGGCTTGCAGCCATTTTTCGTCCGTTGTAAACAAACCAGCCTTCTGCAAGGTTTTATCTTTAAATTACTCGACGATGCGGTCGTTGAATGTATGGTGATGCCTGTCTAGTCTACGTCCACTACTCATACAATAAATTTTGCAACGCTATACGACTTGTGTAATGGTTTAGGGACCCTTTAACTTCCCTTGGCATTGGTTGCTAAAGAAGCGCTGTGTCAGGCTTGTCTCGAATTTTGAGAATATTAGCCCAACAACCAAAAGTTTGCATCGTAGATAATGAATGAGAGGAGTTCGTTCTCATTAAAAACTGGTCATATCCAAGAAGTTGTCTGGTTTGTGCGTAACACAACGTGAGCAAGCTTAGCCGGTGACGTGATGGTCGCTCCCACGTTATCAATGTCAACGATGGCTGCAGGCGAAGTAGAAACAAGTTTAGATTTTTGGAGATATCAGTTTGCCTGAAGGATACCGATGATTGCTCAGTTACAGCGATGTAAAAGAAGCAAGCTCGGGAATATATATCGGTCTGGATGATTCAATTTCAATTTTATTCGGACAGGGACTGAGCTCCGGACAGTTTCGGATACTTGTTTGGAATGTCCGGAAACTTTAATAATGACCTCGGGAAAACTCCTTAAAATAAATAGCACAAGTGGCAGTCGGCAACTGGTCGCAAGATGCTCAGAAAAGTATCGGCTAAAAATTATAAACAACGACCAAATGAGCCTTATCATTCCCTTCACATCTTCCGTTGAAGCGCAGCGGCCTCTTCAACAAGATGGAGTTACTTGTAACATCTATTCGGCTCCCAATCGTGAACTTTGCAATTCCGGCATGATCGCCGCTGCATTTGATCTTTTTCACGCGACAAAGACTACATGCATTTGGACACTTGATATTGTCAGAGATCATGTGACTGTCTCTGTAGATAGATCAGGGCTTCTACCTCTTCTTCCTTTCTTATCTCGTCAACAACCACAATACATGCCACACATTGTTCTGTGTGCTCTTTTCTTTCCAGCGCCACGCGCTATCAGATGTCGACCACCTTTTTGTATTGTGATGTATTGTTCTTGATGTAGCCTATTTTTGGACTAGATCTTAACACGCCTAGGCATGTACAGTATATGCGGGAACATAGAGGTGAATCCTGAGGTATAGTATACCCCCTTTCGCATGTGCCGTGAAGATTGGAAGCTGACGACCCCGCACCATTTTGGTTTGGGTCTTGGGTACAGTAAGCGCTAAGACCCGGTTCCCGAAACAACATCACACTGGAGAAACGTTTCAAATTCTTAGATTTGATTAATTATACATTCATAATATTCGGCATATATCTACTTTCTAGAGATCAAATGGCTTCGGTATGCTATCTCTCCCATTTACTTCCAAGATTACAAAATCGCATAATTATATTTAAAACATCCCAGCAACCTGGTACTCTTCTACGCAGTTTTCGCAATCATTGTACTCGAAATCTGCAAGCCTATGCATGCCACTAGGTGTGCAGCTAGACCTTAGTGCTTACAGCATGCAAGTAAGACATACAATTTTGAAGTCCATCAAACGGGCCAGGTGCTTTTTTCCAGAGAAAAGCAAGGTGAAGGAAGATACCTAGCATTCAATCTCTGACCATTTTTCCTTCGAGTCTTTGAAATATACCCTCAGCTGAAAGACTTTTGCTTTCGAGATTATCCCCGCGGTTCTTATCCACGAGATTGCAGCCTCAGTCTGATCAGATCATAATGTTCTTACGCATTGAGTCTGGGAAGGGGGGGATGAAATATCAAGGCGTTTCGTCGGAGATATATTTAATAGACCCAATGGAGACGGATGTTGGGGGGCTGGTCCTCAAGCTGACGCCGAGCCAAGACTAACAGGCCTCTTACTAGCTGTGCTGTGGCTTATCTTTTATCCGCCATACCATTAATTTAAACTCGATCACCCATCTAATTGAGTTTCCCCTCTACAAAAGGAGAAGCGGCATCGAACGAAGGCATGGCTTTCGTCGGGGATATGAACTTGAACGGGAAGATACTCGCAATTACGGGAGGAGGGTCTGGTACGTCAGATTCATCTGTCATTGTCTTCCAAGGACTTACTTGAAACATCAGGAATTCATCTAGAGCTTGCAAGAATCGCTCGATCAAAGGGCGCCAAAGTCATTATCGCGGATCTAAAGCTAACAGAAGAAGCCACGGTTGAGGTTGAGCGAGATTCGGCAAACTTGGTATTTCTGCCATGTGATGTTATGAAACGATCCGAGCTGGAGAATATTGTCACCACTTCTGAATGCGTATTTGGGGATTGTCCCGATGTCTATGTTGCAGGGGCTGGCGTTTTTGAGCCGGTAAGATTGAGTCTGACCCAAATGGAGCCATAAGCTAATAGACAATTCGCAACGATTGATAGACGTGGTCGAACTTTTGGGATGACACGGAATCAGATGACTACAAGGCCGTTCAAGTCAATATCAACCACCCTATAAAACTGACTAGAATTGCAACCAGGGCATTATTGGGTCGCAACAAAAAGGGGGTTGTTCTCATCATGGCGTCCATGACGGGATACACGGGACATTTTTCAGCTCCACTCTACAGCGCCACAAAGCATGCTTTAGTGGGATTCGTGCGGTCAATGGTCGATTTGGATAGGCACGAGGGCGTTAAGGTAGTTGCGATTTGCCCTGGGTTAGTAACATCTAGACTTCCTATTTCGCACCACAATTGTTGTTAAGGAGTTTTGTTTTCTGACACTTGGTTTAGCATAGTGAAAACCCCCTGTGGCTAGCAGATCCCGAGCGGTCGGCCCGATTCGGGTATCAAGACAGTATCGCTATATCGGCAAGGAGCGTTGCCGAAGCTGAGTTGAACTTGATTGAAAATGGAAGCTACCAGGGAGGCACCGTATATGAGATTTCGACCGCGGGCGAGCGAACGATTGGTACTTGGAATATAAGTCCTCCAGGACCTAGCAGTGAATCGCCTCTTGTTGGAACGGTTATTCCACAAGAAGCTCTGGATCGGGCTTATGAGCCTATATGGTCCGTTCTGGCTCGAGAAAGGTTGACGGACTGAAATCATTCTTGTCAAACTCATTGAAGATGATGTTGTGTTGCTCTTGATTTCAATGCAATATCTGAACTATTATAAGATAAAGTGTTTTAACTCTCCTCTTGGCTATATTACGAAATTGCCAAGGAGACATCGGAGGCACAAGCGAACGGGCTGAATAGGTCGCGAAAGAAGACCACGCTGTAGAATGATGATAGGCTTATTGAACTCAAAATTAGTTGATTCTTGCGTGTCTAGACAAACTTTGACCTTTAGCACATTAGAGAAACTGTTAAAGCAGAAGCTAAACAAAAACTTCGTATGGGGTTATGATGGATGGATGTGATCTTTATCTGCAGATAGCCAGTTCATCTTGCCTTCTAATTCCTCCTTTCCCCACCTCCAATATTCTATCGCTCTAAGGTAGCAATACAAACATATCAACGCCTTTCTCTCATGGTAGGTAGTACATACCGGTCGAGCTTTCAGGAATTCAAACGTTCTCTTTGTGGAGACTGTATTGCCCGAACCTGACTTATCCCTTGATGGCCACGAGGCAAAGAGTCGTAGGCTGAGAGTCTTCTATAGGGACTATCAATGTACATTTACTTTCGCACAGGCTATGTAAAACTGGGTTGTGCTTCGTTGTGATCACTTCGAAGCATCATGGCAACTCACCTATACGGGAACCTTCGGCATTGTGTGAATTATCGATTGTATTATCGAACCACGGTTTCGATTAGAAAAAGTCATGTCCTAGCTCAGTAATGCAGTATACAACTTTCAGACTCAAATCATACGAGCTAAGATACAAATAAATAAATGGTTTCAAGGTCCAGAATGAATGAAGGCTGCCCAAAAAATAGGATGTACACCCCTTCGTCTCATCTGCCCAATGGCCTCATGAAGAGCATACGGTGCCATATCCAAATTCAAGCGATCCCGTCCAGTATCTATCAATTTGGCATAGAAAGATTCAGCAAGCCGGGCAGAAACAGTGTCAGTCACTTTCCACAACGTAGATATGACATGGGATACTCCAGCGATATGGAATGCACCTGCAATATGAATACCCTCGTCCCGTAATGACAGCACTTTGCTTGCTCCTGACTCGCAAGCGGATAGATAGACAAGCTCGCAGCTTTTTAAGTCAAGGTTGAGAAGGGTTCTCACCGAGAGTGGAGGAGGCTTGGTCTGGTTATCCTGCAGCATGATGGCGCTTCTTGATGGATCTTTGTCATCAGCCCGAGCGTGGCAGGCAAAATGTAGGATGGCTGTTTCTGGTGTGATGTTTGCCTTGACTGTGGAGGAACTCGGTTGCATGAGTACTTCGACACCAACTAATGGTGAAAGAATGTTTTTGATTGCATTGATCTCGCGCTCGACATTGAGGTCGGCTTCTGGGCCGAATCCAGGGGTTGTCGCCATGGCTGCAACGAGAGCCTGTTGACTCGTGCTTGATTGCGGTTTGTTTTTTCGTTGCTCGGCAATGTGTCTAATATATTCCAGAGCCTTCAAAGAGTTTGTGTATGAAGACACAACCATATCATGGACGCATGTTGGTTCCTTGCTATTGGATGATGGTGGAGTTTCGAAATCCCCTGCAGAATGGATCGGCAGGACGCTTAGCCACCCTACGGAGACCCATATGATCCGGGGCTTTCCATTTGGTCCTGGAATGTATATGTCCCAATCTATGAAGCTTAAAACTGGCTTTGCTGCTACTTCCCAAAGCCACCCCATCACTACCTGGTACTCGGATAGTGCTTCGGCTTGGTCTTTTTCACTTCCGAGATTATGCAGTGCTATCGCAAATCGCAATACATACGTCTTGACTTGCTCTATATGGATAGAGGGGAGAGGCAAATGGTGAACGCCATCTCTTGTGATCACAATAGCATCGCTCCGATAAGCAGTGACGTTGATAAAGACAATTGGCGCATCATGAGCGTAGAATTGAATATCAGCAGGAGTGTCCGGGGTCTTCAAAAAAGAGCTATATCCAGGAAGTGCTCTAATCTCCTCGAGTACCTCGCGAAAAGCATCTGTATCATGGTGTCGGTGCATTCTGTTTACATCATCCAGAGCGATTGATGTCAGGTCAATGCTATTGGATCGGTCAACGTGGCGAGTTTGATGAAATACTCGCTGCTGTAATCTGCGGAAGCGTCCAGCTAGTTCCGGATTCTCAATTCCCAGATCATCAACTCGAGTTGGCCGACCTTGGATGCGGTCCCAAATGAAGGCACGACCAGCCTCAAGGCGGCGGATCACGGCATTTGGAGAGTCTCCGGCACTTAGTGACAAAGAAGCGACAGACCCTGGAATGAGCTGATATTCTCTGATAAATTCCAACTGCCTCAATCGGCTCTCATGCATCAGAATAGCTTCCGGTAGCAACCTGAGACTTATAAGGATGTTATCCCGGGCTCGCGCTGAATCATTCAGCTCATCGATAGCAAGCTTCGCTGCTATGGATGCTACACTGATGCGTACCGATGCCGGAACTGTGGTCTTGCGTGCAAGATACTCGTATTTCTGTAGCGCCTGATACGCGTCCTCGTTGACATCAGATGCCAGCTTTCGCTCATGTCTGGCTCTTATTAGATTGGCATGATTTAACACAGCTTTCCAATAATTTGGATTTCCTTCACTCAATAGATTCTGCACTTCTATAAACGCTTTTGCACTGGCTCCAAAGTCGGAAGGGTTACCAGTCATCAGAGCAAATTGTTGGAGGGCAACAGCTTTGTTGAGTATTGTTATTCCATATGTCGAGGAGGAAGAAGCGCCTTCAACCATTAAAGACTTGTTGTACTGATCAATAGCGTTCTCCAAATCAGCCCGCTCACCGGTGGCTTTAAATGTGAATTGATAGATATTGCCCAAGTGCATGGTTAGCCCTGTCTTTGTTTCAACACTTAGCGTTTCTGGTTCCTCGAGTGCTAGAAGGAGGATGTTCTGCGCATCTTGAAGATCTTTTAGATCTTTCTTGGCGTCAAAGCGGAGCTGTAGCGCATAACATAGGTTTCCCACACGTATAGAATATCTTGGGTGGTATTTGTTAATCTGCAAAAGACTTCTGCGGTAGTACCTGATCGCAGATTCAATGTCCGCTTCAGACTTCCAGTGGAGAAACCGTTGTGTCATGACATTTCCAAGAGCAGCATTGAGCATGAAAATATCAGGGTGTTGTTCACCCCCATGGAGATTTTTCAAGCCAAGCAATGCTTCCTCGTACGCATTAATTGCATTCTCTAGTTGGGAAGGCAATGTCTCATGACTGAAGAGCTCCGTGTATGCATTTCCCAGGTCGTTCAAGAGCAATGCTCTTGATGGTGAATTCTTCGGCATAAGCAGGCTTATCCCCGAAAATGCAAAGCAAGTTTTCTTGAGTACATCTAAGTCTCGAGTTTGGTCATAATTTGCCCGGCTTATCTTAGCAGCAACCCACATGCACTGGATTTTGCTATGCATATCTTCTGCTGGGCATTTGGAAAGACCCATCATGACCGCGGCGCTGGCATCTCGCAGATCATCGCCACGGTTGAGGCGTTCGTACCTCAGAATTAAAGCTTGAGCAAGCAGGCGATAGTGATCCCATAGATTTACATCGCTCTCGTCACATGTGGCTTTCTGAGCACATTCTATGGCTGCGTCGATATCAGCCAGCTCACCTCGCACATCATATAAGGAATAATGCACCGAAGCGCAACAACTAAACGCCAGCCCACTATTTTGGTGCCCCTGTGGCATTACTTTGACAGTGTCCTCGGCGAAACCTATAGCCTGCTGCAGAAGCCCTTCCGCAATGCTTCGATCAACTGAGTTCCGCGCCCTTTCTTCAAGAAACCTTGCTAGGTTGATTCTGGGGGTAATCGCATGCGGACTGGTTTCAATAGCTTTTCGCCATACATCGCAAGCTTTTTCTTCCGCGTCTGAATCTTTCGACGCTTGTGCGTTTAGTTTCTGGATATTGGCAAGCTCATTTATGAAGTCCTCCCAGTGCTCGTCGCCTGGTTTTTCGTAGGTCAGTGCCTTTTCGAGTAATGACGAACCCTTTTTGCCGTCATCAATTCTTTTGCCTATGGAGAACCGTGCGATGTAGGCCAGGCCAGCATTGCGATAGATCATGCCATATGGAAGTTGAGGCGGGGACGAAAGATCCGGATGACTATCGCAAAAGTCAATTGCCTCTTGGTGAACTGCGATCGACTCTGTCAATTGCGCTTCTTTCTCCGCATCGCTACCGGATATGACCAGATATAGGAAGTAGCCTTTGTTAGAAATATGCCGTGCCCGTACTGGCAGCTGTCCGGCAAGCTTAATAGCCTGATCAAAATACTGATGTGCTTTCTCTCTGTCGCTTTCATGGTTCGTCTTTTTATAGCGCTTCAGTTGCACCACCGCAAGATCGCAAGCCCATTCACAAAGTACCTCATCCTTCTCCTGGGCAAATTCAATAGCTAAGGTATAATGTCTGATAGCCTCATCCAGATTTACATGACTCTCTTCTGACTTCCATTTTCGTACATGCAGGTCCCCCATATGGTGGTTGGACTTCCCTCGACCAGGATGTTCGGCCGGTACGTAGCGGAGGGATAGGGCCTCGAGGGCAAGAGCCATAGAGAGATCTTCCTCGTTCTGACTCTGCTGGTACCGTGTAAGGGCAAGCTCTGATTGAATATGGCACAATCCAGGTCGGTCGGGATGATCTCCTGCCTGTTCTACAGCACAAATCAGAGCTTTCGCCTCATGGGGTAATGTCTCCAGGTAGTCTGGATCATCGAAAAAGTCGCCTGGTCGAAGATCATCCGTTATTGGCCGATCCCGGTCAAAGGACGCCTTGGCAGCGGCGATTTGAGAGGGGTGGATCTCTTTCTTGATGGTTTCGTCTACCATGACTATCGTCGTTGGAAAAAACAGCGATGAAGGAGAGGACAGAAAGAGGATACAACAGGTTTAAAGACTCATTCTTATCAGGAGCTGGGTCAGCAAGTCTGTGGCGCGGGGTAACATAAGCGGAGGGGCAAAGATGCCCAGGTGCCAATATTCGTATTTCTAGGCAGAGATGTCGGGGACCAGCCCCGCCAAGCTAAAATACGATAGGTCTCACTTTTCCGGTTATTCTTCCTTGATTGATACCTTGCTGTCTCCTTCTATTTTCGTGTCTGCTGTACTGACCCCGAAAGCTGACGACCGCTATGCCCACTCTGGGGGAAGTATATCAGCAGTCAATGCTGAAGCACCCATATGGCTATGCGCTATACGAGCCAGAATCGTCAAAAGTTCTGCAGCCCGGCTATTGCGGCTATCTCACAGGGCAAGGGCAATGGACACCGCTGCTTGGAATAGGTCAAAAGATAATAAACCTAGGCGACTCATCAGCTCTCACTCAAAATGGCTTAACGCAGTTTGAACATTTCCATCGAGCGCCATCCGACGAACGATCTTGGGGCCCAAAGTTGAGCGGCCAAGTCATCCAAAGAAAGATTGACCTAGAAGCTGGTGCCTCAGCACTCATTCCAGCCGGAATTCCTGTGGACATCGGCGCCTTGTATCGATACAGCAACAATGATGGCTTTGGGGCGATCCTCATGACGGAAAGTCCCGTGATCAAAGACCTGATCTACGGCACGACGACCTTCCGGCTCTGGTGCAAGGAAAATTCGGAGGTCATCTTGCGAAAATGGCCGGATGTCCGAGAGTATGGTCTTGTCATTGTCACTTCCACGTATAAGACCAGGTTGGCAAAGGTGAATGCCTGGGCACAACAGGGGAAGGAGATATCGGTCGGATTTCGCGGGGGTGTCGTCGGAATCGGTGAAATTGCTCCTTCGTCTACATGGTACACGTCCCATGAGGAGGCTGGATGGGTTTCAAGTGAAGCTACCGAGCCTGGAGAAAGCAAGGTGGTCTTCTTCGGGGGTTGTATTTCAAATATCGCAGGCTGGCGGCTATATTGCCTCAGTCATATGCATTTAGGCCGGGGTCAGTGGAGAAGGCGAAGTTTCGCGATATTGATCCCGAGGGGAAGGATTTCCGGATCTTTGACCATGATTGTGGTGACGATAGTTTGTATGAAACTTTGGTAAATTCAGAAGACCTCGGTGAATTGATAGATCTGCCAGGGGAGGAGGACACGAATGACAATGATGACTTTTGATTGATGAGGAATATATTTAGGATTCTCACCAAGTGGGCTGCAAGGTTCCAAGGTCGGCACATAAAGAGAGACCTCAGGGCATAGATGTTGATAGAAAAAATATATTTTAACACATCTGAGTACCCGAACCAATAGATTGCTTGGACCTGAGTCGCTAGGCAGTCACAGTGCTCAAATTTTCTTTTGTCAAGTTCCATCGATAATTTAATTGAAATATGCGATCCAATGTTTTAAGGTTCTGCTAACAAACAAGATCATTTGACTCTATATTGCATTAATATAGCTCATTTCTAAGGCCACTCTAGCACATACGACCATAGGGTGTGGAGAACAGGGCTTCCCGTCCGCTCAGCCGTACTTAAGCCACACGCCGGTTAGTTAGTAGTATGGTGGGTGACCACATGCGAATCCTGACTGTTGTATGTTTTTTGCTCACCCAGTCTTCATTCTTACTTTTTTGCAAGGAAGCTTTCTTACCGCTTTACAGTACTCTTCAGCCGTCCAGCCACGTGATTGTCCTGCGGAATGCCTGAAACGCTGACGTGATCTTCAACGAGCTCGACTCAAAAGTATTGACCAATCACGACAGGCGGAGATTATTTGATACACCGACCAATAAGGTGGCGACTATTCTGACCACCATCGGCATTTAATCTCGGAAAACAGCAAGGGATTTGGCAAACTTGCATAATTTGTGAGGGAGCTTGTATGTGAACCTGATTGAACAACAGCGAGGAGATTGGCTGTGGGAAGCCTCACTGGCACCAGTTCAGCGCCTGCTCTTTCTGACCTTGATCCTATCCGTGCCGCATGCCAGTTCATTTATCAGTAGCCTTTTTGAGGTTTCGTCACAACTAGCTCTGCACTTGGGCCAAAAAGAGTAATTCGGAGGCCAAGGAAACACTTTGGAAAACATGTAGAGCAGATTTAAGTTCCAGCCCGTTTCAGTGATGTCCATTGGCGTTTACGAAATCCAGAATCGAGCGTAATGCCGCGAACGATCAAAACTTGTATTCTCATTTGGACCCGACGGTCTGGGTACAAACCCAAATTCCTCCACCCCGTGTTGAGTTGATTGACATGTCTTTAAGCGAGTTTCAAATTTCCAAGAGGGGTAGAGATCCATTCCCCACGTTCTTCTAATTTATTTCCAGTTGTTTTGATCATTCATTTACAATGGCTTCCACTCCCCATGAAGCGGCCTCGGCACCAACCGAACAAGCGCAATCTGAAGAATTGCGATCCGAACAAGCGCCGGTCGTCAATTCTGAGATCCCTTTCAACGCGACCCATTCAATCGCGATCGATAGTTTTAGCGACGTATGTGGACTCAAGTGCTTGGCTCATTGTGACCTGGGATTCAAATGACGTCATATTTCAGGATACTAGTAGCCATTTCGACGATGAACTATCCGATCTCACCTCTCTGTCGGAGAGCGTCCTCGAATTTGAGTATGAGAACGGTCGGCGATATTGCAGCACCAGCTTAGTAAGTAGTCTTGTTCAGCTTTTGCCCTTGGTACCAGGTTTGATTCACCAGCTGACCTACAAGTAGGGAAATTATATGTATTTATTTCTACACTTTCCCCTAGAGGCTCCTGGCTGCAAAGACTGACAAGTTAGGATGCCGAATGATGAGGAGGAGCAGGATCGAATGGATTTGGTACGCCACTATCTCTACGATTATCTAGTAAACATTCGTGTTCGCACACTGACTCATCTTTCAGACACATCACATGTATGTGAAGCAATGCATTACTGCTGAACGATTGTGGCTGACTAGAGCTGTGCAGATGGTTGATGCTACTGGGTGGAGAGCTCTACAATGCTCCTATTAAATCATCACCAGAGAACATTCTTGACCTGGGTACCGGAACAGGCATTTGGGCTTTGGACATTGCCGAGTACGTGAAAGTCTCCTAACCCGATCTTTCCTCACCCTATATTTTCAAGCAAGCAAGACTGACTTCAAATGGTAGGAAATTTCCTAGCGCCCATGTTACTGGAAATGACATCAGCCCCATCCAGCCTAGTTGGGTGGCCCCGAATATTGAGTTCATAGTGGAGGACTTTGAAAGCGACTGGCAATATGAACAAAACCACTTTGACTTTATCCATGCACGATGCCTGGCAGGGTAGGTCCCTACGACCAGTCCCTCTACTTCGAGCGTGTCGATCTGATGCACTGAGTAGATGTGTGGCCGACTGGCCCGGATTTCTCCGCCGGATCTACGACCACGTCAAACCTGGCGGCTATTTCGAATCTCACGAGAGTGCCGTTTGGGCCAGGAGTGATGATGGCTCCCTCAAACAAGATTCTGCGCTCATGCAATGGCAACAGGCCATCAATATCGCTGGCGACAAGAGCGGGCGGGAACTGAATATCTACTATAAGCTGAAAGAATGGATGATTGCAGCCAGCTTTGAGGATGTCACCTTATCGGTCTACGTGCTGCCGTTTTCGCCCTGGCCTCGCGATCCCAATCTGAAGGCCCTGGGGAAGTTCCAGGCAGTTCAGTTGCAGCAAGCCATTGATTCCTATTCACTGCGCTTGTACACGCAGGTGCTAGGATGGAGCCCAGATGTGGCCAAGATTCATAATGCTTTGGTCAAACAGGAGCTGCGGGACAAGAAGTTGCATGCCTATGTTGAAACGTACAGTCAACCCAACCCCCGCGAATGACCTGATTACCCGTACTAACTATGTGCAGAGTCGCCGTTTATGGAAGGAAGCCTCTTCACTTTTAATATTTGAGGTGCGCTTGACCGTAGAAATTAATCGATATGTTTTTGCTACACATATAAGATCCGGACCCAACATATATTGATCAAAATGAACAGACAAGCACCTGCAAAAGCAGCAAGATTGCAGCCAATGAACACGGTCCTACCAGTTGATTACCCCCTGACGTAGTCGTATATCCAACATTCAACGAGTTATTCTGATAGCCAACAGTGGGGAGCCAGGTCGGAGTCTCGGTATCATTCCGCAAAATATCAGAATGATAGCTATCAATGACGCCTGAAAAGCTCATTGCGAATTTACCCACAAGGGTATACTCGGCATCTGCATCAAACGGAAAATCCGGCCCTGTTTTCGAGATAACGTTCGCCGCAAAGTAACCCTGCATGGAAAAGTTTGCAGTTGTAGTATCAAACTGAAGATTCACGACTGGATTTGTGAAGCCGGTCCCGTTGAATGTTGTGTTAAACGAGATTGGAGCGAATGACCAGCTGAGAACTTTGGTATCACCGCAGTCTGTTGTGCTGTTGACCTCCCAATGATTGAAACCCTTATAGTCATTTAACGTACTTGAGAGATTATAAGGCGGAGCCTTTGCTTTCTCAAGGGACCAGATGAAATTGTTATCACCGTCTGAGGAGGAGTTGTCATAGACAGGGCTAGGTATTCTTAGTCAAATATTCAATCCTTGTCTAAGCCTTTGGCGAATAGACTCACTTGGACGAAAAAAGTGCGTATTTCAGGGAGGGTACCATCTCTTGAATCAATTTCCAGGAAGCGATCGAACTGAAGTCGAACCCAGGGGGCCAGAGAGTCAAAAAGGCATTCACTGGGTCATTATCAAGGTTGTTGTATGAGGCTGGCTCTGTGAGCGCTAGCAACGAAGTGTAGTTTGTCGTGATCGTTTGATTGCGAAGAACAGGACAATATTTCGTTTCAGAAGCTGCCAATCCAGCATATGCAGAGAACTCAAGATATGTGGTTCCATTGTAGTACCTAAAGGTGATTGATGAGAAATATTGTTTCGCTTTCACGGTCGGGAAATCAGCTTACGATCCAACCCAACGGTAAAGGTCGCTCAAAGTCACATTGTCAGGCCGAAAATTAAGTTCAGCGGAACTGCTTGTATCCGCTGTAGCCAGAACTACAGCGAAGGCCGTACTGAAAAGCACGGCTGGCACCGTTTGAAAAGCACGCATTCTACTTCAAGGCGAGACAGATTTAGACCTTAACACGGAATGATGGACTTGCTTTTAGAATGTTTGGTTAAACCGAGCAGGGGAAATGCAGGGGAAATGCTTCATTGCCTCCCAGGGTCGGGTATTTTTGTGGCGCTACAAAATTAGCGGTCTATTTCCTTAATAGAACTTGGCTTTGCGGGTTTCTTGGCTGCTAATCCACCAATCCCCAGTCGGAGACCTGGAGAAAGGCTCGGTTGCGCTTGCGGGGCGGTTTTTTCGGGGTTCCCGTGGCCCCTTTTTACCCTTAGCTCCGACTATTCGGAATCAACTAAGCTATAATGAGGTCGCTTTTCCGAAGCTACTAGTTGATAGCCGAGTCATTCCATGTATCTCGAAAGGAGATTGAGATTGGAGTCCTCAGCGAGCCAATCCATTTTTTGCATCAGCGACTGGTATAGAAGTTCGGATAAAACTTGAACCCCTGAAAGGGCAACAGTGAATTTTGTGATTTTGAAATCCCCTGTATGCCTCCACTAGTAAGACTTCTCCAATCGTGGACAAGCTTAATTTTGAAAAAAAAAAAAAAAAAAAGTCTATACACTAGAGGATCGCAGACTGGAGAGGAAGAGCAAGAAAGCGTAAAGGCAAGAGTAGAGAAGATCAACCAAGTACAGCCTGCGATGCGGAACCACTTCTGCCTTAACCCTCAAGCCCGTATCAGTACTTCAGTGTCACAGCAACATTGGACTAGTACATGTATCCGCAATATGGGGGTGGATAGGAGCGATATTTATGAAAGAGCATTTAGTGGACACAAAATTTAAGCACAAAATTAAGCTACTAAGGATGTGTGCTAAGGGAATTCCCTGCCCCGATCCGTGTGTATGACAGTGCTAGGAAACAGAAATTAAAGCCCTGTCACGGCCCACCGTGGTTAATTGCGGCTCCCATTGTTAGGCTGCCTGGATTGATAGATATGATGAAACTGTATCAGGAATCATATGTCGGGACTATCAGTCAGTTTCGGGATTCTTATCCTTCCTAGAGCTACGGGCGCAGTTCCCGGAGGCAGCTGTAGGCTTCTTGGATTAAAGTAGTGTCTGCGAGATAAATCCATCTTACTTCCTATCTTGGCATACAGAATAATTGCTACGAGGTGAGAATAGTTGAGAGGCAGTGTCTGGCCGAAAAGTGATTGAATTTTAATTTCCCTGCTTACCCTATCTCTGAAAATATTGATAGCAATCATGTGGCCCGGTATTTTGAGGGTAGGTGAGAATCATCCCCTATCACCACCACACGCGAATTCGGACTGTTTTTTTTACTTTCCTTTTCTTCCCTTTTTTTTCTTGAATTTCTTTTTTTTAACAACATAAAAATAATCTCACCTTGTTGCTGTACTTTGTTTCAAAAAAGTCATATTCATGCAGATGTGTGGATGTGTTTGTCTGGGCCTCTGGGGAAATGGCCTTGGCCCCGACTTTGCGGAGTGCATTTCTCAACCTGACCCACCCAGCTTCTCGCCGACATTGCCCAGACCAAGACCACTGACCAGTTTATCAATTCCCAGGCCACCAAGAAGGCCCTTCACGATGCCTCCAAGACCAAGGCCATTCAGGAGATTACCGAGCAGCCCCAAAACTCCGCTCAGGAGTAAACCAACGGCTGCAATAATCTGGAAGAGGGGCTCTGAAAGCAACGACCACAGTGGATTAATCTTCTTCTTCGCATGAGGCATATCCGATATTCGCCGACGGCCGTTCTCAATTGTCGACGAGATTGTCTGCGAAAGTTGCTTTAGAAGATCGGCTAGCTGATATTCTTCCGGTGTTGCTTCGTGCGCTAAACTTCTGGCTTTGGCAGACGCTGCAATTTGGCCATCGGGGTCCAAAGCACGAAGAGATCCTTTACACTCTTGCAGTATGTTACCAGCTTCTTCGATGATAGGCTTCACGGTCTTTACTAATTGTTCTTCGTCGAGCTCGTCTCGGGGTGTGCGATCGGCTCTCTCAATATGCTGGCGGTATTATTAGTGACATAGATATAGAATGATATGAAAAGACTTGCCTCGGTAATCTGCTTGCAAAGAGGCTCAACAGAATCAAGCGTCTGCTGTATAATTGAACACATCTTCTTCGCCAGCTCTCGATCGTGTTCCTCCTTCTCCTTCTGCTTAAGCTCCTCAGGTGAGAGCTCGGGTTCCTCTTGCTCGGGCTCAGGCTCGGACTCGGTGTCAGGTAAGTGTTCTAGCAATGTGCACTCGCCGATCTTATTACCATCGTTATCGACGATGTAGCCGTTGTCGTCGATTGTTTTGCCGGCTAGAGACTTGAGATTGCCCTCGGTGAGTTTACCGATGAGATTCCCATCTTCATCACGCACTTCGCCCTCACGGGTGACTTTTCGACCACTCATTGGGTTGACATTGCGAGCCTTTTCCTCCGGGGTCCAACGCTCTGCACGACCGATGACGTTTCCTACTTTGTCGATGATTTCTCCATCCTCGTCGACGGCACGACCATTCAGTCGGGGCGGATCTCCTTCAACAAGCCTTCCGACGATTTGGCCGTTGAGGTCTGTGATGGTTCCGTCTTTGGTGACCACTAGGCCTTCGAGCCCATAGAAAATGCCCTCCCCCTGCTCGCGCTCAGATGAAGGGATCAATTCCACGGTGCCGATAACATTTCCGTCGTCGCTCCAGATCTGACCTTTCGCATCGATTTGCTTGCCAGCTAGCTTCTTGGGGTTCCCAGAGACAAGGCGTCCCCACACAGCCCCATTTTCATCCACGACGTTTCCTAGCTTGTTGACCTTCATTCCTTCAAGAGCAGATAGATCTTCTTCCTCTTCTTCCTCCTCTTCCTCATCCGGTGGAGTATACGGCTCAGCTCTTCCCTTCACGTTGCCTCGCTTGTCAAGAATGTCACCATCTTCATCCACAAGGAGGCCTTGCAATTTCTGAGGGTCGCCTTCGATGATCTTGCCGACGATAGAACCAGTTTCATCCTCGACGAACCCAGTTTTCCGAACCACTAGATCTCCCATATCTCCAAAGAGTGTGATGGCTTCCCGTTCTTCTTTAGGAATAAGAGTGACTTTTCCTATGACTTCGCCACCATCACCCCATATACAGCCTTGAGGATCAATCTTTCTGCCAGCCAGTAGTTTGGGGTCTCCTTCGCTAACTTGAGCAATAGGGACTCCATCTGGACCCATCACGTTTCCCATTTTATTCGGAGTGAGGCCCTCTAATTCTGTAAGATCGACTTCTTCCTCAGGCTCGGGCTCAGGCTCGGGCTCGGGCTCGGGTTCTTCCCACGGCTCTGCTCGTCCCAGGAGATTACCGCGCTTGTCTAGGATATCGCCATCATCATCGACGGCTCGTCCAAGAAGTTTGCCAATTTCACCCTCAACAACCTGTCCAACTTTGTTGCCATTGGCATCGTGGACCCAACCTTCCTCGGCAACAAAAGGCTCATCTAGGTCCGCAAATGGCCCCCTCTCTTCTTCATCCTGCAAGGGAATAGTCTGGGCTTTGCCAATGATGTTGCCCCTGTTGTCCCAGAATTGACCCTCACCGTCAAGCTCGACACCGTCTCGACTGAGCTTTCTGGGATCGCCTTCGATAAGTTCACCAACTGGGATCCCATCTTCATTGACAATCTTTCCGAGTTTGTTGCACTTCAGACCTTCCAGTGTAGAAAGGGGTGGCAATTCCTGGACGGTATCTTTGGCGGATTCCTCGGTCTCTTCGACAACATCTTTGGCAGCTAACCGTGCTTTGCCTACGATGTTGCCATCGTCATCCAACACCAGGCCTTTTTCGTTCACGGTCATGTGGGCGGCTTCCGATAGATCGCCACTGTCCAGCTCACCGATTACGGAGCCGCTGGAGTCAGTGATCAGTCCTTCTTCGTTGACTTGGAGACCATCAAGGATAGAAATATCTCCCTCGGCCTTCTGTGCCGCTTCTTGCTGCGCTGCCATTGCTTTATCAGCAACCTCGCCAGCGACCACCTCAACTTCTCCTATGACCTGTCCATCATCATCCAAGATTTGTCCTTGTTCGTTCGGTACTCTACCAGCCAATGCTTCCAGATCTTGATCTTCTTTGATTTGGCCAAGTAAATTACCGTCTTCATCCAGGATTTTTCCTTCTTCATCGATGACTTTGTCCTTCAGAATGGAAGGGTCTGGCAGTGAATCGCCTAGCTGGTCAAGGGCTCCACCAACTTCATCAGAAGGAAGCAGCTCAATTCGGCCAACCATGTCACCATCCTCATCGAGTATCTCCCCATTTTCATCCACCGTCCAACCGACCAAATCTTCAAGATTACCTTCGACGAGCTTTCCCAATACTCGGCCGGACTGATCTTTGACTGTCCCATCTTCCCCAAGAGGTAGGTTTGCAAGGTCTTTCAAGCCCAGGGCATCTTGGCCGGGAAGTCCTTCTTCTGCTAGATAACCACTGAGAAGCTCCACGCGCCCGATCAAATCACCATCTTCATCGAGTATCTCTCCATCTTCGCCAACGGTGTGACCAGCAAGATCTTCTGCGTCACCCTCAGCCAGTCGACCGATTTGATTGCCGTCTTCATCTAGGATCAACCCGTCTTCACCAACTGGAAGTCCGGACAACGAAGAGAGATTAGTCGGAATCGTCGAGGTTTCCTGCGTTATCTCCTCAACTTTGCCTCCTGTTCCATCAACCGCAGGCTTAGTCATGGTTGTGACGCGCTGCATGCCCGTCTGCATTTGATTTGCAGCCTCTTTTTTAACAGAATCAGGAAGCTGAGAGTGTAACTTGCTGGCCTTGTTCGCAAAGCTTGCTAGACCAGATGCAGCGTCTTTACCCCGTTGAAAGTAAGATTTTCTTGTCGACCCTGAAGCTTGGGGTGGTTCTTTTACGGCATTTTCACGCTGTTCCTTGTCTGCTTCGTCTGCTTCGTCTGCTTCGTCTGCTTCGTCTGCTTCGTCTGCTTCGTCTGCTTCGTCTGCTTCGTCTGCTTCGTCTGCTTCGTCTGCTCCGTCTGCTCCGTTTGCTTCGTTTCCTTCGTCTGCTTCGTTTTCTTCGTCTCCTTCGTCTCCCTCTGGAATCGCTGTATTGTCGACCAAATTGAGAGGGCCTTCATCATTCTCGATAGACTGGGCTGGTATGTCCGCGTTATCAACTTTAACTCCTCCATCCGGCTCGGATTCCTGTGGAATTCCGAGTTTTCCGGCTGGCTTTGATAGGCTTGGGGAGTCGCTGCCCTTTTCAGCCTTGTTGGCAGACGTCGTGTTTTGTGCTGAAATTGATTTCTTCAAACTTGGAGGTTTGGACAGCTTCGTAGGCATGCTCTTGGTCGCCTTTTTTTAGAGGGTTAGAATTGACCAAGTCCGGCTTTTTCTGACCCTGTGCAGCATCTTTGGGAGATTCTCCCTTCTTGACGAGGCTACTAGGTGCCCCCAGGGCCTTTTTACCCAGCTTAGTAGGTTTAGCTTCTGGTGTTGCCATTAAGGTTGTTGTGGTATTATTTTCCTTTTGCTTTGTTCTGAGGTCAACGCAAAGTGCTCAAAGAAATATAAGATATTTAAAAAATTTTGAGTTGACCGTTGCGCCTGGTGTCTTTATACAGGTTCCTACTCTCAAGTACAGGCCACACGACACACGCCACAGATCACAGCCACAGACGTATCACACCACATACGCCGAAAACACTTAGACAAGCACCGATGCCATGATGGAAGCAAATCAATCCAATCATAGCTCCGAAAAAACGATTGAAAACTTGCTCGGCAAATATTTCGAGATGTGGCTAAGAGCTCTACAGTCTTGTCGTCATTCCCGCCATCAAGCTACCACGGATCGGCATGCCGGAGAGTGGCTGGAATGTCTTGGCAATTCGGATGGCATGGCACCCGTGTCTCTTACATATCGAGATGCCACTACTGCATGGTACAACATTGGTCAAAACACGTTTTTCGACTACTTTGCGTAGGTGGCTTAACTGTGGCTAATGCGGTTCTTATTCTAGAGCTGTCATATTCGACTGTACAAACCCGCCGTTCAAGTTGGCGAGGAACCTCAAGTGGCATTTGGACTAGATTATACGTATAGTAACGAGCATCATGTATTATTAAAGAGTGAAATATATCAAACAAGCTATATTACCAGGCTGATATGGATGCCCCTCACTTTTTTCATTGTTTCTCTCATCAAGCCCTTTAAAGTGTAAGCTTCAACTCAAGATAGCCAGGTCTTACACATGATCAACTCACAAGAGAGTAAGGGTTAAATCACCACGTATGCTAGCCTTTAAATCGACTTCGATGTCAAGGTTCAGGTCTAATCTCAGACTTAATGCCGAATTCGCTGGCTTTTTTGAACTTTGAACCGGTGGGATTGGATCAATCCCTGGTCTTTGGATTTCGCCACGAAGGCCTTGTCCTGGAGGAACCGTCCGCGTCAACGAAGAGGTCGGATTAAGCCGATCGAATTTAATTCCCCCAGTTTGCGGAGCGCGTTCGACAGTGGTTTCATAGTGAAGTTCCTTGCGGGGGACGTCTTCACTGCTGGTGTCTTGATCATACTGACCAGAGATCACACTATAGTTGTCTTCGTCCTGCGATGTGATCTCAGAAATCGAGGAAACTTTTTGCCGGTGGTCATTGTAACCATCCCGTCTTGGGATGCTTTTATCAGCCAATTTGCGACCTGAAGTCATTCTTCCCAAGTGTGCCGTTAGTAAGGAATGTGTAAAACGGTGAAAAGAAAGTGTTGAAATGATTGTCACCAAGAATATATATATCATATGGAGTTGAAAATTCCAAGTTACATTTTCCTGGCCCAAATCTCCAGCTACTTTCTTTAACCAAATGTAAGCAGCCACTTCCGCATGTCATGATGGGCCCACATATTAGTTAGCATGGTTCTCGGAATTTTAATATCCCCCGGATCCCTCTTAAGGAGCCCATCATAGTTGCCTCAGTCTTGATCCCACCGCTTTACACTTTCCCCTTTGGACACAGGTCTCCAACACCCAATGACGCGTTCAATTTCCAAGTGTAGAACACTCGGCCGTAATTGACTTAATTCTCGGACACCATAGCTACCTACAACCAATCTATGTAAATGACGTCAGGAGGCGAATTACACTCACACATTCATAGCTGCTGGAAACTGATTCAAGTCAGGACAATATGACTTGCTCTGGGCTACGCAGCTCTTAACACTGCGCACTACTTTCACTGTCTTGAATATATACCCATATCATCAATCCCTCCCAATGAAAGCGCCGGAAGAAACGACGCGGGGTGGAGTCGGTAACAGCAGCACAAATGGAGTAGCATCTTCACAAAAACGGCCACCGCCAAAACTCCGACCTCCCAAGCTTTCAAAGCAGACGACTCCCTTGGATAGACAAAGTCAAGGAAACCAGCAACGACAAACCGGGGGCTCACAGAGATCGCAATCAAGTTCTCCGTTGGAATTTTCAAATGGCATTACCGAAGAGGAAAACGAGGACAATCTGGATTCTTCGAGCCCAGAGCAAGCTCCCGAAAGCCCGCAGGTACATCATCAACGAACTGTCCGACGCGAGTCGGCTCCATCCGGCGAACCAGACCGAGTTGAAGTCATCGAACATGAACAACAACCAAATAGTCCAGAAGCAAACAGACGAGAGACACGTGTCCAGCGAATGCTTAGCCCCGAAGTTAAGGATAACGAGATGGTTCGCGCACCAGATCCCCAACATGCAGGACAACGGGGAGAGTCTTCTCAAAATGGATTAAATTCAACAACTGGCGACGTGGTAGAGACCACCGAAGAAGTGACAAATAAGAAAAGCAACGATCAGTTGAAGCTAAGGTTGGATTTGAACCTCGATATTGAGATTGAGCTGAAGGCAAAAATCCGTGGAGATCTGACGCTACAATTACTGCAATAAGTATTGATTAATATATAATAATTTATCATTTCTTCTACACTAAGCAATACTACCACGAGCACTTTTATTAATCAATCTTGGAATGCTACTTTGGACCAAACTTGCAGCTTTTGCACACCTAATGCCAGCGGAGTCACTATATATATTAGCTACTAGAACGTTTGGGGGCTAAGCGTGCACGGTCCAGCCGCGGTGTAGCAATGAGTCAAGTAACTTGATACTTTTGCAAATATTTATTCCCCTAGGAAACAACGTTCACAACTCTGGTTTCCTTGAAAGTATGCTGTTCATCACTGTCAACAATGTTACAATCATTTCAATCAGGTACCTATGGCTCTGACGATTTCGACCACCATGCTCGCCGCATTTGCGGAGTCCCGCATGGCCAACAATAACTACCTATTGGCCCATGTTTCCCTATCCTTGTCGATCATGCACCTCCACCTTTCCTTCCCACTTTTAGTTGCGGAAAGGCGACGATTTGTGTGCTCCTTTTTGTCGGAATTTTACAAAATAGGATCACTTTCATGGTAGCCTGTTCTTGGGCTTACCCGCTCGGTTTATTCATTATCTTTAGCATTCTATCCCCACATTTGAGGCAAAGTTTAGGATTTGGGTCGGGAAGGGCCGCCGGCCACTAATGGTACAGGTGCCACGGGTTAGATGCCCTACAGCCTTGTGTTACATTCTTGAAGTTGAATTTTTATGCTACTATACTGCTACACCTGTGCGGCAGACTTGGAGGGTCGTGACTCTAGGACGAATTGGATGACTTCAATTAATTTGCTCACATCATCTACGAGGACATCATTATCAATGAAACACCTGGTTTACTATTTGTCTATCGCAAAGGTGATATCTGTTCTGACTCCAAACACGTAAGCGTGACTGGATATCCTAATAGCCCTGCAAAACAAGGAGGGGCTTCCACGCTTGCCAGACTCGGCCAGGCGAAGAAAGGATGGTCGCAATGGTTCCCGGCATCTCCTCGTGCTCGCAATCCTCTTCACTGTAGACACCATGGCTTTCAAGCTCCACATCAACATCATTTTCCTCCATCTCTTCAAGCTCTGCGGTAGCATATTCAGGCAGCTCCACCTTGACCATAGAAGCTTCGCTAGGTGTGCCATTGCCATCAAGCGCAAATAGCATGTACCAACCAGGAAGCAAAATACCAGAGTCTGTGGGTAGCTGGGCAGTGAATTTGTGGTTGTCATGGGCCACCAAATCAAGTGGCACGCGGCGCTGGTCAGTGTTGACAGTGTGGGTAGTGGTTCCCTGCCGAACAAGAGACGCGGATCCAATGTGCGAGTCGGTCTTGAAAGTCAAAACCTGGCCCACGCTAACTTTATCATCGGCGCTCAAGATGGTGGGACGAACCCGCGGTTCTCCAGTGGAAGTAAGCAGATAGGGGGAGTGAAGACCTGCGCGTCGTAGTGGTTCGCAGAGCAGTTTCCACAGAGACCACCTCCACCGTTCAGGACGGTCGCATCAGGTAGCAGCATCGAGATACTGTGGTAGACACGGGCAACGTTGTGTCCGTTCAGAACCTCGAAAGTATCAGTCTCCGGGTTGTAAAGCTCCGGGTAGAACTGAACGGTGGACTCGTTGAATGGCTTGCCCCAGGCCTGGCCACCTGCAGTGAACACCTTGCCGTCGGGGAGAACCACGGAAGTATGGTAGACTCGGGGGTATTTCATACCGCCGCCAGAGCCTCGACCGGCAACCTGCACGCTAGGATCCTGGAGCGCACTGCCCAAAGTAATAATGTGGGCGTTCTTAGATCCATAAGAGCCATCGTAAGATGGTTGGCCTCCAAAGGTGAGAATCTTGCCACGAACAGCGTCAAACATGACGGCATTGCCCGACATAGAGTCATGGTCATCTCCTCGCCTCCCGGCAGGTTGCGTGGTACCCTTACCTTCGACGGTGAACCAGTTCATTCTGATACTTGGTCCAGCCTGGAAGATGCTTCCACTCTTCCAACCAAAAAGCCAAGGGTGGTTGTCGGCACGCCAGCGGCCAAGTCGGTCGCCGGTCAGCATCTTGTCAACCTTTGCGCCGGAGCGAGTGTACCATTTTCCCTTGATAGGGTTATACACTTCGCCGTTCTTCTCGGCTTTGTTACCACCACTCCAGGAGCCACCGATGGCGAAAATACGACCATCGGACAGGGTAGTCGTTGCGTGGTATCCACGAGGCATGCGCATGTCAGGACCGTACTCCCAGCCCGATCCGTTGAAAATACTGGTTCGACCAGCGTCGCCACCGCCGCTCACGACGATGTTTCCGTCAAAGTCCATGGACATACCCGGGCAGAACATATCATGATGAGTGTTGGCAACCACAGTCTGCTCAATGGTCTTGGTCTTGGGGTTCCAAGTTGTGGTGAGTGTTTTGCCACCGGGAGAAGCAAAGAACTGGTCATCAGCCCAGGCAGACCAGAGGATGATCTGACCATTCTTCTCCTGAGCAGCGCCAACTGGAATGACAGGCAGGTCGAGGGTCGCACCCCAAGCGCCCTTGCCAGGCTCAATAGGGAGAGTATAGTTGGTAGCGTAGATACCGAGGTTGACAATTGAGGCAGCTTCATGCCATCCGGGATACTCTGGGTTTTCAGGAGTATTACCGACAAGCTTCACATAACGGGCGGGTGTAGGATTGAAAGCAGCAAGCTTCATCCCCTTGTTCGTACCCCATGTGCCGTAGGCAACCTCCTGCCATGTTCGCTCATCCTTACTCACATAAACATGGTGTTTGGAAATCTGACCCTCGGTGACACTCTCATCTAACCGCGGCAACATTGTCAAGCCGCTAACGTTGTGCACAGATTTCAGATCAATGGAGATCCATGGTTTTCCGTTACCAAGGTTGTCACTCTCCCAGTAAGTATCGGCCTTTCCGTCGGTGGCATATTCGCAATTGCGACGCCATTTGTTGCCAGTGCAAGTCACACGGAAGTTACTGACGTCCAGCAGAGTCGAATTGACGGGCGGCGACTGCCATTGAATTGCACCCGAAACCCGACCACCGAAGTCAGGACGGTTGTCAGCGGTGGATTCGTAGGAGTACTCGGCGGGTTTGTGAGCGCCGACCGAGACAGCTCCTAGGAGGAGGCTGGCTGCGTATAGGACTTTCATTTTGAAAGGATGAACAAATGATCGTATACATCGTGTCCTTCACCTGGGAACTTATAAAGAATGCACGGATTCCAATTCCAAACTCAATATGAGATAGGAAGCTGTAGCGAGAGCTTTCACACGGTGGTGGAGCTGACTCAAACAACTAGCGACCGCCACAGATCCACAGGGAGGGCGATGTGGGCTTCTGGATTGATGCGATCATTCTACAGACTCCAGCTGTGACCTCACTTCCATGACTGACGCGAGTTGATTCCGAGTTATTTCCAAGGATCAGCATAAAGGCTCCTTTTGGTACGCGCCGGGCGGCCCCACTCTCCCTGCTATTGGCAATCTGCATGGAGATCTCGTTCATCCCTGCTGGAACAGATCCTGCACACTCACCGATTGAGTGATTTTCAGAGATCGGCAAGGGTTCGACATTTCGAGCGCCCAAAATAGGTTTATTTTTGTTGATCTTCAGCTTCTGCGACTGTACGCAATGCACAGGGAGACGCAACAAGACATGTCAGATTTCAACGGAATATGTCTCCGGCTCCCTTTTCATTTCCACCCAAAATCGTCATTACGTATCTTGAAAAAAGCGTAATTCCATGCAGAATTCAGTATGGTACATAAGCATGAAAGACACTTTGATATATCTCTCCGAATTGCATGGGCAATACTATCCTGTCAATTCAATTCAATATGATAAGAAAGCCCAACTAAGAAATATTGTGACAAGTGCAAATCAAATACAGGGTGGACACAGCCATCACCGGGGACCTCTGCATCGTGATTCTTGATTTTGGAACATCTTGTCGATCCACTGAGGGCCCAAAGAGAGTGTGCTAGTGCAATCCGGTGTTGGATCGGCAGTTACTATCGCAACCCCTCCTAGTTCAATGAATGTCTCAGATAGGTACAGTATCGCCACCCATTCGCGCTTGTGAACACCAGTTCATCATAACGAAACGAATCGGAGATGCTTGCTTCGTAGTCAGTAATTTTGATTTGCTATAATTTGCCGATCGCAGTGCACGCTAGTCGTTAGTTACCGCGGCGATCAAAGTGTGTGAGAAGGTGAAGATCGTGGCGCCCAGGAATACATGATTTGATACGGACCCACAAGGACAGGCCCGTGCCAGCGGTCCGGAACCTTCTCGGCTCGAATTTAACTTTCCTTTCCCAAAAGATTTGACGTGGACGATTTAATCGTCTAAACCTGTACGTGCCATTCTGCACGTCACGAGCGGGGAACATCAGTCCGATTTGCTCCGTACAGTAGACGATGGCGTTCCGGCATGAACCTGACATCATCTGTCAAAAATACGTTGTAAAGTTCTGTCTAAGCTCAAGTAGGGAAATATCACGAAGATCCATGTCGACAATCCATCTCCACAGTTCAGCTTGAAGAATTGAACAGCAAATGGTGGCGCGATGATAGATCCACCAAAGATTGTTATGATTAGCAACCTTCTGATTCGCTGATCACTAATTGAAGTGAGATACAGTACGCCATGGTCCCTCTTTTTCCACAGATGAGGAGTTCACGCACCACCACTCCGTACTTCGTAATCAATATGGGCTCGCCTTGGCGCAAAGACCATTTGTTAAAAACATAGTACCCCCACTGATAAACCAGGACTAGTTCTTTTGGGGCGGGGCGAGACCCGTCCACCATCGGCATGAATCCTAGATTGGCAGTGCTGATGATCAGCCTGCGGACAGCTGAGTGTAGAAGGAAAGTGAAGCGAGAACTGATGGATCTGATTGCCTAAGTTGTGACCCGTCATTGAAATCGGCATCGTATCATTGGACATATTGCATTTCGCAACCACAACAGAGTCCTCAGGACCTTCCCGAAGATAGGAGGATAAGACATAAGAACTCCGAACTCTCCTCACAACGATTCTTTTCTCAGTCCGTTTTACACTTCACTTTGAAAGAAATATTTGAAATCATGGCGGAAAAACCAGTCATGGCGGAAAATCCAGTGAATAAGAGCAATATCCAAGGCGGCATCTGGCCGCGCATGCCCAAAGAGTTCGAGTCCTACCTCTTTTATAAAATCACCAATGTGGATAGATTCCGCCTTGACCTCAAAGATTTTATCGGGAACATCACCACCGGCCTAGAATGTGAACTGCTTCTGTCAAAGATTAAGCAGGGAGAAGACGCTGGCATGCCCATCAAAATTCCCATGTCGGGTATCAATGTGTCATTTACCCAGAAGGGACTGCAGAAGGTATGCTCGTTTTTTAAAAAGCATTGATTACCTTAGCTACCAAAAAGGAACTCGCTGACAGGAGGGGTGATCAAATAGCTCGGCAGAGCCGAAATCGACGACGGACTATACGAAAAAGGAATGTACAGCGATCTTATTTTCGAGGGTGCTGATATTCCTGAGAGATTGCTTCCTGAGTTCAAGCCTCCACCTGGACACAATTCCGAAGATGACAGTTGGCGTTGTGATTTGGTCTTTATCGTAGCTGCTTCGGATGAGAAAAATTTGAACGAAGGAATCGCAAAAGTTGAGACCAATTTTCATGTGCGGGACTTGAACAAGGCTAGTCTAAGCCTGGTAGTCGCAAAGCATGGACAGCGTCGGCCGGGAGACTTTCGTGGCAGAGAGCAGTAAGTTGACATTCAGTGATCGACGTGAATCTACTCTGACATCATTTTCAGCTTTGGATTTGAGGACCACATCTCGCAGCCTCAAATTCAGGGATTGGACCCCAAGCCACAGCCGCGTGAGCCACTTTCTTGTCTTCCGGGGTAAGGCAACTCCCAGTATCATCAAAGGAGAAAGCTAACTGAATTCAGATACATCTTCGTTGGTCATGACGGTGACCCAAGAAAGAATCAAATGCCCCCTTGGTCCTATGAAGGCAGTTTCCTTGTGTTCCGTCAGCTAGACGAGAAGGTACCTGAGTTCAACAAGTACGTTTCATTCTTGCTTGAAAGAGGAATTGCCGCTAACCAACATCAAGATTTATTGCGGACGCCGCCAGCAAAATTCCAAACTACCAGGGAGAAAACGGTGCTGAGAAACTAGCAGCTCACATGATGGGACGTTGGAAGAGCGGTATGGTGGTCTTAATCAATTCATCATACACAGAACACTAACATTTCCTAGGTGCGCCCGTGGCTTTAACTCCAGACCATGACGACCCAAGTCTTGCATTCAGAAATGACTTCGATTTTCGACCCAAGCAGAGCATCTTGGGATGCCCATTTGCCGCGCACGCGCGCAAAATGCGCCCCAGAGCTGACCATAAGCGCGACCTTGGCGATGACGATGACTTCGTGAAAGGGGAATTCACTGATCCACAAAAACATGATACCAGCAATCCCCCGGACCTTGAAGCTGACAGCGATGAGGAGCCCGACCAGGAGCCAGACAAGGAAGATGCTAGCGTAATCCTGCGACGAGGTATCACATTTGGTCCTGAGCTTGGAGAGGATGAGAAGGAAAAGACTACCAAGAGCCGTGGCATCTACTTCACCTGCTACCAGAGTGATATTCGAGATGGGTTCAACCTTCTCATGACTCGTAAGTTCCCCACCCTATCACCATCTTTGATCATTGCTGACAAACCTCAAAGGCTGGGCAAGCAATAGCGTTTTCCCCACGTCCAAGAAGAGAGCTTTCAAGGACGGCCCGGGAATGGATCCGTTCATTAACCAGAGACAGCGTAAAGATCATCCCGAGGGTCACATCAGTCTCTACGATGGAGTTGATAAGGAAAAGACTTACAAGCTTGAGCTTGGTACTAGCCCTTGGGTGGATCAACGCGGTGGTGAATACTTCTTTACGCCATCGATTAGAGGCTTGAACTGGTTCTGCCATACCCGCCAGTAGGGAATATGGCCTTTCAATATTTCCGCGATTTTGGTTTGCAAGTAATGATATTGAGACTCATATGCAACGAATGAAGCTTTCAGATATTGCCTTCAATGATGTGAAACTCTCCACTTGGAATACCAAAATTATTCATTTCACTTGCGCTCTTTGTTCTTCTTCAAGAAGTGGTCTTGCTCCGCGCGGCTCTTTTTCAAATCCACCCCTATAACCAAGATGCCAAAGCTCAACAAGCTTAATCCAAAAAGAAAATAGAACGGCGCAGACACGTTGCCAGAAGGCGTAGCATCAATAATAGCACTAGATACAAGAGGGCCTATGAAGGACGATGTCTTTCCGACGATACTGAAAAGACTGAAGAAAAGGAACTCGTACCCTCGGGGTGTCACCTCTGAGATCATAATCTGCGAGTAACTGTACCAGGGACAGATCAACAGGCCATAGAAGGCTTGATAAACCTAGATTGGCCGTAAGTAAAGATTAAGAAGAACCATTCAGGAACACCTGTGAGTGAAACTTACCCATACTTCCCATACATTATGAAATCCAAATTTGGTAGTCCAATTTCCTATCATTCCCCAGCCATCAAGGAGAACAATACCGAAAGCGATTATGTTGAACATAGTCTTTGTTCCAAGACGATATCGCTGTTGGATATCCCAGAAGAGATATATACCAACCGCCTAAAGATATAAGTTAGAATATTGATTAATGCATCATCAGGTCTATGATAACGCACCTGTGCTGCAATTCCCACAATCAGCAGATATGTCAGTTGTAGTGTGTTGTATGCGACCAAACTATTCTGTAAAGTCGAAATCACAGTGACCGTCGTGTTCAATGAATCGCCCAACAGGAAGTATCCTTGGGTAACAACATTAATAAAATATCTCGCCAGTCAAATTGAGAGACAGGAACAGCGCATACCAATGAGATAGAGCAAGCTCTGTTTCAGTTTCCAGACCTGTCTCATTGCAAAGTAGAGTTGCGACAGACCAGCCATGATGATGTTTCTAGATCCTGGATCTTGCCCCGGTCGCCGCTTCTCCAAAAAGAACCACGGCAATGAAACCAGTAGCCATACACCACTCGCAAAGGCGATAAGAACACTTAAGCCCCAATTGTTCTTTGCTTCACTCGCGTTAACATCAATTCCAAACATGATCCCAACGATGATAGCAAGAATGAGAATCTCGGCAATAGACTGAATATAGAAGGCCAGGTTCGCAAGCTGGCTTCTCTTCATGGTGTCGGCATAGTCATACTCTTCGCGAGAGATATCGCCATGCGCATAATCGCTAGCCTTTTCTCGCATCTCTGCACTATTACGCGCAAGTGAAGGGAATGCGGCTGTCCAAAAGGTCAGCGTCGTCTGGTAGGCAATAAGCCCAACAATGTATAGTCCAACGCCGATCTCCCATTTCTCCTTGGTGTGAACGCCCAGCCAGGCAAATCCGATAGCATAGGCAACGATAGAGAGAACAATCAAGATATTTGGGCGCCAGTTTCCAATGTCAGCGAAACTGCCGATCACCAGAAATATCACAATCTGGATAGCGAAAGAGATCCCGTTGCATAACAGGACAATGCTTTCGACTGAACGGAGCTTTCCCGCGAAGAGAAGAATATCGGAGTCTCCGGCGGCTTCATATAGAAGGTTTTGGAAGGCTGTGGGGGCAAAGTCTATACATTTTTCAATATTAATCGGGGTCCAATTGAGGTGATGATGCTTCTGTCGGGTCTTCTTCATATTTCCTCGTCCCTGTATACATTCATTCGGTCTTGCAAGGCTGAAGTTTCAATGCATCTCAGGGCACACAACTGGCCCACATGCAGAAGAAATACTTCATTGAACAATTGGGTGAAGAAGAAATCAAATACTTACTGAACAATGAAAGACCGTTGTTTCCGATATAATAACTTATTTCAAGATCAGCAAGGGCCGTTAAATGAGCAAGAACACCAGTAACACACGCGTAATATGCCCATATTTCCCACTTAGTTGCGAGATTTTCCTCATTGTGTTGATCAAGTATTGATTTTTCCTTGTCCTCACTCAAGTCAAATTGCTCCACAACTGAAGGTCGTTCCTCGAGACCATCCGTCGCTGGTGAAGGAATAGCCGCCATACTGAGACATAAAGCTTGACAATAAAATCAAGAAGATGGAATATTTTCTGGATCGACAATCTTTCATTATTGACATAGGTAGAGTATATTTAACGCCATTCGAGCCATATCTCTGCTTGTTGAAGAACCCCGGAAAAGGTCTGCGGGGTTACACTGACCGACAAATGCTAGTGTCTCTTCTTATCAAATAGAGGGGGAGATAAGAGATCGGAGATTTCGCGAATGTCGGCAGATACGACGATCGGTAGAGGCATCATGATGCGAGCGGCAGAACAGCGAAGAACATTGGGAAAGAAAGCACGGGTAGACGGTACCTCATAAGTACGCGAGTGAATCAAGGGACCTTATTCGTTGCATAGATAACTAGAAGCGGAGATACGATCCCTTGTGATATGTGCCCCGGGACCCATTTACCCGGATGGGAATAGCGTACGAGTCTAAACGTGGGGTGTAGCAGTCACTATAGCACTCAGAAAGAGGAGTTCTTTTCAAATTTTGTTCTTGCTGCCCAGATGCCCCCAGTGACTCTTCTAAAGAACCCTTATTCAATCTCCTGCTTTGAGAAGCGAGATAACTACAGTCTGGACGAAATTCCTTTTTGCTACCTAGGAGACAACCTGAGCGCATGATGGATCTCTTAAGGGAATCTGATCCACTGAGCGCATATTCTATGCTTGATTCCGTCAAAGAGGAGCTGTTCAATCCCACAGTATGTACATCCAGTGACAATCCTGTTTTCGGCTTGACGAGAATGGCCACGCTCAATACATCATTCAATAGGTCCATCTCAACTATGTACCTCCTGAAAAGAAGATAACGATGCAAGATTTGCTTTTGAATCAAAGTGCGACCGCAACCCCTATTGCAGGGACAGTGCCATTCCCATTACTTTCTCCGCGAGGTGTGCGAGCGTATCGAAAGGCCTTGTTCCAGCAGAATGTGATTGAGAAATGCGCAAGCTCGCCGTTTCCCGGCACCCTGGTTCTTCGTGATGCAGTCAAGCACTCTCGGTTTATTCGAGACTTCTGGACCCACCCTGAAACAATGAGAATAGTATCTGACGCTTCTGGAGTGCCTTTAGAGGTTGTCATGCCCACGGAGATTGGACATACGAACATCCAGGCCGAAGGAGCTACGATTGCAGAGATGGTTAGTAACCTGAAGGTTGAGCCGTCAGTAGAGAAACTAGAGCTGAGCCCTGAAGAACGGGCTTATGACCCGCTGAAAGATGAAACCTCCATCATACCTTGGCAGTGAGTTTCTAACTACCTGATTGGTACTTAACAGCGGTTTTACTGATTCATAAAAGCTATGACTCTTATCCTTATGTTTGTGTGGTCATGCTAAGTGAGACGGATGGCATGATTGGCGGGGAAACATACATCAAAAAGGGGAATGGTGAAGCCCAAAAGGTAAGTGCAACCAGGTCAAACTGGGGGTCAGAAGTCACATTAAATATCATGCAGGTTGAAGGTCCACAAATCGGACACGCAGTGATGCTGCAAGGCGGAGAAGTCCAACATCTCGCCGCTCGTGCCAAGGGAGTAAAAGAACGGATTTCTACAATCACTTCGTATCGCTCAAAAGTCCCGAACGTTTACGACTCCAGCTACATCACTAACATTCGGCCTTATGCGGATCTCGGATCGCTCTACCCCGAATGGACTCGGTACCGCCTGCGAAAGCTTCGAGATGAAATTACTCATTATCTTGACAAGACGGGGGATGAATCGAGCTCTTTCTTCCAAAGAGAGGAGCTGCAGAGTATCATCACTCAACAGATTGAGTACCTGCACCGGACTTCTCGCCAGATGGTCTCTCCCGAGTACCAACAGCAGATTTTGAAAAAATACGGCAAAGCAGCATACTATGATGTCTTTAGGATTTGGGAGACTGTCCAGAGCTTGCCTGAATTCGAAAGTCTCGCATCTGCCACAGATCAAGAGCGCGGTTGGATGCCAGAGAGTGTGTACTGGATGGATCTTCAAAAGTCCATCGAGACAATCCGCATGAAAGGTCCGCTTGAAAGCACACTTGGTACCCATATATGGAGTAAACCACGGAAGTTTTACATGGGCGATGAGTTGTTACGCCAGGGCTTGAATGAGGTGTTTTTGGACTGGCTTGGAAGCTCGGGTCTGTGGGATATTTATTCCAAGCGTTGAATATCAAATTCTTTTCTCTACCATCATATCTAGAAATGTAGCAGACGGTTTGCCTGGTAAGCGTACAAGCCATAGTGAGAGACTTATATTAAATACTATGAGCAGTAACCTAGCTCTTCCTTCATTTGCCTAGGTGGGGTTCTATAAATGAGATGCGGCCATGAAAATTCGCACCTACGCGGCTTATTTCAGCCGAACTCCAAGTCTCCAATTCCGTGTCTATAATATTTCACAAATAAATATAATTAGAAAACATGTTCCAGTTAGAATTAATATCTGTTCGCGCACCGTTCAGCTTATGAATCGGGTGTAGCTTACGTGTGGTCAAAATGATGGATAAGGTCAGTGTCGCCCGAGTGAGCATTGGGTAAGTATCATTGTAGGGTCCGGCGACAAGGGCTGAGAGCAATGAGCGCGCAATAAACACTGTTAAAACCTCTATAAGGCACAGATAGAATATAGAAGATAGCAATTTCCGATATGCGATATATATATGTTGTTGCTGAAATATGAAGATATGAAATTGTATTTACTATGTGGTTTGGGTACCGGGTGGCGGGTTCTCTAGTACACTACATAGGTTAGAAATATTTTGAAGGAGGCTGGCTGTCTTTGCCTCATTGACTGGTGGGATCAAAGAACTCAGACTTAACTGGTATTTTACTTTGCGAGCCCTGACGTAGGTGAATCAATTGAACATATCTCCATTCGAAGCAAGGGCGATTAATGACACATTTTAGTATGCGTCACTTGCAAAAACCTCGCCCTGCACTGTCAAAACAGTCCGAGGTTATTTCTCCTCCTTATGGGATGCTGTGCACAATCGAGGAGAGGCAACATGGCCTACTTAAAAGGCGAGCAGTCCTGAATCAGTAGGTTGATTATACCTGGCCAAGGCTTTGAGGCATATAGCAAGTCAAAGATGGTGATGAGAATAGAGAATCAAAACAGTCTTGGGCGGAAACGAATGTTTACGATTTTAGCACAAACTATTATAAAACACAACTCACATGAAACATTATGTGCATTTTCATGAACAGGGAGAAATAACAAGGAAGTGCCACAAGCGTTGCGCGACCGTAAGCGATAAGGGCCGTAGTTCGTCCACTACGAGGGCGGGGTCCGGGTGTTTGCGCGGCCCGGGTTCTACTTGCAGAAGGTATCGGCATCCCGCGTTACCGAGGTAGGCAGTTCCGGCGGGAATGATGTCATAGAATTCATTTAAAACAAACACGCTGGCATTTTCAGCGAGATAGGATTGTAAGATCATTATCATTCTTGAAAATGATCCCTCGGCGGGCACTGAAGCCTTATTTGGCTGAGTTCCTCGGAACGGCCCTGCTCATCGTCATCGGAGATGGTGTCGTCGCCCAATGCCTGCTGTCCGACTACCAGTACGGCACTTGGTTGTCCATTAACATCGCCTGGGCATCTGCCGTCTGCCTCTCCAGCTTCCTGGCCGATCCTAGTCCGACCATCAATCCGGCCGTGACCGTTTGTACGGCTCTTGTGCGTCCAACTGCAGGACAATGGAAGACCATCCCTGGCAAGCTGCTTGCGCAGTTCCTGGGTGGGTTTGTCGGCGCAGCCCTCGTGTATATCAACTACCGCTCGGCTATCAATGCTTGGGATCCCGAGTACACCATTCCCGGTGGATCGATCCTGAGCCCGACCGGCCACCATTCAGCAGGCATTTTCTCGACTTACCCGGCTGCCTTTTTCTCGTCGAACTGGGAGGCTGTGTTTTCTGAGGTGCTGGGCTCGGCTGTGCTGATGTTTGGCTGTCTCAGCATCTCTGATCCGGCAAATGCCCACCGATTCCCGTCTCCGCACCTCTCTCTATTTCTGCTCCTGCTTATGATCGGAGCGGCATTGGGATGGCAGACCGGCTATGTACGTTGACTCGCGAATCAAGTTATGAACTTGTACTAATAAACCTTAGGCCCTTAACCCTGCGCGAGACTTTGGCCCGAGAGTTTTCTCCGCTATTTTGTACGGCTCGGAGGTGTTTACTACGGACAACTACTATTTCGTTGTTCCTCTTTTCGCCCCTATCCTCGGCTGTGTTATTGGCGCGATGACTTACGACGGCATCCTGTTTGAGGGCGAGGGGTCGCGCGTTGCTGATGCGCTAGACAAGGCTGAGGCTCACGGGTCTCTTCGACTGGATTAATGATTAGGCTTGAAGACTCAATGATGGCCTTCCCACGATAGGTAGAAGGAGATATTAGAATGATGTAGATTGGAAATATATATGAGGTAGGTAGACTGTATATGAGACCTCGAGATAAACGAAGGCAGCTGTTAAGTTTGCGAGAATACAAGGTTGAAATTAAACTCATTATGCAAACCGTGGAACAATATCAAGGTTCCAAGGTTCCACAATGTCAAAGTATATACCATTTTTTCTAGGCCGCCATACGCTCAACACGAAGCTGCAACTCCTTGACCAAATCTATCCCAGCCTGGGTGGACTCATCCAAGCTCTCATCCGGCAATTCAAGCAGCTCATTCTGCGTCTTGGCTGAGAGATTATTGGAATCATCTGGGTAGAACGCCCTTGCGTACAGCATCTTGCTAAAACCAGCCATGTTACCCACTTTCACCTGCGCCAGGCCATCCTCGTATCTCTTCTTGGTATTCTCGTGGGTAATCGTCCAGTCGGCGTCGGTGGTGCCGGTGACACGCTTGACGCTCTCAAACATGTCGTTTTGGCTGACCACAAAGCTCTTGAGATACACAGCCTTGTTGAGAAATATCGACAGAGTGAGGCTACTGTCGTTTTCGTCTTCGGGAAGTTCCTTGAGGCTCAACACCTCGGCCACGGCGCGCCCAACCTGCGCTAGCGTTGATGTCGAGCTCTTGGTGTTGCCGTCGTCGTAGATTGTCAGGGAACGCTTGTCAAAATCGAATCCAAAGCGCGCATCCCCCCCCCGCTAAGCTGTAGTCGTACCAGAACCCACAACACACTGTGATCCACTGCATGCCGAGCCTCTCAATCTCGTCCCTGTTGGCCTTGGCTATGGGCCCCAACAAAGTGTCCTCGCCAAGTTTGATGTTGTCGATGTCGCCGGCGTACCCGTTGGGCATGACGTAGGGAACTCCGGCCTTCGAAGCCGCCTGGACAAGCTTGCTATGGGTGCCCCTGGGCGCGGTGGGGGCCATGGTTATGATCAGGAATTGCTGGCCCTTGAGAGCCGCAACAATAGTGGCCTCATCATCATAGTCAATTGACGCGACCAGGACGCCCTCAGGGAATGTGTTGCCGCTACCTTTACGGGAAAGAGCCGTGACTGTGTGTCTTCCGGTCTTTAGAAGGGCCTTGGCAATATGCGACCCAATGGTACCTCCGGCCTGGGTGTGTTTCTTAGTCATATTTCAAACGCTGTGCTGTTAAGGGGATGGCTTACACCGATAATGGCGACTCTTTCAACCCCATTTTTGAAGTCGACAGGCTGGTTTTTGGCGTACTTGGGCATCATGGTTGGGTTGTTTGCTGAATATATAAATCGCTGTTTTGATGATCGAACGAGAAGTTCGGAGTGTTCGAGCTTCTGAGAGAGTAATAAGTGTCTGACTATTTCTCTCTGGATCAGGAAATGCCGGTTTTTATATGTATTTCAGACCCAGTCTCGAATACTGTAGTTCTCCGAGGCTCTGTCCATTCCGGCCTTGCCATTCGAGATTCTCGGGCTAAAAATTTCCACTTTCTAGAGGATATGCGCATTAATCAGGTCAGAACTTCAAAGCTGATTCGCTCGGAGATAACAGCACCGGGGGCGAAGAAGCTACAGCGGGCGAAGCCAGCCAAATTGAGGATGATGAGGGTGAGAGGCTGATAAGCCCGCTCTCTCCGCCGCAGCAGCCGCACGGGTCCGCTCACAATCTGCGCGGCGGTAGTGAGTTAATTCCGCAATAGCCGCACGTAAAGCCGCACAAGCCGCTTGGCATTGATGATTCCTTACGGACCGATTGCTTTATTGCGCCCCGCAGTGAGGCATCAAAGTTCTATACACTCTATCCGTGACTCTCGTTCAATATTCTACGAGGCCCCAAGGACCTCATACAGAAAATATGTCTGTCAATTGCGATAGGGTTAATTCCCCGAGGTTTACGTATGTGCATTCTATTGTTACAGGTATAAAGCTGAGTTTCATCAGGTGGATCATCACAGAATATCACATCAATAACCCACATATTGGATCACTGTTGATTAGAGCAAATCAGTCCTCAACGACACCGCGTCGCTATAATTGGACATCAGTACCGAGCATTGATAAATATGGCTCGATGAAGAACTGATCCCAGTCAACCGCCCAATCCATCTCTGGAATGGTGGCGTTGGCCTCGGTCACCGGCAGCGGCTGTACATAATCATAGCTCGCCTCAACAGCTTCCAATTGAGCAAGTTCTTTGCGCTTCTTTGCCATATTGAGGCTGAGTAGATGTCGCGCCATCGACAACGCCTCACGTGTCAGTCCTGTATCAGCAGCCCTGACAAGGCTCTCCAATCCCTTGAATGCGGCACCGATGTGGGCGGAGGCTGTCGGCGTGTCCATGGCCAGCAGGATACAGGCATATTGAAAAACACTACCAATAACGTTCCAAAACAAACGACCCTGAACAGCTTGCTGCTCGGCCGCCTCCACTGCCGCGTTGCCGCTGTCAATGATGAGGTTAATAATATCGTCCGGCAAGCGCACCTTGAGCTGGTAAAGGCGTCGATAGAAGCAAAAGGCAATGTCTGCTTTAGTCACCACCAGGAATGGATGGGTAATTTGAAGCTCTTCCAGAGCCCTGAGACGCTTGAATAGTTCCTCACTCGGAGTTACAGGCTGCAATTGGAGCTGGAACGGAGAATTGGGTGACGGAATGATCTGGATCAGTTGTACAAACAAATCGGCAACCGATCCTGGTATCGAGATGATAGGCAGACAAGTCACAGCCCGAAATCCTACGGGTGAGCGATCGTATTCATAGGATAGCATGTTGTGCCCGGCCCATGAGATCCAGAAAATCCTCCTCAGTCGATCTGCATCATGTCCAACCACAACAGCGCCAGCGATGGACGCTATCTTCTTGATAGTATATTCCTCATGCAGGCCTATCGCTTCACAGAGATGCATTTGTGTGCACGAAGCGATCCAAGCATTGCTCGGTCGGGTGGTTGCCCGTAGGTAAAATACTCGCATGCCCCATGCTACGATGTGGTCGATGCCATGCAAACGCATAGAGGCTGGATCGTCGAGGATGGCTTTGGCGTACTGCACCAGGTCGGACTCCCGGGGGTGTCTATTAGCAGACAGGAATGATCCGAGAGCAGCGACGCCAGCTGCCACAGCCGCAAAGGCGACCGTATTGTTGCCCGAACTACGGTAATAATCCCGACACCGCTGGGCATATATTCTTGAGTCTACCACGTCACCAATGGGGCCCAATACCGAGAAGAATGTAGTCGAGAAATAGCTAAGCTCTTCCTCCGAGATGAGTTCTCCCAGAAAGCAGTGAGCATTGGACGCCTCCTCGGGGCGAATACCAAAGTTGTAAGCGAACGATCGCATCTTTGGAGGGCTATCGGAACCGAGAGCCACACCCAGGATGTGCGGGAATGCCATGGCCGCCGATGCCCCGGAGTATCTGAACTTCTGTGTGTCGAAGATGCCCGGAGATGCGCCAGAGTCGACAGTGGGACTGTTGGTTGATGAGCCATCGCCTTCGCGGCGGTCTCGCTCCATATGAAACCGAATGCTGGGACTGCGGTCTATGGCAGGCCGACTGATCAGGCGAGTTTCATCATCGAGGCTGATGCATTTCGCCGGCGGCGGAATAGGTACGCCTCTGCTCATAGTACCATTGTTGTTGTCGTCGGGGTACCTGCAGTCGTATCCGTAGGTGGTGCACATACCACAAGGATCCAAAGTGTCGCATTTCCGCTTACGCTGATGGCAAGGGATACATGCTTTTCTCGCACGCTTGCGCTTGGCGATTGTTGTGGACATATCTTTTTTGAGCCTCAAAGAGTTGATCTTACGACCAGCATTGCGGGGCGGCCTTAACGCGAATCACGCGGTTATTGTGAAAGTTATTTCTGCCAGCCAGCGATGATGGGCATGTATCGCTGAATATGGGCTACTGCTTACGTGTAAAGCGGCTCTGAAGGGTGATAACGTCTCTGGAGGCTGGTGATACGGTGATACGGTGGCCCGTTACGGCCCCAAGGTAGGAAACCCAATTAGGTAGGAATGATTAGCCTGGCTTTTGTGCATGAATTTTGGCCGCCTTGTTCACCGCCTTTACATAGCCTTGTATGCCAATCTTAAACTATACATTTGATGAGCTACACCAACCTTGGCTTATAAAAAAATGACAAAGGGCGCCATGCATTCTCACGCCCTTTCGCGTCCAGGATTTGTTCGAACCCCCTTTTGCATATCCTTCCTCCACACAAGCCACGCAGATGCCAAAATTCCCGAGATAGCCACACAAAGGAAGCAAAGACAGATGATGTACGACACGCGATATGTCGGCCCAAATACAGTACTGTAGATGAAAGGCCCGGCTATGCCGCTAAACTGAGCCATAGCATTCGTCAACCCGATTCCAATACCGGAAGCCGCGGTCCCTTCGAGTGCGCGAATGCGTTCTGGCCAGATGACTGGGTATGCCGATCCTGCACAAGCGGTGGCTACCACCAAGGCGATGTATTTAACTACAGAATTTGGGACAGTAATCAGGATGATATAGCAAATGATTGTTGTGCTTTCGACTATTTCCGTGTTTAGTATGGACATGGTGTATCTTGGACTTTGATTGATACGCACTTGCGACTGCAGTTGTCCACGGTCGGATCCAATCTTTGTGGAGTAAATACCCAAGAGTGTTCAAAAAGAAGAAACATGCAACATAAGGAGGCTGGGGGTCGAGGATGGTTAGCACCGTTCTGCTATATAGTGCCACTAGGGCGACTTACAATATTCATCAACTGCGCCGAAGCCGTGGAAGTAAAGCCGAGGTCATAAATCACAGTCGGTAAAGCGTAAGTCACTCCAAATCCGCCAATACCATGACCGATCCAGTATAGTGCAAAGGTGTACAGAGTCGGACTCAAGAGGAGCAGCTTGACGTTTCTCCAATCCCAGCTCTTCCCTTTGCCGGAAGGTGCCGAGGAAGAAAGACGATCTCTTAGGAAATCTCGCTCTTCCTCTGTCAGCATGCGGGCTGTCTCGGGGTAGTCTGGAAGACCGAACAATGCCACAACAGATAGCACAATAGCTGGGAGGCCTTCGATGATGAACAGCCACCTCCAGCCTGAAAGCCCACCAATACCGTTCATGAAGCTGATAGCATATGCTAGTAGTCCACTCAGTGCACCAGAAACTTGACCCAGTGAATAAAATAGCGCAATTCTCCAGGGCATTTCGCTTGGCTTATACCAGAACGCCATATGAAACAGCACAGCTGGATAAAAGCCTGCTTCAGCCATGCCGATCGCAAACCGCACACACATCATCCCCGAAAAGCTCTGAGCAGCGCCAGCAGAACAGGCACATATTCCCCAGCACAAGATCAAAACGAACATCCATCTTGAGGGCGTGAAATATTTGAGAAGGATGGTGTTGGAAGGTTCGAAGATAAGGTAGCTGTATGAGAATATTGACTGTGTCCATGACCATTGGTGGGCGTCAAGGTGAAGTTCTTTCTTGATACCAGTACCGGCTTCCAGGTTGATGATCGCAGCGTTCGCATAGTTATTAGAGTCAATCACCCGGAAAATATATACCAGTGAGTAGAAACCAACGAGCCAGAAGTCAATCTTCCTCATGAGCTTTGTCTCTATTTCGGCACCCAGGTGGGTATGAGTATCCGTCGACTCGCAGTCCACGTCATTGGATGGCGATGGAAACTTGGTCGTGGTGATTTGGTCATCATCTTTGTCGTACACCATATTTCTAACTCAAACCTTGGAATTCTCCCTCTATCAAAGCACTGGACCGAACTTAATCTCGATATAAATACCTTCACTAAATGCCTGTGAAATAGGGACTTGCAAGTTCAATCGACATCACTTCTTTTAGTGGCGAGCTCACAATCTCTACACGGGAAGGTCAGCTTGTACCATGATGGTCTCAATCACGACATAAATTGCCTATGCCCATATCCTCCGACCTGATACCTAATCAATCCTCCGAGATCAACTCAATATTTCCTCCGAGGTCAATTTGAGATTCAATAAAGCTTTGAATGACACGAAAACTACATTCTTGAGTCTTTTTCCCTTGCTATAATCGCTCATCATAATTCATGGTCCATGTCTCGCAGTGAATTCAAGTTGAATCAGGAGTCTGAGAGGCAGATGCTCATCTCCATCATGACACAATAATTATCCGGCCTACGGAACATATACATAACTAAGAAGGGAATTTGGTCGGTTTTGTCCGATAGCTACCCCCGCCTTACCAATGGGGTTTTAACATGCAACGCAATCCGGGGCAAGTATGGTATCATTATAACCCCCGCATCCACTGCACAGGTGGAACGAAGCAACAAGCCGCAAAATACGAAAGTCAGAGGAATCAATCATGTTCAAATGTAGTAGATATATAAGTTCAGTTCGCATCCAGACATGAGTTTCTAAAGTCCTAGTCCACCGGTATCTTCCTGATTCTGAATACAAGTTCAAACCATGGCTCCAGTTGCTATAGAACCAGAACTTCCAACCAGAGATATCCCAATCAAATCATGGACTCGTCCTGCTCCCACTGGAGAAAATCTCGACTGGGCTCCTCTAGTCGAAATTGACCTATCGCGTTTTGACGAACCTGGCGGAAAAGAGGAACTTGCCAAACAGTTATACGACGCCGTAACCCGAGTTGGCTTTTGGGTGGTAGTTGGACATGGCCTTGAAGAGGAACGCATTATTCGCCAGTTCAGTATCGGCAATGCGTTCTTTAAAGAGCCGCTCGAGGAAAAGCGAAGTTTCGCCTGCAACTTTGCCGAGGGTGAATATTTCGGCTATCGGGAGAATAACAGGTGGGTCGGAGGGACTGGTGTCAAAGATAATATAGAAATGGTATGAACAAGAACCTCAACCTTCAAATGAGGTTTGAACCAGCTAACCTATCAAGCTCAATATTCAAAAACCGATCTCCACATGGGAGGATGTCCCAAAACATAGGATCGTACGTCAAAACTGGGACGAGATCGCGAGCTTCCATCGTAACGTATTCGAGAACGTTATTAGGAAGCTTTTCATATTACTAGCTATCACCCTTGAGCTACCCGAGGACTACCTGGTCCAGGCACATGCTTATGAGAGGCGCTCTGATGATCACCTGCGATACATGATCTACAACACGCGAACTCAAGAGGAGTGGGACAAAGCACAGGGATACACACAGGGCGGCCATACAGACTTTGGTAGCCTGACGCTACTGTTTTCGCAACATGTTGCTGGCTTGCAGATCCGGACACCAGAAGGAGACTGGAAATATGTGAAACATGTTGATGGAGGAATTACGTGCAATATTGCCGACACTTTATCTTTCCTTACAAATGGTGAGTCTTTGATCAGGCAAGACAAGGATTCCGCTGACTCGGGGAACTAGGTTTCCTGAAATCCACGATCCACAGGGTTGTGACTCCGCCAAGAGATCAACTTTCCATACCTCGTCTTGGGTTGCTATACTTCTGCAGACCTGGAGACCATACTATCATGAAGACGGTGCCCTCTCCCTTACTTGATCGTCTTGGTCTGCTTACTGAGGAGGATAAAGACACAAGTAAGCCTGTCGCTACAGGGACGGAATACGTCCGTGCGAGGGTTCGTGATGTTCACTACAAAGCCGTGATTGATCGTCGGGAGAACACATCCTTTGAGTTCAAGGGTTTGAAGGTGGCGAATCATTATGCGTAGATAGTGGGTCCCTTTTATGTTGACTTGCAATAAAAGTCGATAGCATTCTTCAAGTATATATCAACTTGTAGGTGTCCCCTGCCAATTGTACCTAGTTTTGAAGAGTTTCAGCACCCGAATGCCGAACACAGCCAGAGAGAAGGCTAGACAGCTATGTGTTCGGCGACTAAGGGGAGTATCTAGAAGAGCACGATGCTGTGGGATATTGGAAAGATAAGAAAGGGAAAATAGGGGGAAAACCCACTATCTGGCAGGATGAAGGCCTTTAGCGATTACACAATGAGGCCTAGCTCTGATAACACCAATCGAATTTCGGTTGGATGGCAGATATGGACTTCAGGTCATCACACTTCATTTGCACACTTGGACAGTCAATCTCAAGCGGGCTTTCATTGATGTTGATTTGATTGATGCGAGCATTGTGTAGGTAGGATTGGGCATTGGAACCAGCCGTCATTGCCATAACAACAACGCCTTTGACTGATGATTTAATCTGTGCATGTCGTGTGAATGAGACTGTGTGAATAAACGTTATATAAATGCGAGCCTAAGGCGTCAACAACAAATACATGAATTTAATCCTTAACAGACTCACATCCTCACGCAACCTCATATCATCGTCACGGAGACAACAAGACTCATCTCGGGAAGCATCTCTCCTCACTTCTCTCTGCCAAAAAGATGGATATCCCATACATGGCCTCGGACCCCCGAGCCTAAAACTTCCAAGGGAATTTCTTCCACCCTACGGTCACTTCGTTCCAGAATCAATCTACCTACCCACAATCAGCACACGCTCACCCTTCCCACTCACTCGCTTCATCCGCGCCCAGAACCCTCGCGAGCTTCTCATCTGCACGGAAGGCACTTCATTCCACAACGATGAACAGCCAAACACACCCAACGCCGGCTGCGCTTTCATGGTGAACGAGACTGGAGGGTGGTACCGCTTCCCGCTCGAAGAAAATAACCCAAAGGGCAAGAAGAACACCAGAACTGCTCGGTGCGCGTCGATTCGTGCTGCGATCGCTGCTATCCAATGCCGAAACTGGGCCGCCGAAGGATTTCAACGCCTTATCATTGCGACTAGTGATGTTTCTGTTGTTGATGGGATTACATCTTTGATGAGAGGTTGGATCAGGGACGGCTGGTGCTACCGGTACACGGATGTTCCTGTCGAGGATGAGGATCTGTGGTGGTGTCTTATGTACACGATACATGCGGCTGAGAAGAAGGGTTGTACCGTCTATTTCTGGGCTACCAATGGGTGCTGGAACAAGATGGCGATGAAGCATGCGGGTGTTGCGTCTGAAATGATTGTTAAGAAGGCGTATGAGAAGATTTCGCTTCCGAGTCTGAGATTTGCCCCTCGTTAGGGGAGTATGGGAATGGTGGGTCTGGATTTGTTGAAATGGACAGTCGTCGAGAATTGTGTGCAAATTATCTACCTTTTGCATAGCTCGGGAGTGCATGTTGTCGGTTCCAACTGGTGTATTTTTAACAAGTTTGCAAAAATGCGCATATTTATTTGTTCGTATTACCTACTTTAGCGTTACTTCATTAATACCTGTTTGTTCAAAGTCTTGCCCAAGCCAAGCCATGGCGGCGCCACACCCGGGGTAAATTGGGGCGAAAGATTAGAATTGATGTTGACGTGTGGATCCATGCATGATTTCTCCAGATTACCCGAGGACCAATCATACCTCATTCGCTAAGTAAGACAGTTCGGCCTGATGTCGAGGGAGCGCGAGCATGGATGACCTCGGGTGTGTACAGCATACTAAGATGAACATAAAAATGGTATGTTGAAATTGAAGTCATTCGTAATCGTCGTTAAAGACAAACTTGTCCAACTAGGTAAATATATGCAACCGGTCCCATAAAAGATAACGATGAAAGTCACCAGTCAAATTTTCCCCAAGCCATATTAATAAAAAAGAGTGGTGATTACACTCGTATCACAGAAGCAGAAATTCAGGCATCATCAGCCTCGTGCATGCGGACGGTCAACAGATCAGCGGGGCACATAGTCAAAGTCACACCGTAACGGATCGGCTGATCGGGGTTGACATCCTCGATCTGATCGAAACGCTGCAGCAGACGAACAAGCACGTACCCAGCTTCGGTCAGAGCAAACTGCTGGCCGATGCAGATACGTGGACCACCGTTGAAAGGAAGGTACTCCCACCCAGCCTTGCGGCTGGCAAAACGCTCAGGCTTGTATTCATCCGCGTCGGGTCCCCAGATATCCTTGCGGCGCTGCATGACGAAGGTGCTGTATGCGACCGAGTCGCCCTTGCGGATGTAAACGGGGGACTCACCGTCTGGACCACCGCCGCGAGGGATGGTGGTGTCACGGGTAGCGGAGCGACGGTTGAAAGGAACAACGGGGTACAAACGAAGAGCCTCGTTCATGCAGTACTGGAGGTACTGGCAAGACTTGAGGGCAGCGAAAGTCATGTTTTGGGGCTTCGAGTAGGTTCCGAAGGTTTCGACGATGGTCTCGCGGAGCTTACGGAAGATCTCAGGGTTGCGTGCAAGGGACAAAACGGTCCAGCTAAGGAGAGAGGCAGTAGTGTCACGGCCAGCGAGCAGAATGTTGAGCAACTGTGAGCGGAGCTCGATTGGGTCTCGGGTAGTCGCAGCGAGGGCGTCGAGGAAGACATACTGAGTCTTTTCCTCGTCGGGCACCTTCTTCTCGTTTTCAGTATTCTTCAAAGCGGCCTCGACGATCTTGTCGACGAATGCGTGGACTTGCTGGTCGGAGTGACGAGCCTCTTTGGTCTCAGCGAGGAATGCGAGTCTCTCGAACCGGGCGCGCTGGGTGCAAACCCACTGGGACTTGTCGAAGTACGTAGCGAAGTTGTCCTCGGGACGCTCCAGCCCATTGAGGGCCTGGAGCTGGCTCTCAACGCTCTGTCCAAACAGAAATTCGGTCGCAGAGTCCATGGTCAGGCGGAAGAAAATGGACTGGATGTCGGTAGCCGCAGTCCACTTGTTGGCGGCGACCGGCAGAGCCTGCATCGCTTTCTGAACGTGGGTCTCTTCCAATTCCAGCTGGCTGATTTGTTCGCGGGTGAATTGCGGACGGAGAAGTCCGCGAGAGTGGTTCCATTCCTGGCCATCGGCGGTAAACTATAGGAAGTCAGTATTCTGCAAGGGAAGATGAATATCACATGATGTCACTCACGATTCCAGTTCCCAGGAGGGGGTGCATATTGCGGCGACGCGGAGCTCCAAGCTCAAAGTCCTTGAACTGAGTTGCTAGCACCGCTTGGACATTCTTTGGGTCGATGGTGAATGTGACGTCCCGACCAAGATTGCGCATGATGAAAGTCGAGACAAAGCGACCCTCCTGCTCGCTCATCAATTTGCAGCGACGTTCCGACAGCAGGGGAATGGTCTTCGTCTTGTCCGCGGCGATGGATTCCTTGAGAGTTGCAATTCCGATGGGATCTTTACAGGGCAAACGAGGCAGAGGGCCACAGCCCAAGCTTCGAGCTTTGCGAGCATGTTGCCATGAGTTGACTGCCAGGCGGATGATCTGTAGGACCACCGCAGCACCGAGAAAGCCTAGAATAAAGGTAGGCGTCATGGTGAAAGGTCGTTGATGATTCAAGAGCGCCACGAGATCGAGGTGGACACGGGGCATTGAATCATATTTATGGTTTTCAACATTGCAACCTCGGTTCGCAGCCGTCATAAGGTGGGTAATGGTGCATTGACCTGCTGTAGCCTACGTTGATCCTTGCGTCAGGACCAATGAGAGTGGAAATAGAGGTCAGGCTAGATCGCCTCCATCGGATTTCGAGCTTTTTCCAATTCCAACTCCGGTCGGTGATCACGGGCCAGTTACTCGGGATGGATTTATGGGCCCGCACCCATCAATTCACATATGTTCATTCGGAGAAGACCGACTGGAAGCTTTGATCCATTCGGACTTGCGCCGGATAAGGTATGGCGTCCCCACACTCCTGAAGAACAGCCACAACTCTGAAACACGGAGTTCGGGAAAAAAGGGGTTCTCGGGAACAGTTTCATAAAACCACATTCTAGAAAAAGAAACTATTCTCCTGCCGATTATGCGGCAGTAGTGTCGGATTTAGGAATAACCGAAGAACGTTGGCATGCACGATGATGTTTAAATCCTGTTAATCCCTGCTAGTCTCGCGGAGTGCATACATGACTAAGCGTGGAGCCGAGGCTTGATTATTGATCAACGTAATCGATCCTCATATCGCTAGGGACGTTTCTAATCTAACATCTAATCTTAATCCTATTCATTCTTCTCCCGAGCCTAATGCCAGGACACGACCCACAATCCGACATGCTTTCGGGCGCCTTGTCGGCCAGATCCTACCTCGAGCTAAGTGAACTGGCCCCAAGGGCCGAAACATCTCAAAGCTCCGAAACCCCTCATAGCTGGGGATCCGCTCCTGGAACTCCTCTAGAACGCGACGGCAAGTCCGGCCCGCATGTACAACTCAGGCAGACACTACCAGCAATGTCGGAGAAGACCGAACTGGGGCCAGATCGACCTGTACGTAAACGAGGCCGACCTAGACTGGAAACAGCTAAGGATGCTGTTGCGATTGAGGTGAACTGCATAGATGAACGCTCCAAGATCGCCTGCTGATCTTTTCAGGAACGGCGCTTGCAAATTCGTCGCGCTCAACGTACCTACCGTCAAAAAAAGGAGACAACAATCCAGACTCTCAGAACGCGTGTAGAAGTGCTAGAACAGACACTACAGAATGTGGCCAACATAATCAGTGCAACAGATAATAGCACTCCGGGCACGGGGCCAACCACACATGACCAAGCCCGCACCAAACAACTGATCCTAGCTGAAATCAACAAAACCCGATCATCCTCAGACGAGACCTTCTCGCTCGATCGCAGTCAATATATAACTCAGAGCTCCGAAACCCTGCGCGACATATTCGGATACCATGTCTCTCACTCAGAACACCAAGCATCCGGATCAAGTCCGCAAAGGAAATCCAGGTTCATCGCCAGATCTCCTTCCCCACTCCTAAATCGTCTATTCCCCACAACAACAATCTACACCTACAGCCACCAAGAATCAAACCTATCCCGGCGCCTCCACCGCTTCTGTCTAGAACACACATACCGCTGGCTGACAGACCCACATTCCGACCCTGTCTCCATGACCCGCGCCTTCGGCCTCCTCCCATGCATCCACGACATTCCCGGCGTATGTCGCAATTTCCGACGCGTCCTCCAATCAGAGATAGGGAGTTCGCTCGATAGCTTCAAGCTCCCTTTCTATACGCTCGGAGGTGCAGGGACTCATTACCCTCGTGCAGAATCCCTCAATAACGTGCGGAGACCGGGGAAAATATTGCGCAGGTTAGCGCGGATCTTGCGGCGGGGTGGGATTCGGGATTGGGATGAGGATTGGAGTGGGGACGCAGAGCCGGATGATCGTCCGGAATCCGTTGCGGAGAGAGCTATGAGCAAAGAGGAGCAGCTGCGCTCGTTAGATCTCGATGGGGATTGGTTTGATTGTTATGATGTTCAGGGGTATCTAGAGCATCGGGGCGTCGTGCTTGACGGGTCGTCGCTGTCATTGGAGGTACCTGCTGCGACGGTTGGAGATCTTTACGGTGCTTCGTCGGATACATCTGCGTCTCAGTTATATGGCTCGGCAAGCGAGGATTCACCTAGTGAGATGAGTGGTTGGCGATATCTAAACCAGTCGAGTTATGTCCTGGATGTTGAGTGTTTCTTTGACTGTGAGTTTTACTTGATCCAAGGCTAGCTCTGAGCTGGACGCTAACATATATAGTATTACTGGCCAATTTGAGGATTCTAGGCCGAGCGCCTGGGTTTCGATCGTGGGATGTGGACGCGGCTCTGCGGACGGCGATCCACCGGCGATCATATAGTTAAACGCGAGACAAACCATTTTCCTACCTTGAAGCAGAGAGTAATGATGACGATGACTACGTGATAAATGATTACGTTCAATTCAATGAGATCAAATTATCGTTGCATTGTTATTGGGTATAGCGCATAGACATCCGGCATGCCACATAAAGAAAATCGCGGGCCCCACTTGAGGACGGCAGTTCGATGACCGAGTAAACATACTCTACTCATTCAAAGTACCCTCCTGTCTCCGTGTATGGACTTGTGGTGGTAATTTAGCAGCAAATCTCGCAGCACTCGAAGCAAGCAAGACCGGCGCAGCTGAAAGCATGTTAGCCCCTGAATCTCAGTACCATTAATATAACAAACTTACATTCCGCAGCAGAGACCACCGCCACCACCACCGCGCAGCTGCATCGACATCTGCTCCTGGTTCGCCTGAGGAACACGTGTTAGTTTTCATATCATTTCGTTTTGGCCCCTCTCCAGGGAGTTGACGTACGGGCTGCTCGGACACCACGTTCTCGGTAGAGGGAGCGGCAGGGCTGGAAGGCTGCTGCATAGCGACAGTGTTGCCGTTCCAGGTGTTCTCCTGAGCGCACTCGGCCTCAGCGGCGGGGGAAGACTTGAAGAAGTTGAAGTTGAACATATTGACGTTGGTAGACGGATGAGACACGGAAGAGTGAAAGGTGAGATGTGGACAATTTAAGTAAATTGGAGGGATCGGCAGAACTAATGAAACCAAATTTAAAAAAATTTGCGGCAAATACAGTTTCAATGTGGAGGATCGGCTTCAATTAAATACTGACTCGGCTAGTGTCCCCCAACCAATCTCACCGCGAAGGGGCGCATCCTTGTATGAGGGTCGCATACCAATGAACACCTGCCTAGCTGCCAGGGTAAGGCTGCATGAGGGTCAGTGCTAAGTATAGTGTCTCGGACTAATCGGAATAGTGCTGCCTGACTGCGCCCATACACCGCCACGAATCTGGTTGAAGTTTGAACAGCCTCATTTATATACGTACTCTTGCTTCTATAAACAGCTCAAATATGGGTCTTGACTATCAAATTATACACTTATGCTTCACAATAACTCCATGCTACTCATTTCTTCACGAGGCGCTCTCTTGTCAACAAACGATGACGAAAAATGGTGCGTGTGCCGCTCAGCCCTAAAGCGCGGCGGAGTGCCAAGATGCTTGGCAGCCAATTTGATTGGATGTTCGGGTCGGCTGATGAGATTCACAGCTTGGCAAGGATGCCGTCAGGTTGCAGGACGGAAAGATAACATTTTTGGATATCGCTGATAGTCTTGCATCTGGAAGTGGATCAGTTATACGAAAAATTATACTCTGCATAAGACAAACAGGGAAAACTTACCCAGCCAGCGCCATAGTAATCATCAACTCTTGGCGAAGGATTTTAATTGCCAGTTCGACGCCTTCTTGACCGTTGTACTGCAGGCTATCAGCTGAAAATATTCTTGAAACACAGTGGCTTGCGTGTGGCGTACCGCTAGACCCCAGATAGGGATTCGGCCCAGGAAGCAGTGGCTAGCGCCTAAAGCGATCGCCTTGAAAATATCCGATCCACGGCGGATACCACCGTCGATTGTGATTGGGATGCGTCCCTGAGCGACAGGGGCGCATATTCTGAGCGCGTCAAGGGTGGATGGGACGCCGTCCAATTGTCGGCCACCGTGGTTGGAGATCACAATTCCATCGACACCGTACTGGATTGCGAGTTCGACGTCTTCAGGGGAACACACTACCAGTATTGTCAATAACACAGCCCAACAGACATGTTCAGTAGAGACTTTCTTACCTCCTTTGATCCAGATGGGAAGGCGGGTGTGTGACCTGAGCCACGAGATCGCTGTCTCCCAGTCAAGGGTAGGATCTACCACAATTAGCTATCTTATCTCCGTTGAACAGTACGATGAACATACCGTAATCAGTGCGGTCAGATGTATCAGCTCCACTGCTGAGAATATTGGGGTAGGTCATGTCCTCTGGAATGCGGAATTCATTGCGATATTCGTTCAACCGTTTTCCCAGGACGGGCACATCAACGGACAAGAACAAGGCCTTGTATCCAGACTCTGAATACATAATTAAATTCAAGTTCAACAATATCTCTTTTTTCTGGAAAAGACACTCACTTTCCGCGCGATCCAACAACTGAATTGTAACTCCCCGGTCCTTCAACACGCACATCTGCATGAAGTAGGGATTCTCAAGACCTTGTGCCTTAACATCCTCCAAGGAGCAGGTCGCATACGATGACAGACCCATACCCATATTATATTTAGCCGCGGCCCGAGAAGTCGCGAGCTCCCCATCGGGATGTGCGAGTTTGTGGGAGGCAGCTGGACCGAAACTGAAGGGCAGTGATACCTTGCTGCCAAGGAACTCTGTGCTCGTATCGACTTTTTCGACGTTGACCAAGATGCGTGGACGGATTTTGTAGCGATCGTAGGCTTTTTCATTGTCGTTGAGACTTGGATTCCATTAGCTTTGGGAACAACGTATGGCATAAAGGTTCGTACGTGATCAAGTCCATTGCACCTCCATCATAGTAGTCTGTTTGGGTCAGTCTCGGAGTACCAGAGCATTGTGTTCATCACACTCACCTCGATACATCTTGTTGATGTTCTTGCCTCCGGCCTCCTTGAGGTCTGCGATGCAGCACACATCCTTGTGAAGGGTCTCACCACGGTGTGACATGTTTTGGGTGTAGTGTATATGTGTAGGTGTTTTTAGATATGCAGTCAGGGACAGGAGCAAAATAAGTACTTGGTACAAGTTGAAGAGATGCGGAGATCATACGCTCTCTATCCTAATCTAGATGATATGTCCAATGACCTTCCCCATGTATAGTTCTGCCGACTTCCTATCGCAGAACGGCCCACACCGGAATGGCCTTCCTGATTTGATGATGCCCCGCATATCGCGCTCTATTAAAATGTCCTTACACAGGCCATTCGGTCAAACATTCAACTTTCCTCGTACTAGTGCAAATACATTGACCGTCAAGTGACCATGACTCGCATCTTTCTGTACGTGGAATGGTGTTGGTGGTCAGGGTGCTCAGCCATGTACTAACTTCCCCTATAGGACTGGCGGCTCCGGCTTTATTGGTGGACAAGTTCTCCACACCCTCCAGTCAACACACCCTGAGTATGAATGTTATGTTCTATTGCGCGACAGTGACAAGGCTGCTGTCGTCTCAAAGGCCTATCCTCGTGTCCATGTTGTTCTCGGTGATCTCGACTCCACATCGCTGATTGAAGAGGAGGCACGTCAAGCCGATGTGGTTATCAGTAAGGCAACTATAAAATTGCTAAGTTCAAATGCTAACAAAAGCTCAGATGCCGCTACTTACAAGCACCAGCCCAGCATTGAAGCCATTGCTCGCGGCCTGGCCAGCCGACCCACACCTGGTGAGTGAACACGATATATGTCAAGGAAAGCATTGTTGACGCCTTACGTTCAGGATACTGGATCCAGATCTCTGGTGCAAGCATTTTATCAATCCCAGACATCGTGAACAACCGCTTCGGAGAAGCTGCTGGTAAGTTCTACGACGATGTGAATGATGCTTCTGAGATCCGCGATATAATCAAACGGAACGCAGACACTAGAGTGGCAGACAATTACCTTGTTAATCTCAGTGGCCCCAGAACTGCACTCATCTTCCCTCCAATCATCTATGGAAGAGGAAATGGCCCTGTCAATCAGCGCAGTATTCAGATTCCAGAGCTTTCCCGAGTTGCCATTCAGACTCGCCAGACCGTTCAAGTGGGCAAGGGAGAGAGCACCTGGAGCAACATTCACATCTCCGACTTGGCTAATGTATTTGTCGGATTGGTTGAGAAGGCCGTTGAAGGTGCCGAAGGCGCCATGTGGAACCAGGATGGTCTCTACTTTGTCGGCAACGCTGATGTGCTGGTGAGTTGAAAACACTCGTTTCCTATCTGTTGTGCAGAATGCTAACTTCCAACAGTCATTTGGCAAGATTTCTCAGCTCGTGGCTGATGCAGCTCACAGCCTGGGTCTGACTGACTCAGCTTCCGTCAAGAGTGTCAGTGCTAGCGAGGCGGATGAGTTGACCGGCAAGGGTAGTGTTTTCTGGGGTACCAACGCTCGGCAACACTCTCAGAGAGCAGCCAAGTTCCTGGGGTGGAGTCAGAAAGCTCACTCACTTGAGCAAGAGATTCCGGCGACCGTGAAGGCCGAGGCGTCCCGACTGGGAAAGTTGTAAACTAGAACCGAAAAAGTGGCGGGGTAGATTAGATAAGTTAGTGGCGCGATTATAATAGGAAGGACATTCCGACGTCACGACCGTCCAGGGTCTACTTACCTCCTTGGATCCTCCTTGGTTTGATTGATCAATCGATTCGTGATAGAAGATACCGAATACAATCACTAGACTATTTGCAAGTGATTCCATAAGGTAATGGCGAGATCCACGCGAGCACGAACGCGTCGATCCCATCTGTTGGGCGGATGTGGCACCTGCAGGCGTCGCCACGTCAAATGCGATCAGAAACGGCCTGCATGTCGCACTTGTCGGAGTATAGGGGTGCCATGTGAGGGCTTCTCTGATCAGATCCTTTGGGTACGTGGTGATGATAGTGAGGAGTTGGCCGACGACGGTCGCCGCGCAACTCGACGACACCTCTACACAGGTGTGCCTAAATTTGAACCATGTACCCTGCCACTTTGAACTAACTATGTGTTAGAAAAGGACCGTCTTTCTATGAGCGATTCTTTGACTACCAATTTGCTATCCGGCTCAATTGACGCTTCATTAGCTGAAATCGAGTTAAGATCTCGAGATACTGATCGTGCGACCGATGATGATGTAGTCATTGGGCCATTTGGAGTATTGAAATTTACTTCATCAAGCACAGAGCCGCAGGCTCAAGAATGTGTTCAATCGCCAGCTCAGCAGCTGGTCATTCCGACTTTAGCGCAGGAAGTTGAGCCTATCCCAACGGACCCTGGTCCCAGTGGCTCCGCAGATGCTATCGTCCCGGAAGAGATCCAGGATACTAGCCCATTGTCGATCATGGATTCTCTATCACAGATGGACGATTTCCTGCACTGGTCAGATCTGTTAGGAATCAATCTTGATCCATCAGGATTCGCAACATATCCCAATCTGAGCCTGCAGCCGGATATGTCCTTGGATTTAAACAACGACGTGGGATTACTATCCTTCACTTCCACAACGAACAACAATTCTATACAGGCTATGACTCCCCAGCAGACACCAATGGACCTTGTATCAACCGCAACCGACCTTCTTCAGAACGCCCAATTCCTTCTCAAGCATTTTCAGGATGTCGTGATTCCTCACATTATGGCAATTCCGTTCGGACTGAAATCACCATGGAAAATTCTGAATTTACCTGCTGCAGTAGTCTCGTTTGGTGATTCCACCTTTCTTGGCACGGACGGTGTCAGTCATGCTCGGCTTGCCAATCTATACGGGATTATTGCCTGCTCCGCTCTCGATTTGGCGTTAAGACCACAAGATGGAATGTTGGAATCTAGTGATCATTGGCACCACACTGCAAACCAGTTATATCATAATGCAAAAGACCACATGCAGATCTCACTACAACATGAGACTCAGGGTCCGAGGAAAGCCAAGTATAAAGACCAGCTGATGTCGGCGAATATTCTGACGCAATACGCCGTACACAATCCTGACCCTTAACCTTGAGTAAAGCCTCACTGACCTTTTTCAGATCTTGTCTGGTCAACAGCAACACGCACGTTGCTTCTTGATCGATGCAGAGCGACTGTTACGCCTGCGTGGATTATCCAAAAGCCGAATCTCTAAAAAGGCCCGTCTCTTGCACCATGTCTACACCTGGCTGAGAATTCTCGGGGAGAGCACCTTTGTTCTGCACGACTACGGCCTATCTTATTCTTGTCTTGACAATCTCGGCTCCTCGGGTCGAATTCACACTCCGAGCGCCATAGGGAATAGCAATCCTGTACAAAACGAGCCCAATCCCCGTCTAGATGACTTTCTCCGCCTTGGCAACCAGAATTCCGATAATGACCTCAATATCGACGAGCCCAAAGACCACGCATCTGGATACAACGATATTCATCTGCATGACTCTCGCAGTTTCTCCGAGCACCTCTACAAGCAAATCTACGGTATCCCGGAGACATGGCTTAGTCTAGTATCTCAAACAACTAGACTCGCAAACGTCATGGAAGCCTTCCGGACTGCAAGGAGTTCAGGTCGAAGTGTGAGCATGGAAGCATGGGAAAAGCTGCAACGGCGAAGTATGCGCTTAGAGAACATGATCTGCTCGTTAAATCTGGGCCGTACACGAGGACAGTCCACCGACCTGCAGACCCTTTCCAAGCCGCATGTCTGTATGCTTGAAGCCTTGAACGAGGCACTTATGATCTTCTTCTATCGCCGGATTCGAGAGGTTCATCCGGCTGTGTTACAAGGTCATGTTGACAATGTGATCAACGCGCTAGAGGAGTGCAATGACACATTGTCACAAGATGCCCAATCGGGTCCCGGAACTGCATGGCCGATATTTATTGCGGGAAGTGAAGCCCTTACTACCAACAGACGGGAGGCTGTTTTGAGGTGGTTGGATAATGCCAGTTCTAAATGCGGATGTACTTCTTTTGCTACGGCGCGAGATGTAATGATGAAAGTTTGGCGCAAGCAGGATGAGCACCTGATGGCGAATCGAGGAGACCGGATATTGTCATGGATTGAAATTGTGAAAGAAGAGCAGACATGGCCTTTATTCTTTTGAGTTTATTTACGAGTTCATGTCTCTATTATTATTCTGTATAGCATGTATGATGAGATGATTTACGACGCAATGATACGTACCCCGTGAACCAATCAAAAACCTGCAACCTTATTAGCATGTAAAAAAGCTGATTTCTGAAAGAGAGAAAAAAGAAGACGAATCCACGATGATTGTGGCCATGGATGAATGACTAATCTCCCTAAGTGTGCAGGAGCTAGACCTAAACGGGATACACGCGTGACTCTTACTATTTCACTCTGACCGACTTACTTCTTTCTCTTCTTCTCCCCATGATCCTGTTCCTCGCGCTCAGAGTGTACAGTTTCTCTTTGGACAGTGAGGAATATGCTTAAGTGTTAGAATTTACCACCGTTCCGAGAGGCACGAGGCGGAAAATCATGATCACAACGCATACCCTCGGGTACTTTCTGAGTCCATATCGTACTTCGTCTTGTTTTCCATGATAAAACGCCCTTCTTTGGTTTTCAACATTGCCCCTACAGTGTTTTTCCTACTCCCTACCATCCCCTCCCAGTTTCTATTGTGACGTGATCGCCCTAGCAGTACGGGACATGAGAGCAGAGAGAGGTGGTAATGAGAAATACAAATCCACGAGTGTGAATATCATAGATAGCTGGTGGCTACATGTGAGTACTATAATAATTTTCTGTCCAATTCAACCCTCATCTTCCAATTCGTATCATGTCTGCTTGCCAACCCTCAAGGGGGATACCGGGTAGTAGGCCTTGAAGGTGGCCATAAGCCAACAGGAACCTCGCCGTATCCCTACCGTAAGCCGATTCCTTCAACACTTCATCAAGGCCCGTCGGGGCATTTTGTGCCTCGTCTCAAACATCGTCTCGGACCTCATCCTACTTTGGACTGCATCGGGAACTCGCGTGCCGTCTCGAGATGCCTTCAGCAGACGGAGTAGATCGCAGTGTCCGCGTGGTGGATACCATAAAGACAGGCGTCCCATCAAAACTGTTTTGTGGACTCCCGAGACAGCAATGATCGCTCCCCATTTACCAGATTCCGGAACACCGCATTCTGCATGTTGGCAGCTGATATTCGCCTGGTCGTCGGTCGGATTGTGCAGTTCGCCGCTTACTGTACAACTTGCGGGGAAAGGTCAGCTATAGTGGTGCCCAGCAACCGAGACAATCCCTTGAACTGACCTCCATTTCCATGTGGTCCATGTGCTGTCTCGACCGAAGGCAGGTTTCCCAGTCCATTCCCCTAATGTCTCAGCGACACAATCTAATAAAACATCAAGTCAGTCAGTGTTGACTGATTCTGGGTTCCAAAAAATATACCACTCTCCCTCAAATCGGGGTCCACAGCAACAAGTTACTGGGCTGGGCGCCCCCCTCAGATTTTGCTCAGAGTGTAAGACAGTCTGACCATCAGGCCACATCATGCAAGCATGAGTGTCCTTGATCCTGTTCTTCGCTTTCTTCATTGGGGGATTTGGGCGACAGGGGAAAGTACCTACAGCAATCTCCAACGATGCGCAAAAGGGATCCCATGGCCTCAACAACAAAATCACTCCAAAGGCATCGTCATACAGTCCATTGGAAATTTTTCTTGCGGCTGCAGGATGAATCTGTATGTACTCAAAGAGGGATGGAGAGAGTGTGCGAACCTGGCACGAGTGGACTGAAGTCCTGTATACGCTTCTATCTACTAGAGGAAAGTACGTTGGACCAAGCCAGAATGGAGAAGGTGCGGCGTCTTCAACATCACGTCACTGAGTCGCTCATTTGAAAGCTGTAGCTCATTGGCTTCTATTTAGAACAATGCAAGGAAGGGAAAATTACCCTCAAGCTACTCCATGGCCCTTCAAATATCAGACTTGAATGTTCTCTTCATTAATTTGACTAAGCATATTGACACCTAAGCATGACCTCAAACGTGCATCTTTTGTCACATGAGGAACCTAATGGTCGGATCACTATATTTACGACCCTCGGGGTCGAGACTACAGAGCACCTTAAGTATATAAAACTAATTAGGCTATCGAAAAGGAATTCGTACATATATAAACAATGTTTTTGGGCCGGGCGCCCTTTGGGGTATAGACTGAGTGTGGACTGGGTTTACAATGGATGCCACTGATCATTCCCTGAGCAACCAGTGAGCCTTGACTCTAAGCATGTGCCCTCATTAAAGCGGCGGCATTTGGGATAGGAAATCTCCAATCGGCAGAAGAACATCGATACGTATAGTCACCAATGTACCTAGTACATCTCATCCGAACAATGCATCCTTAAACAGTCTTAACACCAGCATTTTCAATCAATTGCTTAAGCTCAGCCCGCAGTTCAGGCTTAAGCAAAGCAAACGGCTTCCGCAAACCACCAGTGGGCTGACCAATGAGCTCAACACCAGTCTTAACAGAAGCAGCATAGTTGTACGACTCCAAGAACTTGCAAATAGGCCAAGCCTTAGCCCAAAGCTCACGACCCCGCTTCAAGTCACCCTGAATAGAGATAGCCTCGTAAAGCTCAACAGCCAACTCAGGAATAAAGTTCGCAGCGCCCCAGACACCACCGGGGGCACCGGAAGCCAATCCAAAGAAAGTAAGACTATCCCAGCCATTGAAAGCAGTAATCTTATCGGAGTGTCCAACAAGCAGCTCGGTAAGCGCAGGCGCATCACCGGATGTATCCTTCATATACTTGACGCCGACCTTGGACAGACCGGCGATCTCGGTGGGGGTAAGCTTCAGGCCTGAAGCACCGGGGATATTATAGAACATGATGGGTAGCTTCGATTCGTTGTGGATCTCCTGGAAGAGCTCGTGCAATTCTTCGAGGTTGAGCGGGTCGTAGAAGGGGGGCACGACCATGACGGCGGCGGCACCAGCTTCACCGGCGTGCTTGGATAGTTCGATGGCTTCGGCGGATGATGTGCTGCCTGTACCTGTGACGACGGGGACGCGGCCGGCGGCGAACTTAACGCAGAGCTCGGTGAGCTGCTTGCGCTCGGCGGTTGTCATGACTGTGAACTCGCCAGTGCTGCCACCCGGCACGAGACCATGCACACCGGCCTTGATGAGGTGCTCGATGTGGGCTTGGAGGCGGGCTTCGTCGATCTTGGTTTGGTCATCGGTGAAGGGGGTGATCAGGGCCACCATGATTCCGTGGAGGTCAGCCATTGTGATGATGTTGTTGTGTGATGGTTGGAGATCTGAGATAAAGGGTAGTTTGTGAAATATTAAGTCTCATGGAGTTTGGTATTCTGTCTTTTAAGTACATGGCGTTCGGTGTATACACTTCCTCTATGCGGAAACACTTTCTGTTTGGGTGTGGATCTATCTAATCGGTCGGAGAGGCCTTCCTAATCCTGAGCGGGGTCGTTTTTACAGGAGGGGCAGCCTCGTCACTGGGACTCACTTGTCGGTATTTTCAACAATTGAGGGGGATGACATAGAAGGTATTTTGACAATTCAATTGAGTCATAATTTGCTTTGCGGGAACGTAATGTGGTTGATCGGAATGATTCCCACGCCTGTTACGGAACCGCCACACCCAATACGGCTCCAACCTTAGGATTTTCTCTGATCCAACATCCCCACATCATGCATGTCATTCACATTTAGGAAAGGTGACCCCTCGTTCCTAAGCCTGAGAGCCTGAGAGAATTGGCAGCGATTCTGTGAGATTTTAGAGAAGTATGCCTCATAATTCAGGCATCATACTGTTATCCATCGAAGGCCATTTGATCGGTCTCTTTGCAAGACATACTTCAGATTAGTAATGAACGATTAACACACTATTATACCTGTACTTCCTTCCAATGGTAAGATGCTCATCACGATGCTTTTAGCTTTTAAGATCCGATCTGGGGGCTGTGAGCCGATTGTTGATGAAGAGGTACTGGTTGGGTCTGTGATGGATTGTCATTTCATGCAAGAGAAACCACAGCCATCATTATACCTGGTGATTTATTCGTCCTCAAGAAAGCCGGCAGTTCATAATCCAAAAAGAGCTAAAATGTGTGATTCACGAAATCTGCCACAATGCCTACACGTGTTAGTCAATATAATGTTCGTTAAAAACCTTCGAGATCAAATAGAAAAGAAAAAGCTCCAACATGTGATCGCTGCTTGATATTCCATTGGATATTTATGCAGCAGTATCACTCCGTTGGTATGGCTCGACGACTTTTCAACAGCATGGGAGGCCTGTGCACCAGACCTCGGGATTGACAGAAAATATATTCAGTGCCATGAGGGAACTCTGAATCTGAAATGTTTTCACTTCACGTAGCTAAATCAACTTGAAATTCTTCCGCCACTTCGGCCATGAACATTCTTCGAGATTTAATTTTAGAACATTTGTGCACGTGTTTGGTTCATCGATGCGACTGTCCCATGAACCATGGTCAGCTGGACGCCCCATCCGTGAGCTGGCGGCCCCCCGGATAGGGCTCTATTCTCTACTGAAGCTTGGGCTGCCTAAATCCTTAACGCTTAGCACCTGAGTCCATTTGTCTAAGCCGTCGATTCATGCCAAAATATTATTGGTTTTTTGCCCTCTATCCAGGGTAGCTTCCCCGTTCCCTTCAAATCGGATGTGGGCGGAGAGGGGCGGGGCAACATACCTGGAAGCCTAAGACCGATCAATAACCGGTTACGAACCCGATTGTGCATAATTATATCTCGTACAGCCAACTAGCCTGGGTAAGGCGGCCGCGATGATGTATGCCAAGGGTGGAGCACGACGAAATAATCGCTCGTACCGACGGACCCTGAGTGCCGTGCCACGCCCAATTCTGGGGTAAAGTCTAAGACATAGTTACATCGCAGTAAAGTCTTGCAGATCGTAAGCCACTAAGGCTGATAATTCCGAGTGCCTAACCTGTTTGGTATATCTAGTGATCTTGCTTGATCGGAAGTAAGACTAGCCCCTGTTAGCGGGGGCTGTGGTTGGCCGTGTCTCACCCACTATCCTTTCGGCAAACTAATCAGGCTCTACAAGCCGCACACTTGCCCACTTTACTTGTTCATGACCGCTCTGGGGTTCCGGTGCTTGACTAATGATCATGATAGGACTGCACCTGACAGCTCATTTCTTGGGAACTAAAATGTGGGGCAGGTGAAGCTATACCACATCCGGGGTAAATGTATGATGCATAAGCGACATATGGCTCGTGGAAGCGGGTGGCCCTGCAGAAAGTGGTACTTTCATTGGGTGGGTCTTGAATTTGTCTTACATTTCATCCACTAAACTGAGGCTATGTAGACATGGTATGGTCCCATGGAGACTGCTTCAGGCTTTCAGGCCAACCTTTGTGTCTCACCTATACATAAGTGAGACATAGGCCACCAGCATGGAGCACACTGTCATCGAGGTACTCAATTTGTACTGTTACATCCATCCAGTCTACCTAGATCTATTTCGAGTGCCATATTGCGGTGAGGCAACAAACACTTCACGATCCATACTCGGGCTTTGCTTGATAGTGCCAAGGTCAAATCTTGAGGGAACTCGAGAAATTACTTAAATACCCCCATCATTCTCTTCATTTTATTCTCATTCTCATTCACAGATCAAAACATTCTACAAGACAAACTTCTACAATCTAAACACCTCTACTTCTCTTCAATAATCTACCAAATCGCAACTATGCAGTTCTCCCAGCTCCTTTTGGCCTCCCTCGCCGCTGTCCCAGCCGTTCTGGCTGCCCCCGTTGCCGGCACATCCATGATGGCCGCCAGCTCTACCTGGACCATCGACAACATGAAGCGCGTCTGCAACGCCGCCGACACTTCCTGCACCTGGACCTTCGGCATCGACACCGGTTCCGGCACCGCTACCTCTTGCAAGTTCGTCGTGGCGGGCACCACTGCCTCAGAGCTCAACGGTGGTCCCGCTACCTGCGGCGACTTCACCGTCACTTCTGGATGGAGTGGACAGTTCGGTGCCGGCAACGGCTTCACCACCTTGGCTGTTGTCGACAACGCCAGCCGCCAGATCATCTACCCTGCCTACACCGATGTTCAGCTTGACACTGGCAAGGTTGTTAAGCCCGACCAGAGCTACACCCCCGCCAACCTTCCTTAGATGGAGAATTGCTTGGAAGGAGAGACGCGGAGACTTGTTTCGGCTGAAGCTTCAACACTTCTGCTTTAACCAAATCCATGTCGAGATAATGAGGATTTTATGTAATTGATTTCTTTGCGCAATAGAATGACAAATGAAGCGAGCATATTTCGGGAAACCTATTTCTTTTGAGTTGGGCGTAACTAGAAACCACTCAGCATTTCTTTCAAGATAGACATTACGCCTTCAAAATGTAATAGGAGCCCAAGTAGCAATCGTGCGCTAATAATAAGTGGCCCCGAAGGGGCGGAGCCTGAGGTAAACAGAGAGCCATACTCAACATTGACGGGTATAAGCCGGTGTCTATCAGGAGAAGTAATCTAAGCACATCCGGCTTTTTGCTATGTATAGAAACTTAATGAAGGTTCATGTATGTTATACCCTTCGGAAGTCAGTTTCGGTTTGGGGAATTGTGGAGAAGATTGCAGTTGAGAGTGGGAAACCGTCCAATTCGATCTATCTTTTCAGTGCCTGTCTATCTGAGTCTCGTTTTGCTTCTTGCAAATAGCGGGGTTGCGAAGAGATCTGAATCATATTTATGGTACACAGCACTTTGAAGTCTTGAGTCACTTGATATTTGATGATGTTGTTCGCGGTGAACATGCCTTTCTCAATCTCTCTGATAACACCCACTGAAGAGAGATCACGAAGGCCATGTAGGGTATCCCGTCTAGTAGCTTCATTGACATTCTCAGCCAAAGCTTGAACTTGGTATAATGCTATTCTGAGTAGAATTGGGAAAATGGGTTTCCAGGCAGGTCCGACTGAGGTAGCTTATGCTAGCGGGGAAGCTCCTATTTATATGGTCTGGTGGTGAGACCGGAGTTGGATCTGAGAAACAACTGGCTGATTCAGATCCATTCCTAAAGAGGATACGAGATAGTTCGTGGCTTAAGTTTTCATCTGACGGGGGCGGCTTAATTTGGCAGCGATATGCAAGATTACTGGTCGTTACCCCAATTTATCCCCTCTTTTGTACTAGACTTTATTATTTAGTTCGCCCGTCCCCTAGACTGCTGGGTATCTCCAGATTGATTTTGTGGAAATGCACAATATGCGTATGCACTAGTAAACTTACGAGTTAGGTAGAAAACGATGGTATTAGGGCATCTGACACGTCTGTATTAATAGGGACAGAGAAGCGTTGCATCTTTGTATTCCCTACGTCCCCTGCATGGTTAGTGTGGGCAAATCTTTCCTATATCTCGTACTTTACAGGGTTAAACCCGGGTTTTGGGATAGTTTCTTATGGTCAAGGGGGCGCCTACTCCCCTTCCGCTCTCTTTCTTCCACATCATTGCCGGTCACCGCCCCAAATCACCAAACTACCGTGTCAATTACGACCGATCATCACTTTTCGTTGAGGAGCATTCGATAGCCTCGAGATAAGACGTGAGAAGCGTTAAAACACACATTATAGTATGTAGAACAAAGAGCTATTCTACACTCTCACCTTCCCGTCTAGTCAATATTCTTATATTTTTTTTCTATTCAACACTTTTATGTATCTTGAAATGACCAAACTGAATATCTCGATCTTGCAGTAAAATCTCTCTGCAGTATCGTTAGGATGACAGCCCGAAACGGACATCCCCTGGTGTCCTACCAACCGCTAAGGCTCCTTTTCCAGCTTTCATACATTGTCGTGATCATCTTGCGCCTCCCATACTACGCCACTATATCTTTGGTTCCATTTCTTAGGGCAAACAGAAAATGGACCGCGAAGCAGAGCTTCATGACACGCATCGCTTATTCGATGCTGGATGCTGTGTCTCGAGTAGGAATCACAGAGACGCTCTCTTTGAACCCAGGAAAGGAGGGTAAGAGGTTCCAAACAGTTCCAGTGTCCACTTCGGATGTTTACAAAGGGCCACTGGCATCCAAGACTGTCAAGCCCGCCACGATTGGAGGAACTTGGTACCCGGATGATCCTGGATCGCAGGTGATTTCAAAGACTATCGTGCTCCATTTCCATGGAGGAGCCTTCGTTCAAGGCGACGGGCGGACTGAGCAATGTGGAGTCGTCGCGAAGTACTTTCTCGACAAAGGGACCGCCGATGCCGTCTTCTGCTTGCAATATCGCCTTTCAGGCCACGGGGGCATAGATCCGTTCCCAGCCGCACTGCAAGACGCGCTGTCGAGCTACCTGTTCCTCCTACAGCAATGTAAAATCCCGCCCCACCAGATAATTTTCGCAGGCGACAGCTCCGGCGCAAACCTCACGGCGGCCCTGTTGCGCTATCTCTATGAATTTGGATCTACCATCAATATACCGACACCCAAATGTGCCGTGCTGCTTTCGCCGTGGGTCGACCCGTTCTATTTGAATCCGGCAGGTAATCCGCAGCGCAGCACCGACTTCGTCCCAGTCTCGTATGGTGGTAAGCAGAGCGATTTCCCTAACCTATCGCCTTCGTACCACAAAGCTAATATGACCACACAGCGTGGGGAGCCTACGCCTATGCGGGAAGCTGTCCCGAGCCTTGGGCCAATCCTTACATCACGCATCTAGGCCATCCGTTTCCGACGCCTGTTCCCTTGTTCGTGAATGCGGGGACCTCGGAGCTATTCTTCGAGCACATCACACGGTGGGCTGTGGAGATGCGCGGGATTGAGGGCAACGTAGTGGAACTACATCACGAAGAAGACGCGGTCCACGATACGTATTTGATTGGCCAATTGATAGGATTTGAGGAAAGCGCTTGGGGTGTCGCAGCAAAGGTTGCTGAGTTTGTGCAGAACCTCTAGCTGTCTGCAATATGTCGGCTTCTTACCAGGCTAGGATGTGTAACAATGAGCAGCCCACAATGGTAAAAAATACTTAACCTACTAGATGATATAGCTGGCCATTAAGGGTCGCTTTTGAATTAAGTAGCTAATCCAGTGGCAACAAGACTGAGAACCCAGTCGAGATCTGGAAAACAAAGGGTCATTTCCGAAATGCAGGTCCATTAAATGAGCCAGCTCAGAGATAATCTACACCAATGTCTTGGTGGTGGGGCCAGGAAAGAGTTTTTCAGTGAGTATCGGTGAAAGGCGATTTCGAGAAGGACTGTAAGGCTCCCATAAGGAGCACTGTTTCCAGAGGCACTGCCGTCAATCGCAGACTGTTCAAGAGGCCCTGGGAGCTGTCCTGAGCCATACTATGGAGCCCTCGAGGAGGTTACAAAAGATCCGAGTCAAAGGTCTGTTGTGCCTGAAGTTAACGTTTCTCACAAGCGAGCGGGTCGGTCGGCCGAATCACCCCACAGTACATAGTAAATGCAATTTTATATGTATCTCAACAACGGCCTAGGATCAATTTTTCGATACTATTTCTTTAGTATAGTATAGTAAGGTTGAATCTGTAATTCATGTACTTTAATGGAAATTTTCATAACATTACCATAAAATACACCACGATCTGGCCACTGAAGCTATAAATATATACCTCTGACTCAACTCCTTATAGCAGTTCATTGAAAACCAGGAGTAGACTTTGAATAATAAGAAGCCCTTATATCTTATTTGTATAAGCCTAATCTAAGAAAATCTAAGAAAATCTATGATTTTTGAAATATAAAGCTGTATTTTATCGCATTAACTATATGTTTTGGGGTGACCCGGCCAGCCGGGAGACCCGCTCGCTTGTGACACGTTGCTTGAAATGATATCTGCCACGGAGAAAGTACGTAACTGAAAAATGTTAAAACAATCTTCGACATTGTTTAGGGGCTCAACGTATTGGTTTAACGTTTTAATGCTTTTCTAATAGATATAGCCGAGATTCTCCTGTGCTTGAAATGGAGGAGCAGTGATATGATGTGATTCCGAGGAGAACGGGCTGGACTCCGAGGGTGGGGTATGCCCCACATACCCGCGGCTGCTACAAGGAGGCTATTGGAAGGAACGTAGTTCCGTCTTCGGGTGCATTGTTGCCAAGAATACTGACATCAGCAGGACTGTCAGCGTCATGCGCTGAAAAAAGATCAAATCAGGAGATAAAAAGCACGGGTGATACGTGATACTAAGTGTATTAAGAGATATAAGAACAAGATCAACAATAATGACACAGACAGAACAATATGCTGTTGTGGTGGATGAGAGAGAAGAAAAAGGAACCAACGGGAAGAAGCACTGATCTACACTACGAGGCCATCACGTGATGCTAATAAGTACCTTCCTTAAATTGGTCTTCCACACCCGGAAACTTTCTCCATTGATCCGGTTGGATTCCCTTACATCTACTTACTCTGCGCTCTATCTCAAATTTTCTCCCCCTATTAGTCCAGCACATCCATTATAAACCATGCATAAACCAGATGAGGAGTTCATCAATCAGTTTAGGGAGAGGTTTGGGGACCTTCTCTTGAGCTTCCATGGGGAAAGAAGGATGAAAATTGCTCATGTTGACGCGAGAGATCCAACTTTACCCGTGAGCTATCCCAAAGAAAATGAGCCTACTCATGGCATATGGATAAACGAGGCGAATGAGGGTCGAACATTGAGACTAGAGAGCGGTTCTATAGACCCCCACAATCTTAATGCCTCTGATTGGTTCTCTCCGAACGTTAGTACCATCAAGCACGAGACATTCGACGATTTCAATTTGTTAGGGTCGGGCGCGGTCTTTCACAACAAGGCTGGAGACCTTCACTCTCCAATGGTACGGTGGAACTCAAATATTTCGCCCCTTTTTGATGAATCAGTTCAATGCGTTCCGCAGATTTCTTGGAATGGGCCCGACTGCTTCACCCCGCTAGCTGAGTCTCAACGTTGGCTATGGGACAATCCGTGTTTTGGACAGGTGGATGATATGCCGAGGACTCCTATGCACCACGATACTGGATACGCCACATTAGATGGAGCCGATCAGGGTACCTTAGCTGATGGTCTCAGTGAACAATCAGACTCAAAGTTCGACTTGGCCAGATCCGAGGCACACTTCAACGAACAGTGGCCGTATAGCGACAAAGAAAAGTATGCCTACTCCAAAAAAAAAGCTAATACTTTCTCCCTAATTCTTTTTACAGATTCCGTTACCATGTGACGCTGCAAGCCCCGACGGCAATTCTCTGGGATACCAATGAAAATCCTGTGACATACCTTAATAAAGGTCAGACATACACCCTTGTAGTGGCAGATTCTACTCCGCCCACAAACAAGGTTGGATTTCTTGAATATAGAACATTCGTGCATGTGTCTTTCGAAGGAGAAGATCAGAGATCAAATCCGGTCGAATCCTGGCAGCTATGGAAAGAAGGCCGAGGCTTAAAAGAAGCCCGTGAGCGCAACGGCAAGGTTCTGGCTGTCGAGTATGTCGATCCTTCCCAGGGCGACGTAAGAAATCAGGGCTATCACCAGATTCGGCTTGAAGAAGCATTTGTTGACGGATTTTGCGTCACCTGGACGGCTGATTCAAGCGCGAATGTCTATGAGGTTGCGATTCCGCTGAAATTCAACTTCTTATCAACCGATTTCAGCCGCTCAAAGGGAGTGAAAGGGGTACCGGTCAGGCTATGTGCAAAAACGGAATTATCACGATCCGTCGACGACATGAAGACCTTTGTGGATGAGCCAGAAATGTCCTACTGTGTGGTGAAGCTCTTTCGGGACCACGGTGCCGAACGCAAATCATTGAATGACAAAACATATGTTGAGAAAAGAATTGAAAAGCTCAAGAAACAAATCATTGACAGAGGGCCAGGTGCGCACTTTGATAAATCAAATCGCGACGACTGCCTGACGAACGGTGGACAATTTGAGATCCGGCATCAGAAGAAGCGAAAACGATCGATGAGTTCGCACAAAAGCCCCATGTCAGGCAGAGACCTTCACAACCAGTTGGCTGCGATGACTGACGTCCTTTCATCGACACGTCCAGTGAGTGGTTTTTGTCTTCGTGGTAATGAGAGAGATGATCCGGATCTATATCCTGTTTGTCCATCAAGCACCTTTCCGGCAGGTGGAGTCTTGGAAAATCAAGACAAACATCGTACAAACTCGACCTCCGAGTTAGCGGTTCAATTGTCAGAAAAGGCCAACATACAATCCAACCTCTCTGCCCTTGACTCTCAAGAACGTCCTCCCAAAATGCCGAAAACCTTAGTCAAGACTTCCCGAGTTTGCTCTTCACCTGCAAAACACTCCTCCGAGTTTAGTACGTACTACAATAAAGCAAATATTGTGTTTCATATCCTGACTTTGTCGCAGTCGCATGCTTCTACGTCCAATTCACTCAAAACGGGGAGAAGCCCCAGGACAAACATTACGCAGTTTACCTAACGTCTCGTACTTCACTGAATCTGAAAGCCAAGCTTGCAGAGAAACTGCGGATCGACCTGAATCTTATCTCTCGTATCTTTTGGGTCAACTATAAAGGCTTGAAGGTGGTGGTGGATGACGATATGGTCCAGCATCTTCCAGAGGCGCAGAGCATGATCGCAGACATCTGTGATCTCTCGTCCACAGAACTGGCTTCTTCGAGCGCAAATGGCTCTGTGGAAGTAAAGCTCGTGTTCTAGGTGCTCCAAATGTGGAAAAAGGAATAGTATTAGACACTCAAACGATCATACATAGAGGAACAACCCACACACCAAGCAAATACCCAATCCATATTAATCCATTAATCCAGTATGAAGCAAGGTTAAAGCTAATATTCAGCAGTCTCTTAATTTGATCATTCTTGAGACGCTAATTCCGCATTCCACTCTACCATTAAGGCCGAGCTAGAATCTTGAACATTCTCTTCCAGAAGCGCCTGGGTAGCTTTGCTGGAGCACCTTTGGCTCTCTCTGTATCTTGGGCTAGTTCGTGTTGTATCTGCCGGGTTGGATCCCGCTTGAAAGAAGCATAGGTCCGGTTAAACTCACTAACAGTGAGTCTTGACATAGCGGTGTAGAGCTCAGTGGTTTCAACAGTGCGTTCCTTCATAATGTTTGCTAACTTTGCAGATATCTGAGATCCCTCTGCAAAATACCCACTTAACTCTAGACATACCTCCGAAGATAAATGATAATTGGGTCTGGTGGACTTTAGCATTTTTTTTTCGAGGTTTTCCGCTTGTTTTTTTAGATCATCTAGCCTTTGAACCAACATCCGGTGGGTATGCTCATTTTCAATCACACAGGTGAGTATATCTTGGTTTGGCTGGCATGCGTCATACTGTGGAGGGCGGTCGTGGTAGTAGTGTACTGTCTTCGAATCTTGGCCTCCAAAGAATAGTCCAGACATTTTGAGGGGTGATTAGGCGAATCTTATGTAGGTTCAAAATTTGGTATCAGGGCAAAGATGAAAGATTTTCAAGAGAATAAATCTGCGTCGGGAATACCACACGCCTAGGTTATCCCAAGGGCTACCAGCCGCTACCAAATACGACTCCTACTTAGTCAAAATTAGGCATAGTAGCCAATGCCAATTAAAGCTCCGCTAACCTTGTATTGTTCTTGACCGAATATGACATAATGCATGGTTTGTTGATTGTTAGTTACTTACGAACCACATTTAAATTACTAAGCAAACATACCATAAGTTAATTAAATAGTTAGTGGTATCTTTGTAGATCTAGTGTCCCTTCGAATTCATTCTAGTCGTAGATGCCCTATATAAATACCACGCTAGTCTCCTGGCCCGAAAATTCGCCGAATATGGCCAAATCCTAATACTTGGTAACGAAAATGATTTTCGATGACTGTAACTTTAAAGTCGGTTTGTTTCGGGGAGCTATGTGGCCTGATGTACCTCGGCTGCTGTGAGTTATTTCTTCCCTCTCTTGCCCTCAATCACATCAATTTGATCATTTTCATCTTCTTCATTTCTGTCCACACGGATCGTGTGCAAGTCCAAGCCGAACTTCAAACTTAGTGGGTCTCTATTAAGGCAATGATCGTCCCTGGAGGCGGAAACCTGCAGTTGGCGCACACATCAAGACGCATTTTTGTGGTTTATTTACGCCTCGACTGAAGGACCAAGGCGGCTTAATGGTTTATCCAGCAAATTGTGGTTCTCCCCACAAAGAATCCCCACTTCAACTGCCAGAGCATAACAAAGCCGAGTCCAAACACACACCAATGTCGGTCCATTGGCTTGCCCGATCGATATTTGTCCCAAACTCACGTGCCTCACGTGGCTGGGTCCAATAGTGCGGTTCTGCCGATCGAAGCAAGGGCGGACATGAAGAAAATACCAAAGGCTGCACCAATGCCTAAAAAGGAGCCTGCGGGGTCGGCAATCACTAGTCGGATTGTTTGTGCTTTATCCGTCCAATGGGTGACTCCTTAAATTTCTCTTCTCGTTTTAGCCCCGAGTCCAGGTCCCGCTTGAAGCAGTCGCCCCCTCCAGAGGTCTCCACAACGAGGGGCAGCTGTTGATCATTCAGTCAAAAGAAGGAGGAATCTGCATACTTTGAGATGATTTACAGACGGAGTATATGCGGCTGTGGACCTCTGAATACGAAGAGCCGAAGTTATCATTGATTTGCATCTTCAAACCATCGGGATTGATGGCCTCGGGCATGAAGCGGCACACCCGCATTAGCGTGTTCGCAAAAGGTTACATCTTTTAGTGTCAGCCCACTTCGCGGGTGATAGCTGCAGTTGAATTTTTACTTGATTCATCCCTGCAAGCGCGTCGGTTAAGCATCCACGGTGGATCGAATCTTTTTTCCTTTGTCTGCCCCTCAACATATTAACCTAGTCCCATTGACACCATGGCCGTCACCGACGACAAGGAACCCTGGGCCGAGGGGGCGGAGAAAAACAGGGGGCAACGTTTGCTCCCCCATGTCATTGATTATTATGGGCATCACCACCCAGATCGGGTGTTTGCATCGATCTTTAAGTCCGGAGATCTTGAAAATGGCTTTGAAGATATCAAAGCGGAGACAATGGCCACGGCCGTCAACTACATGGCCTGGTGGCTGACCAAAAACCTAAAGACGCGCAACAAGCGACGGACTCTAGCGTACATTGGTCCGAGCGACTTGCGTTATACGGTCATTTTTTTGGCCGCGATAAAATGTCGGTGGAGGGTAAGTGGACATGGATCAGGAAACCAATTAGAGCTCGGCCCTGACACACATTAGACCTTTTTCATCAGCCCGCGAAATCCTATCACATTAAATCTCGGTCTTTTGCAGCAGTCCGATGTATCTGCGCTTCTATATGCAGACACGTTAAAAGGACCCGCCAGGTCTTTGCAAAAGTTTGACCCTTCTATATCTTGCAAGCAAGTGCCTTCCATGAACGAGATATTGAAGTCTGAATCGCCTGCATTCCCCTTTGATGTCTCTTGGTCAGCAATCAAAGATGAAAATTGTCTGATCTTGCATTCCTCTGGATCGACGGGTATGTGATAAACCCTTCAAGTGGAATCTTCAGCATAACCTAATCTGAAATTACTAGGCCAACCAAAGCTGGTCAACTACTCCCATGCCGCATTCGCCTGTACAGATAACGACTCAAAGATACCAGTACCGCCGGGAAGACGCGCTCAAAATAGCGCGCAGTTCATGTTTGACTCGCCCGGTCGTTACTACTCATCCTTTCCAATCTTCCACGTAAGCCATGCATGTATTCCTATATCGCTCTTCGCTTACGAATGACCAGATTGCTGGTATCCAAGCATACATCCTCATCCCATCATTCTACCCAACATCTACTTTGGTGATCGGTCCTCCGCATATTGCACCAAGCGGTTCTTTGGTAGATAAGATTATACGAGAACAGAAGGTCCGAGCCCTTTGGTTGCCCCCACAAGTCATTGAACAATGGATTTCAAACCCGGGAGCTATGAAGCAAGCAGAAAGTCTCGACTTTGTGGCATACGGTGGAGGAGTTATGTCCAAGGCAGCCGGTGATAAGCTCAACAAAGCGACCGACGTGTGCCAAATCTACGGCTGTCTCGAGGCGGGTCAAGTTCAGATGCTGGTCCCTCAACGAGGAGACTGGCAATATGTGGAATTTAATCCAGCCGAGGAATGCGACATGCAAGAAGTGGATGAAGGTGTCTACGAACTGGTTTTCCATAATGATGAGAAGTTCCTAGAGCGTCGAACCCTCTCTCACACATTCCCAGACGTGCAAACATGGCGGTCAGGGGATCTTTTCATTCCCCACCCGACAAAACCTGGTCTCTGGAGCTTTTACTCTCGCATAGATGACATTATTGTGCTTGCGAATAACCAAAGAGTGTGGCCTATCCCAATGGAAGTCATCATCTCTGGAGACCCTCTCATTACTGGAGCTGTGGTGGTTGGAAATGGCCGTCCCGAAGTCCTTCTACTTGTTGAGCCAAGGTCTTCGCCCGAGATAGACCGCATGAGCAAGAAGGAGTTCATTGACGCTATCTGGCCAATGATCACGCAAGCGAACGGTATTGCGCCCGCCCATGGCAAGATTCGGAGGTCCCGAATCGCACTCAGCCAGCCAAATCTGGGATTTATCCGGGCGCCCAGGGGAACAATCGCACGCAAACCCACAGAATCATTGTACTCTGAATACATCACTGCAGCATTTGTTGATGGCACCACAGATGAGCAAGGTGAAATTGGGATTTTGGAAAATCACTGGACAGACGAAGCCAAGAGATTTATTGGATCCGTTGTTCATGACATTCGCCCCGACAGCAAGATCAGAGAGACAGACGATTTCTTCGTCTTGGGAGCCATGGACTCTTTGTCAGTATTGGAGCTAGGCCAAAAGCTGAAACTCGGTCTTTCCGGTCGCATGGACAAGGAAAAGAATACAATTGACTTCTGGATGCGAACGATCTTCGAGAATCCAACAATCGATGGACTTGCAACCGCCACACTTGACGCGGCCTTCGGAAAAGGTAAAAGCAGTCAATCTCAACAAAGGCTAAGCGTTGATGGACTCGTGGGAGATCTGATAGCCCAGCTCCCTGAAGCTATAGCAACCACTCCACCCCCACCATTCGCCACAGACAACATCAAAGTGGTGCTACTTGGATGTCAAGGGCGCCTTGGTCCATATCTTGTGAAAAGCTTACTCGATGATGACCGAGTAGCCGGGATCAAGTGCCTGGACCGCGGGCCCGATGTACGAGATACATTCCAGATGCGCGTGGACGAGCTAGGTCTCAATATCGACGCCAAGGATTCGCGCTTACAATTTGTCCCCATCGATCTCTCTCAGCCAGACTTGGGCATACCAGAAGACCACGTAGAGGAAATCTGCACGCATGCCGATGTTATCATCCACAGCATCTGGACAGTCAACTACGCTCTGTCGTTGGCGTCATTCACACCAGAAATTCTAAAGAGCGTCTACGCCACCATCGACATTGCGAATCGCGCTAGGTCCCGCCCTCGGGTGGTCTTCACATCAAGCATCGGCAGTGTGCACAGGTGGGCGAAAGCAATTTCTCCTATTGTACCCGTGCCAGAGGAAGTGATTAACTGCACAGCAGCAGCAATGGCAACAGGCTACGGGCAATCAAAGCAGGTAGCGGAAAGATTCCTCTCTGCAGCAGGAACCAAGCTCCAGATCCCAATCTCAATCTTACGCATCGGGCAGATCGCCGGTCCTACGAAAATAGAGGAAGGAGGCAAGTGGGAGAGTCATGACTGGATACACTCATTAGCTATCCTCTCCAAGGCTAGTGGCCTGGTACCCATCAACCCGGCTCTTATCAACTGGGTTCCAGTTGATCAGATGGCGAACGTGATACAAGAGATTGCGCTCCGGGAGAAGCACGATGGTCACGAAACAGGTACCCCTAACGTGCAGCTGTATAACATCGTGCATCCCCGACCGATACCAACATCCAAGTTCTCGGAGGCACTGCAGAAGTGTATTTCCTCTCCGCGATTAGTCACTTACCCCGAATGGGTCGAGCATCTGTCTGGTCTTCCTCCGAACAGACTGTCGAGGGAGGCGGAGGAGCAGAGAGCTCGTGTTTTGCCATTTTTTCGGACTATTGTGGATGAGGGATTTGCTCGCTTCGATATCCAAAAGGCTATGGCGGTCAGTCCTACTATGTCGAGGATGGAGCCTATTGAGCAGAATTCCATTGTGCGATGGTGTCGTCAGTGGACTGAGAATGAAGATATTTAGATTGGGAGGAATGCTCTTGTTTACTTCCGTGACGATGTTTATGACTTTATGAATAACCTTATAGCCCTTTGAGGTCACTGAGCATATTTAGAGCAATTTTCCAGCTTTTATATGATATCTCCAGTATTTGTCTCGGTGCAATATTTCCTGTATTCCCGCGGATATTGCCCTGTAATGGGAAAGCATATGCGATTATCGGCGTGAGATAGACGCCTATCTACATTCAGGATATGTTGACGCAGTTCAAAGTTTCTTTTTCCCCACTCAAATCCCCGGAAATACCTGCCTGTAACGGATTAGACCCACGGAGAACTTCTCATTTCACCCCTCCGTATATATCAGCGATAACATATATCAACGCGGGGTTGACCGCAATAAAGTTCCTTCTCCATTTCACACTTCAATCATGAGTCTCTCAGTAGATATTGTTACCCCCAACGGGCGCAGCTACAAGCAGCCCACCGGCCTGTTCATCAATAACGAATTCGTCCCCGCCACATCTGGACAAACCATTACCTCAATTGACCCTGCGTAAGTCCATTCTCACCTGCCCATGTGTCGCGAACAACTGGACTCGTCACTTACGAGTTCCCCAGCACCGATAAGCCAATTGCCACTGTCGACGCTGCCAGCCCCTCTGATGTCGACCGCGCCGTGAAGGCCGCCAAGGCCGCGCTCGTGCACCCATCATGGAAGCTCCTGCCCGCCACCGACCGCGGCCAGCTGATGGCCCGTCTGGCCGATTTAATGTGGGAGAACCGAGAGCTTCTCGCCACGATTGACGCGTGGGACAATGGTGCGTTACACTGCGGCATGCGGCATGCCGATCCCGATCCATTTTTTCTCCGTAGCCCTACGGCCCCGCTAACTCTAAACAGGAAAGCCGTACCACGTCGCCATGGAAGAGGACCTCGTTGAGGCAACCACTACCATCCGCTACTACAGCGGCTGGGCCGATAAGACTTTTGGTCAGACTATCAACACCACTCCTCAGAAATTCGCTTATACACTCCGTCAACCCCTCGGTGTTATCGGCCAGATTATCCCATGGAACTACCCTTTGGCCATGGCAGCCTGGAAACTGGGTCCTGCTCTTGCATGTGGTAACACTGTTGTGCTTAAGCCCGCCGAGCAGACTCCTCTCAGTATTTTGGTCTTTGCGAACTTGGTCGTTGAGGCCGGTTTCCCTCCTGGTGTTATTAATATCGTGAACGGATACGGTCGTGATGCCGGTGCCGCACTCACTAACCACCCCTTGATCGATAAGATCGCCTTCACCGGATCTACCGCCACTGGTAGTCAGATCATGAAGATGGCCGCCGGTTCATTGAAGAATATTACCCTCGAGACTGGTGGCAAGTCGCCACTGCTCGTTTTCCCTGACGCAGACATGGACCAGGCGGTTAAGTGGTCGCACTCTGGTATCATGTCCAACCAGGGCCAGATCTGCACTGCTACTTCGCGTATTTTCGTGCACCGCGAGATCCTTCCTACCTTCTTGGCTGAATTCAAGAAGGCTGTTGAGGGTGTCACGATCGGTGACCAGTGGGATGAGAATACCTTCCAGGGCCCCCAGGTGACTCGCGCGCAGTACGAGCGTGTCCTCTCATTCTTTGATATTGCTAAGAACGAGGGTGCTACACTTGTTACTGGAGGCGCTGCTCACGTTCCTGCTAAGGCCGAGAATAAGAACGGATACTTCGTCCAGCCCACCGTTTACACCGATGTCACAGACGATATGCGCATTGTTCGCGAGGAAGTTTTTGGACCCGTTGTTGTAATCCTGCCTTTCGATACCGAAGAGGAGGCTATTCAGCGCGCCAACGACACCTCTTACGGTCTCGGTGCTGCTGTCTTCACCACTGACTTGGAGCGTGCGCACCGTGTGGCTTCTGAGCTCGAGTCGGGTATGGTTTGGATTAACAGCAGCCAGGACTGTGATCCTCGCGTTCCTTTCGGTGGTGTTAAGCAGAGCGGTATTGGCCGTGAGCTTGGAGAGGCTGGATTGGAAGCCTATAGCCAGATCAAGGCTGTCCATGTTAACATGGGCAACAGACTGTAGATTTTGAACATTGTATATAGAAGATCCGAAAAGGCTACACGATTTCAATTGCACATTTACTAGATCATCATTACCCACATTCCACGATAGTTGATGAAGGCCATACGAGCGTTTCCAGAGCTGGGCAGAACAGTTGGGTAGATTCGAGCAACATGGGGCGGAAGAATTCGGCAGGTTAGGCCCAGCTTGATAGGACAGCCATTTATAAGATGCGGCATTTACCTTGTCCAGTCGAGACATGTTCGGCATTGACTGAAAATTGATTAATTGAGGCTAGAATGGTTAGGGTGGACCCTAGAGAGATTATGTTACATCGTCTGGCGTTGTCAGCTAAAATTCTAGTAGACTTATTAACCGCTAGTTCGAAGTTAGCCCAGTGTATTTACCAAGAAAGGCTAAGCCTCACGAAATTCTCTGGGCGCCAAGCTGCCAAGATGTTAAGGGGACAAATAGTTGTTTGTGGTCTCTGACTTACGACTATACCACCCTGATAGCTGAAATTGCTCTTTTTTCCCCTTCCTTTACCTATGAACAGCCTGATGTCGCCGACCTTCAGTAACAGCCGGTTTCCCCTTTACACGGTTCACTGAGCTCACACTCCCCATCAGCTGATACAGGCAGGTGTCGTCCTTTGATATCTACATTCTACAATTTTCAAGCTCCCCCTCACGACACGCAACATGTCACTTGCAGAACAGCCTCTATGGTGCCGTATGTACGGGCATTCCGAAAATCCCCCGACAAAATCCAGACTGACTTGTACAGCATCTTATTGATCCTCACTATCATTTCATTTCTTCCCCAGATATTACGTATTCAGACGAAACAAACAACTTGTGGAATCTCTTCACTTTATGTCTTGTGGAATCTGATTTGTGCCACTGAGCAGCTCACTATCTATATATACGCACTATTTCTTGAATACGAGCCTGACGGCAATGTCTTCCTACACTCTCCCCCAAGCGCAGGAGACCGGTTCAGCCTGTGCCACTGTGCCGTCGTCGCAATCCTTTTCCTGACACTGTGAGACTATGCTGTCATAGTTCCCAGAAGCAGTGCAAACCCTAACTTTCTTGTCCAGATTCGCACAGGTTCTTATCTACAGCAGCCGTAGAGCCTCCTTAGTCGCCAGCTACACCAGTTTTCTCGTCGTCTCGGTCATCCCTCTTTTCATCCTGGCCACCTTACCGATCGACGATGAAGGTCGCAGATTCTGGTCAGCGGCTTTTTACGCCTTGCACACCATACTCATTTACCCGATTCTCACGGCTCTAGGTGTTTTGGGCATTTACCGTCAAGTTCGTGAGATTGTGACTATACCTTTGCCGAATGCGCTGAGCTTACAGGGTCTGGCTGTGCAAGCTGTTGTCTTCATCTTGGTCTCGGTGACATGGATATGGAGTCTTCCGTTTCCGTACGAAGATTTGGACGGCCATCTGAATTGGAATATCTTTTCTGTCTGGTACAGTACTATCGGATGGATCATCGTTGACAACTTAGTCTTCGCCCTTGGCCAGATAGTACTTCTGCTGTGGGCTTCGCATCGCTCGTCTTCCAGCAAAGCCAATGTGCGAAGAGGAAGCGAGACGGAACCGCTCTTGGGGCATCCCGTGCAGGAATAGACGCCCAGTTGCCATGAATTGTTTATAATAAGAGGTTTGTTGATACCGCTATGCTTCTCGAACACGAATTCCATTCGATTAGTGTAAACTCGACTTATTTACTAGCCGGTACCACAAGCTCGGGCCGGCCTCCATGATCTGTCGGTTGGCATCAATCCATACAACAATTTCAGAGAGCATCACACGGCCTGTCTGCGGCAGAAAGCCTCATCAAGGGTGAGGACTGATCGATTCCTATCAGAGTTATATGACGTTGTGGCGGTGGAAAGTTGTTGAGTGGAATGAAGATGCACGGTCATTAATTCAGGTGGGGGATATGGTACCGCATGTCTTTGGTTAGAGACTCCGGAATTGACAGGGTGGGACCCAAGCTTAGAATCATAACATACTGTAGCGGCCATAATCCGCATGCCAAATCAAGCCGATTTGTCCAACTTTGCCCCACCTTTTGCCTCCCGTAACGTAACAGGCAAGCGATTCCGGACATCCCCAACAAGACCCATTGACCCAATGCCCCAGATTTTACGCAATGGCACGCAATACAAAAAAGGCAATCTGGGGAAATGTCTGGGGTACCACGCGTACCAATTTAGAAGAAGTTTGAGAATCAAGGAATTCCAGCTTCTCCCAATCATCACAGAACTTAGAAAAGTGTTATATCTTATCCGGTGATGCTCAATGAAAGCCTCAGATTACACAATAAGCTCTTATGAATAGTTTGACTAAAATAAATAGGCGTTATCTTAGCCTTATCTCCAGCCCAATAGGCATGCCTTTCCTCTGCATCCCAATGTTGCGGGTATCAATTCGGCGCTTCGGTGTCTACTAGCACCCATCCACGAGTATCTCACTGGGCAAGACCTTGGTAATAGATCCACACTACCCCAAGTATCTAATTGCAACCGCTAAATAACTGGACCCTCTAGAAAGGGAAGGCGGGTGTACGAGAGACAATGATTCCCCGCGATAATGAGTTCGGGGCAGACCCACGTTTTCCATTCCCCGGATCACTTACTCGATTCTGTTATGTCTTAATTAGAGCCATTGTATTACTTTCCCTTCTCACTATCAACATCATCCAATACTTCCAATCTATCCCCCTTTCGTCTTGCGTACATTCTTGCATACAATCTTGCGTACATGATGAGAATGACAACAACGTCCCATTCCCAAATCGTGGATATTCAGCCCGATATTCCGGCGCTAGACCGGGGTTGTCCCGTTGAAAAGGATTTGGAACTAGAGAAGCCTGATCCGGCGCCACTGCGTCAAGATGCGTTTGGTGATGAAGAACATGCTGAAGTGAAGTACAAGGTATTGAAATGGTGGTACGTATCTTTCCTGGTAGATGGTCCAGGGCTGGCAGGCTAACAAGTTGTGGTGCAGGCAAGGAGGCCTACTCATGGTAGCAGAGACTATCTCACTTGGTATCCTGTCTCTCCCGGCAGCAGTTGCAGGGCTGGGTCTTGTGCCATCACTCATTGTTATCATCGGTCTGGGTGCACTCGCTTCATATACGGGTATGCTCATTGGTCAATTCAAGCAGAGGCACCCGCATATCTCGAGTATGGCCGATGCTGGTGAAGTTTTGATGGGGCGATTTGGTCGAGAGTTGCTGGGTACGGCCCAGTTGCTGTTTCTCATTTTTATCATGGCCAGTCATATTTTGACATTTACTGTTGCTTTCAATGTTATTACCAAGCATGGGACTTGTACAATGGTTTTTGGTCTTGTCGGCATGATTATTTCGTGTTTCCTATCGCTGCCTAGGACATTGGCGAAAGTTTCGTGGCTCTCACTTGTTTGTGAGTATGTGTATTCTTATGTGAGTGGGATGTACTAATCGGGTCGATAGCATTCGTCAGTATCTTGTCTGCAGTAATGATCACTATGATCGCGGTTGGTATTCAGAACCCCGGGACCGTCGTTCACGCTACTATTGAGACGAACCTGGTGACTGGGTTCATGTCTGCCGCGAACATTGCTTTCTCATACGGTTCGTGTCTCATATGTCTCATCTCTTTCTGGCAATATTGATTATTTTTTAACATCTCCCAGTGAGCCATAACACCTTCTTCACATTCATCGCCGAGCTCAAGGACCCGAACGACTTTCCCAAAGCCCTCGCTCTTCTCCAAACCGTCGACATGACTCTCTATATTATCGCATCGGTTGTGATTTACCGCTACGTTGGTCCTGCGGTCACGTCACCTGCTTTGGGATCCGCTGGTCCTCTGATCTCCAGGATAGCATACGGAGTGGCTCTTCCTACGGTGAGTCATAATGTTGATACTTATCTGCATTGTAAATAAGTCAAACACTAACCTTTCCTTGATAGATCGTCATTGCAGGAGTGATCAACAGCCACGTTGCCGCTAAGTCCATATATATTCGTATTTTCGCCGGTACAGACCGCATGCACAAGCGGGACTGGGTTGCCGTTGGCTCGTGGGTTGGCATTGCGTTCGTGCTCTGGGTTGTTGCGTGGATTATCGCAATGGCTATCCCGGTCTTCAGTGATCTGCTAACTTTGATCGTATGTCGCCATTTGTGTTATCAGCCCTCGGTTTGATGCTAACTTGATGAACAGACTGCTCTATTCGGAAGCTGGTTCACCTTTATCTTCACTGGTATCTTTGGATTGCATATGAACCAGGGGCTGTGGTTTGCATCGCCTAGGAAGATGCTTTTGACGTTCCTGAATTGTTTTTCTATTTGCGTTGGTCTTATTCTGGTATGTTTACTTTCCTGTTGTGCTCTGTAAAGAAATATTTGCTGACTTCTTGTCTAGTGTGGTCTCGGCCTGTATACCTCTGGGAAATCAATCCACGACAACACTTCAGGCAGTGGCAGTTTCTCTTGCGCCGATAACTCCTGAATACCTACCCTCTAAGACTGCATTCCTATGTATACAGAATCCATATATGAGAACTATAGGTAGGCATTCCAAGGTTGGGGTGTTTTGACACCGTAATTGTACTGTATATATGTCACTATACGTACTGGATTTTCTTTGACGGGTGGGGATTTCCTATTCGGGATGCCGCCGCTTTTATAAGGGCGCTCAGACTCAGGCTCACTGAGTAAATTTCAGTCTGGCTCAGGCTCAGTGAGCGGCTCATCATCGTCATGTGATAGACCAGCGACGCTCAGTGAGCAGTCCTTTGTAACTTACAGGAAATCGCCATACATACGATACCACTCTACCCCTCTTCTCTCCCTAAGCGGCATACATCTTTGTTCATCTTATGTTTACCATGAACTCACGATAAGATAATTTGTCTCAAAATCCACCATTACATATTCCATCATGGCAGCTAAGGCCCCACTATGCCATAACGATTACACGATTGGATGGATCTGCGCTCTACCCCTGGAGATGGCAGCCGCAAAGCTAATGTTGGACGCAATACACCCGAATCTGCCTCGCCCATCGACAGACCAAAACACGTATATTCTTGGAAATATCGATAAACACAATATTGCCATTGCCTGCTTACCAAGTGGCGCATATGGCATTGTATCAGCTGTAGTGGTAGCGACGCAGTTGCTCTCTAGCTTCCGCTCTATCCAATTTGGTCTTATGGTCGGTATCGGTGGAGGTGTTCCAAGCAGCAACGCAGATATTCGCCTGGGCGATATTGTGGTAAGCCAGCCAGCAGACATATCTGGAGGCGTGATCTAATACGATCTCGGTAAAGCGTTAAGCGGTGGTCGATTTTAGCGGACGGGGATGCTTAATCGGCCACCTAAGGTCCTACTAACTGCCCTCGCTACCCTCCAAGCCCACCACTTTATAGATGATAGTCGAGTTCTTGAATTCATCTCTGATGTCCAAATCAAAACGACCCCGCGCAGAGCTACAACTTTTACACGGCCCACTCAAGAGGACTGTTTATATCAACCAGAATATATCCATGAAGGATCTGATACATGTATTGATTGTGATCGATCTAAACTAGTTCCGCGGCTTCCACGAGACTATAAAGAGCTAGTGATCCACTACGGACTGATTGCATCTGCAAATCAGGTAGTAAAAGATGGTAGACGGCGAGACCAGCTAGCTCGAGACCTAGGGGTCCTCTGTGTGGAAATGGAAGCTGCAGGGCTTATGAATGACTTCCCTTGCCTAGTGATTCGAGGTATCTGTGACTATGCTGACTCCCACAAGACTAAAGAATGGCAAGGATATGCGGCGGCGGTTGCTGCAGCCTATGCTAAAGAACTTATCTTGGCGGTTCCGATCTATTCTATTAAAACTACTCTAATAGCCTAGGACACGCTAGTAGATTCTAGTGAGATATCCTTTAATTATTAGCACTACTTACACAGCTTAGATCAATGACTAAATCAAATTTTCTTTATATAGTCCACCGCTTTAATGTCCCTCTAGACCTTACCATAATGCCTATGATTACAAATTTTGTGGGAAGGCAAGACGAGCTAGACAGTCTATGGCAGTATTTACAACCGACAGACACACCACCATCTCAGAAAGTTGCAGTTCTTCACGGGCTTGGCGGAATCGGGAAGACGTAGCTAGCGATTCGCTTCGCGAGAGATCATAGAGATCATTTTACAGCCATCTTCTGGCTAAATGGCAAGAATCTCAATGCACTTTTACAATCGTTGAGTTCTGCCTTGAACCGAATACCAGGACAGGGTTAGGATAGCAAGACAATTAATGACAGAGAAGTGGAGCAACGAGCCAGGTATATATTACGTTGGCTAGCATTAGATAGCAACTCGCGCTGGCTAATTGTTTTTGACAATATCGATCAATACTCCCCCTTCAACAGCGCTATTAGTGATAGATATAACATTTGGGAATTTTTTCCTAAAGCATACCATGGCTCCATCCTTATCACTTCTCGACTTCAGGACGTCACTAAGCTAGGGGAGCCTTTCCCGGTTCACAGGCTTAACTCTTATAACTCAACTCAACTACTTCTACAAAGTAGTGGACTATCAATAAGGAACACCACAAGCAAACTTAACAGCAATCTAGGTACTATGGCACTTAATGAATAGATATTATAAATTATACTAATATATATAGATATCCTTACTCTTACTGATCGTCTAGGTGGACTACCTTTAGCCATCATTATCGCTAGGGCTTTTATACGTGAAACTAGAACTAGCATCACCGAGTACTTAGAGTACTACCAAGAATCTTAGTCTAAGCTATAGCTACAATCGAATCCTGGTCGTCAGTATTAGCAAGGCAATATACTACAAACATAGATAATCTCATATCTTAAGATCTAGAAGCGTGACCCAAGCGCAGCACACTTTCTATTGCTACTAGCTCGTTTTGATAATTATGATATCTAGTACGAGCTAGTGAAGAATAGCTACCATAGCTCAAACATCCCGGACTAGCTCAAAAAGGCTATATTAAGCGGACTCGCGTTCAAAATTTGTGTGAAGTCTTTAATCAGATTCTCTCTTCTTAAGAGTAAGCAATAAGAAGGAAGCTATATAATGCATCCAGTAGTACAAGACTAGTGCCTTCATGTTACTAACACAGACAAAAATGTGAATTGGATGCAGCTTAATGAGCTAGCACTTATATCCATTAGATACTCTATGCCCAGTGAAAGTGACAGGATCTTTTCAGAGCTTCAGCAACGGCTTCTTCCACACGCTAATCATATATATCATCTAGATTTATTAGATGATAATATTAAGATATAGTGGGCATTCCTTCGTTTAGGGGATCTTTACTATTATCAAGGCAAGCTAAAGGAAGCAAAGGAGATGTTCCAGCGAGCTCTAGCAGGATACAAGAAGGCTCTTGGTCCTAATCATCTATCTACTCTCAAAGCAGTCAACAATCTTGGTGTTATCTATAACGCTCAAAACAAGCTAAAGGAGGCAGAAGAGATATTCCAGCGAGCTCTACTAGGATATAAGACGGCCCTACCTAATGATATATCTACTCTCGAGATGGTCAACAACCTTGGCGGTCTCTACAGGATTCAAGGCAAGCTGAAGGAAGCAGAACAGATGTACCAGCGAGCACTGGCAGGTAGGGAGAAGGCCCTGGGTCCTGATCATATATCTACTCTCGATATAGTCACCAACGTTGCGGGCCTCTACTTCAGTCAGGGTAAACTGAGGGAGGCAGAACAGATGTACCAGCGAGGACTAGCAGGATATAAGAAGGCTCTAGCTCCTAATCATATTTCTATTCTCGATACAGTCAACAACCTTGGCATTCTCTACGAGGATAAAGGCAAGCTGAAGGAGGCAGAAGACATGTACGAGCGAGCTCTGATAGGCAAGGAAAAGGTCCTAGGTCCTGATCATACATCTACTCTCAAGACAGTCAACAACCTTGGCATTCTCTACGAGGATAAAGGCAAGCTGAAGGAGGCAGAACAGATGTACCAGCGAGCACTGGCAGGCAAGGAGAAGAAGGCCTTGGGTCTAAAGGATAGGACTCAGTGACCTGCGGAGACGTTGAACATATTCAGTATTGCAGTTACAAGATAGCATCTGATACTTTGTAATCTCTTGTTGAAATGGCTACTTGTGAAGTGCTAGGGTAGATCTAACTAGTCGCCCAACCTGCTCTACACCAGCCTTGTTTCGTAACACTAGTAAGTTGTCCACCTGGTCCATAGAACGCAAGTGGCTTAAGATGGGAGTAAAATGCTCAGGATAGTGAATCCTGATGCAGTATAGTATTGGAAACACTCGCTCAAATTTTCCGCTTAACCAATCCTCTAAAGAAATCGAAGCTGTTGCTGTCACTCTGCAACTGGTACAACCGACCAGTGGGTCGATCGCCCCATCCGAGCTCTTCTGCAATCAACAATCCGTAATCACGAGTGATGCCTTGGATCCGGGCACGGGCACCGCCCTCCTCTTCCAGGGTCACGATCTGGTGCATATGAAGCCAGTCCTGGTAGTACATCGCCTCAAAGCCGCGATCAAAGCCTGTACGCAGGAAGCGAATATATAGATCCTCGAAGGTAGTCAGGATACGGGCGAGAAGTTTCTCCAGCGAAACCGGAGAGGTGGTGGCAGCGCCATTGGAAGCGTAGCGTGCGGCAAGGGCTGTTAGTGCAGTAGTGGGAGAGGCATTCGTGGCATTGACACCAATGCCAACGACGGAAATGTACTCTTTAGACATGAAGTGGGAGTTGATGAGAATGCCGCAGATCTTGGTATAGCGCTTTTGCTCGGGATCTTCTGGGTCCAGGGCATAAATATCATTTGGCCATTTCAGCTTGACCGGAATATTCTCGTAGCCTTTCGCGTAGGATTTTATACCCCTCACAACGGCCATAGCAGATAGATATTGGAGGAATATAACGGGTGCTGATTGCATCTTCTCCATTGGATGCCGCACCACGGTCGAGAAAATGAGAGAGCCGGCTGGGGAAATCCACACATTAGAGCCTCGGCCTCGTCCAGCAACCTGCACAGTGGCGGTAGCAGTGAATCCACTTGGAAGACGGCGTAAAAGTTGCGTGTTTCTGCGAATATTAGTATAGGCCCAGCCATATGATCAAAAGTGCTCACTTTTCTAGAATCGTGTTGGTACTAGTCACCACCTCACCATACATAAGGATCGACCCAAATTTCGAAGCACCCTCTCGGGACTCGGACTGATATTGTTTGAGATTGGCATAGAATGCATGGTGGTTGAAGTAAGGTGTGAGTTTTGACGATGGGAGGTCATCATGGAAGACAAGACGCTTTGTGATTGCCTGGTAATCGACAATTCCTTCGGTGGGTTTCGACTCCCCGTCAGGGAGTGCCTCCTCCAGGTCGCTCAAATTCCAAGTGCCTGGACGCTCAATTCGGAATGTGTCGCTCTCATCTTTCAGATATTCGTTCTGATTCTCTTTTTGCAGGTCTGGTGCAAGAAGTGACAGGATTTCTAATGACTGCTCAGGGTCCTGGCCAGAAATATGCAGGGAAGACAACGAAGGGACAATTGAAGTGTCCTTCGCGACTTGCAGCCCAAGTTTCGACAAACAGGCTTTCAAGAAGTCCGTACGCTCCTTGTCATCAGCGGCCAGTGCAGCAACGAGATCCGCATACTCAGGACCACCACCCTTGGGGTCAAGATTGGCAGCGGCAAACCTACGAAAAAGTCAGTAATCCCATATGCACAAGGCGCACGGCTAACATACTCTGGATGAGGTCCCGTCAACACAGCCGCACCCTCACCAACTTTGCAGTAAACGACGGCAGCTGCACCACCCTCACCAGGATCCACATTAGTTTTCTCGTTATAGTTTGCCAGCACTTCAACGCCCTTATCCTTGTACAGCGCAGCATCCACAAATACACCACCGCCGTTATAGTACGAACGGAATGTCATAGGCACAACACCCTCATTCAACGCTTCTTTCGAAACATCCAGTCCAACAGCACGCGCACCATCCTCGCTATGGTAAACAAACCCCGGAAACGCCCCGCCGCGACAAGTCCCCGGGAAGAAGGCCAATTCGCGCTCACCCACAACCTCCATTGTTTTATCACCGACCTCGAATTCGCACCGCTTGCTTCCGTAGTATCCACCTGCGCAAAGGCCCAAGTATTTCCCACCCCGACGCACGAACTGCGTTATGCGCCGGTTCCCCGCACCATTCAGCGTATGGCCGTACCCCAGGTCCGCGCCGCCGGGGATCACCAACAGCGCACAAGACGCAGTCCACGGCTCTTTGAGGAGCATTTCGCCTGTGACCGGGGTGACGGCATAGTTTTGGGCGAGGAGGCGGCGCAAGGTGTAGACGCAATGGCGGACGGAGTCAACGGTGGTTCCGGTTCCTGTGTCGAGTTTGTCGGTCAGAAAGCGGCTCAATTTCCAAGCGGAGTGATTGAGCGAACCGGAGTAGACTAGGACATTGAGCCTTTTGGCTGTGAGATTGGCATCATTGCCTGTTGGTGTCGCCATTGTTTGGCTTGTTGAGTGGGTTGGGGAGGGATGATTCATATCGGCGATAAGATAGAAGAGCTATTTCCCGACGCCAGCCGTCGATCCCCGATCATTTCTCCTGCATACTTCAATCATGTCGAATAACGCTGAACAGCCTAAGGTTGTTCCTGAAGATGATGACGAGCCTGATGAGTGGTAATTGAGCTTCAAGAACATCTTCATTCGAAGGACTAAGGCTAATTCTTCTGACAGGGACAAGCGCATTTTCAGCACTGGCTGCCATGGTGAGTAATCTATTGAAGATTACTTTCGATGGATCAGAATTTAACAGATTACAGCCGAGCAGGATAAGATGAATGACTGCTATTTCGTTAAGAAGGACTGGCGAGCTTGCAAGGACGAGGTGAGTCCAGTATCAGCTGATTGTTGTTGAGACCCTACAACCATTCATTGTGTCTACTTGTGACGATGTATCACATTTATGACGCTTTCGAGTGTTCTAAGAGCTACTTTGTAATCTGGAGGACTAATTACTGACATTCAACCTAGATGGAAGCTTTCCGTGAATGCTGGAAGCGCCAGGGCAACGACCAACGTACTGAGAGCAAGGACGCATAATGCAACACAAACATGTACAATTACTCTTGACACAATTGGCTCCTCTGCCCTTTGCTTCCAATTATTTAACTCCCAATATTCTTGATATTCGATCGTGTTAGTAGGATCGCATGATCACATCACGTGATACCATCCGCAGACAGCTTCAGCTTCAGCTCCAGGAAATCACCTGCAGCTCCTCACACCACCATCAACTCCAACCACAATGTCAAACCTCCGTGTCCGTCCCTGGCGGGCATTTGAATCTGTTCAGCAGTTCTCTAACCTGGCCCAAGCCCCGCGCACCAAAGCGACCTACCTCACCCTCAGCAAGCGTGCCATCAGCACGAGCTACACCCGCGCAAACAGCTCGTCCACACCATCCCCAGCACCCAAACCAGCTGCCCAACCCACAAGAGCAAGCACACCCTACACACCTTCCGCCCAGTCCAAACCTACTTCCACCCCGAACCGCCAAACAACAGATAACATCTCCAAAAGCGGGCTATCCGACAAGCCGCTCGACGTAATCAGCGCCGCAGAAGAAAAGATCGACTGGACGCGCTCATTCCACGGTCTCTCTGCTGAACCGTTCCCAGAGAAGGCGGCTAAGATCTTGCTTGCGGAGATCGATCCTAAAGAAGTTGAGATCAAGCCTGATGGAATCGTCTACCTACCCGAGATCAAGTACAGACGTGTACTGAATCAGGCGTTCGGGCCTGGAGCTTGGGGTCTGGTTCCCCGGAGTGAGAGTATCGTCACACCTAAGACTGTCACGAGGGAGTATGCGCTTGTTTGTCATGGACGGTTAGTTCCCCTCCCTGCTTCTGATATGGGTGCCTAGGTTCCGGGAATAATGGCTAATGTATGCTTTTTTGTAGACTCGTCTCCGTTGCCCGTGGCGAACAAGATTACTTCTCACCCGATGGAATCCCTACCGCGACAGAGGGATGTCGGTCCAATGCGCTAGTGCGCTGCTGCAAGGATCTCGGTATTGCGAGCGAGCTTTGGGATCCTAGGTGGATTCGGAAGTATAAGGCCCAGCATACGAGGGAGGTGTTCGTGGAACATGTTATTAGTAAGAAGAAGTCGAAGATCTGGATTCGGAAGGATGATCCTGTTGGGTATCCGTGGAAGGAGAGTAAATAGATCTGCTGTTGGAGCTCAGTAGGGCTTCACTAGATCTGTTTATCAGGCTGTTGTTTAGCTAGACCGGGTGCTGATGTCTTTCCTCTCCCGTATGTGGACAACATACCTTTGTATTATATTATGATTGTACTCTAGCAGATAGAGCTTACTTGAATATATCTGCCTCTACTCAAGACCGCTAAATGCCAAAGGTTCTGCATTGCAAATGTCTGTTTACATGTTGTCGTCCATCGACAACCTCGTTAATAGAATAATGCTGTAGATACTAGTAAAAAGGTGGTAAATCCGAGAGTCCCGTAGGACGTCTATTCGCAATCATTGATGCATCTAATCTGAGGAATTTGAACTGGCTCCAGTATCATACACTAAAAAAAAACAATGAAGAAAGATTTTCGAGATCGAAAACATCCTGTATGAACACCTTTTTTCCCAAAGAAAAGGGAACGAAAAAAGAAAAAGAAAAAGAAAAAGAAGAAGAAAGAGAAAGAGGAAAAGAGAAACGAAATGAGATATGCAAGTTGGAATGAAACAGAAGACTAAGCATCATGCCCGTCATACTGGTTCGACTTCTCACGCTTCATACGCGACATAAAAGAAGGCCGACGCCCACTGCTCTCCGCATCAGCATTCTGCTGCGGAGGTGAGTAGATGGAAGGCGGGGAGACGGGGTCATACCGCTCGTCATAGCGGCTCTGGCTATCAGCAGAGGGATACTCGTGTGGCCTGCTTTGTTCACCATTGAAGCCGCCTAGCTCGACAGACTCGTACTGGTTGTTGTTGTCTGAACGGGAGTTGTAGTAGGATGTGTTGTACGTTCCAGACTCGGGGGACCCGATGATGGGAAGGATTGTGGGTCGGCTTTGGTCTGAGTTCGTGATGTGAGAGGGAGGCTCGTAGCGAGCACTGCCGCGGGAGCCTGGGGGAGCGGGAGTTTGAAGGATGGGGACGGTGCTTGCTGACGGGGTGAGACCGGCAGGCACTGGGGAGAGTGGGGGCGGCATTGGTTCCTGCTCGTTGAAGGAGGCGCGAAGACCAGCCTTGCGGTGGCCGGTGGAGGGCTCACGGCCGATTGAGCCGGTTGCGCCATTGTTTACACTTAATTGACGGGCGCCTTGCGTTGAGGCGTTGGTAACTGTGCGGTGGAGGGCGTTGTTGTCCTCGGGGTCCAGGTCATGGTGGGACGAGCGAGTGTTGAGGGCTGCGGCGATGGCGGCTTCGTTAGCTGGGTTGGTGGAGCCGCGTTGGGTGAGTGTGCCAGATGAGCGCTTCCTGTCGATACCTGAGGCTTGCGCGGTGTCGGCGGCCAGGGCAGCGTCGTCTGCGACTGCGGCGGCAGCGGCAGGTTGGATCAGTGTCGTCTTGAGGGCATCATCGGCGTTTTCTCCCTTGTCATCACCGTCCTTGCCGTCCTTAGACTCTTCCTCGGGACGATCGACACCAGGGGCACGAATTTTGAGCTTGCGCATGGCCAGAACGAGAGCACACATGAACTTGGAGCGGCGCGCAGAACGAACAGATTCGATTGCCCAGTTGGACTTGTGGCGGATGTCAACTTGCAACTGGAGCTTGTCCAGGTCGCCGACGCCAATCACCTCAATGAGGAATTCAGGCTGGAAGTCACGAGAGTTTTCTTTATCACGGACGAAAAGCTCCATCTCGGCACGCAGGGCATCAACCTCGGCAAAGGTGGTGTCGAAAGCGACAGGGACAGTAAGTCTTTCATGCATGGCGTTGGCACGGGTAAGGTTGTCAACCCACAAACTGTTAAGGATGTTGTTGGGGACCTGGGTCAAGCGGTGGTCGTTGATAGAACGGAAGACGGTGAACAGGAGAGAAATGCGTTCCACGATGTAGTCCTTGTCGCTGACATCTACACGGTCACCGATATCGAAGGGGTGCTTAACGAACAGGAAAATACAAGAACCCAAGACTTCCTGACAGGTGGTCGAAAACACGAAACTCAGAGAGAGTAGCGAAGTAGCCCCAGCGGCAATGACGGTACCAAAGCCAGTGGTCACGAATGAGATGAAAACCAGAACGCCGATCACGGCAGCGACAGAGAACAACAATCCATCCAGGACACCGATAGCCTGGTCGACATCGTGCATGCTGTGGTTCAGGGCCTTGCGCGTACGTCCCAGCTCCGTAACAGTAAGAATCATCTCATCGAGAGAGATATCTCCATTGCCATCCTTGTCCAACATGGCGAAGCACTCGTCAGCCTCGGCTTCGTGACCAGGTCCCAGAACCTCAACAATGTCATCAATGTACAAAGAATCACGACCTTCGACAACAAAGGACATCCAAACACGGCGGGCCAAGGCCGCAGCACAGCGCTTACGCTCCAGTGCAGAGACCACCACCGCGTGAGTGGTGTTGTTGTTGAACATTTGCTTTCCAGTCAATTCAGACGCGACATTGCCCACCGCAGCCTGCACTTTGTCACCGAGACGGCCAGCCTGCTGACCGACGGTGCGACCGACGTCTTGGACCATACGCAGGGGCATGATCGAGGACCGCTTAGTCTTCTTGACAGCCTGACTCAAGATGGGGTCCATAATGGTTGAGTCATCGTCGTTGAATTCCGCACAGTACATGGGAAACATGTTGCGGGAGGCTTCGAACAGTAGACTGACAAGGTAAACATTGCGCTTGGCCTCTTTGATCTTGGAGTCGAATTGCTTGCGGTGGTAGCTGATCGAGATGAGCTGAACAATGGCCTTCTGACCTAAGTAAATAAGACTGCAGACAAGGAAGCCGAGCAGGACGTTCTTGACGCTCTTTTCCCAAGACTTCTCGTCAGTATCCCCAGAGCTTTTCTTGCTGGGGTTTTCAGTCATAATCTACAAGTCAAATTAGTATCATTATGCGGGCTTAGGGTGTAGAACACATACCGGGAGGAAAGTGCACAGCGAGACTACACACCACAACACAAGCGTAAGGGGAGTTTCAAGGGCCCTCAAGATAAGTGCATACTTGCGAGTACCCGAGCTGACGATACCACACAACAACTGGAAAACCCATGGAATGAATTTTGCCATGACCTTGCACCCCCATAGACTGACCCAAACCACCTCAATCCAGGTAAAGAACCAATACATATGAACGCCTGCGATTTTCGCATTAGGAGCCGCAGTGGCTCCGACAATGATCGGAATAGCAATCAAAAGACCAACAGGAACAACGTAGATCATGTAACGAGTGACAATCGAGAAATTGTAGATAGCCAGGTAGATCCGGCCAATGATATTAATGGTACCATCATCGGAGGTCTCGGACGCTTTACCACGCAAGTCATGCATATCAGAATCAATGCGACGGCGACGACCTGGCGCGATAATCCCCTGTTTCTCACCCTCTAAGGGTTCAGTGACAAGGCCCTTTGTTGAGCCAGACCCGGAGCCCCAATGCCCAGTACCATTCTGGCTAGGGGCCTCCGTGAGGGGAATATCAATAGTGACGTCGTTGGGGTTGTGCATCCCGTCGTAAGGCTGATCGGGGATCTGTTCAAACCGATGTAATCCAGAATGCTTGGGAGAGATTCCCAGCTTGCTCCTCATCGCGAGAAAGGAGAAAAGAAAGGAAGGGAACGGTTCTTTAAAATGGAGTTAAAGTCCTCTGGGGCGACGATCGATTTCTCAACCTGGTTGGTTCGATTGCGGATTTCAGTGGAGATTTTAGTGGAAAAAAAATCCATAGGCTGTTTTTTTGTCCCCCCTCACGGGCTGCAGGACCCAGTAAAATTGGAGGTTAGACCTCTTGCGCGGCTTGGGACGGTTTTGCTTGGCTTGGGGCTTCGCTTCCGATCAATGGATGGGGATTTCCAGGGCTGATCTGCCTGTCAAGGACACCTTTGTTGCTGGTCCAGGTTTGTCTGTGGAGCTGAGATCGTCACAGCTGGGGGCAGTTGGATCAAGCTTGAGCCTGGTTGTTTCAAGGAATGACTGGTTCGAGCACAAAACGACGGGAAATTGACGTGAAAGTGAACAAATTACAATTACAATAAAGTTGTGGTTGAAAGAAAAACGCGACCCCCGTTCCTGTTTCACAATGTTGTTTGGCTGAAAGCCACAAAAATGTGAGACAGCCATTCCTCGCAGATAAAATGATCCACAGTGGCAATAGCCGCATTCCAGATGGCATTGGATTTTCCAGTCTAAATATATGTCCGATCAGATAGATTAATGAATGCTTCATACACGATTCAATCGCTTGAACGTTGTACATAAAAGCCTAGCGGTCATAGTGGGTGTGTACACGTACCCCTGTTCCCCTCAATTGCCACCACACAATCCGTTTCTCTAACAAGCCATGGACGCAGGTCCCACTCGGCCCCACTTCGCCTTATCTGCTATTGACCAATGGTAGTCGTGGATCTCAAGCCCGATCCGAGGGTCCAGCAACCCTGACGCAGCATTAGGGCATGTGATAGGTATAACTATGCATTTGGATGTGTACGTTTTACGTCTGGCTGAACCTAATATGACGTTTCAGGTGAAGTGGGGGCATCAGGTACGTGGTACTTGAAAGCTTTTTAATTATCAAATAAATATCTAGGAGCCTACAGTCATGCTCGCTCGTCGCGTCGAAGCTCCTCCAGAGCATCCACCACTTCTTTGCGACTCCATCCTGCTTCCAATCCACGTAGCACAATATCCTGCTCACTCTCCGGTGCCATGCCACTAGGGGCAGGTGGTCGACGATCGAGATTGGTAGGAAAAGGGTATCCCTCCGCGACAGCCTGGATGAACGCTCTGATCTCTCGAGCTTCCAGAGACGACCGCTGGGGATCAAGGTCTGGATCGGCAATACACTTCCCAGCAGTCTGATACCGCTGGACCAGCAAATCCCAAGTACTCTCCACCAGTGGTAGCGAGTCAACAGTCTCCATCGGTTTCCCAAACGGACTACTCACTTGCAACAGGTTCGCGACGCGACGGAACCCACCATTATTCGGATCCATGACATTCGCCCCAGCCGCATGGAAGAGCGCCGGATTAAAGAAGACACCGTCTCCCAGAGTCAACGGCAACGCGACATAGTTCTCCTGGAAATAGGCGCGAAATTCTGGGCGACGCCAGGCAAGATACCCTGGCGCGTAGGTTTGAGAAAAGGGCAAGAAGCGCGTCGGACCACTCTCGACGGGCATGTCCGTATGTGCCACGGCTCCCTGCAGCGTGAGGAATTGCGTCGCCAGCTGCGTCGGCGCTGGGAAACGTGCGCACGCATCCGCCTCTTGCAATCCCAGGTGGAAGTCACGATGGGCCTCCTGGGCGGCGCCGCCAGGATGGACTGCGTTGACCTGCGCGGTAACTTTATAGCCCGGGCCGAGCCATGCAGTGCAGACGGCGGCTAACCAGGGATTGGCGTAGTAGTCGACGAATGACGCGGGGTCCTCGGCGCCATGTTTATTGAATGAATTCCAAATTCGGTCGTTGCTGCCACTAGTAGCGAAGTGGTCACCTTGGGATATATTAGATTCGCGTTCCCTGGCGATGATTCGGTCGAAAGCCGCATTCGAGGCGGATAGGACATGGCTGTACCGGGCGGGTTTGTACATGTCTCGTAGGACGAAGACACCTGGGCCAGTATGCAGGACGTGATGCCATTCATCCTGCAGCTGCGAAACAGTCGCGCCAGTCATAGCTTCATCTAGAGCTCCAAGATCGTAGATTGGTATATTACGCTCCACCGCACAGGCCATCGGGTAGGTTGAGGTATCGACTGTGCGCGAACATATCTGCTTGAAATCGTTCAACTGGAGAGAAGCGGGCTGGAAATGCCGGGATGGAATCGATGTGTGTCCATTCATCTTGTATGTGGCCGCTCAATCCTGTGTGTTTGCAGGGCATTGAAGTAATGAAATGCCGGAATACATATTCCATGTGATCCCCCGCATTTCATCCACTTAGACCCGCATCTTGACGTCAAACGCTTGGGCTGGTCCACTTGGAAAGTCTTTGGGCTTCGGATTATGGTTTCCGATCAAAACAAGTAATGTAGTTCTAGACATGGGTATCACAACCAAGTAGTAAAGTACAGAGTCTACCATGGGTGAAGCAAGTGCAGAGGGACCAAAGGGGGGTCCCTATATCCAAGGCCAAATTATTCCAGACGCCAAGTAACCAAGGTTGAATGGAGAACGAAGATCAAAAGGTATCACCAGAACCAAAAGGGATATTCCCATATAAATAGCAAGAAAACCAAGAATTTGCCGAAGTCGTCACCGTCGCTTCATGCCTCATGCAATCGTTATGAACCTGGGACCCAAATCAACCCCAATGTGCAGATCTATGAAGCGAAGGGTCTTTATGTCTCCGTGGGAGACTGAGCAAAATCAAACAGAGTAAAGGAGATTCGTGAAAGGTGGGAGTTGTGCGACGCCGAATTATGCATTCATCATGACTGCACCAAGGTCAGAGGTCAGAACAGTTTCTGATGCCGAGGGCTCGTCAGCCAGGGTGGGTTCGCTCACAACGAGTTCGTTTTCGGACATGGTCTCGACCAATGCACTTGGACGACCAGCGACGGTAAAGAGAACCTTGAACAAGAATGTAGGGCCAGGACTGTCTCCGCTAGGCGGCTGATGGCGGGTGTGCGTGAGTAGCACGCGAATCAGTTCTCGCAAAGCATCATCCGTTGATTCATCGTGGATAGTATCGATGCCATCGATAATGAGGACCAATAACGGTGGTGCAAAATGAAGAAGAGTGTCCACCAGCGATAAAGCCGCTGTCCAACTACCCAAAGTGCCGTCAATGGGACGAAACCGTTCCGCAGTGAGATCAAGTAATGAGTCACTGTCAACAACCGTCGGTAAATTATCAATCATCTGTCGGATCAGACTATAGGTCAGAGCAATCAGCCCCTGTTGATGAGAAGTCTGTCCCGAAACTTCATTAGAAGGAAGCGTGCAGAAATGACAGAGGGTCGGAAGGTCGGCGTCGCGAGCGAAAAAGGCGTAAGATGCGGCGATGAGGGACACAGGACTCAGCGACTCGCCAGATTGGGATCCGGCGACGGCCAGGGCCTGGGAGCGGGGACTAGTAACCCATTTCCTGAGAGACGTGATCACATTGGCTTCCGTCACAACCTTGGCGTCCGGATCAAAGTGCGGAATCTGATCCTCGCAATCAAAGAAGGGCTGGAGGTGCTTGGATTCACTTTGAAGCTCAAGACGAGCTAGACGACGCTTGGATCCCCGTGACCATTCGACAAGAGGTGTAACTGACACAAAAGTTAGTCAACATGCTTAGGCAGCCAAAGGGAGTGTCTCCTACCAAGGTCCGGTGCGGCAGTAGTCAAACACACAATACGGTTGCTCTGCTCTTTCGCAGGAATAAGTTGCTCTGTCGTATTCTGTAGCATCTGCCTTAACAGCTGGTCTCGTGTCTCCCTCAACTGATCACGTTTCTCTGCATCTTGTTGGATATCCCAAATCAGGCGTCGGGTCATGGTATTTTGTGCTGCGTGTCGGCGGCGCTTTCCTTCCCGTCCCACCTGGCTGAGCTGCGACTCTTCCCATAGGGCGCGAGGGCTATATGCGGAGTCCCAGCCATCATCGACATCCATCGCATCCGAGGACCCGGAGAGAAGCCGGGCCTGACGTTGAATGCAAAGAACCAGGGGGTGAAAGTGGGAATAGACATCTTGACTGTGGCTCCTCAATAGGTGGCACGTGGACCGTCGCACATACCAATCCATGAATTCATTCAGGAACAAAAAGATCAGGGTGTAGATTTCGGCCACGGCCTCCCGGTGGGACGCATTGAGATCCGCAGGGGGGTTGATGGCACTAGTAATATTATTTAACGCGGTGAGAAGTCCTTCGAGGATCCGATGGTAATTTGACGATGCCTAGGATGAAAACAAGAGGGGGTTAGTGGACCGTAATTAGGGGTTGGGGATGGCCTCGGCCTGGGTGCAACTCACCTTGATCACCGACTGCAGCACCCCATAAAGTAGCGGGGTATAATACAAATTACCATCGGGTAGGACGGCGAGGATTTGAGAATGAGACTCGACGGTAGGGATGAATCGGTCACAGAGGCCGGCAACCCGCTGGCGGGGCCGGGACATCCAAAGGGTGTGTAGGTCGCGCACCAGAGCCTGAACGTCGGTAGCTGTCTGAGGCCGTTCCTCCCATACCACACGATTCTCGGCCGGTACATGGCGAATAAAGGCCTTCCATGACTGAGCCAATTCACTGTATTCAATATCGAGGTTTGCGATCACGGAGTTTCTGTCAAAAGTGTGAGGGGGTGGGTTTTATTTTTTTTTCTCATCCTTGAACGTACGAGGAAACGGGTTTTCGGTCGAAGCGAAATTCCCAAGCCGATGGATCATCGTCCTGGGCAGGCATGGTGCGACGCATCACACCCTCCCGGATTGAAAGTGATAATGATCAAGTTGTCATCAGTGGATCTGCCGATCGAAGGAGAGGGGAAGGGGAAAAAGGAAGGGATTGCAGAACAACGCGGAGGAGCGGGTGCAGCCGCTCTTCTCAGGGAAAAAGCTAAAAATGCAGAATTTACAGGGAATTGGACTATTAATATGACCTTTCGTCATTTGCTTTGCTTATTTATATTTGTGGTTTTTTTTTCTGTTTTTTTCTTTTTCCTCTTTCCTCTTTTCTCTCGTCTTTTGCGCTCGTACGTCGGTCTATGAGAGCCTCGGCCTCTCTCCACTCTTCCTTCTCCGCAAATCACAAATCACAAACGAACATCCGGGGGCTTGGGAGAATATGTCCCGTGTACAACATGATCATTCGCATTATAGAGGGGGGGATGAGATTCAAAAAAATACCATCTAGGCCCAGACAACATACCAGATCATAACGGGTTTTTTTAAGGTTCGGGCGGTCGTCCAGTTGGCGATTCATATCATGTAATCCAGCCTGTGTTGTTCCGTGCGCAATACTGAATCTTGGTCATCCTTCTCTGCGGGGAAAGGCAAAAGGAAAAAGCGAAAGAGAAAAGGGAAAGAGAAGCGAAAGCTACGAAGGTTTGCCTCTATTAGGAAAGACCCGCCCTGGTTTTTTTCCGTAGATCATTCGGTCTTCAGGTATTAAGTGTCCGGTTAGCCGGAGAGAGTAAGCACATATGATCAATCTTTTTAAATGATATCTGATTTTCTCTGTGCGCGGTGAAGCGAGAACGAGTCAATCGTGTGGATCCCCCACGCTACAGATAACAGTCCCCAGGGATTATGGATACGGACTCCGTAATCATCATTTAACACAGCCCTGGAGATTGAATCTTATTGATAATCCATCACAGATGACCAAGTGAGACTACGTAGATACGAACCAATGATCCATGTATGATATCAAGCTCATGCAGTGAGGACCATGGAACCCCCGAACTTCCACCATCCGGGCTTATCGTCATGATCATGGATCTACTTTCTCCACGGGGATCCATACTATGATCGGCCTTAGCTCTCCCCTCTTTTTTAATTTCCTGTTTTATTGTTCGTTCATATGCAACTCCACTCCCCCCAAACTTCCTGTTCAACTCCCACTTTTTGTGGCCCTGACTAATGCTGCGTTAACCCCACGCTTCCGCTGAGTCCCGTAAATCAGCGGCTATGCGTCCCTTCTTCCTCTCTTATTTCTTTGTTTCGGTGCTGGCGACCGTGACTGTCCTCCCTTCTAACAATTCCCAGGACTTGTCCTGGTCTTCGTCCGTTCGCTTTCGTCTCCAGGCTTCGGGTTCTTTGAACGGATTGACCCTCGCCCCGCTGACCCAGTCCCTCGTCCGCCTAACGGATAGTGAGAAAGAGGTACCCTCGGCCCCCCCCATCCTAGCCCCCAATTTCCCACGGGGCGCGCGTGGCTAAGTTCCGATTTTTAGGCCTTTCATATTCCTGGCAACGTCACAAAAGTAGTCGCGGAAGACTCGGTTGGCCTGAATTCCTCCTCAATCGCTTGTATCCCGTGTGATTCTTCCGATTACCCCGGGCCGTTCAAAGCGGATCGCACCATCGACACTGTTGACAGCCAGTCGACCTTACCGGGGGCAATTATCCTGTACAGTAGTTCAGCTTCGCACTGCAATTTGACCACGGATGATATCGCGGAAAGCTATCGCAATATCTTCACCGTTATCAATTCGCGGTCTTCCACCCTTCTACAAGCCGCCTTTGGTTCAAACAATACCCTCGCAGCAATCGGCAGTATGTCGGCCCCAGTGACTGGTGTTGATACCAACACCGGTACAGGTACTGGCACTGGTGGAGATAGTCCCAATACTGGTATGTGTTCGCTCTATTCTCTTAATATATACATGTACAGTTATACTGACTTGGATTTGCAGCGATGATCATCTTGTACAGTATCACCGGTATCATTACTGCCCTCTTCTTGGGCATTATCATCACAGGTGCTGTCCGCGCTCATCGTCATCCGGAGAGATATGGACCTCGTCGTGTAGCAGGCCGTATCAGGCAGAGTAGGGCCAGAGGTATCGCCCGGGCCATGCTCGAAACCATCCCCATTGTCAAATTTGGGGACGAGTCTCCCGGAGATGGTGTCGATGCCGCCAAGCGAGACGTTGAGATGGTCAATCATGAATCTGGCCATGAGCCCGGCCATGAACACTCTCCTCGTTCTGAAAGTATTGCCAATGTTGAGGAAACCAATTCGCGTGAAACCGACCTTCCCGAACAGGAATCCGATCACCCCATCGCTGCTGCACCCGAACATAAAACCGATGCTACACCGGATGCTGGCAATTTCTCCTGTCCCATCTGTACAGATGACTTTGTTAAGGGCCAGGATCTGCGGGTCCTGCCCTGTCAGCATCAATTCCACCTGGAGTGCATTGACCCCTGGTTGGTAAACGTGTCCGGCACCTGTCCTCTATGGTATGTTCTCTCTTGATCTATACTGTGTAGCCATATACTAATCTTTTGTCAGTCGTATCGATCTGAACCCGCCCAAGACGGAAGAAAATGCCGAGCAAGGCGAGAGTGCCGAGCACACGGAGGAAACACCGACCGAGGAGGCTGGAACTTCTACCGACGCAACAACCCACCGACATTCCCACCACCGTCTCACGAACTACTTGAATGCCCGTCGTATGCACAATGCCACTGTGGAGGAGCGCCTCGCTGCCCTCCGCCATGTCCGTGCTGCTAACCAGGGCAACGCTGCTGACGCTATTCCTGCCGCCAGCCGCCAGCGTCTCAGCACCCGACTTCGCGAGCGATTCCGCATTCGCTCGCGCACCCATGGCGTCGAGAGTCTGAGTCCCGGTGAAAGTGGCGCAACTACGCCGACAGTGACAACTCCCACTGTCCCAGCCCCTGCGCACATAGCCGAGACCGAGACCGAAACCGAGCCACAAACCAATGAAACTGTTGGATTGCCCACCAACTCCAGCAGATGAAACTGACACATGCCCCCCTGATTACACGATTCGATAACCTTTTTTTTTTTTTTGTTCAGCTTTACATATTGATTTGCACAAATTTAGCTGATTACGGCGTTACGAGGAACAGGAACAAGAGATGGGATTTTGGTTGGACAAATTATTCGGGTACAGGCGTTTGAGATACGGAGGAAAAGATGATGCTTTCTTTCTTATTCTTTTCTTGTTCTTCATCTTCTTTTTCATTTTTGTGGATTTTCTCTTGATCATTGTTGCATATACTTCCCGTACATTAGGCCATAGGGACATATAAATCCCACAGCAAATAGGAATACAAGCATACATACTCAACCTATCTGAGCCGCTTTACGTCATGTTACTAAACAGAAACATATAAGGCAGGTATTCCCGCAACCCCAACCCAACCCCATCGGCAAAGGGGATCTCCGCGGCTTGGCAGCGGGGGAGAAGTACCAGCAAAACGGACAGTGGAGTCAGTGTGGGGGAAAAGGAAAGATGCAAGAAAACGGAAAAAAATGGGGATCCAAGCCCTCCTGAAATCTCCGTTGTTTCTGCCCTACGTGTGTGGCTCCCTCAGCCCCGGGGCGATGCAAAACATATATCTCGTACGAAGTCCACGGGTAGATGATGGCAATCATGTGCAGCCAAGTACCCTGGGACAGAGATCCCTGTCCCGCTGGATGCTCAAGGGACTATTTACCTAGGTGGGATAATGATGTTGAGTTGGTCCATATGTGCCTGATGTCATGGAAATCATTTCCTGAAGTCTCCCGACTTTCCCCAAGTTCTCCGGGGAACGGCTGAGATCGGAGCAAGTCCGCTTCGTGCGGAGTCCGGGATCGTCCTGATTTCTAATTTCTCCTCATGGCCTCGAGACGGAGTGTTTTTGTTGGAGTTTTATTTTGTTCCGTTGTTTTGTTCGGAACTGAGAGATTGTACGAAATAGCTTGCAGCCTGAGGGCTTGGCTAATACTACACTGTGAAGATAATGTATGGTACTTATCGCGCATCCGGTGAGGGGATAAACGATTAACGACCCGAATGAGCCTGAAGATAAGGAGTCGAGCTCGGGTGATAGGAATTTCTAGATATCTGCATGGATCAAGGGATAAATTATATCTTGGATTCAAATGCAATCTCAAATGCTGCGTGCTGCTAGGGGTTAGTTATGTATTATAGTCCAGACCGCTGGAGATGTTGAGGTCTAATATGTAAGGGGCAAATATCACTCCGCACGCGACCTTGGAGACGGATAATTGTAAACCGAGCTAAAACACACAATTATGTATCAGGCCATTGGGTTCTAGAAAGGATCCACTGCGTCTTTTTCTTGCTCGGCGTTGGATGACACACGGTTTGCGGCGGCGGCGGGACGAGCCTGTCGGAGCTCACAGATCAGGCCATCGGGTAATTGTATTCGATGCAGTATTTGTATTCAAAATTTCATACAGATCATCAGTTGCAGAATACATATATAAACCTCTTGGTACTTGAATAAGTACCTGATACATCCTACAACTACCAATGGTCATTTGATCTGGTCATTAGCTATTGAGGTCATAGCCATAATAGAGAAATGCCTGTTTACACATGTTTCGCATGTGACCTCCACTATCCATCACAACGAAGAAGATACGGAACTTCCTCGGTTCCAAGTGGACTCCCTCGGCGATAGCTTCGTGTATATATAGATCATGCTGCAACAAAATACCTCTTAAAATACCTTTATCCTTTTCAAGTATATTGTATACGCTGACAATCGCCGCAACCTGATTTAACCGTTCTACTCCACCCCCTCATTCCTCCTCATCCGGTGAACGCAAGCAGCAAGGTTTCGGTGACAATTCCGGGGAAAACGTTTGTCGCGTAATCTATTTTGTGTCAGACAATATGGCAAATTTACATTCAAATTCTTCTGCTTCCCCTTCCTCAACGGCTCGCGATCGTCTCTCTTCAATCTCCTCACACATCATGGGTCCCTCCAATCCCTCAGTATTCACCACCTCCACGGTGGCTGCCGCCCCCGAAGATCCTCTCTTTGGCCTGATGAAGGCCTATCGGGAGGATCCCTCTGACAAGAAAGTTGATCTGGGCATTGGTGCCTACCGCGACAACAATGCGAAGCCCTGGGTCTTGCCCGTTGTCAAGAAGGTGAGCTCCAATCCTATCTTATCGGGTGGTTTCTTTGTTGGACGCCCTGTGCCTTGTTTATTTTGCTAACAACCCACTCCAGGCTGATGACGCCATCCACAATGATCCCACTGTCAACCACGAATATCTCTCCATCGGCGGTCTGCCCGATCTCACAGCAGCAGCTCAGAAGCTCATCGTAGGCGCGGACAGCCCCGCCATCAAAGAAAAACGGGTATGCCCACCCGAACAAACAACATACACACCTCAAACACAAGCTAATCTCATCCCTGTACTCAGATTTGCACTCTCCAAACCATCTCGGGAACCGGCGCTGTCCACCTAGGCGGCCTTTTCCTTGCCAAATTCCACCCCCAAAAGCCAACAATCTACCTCTCAAACCCAACATGGGCAAACCACCACCAGATCTTCTCCAATGTCGGCCTCAACATCGCCACATACCCCTACTTCTCCACCAAGACTAAGGGCCTCGATTTCGATGGCATGATGCAATCGATCAAGAACGCCCCCAACGGCTCCGTCATCCTCCTCCACGCCTGTGCTCACAACCCCACTGGTGTTGACCCCACACAGGACCAATGGCGCGAGATCGCCGCTGCCATGCGCGAGCGCTCTCACTTCCCCTTCTTCGATACAGCATACCAGGGCTTCGCATCTGGTGATCTCAACAAGGATGCATGGTCAATCCGCTACTTCATCGAGCAAGGTTTCGAGCTCTGTGTTGCGCAGTCGTTTGCCAAGAACTTTGGTCTTTACGGCGAGCGCACGGGCGCGTTCCATTTCGTTTCGGCGCCGGGTGCGGATGCTTCGACTGCTAATGCGCATGTCGCCAGTCAGCTTGCTATCCTGCAGCGGTCGGAGATTTCAAATCCCCCTGCTTATGGAGCGCGGATTGCGAGTCGCATCTTGAATGACCCTGTGCTGTTCAAGGAGTGGGAAGATGATTTGAGGACAATGAGTGGACGTATTCTCGAGATGCGTGCCGGTTTGCGCGAGCGTCTTGAGAAGAAGGGGACGCCTGGTAATTGGGATCACATTACCTCGCAGATTGGTATGTTCTCGTTTACTGGGTTGAGTGAGGCGCAGGTTAAGACTTTGCGGTCTAAGTGGCATGTTTATATGGTGAGTTATGATCCCCCTTCCGATATTTTGAGCTTGGCTAATTGTTTCTCAGACTAAGAATGGTCGTATTTCTATGGCTGGTCTGAACACAAATAACATTGACTATTTCGCTGAAGCTGTCGATAGTGTTGTGCGTGAGTCTTTGTAGATGTTAATTGATGGAACATCTTAGCACTTGGGATAGACCAAGTCGGATTGGCGTTTTGATTTTACTTATTACCCTAAACCCATGCTTTACATGGTCTTTATATGACATCTCGGTCCTAAGCTGGCTATTCTGCTCATGATTCGCTCTTTTCTGTATGCAGTTGGACTAGTGGGTCCGACTATCAAATGTAGGTCTAAGCTTGGAACGCTCTAATACGGTTCTAAGTTGATAGAACTTTTAAAAGTAATGTTTCGTAAATCAAGTGGGTACTCTTTCCAAGTTGTTTATCCATATCGCAATATATATATACTCCTTGGAACAGTAGGACATGGAGTATATGTATGGGTATTATGCAAGCCCTGATATATATATCGAAATTTTAGGGTCAAAGTTAGGGAAAAGCTCAAACACCTCATTCGATACACTCAAATGCTCCTCTCGCAATGTCGAAGGTAGACCATTAAAAGACCAAATCCCACACAACAAGCCAAGTACACAAGCCCACGGTTCCCCAAAACACGGCCTGCGCCGTACTCCGGCGCTCGTTCGCACGCTTAAGCTCCTTGTTTCCGCGTCCAACATTCGTATTAGTTGTATCAGCATCGCTGACCAGTTGTGAGATATACTCCTCCTGAGTAGAAAGATGGGAGACGAGCGTACTCTGCAGAGATGAGATCTCAATAAGAGACTTCTCGGCATTTCTAAAGCACTATTAGCCATGTAATATACCCAGTGAAGATAAGACGAAACGTACTGGACCTTGCTCAACGTATCCTCATAATGGCGCAGCATAGTATCATTCTCCTCCGCAAAGAGCTGCAACTGCTCCGGGGAAAGCTGCGCCTCGATCCGCGCTGTATCGGCCTCACTCAAATGCACTGCATCGGGGGTCGGCAAAGACGCAGGAGACTTCTCATTATAATTTCGTCGCTCTGACAGACCACCTTGCGCAGAGGTTCCAGACCCAGACTTCGCTGCAGCCTTACCTGCAGCCTTATACAAAACACTCTTCTCCTTCTCGCGCACACGTTCAATTCTCTTCTCTACCATCCCCCGCTGCACACTTGCTGCGCCCTCCAATCCGCGCCTCAAAAGCCAAAGTACGCTCTCGCGCACTGTACGGAGAGCCCTCGCGCTCTCCTCGGCCTGCACCTGCTCTGCGGATTTTCCTTGCGCATCCTCGTCATCGCCTGGTCCACCGCCGCCTGCCCAGCGGAAGAGGAGAGCGCCTGCGGCGCTGTGGCCGTAGCGTTTGCGGAGGATAGTAGCTTCAGTGTCTTGGCGGAGGGTTTCGGCGGAGGCGAGGTTTGAGATTGAGGCTGCGAGATCGCGGAGGAGGAGAGCGGTTGAGGAGTCGACTGCGTCGCGCTCTGGTTCTGTGAGGTGTTGGGATGTTGGGGGTGGGGAGTGTGGTTGGCGGGTGCTGGTGTTTTGGTTGCGGCGTTGTGGGGCTGTTGTAGTTAGGTAGGCGTGGCGGATTGATTGCAAATATTGGAGGAGGGATTGAATGTGGGAATTCTATTAAGATTGTCTTAGTTAGCTTTGGTGATTTCCAGGGCGCGATGGAGGGGTGGCTGACGATGCGATATGCCTCCTTCAGGAATTCGTCGGCTGTTTCGGTGGACGGGCGGAGGGCTTTTTGGGAGGGGATTGTCGGGCCATGCTTGGATGATACCAGCTGGCTGAGTGTGGGTGTTAAGTCGGTCATTGCGTGGTGGGGAGGGTGTTGAGGTTGGGAAAAGTGGAAGGTGTACACAAGGTGCAAGTTGGAGATGTAGAGAAGTGGAGCCCGTCAACAACGTCACTGGGTGCGATTGGTCGAACTTTTTTCCCCAGAGATGTGCAGGCTTGTTATTTCTTGTCTACTTTATTCTTTTGATGTAAATGATTGGATTCATTGATACACTTAGTGTACGGTCGCATAGAGAGTTTGGTCAAGAATTGACTGATTAGTCCTCCCAATGTTACTCCATGTCAGCTTTTGGGTCCATTTCTCGAGGCAACATACCAACACAGCGGCCATAGAGCTGATTGTTCATCGGTCTAATGACAAGAGAATATATGGATCAATTGAGAGAACGTTTGCATATAAGATATGCAACATCCTGGAGTTTGCATGTAAGGTAGCCCGACCTCGGGAGTCTATCCGGTGGGTCAACCGGATATATGGCTTGCCCGCGCGGCTAATGATATACCTCGAGTTGGGTAATTCCATCTCCATCTCATCTTAGAGGGCATCCGAGCCCTGGAGGCTGCCGTCGGCTACGATCTTGGTTAGCTGCATGGTCATTCTATATAGTTTTAACCTCTAAGCCACCCCCATCAATGCCATCATACGATCCACCTCCTACCTCTAGATGATAAGAAGTGATAAAACAAGGACCTCTTAAAAGCTAGACTTCAGATAGCCCCTGAAGATAAATCATCTTGAAGATGTAGATAGACTGGGAAACCCACCGGGTAATTAATTCATGTCACGTGTACTCGCGGCTCTCCTTTAATGCTTCGACACTAACTCACACTAACACTAGCATCGCGCTCAAACGGACAGGGGTTTGAATTTCGCCGGGGGCCAATTCACCGAAAAGCGTGGTCGCCTCGCCATTTCTTCTTCCCCTCCCCTCGTGACAATGATGGCAACCCGGATGCATGGGTACCAGCAGATCTTGTTCCGAACGCTTAAAGCCCCTAACTTGTTCGCCCAAGATGGCTGAGATTTATAACACGGACCGCTTCGCGGAGCTCTATTATCCATCCAATACCGCCGACCTCCTACATCTTGGCCTCGCGGCGAGGTTCGTGGCGGCGCTTTTCGAGTCGAGTCGAGTAACTTACGCCTTCATCGGAGGATGGGCGGTCTATTTGCGGGGTGGTCGTCGCCGCACCCAAGATATCGATATTACAGTTGCCACCTCGATGGACCATTTAAGACAGATTTTGACTGCAGAACCCCGGTACTTAGTGGACCTTGACTCTTTATTTCTCTTTCACGTCTCTTCGTGATGGGGTGAGGACTGTTGTTGACCGCTGCTAGAATTCATTTCCCGGCTATTCATGGCCGAACTTCCGTTCAAATATTCATTGACACGGGCCGCAGTGTGGATGGGGAATTCCCCACGTACCGGACTTGGCGGTCAGTATGGATATTGTCATTAGTGGTGAGTGTGGACCTGCTTCCTGCTTCGTGTTGCTTATTCCGGGTTGTTCCCCGAAGTAAATCTACAAAAGGCGGTTGACAAATGATGATTCCTGCAGGAAACTTGGGGACACCGGAGGATCTTCAATCCTCACGCGAGCCGATCAATCCTCATAGACCAACGCCATTGGGATCCCCCGTTTTGGTACTTGGATTGGTCTTCCAAATCTATGCAAAACTAGACGCCTTTGCCAGGCGCGGCGAACAAGATAGCAAAGACTTTGTGGATTTGGAATTTCTTTTCACCCAATATGCGATTCAAATACCAGCATTCCGAGACTGCTTTATAGTTGAGCAACGACAGTATTTCTGGATGCAATATGCCGCCAAATATGCGACCTTTCCAGAACAAGTGGACAATATGAGGCTTCTCCTTGGGCTTTGATGTTGACAGCCCTTCATGCGCAACGAATTTACTATTTATCAATGATAATTATAATTATTTCATTATTTACCACGGGCCTTGCAGACTAACTTGATATAAGCTTCTGAGTCCATGGATCGGGAGATCCTTTGAGACGAAACCGCGTCTCAAATATCGTATCAGGAGTAGTCCAGCCTAACCTCCCCTTCTTACCTCGCACCCGCGATTCCCAATGTTCTCGTCTGCTTATTGTTGACGTGGGGAAATAATGCACAAACATCCATCCTTTCCCCCTTGCAGCTTCTGCAGCCCCAATGTTCATTCTCCGGGTCCATTCTAGGTCATTCGACCCGTCTAAATCGAGGTTTTGAATCCCCCACTCTTCTGACACATTTGATCCGTCAATGCAATCGCACAGCGATACATCGTCGTTCATGTCCAAGAAGCTCTGCATCAGGACCGGTAATGTTGGATACGGTACACCATTTAGGCTGCGTCGTATGCGAAATGGCCCAGGCGTGATGTGGGCGTGATATGCAGGAACAACAATAAAGTAAAAATGAATACCCCTGCCTTTGAATCGGTGATAGGTGTGGCTTAGAGACGAAGGTTGCGGGATAGCAATTGGAGGTACAGCGTGAATTTTGTGGGCCATCGAATCAGCGGAGAGAAGAGAAACCGCCTCGCTGACTTTGTCATCGGGAACGCATAGCTCCCATTCCTAGAATACAAGACTAGTCAGCTAGGCTACTCTTTGTCGTTCATACCAAACTAAATCCGCTGCCTGGTCTGGATACCGAGGTCTTTCAGAGGCTTGGAGTCACAGGGAAAAAATCGATGGTCATACATCTCGTACACGACCAGCACCGTAGAACATCAATGCCGAAACACCAACAATACAGCACTCGATGCCATTGTTTTCAAGATAGCGAGTCACCTCCAGAATCTCGAGCGTTCCGTGACCGCCACATGAAGGAACCTCGTCTGGGGAGTATGTTGGGGCCTTCTCTACGGGGTCCGGTGGGACCGGGGCGTTGACGTGAAAATTCGGGGCTAACATTGCTGTACACTAGGAGAAGGCCCTGCATCAACTATGTAGTCATGTCGCGGGGAACGGGCATTCATTTTCATGGCACGTGATTGACTTAGTCACTTTTTGCCTTCGGGTCTGGATGCTTCTATTTATGCACGAATTTCTCCAGTTATTTTTTCCGACGGAGTTGTTTTTCGTGCTGTTTCGATCTTGGGAAATTTATATGCAAAAGTACCGTCCATTAGATTGGCTTGCATATAGCGCTGTTGGGCATAACTTCTGGCACAAAGAATGCAAAATAGTGACGTCCTTTGTGCCAGTAGATCTCGGTGGGGCGGCCAACTCCCTGTGCCGATCACCTGTTCGTGCGATAACCGTTATTTGTCTAGCCGAGGAGTAGATATCCATAGCATTGGTCTTTTCTCTACTGTTTTTGGATCTTATCGAGAGCAGGGGTACCACGCTAGCCATATGTAGGGTGTCTTAAAATATAAATCGGGAAATGATCAAGAACAAAGTGGGTAGGACAAACTATGAGCAACCCGAATGAGACAAAAGTAATGCCAAAGTGAGTCAGTCTTTATTCCAGTTGTCTAGTCAAGTTTTCCCATTTCAAAGCAGTGGCGGTGATAAGCCACTCATACATGTCTGCTAATCGCCAATGTTCCGCCAACTAGTACAGTATCTGGTCACATAACTTACGAACATGGTACCACCCCACTCAGAGTTCTGAATTAGTCCGGACTAAACGACCTGTAATTCATTTTTTGTATGAAGTATTTTTCATATTGGGGTATTGAAAATCTATGCATCTTATTGACCTCGTAAATCATCACCGATACCACATACAGCCCAATCAGCTTCCAGGATATACAAACCCTCAAGGTCCCCAAGTCCCTCAGGCCATACCCTGGCTAACCTGCTCCTGTCTCTCTTGCCAAACATTCTTTCCAGAGCACGAACAAACCATCTTATCATTATCCCAAACACCCGCACTGCGCGCAATAACACCAACCAATGTGTTCGCATCCTCCCTTTGGAATGGTCCCTCCTTGCTCGGGGAAACAACCATACTACGCCCAATCAATTCCCAAATAGCCACCGGTCGGTCCAAGAAAACGCTTCCACGACCCTTCGCGTCAACGTCCACGGAACCAAAGATACCCCGAGGCTCCTTCGGCTCTGAGCCGAGCACCTTCGCTTTCAAAGAGTCCCAGATGCCGCCCGTAGACGCAGCTCCCTGAGAGATATCACCGGCTTCCCGGATGGTAGCCCAGTACTTGCCGGGCGCGATACCGCTAATAGTCAAGTCGACCAAGGTCACGTTTGAAGAAACCTGAACCATGCGAGCCAGGCCACGGATCTTATTGGAGACGGCGTTGGAGTGTGTTTCGAGAATGCAGACGGCCGAACCTATGGATTTGCAGATTAGCTCATGTTATTTTCAAGGAATTATAAGCGGTGCAAGCATTCAGTACATACTGTCTGTTGTGCCACTGCCCCGCAGGATCGCATCGCGGCCTGTGTTCTCGATCACGGAAACAATGGAACTTGGGGGCGCGGTTCCTTCAATGAAAACAAGCTGGTCCTTGAGGTTCGCATCGACTTTCTGGATGCCTAGAGTATACCGGGACCATGAGTTTGTGTTGCCCTGGAATGCAAGTGGCGCATCAACAAGAGGGGTGGATCGTACCATCGAGTTTGTACAGCGAGGTGGAGATGTCCTTGACGCAGCTTTCGCAGGTCATGGGGACCGAGAAGGTCGTCTATTACATAGGCAGACTTTTAGCATATCTTCTATACTCAGCATCCGAGCAAACCGACCTGGAAGGGTTCAATCATGGCGGGGAAGTAGATCCGATGCCGGGGCGATAAATGTCCAATTGAGAGCAAGGACCAATGGACGTAAGGGAAATGTGAGCCAAGATACTAGGCCTAGCAGTGAGAAGTATAGTTTTAAAATGCCAAAAGGGAAAGTATGAAGCAAAGAAAATGGTTCGGAATTCAGGAACACTAGGCGGGGACAATTTGGATTTCAAATCGGAGCTGCACTTCGGCCCGTCCAACCTTCCCCATAGAAACGTCATTCCGCCCTTCAACCAAAAATCTCTCCAACCCATCCACAGACAATGTCAGCCTCCAAGTCGCGATGGGCTGACGAAGACCCCGAAACTGAAGCGATTATCGCGCAAAAGAAACGCGAAAAGGAGGAGAAACGACGCGCCAAGGCTGAGAAGCAGCGTCAGCTGGAGGAAGCCAGCAAGGCTCGGACTGCGACACAGACGGATGGTAGTGCCCAATCACTCAATGGGGATTCAGGGCCACCTACCAAGCGAAGGAGGCTATCGAATGATGCCACACCCGCCGATGCAGAGGTTCCCGAGGGCGAGGAGCAAGCTCAGAAAAGACAGGCGAGCTTGCTGAGGTTCCCGGTGCGGGAATGGGGGACTTGCAGACATGTTGACAATTTCGAGCGCTTGAATCACATCGAAGAGGGCTCCTATGGCTGGGTGTCTAGAGCAAAGGATATAAATACGGGCGAGGTGGTCGCGTTGAAGAAATTGAAGATCCAGAGCTCGCCGGACGGGTTCCCTGTGACTGGGCTGCGAGAGATTCAGACACTGCTGGAAGCGCGACATCAGAATGTAGTCTTCCTACGAGAAGTGGTTATGGGTAACCAGATGGACGAGTGAGTTTTAAATCTCCGCACGTGCTGGAACGCACAAGCTAACACCGATCAGTGTATACCTGGTTATGGATTTCCTCGAACACGACCTCAAAACCCTTCTCGACGAGATGCGCGAACCATTCCTCCCATCCGAAATCAAAACCCTACTCCTCCAGGTAGTGGGTGGACTCGAGTTCCTGCACGACCAATGGATTATGCACCGCGACCTAAAGACATCCAACCTCCTCATGAACAACCGCGGCGAGATCAAGATTGCCGATTTCGGCATGGCGCGCTACTACGGAGATCCACCACCAAAATTGACCCAGCTTGTCGTGACACTCTGGTACCGATCTCCGGAACTGCTCCTCGGCGCAGATAAATACGGCACCGAGGTAGACATGTGGAGTATTGGGTGTATCTTCGGCGAACTACTCACCAAAGAACCCCTACTCCAGGGCAAAAACGAAGTTGACCAAGTTTCCAAGATCTTTGAGTTAACAGGCCCGCCAAATTCGCATATTTGGCCTGGATTCCGATCTCTGCCCAATGCCAAGTCTTTGCGTTTGCCACAGTCAAGTTCGACATCCAAGAATCCTCCGCTGCTGCCTCGATCGCGATTCCCATACTTGACTAATGCGGGTTTGAACCTGCTGTCTGAGTTGTTGGCTCTCAATCCTGCTTCACGTCCGACGGCTCGGCAGTGTCTTGCTCACCCTTACTTCAGGGAAGATCCTCGTCCTAAGCCGAAGGAGATGTTCCCTACTTTCCCTTCGAAGGCTGGAATGGAGAAGCGGAGGCGTCATCATACACCAGAAGCCCCTAAGCATGGCCAGGCAGCACCTCAACTTGATTTTGCTGGGGTGTTTGGTGGCGCTACAGGAGGAGATACAGGAGAGGCTGGTGCTGGGTTTACCCTCCGCCTGGGCTAAGTAAATAATCTACAAGTATAACATTTTGGAGGCAAATTACGGATTCAACAGACAAGGTGCCGTTAATACCATACAGCTGAATCAAGAAATCATTTGCTCTGGTGCCGTACACGGTGCATAAGAATACATGACTAGCAACAAAAGCCACAACAACAGATGCATGCAAAGACCGGATTTTTTGCTGGTAGAACCACCATCTCAAACTCAAACATGCCAGTGCGTATTTGCAGGGCAAAGCCCATTCATTTCACGTCAACGACGATATGTTTCCGGAACGTGACCTCCAGGGTAAAACTCATCAGTAGATTCGCTTTCCTCTCTCATCACCACCGCATGCACAGTGCCCTGAGACGAATGGGGAGCTGCGGTTGGCATTTGGATTCCAGTGTTTTGATGTTCTCTGCTGGATGGAATTCGGTCAAAGCCACGGCCACTGTGAACTCCTCCGTCCCGGGCAACTCGCAGCCCTGCTTTTACTGGCTGGTCACCTCGGTCAGGGTACAAGGAGCTTGTCTTGCCATCCGCATTCCAAAACTCATTCCTGAAGGGATTCGAGAAAAGGACTTCCTCGTCGATTGGTGAGCTCAGTGGTGAGCACATGTTGGAAAAGGACGCAACGGACGTGAGCTCTGGGGACATGGTGCTTCCCCGTGTGTAAATGGATGACTGGGTAGAGCTTTCAAACATGCTGTCTGCGGCATCATAGCCCCAGACTCGGGCAGAAGAGTAGTTGGCCTCGCCGTATTGTTGTTGATACATTTGATTCTCGACAGGGAGTATCTGATCCTCAAGGCTTGTATCGAGCCTAGACTCCTATCATCACTGTTAATCATCTATCGCGGTGATAAATGATTTATGTACCTACATTGATAGTAGAGATGTGCAAGCCAAATGAATGACGGCATTCTTCAGGTTGAGTGCTGGTCACTAGTTCTGGCTGCATGTTCATGTTGGTATCGAAGGCAGACGCATCATTTCCAGTCATGAACGGCCCAGAAACAGCATCTGTTGGGTTCCCTTCCTCGCCTTCGGGAGCCAGATCATTTCTTGAATCCGACTCTGGAAGACAGCTCTCCATCTGTTGGGGGTTGCTGTGCAGGGGGTCAAATAACATAGGTTCTTCGTATCTTTGGTGGGGTGAATCAAAAGGAAGTTCACCGTGGGTGAAGGACCTGTCATGGGTACCTGTCTACCATTAGTGACCGTATCCTCAAGACCCCAGGGAAATTGCCCACAATGTTCTCACTACTTCCGTTTCTGTTCCTGTCAACGACCCACTGCTCTAACAATGCCTGATACAGACCTGGGAAGGCAATTGGGACATCAGAAGAGCTTTTACCTAGACTACTAGTAGAGCATGTACCAGCTGCAGGGCTTGGTGGCCCTTGGTCGAACAACAGCAGCCGCTCTTGAGTTGCGAATGCTTCGGATTGCATCCAACTCATTCTCCGCCTGTGAGAAGTGTTTGAACTGAGCGTACTCAACACACCGGAGGAACGTCGCATAAATGAACCCCTTCTGTTCTCCAAAAGTTGTCGATTCAAGGACGGAGAACCGTGATGTTCGTCATCAGACTCGATCGCTTCATTTGACAAGGAAGGATTACCCTTAATGAGTATTCTTTGAGTGGATTGCAAAGGCCTTATTTGCTCCTGCAAATGTGCATATTGAGCATTATCGAAGTCTCTCATCTCCTCCTCTCCACCAGTGGAGATCGTCGAGGAGGATTCTATTGTTTCCCAATCTGCTGACGCAACCGGATGAGCTTCATGAACCGACTTCGTATCTCGTTTCGTATTAACAGCTTCCTCTCCACCATTGTTGGCTTCTTCTTCATGAGACTTCCGGGAATCAAGCATACCGTCGTAACTTGCTTTGCCTGCAGTTGGGTGAAAAGCCATAGTCACATCATTGGAAAATACGGCGTCTGGGTCGTGGAAGCCCCAAATCGGAACTTCTCTCACCTCTGGTGCGGATACAATGTTAGCCAGCGGATGGAATGCAGCGGCTCTCATCAGGACATCGATGCTGGGTTCATCCTCGGCAGGGGGCCATGGCACATTGGTTCGATAAAGAGCAACCCCAAAACTCAAGTCTTCCTGTGTACTGGCACTCGATGCTTCTGCGTTCCGGACCGGTGTTATTTCCCCGGTCATACCTGTACGGTGACGTCGAAGAAAGCCTGCCCTGAGAGCCAGCAAGCCAGATCGAGCCTTGTGGAGAGACCGGCGGGGGAAGTCCTGGACCCAGTGAGATTGTTTCTGCGAATCAGAAGATGAGGTCTGACTCTCCTGGCGGCGCCATGATACTGATGCTGATGGATTGTGTCGTGGGTCTAGTGGATTGAACACAGGATAATGACTTCTTTCAGCACAAGTCGGTGAAAGATCGGGCGGATCTACGATACTGCAATGGTCTTTCAGCATATACTGTTTGTAATGCATCACAAGACTTACCTGAGCCTTCTTAATGGGGTCTTGAATGCAAATGGAAGTGAGAATGTTGAACGGCGCTCAGCTGGTGAACCAGGTGAACCAGGACCGGACCGGATCTTCTTGTCTGTATCCATTTCGAACAGGGTCGTACATGCAAATTTGATGCAAATCAAACTGGCGGATACAGAAAATTTTGGAGATTGCGTTGATATGTACTGGAAACTGAACGGGTGGAAGGAAATGCAGTAAACAACCATTGGAAGAAGTCGAAGCCCTACTACAGAGAATCCCAACTAGGAAGGTACGCCACTTTTACTGTTTACATGGGGATTATTCGTCGCATGTCGGCGTATAGATCGAATCATCGGAAAACTATATTGTAATAAATTACAGATGTAGAACGATTGGAGCGCAATATTCACATAGTATGTTGAAATGAGAAGTAGATTAATGTGCATAGAGTGGGCTTATTGTTTAGTGGAGACCCACCGTCGCCGATCCCGATTTCTGGAGCTTCTTTTCTCCTCCGTGATTCGTATCCAGCTCCTCCGCCACCCGTCCCAACCTGAGTTTCTTTGGTTGGATTCTCATTCATCTTCCATATCACTATTCCATTTCATCGTCACTATGGCTAATAAGCAAAATAAGAAGCCTGTCTCGTTTGACGAGATCATTCAGTCCGGTAATCACTTCGCGACTCCCCTTTGATGTCCCTGCTGCCAGCAATCTGACCGGTACCACTCCTATTTAGATCGCCAGAAGAAGCAGAAGGAACAGCTTGCGAACTCAATCCTCGGAAAGAATCGGACTGCCCGTCGCGCCAGTGCGCCGAGCGCAGGGATCCAGAAGTCGCAAACTGCCAAACCGGGGAGCCTCGCCAGCCGCATCGGTGTGCCCAAGGTAAGACCGATCAATCCCTGTTCTCAGTTCCCGCCAGATATCCAAACAAGTAATCCTCTGACATGGGTTCGGAAATTCTTAGCGCTCCGCCTCCACTGCCAACCTCCGTGGCAACAAGTCCAAAGCTCCGGCAAACGCTCCCTCCGGGCCAGCAAAGAGACCAGCCAAGAACAACCGTCAACCTAATGCAGAGCGACTACTGAACGCCCTCGAATCTGGCTCTGGTCAGGCGACAATCCGCGCTCCCAAAGGTGGCCTGTCAATCAAGGGCGCATCCGGTCCCTTCGTCGTGGTCGGCAGCAACTTTGCGCCAGGCACCACAGCCGCCGATATCCAGTCTGCCCTGGAGCCCACATCGGGTCCTATGCTCAGCTGCCGCGTCGTTTCGCACAACCCGACCGTCACTGCCGAATTCGCGTTCGAGAGCAAATGGAATGCCGAGAACGTTATTGCCAATTACCACAACCAGCGGGTATGATTTTGACAGAACAAAAACAAGCTAGACTTACCTGCTAATTATATACCTAGGCCGACGGACGCCTGCTCTCCATGACCTTCAAGTCCACCGGATCTGCCAACACCAACAACAACAACTACAGCGACATGCGGGTACAGGCTGATCGTGAACGACAGAATCGACGGGCCGAACCCAATGTGCAGGATGGCCGCTATGGTTTCGATGAGAAGGCCAAACCGGTGAACAAGAAACAGTCCTCTGGACTTTACAGCGATACGATGATGGTAGATGCACCGCAACCCCGGAGGAACAACAACCAGAATCGGCGGCGCTAATTGCAACGCCTGTGAAGATTGACGAGCTCGAGTTTCTGGGCTTTATTCTTAATGGACCTGCTTCTGTACTTGCCCTTTAGCCTCAGTGTATCCAATATCATGACATGTATGAATATTTAGTGAGTAGTGGAGTCAATACCAATTCTGTTGAAATCCAGCAGAGATCAATGCAGGTGTAAATCGCCCCAATGTTGACCACCGAGGGCTTTGCTGTGCCATACTGCATTCGGTACCGACGTCCATAGGTTGCACATTTCTCGAAACACCTCTATCTATTCAGAAATCTGGACTTAATCAGAGCATTTTCCAAGCGCTCTTACATGTTTATAATGTGTTCTACTTGGCAATTTTCCTCGATGGCTTTACTCAACGAAGATACGGACGCCTCGATTGTCCTTTGTCATAGCTGTGTTGGTGTTGCATAAGTTCTGGTACCAGACACCGCGGGCCGAAAAGCGGCTATCATACACAGGAATCGCTTAATCATTCTTTCTTCGTCGCTGAGTTCAATACTGAACTTCCTAGGGGACATCTCCGTTCTTGATTAATACCTGCATATTGCCTACCTGTGACATCGAGCTCCATAAAATCCAGAGCGGCAGCCTGCTGTAAAACAGCGGAACGAAACGAGCCGAATCTAAAACAAGACTACGAAAAGCTCAGAGTATTCCAAGGCAATTATGAAATACGGCAAAGTCGCGGTATTTACTCGGCCAGGTGAACCTGTGAAGATCGTTGAGGAAGAAGTTCGAATGCCAGCGCCCGATGAAATATTGGTGCGGGTGTCAATGGCCGGAGTCTGTGGCAGCGATGTGCATAGATTGAAGGGTGACATCCCAGTCAACGCTGAGGCAGTGTGCTTTGGACATGAAGCCGTTGGTGTGATTGAAAGCCTTGGTGCGGAAGTCAAAACTGACCGTGCTGGCGCACCATTGTCCGAAGGAGATATGCTTTATTGGATGCCCTTGTGTTGGGAAATAGGTCAATAGGAACACGAGGTTCTAAGATTGGGGTCACTAATACTAGAGAACTAAATAACATGACCGACACGTGATATGTCACGTGCAATGAGTAGACTATTGTCGTAACAGTGCCCCCTGCTTCTGAAACCGCGACGTCCTCGTCGCGACTCTTCAGATATAAAAAATACATAACTTCCTGACGAAAATAGACGAAGTAGTCGAGAGACTAATGAATACCGAGATACCAAGCGACCTAAGCTATTCTTTCGCGTCGTGACGCCTAGGCGGCATGCGGCATCTTCTAATTAATGAATGCGATAAGATTCTTATCGTAGGCGCTCCTAGAGTTCCGCCCATTAGGTTACTATAACCATAGACCGTGGTAAAGGAGCTAGGTGGTACGAATAGTATTTATAATATCCTACTAACTATCTTAGCTAGCTTCTACTATTCGAGGATCTACCTTACGCTATATAGTAGAAATAATACGACCTACGGATAGTATATTCTAGGTTTACTATAGGATAGTGTATCGCGCGTAGTAGGTAGCGAGGCTCTTAGAACTACCCGCTTAGTTAGCTTTATTAGTAGATAGAAAAGTTACTATATCGGTAATAATCGCATTATTCTTATAATAGGATAGAAATTAGAAACATAATAGGAAGAATTATACAATCGCTATACTATATAGATTAGCCTAATTATTATTAAGAAGTATACTATAGATATCCTATACTATCTAGAAATAGTAGTATAATAGTAGGAAAGATAGTGTGGCTATATATAGCGCTACTTATTTAGGCGAATAGGTATTATATCGTGCTAGGCTAATATAAATTTTATAATATACCTTAATAAGAGCGATAAAAGTAGAGTAAATAGCCTAATACTAGTCCGCTTTAAGGAATATTAGAAGTTCTATAACGAGGAACTTCTAGTGCTTATTACTTAGAAGCATCTATTTATTAAGGTACTTAGATTCCGTATTATTACGTATCTATTTTACATTAGAATTCATCTATATAGTAATATCCTAATAAGGTCTTATAGCGAGCGATAAATATAGCAACGCGTAGATAGGAACCTTTACTAGGAGATAATACATAGGATTAGGATAGGAGTCTATAATATAACGCTACTAGGGTATATATTATAGTATTTTATACTCTTTAAAAGTAATAATTCCTAAGGGTAGAGTATTATATAAAAGCTATAGTATATTATAGAAAGAGAATTAGTATATTACTATATTAGCCATTATAGTGCGTAGGGCGACCATTTCTCCTAGAGTTCAAACTAAGTATAGTACTAATCTAGCTAAATCCAGCACGATAATCTAATAATTATCCTAGCTCTAAGTTATATATATATAGTACACTACTATCTTCTCGTTAAGCTCTAGACGTAACTAGTCTTAGCTTAATATAAGAAAAATGTCTTCGATAATATAGAGATCATCTAATATCGCATCGGCTAGTATAGTCATCCTACTAATTAAAATAATATTCCTAAAACCCTAGGCGCGTGCTATATTAATAAGATAGAGTGCCCTATTATAGAACTTCTCGCTAACTAAAAAGTAATTTCTAATTAAAATAACCCATAGTATACCCCATACCTAGGCTATATAAGTCTTTCTATATAGGATATAGGTAATATAGATATTTATATTTTTATTAACGCTACTAGTGTACGTTTCCGCCTACTTCCTACTACTTATTACTTTATATATCTTAAGTAGCGAAGGGTTATCTAGGACCTTATCTATAGGCATTAGCGCGTTAATTAGTTATTAATAAGAATTAAAGGTAGTGATGTTTATCGCGTTTAAAGTATCTAGGCTTTTATCGTTATAGATCTACTTATTATAGTAAGCCTTTAGCACGTTATAGGCTCTAGCTACTTTAGTACATAGAACGCCCTTAGCTAGGCTAATAAAAACTCTATCGTTAGGTATCATAACTAAAGTAAGGAAAAGGTAAGATAGTGCGATATATAAAGTAGGGTATTAAGGTAGATATTACACAAGGTAAGAACTACTATAAAAAGAAGGAGAAAAGGGATCTATAACATATCTTATCTTTAACATATTATAGTAAATAAGAAGGCTATAAAAGGGTTCTAGTAGAGAGAGAGAACGAAAGATAAAAATAGGGGGTAAAGCGAAATATAAAGTAAGAGAGGAGTTAATATAGTAAAGAAAAATAAAGAAGTAAAAGAAAGGAAAGTAGAGTAAATAAAAATAAGTAATACTATAAGTCATACACGCGACGTAGTAAATAAACGATATATCATAGCGCTAATTTTAAGAGGCCTCCTATACGTCGATTAGGTCAGAACAATTATCTTATACCTCCTTTAATATCCTCCATTCGTGCTAAGCTAGACCTATCCCCCTATATCGTAGTAGATAGGATACACGCTATTACTTTACTAATACTCTCTTACTAATAATAATATTAAAGGTAGACCACACTAAGTCCTATAAATCTAAAGGTCTATTATCTAGCCATAAGACTTCCCTATTATATAGATCTTCTCCTAGATAGAGTTCTAGATACTTAATAGAGATAATATTATAGATCTTCTATTATAGTAGTAATACTAATTAATATATATTTCTAAAACATTCTAGGACCTTAAAAGGACTAACACGCTAAGCGTTAAACTTATAATATAATTTCGACGCCACTTAATAGCTATAATATAGCTTAATATATACTAAGTCGCCCACGTTATAGTAAAATAGTTTATATAACGCGTTATATCTTTCCTTTATTACGAGCTCGGCATAGCGTAAGGCGTCTTTAGCGTCTATCTAAGTAATAATACGCTCCTCTAGTAAGTTAGATATTTCTTTTAGAATCACCACGAAAGATTAGAATCTAAAAATTAGTTTATTAGGGCTCTTACCTATAGACGCGTTAATAGAGGCATTATATATATAGATTAAAGCTAGTAATACCTACTCCTAGTCTAGGAAGCGATTATCGTTAGAAGCGAAATATAGACTAATCTCGATTATCTAATTTAATCTTTCGCTTTAGCTATTAGATTATAGGTGCTATATAGCGCCTAATATAAGTTTTATAGTAAGTAAAGCCTATAAGCGCTTCTAGATAGCTTTAGTAAACTTTAAGTCTTAATCGCTAATAATCTAACGCGGTATACCCTATCTATAGATAGAGAATCGCTTAAGAATCTTCTCTATCTAGTCTTTAGCTAAATTAGTTAACTTACTAGTAATAGCCTATAGCGCTTTCGATACTTTATATATTATAGATAGATAAATATTATTACTAGAACTAGACATAGGCAACGCGATAATAAAGTCAAGCGTTATAGTATAGAAAGGAGAGAAAAGGGGTAATAATTAGATATAGTTCGCTATATAGTTTATAGCGTAATATTTAATGCGTTAAGTAAGTAGGATAATATATAATATATTTTCTTAACGACTTCAATAGATTCTAGATATAGAAGGATTCTTAGATTTACTAATAAGCTCTACCAAAACTAAGATATTATATAGCGTTATAATAATCGTGAAACACGTCACGTTTAAGGATACGCGGGATATATAATCGCTTTCTTCTATCCCTAGTGAACCATAAAACCTTACTATCGCGGGCGAAACCTACTATATTAGCGCCTAATATAGCGTTCTATATATAACCTATAACTAGATTAATAGCATAGCCTTATTAAAGGAGTTCCACGTAATTAGTATTAATAGAGATCTCTATTCTATAAAATGCAAGATACTCGCTATATTAAGGAAATTCTATAGTATAAAAGGCGAGTTCGTTAGTTAGCGGGTTAATATAATATTAAATATTATTATCTAGTATATTTACAATATCTAAGGCGGGTTATATACTAGGTAATTAAGATAACGCGTTAGCTATAATATTAGATTTACTAGGTCGATAATAAATATCGAGCTAAAACTAGCTAAGGTATTAAGAAGCACAAATTAGGCAATAATTTAACTTATTAGTTACTAAGGAACCTAAATAATTATACAAAGTAATACCTATAGTTAAAGTATAATCTATAAAGATAATTACCTCTACTACGTTATCTATTATATAACGTAGCTTTCGCACTATCTAAACTAAATAAGCCACTTCGAGCTTACTAGTATAGTACCTAGACTCCGCTAGGGATATTAATCTACTAAGATAGATAACTAGTTATATTCTAGTTTAGGGTAGGGGTTCTTTCTTATCCTATACCCCCTCTATATAATATACTATAACCCTAAAACCGCTTACCGCTATATTAATATTAATAAATAGGGGTTACGTGGGATCTATATACGTTATAGCTTCTTACTAACTAATAAGGTCCTTAAGTCGCTAGAAGGATAAACGTTCTTTAGCTATTAAGATATACTTAGCTTTATAGGAAAAATTTTTCCTTTATTAGCCTTTTACTAGAGCGTCCTTTAATATATCCGTCTTTTAGCGTTAGAGGGGTTTAGTAATTAGTATATAGTTTAGGATTTTATCGCGTAGATAACCCGTAATACCTAGAAAATATTCGATATTATATAGAGATAACGGTTCAGTAATATCCTAGATTACTTTAACGCGATCCTTAAGTAAAGTAAGGCTAAGTCCGTCTATAAATTATCTAAGTACGCAAATACTCTAAAATCTAATAAAAGACTTCTCGGGGCCTAGAGTAACGTTTATATTATATATAATACCGAGAATAGTGCGTAATCTATCTATTAGCTATTAAAAGGTATTAGCTCGAGAGATATAGTTATCTATATAAACCTAGACCTAATCTAAGTAATATACTAGCTTCTTAGCTTACTATTATATATAGGGGGGACTATTATAATATCCTATTAGAGTAACTATAAAGAATTCCTATCCTCTATAGGAATTAATAGCTAATTTATACTAGTCGTCCTAGTCAACGCCCTATTAATAGAAGAATTAGATAGTATCTATAACTATAATATATCGTGCTCCCCGCACGAAGCTTAAAATCTCTTCTTAACGCGGTAAGGGGTATATATCGCGTACTAAGTGGCTATTTAAGCCTTATAGGTCTATGACTATATATAGTTTAATACCTCTCTATACTATAAAAATAGGAAAGCTAAATAGCGAGGCTTAGTTACTCTAGATTAAATAACCTACTTTATATAGCTAGTTAAAGACCTTATTTACTATAGCCTTATCCTTTTCTAAAAGAGGATATACTTTAACTAGCGGTAGGTTATCTTCCTATCTAGGCTTTAGATATACTTTTATCTCTTCCCTAGGTTTAATAGTCGCTAGCTTACTATTATCGACGAATATATCCTTATATTTATCGAGAACTTTAAATAAAGCGTCACGCTACCTTAGAGACTTAGCGTATATTATCGCACTATAACGCTACTTATAAAAACCCGAGTCTATATCATAGGTAACTTAAGCCGAAACCATAGAGAGTAATAGATATACTAGGGGAGATATAAGGTCTATATATAATAAGGGTTCGTTCTCCCTACTAATAGGTAGTATATTATATATATCCTATACCTTAACGGTGCTAATATAGGCGTGATAAGGTAAAATATATTCATAATCTAACCTATTATAGACTAACACTTTTATAAAGTCGTCTATTATAATACTAGCATAGAAACCACTATTTACCTAAAGCTATTTCGTGTCGGAATTATACTATAGCATATAGAGTAAGTCTCCCTTAACTAGTATATTACTAAGCATTTCTATATTAACTAGGGCCGTAGAATATAGTTTAATAGCTATACGATATATCACTCTTACTCTAGCTAGCTTAGGAGGCGCTTTATATATAATATATAATATAATAGTATTTTAAGCTTTCTTAAATACTAGCTCCTTCGCCACTAGATAAAAAGCGATACTTTACGGACTAATAATATCCGTGCTAATAAGAACGCTAGGTACTAGATTATCTATAATATATAATACGTATTATAGATAGGTTATAGCTTCTTCCCTAGTTAGAAGCCTTCCTAGTATATAAATATTAGTATCTACTTTCTCTAATATAAAGTAATAATAGGCCCTAAGTCCTCGTAATATTAGTGGCATAGCGAGCTAAATAATCTTTATACCTTTAAAATGCTCTACTAGTTAGGCTCGATCAATCATTAAAACTAAGTAGCCTATATTATATATATAATCTATATTAGGTTTATTAAGACCATAGCGTACTTAAAAGATAACTAGGTGCTATCTAACTTTATGCTTATTACCTTTAGATAGCGTAGCTAATGATTTAATAACCTAAGTATATATCGCGTTATAGATTAGATCTATACTAATAGTATTATTATTGTACTTATTATAGTCCTCGATAGGCGATATATAACTAACTAGATACTTATTATTATTAGAAGATAACTTATCGCTTATAGAAAGATACTTATCTCCTTCCTCTATAGCTAAGTCGCGTCCTATAAAGGCTATATATACTAGCTAATAGTTATTATCTTAACGACAATACCTATCCTAGCGGTCTTATCGCTAATTATTATAGCGTTAATCCTCCTAGTCGCGTTATCTATCTAGTTAGTTATCGTTTATATATAGTAGGTTACCTCGCGGCCGCGATCTATCGTGGCGATAAGGTTTATTATCCTTATCCTTCTTATTAGGTTTTACGGAATTTATATTAGTTCTTTTAAGTAGGGTTCGCCATAAATCCTACTACTAAGGTTTCTAGTTAGAACGATAATTACTTCGCGTATCGCGCCTAGTACTTACTTATCTATTTAGTTAGAAAGTAGCGAACTATTAATTCTTACACTTAGTAAGTATTCTAGCGAACTTAGTAACTATAGTATATTCTATAGGCGGAGTAATAGTCATCTAGAGCATTAGGGTAAGCTTATTATATACCACTTAGGCCTATACCACTTCTATAGTAGCTTCTCGAGCCTCCTAGCTATATACTACTACTTCCTATAGGAAAGCTTCTAGGTCACGCTATTTATATATATTATAGCGTCTATACTCTAGCGAGTTATATATTACCTAAGCTTAAGTAACTAGTATATAAAACCTATCGATTAATACTTTATACTAGCCCTCTATATCTTTAACTTATCGCTATAAATCGCGCTCTATAGCTAAGATAGTTTACTTATACTAAGTAGCCGCCTTTCTAAGAAGGTAGTTATATACCTTTTATTATATAGAGTTACTATCGTAATCCTACTCGGTAATATATAAGGCGTGGATAAAACTATATATATTATAGTAAACCTTTTGCTTATCACGCACTACTATAAAAGGCTTTATATCATCTAGCTTAAAGTAACCAACTTCGCGATCCTTAAAATAGTCCTTAGAGTCTAATCGTTAGCGATAACGCCTATTATAGTCTAAACGATAGTAATAGCGTTAATTATTATCTAATTTACTTACTAAATTCAAGGGATCTCTACCTCTCTAATAGTCGCGGTGGCGCCCTATATATTTAGTATAATATACTAAGAATAAGTCTTATAGTAGCTATTAATGATCTTAAGGCTACTAACGGCCCTATTCTTAATAGTTTAAGTATCGCGAAAATCGAGATAAGTAGCGTAAACACTTATTTAGAGCTCCTATAGCTTAGTCTAGTTAGGCTAATTAATCTAAGATTAATTATAACTAGTTAGTTAGTATTTATCGCATTTCTATCACGTTATTAGTAATTAGATTAATAGCTAGAGCTATATTACGCGCCGCGCTCGCTAGTAACCCACTACCTAATATAATTTACGTGTTAGAGAAAATTACTAGGTTAAAGCTTATAAGTAGTAGCGTAGGAGCTATTAGAGATAATACTTAAAGAGAAAAGATTAGCGATATATCTAATCTAACTAATAGAGTAGAAAGCTCCTAATTAGTTATAGATAAGACTAGTCGCGTTAACGAGCTAAGTCTATAGCGTAACGCGTTAATAACCTTATCTTAATAACGAGATAGAACTAGTATTGCCTAGTCATTAATATAGATATCTTAGTCTAGCGTAGATAGCGAAGGAAGAGGATTAACGCTACTTAGGGTCACTAGCACTAGAGTCGGGCGTGATATCATAGATCGCTAATAATCAGATAAGCTTTATAGAAAACGTAATAGCTCCTAATAAAAGGATAATACATTAATCACCCACTCTAGCGAGTATATATCTAGTAGCGAAGCGTTAGGTCCGTGGCTCTAACTATTAGCTTAAGTCTAACGACCTTTACGTTCTAGTTAAACCATAAAGTAAGTAAGATAGAGACGCTCTAATTCAGGGACTACCACATTAGGGTAATAATATAAAAACGTCCATAACTATAAGCCCCATATAGAGTCTAACATATAATAGAGATAATAAATAGAGATAATAACTAATAAAATCGAAGTAAAAAAGTAATATAGCACAATACTAAGTCTTAATAGTAGGGCACGCTAAGTAGGCCGCCAATCAGATTCAAGGGTAACGTAACGTAACGCCCGTTACTTATCACACAACAAAAGCAAATTAGGGGAAAAAAGGTTATGATCCTGACTATTTCCACTAGCCTCTACAGATCGGGAGAAAAAAATTTCTCTACCGGGCATGCTACCACTGTTGGGAAATAGGTCAATAGGAACACGAGGTTCTAAGATTAGGGTCACTAATACTAGAGAACTAAATAACATGACCGACACGTGATGTGTCACGTGCAATGAGTAGACTATTGTCGTAACACCTTGGCACCTTATGGTGTTTGCTCGGAGTGTGGTGCCTCAAAAAATCCCCTCCATTATCCCAATCTTAATTGGCCACCACCTTTCGGAAAGCCAAATGGAGCTTGCTTTAGGCAATACGCGACTCTCAGCAATAGATGTGTATTTATCCGGGTACCTTCGAATGTTCCTCCTGAAAATATCATTGTGTTTGGATGCGGGATGCCAACAGCTTTAACAGGCTTGAACCAACTTGGTGCCATTAGACCTGGTTCAGATGTTGTCATACAAGGTTCCGGTCCTGTTGGCCTAGCATGCACACTCTTGGCAAGCCTGGCCGGTGCCCGCTCTGTCATCGTGATTGGTGATCCGAACCGTCGTCTTGAAGCTGCATCGGCTTTGGGTGCTACTTTTACAATGTCCGTTGCGGATACGACCGCCGAGGAGAGATTAAAATCGGTGAAACGTCTCACCGCAGGTCGTGGGGCAAGCTTCGTTATTGAGGCGGCTGGAACTGCTGCTGCATTTCCTGAGGGCTTTAATCTGCTTGGCATGAATGGCAAGTACCTGATTCTGGGGCTGTATTCAGGTAGCGCCACAGCACCAATTGACCCCGTGCGCATTAATAATCTCAATCTACACATCATTGGCAGCTTGGGCATTGATGCAGACAGCTTCAAGAAAACAGTGGAGCTGGCATCTGAACATGGCAGTCGACTACATTTTGCCGACCTTATCACACATCGATTTTCGCTGGATTGCCTCGAAGAAGCTCTTGGCTTAGTTGAGCAGGGAATCCCTATCAAGGCTGTAATAGTGCCCGAGTGGTGATATGTTGCTTGCAATTCAACAGGCATACCTTTCATAGATAATCAATTTAAACCGAAACTTCTATACTAGCTGAATATATTTATCGAGATCATCCAAAGATCAGTGAAGATAGCTTGAAAATTTCTATTCACTCTGAGATTGGCGAAAAGGCTTTGCTCTCTATTGCTATACTGTTCACCATCGAAGCTTTTTTTCATAGCTTAGCTGTTCCTGCATTTGGCAGATGAAAGTATTGCTCGTATAAATTCAAGCTCTCCGGGTTTGCAACGGTTCCACTGACCTTCGTGTTCATGCCGCTCACAATTTGTTTGACATTTATCTCGCACTTCTTCCCGTTGACCGTGTATGGGATATCTTGAACCTGGAAGATATATGTGGGCACATGGCGAGGAGAGTACCTATCCTTAATGGCAGCCTTGATGGAATCAACAAGTCGCGTGCCCAGTATATGCGGCACCTTCATCTTCACAAAAAGCAGTACTCTCTCATCACCATCGAAGGAGCGTCTCTGTCCGACACATATGGAGTCTAAAATTTCGGGTATAGTCTCGACAACTTGATATATTTCCGCCGAACCAAATCTCACACCGGATGGATTTAGGACACCATCGCTAAAGAAAAACATTAGAGAAAGAAGGAGAAAGAAAGATGTGGGCCATTTCGTGACTTCAGTAATGATCATTAGTACTTACGATCTTCCGAGGATTAAAAGGCCCTTTGTGTCTGGAAGAAACTTTATGAAGTCCCCCTGAGACCATACATGATCTCCAAACCGCGAGAAGTACGAGGCTCGGTACTTTTCGTCGCCACCGGGGCCGTAGAAAGCAAGTGGCTGGCTCGGGAATGGTTGTGTGCAAACGAGCTCGCCAGGGTTTCCGGAGAGCTCAATGGATACTGGCTCAGTCTTGGAAGCATCGAAGACATTGGTAGCCATACCTAAGCACTTGGCTTGGATCTCACCAGGATACACAGGAAGAATGGGACATCCCCCGACAACTTTAGAGAGAATGCGTTAGATATTCGAGGTCGGTTAGTTTTAGTTTGGAAAACGTACAGCTTCCAGCAATGTCTGTACCACCGCTCATAGATATAAGCTGTGTCTTCTGGGGGAATCCATGGCCATAGAACCATTCGTACAAATCCGTTGAGAGAACAGAGCCAGTAGACGTTACTATTCGCAGCTTGTCAAGGCTGTATTGTTCGCCTATCAAAGTCAATTCCACGTATCGTTTGCTGCGTTGTTGCCATACTTACGTGGGACAATGTTCCTTGATCGTATTTCGGAGAGATATCGGGGTGAAGTGCCAAAGACGGTGACCCTGTGTAATGTCTATTAGCTTGGTCATGGCCCTTACATCTCAAGAACCAAGCGCTTCCTACCCTAGCCTGGCTGCAAGATCCAGCAAGACGGCTGGTTCAGGGTAGAATGGCGAGCCATCGTAGAGGAACATTGTTGCCCCAGACGAAAGGTTGATGAAATTGAGAATCCACATCACCCACGCCGTCTAACAAGATGTCAGTCTTTCTGTTCTCTGGCGGTATATTCGTCCATGTTACAAACTGTTGTATATTGGAAGAACACATCTCCTGGCCTCATATCATGCTGTAGCCGTGTATCGGTGCTGACTTTGAGTGCCACACCCTAATGAAAGTATTAGAACATGGTAAGTTTGACCCTTGCACGCGGACTTACACCGGCAGAATGTACGATGCATTTAGGCGTTCCAGTCTATGCATATAAAAAGCTGTCAGAATGTGGTATATTCATGGCTGACGTGCGAAGGAGACGTAGCGTACCGTGCCGGAAGAGAAAAGGATAAACGCCGGGGAACTAAACTGTAGCGGTGAAAACGATAACGTCCTTCCACTCCCGTTTGTTAAGAATGCCTCCCAGGATAATCCCCTCCGGATTTTGGACATATTCATTGATACTCTGCAATAGGGTACGACCACGACATTCTTTAGCTGTTTGTTGTCATTGCATAGGGCCTGTGAGATTGTCGCAATCCGGTCTTCAAGGAGGGTTCTTTTGCCGGCGTACATATATGCGTCATCGATGAATATGATCCTGGGTTCGATCTGCCTATAGCGATCAATGATTGCTTTAGACCCTAGGTCTGGCGACGCTGATGACCAAACAGCTCCAATTGCAAGTGTAGCGAGACAAAGGACGATTGCGTTAACAGAGTTAGACATGACAACCGCCACTTTGTCACCTGCTTTGATCCCGTAGCCAACCAAGGCATCGTACGCTTCCCTTGTGCGTTCCTTCAGGGCCCCCCAGCTGATTTCTTCAACACCTGGCACCCCTTCCCTGACAAAGTGAATCGCGATTTGCCCGTGGTTGCGATTGGCGAGGATAAACTGGGCAAGGTTGAAGGTGGCCGAAGGGAAGAATTTGGGTGGGGGGTATAAAGGCAGCTACATTGTTGTCAGTCCTGGTAATATAAACGCATACCTGCCGTATTCTTGGGGTAAAAACACTACCTTACTTGCGCCACTGCTATCACGCGCCAGTAGAACATTCCCTGTTTCCACTGCGGCTGGCAAAACCCGAAGGAATACACACACTTCACCCCAAAACTTCGCTAGACTGTCTGGATGTACTGACCATTCCCAAAGGTCGTCATATGTCTTAAGTTTCAAGTTGTGCTTCTTGTTGACTTGCTTCAAAAACTTGACAATGTTGGTCGATTCAATGTCGCTTGGGGCCCATACGGGCTGCTTTGAAGTCATGTTTACGACCCAGAAATGATCGAGTGGCCAGCAGCTTACAACGTATGACGCAGCATCACCATAGGTCAATTCAAACTACAATTAAAATATTTTATATGAGGAACAGGTGCAGAGTGCCGAGGGGGTTGTTGCTCTACTTATATTAGCCGAGGCAACCCTCGTCCTCAACATGGCAAATTCCGAATGCTTGGAGGATGGCTAGAACCACGTATCTAGGGAGCTAGAAAAACTGATTTTGGCTCGCCGCTACATTGCACAAAATATTGATTTGTGTAAATTCCGACGTAGGGGACAAAAGAAATGCATTTTGGAAAAATGATGGCCAGTCGTGGTCGCGTGCTTTTTGGGCAAATTCCCACCGTTCGGAGATACCACACAATGAAGGCCATGGTTGTGAGCGGTCGAGATTTCATGGTTGACCGCAACAGGCGACGCCCTGAGATGACGCCAGACTCTTTGCTTGTTCGACCTGTCGCTATCGCACTAAACCCAACCGACTGGAAATCAGTCTCCTACGGGAGAGCCGCGGACGGCTGTATCGTTGGCTGCGACTACGCCGGCGTTGTGGAGGCGGTAGGCAAGGAAGTCAGCAAGTCCTGGAGCCCAGGTGATAAGGTCTTTGGGTGCGCACATGGGGCAAATCTCGTCAATGCGGACGACGGTGTCTTTGCAGAGTATGCCGTCGTCCGGGGTGATTTGCAGATGCGAATTCCTGATGGCTGGACCTTTGAGAAAGCGGCCACTACACCTCTCGGATTGATCACTGTCGGCCAGGGTCTATATCAGAAGTCATTGAAGTTGAAGTTGCCTAATGATCCTGAAAGGAACAAAAACGTCCCGGTCTTGATATACGGAGGAACAACGGCAACGGCAACGCTTGCGATTCAACTTGCGAAATTGTAAATGCTACCGTCTTTGCATTTTATTGAAACAGTCATATTTGTCCCTTAGCAGATTTGATCTCTGACATCCAAAATAGATCGGGGTACACGGTTATCACTACATGCCTACCGGAGCACTTTGAACGCACAAGACACCTGGGAGCCGATTTTTCTTTCGATTACATGGACCCAGATGTAGGTTCAAAGATAAGGGATCTGACGCGGAACGAGCTTCGATATGCGTGGGATACTATTAGCATTCCTGCTTCGGCACAGATTTGTGCCGACGCCCTATCAAGCCGTTCTGGCTTGGGGTTACGGTACGGTAATCTTTTGCCTGTCAAATCACCCCGCGAGGATGTCAAAACAATCACCACTGTCATGTATACTGCTTTTGGCAAGTACTTCAAGTTTGGAGATCAAGACATGCACGCCAGCCAGGAAGACTATGATTTCGGACGGATGTTCTACGCCTTGGCAGAGCAATTAATGGTAGAGGTATGAGTAATTGCATTGTTACCTGCACTTGAATTCCTTCCCCTTCAGTGTCTGTTTTCACTGCGTGCTGACCAACACTTGGGTGGTAGGGAAAACTCCAAACTCATCCAGAAGTAGTGGGTGAAGATGGCCTTGAGGGTGCGGTAAAGGGGTTCGAGTTTATGAAGGCGGGCAAAGTTATGGGGCAGAAATTGGTTTTCCGGATTGATGACACAAATTGAAGCTGCACATGCACAAAAACCGTCACATATGGAAGTTCTATGGATAGGCAACATTTACGGACATCTAAAGTTTTGGTTTGCTTCCTCGTATCTGTATCTGAAAGAAATTAGCCGACCAGCATGGAGCCGGAAATCAGAACGTTTTCTCTTTCGAGATAGCGTGATCATCTAACTTCCAATGAATGGAGCCCGAGGTTACAAGTGCCTGTCCTCGGTTCCGGCAGTAAAGAAACACCGCTTATTATATCAAGTCATGCATTTCCTGATCGTAATATAAAGCAATCGGCCTGAACAGAGCGGAATTCAATCAGAAACAGTGCGCGAATATCCACTCAGCATGGCGACTACTCCATCAAACCAGGCCTACGTGCTTGGTGTCGGCCTAACAAAGTTCATTAAGCCTCGTGGCGAACGAGAATATCCTGAAATGGGCTATGAAGCTGGCGTAAAAGCTATGCTCGATGCTCAGATTAATTACGACGATGTCCAGCATGGAGTCGCTTGCTTCGCATATGGCGACTCTACATCCGGGCAGCGTGTATTTTATCAGTTCGGCATGTCTACCATTCCAATCGTGAACACAAGCAACGCATGTGCTACTGGATCCATTGGCTTGTACCTGGCACGTACCCTGATCAAGAGCGGTAATGCAGATTGTGTCCTTGTTGTCGGATTTGAAAAGATGAAGCCCGGAAGTCTCAAGTCTGTCTGGGACGACCGGCCAAGTTCGAGCGGGCGATTTGCAGCGAAGATGAAGGAACAACATGGACTTGACAAATCTCCACTGACGGCCCAATATTTTGGAAACGCGGGAAGGGAATACATGGAAAGGTACCGCCGACTTTACTCTACTCCAGCCTCTTAAGGGCACTATTGACGTGCTCTAGGTACGGCGCCAAGGCAGAAGACTTTGCGGAAATCGGGCGAATCTCCCACAAACATTCCCAGGCCAACCCATACGCGCAATTCCGTCAAGAGTACTCGCTCCAGGAGATCCAGGATTCCGCGACAATCTATGCGCCTTTGACTAAGCTCCAGTGCAGTCCGACCAGTGATGGTGCAGCAGCAGCAGTCATAGTATCCGAAAGCTTTCTAAACGCACGACCGCATATGAGGAAGCAAGCAATCTTAATGGCAGGGCAGCAGTTCTTGACCGATTCACCCAAGACCTTCTCGGAGAGTGCGATTGAACTTGTTGGCTATGACATGACGCAGAGAGCTGCTCGGGCCGCGATGAAGGAAGCTGGGATCAGCGCTTTTGAAGTCAAGGTGTGCGAGCTGCACGATTGTTTTTCAACCAACCAGATGGTCACTATCGATGCTCTGGGCTTCTGTGAGCCTGGAAAGGCACATGAAATGGTTCGAAGAGGAGATATCACATATGGCGGAAAGATGGTGATCAATCCTTCCGGGGGCCTAATCTCCAAAGGGCATCCAATTGGCGCAACAGGCCTGGCACAGTGCGCTGAATTGACCTGGCAGCTACGTGGCTGGGCAAATAATCGGCTGGTTGATAACAGTACGGTGGCATTGCAGCATAACCTTGGCCTAGGGGGTGCGGTTGTTGTCAACATCTACAAGCGTGCCGATGGTAAACCTACTTCAAGAGTGAGCAGCGAAGATGTTGCAAAGGAAAGCTGGCTCGGTTATAACCCTGCTGTGGAGGCAAGGAGTATCTCCCCGCCGACGCTGAAAAGGTTCGGAGTAAAAAGAACAGGAACGACTTTGCTCTGGGAGATACTCGAGAGAGGCTGGCTGCACTTTTGTAAATCGAATATTGTTCTGTGGCATGGGCATACATTGGACACGCGGCGCAGATAGACAGATAGCTCCCATCTCTCGATTCAAGTCTCGCTCATTAACATACATCGCCCCTCCGTAGATCTCTATTGTATTCAACCTTCTAGGAAGGCTTTTCTTGCTTCATGATTATCAATTTAACAATTTGCCTATCCGTACCTGGGCACTCCAAGGAAGATGCAACATGCTGGTGTTGTTCTTAGCTGTATGTAAATCTAAATTACTCCATGTTCATTGCGACAAAGGTGAAGAGCCACTGATTTGCGCTGAACATTGCCATAATCATCCGTTATTCCCAGAAGGTTTGAAAACGGAAGAAAAGAGCAACTAAGGTGGTACATTGAACTATTTTCGAGGCAGATCTAACCACATGAACACCTGGGGCGTCGGGAAGGCCTGATATTCCCGGCTGGAAAGTTCGCCAACACCCATGAATGACAAGCCCGAATGCCTTATTTCCCCCTCTTGGCCTTGACCAAGAATACGTATTCTTCACTTCTCTGCTGGATCATTAAGGTTTAGATCCGTTTTGGGCTTTTGCCCTGGATCAAGCCCTCGGCCCGAGGGCTCAGACTCAACCTGACAGAGATGAGCTAGACATGACCGGGAAGCTCAACAGTAAAATTGTGGTGCTAATCTAGAATATCCAGTTTGTCAATCAGCACATGAAACTATCCCAGAAGCGACCGACTACAGCTTCTTGTCGGATCTACCAAACACAATGAGCACCACCGGAACCAGGTTGCGGGGTATGTCGACACTAGTCACTCAAGGCCGTGGATCCTATCGACGTAGGGGTGCTCTGGTTTTGAGAGTCACGACGCGCTCGCTTTCATCGACTAGCCGTAGAGAGAAATCGGGTGTGCGCATTCTTGAAGTTGCGGCAAGAGATGGTTTACAAAATATCAAGACAACGGTTCCCACTGCGACCAAAATCGAGCTGATACGTCGGCTCGCCGATACTGGCCTTCAACATATTGAAGCTACATCTTTTGTATCGCCGAAATGGGTTCCCCAGCTAGCGGACGGTGCCAAGGTAATGGAGAAGATCCTACCTTTGGCCTCGAAAGGGATAACACTGCCTGTGCTTGCCCCTAATATGAAGGGTTTCGAGAACGCTGTGAAGGCGGGAGCGCAAGAAGTGGAGGTATTTGCATCTGCCACCGAGGCCTTTAGCAAAGCGAACCAGAATTGCTCCGTCGAGGAAGCCTTAATCGGTGCTCAAAAGGTTGTGACAGCAGCTAAACAAAGCGGCGTGCGCGCACGCGGTGTTATCTCGTGCATCTTCTCGGACCCTTATTCCGGGCCTACGGATCCATACGCTGTTCTCCGAGTTGTCAAACGGTTCTTAGATATGGGGTGCTACGAGGTTGGTCTGGGTGATACGCTTGGGGTGGGGACGCCAGCACAAACAAAGCAGCTGCTGGACGTTCTACTCAGTGAAGTACCCGCGGACAAACTTGCTGGTCATTTCCACGATACGTATGGACAGGGCGTTGCGAATGTGGTCGCTGCGTACTCAATGGGAATTCGCGCGTTCGACACATCCGTCGCTGGTTTGGGGGGGTGTCCTTATGCAAAAGGCGCTAAGGGTAACGTGGCAAGCGAAGATGTGATCTATACTCTCGAAAACTCCGGTATCTCCACTGGAGTCGACTTGAACAGGCTCATTTCCGTCGGTGAATGGATCTCGCGAGAGATCGGCATGCCATACGCAAGCCGAGCCGGGGCAGCTTTACTTGCAAAGAGAAATATGGCCACAGCGACGGCAAAATCGGCCGCAAAAGACGAACCGACACGAGAATGGACCACAGTCACCGAACTACCGGACTACAGGGTTTCGCGCTCTGGCGCTGTGGTCAGGATCACTATGACACGATCACAGCATGGAAACACAATGACTGCATCGATGCTCGAGGGTTTGACCAAGCTATTCACCGACTTGGCTAATTGCCAAGACACTTTCCACATAGTCCTGGAAGCCGAAGGCCGGTTTTTTTGCACGGGCATGGACCTCAGTGGAGGCACAAAGACGACCAACACCGACAAAGAGCATGGGTACCACGCAAAGATCCAGGCCCTATTTTCTGCCATCGACAATTGCCCCCAGACAACGATTGCTCTTATCAATGGACCGTGTTATGGAGGTGGAGTGGGGCTCGGGTTCGTTTGCGATGTCCGCCTAGCCTCCACAAAGGCTCGCTGGACTCTTTCGGAGATCAAAATCGGCGTCGCCCCTGCCATCATATCGAGATACATGGCACGCGAGTGGGGAATTCCGTTTTTCCGTGAAGCCATGCTTTCAGGGCGAGAGGTGCATTACTCCGAGCTGCAACGAATTGGCGCAATTCATGGCGTGTCAGACGATACAGGCAAGATGCTAGAGGATTATCTAGACAAACTGGCAAATTGCGCCCCTCGTTCTGCGTCCATTTGTAAGGAACTAGTACGCCTTGCGTGGCATGATGCGGGGAGCCCGCGGCAAGATAAGTTCATCGAAGACACCTTTCATGGTATGATGATACCAGGCTCTGAAGGGGAATATGGGATCCAACAATTTCAGAAAAAGAACAAAAACATCCAGTGGGCGGAATTTTGGTCACGCAAGAGGTCCGCGTCGTAAGACGCGTCCAGGATGTTATTGTTATTAATGGCCTCAGGCCACCAACCCATACATCCCGATCTACCAGAAAACAGCTCTGTGCAACCCAGTGTCTGTGTCGTCTGTATTGGTCGGCTGAGGGAAATTGGAGACAAAAAGTGAACCTAGGGGCGATATGAAGAAAAGAAGGTGGACTGATGATATTGTATCTCGATCATAACGCTTAACCATATTGTATCCCACTAGGTAGCGAGTTGGACATTCGGTGGGCCCAGACAACCCAAAATACATGGTAAATGCAAATTACGTTATAACTCAATATTAAAACAGTCATGCATATGGATCCTGACAAAATTAGTGCAATTTAATCGAGGACTTTATGACTTCTTCCAACATATAGGACAATTCACCCAGTTAAGCTCGAAATATATATCTTTGACTTAAAACAGCATTAGAACCCAACGAAACCCCGGGAGTGTACTAGGAAGTCAAAAGAGTATATTCATACAAGGAGAATATGAGGAAAGCTCTAATTGTTGAAAAATTGACTTTCAATTTATCGCTTTTAATATGTATTTTGGGCTGTCCGACTCGCTAGTGAAATACGTTATAGTAAATGCAAAACTTACAGTTTAAATTCTCAACAACCATGGGCTATACAAGCTTCACCTTACAGCACAACATAATACCTAGGTACCTTTGAGTTATTACTGGCGATTTACGGCTGCTAAAATAACATTATTTCTGGCGCCCAGAGATTTACATTGTTAGAGTGCCGCGATTGCACCTTCAATACCACCCTTGACATAATATAGCTTTTAAATTTATCCAAACCATGAAATGGACATATAGTACTGAAGAAAGCTTATTAATGACTGTCAATGAATAATGAGGATGAAGCTGATTCGTGATCGTTAAGGTACGAAGCCATGATTTATTGCATTTACTAATGGCAGTATGCTGAATGATAGTTGTTAACTATCCCGGTAATGGTTATCCATTTGCCGTAAGATACGTGTAGCACTGTTTGTAATATAAGCTACAGCGTGTAGCCCACTTTTCTAAGATAGTTCATGTATCTGTCAAGGATTTTGCGGAGAATACAATTTAACCCGTCTTAATCGATGGGGTGTTTGATGGGACTAAGAGTCGCATTTAGCAACCCAATCGAGAATAAGAGAGCCTCAAAAGGAGGTTGCGGTGCCTCCGAGGCCGAGGTAGGGCCAACGACTCACACTCCCGAGGCCCATGACGATTTGCTGAATAAAGACCTGGGCAGGTCAAATGTGTGTCCCGTAACTATCCGAGGTATGACTTTCAAGGTTTCAACCTACTTTGATCGGTACCCAATCAGTCCTCTGCATATTTCATGACCGTATAGATACAATATTGTAGCATGGTAGCATTTCCTCGCATTGTCTCATTTCCTTTCCTAGGTCCTAGCCAGTTCAAGCTACCCCAACACTATATATTGGTTATCATTGCCTTAGCAATATGCAGTACTCCCGTGCGCCCCTGAGCAGAACGATGTCTATACTCAGCAGGCCATGCATGTCTCTTTCAAGTCGTCAAGGGAAGATGGGTCCAACATTGATAAATGCAGTTCAAGGATTCGCAACCAACGCGGGAGCTGAGTTGAACAAGTCGAAAAAGCAGGGGATATTAAACGGAATTCGAATCTTGGATCTGTCTCGCGTCCTCGCAGTGGGTTACCCTCGCCGCTGAAAATCTCTGTGGGGCAGAGGGCTGACTGATGAGACTCAGATAGGCTCCCTTTTGCACTCAAATTCTAGCTGATTATGGTGCAGACATAATTAAGATTGAGGAACCTGGTAAAGGAGTATGTTATTTTGCGCCCCACTCTTGTCCTTTGCTTTCTTGAGGGCATATTTTTTAATCAACAGTACACTTTTCACAGGACGACACAAGACACTGGAGAATGAAAGGAGAGGATGCCGCATGGAAGGATGAGGCAGGCCCGATCTCCAACTACTTCTCCGCCGTGAATCGCAACAAAAGATCAGTGACTTTGAATTTGAAGAATGAGAAGGGGAAGGAGATCTTATTGAATCTGGCCCGAAACGCCGACGTTCTGTAAGGAAACATCAAAAACCACCTCTACGGCTACTCATAAAATTATTAGGGTTGAAAACTTTCGGCCCGGAACAATGGATCGACTCGGGTTCGGGTATGATCGCCTGAGGGAAGTAAACCCTAGGCTGATCTATGCGAGCATCTCAGGTACTTTTCCTCTGGTTCTTTTTCTTTTTTTTCTTTTCTTTTTCTTTTCTTTTTCTTTTTTCTTCTCAAACAAGCGCAACAAACCCTCAGCTGGCTGACCATATTTTCGATACTGCCAGGATATGGACCGACAGGACCTTACAGCAAGCGGGGCGGGTATGACCCCATTGCCGCCGCGGAAGGCGGGATGCTCCATATTACCGGGGAGCGAGACGGCCCCCCCGTTCGCGTTGGAATTGGGATGATCGATATGGCAACCGGACTATACATGCACGGCGCCATTCTGGCGGCCTTGCAAGTCCGCAACCAAACGGGCCAGGGGCAGCGCGTGGACGCATCTTTGTTCGAAACACAGGTTAGTATGCTAACCAACGTCGGGCTCTCATGGCTCAATTTAGGCATTGAAGCCGAGCGCTGGGGCTGTCAGCATCCAAGTATAGCGCCTTATGATGCGTTCCGAACAAAGGACCTCTATCTTGTCTGCGGTGCGACTAATGACGGCCAGTTCTCTGCTCTCTGCAAGCTTCTTGGACTGGATTCACTGCCGCTGGATGAAAAATTCGCGACAAATCCCAGCCGTGTAGAGAACCGGGATGCATTGACTCCTATATTCAACCAAGTGTTTGCCACGAAGACCACGGCCGAGTGGATAGAGGTGTTTGACGGAACAGGGCTTCCATTTGCCCCAATCAACAACATGGAGGGCACCTTCTCGCACCGGCAGACAAGTGCGAGGCATATGGTTGCCCAAGTGCCAATAGAAGCCGCGACCGCCGGGGTCATTAATCTGATCGGTGAGTCAGCTTTATAACGACGAAATTCCTGCAATTATCAATGTTTACTAATATGAGGCTAATGTTTAGGGCCCGCCGTCAAATTCAGCGAGGCTGGAGCTACAATTAGATTAGAGCCGCCTCGGCTGGGACAGCATACGGACCAAGTACTTCAAGAGGCGGGATTTACGCCTGCAGAACTGGTAGATTTGAGAGCAAGTGGCGTTATTTAGTGACGAACGGTGTGCGACCCTCCTATGAAGATGGGGGCTTTGTTCGTGAAAGACGCCTCGGCTATTTGCCGTAGTCACCGAGGTCACACTGCCCAGCCATAGGTCCGATTTAACCAACGTACATGAATGAACAGCATCGTTTGACTGAGTTTTAATCTTTACCCCATGTTGTATCCCCGGATTTACTCCATACTATCTCGCGCATGATCAACGTGCAGATCTGGGGAGCCAAGCCTGATAAGCATAGCGGACTATTATCCTAACCTGCATCTGCCATATTCCCCCTGACCCTGACATTTCAAGTGATCCTTTCTGCATGGCATCACTCTAGAAGTCAGCCCAAACAAGAAATGCAGATGTAGCCATGGATGATCGCGTCACGAAAAATCGTGCGCCCAGGGCGTGCTTGTATTGTCGCAGCCGCAAGGTGCGCTGTGACGTGGTCACTGGTGGTCATCCTTGCACGAACTGCCGACTGGACAGTCTGACGTGCAAAGTCGTCGACGCAAATCGCAGCAGAAAAACAGCTTCACTGGTCAATGTTTCAGATCGTCCGCCCGATGGAGCCTCCGAAGATCGCCGCGCCTCCAACACACCTACTGTCCTGGGTGACCAGTTCCCCGTCTCTTTGACCTTTGAAGGTATGACAAGCTGCCCGTGTCTTCGAAATATTGTGCATGGCCGTTGTGGCGTAAGTTAAATCCAAGCGCAGATCAGATAGACTCGTCCCAATCAGGTGACGCTCCACAAGAGGAGTGTCACGGCGCTTCAACTCAGAGGGCTCCAATCGATTCTTTCCAAGCTTCAACGAATAAACATTCGCAACACCTCCCAGTCTACATCAAACCACTAGCAGCGCATATCCTTACCGACGACATACATTATCTTGCAAAGAAAGATGCGTTGAGCATCCCCGATGACGAGCTTCGCAACGAACTTTTAAGACATTATATCAAATTAGTACATCCATCCATGCCTATTCTGGATGTGAGCCAGTTTGTCACCCCGATAATAAAGGCTGACGGCAGTAATCCGGTCAGTCTTCTTCTATTCCAGGCTGTCATGTTTGTTAGCATTAGCTTTGTTGATATCGATATCCTCCGTTCCCGAGGCTACACTGGCAGGAAATCGGCACGAAAGCGCTTTTTCAACCGAGTTCGCTTACTGTACGGCTTGGACTGCGAATCCGATCGCCTTGCATTGCTCCAATCCCTATTATTCATGACCTTCTGGTATGACGCGCCAGCGGATGAAAAAGACACTTGGCACTGGATGGGGGTTAGTCTCTCGCTGGCACAGGTGATGGGCATCCATCGCAATCCCGAGAATCTCAAGATCTCACCAACGGCCAAACGCCTCAGGGTTAGGCTTTGGTGGTCATGTTTCATGCGCGACAGGTTGCTTGCTCTGGGTATCAGACGACCAGCGAGAATCCGCCCAGACGAATCCAATGTCCCTATGCTCACCCTGGATCACTTTGATACGGGGCCTGTGTCAGATGAGGTCAGAATGTTACTCGGCGGGTCCGCATTGCTGCAAAGCACTGACCAGCAACGAAATCTGTCGCTTATTTGTATTGAACTGGCCAAGCTGTGTATCTGCATCGGCCACATACTCCTCTCGCAGTACTCAGTAGTTGAAAATGACCCCGTCAGCTCGAAATACTTTACTTCGGTAATGGTGTTTCCCAGGAAAACAGATGAGCAGAGTAATGAACTCGAAAAGTGCGATGAAGAGCTCAGTGAGTGGTACAGAGGCCTGGATCCGTGCAGTCGCTACACTCCTTATGTTTCAGGCTCTGAACAAAAGGAAGAAGAGGCACACAAGATCATTCGGCTGCATCAATCAACCTTGCATATGATTTACCTAACAGCACTGGGTATCTTGCACAGACCACAGGTTGTCCGCGGTTCTTCGAATGCGGACGCTGGTGGTAACATCAGGAAAATGTCAAGACAGAAGGTTACGGATGCAGCAATCCAAATCACGCAACTGGCTTACGACATGCAACTCCAAAATCAGCTCCGATATCTATCAACCAGCAGCATCCCCGCATTTATCTCAGCAGCGCTGATTCACCTCTTTGAGATTCGGTCGACCCAAGAAGATGTGCGCAATTTGAGCATAGGCCGCTTCTTCCAATGCGTGCATGTACTGCACCAACTGCAGGAAATGTACGCTTCGGCCGACTATGCCGTCTATTTCCTCGAGTCCGTGATTCAAAAAACGGGCATCCAAGTGCCCATGCTCAGTCTCACGTATTTACCAAATAGCCGAGGGCTTGGAAAACACAATGCAAGCGCAACTTGCCTTCCGACCACGTTGCACGCCATGCCTTCGAGCCCTGCCGACCCAACACAGAAGCGTTATCCCACCCCCTCGAGTTTCGACAACCAAATAGCACTGCTGGGTTCGCCGCCAATATCATCGCACGTGCCTGGAACATCGTTCGTTGCCAAGGATCCTGCCACTCAGGCAATGCAGCCACCAGCCCTTCTTCCCCTGCGTGATATGGGGGAACTGAATCCAAGAAGCCAGGACCAGAATGGCATGGTTTTACAGGAGGGCTATCTTCACTCTAGCGCACAACAGATTAACTGCGATGACATTGACAGCTTACTTTGCACTTTCATCAATTTTGGAAGCGATCCTGATTTTGGCATGTCGCCGATTTATAACGCGAACGATTAGGGTCAAAGCGCAAAAGCACGACGTAGAGAGAAATGAGGGCGCAAACCAGATACCCAATGCCAAAATTGACCCCACCTAGCAATGGCCCAAAAGATTGTTCCAACAGAAGGGCCAATCATATATTAATTGAGATGCGCGAGGAAAGCAAAGGACCCATGTCCGACAGTAAGCAGAACTCGATTTAGCCGGCGGGCCGAGGCATGGTCGCATAAATATTGCGGTGCAATGCCAAGCGTCAGCATGGCTAGCGGACAGGGCTAGAGTGGACGTTTTTGATTCTCTTTACTTGTTTCTCAGTGGGCTGGTTATGCTAGATTATATTTACATCCATGTAAATGACATCTTGACCAATTAACAACGCCATTTCGTACACTCCCACGCCCATGGACAACACACTTGCCTTGACTCCTGTCTCCGGGAACGGAGAGGATATCTACACCAACGTCAACCCGCACTGGAGACCGCCATGGGGACGCGGTATCTTCGGTGGTGGTATTATAGCTCAATCACTTTGTGCAGCTCAACGCACCGTCCCCTTAGCTTTCTGTGCTCACAGTATGCATTGCTACTTTGTCCGCCCTGGGACCAGCTCTGACCCTGTATTCTACCATGTCGAACGAATTGGTGATGGTAAAAGTTTCGCTTGCCGCATAATCCGCGCAATGCAGCGAGCTCACTGCATATTCACCGCGACCGTGAGCTTCGCGCGGGAACCGCCATCACACCAAAATCCTATGCTCAAGCACGCGGCTCCCATGCCTACTGACTTAACACCCCCGCCAAGCATTGTGGACAGCGCCAGACTCACAAAGACCGCACCCGCTGGCGAAAACAGCCCGTGCGAGTGTGTGCGACCCCTAGTGGAGAGCAGTGGCCCCGAGGTCCCACCAGAGCAGCGTAAAGTGAGACAATGGATTCGGGCTAAAGGCCTTTTTGGGGATATTCTTATTCAAAATTCCGGTGCCGAGCATCACTCACATCTGGCGGCATTGGCATACATGACTGACTGCTACTTCATTGGCACGACGGCGCGCGTGCATGGAGCGACGAGGTTCGCGGATAAAGAATATGTCGACCGCACGGTGGAATCTCTAGGGGGCAGTGTGGAGGAAAAGGCTTGGAGGAGAGGGTATTTCGAAGAGTTGGCGAGTGAAGAGGCTAGGCAGAATGAATCTAGCTCCTGGAAGCCTGTTGGACAGGCGCATGCACGTGTTGGAATGATGGTGAGCTTAGATCATACTATCTTCTTCCATCAACCACGCAGCTGTAAGTCAGATCAATGGATGCTCGCGGAAATGGATTGTCCCTGGACAGGAAATGAGCGAGGTCTAGTGACGCAGCGTATCTGGAGTCAGACAGGTGAACTGATAGCAACCTGTGTACAAGAAGGGGTTCTGCGTTTGGCACCGACTGGGCTTGAAGACGCTAAACTGTGACCTATGCCCATAACCCAATACATTAGTTCAAGATAGGATTGCGATCAATTGATACATGTTGTGGATGCCTGATTGCGCTACGGTTATTGTGTTGTTTCCAGCTCGTAGGGTTTGACAAGAGAGTAAGGAGTAGAAAAACCGGATAGATTCTCAAAAACAAACATAGGTTGACAGGCTAGAGACCCAAACAGCTGAATGAAAACGTAGCAGCCCTAGCATCTGTTCAATTGCCTGTATTCACAGGTTTTCAATTTCCATAGACTACGTATTGAAAAGTCTGGCACAAAGCACCCTGTCAAAATCCACGGTCGTAAAGATACATCAGCTGCATGTGCTAAGACGCATTCCGTGAAGTAAGGCGAATATAGAGCGGTGGTTTGTCCCAGAGGAACGACAAAACATTCCTCTCCAACCAATTTTCACTGCGAGAGTCAAGCTCCATGTCAAAATTCCAGACCATCTTCGCCAGAATAAGACGCATCTCTGCATACGCAAGACTGTAGAAGGTCAATGATGAACAAAGTTTTTGATGAGTGTGCACTCACTTTTTACCAATACAATCTCGAGCACCGACAGAGAATGGCTGGAGCGCCATCCTTTTGTCGTCCTCAAATTTTTGATCGCCGAGCCACCTTTCTGGAGCGAAAAGTTCGGGTTCTGCAAAATGCTTCGGGTGGTGGAACATTGGCCAAGGCCAGATACCCAGCACAGTCTGGGTAGTGAAAGTTGGCTTTTAGGTAAATTTCATTGGATGGAATAAACTTACATTACCAGGTACGAATTCTTCTCGGATCATCGTTCCTCGAGGGGGTGTTATGCGGGGGATAGCGGAGGGCACAGCCGGATAAATACGCATGACTTCCTTCAAGACTGCCATCATGTAATCTAGCTTCTGGACGCTGAGAAGGTCAATCTCATCCTGATTGGCGAATCTCGTTTTGATCTCTTGATACAACTTCTCCCGTACTGCCTTGTGACTTGCTAACAGATAGGTGGCACCTGACAATACAGTCGCGGTGGTCTCAGAGCCACCCACGATCAAAAGATGGGAGTTGGCGACAATCTCCTCGTGTGAGATGAGCTATGTTTGATCAGAATTAGTTATACTAGAAGAGAAAGAATACGGCTAAATCTCGGAGACATACATTCTTCTCCCGGGCCGTTATCATCGACTGCATGAAATCAGGCCTCGGCTCCTTGAGGGCGAGGCGCTTTGCAACCTTTGCCTGGTTGAACTCATGGTGGGCGCGGATATCTTTCGCCACCTCCTTAGGCATCATCATCTTGAGGAGACTCTGAGCAAAGGGAAATTTGGCCACGCTGTTGTTGATTGCAAGCCCCTTGATGTGCTTAAAAATCAATTTCACCCAAGGGTGGTAGGAAGATGTCTCCAAGCAGCCGAATGGGTCGGCATAGGCTAGATCGCCGATTATGTCGAAGGTTGTCCAGTTGTACCAACTGGTCATCTCCTGTGAGTTGTCTTCGGCCACTGCTATCTTCAGTTTCTCTATCAGTAACTCGACATATCCCTTGATGAGAGGCTCTTGGTCTGCCATGGCCTTTGCTGAGAATGCATGGGAGAGGATTCGTCGAACACGACGATGGTTTTGGCCATTAGACCCGGTCAGCGTGATTGAGTCTTCTTTCCAAAAGTCCTGATCTTTGCCATTTTCTTCCTCCCCTTGCTTCCGGTGGCCCATTATATCGTTGAATGCTTCCGGGTAACAGAAAATGAGCTCGTTCGGGGCAATTCGAACTATATCTCCATACTCCTCATGTAACTCCAGTATCCTCTTATGCGCCTTGCCAGACATATAGCAAAGGGAATAAGGGATTCTAGAAATAGACCAGAGTTTGGGGCCTGGATATTTTCGAAGTGGATGGAAAAAGACATTGTACAAAGCATATCCAAGAAAATAGCATACGACCTAAATGCTCATAACACTTCAGTCAGCCCACATCCTCTAGAGACTTATATAGCCCGCTTATTGAGAGTACGTGTGTCGAATATGATATTCTTCAGGGGTCTGGGGGGAGGGGGAAACCTTGCCGACAAAGGTATCAGAAACACAGAGGTCTTGGAGCTCTCAGCCAACCACGACATGATGGCGTTAAAGCAAGTATCTTGGCTTTTCGCACATCCACTGATATAGAGTTGAAGGAGTAGAAGGATTTTAAGGGTTTCCTTTTTGTACCCTGTGCAGTCTTATTCCCTGGGCAGAGCTCAAGGGTATATATGGTTGTAGACCTTCCTGATAAATACCCGAACTCGTGTTACAGCCCTCGGCTATTATCTTCTCCTTCGCCTGTCGTATCAGCACCTCTAAAACCAAACTTACATGTCGCTGACCTTTCGGCTTGGCGACGGGAAGGTGTTAGCTCGGTAATGTAGACTATGCATAATTGCGGGGAAAGAAAGCGGGGAATTTAGTCTCCATGCTTATAGTGCTGGCCATGAGATCTGTTAAGCAATATGCCTGCCTAGGAGATAAGGCTTTTTCTTCAGCTCTGTTGGACATTTCTGGATCTCTCTCCCTCTCTGATATTGCAGTCGGTCACCACCCGGATTGATTCCCTATCTCTTCTCTGCCAGACGTGACAAGTACTTTCCCCTCGGGCTTCAAAAGTCGAGTTTATAATTAAAAGTCCTCTAATATCAGTGGCTGAATAACGTAATAAATTCTTAAATGTACAAACATTCTACGCTGCCTACCGGCCATTATAGGGGCGAACGGGCTCCAGTGGATTTTTAAATCGCGATAAAGCTTTGGAAAAACAACGGCTCTTTTCGAATTCTAATCGAGGAAGTAGTACTGGGAGCCTGCGAACTGGGGCTGAAAGTGGGTGATGTCACAGGTAAATTGAATAGTAATTGTGCAGTGTTAAAAAGTTGGATCGATCCACATTCCAATTATAAGTAACTCCATTACAAAACGAGTTTATATAGGTAAATTCCCTAAGGAGTAGGCGAAAATTCAAGGTCCTTGAAGCCAGCTGCTCTCCAATCGGCGATAAGTCTCCCAAAATCATCAGGACCCCCGACCCACAGGCTCATCCTGGCCAGCCGTTTCAGCTCTTCAGGAGAGGCACCGACACCCAAAGTTCCTTCTCCGTTGTAGTAGTTAGGAGTACAACCACCAATGCTTGCAAAGGCTCCCGCCTGTGAGGCAACAAGCTGAGACCATTCTTCTTCGCCGTCGGCAGTAGGTTCGACTGTGCAGGGGATCTTGTACTTGCCGGTACTCTCAATATTTACTTCTGTAGGCCTAGTGGCTTCAACCGCGTGAGATATGATGGAGGCGACGTGGGTTCCAAACATCTCTACACAGGCAGTGAAATTGGGACCAGCTCCAGCTTGAACTAGACCGGGCCAGAACAGATTGGGAAATCCATTGCTCATCATTCCGTGTAGTGTCGTGACGCCTTCTTCCCATTTCTTGTCAAACGAGAGCCCATTGCGACCCTTAACCTCAATGCTGACTCGGCCAGCAGGGCTAGGGGAAAACAGGCTCCTGTAGCCAGTGCTGACGATGAGCACGTCCAGTTTATATTCTTCATCTCCGACCACAACTCCCTCAGCCGTTATTTCTTTGATGCCAACAGCGCTGGTATCAACTAGATGGACATGTGGTTCGTTAAATGTCTGGAGGTATCCGTCATGGAAACAAGGACGCTTGCACCACCCCGGATACCAGGGCTTGAGCTTCGACGCCACATCCGGGTCAGTCACGACCTCATCAACCCGTTTACGAATACTCTCCTGTCGGGGCAGGTCAAGGGCATGGAGCGTGTCAAGGTGTTTCTGAATGGCCTCTGGTGTGGAACAGTCCAAACTCTGTGTTCCAGTCATGGCGCTGTACGAAGGCATGCGCGTCCATCCATCTCTAACCATATCGTTGCTTGCCTTGCATGGGGCGTTTGTAACGAAGTCGTGAAAGTTACTCTGTCGTGCTTTCTGCCAGCCTGGAGTGGAGAAAGCGTTACGAGCCCATTCCGCGTCAGTAGGCTCGTTGTCGCGTCGATCTACCGCCGAGGGTGTCCGCTGGAACACGCACAAGTCTTTCGACCACTGAGCCAGGTGTGGTACTGCTTGAACTGCTGTGGCACCAGTGCCAATTATCCCGACTCGCTTCTCCTTGAGATTGACCATATCGGGTTTCTCGGCTGTGCCCCCGGTGGTCTGGTAGTCCCAGCGCGCGGGGTGGAAGCATGCACCCTTGAACTTTTCGATTCCAGGGATATCGGGAACATGAGGAACAAAAAGGAGGCCTGTGGCTAGAACTGCGAATCGTGACCGAACTGTAATCGGATCTCCTTCCTTTCCGTGCATTCCCTGAGGTACAAGGGTAGTGGCCCATTCTTGGGAATTGTCGTCCCATGCGAGAGAGGTCACGCGGTTCTGAAACCATGCAATGCGGTCGAGATTCCACTTTGCGGCAATCCTCTTGGCGTGCTCACGCAGCTCATTGCCACTGACGTATTTCTGTGTCGGTACGTACCCAGTCTCCTCTAGTAGAGGCATATAGATGTAGCTTTCGACGTCACAACATAATCCTGGGTAACGATTCCAATCTGGAATAGTAAGTCTTCCTGTACAATCCCTTCCCATAGTATGCACCTGAGGTGAGACTTACACCAAGTACCACCAAATCCAGCAGCAAAGTCTACGATACGTATATCCTCCAGTTGAAAGCCGGCCTCGAGGAGTCTGACCGCCGTAACCAAGCCGCTCCATCCACCACCAATGATCAGTATCTCACATCGCGAGCCGTCATCTGGTCTAAGAGAGCCATCGGGGTTGGAAGCTTCCTCTTCGGCCCACTTGTCACTTTTGAAATGGCGGAATCTTTCAAGGGAATACAGATCCAAGTATTCGGCACGTGCACCAGGACGAAGACGCTTCTCTCGCTCTTGGGTGTACATCCTTTGCGTCACATCAACATGTTTGTCGGCTATTTTCAGGCCGTTGGAATGGGGACCAACTTCTGTGACAAGCTGAGTCTTCGTCATTTTGATAGGCTCTGAGGCAACCGTTTGATATTGTGAAGGATGATATTCTTGTCAGTTCAATTTGCTCAAATGGGGCCCTTTTAAACAATGCAAACCAGACAGCGTAGCAGCACATGATAGCTAGGTCTGCTGGATAACGACATAATTTCATGGGAAATAACATATAGATGTTATAATTGCCGCGGCCCACATCAATCAGACCAGATCCAAAATGGGCCACGGCCACGGCCACGAGGGTACATAGTACCAAAGAGGCTATAGGTGCATATCAAGAAGTGCTAAAAGATGCTATGTCCTCTTGATGTACTCGGTAAATAAATGTGTTCCGATTCGTCGCTAAATTGTGGAACCTAGTATTACCTCGGCCTCCTCATCCTTTATAACAGAGAGTGCGAGATCGGCTTCCTCTTACTTCCTTGAGGCAAAAACAGTGCCAATACACCTCAGATCTTGCTCATCATGCCTTCTCTGCAGTCTCGACTCATGGAGGGCTTTTACGTCAGGTTGAACAAGCATCTCGGCGATGAGAACTTGACCACCGACCTTTACCGAATAGTGATGGAGGAGGTGGCAACAGTGGCTGCCGAGCCAACAAACGTCAAATACGAAGAAGTTCACTGTCCTGGAACCGTTCGACCAGCAATCTGGTGCTTGCCACAGTTAGCGTCAGCTGCACATGTAATATTATATATTCACGGTGGAGGCTTCATTTCTGGATCCCCTTCGAGCCATCGGAAGGTGGCAGCTCATCTCGCCAAAAAAGCCCAATGTCGCGCTCTCGTCATTGACTATCGACGCGCACCAGAACACCAATTCCCCAAGCAGATAGAAGATGTGGTTGCCGCATACAAGTGGCTAATCAATGATATGGGCTTCTCGAGCAAACATATTGCCTTCGCGGGGGATTCTGCTGGAGGTAATCTGACGGTCTCAGCAGCACTGACAATTAAAAACCTAGGCCTGGATATCCCGGCCGCCATCGTTGCGTTCTCTCCTTGGTTCGATATGAGGTTGACTGGAGAGAGCTGGCAGCGGAATGCTGGAACTGATTCCCTTGTGCAAGTAGAGGCTATGCAAAGTGTGATCGACGCTTACGTGGGTGAGAGCTCACTTGACAATCCGTGCTTAGATTTGCTACGTACGGACCTCAACGGGCTTCCGTCCATGTACCTGACGTCTGGAACGGCGGAAGTCCTAGAGGACGACGCAGCTCTCTTAGCAGAGAATGCAAAATCAGCTGGAAATGAAGTGCAGTTAGTTCGTGTGGATGGCATGCAGCATATATGGGTTATGATGGCCGGGAATGCGCCCGAGGCTGATGATAGTATTTCACAGGCTGCAAGATTCATTTGCAGAAAGATGGAACGCAATTTGGACGTCTGAGACCCTGTATTGTATACCTACCCATCCGCTGCCTAACAGAGACTGTTATGGCAGGACAGACTATTCGCAAAGCATATACTGTATAGGCCTTCGTCAACAGGAGAAAATGCACAGATTGCAAACGCCTTTGGATGCTTTATGCCTCATCTAGATTTTACAGCTTTCTTATTAGTCATCTGTGGCTTAGAAACCCTTGTTCCTGTCAAACCACCCACACTTTCAAGTCTTCTCTTGAAATTACACTTAGTAGCTCGATGTAATACAAGAATTAGTGAGCTTTTCTCCTTCGTGTCCTCCAAGAAATACTTAGTCCAAAGTCGTGTCTCAAATTTAAATAAGCTAATATGTTAATGATGAGGACATATGCATACTCCACCAGCCCTCCAGGGCCGAAAACTTTGCACTAAATCCCTGTGGGCAACTTTTGCTATCAGAACTTTATTCTACTAAGACACACTTACAAGGTTATTTTTAAAGGATGAATCATGTATACCAAATATGATAGCCCTAGTACCATATCTCCTACTGATTATATTCATTGGCTAAACTGTCGTTGTTTGAAGGTTGCGGTTGTGGGCATCTATGGTTGCATACCTTCAATGATAGAATCGGAGAGAGTTTGATGAACTCATTGAGTTGAAAGGCCAAGACTTTGATACTCTAGACTCGCTCCACAGCTAGTCTCAACTTCAGCCAATAGAAGAAATGTCGAAGTCTAATGTGAGCTTGGCCCGAGGGGAGGATTCTGCCAGCTCCTCGGACAGTGCGTTCCGAGGTGACTAGTCGACTTTATTGAACCAACAAAATTGCAAGAAACTCGATTGTAAACATACCGGCACCTAAGCCTCCATCACCGTGGGTTAGCTCACAAAATATGACAGAGCATAAACCGCGGTCGAATATTCTCCTCGGCTCTGGGGCTAAATATTTGAGTATCATATAAGACCTTTACTTTTACTTGCATTCGAAAGTGGATCGAATCCATTTTGGATGATACTTCGAGGCAATAGCAATGTCTCTCAAGGACCAAGTATTCGCCATAACCGGTGCCGGGCAGGGTATTGCACTGGCTACGGCGAGGTTACTTGCCAGCAGAGGTGCAAGCGTATCCCTTGCTGATATGAACCCGAAAACACTCGCAGAAGTAGAGAAGGAATTCCAGGGGAATGGTTGGCCAATACTTGTCACAGTCGTTGATGTCAGGAAGCGCAAAGACGTGGACGACTGGATCAGTGCCACCGTACAGAAATTTGGCAGACTTGACGGCGCGGCCAACGTTGCTGGGATTATAGGGAGACAAATATTCAAAGCCCAGGTGACCGAGATAGAAGACGATGACTGGGAGATGGTGATGAGCGTCAATGTAACCGGTACGAGCGATGTCGCCCCTTCCCTCACCACCTCTGACCTGCTGGTAAGAGCTGACAATATCTCAGGAACCATGAACTCGATGCGAGCTGAATTGAAACACGTGGTGGACGGTGGAAGCATAGTCAATATCTCCTCACAGGACGGCTCTCGCGGAGTTGCGCGTTGTAGCGCTTATTGTACCTCGAAGCACGCCGTTCTTGCGCTCACTCGATGCGCCGCCAGAGAATATGGAAGTCGCGGGATTAGAGTGAATACCGTTGGGCCAGGTGCAACTAAAACCCCTCTCTTCGATAGCGTGGTGCAAGGGAACCCTCCACCACCAGTTGTCGCATTGGAGCGGTATGGGGAGCCGGAGGAAATTGCGTATGCCATAGCATGGCTTCTTGGACCCGAGAGCAAATTCACTACCGGTGAGCTGTTTCGTATTGACGGTGGTGAATTTTGTTAGGATGTCAAGAGGCAGTCAGCAGTTATGTACATACCTGCGCGGTGGATGTGTCATGGCATGGGTATTGTCTACATAATGATATGTGGTACCAATATACTACGGTGGCCAATAATTCCCAGTATTCAAAACAGTCACTCGAACCCTCCAGCTTAGGGTCTTGTCCTATAGTACTTTCTACAGCATATCAATCCACTAAAGAACATAAAACCACAGGCATGGCCTCCTTCGCGATCGAATGGTCATAATCAACCTCAGTGGTAGGAACTGATATCGGGGAAAATAATAAAAAAAAGCCACACTCGCTAGGCCTAGAGAAGGGTGAGAGGTGCCGGAATGAAAGTAGAGTGGACCTGGGGAACGCTCTATAGTATGTAGCTGCGGAGCGCATCCTTAAGAGAATGCCTGACCCGAACAGCTAATCCGTTAGCCACTTCCTATCATGCTACGGCACCGGCATTCAATTTTCTAGTGCGATTCAACGGCCACTGACAAGGGTTAGGCGCACCCTTGCCACCGGAATGACCGCCGATATGCAAGCTGAGGGAAGGCGTACCTCATGTTCACAAGCCAACAGGACTTTCGGTCAGCACAGACTTTCTTTGACTTTTTCCACGGTTTACGTGGCCATTCCTCGTGGAATATTTAGCGGTCGAATGGCCCAGGACTGTGCCCTACTCCCCGTCCACTGCCTCGGCCTGCCCAGTATAGCCTCAACTTTTGCTTCAAACAGATTACCGCCAGAAACTACGCTAGTAATTGACCTGATCTCTACAAATGGATATGCTTATCTAAACTTGGCTTTTATATTGATCGCTTATTTAGTGAAAAGAGCACAAAATATCTGCTATTCTACTTTCAACACTGCTGGATATATCGTGGCAATAATAACATTACCCAAGCTCAAACACATAGTATTCACACTGCGGGTAACTCAATTCGGATTATTCACTTGCATCCACCAGTGACCAATCGCACATCAAAGTTTGGACAGGCCTGTCTTTTCTTCTTTGAAATTCTTCACGCGCTGAAAAGCTGCATCCAGAGACCTCTTTGTCTTTGAAAAGTATATATGGCCAAAGTCACTGCTTGCCTGACCACTAATAGTCCGGGCCTGTATACCGTGGCTGATCGTACCGGCGCGGAGATATTGGAAAATTGTAGCGGTCTCCCAATCCTTGCCTCCTCCGTCGTTGCGAAGATCAAAGCCTACAATTTTGGCATAGTGCGCCAAGAGCTCATCCATTTCTGGTATACCGCCGAAACCCTCGGTTCCAGGTTTGTAAGGTGACTCCGATGAAGATGAACCGGGCTGCTCGACTCTAGCGTAATCATGGAAGAACGGAGATACAAGAAAGACGAGGTCCATGAGAGGATGGCCAATTGTCGATAATTCCCAATCAAGGATTGCAATGACCCTCGGCTCCGTAGGGTGCAGGATCTGAGAAAAGGTTCATGTTATCATCAGTGCTCCTAGATAAAATTTGGATGATCAAGTACCAGATTATCAAATTTGAAATCTCCATGCACAATAGCATATCGATCACCTGGCAAGTTGTTTCTGACGTGATCGGATATCTCATCATATCTCGGATGAGCCCGGCCAAGAGTTTTCCCTGTTTTCTTATCCTTAACCGCAGCTTGTTGAGCTTCGATGCGGCTCCAGGTTTTGCAGTGACGGGCATAAAAGTTGGATTTACTTCCATAACCCTCAAGGCCAATAGCGTCTGGGTCAATCGAATGAAGCCATGCCAGAGTTTCGATAGCAGAAAACCAGCTTTATCGTACTAGTCACTTATTGGTGCGATGTAAACACGGGATGTATCAAGACTCACACTTTGCGTCTATCAGCTGGGGAAAGCTCTTTCATTTCCATGTCAGTGATAATCCTGCCATTTACAAACTCCATCACCTAGAATAGACAGTGAGCTTTGGTAAGATCACTCTTGTGGTCAGTTTGCTTTCACATTCACCCACTTACGTAGAAGGCGGTTCCAACGACCGAGGTGTCCATGCATAAATCGAAGACCTTGGGTACCGGAAAGCCCTTGACCATGCCAAGTGCTTGTAGAACCCTGAATTCCCGATCGACTTGATGTGCTACAGGACTAATGATCGGCCCTTGCGGTTTCTTTCTGAGGATGAATCTTGTGCCACTAGAAGCGTGACGTTAATTGTTCGTCATCTTATGCTGGACGATTGATTGTCGCACTTACGCTGCATCATCGAGAAAGTAAGTCGGATTGCTCTGACCATATCCGATTTTCTTTGTCTCCACCGGTAGCTGTAGACCGGGAATCTTTCCAGACTGGAGTAGATATCTTCCTAGGGCCCTGTCATCAAGGTCATGACGTGAACCAGATCCAGGCGATGTACTAGAACTCATTATGGTAGGATCAAAATCCTTCAAACTATGGTCAGTGATACTCCTATATATGCGGGGGCAATGGTAGTTAACAAGGGGCGTGCTATACAGCCAGCAATCGTGATTGGTCACTATCAAAAGGAAGTACTAGGGATGATTGGATACCCGAGGCCCAGGCATATTTTTCATCGACGGCATATTTTTGCAATATAAGTCCCTGGTCAAATTAAGGCCAAGAATGCATCTTGCGGGATGCGGAGTAGACGGATCCCGTGATGAGAAGGGTTGCCGAAGAGGCCGAGGGTCGCAGCCCAGCCTCGCGTTAGCACCCAACTTTGAAGATAACTCCAAAATTAAGCCCATGCTATAAGGAAATCTATTTCCACGGCCTTCTTAGCTTCATCACTTTCCGAACCATCTGTATATCGTTCTGGACCTAAACATGAACTTCGAGCTACCTCCAGAGGTGAGAGAGTACCTTGCGCGTATCGATACTTTCATCAACGACAAGATTCTACCGTTGCAGCACAGAGACGACAACAATGGCTTTTTTGACCACCGCCGTGAAGCCTCACGCACGCAATGGAACAATCAAGGCCTTCCGACCGAGGAATGGGAACAATTACTTCGCCAGGCCAAGGACCTCGCAGACCAGGCAGGCTTCTACCGTTTCGCATGCCCCAAGGAGTACGGCGGATCGGGCAGTGATTCGCAAAATCTATATATGTGCGCGATTCGCTACCATCTGTCCTCGCATCCAGTGTATGGCGGCGGTTTGAGTCTAGCCAACGACCTTCAAAATGAACACAGCGTTGTGGGTAATAATCCCTTTCTCATCATGATATACCATTATGGTACCCCCCCAGCAAAAGAAAGAGCTTATCCCCGCCTCTATTCGTGGCGAGCTGCGAGCTACGTTTGGATTGACGGAAAGCGAACACGGCTCAGACGCGACTCATATGGTGACGACCGCAAGGGCCATCACCCTGCCCTCTGGTGAAGCGGGATACGAGATTAATGGAAATAAAAAATGGCAGACTGGCATGCACAGTGCAAATTACTGCGTTATATTTGCTCGAACCTCAGGCAAAGTTGGATCCGCCAAGGGCATTACCGCGTTCCTTGTTCCTGCGAAGTCTCCCGGCCTGACCGTCGTGTCCTACGAATGGACGCTGAATATGCCTACCGACCACGCCTCAATCAAGCTGGAGAGCGTTAAAGTCCCCGCTTCTGCTATTCTGGGCCCAGTGGACAATGGACTAGCCATAGCGCAAACATTCACACATGAGAACAGAATTCGTCAGGCTGCCTCAAGCTGCGGAGCAGCTCGATACTGTATTGATCGGAGTGTGGAGTACGCCAACAAGCGCAAGGTGTTTGGCAAGCCTTTGTCCTCGAACCAGGCTGTACAATGGCCCCTTGTGGATCTCTCGACCCAGGAGGAGATGCTCAGGCTCTTGATTCTCCGAACAGCAGTCGAGATGGACCAAGTCAGGGCCACAGCCATGGCTACCGGGAAGGCGCCATGGGAAGCCATTGAGAGGCAGCTTGGGCATAAAATTGGGATGTGCAATTATTACGCCAATCGCCTCGTTGGCGAGGCCGCCGATCGAGCCATCCAAATACACGGTGGTGACGGATATTCAAGACATTACCCCTTTGAGCACATATGGCGGCATTTCAGACGGTACCGCATCACCGAGGGAAGTGAGGAGGTACAAATGCGAAAGGTGGCAGCATATTTATTCGGCTACAAAACAACAGGAGTAGAAGAGACCAAGAAGAACGAAGCCAAGTTGTAAATAACACCCTGTCATGAGTGGACTAGAAGAATTTGCCTTCAGAGATGCGACGCAGGTTGTTGGTATAGGTAGTCACTTTCGCATAGTAGAAAAGATACATTTCGTGCAAACACGGCAGGCCATGGTCAACTAGTTTAATAACTCGGCCATCTAGTAAACCAAGATGAAAGCCCTTCGCGCGGGGAATCATCGTCGATGCTGAGCTACTTGACGCCATGGAAATCGTCACATGTATAATCCAGGAAGTGCAAAGCTCTAACACTTGCTTTATGGCTGCACAATCGATTCTAACATATATTCGTCGGATCATTGGCTGTACACTTTGATGGCTTTTCCATCAAGGATCTCTTGAATAAATTTGTCGAGGGTTCGACCCTTGAAGCCAGGATACAGGTCGTCCAAAATGAGGTATCCTAGGTACTTAGCACACTCTGCAGTATTATCACCACGTACACCCCACGAGTTATAGTACTCATATTCAGCCAGCGCTTGGTTGATGCCAGCACCAGGCTTCCTTGCTTCAGCAACCTTGGCCTCAACCTCGACTGCAGGAATCTATGAATTGACATCGTTAGCTGCGGGTCACAATTTTGCGCTATTTTGTATTGGAAAGGGCTGCTTTACCTTGATTATCTCCGGTTTTTCACCTGTCATGGACTCAACCAATCCAAAAAGTTGGTTTTGCGTCATGGCTTCAGTGAAGGCGAAAACCTTCTTATTGAGGGTGCGTGGGTCGCTAATGATCTTCGCAGCGTATTTTCCCACGTCACGGACGTCTGTCAAAGAGGATGGAACATCTCCAGCACCGAAAATCTTGTTCTGCGGTGCCAACAGACCGTAGTCGAAGCGGCCGGAAGGGACGCGTGGGAGTGCGATCTGGTACCACCACCCGACATCAATGACGGTGTAGGGAAGACGGAGACGCTGAATGTGATCGAGGATCTGCTCTTTCTGTCGCCAATATGTTAGCAAATTCAAATTTCAACAGTCTCCTGATTGGGCGCGCTCACTGCATCACGTAGCTGCATAATCCCTCGAGGACCAACCGTGGCCCAGAAACAGGGTACGTATCGTTGCACACCTGAGGCCTTGGCGGCATTCGATAGAAAAATCTCATCATTAAGCGACTGATAGTGGATAGTAGAGAGAACTATGTCCACTCCCTTCAGGATGTCGACGAGCTCATTGTGGGACCCTTGAAGATCTGCCGCGACGATCTTGACCCCGCGAGCCTTCAAACTCTGGACAGCCGGTTTCTCCAAGGAAGGAGGACGTATAAGAGCAGTAATATCCTGAATGCCATGGTATCAGCAAGAAAGATTCATGCGAACTGTGGTATGGTAATACGCACGTATTTGACGTCTGAAGTGACCAGACCGTCCACAATGGATCGGCCAGTTTCGCCTGTGGCGCCGACAATTACAACTCTCATTTTCTGCTGCAGTCGTATCGAATGGATTTATTTGACTAAGAAGTACAGCTTAACTTGATGCATTAATGAATGTTGGAACCATCCGATACCGCGACCATTAGCGAGGTTGGTGAAATTTAGTTGCCGGTGCGATCGTCACCTCGGCTATCTAACCTCCCGGTACTCCATGTCAGCAAAACAAGGCGAATGTTGACTCCCCGGAATAGTGAAGCATATGATGAACCCACAAGGAAATTGATTCAAAAGAAATACCCCCTTCTTACAGCTATCTCATGCAGCTTACGTAGAGAGTTTACTAGTGACAAGACAGTCCATGTATATACATTGAGAAGCATCAGTAGACATGATGAGTCTCTTGGGTGGCGAAGCGCGCGTACTAGGGCTCTAATGGAGGAGAAAGGTAAGAGCTTGGGAGAGAGGCATTTGGAGATAGCCGAGCTGGGTACATGAGAAGGGCGCTGTAAAGCATTCGGAAGGTTTCGATTCACGTGTTTATGTTAAGGACAGCATTTCAGGAGCAGCAAGGTTAGGTAGAAGATGATGATTGGTGAGCATCAGGGCCGGGCCCGAAACCTGCAGGAGCCGTAGGAACCAGCATGGAACGAATCATGGTAACATGATAATGCTGGCGAGCGATAATAAAGAAGACCATAAGGGTCATCAGTGTATGAGTACGTTTAAAGACGAGCTCCTAGGGGGCTGTCAATCCTGGCACCTCCACCTGAGATGCACAGCTTCCCGGTCTCTTTGATCCTTGTTTGAAATATCACCACGTTTCCATCCTTCCACATCTCCGTCAAAAGGGTCTGGCCCGGAATGACCGTGCTGACAAATCGAACTTTAATGTTTTTGATTTGTCCAAAATGGGAGACGATGTGCTTGGTACTTATTCCAAACGTGCAAAGCCCGTGCAAGATTGGGGCTTCGAAGCCGCCAGCCTGGCTAACGGCAGGATCGACATGTAGAGGATTTCGATCTCCATTCAAGCGATACAGGGCAGCTTGATCGACTGATGTCTTCTCTTCTAATACAGCGTCTGGCTTGCGATCGGGCGCTTGGTATGTAGCCGATGCCTCGTTGCGGGAAGACCGGGCAGCGGGACCGCCGAAGCCACCAGCCCCACGGATGACAAGTGAAAATTCATTGTAGAACAATTCTTCTCTGGTCGTAGAATCGATTGTCAGCGTGCTAACGATAGCAACGCTTGTTTTTCCCTTATCCAGAATATCCTGGAGCTTGGAAAAAGAAACCATGGTACCGGATGTTGCAATGGGGTATTTGCGAATCTCTAGAAAATGCTCTCCATGCAAAAGCATCTTGTGGGAGTAGTTTGGAACCAGGGTCTCCAGATTAAAAGATCTAGAAGCCATTGTCCCTGGTATAACACCAAAGGATGGGAGAAGCTGGAAATGGGGATTATTCTCATACACGAGAGGCAGTTGGGAAGACGTAGCGCCAAGGGAGATGTTGTAGAGGATGGCGTCTTTATCCGAGAAAGTCATTCGTGACTCCTGGGCTTCAGCATCCTTGGCTTGTTCAATCAAGTCCAGATATTGCGTGTGATTTGAGGCAGAGTCCTGAGCACGAGTGGCGCAGTTTATATTCTCAAGAATGCGTTTTCGCAAGTCGGAAGCAACCTCAGGGCTATTTGTCTTTCCAATGGTGAAACTGGTGATGTCGTGCCAGCGGTCTAAGATTTTCTCGGGTGTGAGACGCTCATTTAGAGGGAAATCAACTCCATCGGATCGTTGAAATCTTGTCCTCGCTTGCCACCCGCATCCAGCTTCGAAGACCTGCCCAGAAGCTGTTGCTGGAGCCTTGTCAGAGCATAATAGAACCACTATAGGTGCGACGAATTCTGGCTTTCGGCTCTTGACGACCTCCTCGCTCAGAACGGCCTTTGTCAGATTCGTCCCCGCCGATGGCGAAATACAGTTGACCTGAATGTTATACTTGCGCCCCTCAAGGGCCAAGGCCCGCGAGAATCCTATGATTGCAGTTTTCTGGAGTGAAACAGTCAGTAGAGCGCACAGTAAGATACTCTCGGGGCAGGCTTACAGCGGCGGCGTAGTTGGTTTGACCATAGTTTCCGTATATTCCACTCGTGCTTGTTGTGTTCACAATACGGCCGTATTTCTGCTTGACCATATATGGATATGCTGCCTTTGAGCATTTGTATGTGGCCCTCAGATGAACGTTACCAACTTCATCCCATATCTTTTCTGTCATGTTCTGAAATGCCTTGTCTCTCAATATCCCTGCGTTGTTGATGAGAATATCGATCCGTCCGAAGCTCTCTATAGCTGTCTTGATAACAGAGTCGCCGTCCTCGGCCGATGATTTGTTGGGGACAGCCGTTCCTCCAAAAGCCCGAATCTCTTCAACGACCGGGCCGGGGTTCATTAGGTCGTTCACGACGACTGATGCGCCCAGCTTTGCAAGCTGTATACAGTATGCTCGACCCAAACTGCAGCGGGAACACGTGTTAGGACGCGTAGATGCATAGCTACAGCTTGACTCACCCTGCCCCTCCACCAGTCACCACGGCTACCCTTCCGTTGAAATCAACATCCACCCCAGGCTTATTTGGCGGAAGCTGCTGTGCCATTCTTAGCTTTGCGACAAGGTCGACTGTGGTGGTCGGGTATTCGGCATTGTGGAAATCGTTGATAGAAGTCCAGTTAGCCAAAACCGCTCCAGGGGTCATTGTTTCATCGCACTTGAGCAAACCACCCTGGGATCTCTCCCACCGTAGCTTGGAAACATGACCCCCGCCAACTTCAAAAATGGAGCCGTTCTCATATTCGTTTCTGGGGTGTACGAGAAAGGAAACGAGCGGGACCACCCACTCGGGTGTCAAGTGCTCCAGGAGCTCTGTCGGCATCACGGTGGCTGTCATTCGGCTGGCAGCGATGGGTGAAATGATGTTTGTCAGAATGTTATACTTGGCTCCCTCTTTTGCGAGCGTCTCGCCGAATCCTACCATGCCTGCCTTCGCGGCAGAGTAGTTGCATTGGCCAAAATTGCCAAACAAGCCAGCTGCGGACGAGGTAAGGATGACGCGACCGTACTTTTGCTTGCGAAAGTGCGACCATGCTGCTTGAGTCGTTTTGTATGCTCCTCTGAGATGCACTGCGATAACGGCATCCCACTGTGCATCCGTCATGTTCTTGAAGGTGACATCGCGCAAAACTCCCGCGTTGTTGATGAGAATGTCAACCCTGCCAAATGTCCTTAGTGCCGTATTGATGATTTTTTCTCCATGCTCGACGCTGTCGTAGCTTGCTACCGCCTGTCCACCAAGGCCGGTAATCTCTTTGACAACTTCATCCGCGGCCTAGACGCGCCATGTGAGCCATTGCAGTACATCCAAGTACTCAGGTATTCACCAACTTACCTCAAAGCTGTTGCCCTGCCCTGTCAGCGATGTTCCAACATCATTGACCACGACGCTAGCGCCACGAGAAGCAAGAAATAGGGCGTAGGCCTTTCCCAAACCTGAACCAGCGCCGGTTACCACTGCAACCTGGCCCTCAAAGTTTAGATTCATGTTAGGCGTTTCTTCCAGCAATGAGCACTTTTAACACAACAGAACAACTGAAAATGGTCTCGATTGTCTGGGATGAAAAAGATTCAGGTTTATATTTATTACGGAGAACAATATAGACTCAGTCTAAACGCTGGCTTACTAAGACAGAGGCTCGGCTCTAAACCGAGGATGCCTGTTGGCCCTTCGAATAAAACCCAAGGTGATATGGATTGTCGGGCCGCGGCCGATTAATGCTCCTACATATACACTTCACATAGTATTGAGAAATTGCCCAGCATTTCACACGGGATTTTTATTTACTCCATTGAATATTATGCACAACCACCATCATTAGCCCATTGTGCGTGATTCACACTTACTGCGCTTTGTAACCACCGAACGAAACTCAACCAACAAAAAAAAACAAACATCATGTCTGCACTAAGTTATGATCCAGAATTCGCTCAATTGGCGGGCGAATCTCTCACTGACCACCGAGATGTGATTCCGGTCGGTGATATCAAGACCCGAAGAGATCGCATTGCGCAATTTATCGAAAAGTCACAAAATCAAGAATTGCCAAGGGACATCAAGCAGCAGGTGCACTATAGCCCCTCATCCGACGGTCATCCAGTCGCCATCTATCATTTCACCAAAACAGGGACTAGCTCTGGGTCCGGTCCCGCGATTGTTCACATACATGGAGGAGGCTACACCTGCCTCACTGCGGCTGCAATGACCCCGACTTTAACCAACTATGTCTCGATAACGGGCGTCCCTATTTTGTCCATCGACTACCGACTGTCGCCGGAGCATCCGTACCCTCGCCCCCTCGAGGATTGCTGGGAATCCTTACTGTGGATTCAGAATCACGCTAAGGAGCTCAACATTGACCCGCATCGGATTGCGATCATGGGTGAAAGCGCCGGGGGCGGGTTGACGGCGGCGCTCGCCATCCTTGCCAGAGACAGAGAGCTATCACCCCCCGCTAGCCAAGCAGATTTTGATGTACCCCATGCTTGATGACCGGACAGAAACGGACCATACCGGTGGACTTGCTGTATTTGCTACAGAGGACGTTATAACCGGCTGGTCAGCCTACCTGGGAGATCTGTATAAGACAGATAAGGTGCCACCGTATGCAGCAGCGGTCAGATTGGAGGATGTGAGAGGTCTCCCACCCTTATATTATGATTGCGGTCAACTAGATATGTTCATCCACGAGGGGGCCACGTATGCCCAAAAGTTCATCATGGCAAATATCCCAGTTGACATGCATGTTTACGAAGGTGTTCCTCATGCTTTTCAACGCTTTGCGCCAACCTCCAAAGTCGCTCAACGGGCTCTGGCTAACAGAGTTGCGGCAATGCTCAGCTTTTGACCTTCCTCGGTCTTCTCTGGCGATGATGAATTCTTCGAATTTCTGCAATATGTATATACGGTGTATCCTGGAGAAATGAAATCATGAAGCGAAAAAAGAAGGGGAATTACACAGTTGGAAAAACCCCCATCGCACTTGAATCGCGGTGTTCCTTCCAAGGTTGTGTAGTTGATAATGATTGGGTCTTGCCCTCGTGCCGAGGCAATCTAGGTACCAAGATTGGCGATCCGCGACCAGCCATATATGTTTCCATAATTTAGCGTCTCCTAGAAATGTACACCATTTGGTCTACATATTTTATATATTTGTTCAAAGTTTGTTTCTGGTCATGCCTCCGTCCAACGATGCTCCGACACCATTTTCTGAGCCGCCATGGCTAATGGGCCACGGTTCTCCATACTATACGGACTCGCACATCAAATGGCAGAAGGCTTGTCGTGCATTCGTCTCAACCCATCTGGCATCGTATGCGCAAGCATGGGAAACGGAAGGCAATGTTCCAGAGCATGTTTTCCATACCTTTTCGAAGCACAACATGCTCATTCCGAACTTGCCCGCTCCACTACCAATTGATCTACTGAAGTCCATGGGCATCAACGAGCTCCTTGGCTGCTTGCGGATTGAAGAATTTGACTACTTCCATTTTGCAATTTATATAAGCGAAATGCGAAGACCAGGCGTTGGGGGTCCTACATCATCATTATCCACGGGAATGGCTTATGGAATGCCGCCTATCATCACGTATGGCAGCCAAGAATTGCAACAACGACTTCTCCCAGATCTGATCCGTGGGGAGAAAAGGATTTGCATCGCTATTACGGAACCGAGTGCTGGGAGTGACGTCGCAAATATTTCCACCAGCGCCGTTAAGAGCGAGTGTGGAAAATACTATATTGTGAACGGTGAGAAGAAGTGGTTAGTCTTTGTCGCCTTCAGTGTTTGAACTTCTTCTTGACGCTGTTAGGATTACCAATGGAGTTTGGTCTCATTACGCTACGATGGCTGTCAGAACTGGAGGCTCGGGAGCCAAAGGACTCTCGCTCCTGGTGGTGCCCCTGCTCGGTCATCCCGGTGTCTCGATGCGCCGAATGAAGACAACTGGAGGTACTACCAGTGGTACCACATTTATTGACCTTGAAGATGTCAAAGTTCCCACGGAAAATCTTATTGGAAAGGTAAGTCTTCATCATGCAGCCTCTAGTCACCTACGCGCCTCATCTCCCATATCCCAACATCTCATCTGGCATCGCGTATCGTTCACTTATTTTTGTATAGGAGGGAGATGGGATGAAGATGATAACCCGAAACTTCAATCATGAACGACTCGCAATAACGATTGGGGTTGCGCAAACGGCCAGGGTCGCGCTCTCAGCAGCCTTTGACTACGTCCTCAAGCGGGAAGCCTTCGGGAAACCGCTCATGGAACAAGCTGTGGTCCGGAATCGTCTTGCCAGGTGTGGCTCGGAACTTGAGAGTCTGTCTGCCTGGGTGGATCAGCTTGTATACACCATGTATAAAGCAAAAGATCATGGGGCACCGCCAGAGCTTGGAGGCCTTCTTGCTCTAGCGAAGGCCAGAGCAGGCATAGTGCTAGACGAGTGTGCTAGGTGTGCAGTCCTTCTTTTCGGTGGCAATGGCTATACTCGCACTGGTCAGGGTGAGCTAGTAGAGAAGCTTTATCGGGAGGTGCCAGCAGCACGAATTCCAGGAGGTAGTGAAGATGTCATGTTTGACCTCGCTATTCGCCAGCTTGTCAAAAGCTATAGAAACAACGCACGTGCTATGGGAAAGGAAAAGCTATGAGGTCATTGCAGAACGCGATCATCTTATGCAATCATAAATACCTATTCCTGCTGTGGCTATGCCGTGCCTTATGTAGCCTTGTGCCTAGGAAGTATCTGGGCAGTCCTGTCAATCGCGAAAATCTTACAATGTAGCTTGCTCTGTGCTTGTTCGTCCGTATGTTTCTTTGACGTCCTCTCATCCTCTCTCTAGTATTTTCATAGACTTCCGAATCGAAATACAAATTGCCGTTTGCCGCAAGCAAAAGCCCTCGGCAAAGCCTTGTCTCGGAGACGGTTTGTGAGTGTTTTAAACGTACTAGCGTATCAGGAAAATTTGCCCTTATCCCCTCCCCCTCCCCGGCCCCCGGCCCCCACCTCCCACCACCATCTAAGACCGGAAATGATCATCACCTTGCTGCTTCACCGAGCGTCGTGACGTACCACTATTCTATGGGGCGGAAAGGGCTTCCTCAACCACCCTCGGTAATATATCATTCGCTGAGTGTCAAATGCAATATTCGTCTATATTTTCATATAGAGCTCACAAACTCCTGAATGAACACACAATCGCTGCTATTATCCTTAAAGGCGAGCCAAAATGCCTTTCCAATTCGACCCCGAGTACGCTTCAGCTATCGAGCCACTTATCCCTTTCATATCGAAACGAGCCAAGCTCACCATCGAGGGTATCAAGCTTAGCAGAGACGCAAGGGAACAAGGAATTGCTCGGTTATATGGAGTATTGCCAGATTTGTCTGATGTGGAGCAGACGATATATCACATCGAAGCCGATGATGGCTACCAAATTCCAATCCTCAAATTTAGCAAAAAAGGCATACCCACAAAGCCAGGACCAGTCATTATGCATTACCATGGCGGTGGTATGATATTGGGATCAGCAGAGCTACATGCCAAACCATTGGCGGTTCTTGTCAGCGAAACAGGAATTCCCATTTTCAGCGTCAACTACCGGCTGGCCCCGGAGTATAATGGTATCATTCCTGTCGAGGATTGTTATTCTGCCCTTGTTTGGCTACACAAGAATGCAAACGTGCATGGAGTTGACCCGGCCAGGATTGCAGTCTTTGGAGAAAGTGCAGGCGGTGGCCTGGCTGCTGGTGTTACGTTAATGGCTCGAGACAGAAATCTCAAGCCTCCCATCGCGAAGCAGTTTCTCGTCTATCCCATGCTAGACGACCGGACAACCACTGCAAATGAGGCAGTGGAGCCGTTGGCATTCTGGAAAACGGAGGACAATGTCACCGCCTGGACTGCTCTTCTGGGAGATGATGCGGGTATATCCGACGCCTCCGTTTCACCCTATGCAGCCCCTGCGAGGGCAGAGAGTTTAGCTGGCTTGCCGCCTACCTATATTGATGTTGGTGAGCTTGACATCTTCCGAAATGAGAGCATTGCATATGCAACAAGGTTGTTAGGTGAGAATATCTCTACCGAGCTTCATGTATATTCTGGTTTACCACATGCATTCGAAATGGTTGCACCCTTCATATCTGCAACTGCCAGGGCGCAGGGGAACAGATGCAAGGCAATGCTTTCATTTTGAGGAAATTTTGCCTTTTTTTTTTTGCAAATGGACAGGCAGTAAACGCGTCAAATTGATGGGCCGCCCCTCGTCTCCCTGTAGCCTAGAAAACGAGACACATACATACTTGAATTTGAGTTTAGTAAATGATCTTAACATTGAGACGGTTCTTTTATTGAGCTTGAAATTTTCACCTTTATAGAAAGTAGTTGCAGTCCGCGAAAATAGCTAGTGACATGTGTTTCTGGCAGTGGAGCTCTCAGCTCGTCCTTATGGGATGAATGAATCATATGTTCAAAGCAGATTATAAGACGGCTGGTAGCCAGATCTATTTGCATGCTAATCTCTAGATACAAATAATCCGAAAGTATATTGAATAGTATTGGTCATTTGACACAAGGCAGCAACGCGATATAAACAGTAAAGAAGCCATTATGGAGAAGGGTCAGTAAAGTGAATACCACGAAGTCTTTTCCAGCAGTATATAAAGCTCTTCTATCGAATCTCAAAGTCTTCAAAGTTTGGCTTTGAGACCATGCGATGGTAGACAGCAGTATGCCATGGCGCGTTGACGCTCTGGCGACCGAATCCATTTACGTAGTATCCATGTCCTTCCATCTCCCAAATGAGGTCCTTAGCTGCCTCGTCGAGTCTAGTGTTATATTCATCAAAGACATCTTTGCGGCACTCCATAGAGCTCTTATCATTCTCCAGCATGTGGATGAAGCAGAGCGCCGTATACCGTGCCCAGATTTCACCCCACGAGTAGAAGCCTCCAGAGCGCGGTTGATGATTGGGTCCGTAGAAACTGAAGAAATTGGGGAATCCGGGCATAGCCAGGCCCATGTATGACCGCGGGCCATCCTTACTCCACAGGGATTGCATCGATGCCTCATTTCGACCGACATACTTGCAGGGCCAGAAGTACTGGGTGACCTTGAACCCGGTACCAAGAACAACAATATCAAACTCGCGCTCCACACCGTCCTTTGTTTTGAGGCCGTTCTCGGTGAATTTTTCAATGTCATCGGTGACAAGTTCCACGTTCTCGCGGTGTAACATGTCGTAAAAGCCATTGTCGACGACCAGCCGTCGCACGAGGGGGGCGTGCTTGGGTAGGATCTTCTCCAGGAGACCTGGAACCCCCTCTGCCTTGGACACGATGTATTCGGTTAGGTTCTTTTGCACCAAGTCATTACGTTCGTTAATTTTACCGCCCTTGGCCTGCCAGTCCTTGTCGATGTTCTGCATGTACTGAAGTTGCTGAGAGGTCACATGAGACGAATAGCAATACCAATTCCAGTAATAGGGCATATTTGCGAACATCCAGCGCACATGGTCATCGATTTCGGATCGGTAGCCGTCCATTTTCATGATCCAGTTAGGCGTGCGTTGAAAAACGGTGAACTGTTTAGCCTCGCGGGCGACGGCGGGGGCGAGCTGCGTACCCGTTGATCCAGTGCCGAGGAGCGCTACACGCTTATTTTTGTAGTCAACGCTGCTATCCCACTTAGAAGTGTGAAATATTGGGCCCTTGAAGTCCTTGATGCCTTTAATATCCGGCTGGTTGGCTGTGGCAAACAGCCCACTGCCACTGACGATAGCATTGCAGATGATAGTCTCCTCGAGACCGTCAGCATGCTTCACAGTAAGCTCCCACTCGCTCGTATCCTCATGCCAGACAGCTCCGATCACTTCGCGGTTGAACTTAAAGTGATTCTTAATCTGGTAGTGCTCGGCCACGTCATCAAGATACTTTCGCGTCTCGCCAGCGGATGCGAAATACTCAGACCAAGGATAATTCTTGAAGAATTTGAATTGAAAGAGATAACTTGATGTGTCGACTCGCGCATCGGGATAAGAGTTGAGAAGCCAAGTGCCACCGATAGCTCCCTGGCGCTCCAGGACCTGAAAGTTTAATCCGAGTCGTTTGAATTGTACAGCGGCAGCGATGCCACTGATACCACCGCCAATGACCACCACCTTGAAACTGTCGATTTTTTTCAGCCGAAGGTTTTTTGTCCGTCCATTTAGCATCTCGAGGAAATTCCTCGTACGCCAGCTCTTCATAATGGTAATCGTATTCGTACTCGGGGACGGGCTCATCCCCGAAGAGGTCGGTTAGCTTTTTGGCCTCGGCCTTTGATGGCGGTGGCGGGATGCAATCACCCGGCGTCCGCGCCACTAGGTAGTTCAATGCTTTCTCTTTCAGGGCCGGGACATCTTCTTCTGACAAGACGTGCGCAAACATGGCACCACCCCGAATGGCGTGGCGCCGAGTGCGCATGTTGGCCAAGTCAGGATCCCCAGTAACTTGAAGTAACGCAAGTCGCAAGGCATTTAGGTTTGATTTGTCAATTGCACTTTTGATAAAGGCATGGTCGACTGGCTTTGTGCCATTGACAGTACCAGTTGCGTGTGGCGCCATATTTGGCCACTAGTGGACGTGGTGTGGATCTGTGGAGAGGGTATTGAAATGTCTCGAAACTTTTCAGGCACAGCACCCAGATTATAATCACCAACGTGAGAATTAATATAATGGATGAGGGTCCGTTGGGAGTGTTGAACCTACTCTTCAGCAAAGGACAAGCATGTAATTGAAGATATACCCGACTCCAATTGTTGTAAGGCACGGGCCGAGGACCGAGGGGTATTCTTGGATCCATAATACTTTCATAGATTGTTCAGATTGGAGGCTTAGAAATAGGTCGATGGAGAGCGCAATTTGCTCGACTTCTCAGCCTACTTTTTGATCTTCGGGCCAAGGAGCCGGACCCCCTCACCTGCCTCGGATACTCAGATCCAAGCTAACCTAGAACAACGTGACACCCACCAGCGAATGTCACCCATAGCGTTTTTAAACAGTGGCTTAACTGTGAGGACCAAGGGTGAAGATTATTTACGTTCGGCGTTGTTGTCACTTTCTCTGCAGTCACGCGGTGCAATCTTAGGATGCTTTTCACATCCAAACATCCGGATATTGAATGTATTTTCACCATCCTACATTTTGCTTTACTTGACAAGCCTTCTCTAACAATTTGAAAAGATCCAACCGACTTGACCGTATGGGAATGGGCCTTTGAAGATCCAAGATACTCGCCATTATTCAACTATCCGCCAAATGAGATAGCCGGCTTCGTCAATGCTGCGACTCAGGAGCGGCTTTCCTTCTCCGGGGTGAAGGAACATGCAACCCATTTGTGCACGGCTTTGGTCAAAAAGTATGGTTTGCAAGTGTCGGATACCGTGTCCTTGTTCAGTCAGAACACAATATGGTATCCAGTGGGTCTATTTGCCATTTTGAGAGCAGGTATTATTTCCGCCCAGAGATCCTGCCTTAAGATAGCAAAGCTAATCATGAGACATCAGGTGGAAGGGTTAATGGCGCATCTCCTTCATACACCGCAGGTGAGATGTCGCATGCTCTTAAGACGGCAAAATCCAAATACATCATGACAGTCCCCGACTCCATTCCTGTATGCCTTTTGGCTGCGAAAGAAGCAGGGATTCCCAAGGAGCATATATTCTTGTTAGAAGGGGAACATGAAGGCTTTACAACAGTGAAGCAGCTCCTACAGATCGGCAAAGGCTATGGCGAACATGGTCAGAGTCCCATCTACCGTATACCTGCAGGCCAAACGAACGACGTTTGTGGTTATTTGAACTTCAGTAGTGGAACTACTGGCCTGCCAAAAGCAGTGAGACGCCATATCCCAACAATACCGGAATCGCCAGCTGACTTCTATCAATTTTAGGTGATGCTGTCTCATCGAAATGTGATCGCTCAGTGCCTTCAGCTCAAAGCTGTGGCAGGGGCCGATAAAAAAAGATTTCTAGCCAGCCTGCCATTGTTCCACAGTAAGGATCCAAAAGTCACATATAATTGAAACAACATTGACATACAAACAGTTAGTGGACTCGTGCGTTTTCTTCACTGGCCTATTGCTAGTAACGATGAATGTGTCATGCTTTCACAATTCACCATCGAAGGATTCCTCGACGCCATCGTCCGATATCAGATTACCGATCTTACACTCGTTCCATCCATTGTTATACGACTCGTGCGTGACCCTATTGTCGACAAGTATGACATAAAGTGCATCAAACGTATCGCGTGTGGCGCTGCACCCCTGGGGTCGGAGGTCATTCAGCAGCTCAGGGAAAAGATGCCATGGACAGGCTTCCGGCAAAGCTATGGCATGACAGAATCATGCTGCTGCCTAACAACGCATCCGCCAGAGTTCTACAGTTATGATTATGCCAATAATTCCGGCACACTGCTGGGCTCAACGGTAGTCAAGGTCATTGATGTGAGCACTGGCAAAGAGCTAGGTCCCAATGAACCAGGTGAAATCCTTGCCAAGGGCCCCCAGATTGCTCTGGGCTACCTCGGAAACCCGAAGGAAACGGCCGAGACGTTTGGCACTGATGGTTTCCTCCGTACCGGAGATGTCGGTGTGATTGATGACCAAGGCTTTATCCGTATTGTTGATCGCACAAAAGAGATGATCAAGGTCAAGGGTCTACAGGTCGCACCGGCTGAACTAGAAAATGTCTTACTAGGCCACCCAAGTGTTGGCGACTGCGCTGTCTTAGGAGTACCGGACCCGTATAGCGCTGAGCGACCGAAGGCTTATGTTGTGTTGAAACCCAATGTCGATGCCAGTGATTCCGTCGGTAGGAGTCTGATCCAGTATGTGAAAGAGAAGCTAGTACGTTACAAGTGGATTAAGGAGGTTGAGTTCATCGCGGAGATACCGAAGAGCCCAAGCAGTAAGATTCTGAGGAGAGTCCTACGCGAGAAGGAGAAAGAGGGAAGCAGGGGATACGTTGTGAGGGAAATCTCTGAGCGGCCGAGATTGTAGTTACAAGTATTCCTTATCAAATAGCTAGTCATTTACAGTCCGTATGATGATCTTGATTCAGTATTGCTTCCTTTAGCACTATTCGCCCGCTTTCTCGATGATAGTCCAATTATGGGAACCTTTGAAGGCCAACAAACTAAGCCAGTCAAGCCCCTCTGTGTCCTCCTGTAAATCCAGCCAGCAAAATGAATCAAGCATGGTCTTAACAGGATCAAATTTCTGTTAGAGACTAGCATACTTCTCATTCCGGCGAATGAGAGTTGTAGGGTGAAGTCCTCAGTCATTACACTGGCCCTTGCAAACGGTCGTAAACCAACCCACTAAGGAAACTACGATACGCTAGGTGGTCAACATCCCCGCCTTCACTAATCCAATCAAAGGCGGGGCGAGGCTATTGTAACTTGAATCTGTCTTCCGAGGGTCAGAACGATCGACCCAGACCCCTCGGTAATCCTTTACGACAGTATTTTCAGCTCTCCTTCCGAATTTTGCCAAGGGCATACCGTAGTCCTGGTTGTCGCTATATACTCCGAAGGCCGCCCGCAAGAATTTCTGTTCATACAATCAGCTTTTGATCAGTTTCATACGCCCTAGTATTGACCGTGCAACATGTCTTATACTGGAGAAACTGCCTATATCACCGGTAATAAAGCACTTTTGTGAGACTGCTTTAACCGGCTAATGCTAAAAACTTTTTTGCAGGGGGTGCAAGCGGCATCGGCCGTTCCTTAGCTACGAGGCTGTTGAGCAAGGGGTACGCAGTTCTAATCAATGCAAATAAGAACAATCGCGCTAATACCTCATTACATAGAATGAAAGTTGTGATTGCCGATCGCAATATCGAAGGGGCAACAGAAGTCGCTCATGAGGCTACTCAGAATGGACAAGTCGCCTTCGCAGTGCAGGTCGACGTAGCGGACTGGGAGTCCCAGCGCAAAGGGTTTGAAGACGCTATCGATCAAGTCGGTAGGATCAATTATGTATTTGCCGTGGCTGGGATTCCCGAGTCATCTTGGCTTCCAAACAGACCGAAAGCGACTGAATTCGAGAAGCCGAACCTGAAGGTTTTCGAGGTCAATGGGACCGGGCCCCTTTATACCTCCGCGCTGGCTATACAACACTTCCGCTCCCAAAAGGCAGACAATCACGGGTACCGTGGAAAGCGTAGGTTGAGTTTGAGCTCGTTTCCTACTCGGTTGTTCTGTTTTGATAATTGACCTGTGTCTTGCAGTTGTGTTGGTGGCCTCTGGATGCAGCTTCTACTACATCCCGTCTCTTCCCATTTATACTGCTTCAAAGCAGTAAGTCGTTCCAGCCATTTTATTATTGCCGAATACGCTCTAACACAATTCCAGTGCTGTGATGGGCTTCGTCCGTTCGTTCGGCAAATACTTACCCGATGAGAAGATCACTCTGAACGCTATATGCCCCAACATAGTCAAGACCAATATCTCTACTGGGGCCTTTTATGATCAAGCGGAGGCCAAGGGACTGCTTATCACTGTAGATACTTTAGTGGAAGCTTTTGAGTCTCTGCTGGGTGACAGTGATATCTCCGGTGAGGCGGTTGAGATTTTGCCTGGCGATGAGGGGTATAGAATCAAGGAGATACCGGAATATACTAACGACAAGTGCAAAGAAAGCGTGGAAATGACGACGGACAGATCGCACCGGTCATTCCAGTTCCACCAGCCCATTTTGGAGTAAACTCCAGTTAAATATTGGATGGATGTCTTAGGTTAATTGCTCTTGACCCAAGTTTAAACTACAAATACTACTTCAATAAGTTATCTCATCTTCGAATTCTGATCGGTTCTCATCGTGACGCAATTTGGTATAATAGTATGTCCAGGTGGCCTTTCCTTCACATTGGAAACTTGGTGATCTCTGAAATATATATGCCACCTGCACAACCTTAAATTAGACCCTGAGTTGTTGGCGTGAAATTTATGGTAAAAGCGACAGTATAGACAAGTTGCATAATTCATTGAATGCCACATGGCCAAAGAAACCTGAATAGTACCTGGAGCGCTTTCCAAATCCAAGATTTTGATCGTAGTTTTGACCATTTAATGAATCCTCTCTGAGTTGACCTCGGCAAAATATATCAGCTGACTATTTGGAAGTTGGTCACCTGACCGTATAGTCATCAATGTTAGTTCACTAACCCCTTACACCGCCCAAAACCCCCTTTTTGCCAAGACGTCCGTCCAGACCATCCAGAGCAATTGATGAACGCATAAGAAGCACTTCACATCCATTATGCCTGCAATTTGAACCTCCTATCCAGTCAGAATATTACGGAGACTACAGTGAGTATGTTGGACTGGGTAATCTGGGCAAGAAGTTACGAACAAATAACATGATGTCACTACGAGCAGCAAGCCTTGTTATAATTCTTTCTATTGTCAGTATTGCAATTTGCCTTCTCTTTAGGAAAAAGACCAGCTAGAAAGTATGGTATGCGAAAGGCCACGGAATTGAGTCTCGCCAATACCAAGCCTCGTCACAAACCCACAGATACGTAATAAAAGCTGAAAGGTATTCTCGCTCGTCACAGGGGGTGGCCTTCAGGGCGACGCTGACGCCCAGCAGCAGTGCTGGGAGGCCCAATAGGCTTGTTGCCATAGGGGGTGACATCGATGCCCAGCTCCTGTGCTTTGATGCGAAGAGCGAGACGAGCTGAGTGGAATCTGCTAAACGCAAACTGGTGGAACATTGCATACAGGCCTTTCTGCGGGAGAGGACAGTAGTTTACGATAGATTCACCCTCTGGGCCAATGAAGAAGGCATTTCCCTTTTCCCAGCGCTCGTGACACTTCTTTGCCATCTCATCTCCCATAATTGCTTGAATGGCGCCCTTGGTCTCCATATAACCAGTTGCGAAGACGACGATATCTGCTTGTTGGCGAGTGCCGTCCTTCAAAATAACGCCATCATTGGTGAAGCGCTCAATCTCCGAGTGTAAAAGGTTGATCTTCTTATCCGCAATGAGCTTACAGCAACCGGTATCCCAGTAGAATCCCCCTTGGTCAAAGTGGAACATTGAATAGGCACCGCCACCGTGATAACCATCATGGAGGCGATATCCTACATTTCTGAGGGACTCCAAGAGCTCTTTATCCAAGTCACGCGCAATGACTTGTCCTCTAGGTAAGAGTTCATATTGAACGGGCAGCGATTGCCGTAAGAAAGTGGATTGGTCCAAAAGCTCGACTGGTAGACCCCCTTTACGATTCGTCAACTCACGGTCCTTCATGAGGCGTCGCACGCTTTTATCAACCGACATGATATGTGTTGCACTGCGCTGAATCATGCTCACGTTGCAGCCCTTCTCATACAGTTCGTAGGCAATGTCGTGTCCGGAGGTTGCGGCACCTACCACCAGGCCTTGTTTCCCTTTCACGTTGGGGTCTGATTTATACCGGGATGAATGAACAATGGTGCCACCGTGTTTTTCAAACTCCGACATTCCTGGGATTTTAGGCACAGTTGGTAATGTTCCAGAAATTCCCGTGGCAATCATCAAATGGCGGGGGTGAAGGACTCGTTTGCTACCGTCCTCTCGCGTGACGGTGATGGTCCATTCCCCCAGTTTCTCGTCGTAAAGCGCATCCTTGCCGTCGAGTTCTGACTTCGTCCAGATATTCAGGTTCATGATTCCAGCGTAGTGCAGTAGGAAATCAGCGAGCTGCCGCGCAGGGAGGAAGACGGGGAACCAACTCGGGAAGGGGACACATGGCATATGATTTGTGAAGGTGGGCCCATGCAAGGAAAGCGAAGCATAGCGGCTTGCCCAGCTATAGCCAGGTCTGTCCTCTTTCTCGATAATCAGGTGTGGAATCCCAAGGACTTTGAGCCGAGCAGCCATGGCCAGACCAGTTTGTCCGGCTCCGATGATCACGACCGTCGGTTCAAACCCTTCCCGACCTTCTACTTCGTCTTGCCTGAGCTCTGGATAGGTTCTTCCTTGTCCCAGAGGATCTTGCAGCTTTGCGGGCTGGTAGCGCATTTTATCACCATGTTCGGCGTCCCACCCTGCAACTGTCTCCACAGCTGTACCGATCGAGTACAGCTTCCATGAAGTGACCTCTGCCAGTTCTGCCGCAGACCCTTCCTTGGCAGCCACGGGGCTAATGCGTGCTGCACCAACACCGGTGCCATGTGCAAATTCGAACTCTATATGGAACAAAATAAAAGACAAATCATCCCCGAGATTCTCCCTGGATGAGGGAATCTGGCTATGGATTCGAATATTCTTGAGCTCTGTCACTGGGAGCCTTTCTTTGAGCATGGGTCGGATGGTCTCATGCCGATGAAAGGTCCTAACGTCCCATGTCAACAACATCACGTCCTTCCAATAACCATCTTCAAAAACATAGCTCAAAATGTTATCGACATCCTGCGATTCAACAGCCGCAGCAAAGCGCTTCACGAAGGATGCAACGAGCTTGTCGACATCCACATCGGCATAATCCGGAGTAAAGCCAAGCTTATCATTAGTAGGAAGCACCGGCCGTTCGATATGACCATAGTAAGCCAGGGTTTGCGACAATGGCACACCAGCCCATCCGATTGTGGAATCAGCGTTGGGTGTACGAATTGCCTCGTCACTCCAGTCGGGCGTAGCGCTCTTCGTCATGACCGCTTGTAGATCTTATTTTGGGTATTCGTTTGGTTTCGTGCACAAATGTTGTCTATTCCTTATATTCCATACTTGCATTGATTGTTGTTGTCCCTACTAGCCTCGGGCCGGCCTCCAGACTCGGCCAGCCACAATGTCACGCACTCAACCAAGGCTACCCCATAACCTCGTCTAGGGATCCATATGGGTGGCTCTCGAAGCCAAAAAGAAAAATATGGTTGACTGATCCCATTTTGTGAGGGCAAGGAGGGCGGCGAAGGGCAAGCAGGAATAACTCGGGGGCATGTTCAGACATGTTTCGTAGGACCATTTCCGACCCGAATTTCCCGGGGGAAATGAAAACACGCGTATTATTCCACGGCTAATTCGACACATATTTATCAAGATCAAATAGGGCGTGAATCAAATGATTCCTGTAGCAATCAATGCTCATGGTAACTTTTTTCTTTCTTTCCACCCGAGCGATACCACTATAATTTTGTTCCATCTCTACGTACCTGCACCTCTTCTAACTATACCGATTCTCGGCCGCTGACAATACGATAGGTAGGCATTTAGTAACAAAGCAGTTTTGCTGAACCTACCAACATTCGCTGAAGTCACGAGCGACGAGCAGACCATATTCTCCTTCTTCAATTCAGTGAAATCCAGCAATGCCTCCCCCCAGCGCCCTGCGACACGATATAGTCCAGGCTATACGCGAAAGGTTTGACGAAGAACAATTGAACCCGCCTGTCGCACGCACATTTGGAGATATCCCGGTCTCCTACAATGCCATTACAGCCGAATGGCTGACTGCCACCCTGAATCCGGATTCCACCGAAACTGTCGTCAAGCACTACACGCTCGGCCCTGAAGATAATGGGACCGCCAATCGTCGTCGAATTCATTTGGAGTGGGATGGCCCCAGCGCGGCAAAATTTCCAGCCTCAGTGTTCTGCAAGGCCACCCATGCGGTAGAGAATCGCATTGTGCTGAGTAGCGGAGGTACCCACAGCGAAATCTCATTCTACAACGATATCCGACCTCGTGTTGAAATTGAAGCTCCATCTGCGTACTTTGCCGCATATGACCCCCAGTCTTGGGCTTCTATGGTCATGCTGAAGGATATTGGTGACGCCGCTACCTTTTGTACTCACAAGACAGACTTGAGCAAGGCTCAATTTGGCGAGCAGATCCAGATCCTCGCTAGGTTGCATGGCAAATTCTATGATTCTAAGATGCCCTTCTTTGAGAACCTGGTGGGATACAAGGACCGGTTCAATAACCTCAGTTCATTTCTCGATATTGAAACGGTCTGCACCAATGGGTTTAAAGCGGCGAAAGAGGTTATACCATCCAGACTTTTTGCACGGGAGGCGGAAGTTTGGCCTGCGACGGTAAAGTCCGTACATCGCAATGGCTCTCTGCCGCCGACAGTGGTTCATGGCGATGTCCACCTCGGTACGTGATACTTGACGGACTTAGCTTGCGTTAATAGATGCTAAATCTTTGAGTTTCAATAGGAAATTGGTACATCACAGCAGAAGGTCGCATGGGCTTGACTGACTGGCAGGCCCTATCAAGGGGACATTGGTCTCGCGATCTTGCTTACGTCCTAGGCACGGCTGTCCCTTCCGACAAGCGCCGGCTTTGGGAGAATGAAATGGTCGAGCTTTATGTTTCGGAACTGGAGAAAGAAGGTGGGCCCAAGGTCGATCCGAAAGAGGCATGGTTGGAACTTCGAAGGCAATCATTTGGCGCATTGTGGTATTGGACAATGACTCTTACACCATCCACATCCATGCCCGACATGCAGAGCGAGGAAACGACTTTGGACTTTATTGGCCGCATCGCAGCGCTCATAGATGACCACGATGCACTTGACGCGTTCGAAGATTAGTTAGAATACTACTGGTAGTTTCAGATAGCATTTTCCATGTTTTGCCAGTGTGTGGGGTCTCTGAGGGTTATGATAGAAATACGGCATCTCTAAAAAGTAGCTGTCATATTCAGCTACCTAAGCCTCTGCAAACCATTTTTATTCAATTCTCCATAAATTCTTCATTGGGCCCATTATTTAGTCATGATGGCAACAGCCGCAGTTGCAATTGAAACAACCTTAGAAAATTATGTATTAACCTGCAGAGATATGTATTTACAGTAGATGGATACTACCATGGATGATATTGTTAATCAAATGTCTACCAAGCAATATAGAAGCCATGTTTCCTGCTATATCCTTCCCTTGATAAGCGAATTCACCCAGTCGGCCAAGAAAAGAGCGATTGTACTAAATGATATCTTTCTTAGCTTCCCTTTCTAGATTTTCTGGTATGGTGTGACTTACGAATGGGGTGCAATTCTCATCAAGTATGGCCAAAAGTCCCGGTAAAATCGCAAAAGACCTTCTTTTCGCACAACTTTTGCAAAACAGTCAAACGTACCAGTGTACATGGGCAGACCACTAGAGGGTCCAGACATTGACTGATTCTGGAGGCGCGTTTTGACAAAATCAAATGGCAAGCTTACGAATGCTCCAGCAAAGCCACCAATGAAAGCTGCTAGTGCAGTTCGCTTCTCTCGGGACATGGATGAATGTTTCTGAATCTGATTTTTCGACTCAGAGAAAAAGGCCAGTTGGCCAAAATTTGTGGACATTGCTCGAATAATGGTCGGATTGGCCCCTTTCCAAAGACTAAAAATCCCTTCATTCTTTGCGATGCGCCTTAGTGCATCGAAAGCAGAAGAGTAGTTTCTCCGGTGTTGTATTGGTCGCATGCTGTCTGCCTGCATTTGAATTAGGGCGACCTCTGTTGGATTTCCTATGAAGGCCGCCAGCGCCCCAGCACCGAGTCCAGCGAGGGCTCGCTCATGAAATCGGAGAGATCTATTTTGTTCGTGAGCCCTGCGCTCAAGTTGTTGCTCAAAGGTTGAGAAAAGGCCTAGACGCAAGGTTCCATAGACAAGTTGCCGAAGAAGGCCAGCGGAAAGGCCTTGATAGAGGCCGACGACCCCATCGCTTGCGACAATATTTCTCGCAACGTACAACGGGGATGATTTGCCGTTACTTCGATCCGTCAGCTGCATCCTGACCTTGATCGTATCTATGGGCTGGATGCAGGTAGTAGCGACCATGCCAGAGCCACACCCCACAATAAAGGGGATACATCCTTTCAAAAATTCGTTCACTCTTGGCGGTGATGAGCGCTCAAGTTTTAGCTTTGGTGTCTCCATTCCGCATGTAATGTGAAATTGCGGGATTTGAGAGACAAGATCTTCGAAAGGGAAAGGCTGCCGACCCACCAACAGGCCCACCTGGGCAACTGCATCAATTAATGCCCATACTATACAAGTGTGGCCTCACCATTGATACTGCGATGTGTCTACGGCTGTTCGGGGGCAGTTGTGGACAAGGCTGAGTCACCTCGGCGTCCATGACTGATACCCTCGGCCCAGCATCATTCTGACTGTGGTCATCCCGGGTGACTAGTTGCGCAGCTAAGATCAAGCTTCATATACTATAATCCGGATCCACCTTTAATTCAATCCATTTAATAAGAAGTCTAGTGCTCCGAGCTGGAGGAGAAGAGTGACCCCATCTGCTCTGAACAACCACCTCTCGGATACATCATCTTTATGCCCTTCGATGAAACCATTTCTTTGCTCTGCCATCTCATCCAAAATTATACATTCTAATTTCAGCCATGAAAAGGCAACTCTCCGTCAACTCTCTTTCACTTTGTTCGATAATATGCAGAGCCTCAACGCGAGGCACAATTGCCTCCTCCAATCTCCGCAGTGTTATTTCTACGCCGAATATCAGAAATATTCACGCCCGCGCAACCGAATACCTACCATCCAATCTCCCCGAGTGGACGGAATCACAGCGGTCTGTCCGCGAAGCAATCTCCGCAATATGTAGTCGATACACCGATGAGTATTGGTCGGAGAGGGACACGGAGCATAAATTTCCGTGGGAGTTCTACAAGGATCTGGCTTCGAATGGATGGTTAGGGATTTGTCTTCCAGAAAAGTTCGGCGGGTCTGAACTCGGTATATCGGAGGCCGCCGTGATGCTCCAGACTGTATCTGAGTCTGGTGCAGGAATGAATGGCGCTTCCTCGGTCCATATGAACATCTTTGGCCTGGAACCCGTTGCCAAGTTTGGGACTGATAAGCAGAAGGAGCAATGGCTTGTGCCTTTGATACAGGGCAAAGAACGTGCCTGTTTTGCAGTTACAGAGCCCAACACCGGCCTAGATACCCTGCGGTTACAATCATCAGCACGCAAGCAAGGGGATCATTATATTCTCAGTGGCTCCAAGGTTTTTATCTCGACTGCTCAGGTGGCGGAAAAGGTCCTGATCCTTGTCAGAACTACACCGCTGAAGGATGTCAAGAAACCTAGCGAGGGACTCTCCTTATTCTATACCAATCTTGATCGATCTGCAGTGGAAATCCACGAGATTCCTAAGATGGGACGCTCCGCAGTGGACACGAACAGCCTGTCCTTTGAAGACTGGAAGGTGCCTGCAAGCGATTTAATCGGAAAGGAAGGCGATGGATTCCGGATGATACTACACGGGATGAATGCCGAGCGTATTCTTGTCGGGACAGAGGCCTTAGGGATAGGATATGCAGCATTACGCCGGGCGTGCAATTATGTTGGCGAGCGGGTTGTATTTGGAAACCCCGTTGGCAAGTATCAAGGAATTCAACACCCCCTTGCCGAATGCTGGATGAACCTCGAGAGTGCCCGGCTAGTCATCTATCTGGCGGCGCGGCTCTATGATGAAGGGTACGAGGATGGGGAATATGCCAATGCTGGGAAGTACCTGGCCTCAGAAGCCGCCTTCAAGGCCGCAGAGCGAGCAATCATGTCTCACGGAGGTATGGGATACGCAAAGGAGTATCACGTGGAGCGGTATTTCAGAGAGGCAATCTTATCAAGAATTGCTCCTGTAAGCGGGGAAATGATCAAGAACTACATAGGTCAGCGTGTTCTGGGCTTGCCTAAAAGTTACTAGATGTACACATTCATTTGAGAATATTTTCGGGGACCACGAGTTTAAACAATTTGCATAACCGAGGTTATGGCCACTCAGCGTACTTGGCTTCACCTCTGCACTTTGGGCCATTTTCAATTATATTAAGATTTCTGATTCTCCCAAATGCTAGGCCTTTTATTGGCTAGAGGCTCAATAAAAGCACAGATCCCTGCTTCCCCACACCCGGTTTCCCCGCTTCCGCTGTATGTATCCTCCTTTCCCCACACCATTTCCAGTCCCCAGGTTAGTGTCTCAACCTTGAAGATATATACATTTGCCTACAACCCATTCAGCAATCTCACTAGTACCGCAACTCTGCTATAAGTACCCTCTGCTCCTCGGTATCTATCTTCTTTAGCCGAACCTGTTTCCTTCTCAATGGATATCCCAGGCCCCAGCACCACCTCGGGGCAAAATGCAGGGCAGAAACGCCCAGCTTTCGAGCACAACAAAGAACAACCGTCCAAAAGGCGTGCCGCTAGAGCATGTCTATCCTGCCGCAATCGCAAAGTCCGCTGTGATGTGGTCAACGGAGGACGGCCCTGCACCAACTGTCGCCTTGACAACCAAGCATGCGTGGTAAAAGAGTCTAATAGAGGCCGAAAGCCCGGTGTTCTACCCACAGTATCAAACCAAGCGCTGCCCGAGTCCCCTCCGCATTATGGATCACACAATCGACCATCTTCTCCAGTCCGGTCTTCTCGAAGTTTTCGTACACCATCGCCAGGTCAGCAGCAACCTAGCAGGCCGAGTGACGATCTTGACGCGCTGGCCTATGACGGTAAGTCAATTATATTGATTAATCCGCTAGAGAAATCGGTCGCTGCTTTTGCATTCAAGAATGAACCTAATTATTCGGTAGACCAACCAAGCCTGAGCCCTTCTGAACAGGCAGGTGATGAAGTACCTGTTGTCATCGTGCCGCAGAGCGATCTTGACCATGTCAACAATCCCTCTTCAATAGAGGATAACCCTCCTTTGATCCAGTCACCGGCGTCAGTTCATTGCCAGGCACTCCCCAAGAGTAATGCCTCCGCCATACATCTTCCCCCTACATCAAGCCCATGCCACGTCATATCACCGATCGAGATATCAGCTATCTCGCGGACAAAGACGCCCTCACTATCCCTGACAATGCGTTACGGGATGAAATTTTGCGGGCCTATGTGACCACTGTATATCCTTTCATGCCAACTGTTGACCTTGAGGACTTCCTCTTGTCTATAATACAAGCTGGTGAACGCGGCTCTGTGAGTCTGATATTATTCCAGGCTGTCATGTTTGCCAGTGTTGGATTTGTCGACACCAAGTTGTTACAGTCACGAGGCTATAGTAGCAGAAAGGCCGCTCGAAAAGTCTTTTTTGGCCGTGTTCGATTGCTCTACGCACTTGATTGTGAGCAAGAGCACTTGCCACTCCTACAGGCTGTACTACTCATGACATATTGGTACGACTGCCCTAGCGATGGCAAAGACTCCTGGTATTGGACTGGTATCGCATTCAGTCTTGCCCAGGTAGTTGGTATCCACCGCGAAACAGAACTTTGTAGAACAACAGTCAAGAAAAAGCGGCTCAGACGGAGAATATGGTGGTCGTGCATCATTCAAGACCGGCTGCTGGCGATGGGGATTCGCCGGCCCTCTAGAATTCGTGACAAAGGGTATAACGTGCCGCAGCTTACGTTAAACGACTTTGACCTCAATGAGCCATCAAATACCGTGATCAAGTTCCTTGGCAAGTCAGGAATGCTCTTGTCAGACCCATCGGCACGCTCTACTATGGCAGTTATGTGCATCGAGCTAAGCAAGCTTGCGGTTTGTTTAGGCCACATTCTCCACTCACAATACTCATTTGTGAGCGACCAGCCGATGGTCGCCGAATATCTGCTCAGAATCATCGTCGTTCCAAAGCGGTCGAGGTCGTCCGCTGATGACGTGAGCAAGTGTGACCTGGAGCTGAAAGAGTTGGTCAATAATCAAGATTCCCGGTCCAAATACACCACTGGTACTCGGCAGACAGGAGATAAGAATGAGACAGACCGAATAATTCGCCTGCACCAAGCCATACTACGCATGAACTATCTCGCGGCAGTCAATATCTTGCATAAGCCACAGGTGTTTTATGCAGACTCTGAGACCACGGACAGTAACGCCCAAAAGAAATCATCAAGAGAGAAAGTCACAAATGCTGCTATCGCCTTGACAAAGCTAGCCTTTGATATGCAGATGGACAGCCAGCTGCAGTATTTATCAACTAGCAGCGTTCCAGCATTCCTGTCAGCTGCCTTATCTCACCTAGGGGATATGCGTTCTCATGAAGAGGAGATTCGCAATATCAGCGTTGGCCGCTTCTATCAGTGCATTCATGTCTTACATCAGCTAAAGAGCGTATACAGCTCAGCTGACTTCGCTATTCATTTCCTTGAGGCAGTCTTGAGGAAAAGCGACATTGCTGTTCCCTCCTTGGTACCTGAGTTTCCTTCGACCAGGCCAAATTGGAATAAACCCCAGTTATTGGGATGCCGTAGCTCAACCCCAGAGAGTGAAGTCGTTTCTCAGGTCGCCACCGCATATCCAAGTCCCTCGAGTCATCCGAATATCATCGAGCCACCTGCAGGGGTTTGGAATGGAATCAACAACCATAATTCTGAGACCGGCAACGACGACCTTCGTCGTCATCAATATAGTGGACTCGGGCCTTGGTCGGATGGCGACAGCCAACTTGATGCTTCCAACATCGTGGCAATCGACTTTCTACCCGACTCTTCGTATATGGGAAATTGGCTCAACGTTGGTAGCCCCGTCCCAGCATTTATGAACTTTGATAGCTCCAATACTTGGGCTGTATCAAACAATGTCACTTCAGGCGAGGAGTTGGGCTTGCTCTAAGACTCATCTTATGTATCATTATTCTCGTACTCAGTTGCCTGACAAATGTTCACCAGCCAGACCGCCCGGTCGGCCTCTTCCGGGATCAAAGCTTACCGTCTTCGTTAACTCTGTACTTGCCGTGCTCAATTCCATAATCCTAAAGAAGCATTGGATCCTGCCTTTCGACTGCGGGAATTCTCGAAGAAGCTCTCTTCTGACCTCCCATTTCAAGCAATAAGGTTTGTATTTCCAATATTTCCAGATTAAATCACCACAAAAAACCAAGTCACGCAAAAGAAATAAAAGATTCCTACACGATCTATTATATTATAATATTTATCAGCTTCTTAAATAAGCCAAAATTAGACAATGATAATGTCGTATTTGTTTCGCCGTTCTCCGCTCGAAGTCTCAACCATATGGTTGATTCCTTTGTCATTCATTCACCTCTTCTACATACGCTGATATAGATTCATGCCGCACTTGCAATATCGTGCCACAATGAGCAGAAGACAGCCTAGCACCATGGAGGTGCCACCGAAAAGCTGCGCGTACAGATACTGACCACCATGGATATCGATCAGGGCTCCTGCAATCGGAGGTCCCGTCAAAGATGCGATACTGACAATGGAAAATATCATGCCAATACGAACTCCGGCTTTGCTCGGTTCGTCTGTCAAGCTTGCCAAGGCTGAGGGGAAGAGACTCTGCACACCGCCACCGAAGAAGCCGTATACAACAACAAAGGCAATAAGACCCCCGTAAGAGTTGATAGCAATCCAGCAGTACAATAGGACAGCCGCAAAGCCGCTCACCGGAATGAACATGTTCACAGGGCCGGTGTAACGATCCGAGAGAAATGCTGGGATCAGACGGCCAGGCAAACCCAGGCCGTTCATGATCATCAGGACAGAGAAAGAGGTGTAATCGGACACACCAATGATGTCCTGTCCAAATGAACGAACCTGAATATGTTGGTCAGTGATTATGGATCCTGGACCATTGGGGAAGGACACCTAGATAGGAATGAACTAACATAGTCATAGGCATAGTAAACGGCCCAGAAGCAGAAGAAAGTCCCCATAGCGAAGAAGGTATAAGAGAGATCGGTGAACGCCTTAAGCTCGATCAAAGAGCCTGATTTACGCGGAGGTAATCGCTGCCGCACACAGAGCAGGATAACCCCTGCATTAAACAGGAGCACAAAACCCATCACGCGTACAGTCCAGGCAAAGCCAATGCGATGTAGGAGAGTCTGCGCGATGGCCGGAAATACCAACCCGCCGGTGGCCGCACCACAGGCGGAGATAGAGATGGCTATGGTGCGCTTCTTCGTGAAATAGGTGGACATCAAAGCAACGATGGGACAGAACAGCAGCCCATCTCCAATTCCCTGGCAAACACCCTGAGAGAGTAGTAACTGCCAGTAGCTGGTGGCCAGTGAAGTCATAAAGACGCCTAGTAATTGCATGAAAAGGCCAGCGGCCAGAGTGGCACGGATATAGCCCGCATCCGTGGCTCGGCCTGAGAAACTTCCTAGGAAGTAGACGAAAAAGATCTCTAGTGAGCCAACCCAGGCAATGTCCGAGGAGCTACGGTTCAAAGTGGTGGCATAGTATGACTCAAAGATGCCATAGGAATTGATGTATCCCCAGACATTGAAGACAATCAAATGGCCGCATAAGACTTGTAGCCATGCTATGAGTCCTCCATCTGGGGCTTCTCCCACCACCGCCTCTTTAAAGGGAGTACCCTCGGTATCAGAGTCCAGAATACCAGACTCCTTGGAATCTTCGTGAATTTGATAATTTTCTTGAGCATCGGCAGGTTTCATGATGTTAGGGATTTCGACTGTTTGGGGATATGGTGGAATCGCATTCAGTGATAACAGAGCAGTAAAGGATGTTAGGAAGAGAAAAGCCCGACTATTTTCGGTCTCAGTCAATTAAACTCTCGATTATTAATAGGCAACAGAGTTATCTAGTGGATGCAATTGCATATTAGTGCGGTTTGTCTTGCTGAGAATAAATACCGGAGTAGAAATATCTCCCAGAGGCTAAAACATATGAAAAACAGTAACAATACGTGTATTGTATGAGGATGAACGAAAGCCCGCGGCCGGGGAGGAAATGAATAGATCCCGCCTGCCGCATGGGTCCTGCATGATCAATTGTGGCTCTTAGTTCTTATCTTTGATATTCTCTCCTATTATTTGCACACACTTGGCCGCCTCAGTGTTGACCTGCAATGACAGGAGATCTGGACGAGAATAGTGGCCAACAGTATCAATCATCGCCTTGGCATAGTCGATATCTTGGAGGTCGATATCGGCTTGCAGAATACATTCTTCACCGGCGGGAGGTGCCTCTACTAGAGCGGCTCCATCTGGCCCGAAAATCATAGAGAAACCCCCACTTGGCTGTTCATAGAAGTCATCAGTAGCTTTCACAAAACCGAAAGGATTTGTAAACCATATGATAGAGAATCTTTTAAATGTGATCTAAAGGATAAATAAGAGGGGGAAATACCGTTTGAATAATTCCTCCTTCTATCAGATTTTGTTTCTGAAGACTTTCTTCCTTGACCACCTGCGTACAGACCAGCACAAATGCCTGGCCCTCAATAGCGAAGAATTGGCTAGCATTTCGGCTGGCCACGTCCGTCTCATGGAAAGGCCATTTCATCCCCTTCGGCTCGGGGAACTCCGCTGGCCAGCTAGCAATATGGATCTGGACTCCCTGAGAGTACTCATAGAACCGCAGGAGTGGCTGCAGATGTTCCCAACAATTCAGGCCTCCAATGCGACCGAATGGAGAATCGACCACAGTCTGGAGGGATTCCGCCTGGCCCTCGCCCCATATAGACCGTTCGACATGTGTGGGTTTAATTTTACGTCGGTGATGAACAATTTCACCGGCGGGGTCGATGAAAGACTGGGCCATGTATAAACTTCCACCGTCGCGTTCGCTGTAGCCGAGCACAATGAAAATTCCCGCTTCCTTCACAGCCTGACGAATTGCATCCATTTCTACGGAATTGCGGGCTAGTGAATTAGCCATGTACTGGTGCATGAGCTCCATATTGTCCACAACACTGCCCGTCCACATTGTCCTACCGCAAGTGGGGCGACTGTGTCAGTTAATGATCCTCTAGTATTCTGCGAGCTGTGGGTGCAACTTTCTTACCACAGATACCCGGGAATCCACACTTCAGGAAAGCCGAGGACATTGATGCCCTTCGCTCCAGCTTCCTGGATTAATGCAATGGTCTTAGCAACGCTGCCAGCTAGGTCTACCCAGGCGGGTTCAGCTTGGACAGCCCCCACACGGACTTTAGTCATTTTCCAAGGCTGTGAGGTGTTGAATCCCTGATATTTTGAAATCAATCGGAGCCCGAGGCGCAGAAAGGCAAAAAGAGCTTTGATGATATGCCTTAAGTTGTTGTACAGGCGTCCCAGTCCTAATTATGTCCTATTTATCTCCTGAGGCCTCGCAAGTGCATACCTGTTTAGGAAGGCCGTTCCTTGCTCACTGCGAACCAACTTTATCATTTGCCCTATATCATTATGCATGTGGTATGGTGGCATATACAAATTGGTTTGACAGTGTGGTACGGGGTGCGCCGGGGCAATCCCCCTCGGGGCCCATAGTACGAGGAGAAAAGTTACCATACGGTCTTAAGATTGTAACGGAAATATACGGCGTAATTATCCGTAGCTCAAGGGGCCGAAATGCTTATCTTGATCGCAAATATTTTCCCTTTCACAGCGGTTCCCCACACAGCTTGCCGATTGTGGTCTAGCTCGGGAGTCTAACGGGCCTTACAAATCAGAATGATGATTTATAGAGCAATCGTTTAACGAAAAAGAACTCAAAAAATTCGTAACCTTGTGGGCCGCTTCCAAGATTTTCAGTACACATAGCCTGTTCTAAACCCTTTCGGCCTTTAACCCGTCTTCAGTAGAGCAAAGCCAAGCGGCCTGTGTTGTTTTTTTGCTTCCGTATAATATATACCACTGCCTCGCGAGGTCGGAGCCTTGAGCCCCAAGTGGGCAAAAGTCCCCGTAGATTACTGATAGAAGTAAATTGGTCATGACTGACATCTGTTAGATGACTTGTTGAGTTGTCAAAACTGATTCACCTTTTGAAGCATGCCTGGGTAAACACTTGTAAGGAATTCCCTCTGTAAACAACACGAGTCATTGTCTCCACAATTCGTCTAGATAAAAGACGGCAAAAAGGAAATCTCCAGGATCATGGACCGCCAATCAACCGGTGGGCGATCGGGATGGAGCTCAGTCTGCTTCCAGTATTGCTCCACCATCCGTCGCATATAAGTAATGTTATCAATCCTCCGCCGTTGCTCCATCCGGTGAATTATTTCCAATATGGCCGCCTTCTGTGATTCGTCTCGACTGCTAGCGAGGGCAATTAAGAAGACAGGCCAAGGCGACGTGCAATTGGACATGTCTGCGATCAAAGCTAAACTTCTTTGCACCAAAGCATGCAATTCTAGCGAGGCTCGACCGGTCCAGAGAAACTGAAGGTGGATATAGAGCAGGGCCCCGAGACGATATAACTCTGCTGTCTGCTGTACAATTTCTTGGTTCTTTATCCACGGCTGTGGGGAGATTAGCTTCTGTTGAATTGTCTCCAAGCGGTGAAATAAATCCTGAAGAATATGGGAATCAGGCATTTCATTGGTCGTTAATTGATAGCAGGCAAGACTGTTGACTGCGGAGATGATATCCATTAATTCCAAGGAGCAACCGAGCAAGCCCACGATCTACATTAATCGAGCGTGGTTAGGGCAGCAATTTCGTGAAATATAGCGGATGTGGATTGACATACAGCTGTACGGCCTTCATCGTGTACCCGTGGAATTAATGCTTGACTGCAGCTCGGGTCATCCTGACACAGTAAGGGGTTACTGAACCCAGCCAGTGTATCGTGGTAGTACACCCAGCTTTCTAGAAAACAGCTATCCTGCGATGCAGGATAAGCAGGATTGGACCGAGATAGTTCCAGTAACAGGGACTTGGCACCCATCAAGTGTACTCTCCAATTTCCTTCCGAGGCATCAAAGACCTGTGAGCCAGAAAATTAGCAACTTGTCTCCTTGGGGATTTTGAATAATACAGGTGATATACTTCATAGACACATAGCAGCATACATGCGGCAAGTTGAACCATTCGGGTTGAAGAGTCAGAATCCGAGGCTTTGCACGATTCCGATAAGTATTTGATTGCCTTGACTTTCTGATCCAACGCTTGTCCCAAGTGCCCCAGGTAAAAAGCCGAAAGAGCAAGAACAGCATGCAACAGAGCCTTGCCGGCTATATGGGTCGTATCGGTTAGGATCATTGGCAATAAGGTGTTTCGAAACCCATTAGTATCATCGTCCACAGTCGTAATCATGCGCGACAGAACGGCCTCATCTAACATACTCAATAAGCTTCTTCTGATCTCCCTCATTCTCCAAATATACAATTGTACGTAGCAAAGCCAGAGGAGGGGAAGTACTGAAACAAGGGACGAAGTACTTACAATGCGCAAGCAACACGCGATCGGGCTCACCACCCGTCAACTCCAAATGGTGGATCTGCCTCGAGGGTGGCGGCAGAGCCACTCCCGAGACAGCGTTAAGAAAGGCAATATCCGCCATCGACATATTAAGGAAATGATAAGAAGCGGTCTGAGAATTGACAGGAACGAGGCCAACCTGCAGCTTTGTCCATTTTAAGCGCGATCCGTAACGTTCGCAGGATCGTCCGGTTCTGCGGCAATTATTACACAATGGCAGCGTTCGATCGCAACCAAGTTTTCGATCTATATGGAATGAAGGATATGTGTCAGTGGGGATTCTCGGTCTTCATGAGCCAGTGGAATTACCTTTACAAGTCCAGCAATTTCTGTTAGCAAATGGCATTGCTGTCAGGAGCCCCAGAGACAAACCCTGCTTGTTCCCTTGCATACAGTCCTTGTATGAAAGTCTATAGGCTCCCTTGATTTGTCTTTAAACCAGGCCATTTGCAAGGCCAACCTATTGATGTAGTGGTTTTTTTCAGCTCTGCCCCCGCGGCGGCACCCGGACTAACTCAGGCTATACTCCGGGAGCCGATCCCCGGCAGCCTTACCGTCAACAATCACATTACTTCCATATCCTCTTTGCTCTGTTCTCTAATGCAAGTTCCTGGAACCTTCGCCATGCTACTAAAAGCCTTGTCTATTCTTGCTAGGTATCCCACACATTCAGAGCAAATTCTCCTTAGTAATCAAATGATCATCCTTCAACAAATTTGTTCAAATTGCCTGCATGACTTGAGTGTAGACTGCTTATCGATAAGATAACATCATGTGACAGCTTCCGCGGAGTCGGCACAAGATCGGAGAGAAACAAAAATTCCAGGAAGCTGGAGTCAACGCTTTGTTCCGTCAAGTTCTGGTCTAATCCATAGAACCTTTTGGTTCAAGTCCACTGAATATACCCTGCGCCAATTGAACTTGACAACTCGCCGAATCGCACCACAACATGTATACAGCTCGGCGCGCAGCGTCGCAAGCGCTTCGGAGATCGCGCAACCCCATATTATCTACAAATTCGCGACGATGGAACACCACCTTCGAGACGAGAGAATGGTCGACGCCTCTGGCCCGCACACTGGCCCATGCGATGAAGGTGTGTCTACCCCGCGCCCCGCATATCCACGTCCGTCCCTAACGACCTTGATAAACACCAGGTTACGGGTCCGATTCCAATCGCGGCATTCATGCGCCAGGTCTTGACTTCCCCAGAAGGCGGATATTACACATCTAAACCCGAGACTGGGGCTGTTTTTGGAAAGCATGGTGACTTTGTCACAAGTCCCGAAATCTCTCAGGTCTTTGGTGAATTGGTAGGCATTTGGACAATTGCTGAATGGATGTCGCAAGGCCGGAAAAGAAGTGGCGTTCAATTGATGGAGGTTGGGCCTGGAAAGGGAACTTTGATGGATGATATGCTGCGGGTGAGTGGTTGCGATGTCGGTTTGCACTACGAGTGGACTAACTGGAGTAGACATTTCGGAATTTCAAGAGCTTTACTTCTAGCGTTGAGGCAATTTACTTAGTGGAGGCGAGTCACACTCTACGAGAGGTGCAGAAACAGCTTCTTTGTGGTGAAGCTGCCATGGAAGAGACGGAAATTGGACACCGGAGCACTTGCAAATACTTCGATGTGCCCGTTATCTGGGTGGAAGATATCCGCCTCCTACCACATGGTACGTCAAGTATTTCAATCCAGGCAATTACTTAGTACTGACGAGATGCTTCTCTACAGAGGAAGGCAAAACACCTTTCATTTTCGCCCACGAGTTCTTTGATGCCCTCCCAATCCATGCATTTGAGTCGGTCCCTCCATCTCCCGAGAACGAACTCCCGGAACAAAAAGAAATCATGACTCCCACCGGGCCTCAGAAACTTCACCAACCTCTCAAGGTCAAAAACACCCCTCAATGGCGCGAGCTGCTTGTTACCTTGAACCCCAAGGCCGTCGAGGATAACATTGAAGGGGAGCCCGAGTTCCAATTAACCAAAGCAAAGGCCTCCACACCAACATCTCTGGTGATCCCGGAGATTTCTGAACGCTACCGTGCACTCAAGTCACAGCCCGGCTCGACTATTGAAGTTAGTCCTGAAAGCAGAATATATGCTGCTGATTTCGCTCGCCGTATCGGCGGGGATACCGCTTCTACACCGTCCGCAACGAAGCAAAAGGTTAATCCCAGCGCACCACAGAAGAAGACACCTTCCGGCGCAGCTTTGATCATGGATTACGGAAGCATGTCGACAATTCCCATCAACTCGCTACGTGGAATTCGGGATCATAAAATAGTGCCTGCACTGTCGTTCCCCGGTCAGGTGGATGTGAGTGCTGATGTCGATTTCACTGCGCTGGCTGAAGCTGCCATCGAGGGTAGCGATGGTGTTGAGGTTCACGGCCCTATTGAGCAGGGTGATTTCCTGAATGCAATGGGCATCACAGAGCGCATGGAGCAGCTCATTCGCAAATCTGGAGATGATGAGCACAAGAAGATTCTGGAGACTGGATGGAAGCGCTTGGTTGGAAAGGACATTGCCTCTATGGGTCAGCTCTACAAGGTCATGGCCATTGTGCCAGAGAATGACGGCAAGAGACGTCCTGTCGGATTCGGAGGTGGGCTTCAGATGTAGACACCTGATAAGATATGTAAACTATCATTTGTACAACAGTGAACGATTGGTCCACTCCAAGGCTGGTTCTGTAGAACAGATACCAATCATTGTACCAAATACACACCTGTACCTTCCCTTCATGAAATGCAAAGCTTTGCAGAAACATTATGTAGATTTAATATGTATGTACTGCCTTTATGTCCCGGTGGTATCTCTCATCTAGTCATATCTCATAAAATACGAGGCCACAGAAGCAAGCATCGCCCACAAACATTACTTTGTGTACATTCGCATGCCAGCAAAGATCCATGAACAGATTCCAAGCAATACTGGATCTAGTACTCCTGCCAGATATCTGCCACGTAGGACTCTGTCAGGGTTTCATCCTTGCCGTACTTGTCCTGCCATTCCACAAAGCCACCCTCGAGGACACAGATCAGCTGTTTCCGGCTCTCTTCAGCGCCAAGGGCACTTTCACGCTCACGGGCGTAACGAAGAGCAGCAGAGGGGCCACGCTGCTGGCTGAGTGCGCAGTGAAAGACAACCTTCTCGGTATCCTTGAGAGTTCGCACGAGCTCCGGCATGCGGACATCAAGGGTGGAGCTGGGAACCCATGTAGAAGAGCGGATGTGTCCACCAACGTGATCTTAGATAGTTAGCATTTGATTCGCAGTAAATTTGATCATTCAGGATGGTCATACCTGAATCACGGACGTCGATGATTGCTAGCTTGGCGGGGGTGGTGCCGGCTTTAAGCTGAGCGGCTAGGGCATCACGATTAATGCGCGACAGAGTCGCAATGTTGAGAGAAGACATTTCGAAATCGAACACTGAGTTCAGTATGAACAAGGATCTGCCTGTACACTCCAATAAAAATTGGATCCCAAATAAAGAACGTAGCTGAAGTAGTCTCGCCGACACAGATTGGTTATGCGGTGCTTCACGTGACCTCGAATTGGTCGGATTTTCTTTTGAACTCCGCTAATTGTTGTCGCGACCTCACCCAGCCATTCCACCCTCCACTCCTCCCACCAAGAGCACCAGCTCAAATCTGTCAACTGAACCAACCGTTCAATCCAGGTGCTCTGCAATTCACAATGGAATTCCGCGCCCTGGCCCGCGGCCTCCGTGCCCGACCAACCCCATGGCTCCTCAACACGCCTCGCATCCAGCAATCCAACATCCTCACCACACTCCGCTACAACTCCTCAAGCTCCTCCCCACAAGATCCAATTAAGCCTCCCACACAAACCAAGGATTCCTCCCCATCCGCACAAGCAACCACAACCACACCCACGGAGACCGGGATCCAGGCGGAGGAAACAACCAAGTCCGCCGCCTCAGACTTCGACGATATCCTCAACAAGCTCGAGCTGGGCAACCGCTCCGGATCACAGCGCGCCCCAACCCGCAGCAGCCGCATCGCCGATGCAATCTCCGGCACCATGTTCCCGTCCGCTTCGCGCGACGGCGTCGCCGGACAGCTGGCAAGCCGGAAGACGGAGCTGAAGCTTGGACCTACTCTTGGTCGGCAGGTGCACGTTGAGCCGGAGAGGGGTGTGGACCTTGGTGCTGCCATTCGCATGTTGGAGGTCACCTGCAATGCCAATCAGATTAAGCAGCAGGCTAATGCACAGAGATTCCATGTGCGGAAGGGTATGAAGCGCAAGGAGTTGAGACGGTCAAGATGGCGGAAGCTGTTTAAGTTTTCGTTTAATGAGACTGTTAAGAAGATTCAGAGGATGCAGGCTCAGGGTTGGTAAGAGTTTCATCTTGGCTCTTGCTTCTTGGGTTTTGTTGGAAGTCCGGTCTGTATCTTGTATATACTGAGACTGGACTGGATTGGACTGAGCATAGGCTTGACTTGACCTAGCGTGGTATCAGGCTAAAATTGGGGATTTGTTCTTGCTCCCCCCGTTTTTGTTTTAACATGTATAACTATCTGTTTATCTATTTTGTTTGCATTAGACATGGAATGCATTGATATTTATCATAACCAGTCTTATTGGTAGTCTTACAACAGTCTTCTTCTTTTTGCAATACACACTATACACGAGTCTATACGTACCAATACTAATGTTCACAATCCGTCAAGCTTGAATCAATCCCTCTTGCCAGTAGGGAATCCTCCATACCCTCCATACCCAGCACCATTTCCATTCGCGCCAGAAGTCGCAGAAGCAGAGTATCCCCCATAACCATTAATGCGTCCACCATTTCCGAATGTCACACTAGAGCCCGCGCCACGAGTAGACGGCGCACCCAAAATGCCATCACCCCGCCACCCAGCTTTTCCTCGGAAGCTCTGCCCATTCCGCTCCCAGTAAAGCGCAACCAAAGCGCCAAGGGATGCAGCCATGATAAAGAAAAACATGCGGGAGAAGAACGAGCCAGATCCCGAGCTCTGCGAAGCAGTAGCAGGACCAAGACCCAAGAATGAATCCGTCTTAGATCGCTCAGGCCATCCAATCCCAGCACCACCCTCTAACCACGCAACATGGAACGAAAACGTGAACGGCTCGCCCCGAATCACCTTTGTTCCATGTCCCAGTGTCCAGGGCTCGCGCGCGGCTTGCGCAACTGCAACTGCTTTCTCATCATCCTCTAACTTGATGTTCTTAACCGCAACCTCGAACTCGGGCGTCGAGTATGCCGTTCCGGCGATAACGTAGCCCGGTTGTCCGCTTTGGGTTCCCTTGGAGATACCCTCCTGTGGTTGCGCTGCTGCGTCGGAGGGGATATCGTGCATGAGCATGTTCATATCAGACCAGATGTGTAGGTGGCTGAGCTGGAGTGTACCCTGCAAAGCGATGGTGAGGGGAGTAAACGGGGGACCGTTCTCGCTCAGCGCGATGAATGGGTCCTTATCGCTGGACTCAGGGTCTAAGTCCTCGGGTGTGTTTGGGGTTGAGGAGAGCGGGGACGTAGGTACGCGACAGGTCATTGGGACGTCGGAGTGCACGTAGAATTCGAAGAGGTGGTAGAGCGTGTCTGAGAGCTCGGGGATGGTGCAGGTGATTGTTTCGGAGACGCCATAGCGGAGGGATAGTGGGCGGGAGGTTTCGTTGCAGGTTACGAAGGGAATGTATTGGAGTTTGCCCAGGCTGTCTGTGATCTGGTGTTTTGTTTGTTATTAGTTGGGATGGGATTGGTTTGTTCAGGGTTAGGCGCATACATGTTCTCCTTCCCTGTTGACACGTCGGATTAGCATTCGCTCGCGCTTCTAAGATCGGAAGAAGGATCACATACAGTGTTCGATTGAGGCAGGATACGGGGACTTCGTCGCCAATTCTGTATCCATCCCCGCCATTGCTGGTCCCCGCCACTGCTGCTGTAGGCCACAGTGCTGTCGCAAGGGAGAGTGCCACCGTGATTGGGAACCTGGTCAATGAGCGTAGCGGAGACATGTCGTTTATTTTCATGACTGTGGTAAGCGTAGTCACCCCCACAGTGGCGAGTTGGTGAAATTGGGAGTCGGCGCGGAGGAGACACGGAGGTGTTCAGCCACAAATTGCGGAGCCAGCCAACCTGTCCATATCAACGCTATCTAGATCGGACTTGATCCACCCCTGAGGGTCTTGAACTCCCATTTGCCAACTTTATCTACTTACAGTATTTTTTTAAAGCAATTACTAATAGGAAGAATAAGGTGTGAAATATCCAAATTTTGAAAATATATTAACAGTTCAAAGGTTATCATTGCTCATCATAGCCGTCTTATCCACCACGGTCGTTATTCGCGACATAAATATCTACGCCAGCTTGGCCTTCTCCTTGAAAGCAGCAAGCAGTCCGCTGGTAGAGGCATCGTGTGAGCCACTGGCACCGTCGGTCTCCAGCTCCTTCTGGATGTTCTTGGCCAGGACCTTGCCAAGCTCGACACCCCACTGGTCAAAGGAGTTGATGTTCCAGACAGCACCCTCGACGAAGGTGACGTGCTCGTAGTAGGTGATCAGAGCACCCAGGGTGGAGGGAGTGATCTTCTGGGCCAGGATGGAGGTGGTGGGACGGTTACCCAGGAAGGTCTTGTGGGAGACCAAGTGCTCGGGAGCACCCTCGGCGCGGACCTGATCGGGGGTCTTACCGACCATGAGGGCCTCGGACTGGGCAAGGAAGTTGGAAGCAAGCATGCGCTGGTGCTTGCCGTTCTCAACGGGGTTGTGGGACTCAGCCGCCATCAAGAAGTCGGCGGGGATGAGCTTGGTACCCTGGTGCAGCAGCTGGAAGAAGCTGTGCTGGGCGTTGGTGGCGGGCTCACCGAACAGGATCGGGCCAGTAGTGTACTTGACATACTCACCACTGCGGGTGATAGCCTTACCGTTGCTCTCCATGGACAGCTGCTGCAGGTAGGCGGGGAATCGGTGCAGGTACTGGTCGAAGGGAGCAACCAGGTGAGTTTGGGCACCGAAGAAGTCGCTGTACCAAACACTCAGCAGACCACCAATGGCGGGGATGTTCTTCTCCAGAGGAGTCTCGCGGAAGTGCTTGTCCATGGCGTGGGCACCAGCCAAGAACTGGTGGAAGTTGTCATAGCCGATGTACAGAGCCACGGAAAGACCAATGGCACTCCACACGGAGTAACGGCCACCAACCCACGAGGCGAAGCCGAACATGTTCTTGCTGTCAATGCCAAACTTGGTAACCTCAGACTCGTTGGTCGAGAGAGCAACGAAGTGCTTAGCGATGTGTGCCTCATCCTTGGCCGACTCGAGGAACCAAGTCTTGGCAGAGTTGGCGTTTGTGCAGGTCTCGGCGGTGGTGAAGGTCTTGGAAGCAATCAGGAAGAGAGAGGTCTCGGGGTCAGAGTCCTTAAGGGCCTCGGCGATGTGGGTGCCATCGATGTTGGAGACGAAGTGCAGCTTCATGTCGGGGTGGCCGTAAGGCTTAAGAGCCTCGGTAACCATGACGGGGCCACTAAAAGGAGAAAGCATCAGCTGCTGTTCGATCTTGGTATGGAAAAAGCTACATAAACTTACAGATCCGAGCCACCGATACCAATGTTGATGATGGTGTTGATTTTCTTGCCAGTGTAACCCTTCCACTCACCACTGCGGACCTGCTCCGAGAATTCCTTCATGTGCTCAAGCACGCTGTTGACCTCCTCAACAACGCTCTTGCCATCGACCTGCATGGGCTCGTTGGAGGTGTTGCGCAGAGCAGCATGGTAGACAGCGCGGTCCTCGGTGAAGTTAATGTGCTCACCGGCGAACATTTGATCGCGCAGCTTCTCGACGCCAGCCTCCTTGGCGAGCTTCACCAGCAAGGAGAGGGTCTCCTCAGTGAGGAAGTTCTTGGAGAAATCGAACAGAATGCCCGAGTTGTCCACGGTGTTGGCAAAAGTGTGGCTGAACTTCTGGAAGCGCTGGGGGTCCTTCTCGAAGTACTCCTTCAAGACAATGTTGCGCCCCAGGGTGCTGTGGTGCTCCTGGAGCTCCTTCCAGGCATTGAGATCTGAGGCCTGCGAAAAACCAGGCATGATGAACGGCGATGACGCTATTTGGATCCCGGGTTAGAGCGGGGCAATCGGAAGTGAGACGAAGAGGGATTCAACCCAGTGAACACCCAGGAGACTTACAAGATGGGACGAAAAGATGGGAAATGGGGTATTACAAAATGATTAATAAAGGGAAGCGCGGATCAAGATATAGCAAAGGAAAAGAGTTGAGGCCGGCGCGCTGGGGTCCGGTGGAGGGGCGCCGTGGGGCAAGCATCATCATTGCCGCATTCGGTCCTGGTCTGGAGCGGGTTTGTTTTCTAATCAGAATTCCGGTTCAATTGCCGTTCCTTTGTAGATGTTGACCTATATTACATCAGTGCCTGATGCCAATTTCATTGATTCATGAGTTACTTTTTCATTGCTATGGATTATATCGAGCTACATGTATATCTACCATTCATGGATACATGCAGAAGTACCCGGATCTGCAAGTAGAATCCATGAATATGCAACCACCATTGACACTGCATTCTACTCCGTACAGTAGTATGGACTAACTTGATCTTGACCAGGTGACCTGAAGAGAATTCTTCATGGCTAAGACCTCGGGACACATGGAATTTAACCGGCCGGTGAGGATTATGGGTTCCGGGTGTTTATTGTCCGAGGCCATCCCGACTTCCATGTTATTATCCCGCATGTATCCGTATGGGTTTATAACAATAAATGTGGGTAGCGCTGGATTATGATGGAATGATCCCGTATCAGTTGAACGTGCTGTCCAAAATATACATCCGTCAGTCACTCTAGGGCTCTACCTTCGGGGCTATCTTCAACGCTCTATTTTCTCAACTAATGCTATAGCTGTCTCAATATGATCCGTCTGAAGAGGACAAAGTTCAAAATGCACAAGTTCATAACAAAGCAATCAACGCGTTCACTTTTATCCAAAAGCTGTAAGACTGCGCCAAGATCAGCGCACGGACCCACATAGAAACCGCAACTTTCTTTCCTTCAGTTAAAGCTCTATTAGCAGTAACGTCGCCTGGAGCTGCAGCTCAATTTTTTTATTGAATTTTTATCCCAATCTCCTCGCGCCAACGTGCGCACCTCGACCATGTACAATCCTTACCAACGTAAGTTCTCTCTGTAGATCAGCAGTCGCGAAATAACGACAATGCTGAAGTTCCTACGCGCCGCAAATACTGACTTGAATTTCAGCTCCAGGCGCTTACGGCCATCCTCAGGACTATGGTGCATACCCCGGTGCGCCTGGCGCACCACCGGGCATGGGTAAGTCTTCGGTGATCCCCTCCAAGCCTGGCAGCATAGCTAACAATCTTCAGCTCCTCCTCCAGGGATGGCAGCACCCGGTACAGCCCCTCCTGTGGCCATGCAACAGACGAACGCCCAGCAACCCGGCCGCGGAGGATTTCCGGCCAACTTTCAACCTCCACCGAACATGCCCAACATCAACTTCTCCGCCCCAGTGATTCGACTTGGCACTTCCGGTCCGGCGAAGCCTGCCGGGCCAGAAATGGGCCGCGAGCGTGGACCAGAGGGCCCTGGGCGTCGGGCTGGTCTCGGTTCCTCTAGCGAAGGACAGCGCCACCACGGACGCGATACGATGATGCCCCAGCCGCCTACTCGGGATGAGATCGTGAGAACACTTTTTGTCGGTGGAATTACAGAGGGCGCCGGTGGTGATGATGGCATTGAGCGCATTCTGCAATCGGCGGGCCGCTTGCGACGATGGATTCGGGCGACAGATGCCGATGAGAAGCCTTGCCGGTTTGGCTTTGCTGAGTTTGATGACCCGGAGAGTCTGGAGACGGCGGTTGAGGTACTCCAGGACATTGAGGTTCCTGTTAAGCGACAGGTGCCTCGCGCCGAGGGCGAGGAAGAGCAGGAAGTTGAAAAAAGCACTCTTCTTGTAGGAACATCGTTCCCTACTATGTAATTTTGCATTACTGACTATATATAGGTTGTGGTGGACGAGAGCACAACCAAATACCTGGAGCAATTCAAGGACAGCCGAGGCGAACGAGACCCCGAAGAGATCAACGCACGCTTTGAGGCTGCCCGTGGTGAACTGAAGAATGTTCTGAAAAGCCTCTTTCACCCTGAAAACCCCACCCAGAAAGAAGATGCCTCTGCAGTTGACAGGGAAGGTGATACTGAGATGCAAGATGGCGATACTCCAAAGGACGGAGAGGTTGTCACTATTCCTATCACTATTGAGGACGAATTGGCCGATATCCCACCGGAGATGCGCGCAAATGTGGCCAAGGAAATTGCTGCATTCCGCGAACGGAGTAATCGCCGTGATATTGAGCGACTGAAGCGCGAGGAAGAGATTGAGACTATGGAGCGTAATCGCAATTCCGGTTCGCGCTACAACCGCCTTGCATCTCCCCCTGCCTCGGCTCCCAGCGGCCCCGCTGGTGGTGCGAACAACATCCCTCTTGGCCCCCGTGAGCGTGGTATGCCCAACGCACCGGCCGGCCCCAAAGGATTTGGTGTTCAGATCCCGAAGGATTACCAGAAGGGCGTGTCATTTGTCAATGGTGGTACCAATGGATCCCTAGTCTACGGAAGCCGTGATGATGAAGACTCAGATGCGAGCGATGAGGAGCTTGAGCGCCGTCGCCAGGCCAAGCGTGATGCGGAACAGGAGAAGCAATTCCTCGACCAGGAGCGCCGGTGGCTCAATCGAGAGCGAAGCCGAACGGCCGCTCTGGAGCGTGAGAAGAAGCGTGACAAGGAGGAGGATGGCAAGCTGCAGGCTGCTCACGATGAGATGGAAGAGCGAATGAAGGAGTGGAACGATGATGTCGAGGCCAGCCGTAAGACCTCCGAGTACTACGCTGACCGTGGTGCCTGGCTCCGAAACCGTGCAGTATACCGTGCTCGCGAAGCCAGCTTGGACGAGGCTGATCGTGCTGCTGAGGAGCGCGAGCGTGCCCAATCCGCCAAGAAACAGGAGCAGGCCCGTGGTGCTGCCGACGATTTCCTCGCCCGCCAGGCTCAGGAGCTGGAGGCCCGTCCACAAGAGCCACGCGAGCCTCAGCGCTTCAAGTTGTCTCTCGGAGCTGCGGCTCAAAAGGCCCAGGCCGCCACCACTCGTCGGACCGCGGCCGAAGTCGAAGGCTTGCTGGAAGACGAGGAGGAACCTGCCACGGTCACCCGCCGCCCTCTCATCCCGATCAAATTCGATACCGCTGCCGAGGCTGCGGGTCTTTCAGACGAGGAGCGGGCACAGGCGGCGCGCCAGCTGGCCGCAGAGATTCCCACCGACAAGGAGGGGCTGTGGAACTGGACCGTCAAGTGGGAATTTGTGGACGAAGCTGTTCTCAGCGATCAGATCAAGCCTTTTGTCGAAAAGAAAATCGTCGAATACTTGGGTGTGCAGGAACAAATGCTGGTGGATGTTGTGGAGGGACATATTCGCCAGAAGGGCTCTCCCCAAGAGCTGGTGGATCAGCTTGCAGAGGTAAGTTTCTGGCGTGATCCTTTTATTTATTTGATTTGCTAATTCAAACTTCTAGGCTCTGGACGAGGAAGCCGAGGTGCTCGTTCGCAAATTATGGCGGATGCTCATTTTCTTCTCAGAGAGCGAGAAACGTGGATTGTCGGCATAGTGAAATGGTGCTTCAACATGTTGGCCCAGGTCTATCTCTACGACTTCCGGAAATTTCATAGTTCCAAAATGCAAAAAGACATGCATATCCCTTGAACTATTCCACGTCTAGTGTAGGTAGCGCGGTAATTGTAATCCAGTCAAAATGCTCTAAAGTCGTTTGATTCAAGCTACAATGCAAGATAATGGTTCATTCGAGCCAGTGTATACACCAACAAATCAATACTATGTAGGGAAAGGCGGCTTGATATCACTGCATATCACCTACATTATATACCTCCTAGGACCTAGTGTGAAGTTGTAGGTATTAGGGTGCGTACTCGACAATATGACTCTGAATTGCGAATGGTACGCTCCACCTAACACCTGCGTTCAAACAACATACCGCTGTAGCTCACCTACACTAAAGGCTAATTAGGGTAATGTCAACCCCAGATAGCCGGAGGTACTCCGATAGACCTCCCGGAGCGCTGATTGGTGGAGAAACCCAATTCCCCGACTCGGGGGATTCTCCTCCAATAACAAGGCCGGATTTGCGGAAACGGGGACTGCGGAGTGAGGGGCGAGGGCAAATGTGCCAACAGCGCGGGGGTTACAGAGACTATATACGGGCCCAGGGTTGCAATTTCTTCCGGTTTCTTTTTTGATTTATTTCGTCGCATTTTCACTTATATACCCTCCATCTTCCTTCATTTCCAAGCGAAGTACCATACATCTTTGGTACCGTTCCCGGAATTTTAGCTTGAACTCTAAATTGCATTGCAAGAACGTGTACAATTGGTTTCTAGCATTGTTGCTCAATCATCACTATGGTTAAGATTACTGGCTTCACCACGCGGGACGTGAGGTTTCCGGTATGTCTGCTCTTAAACCATCCGGTTGGTGCCGGTTCCAGTCATTAATGCTTGCATTAGACCTCCCTCGACAAGACTGGCTCCGATGCCATGAACGCGGCTGGTGATTACTCCGCCGCGTACTGCATCATCAACACAGACTCTGACTTCAGCGGTCATGGTATGGTGCGTATTCACTAAGCCCCAGTCAATGCAATTGCGTATATATTACGTGCGTTCTAACACGCCACTCAGACCTTCACAATTGGCCGTGGCAATGAGATCGTCTGCGCCGCCATCTCCCTCGTTACCCCTCTCGTCATCGGCAAAGACCTCGATGAGCTGACTGCTGACTGGGGCAAGACTTGGCGCTACCTAGTCTCCGACAGCCAGCTTCGCTGGATCGGTCCTGAGAAGGGTGTTATCCACCTTGCCCTCGGTGCTGTCGTCAATGCCCTCTGGGATCTCTGGGCTAAGACCCTCGGCAAGCCTGTCTGGCGTATTGTTGCTGATATGACTCCTGAGGAGTTCGTCCGTTGCATTGACTTCCGTTACATCACTGATGCTATTACTCCTGAGGAGGCGCTGGCTATGTTGAAGGAGGTTGAGGGTGGTAAGCAGGAGCGCATTGCTGAGGCTGAGGCTAGCAAGGCTGTCCCGGCTTACACAACCAGTGCCGGATGGTTAGGTTACTCTGAAGAGAAGTTGAAGGTGTTGTTGAAGGAGAGTGTTGAGCAGGGATACAAGCATTTCAAGTTGAAGGTTGGTGGCAACTTGGAGGATGATAAGAGCCGGTTGAGAATTGCCCGGGAGGCGATTGGATATGATAAGGGAAATATTCTTATGGTTGATGCTAACCAGGTATGTTGATCCCTGGTATATGAATGCTTGAAGTTGGTGCTAATTGTTCTCGACTAGGTTTGGTCTGTCCCAGAGGCTATCACCTGGATGCAAGAGCTTGCTGAGTTCAAGCCTTGGTTCATTGAAGAGCCTACCTCCCCCGATGACATTCTCGGCCACGCTGCCATCAAGAAGGCGCTAGAGAACACCCCTCATGGAACTGTCGGTGTTGCTACCGGTGAGATGTGCCAGAACCGCGTTATTTTCAAGCAGCTGCTGCAAGCTGGTGCCTTGACTGTTCTGCAGCCTGATGCCTGCCGTGTTGGTGGTGTGAACGAGGTTCTTGCTATTCTGCTGCTGGCTCGCAAGTTCGGTGTCCCCATTGTGCCACACTCTGGTGGTGTCGGTTTGCCTGAATACACACAGCACCTGAGCACAATCGACTATGTCGTTGTTACCGGAAAGCGGAGTGTTCTGGAGTATGTTGACCATCTGCACGAGCACTTCGTCCACCCGTCCAGTGTTAAGGATGGCTACTATGTCACCCCTATGGAGCCTGGTTACAGCGTGGAGATGAAGGCCGACAGCATGGACGAGTTCGAGTTCCCTGGTGTAGAAGGCAAGAGCTGGTGGCGCTCCGAGGAGGCCAAGGTCATCCTGGAGGGTCCTCGGGTGGTATAAAATTTTAGTTTATGTCTTTACGTTTCTTCATGTTAATAGCTTTACCAAAACATTGATACAATATTGTTTATAGGATATTTGCTTCATTGTACTGAGTTCGATACACAGTGGAAATATGGTACATCAATCGGGGTGGTTCATTGACCGACCCTAAAAATACAATAACAGTCATAGACTGGCGGCAGTAGGCCAGTTTATACGTGGCTTAAAAGCCCTCCCATGTTCCACGCCTGGGACAAGAGCTCACAGAGATCAAAGCCAACAATGCAAGATGAAAACTCAATCACATGGTAGGAATTCCCGTAAGACTTTCCAACTGGGAAATGAAATGGCCTGGTATAAAATGCAACTGAAGCGCGATTTAGCGCCACTGAATGCCGAACAATTTCAAAGAGCTAGCCACGCTGGGCTTCTCCACAGCTTTCTCCAGGACGACACGAGAGTGTCCCTTGACATCCAGAGCAAGAAGTTGATATTCCCACTCGTTTTGGTCCAAAGGTTTGATCATGTGCACGTGAACAACTCCTGAGTTAAGAGGACCCTCGACCTAAAGAGAAAATAAGTATATTGTACCACAATGAGGAGACTGCTTGACATACGTGAAAGTTCATGCGGAGATGCTCGCGGCCTAACCGGTCCTTCCCAACGGTTGTACTGTATTATCCGTTAATCCATCTTCTATATCATAATATGTCATCCGTGAACTCACGCAATAGGCCGATGCCTTGCCCATTTGCTCGAGGTATTCTCCCCAAAGGCTGTGATTTCTCGTCGGTCACCCAGGAGTTGTATGCAGCGCGCATCATCCTTGACACGGTCGACGGCTTTTTCGAATTGCCATGTTCGACTATTCGGCGAGATAACATCGGTCCATAAGAGATAGAAGACACCGCCCTAAAAATCGAAAAGTTAGACCTTTAATGTTCGATCTGGCACAGGTGGGTACTCAAGAACCTACCGTCAGCACAACACCTGCGATCACAACCACAAAGTTGAAAGACTGCTGTGTAGCGCGCGAAACCTTTTCTCGTCCACTCAAATCACCCCACTCGTATCGTCCATCATCGGACAAGACTGTAATGTTCCTCCTTCGCTTGGTCGTGCCGCTTGGGTTGCTTTGTGTGGCGTACAGTCGGCTTAATGCGATTCGAGGAGAAGGGCGCAGAGTCGCCACGGCACTCGATGTGGCTCGAGGCAGAGCACGCACGTACTGAGGATTCATCGTGGGTGCGATCGTCGACTACTCCAATCTTGAAGACGGAGATGAACGAGACCGCGATAACGATAGGCAAGCTCACGTGCTTTGAATATAAAATACCGTACTGTAAATTTGCGACCTACATGTAAGTGGCGTCATTTCCCCATAGTTAAGGGGACCCATGCCCCACCGAGAAGGTCACCGCAGAACTGCAAAATTACACCAGGAACAGGGACTCTCCCGAGTCCGACCACGTTCGCCGTTCCCGATACAACATTTTGGCCTTCGTTGTCTAGTACACCTCAACCCTTATTTTCCCCCGGATTTCATAGTCCACTTCTCCATCATGAGTGCCTCCAAGGCGCAGTCTCAAAAACTCTTTGAGAAGATGAAGTTGAAGCCCGCAAACAAGGTGCGTTCTCGCCCCGCGCCCCCGTCCCGCCGTTCTCGGTGCATTTTGGCCATTGTTCACTATTGACACTTTTGCGAATAGGTGTGCTTCGACTGCAACTCCAAGAACCCTACCTGGTCGTCGGTCCCTTTTGGTATCTACCTATGCCTTGACTGCTCGTCCAATCACCGCAATCTTGGTGTTCACATCTCCTTTGTTCGATCCACAAACCTCGACCGTATGTATTCTCCTAAAGGGGGCGATTGTTTGAGCGACGCGACTCTACGATTGGAATCTGGCTGATAGGCTTTCCATACAGAGTGGCAATGGGAGCAGCTTCGGGTGATGAAGGTCGGTGGCAATGAGTCCGCAACCAAATACTTCCAGTCCCACGGAGGATCTGCCGCGCTTGCCAGCAAGGATGCCAAGGTCAAGTATACTTCCAATGCGGCCGTCAAGTATAAAGAGGAACTGAAGAGACGGGCTGCAGCGGATGCGCAACAGTCAGTATTTCTTACCTAGTTTGTGGGTTCTAGTCAGAAGTTAACTGGCGCATTGTTTAGGTACCCCGAGGAGGTTGTTATTACCGATCTCCCTGCTGGCACGCCCTCCGATGGCTCTGCTACCCCTGCCGGTGAAGACGACGACTTTTTCTCATCCTGGGACAAGCCCTCGATCAAGCGTCCGAGCAACCCTCCCTCCCGCACCAATACGCCACCCGTCGTGAGCCGAACCGGATCTCCATTTTTGACCGCCAACTCGAACGGCTCCCGCTCGAAGTCTCCCTTGTCTGCATCTGAAGAGAAGGCTCCAGCTCCCGCTCCGACTGCCATCCGTGCCAACGCTGGCGCTAAGAAGACTACCACGGTTGGAGGCGCAAAGAAGGGCCTTCTGGGGGCCAAGAAGGCTCCTAAGCTGGGCGCGAAGAAGGTCGCTCCTAGTGACATCGATTTTGAGGAGGCTGAACGGAAAGCTAGAGAGGAGGCCGAGCGCATTGAGAAGCTTGGATATGACCCCGAGGCTGAACAGGCCGAGGCCGATGCGAAGACCAAGTCCACTGCTGCAGTGCCTCTTGCTTCTCCCACTCCGGTCAGCCCCAACCGTGGTGGATTCGGTGCTACCAGCAAGAGCGATGAGCGTAACTCAAGCGATGTCGAGCGTCTTGGCATGGGAATGAACAGACTGGGCTTCGGTCAGGTCTCAAAGCCCCCAGCTCCTAAGAAGCTTGGATTTGGTGCTGTTGCCCCCAGGTCTGCGGCCGATGGTAAGCTCTTTTCTATACTTCTTTTGTGATGAACATGTGACTAACAATTTCCAAAGAGGCGGAACTCAGTCAAACCAAGACACGGTTCGGTACCCAGAAGGGTATCTCTTCTGACGAATTCTTTGGACGTGACCGCTTCGATCCCAACGCCCAGGCTGAGGCCAAGCAGCGCCTCACAGAGTTCGACAGCGCGACCTCTATCTCTAGCAACGCTTACTTCGGCCGGCCCGAGGATGACCTTCCGCCGATGGACGATGGCTACGGAGACTTGGAGAACACCGCCAAGGACTTTGTCCGTCGGTTTGGCATCACCGCAGGAGATGATATCGAGAACCTGTCGCACCTCGTTGGTGAAGGAGCGACCAAGCTACAAGGTTGGCTAATGTGATTCCATATACTAAAGGGTGCAGTTTCTGACTTTCCCTAGGTGCCATTCGCAGCTACCTGAACTCATAAATGCCACCTTTGGCTTTTCTTCTCCGATATCACGCGTTTTGTTACATTCAATACTTAGCAAGCCACATTGATCCCCCCACATTCCCGTGATGCGTGACGTATATTTTGTCTTCAAAAATCTCGCCAACCTCCTCCAATTTCTTTCTGTTGCTTCATCTAACGCCGCCACGAGCGGTTTGATTGAAGAAAAATGGTGTAAATTGCATTTGGCGTGGATGATGGTTGATTGACAATATTTGTTTGAGCTTTGATTCCATCGGGCATTTGCAGCCACGCAATGATGAGTTAAGGCTTTTCTTCTTTTTCTTTTGTTAGTTGTTCTCTTGTGCTTCTGATAGGATTTCGAGTTAATGCAGAACGTTTATGGATTGGTGTCTTGTGTCATAGAGAAAAGTACAATGCATACGCGATCAAACATGTAGACTGCTTTACGGGTGTGCCCATTCTTATCTTAAATTGAACTGAACTATGCACGTCCTCTTCTAGGTCTTATAACAGCTCAAGATTCAAGATATACTTAGGAACTGCTATATTACTGGGACTTTTTTCACATGAAAGGTAGCCCGCTCTGGTTAGTTTCTTCTTGTTAGAGCCCTTTGACTGAACACGACAAATGCTACATACAATTTCAAGTACTCAAGATCATACGTAGTATCACCTCGCTTGATTCAAGCCAACATGGAAGATGACAAATAATTCGAGCCGACGTTTACATGCTAGGTAAAGAATGCGACTTAGTGGGTATCACCCCTTAATCACCTTCACATTCCAGAGTAGCCTACCTAGCGTAAGTTGGTAGGCATGAATATGTACTCGGTAATATTACTTACCCCGTCCTTGATACTGTTAATGTGGTGTCCAAGTAGCAACATCCCTGTACTGATGAGCCTAGGATTACCAACGTATAATTATGACTGTATTATGGGAATATCCCTGCAACTGGCTTTGTCTTTTAAGAGTGTGTCCTATAAGAGAAGCACTTTATCCACAATGTCCACGGATAAAGCCATCAATTATGCAAGTGCAATGATCAAGAGATAACGCTAAGTTCTTATTTATATAAAGCTCCTATCGCCCGCGAGAGTCCTGGAAGTTATATAGCTTTTCAAAGCCCAGTGATGATAGATATAATTCCTCAGTCTGCAACTATTCTTACCAGAAGGAATATCTTGTTTATCTCTGAGAGGAACCTTCACCTTCTTATGTGCTGCTAATATTTCACGTCCTTTTGTTTCTTGCTTGCTCCAACTCTTCTTCCCTCTTCTAGCTCGGGTTCCCTCGTCCCCTTCACCTAGGCACTTCTCACCTCTCAACTCTCTTTTATGTTCGTCTGTTTCCATGATTCTCTGGGATTTTTTGTCAACTTTTCTTCAACATCCTCTAGCGACAAGATGCCAGACACAAACAGCCCCGAATCAAATTACCTGAGATTTCGGAGCTTTGAGTCTCCGCAAGACGATCAATTCTTTCTTAAACTCCAAAGCAACTCGGTCGCAGCCTTTCGTAACTCTAACTGGCATCTTCTGAGACCGGTTAACCGCGATACAACAACGGCTAGAGGAAGGCCATGAAGGAAAACTCAGTTCTATTCGCCGTCATATGCCGCGAGGATCAGAAAGCCAGTGAGTTGTTACACGAATGAGGCCTCAAGAGATTGAATCAAATTAACCCCAAATAGTCAACAGAACTCAGAGAACCGACATCGGAATCTTATACCTCAAGTCACCTCCCGCTTGGTTGGCTCATACTCGCACCTTGGAATTGAACATTGGTTTGGCGGAGACTCAAGACGGCAAAGACAATTTTTTTGAGGCTATCGATTGGACCCGCCAGTGGGTGTTCCAAAATAGACATTATCAGTCAATCGTGTGGGTTTGAGGTCGCAGCCTGGAAGGCGAAATTCAGAATTGATTATGAATATACACTGGAGTCAAAGAAAGAGGGCGGTTTGGTCAAAGACGGAATGAGATATGACGAGTTATGCCTAGTAAGCGAGACGTGGTAGGTATAGTGCCTAGCCATGTACTCTGACCCTGGAATGTGAAGAAATCACTCGCCAGCTTCACTTGGTTATCCGTGGTTTTTAAGGCAGGATACACGACCAGTGCACGGGAAGCTACATGGAAATACGTTATTCTAGGTTCAAATATCATATTCCACTTCAATGCAATTATAACTCTAGAAATATGCCCGGCTAGAAATAGATGTGCCCGTCTAGCAAGTCCCCAATCCCCTATAAACTCCATGATGAATGAAGAAACAACCAGTGTATATCGTACAAAGTTGAAAGCATAACGATAAAAATATTCGACCCCAAAGTGTACAAATTTATGTGCATATTTTACGGGATCGTCACCCCCTAGACACGATAAATCGCATCAGCAACCTTCGCAACCTGCCACATCTCTTGAACGTCATGCACGCGCACGATATCAGCACCACCAGCAACGCTGGCGGAAACTGTCGCAGCAGTTCCCCAAACGCGTTCCTTGGGGGTCTTAACGCCGGTGATGTTTCCAATAAATCGTTTCCGGCTTGGGCCCATAAGCCACGGCAAACAGTCCAAGCCTTCAGCCGCACGCAGAGCTGGCAATTCGCGCAGAATCTCAAGGTCTTGGGGTTGCAGCTTTGCGAATCCGAGACCGGGGTCAAGGATGATGCGCCAGCGACGGATGCCTGCGTCTTCTGCAGCTGCAACGCGGGCACGGAGCTCGGCACTAACTTCGGGGATGACGCCGTTGGGATAGTCGTGGAGTTTGGTCATTGTTTGCGGTGTTCCACGCATATGCATTAGGATGATAGATTTGCCTAGACGGGCTGCTGTTGGGAGCATTTCTGGGTCGAGGAGACCGGCGGAGACGTCGTTGATGATATCTGCACCGGCGTTACAGGCTGCCTCAGCCACTGCGGCGCGGTAGGTGTCGATACTGATAGCAATGTTGGAGGCCTCGGGGATGTTCTTGCGAATGTGTTGAATTGCGGGGGCCACCCGGGCGATTTCTTCTTCTGCCCCCACTGGTGTTGAGCCAGGACGGGTGCTTTCGCCACCGACGTCGATTATTGTTGCGCCTTGGGCGATGAAGCGGCGGACTGTCTCGGTGAGTTGAGTAAAGTCAGTTGGGGAGTGAATGCCACCGTCGGAGAAAGAGTCTGGGGTCAAGTTGAGGATGGCCATGACGTGGGTGGGGCGTTTTGGATCTGTTGCGTAGAGATTTGGAAACTGTGGTGAGATGGGCGTTGTTGAGTATGGTGTTGGCTCTGGTGGTGGAAGAGCCTTCAGATGTTCGCTATATGTAAGTGCATTTTTCCCAGGCAGGGGTGGTCGCTCATGAGGTATTAATCTATGCTGTTAGTGATGTGCACTATTGATAGCTTGGTATAAGTTTGCCACGTACTGGCAAAGAGGACGAAGCACAAAATCCCGGTCCAGCATGAGATTGTGTGGAACATTGAGGCGTTCGTGAGTAAATATCTGTTGGTCGTATAGCAGTATGTCCAAATCAATTGAACGTGGGCCCTTATCAATCAACTTCTTTCGACCCAGCTCAATCTCAATGGCTTGAATCGTATCCAAAAGCTCCATTGGCGAGAGGCTTGTTTCAACCTGGCGATTGTTAGTGTCCTGCGTGACTTTGTATAGCAAACAGATCAATAGTTACCTCGCAAACTCCATTGATGAATGTGTCTTGGTCAAGCACATACATCGGAGTCGTCTCGAAGAGTGAGCTTGTCCTTTTGACTTTAATATTGACTCGGTCCAGCTCAAGACAAGCCTTTTCAATCATGTCGACACGATCTCCTACATTGCTACCCAAAGCAATAAAAGCCCGATGCAATCCATGGGCTCCGTTTGTGGAGTTCAAGCTGGATGCTGACTGTGGCGAGTACCCGCTTGAGAATCGCCTCGCGTATGATTTCAAGTACGATAGTGGTCCAGAGCGCTTCGATTGAACATTATCATCACACGAAGGCATGGCCACTGGATTACCCATGGAGAAACCTAGATAATCTTAGTTTGTTGGCTGCAAAGGCTGTTACGCAAGGACGCAGAGAAGTAGAAAAAGCATGCATCATGTCCCGCATTTTTTTTTCTTGGGTGAGCCGATAAAGGGCAGATAAGGCGGGGGCCGGAAGAGGCAAAGGTGTGATGAACCTACTCGAGCTTGCAGTAGAACTTATACTATAATTTGACGGTCAGAATCTATGCAATCGCTCGGCAATGATATGATAATCAATTAATTGGTACCTTCTCATCCAGAGTCCGTGCAGAAGCCGATCACTCTGCCGCGTTGCATTCGGGGCCGGTAATGACGGGAACCGAGGCGCTCGTAATGCGCGCGAATATGAAGCACTACGAATGCCCCCAGCCGAAAGGACACGGTGGTAGGAGGCCTGAAAACTCATTTTTCCGTCGAGGCGCACGATTGTCGCGTCCCTGGAGTTTGGAGGAATCGACGTTGTAATCAATAGATCTTATCGTGTGTCAGGTGAGCTTGCAACGGCAAACATGTGGCCTGCAAATCCAGGTGTCGAGGCCAGGTGTCCAGGTGTCACTTTCCCCGCAAGGTATTTGGTTCAGATGAACCGAGGCTTGTGAGGGTCAGATGGTGAATGCGCCTCGGTTGCTTCGCTTTATAGGTCCACTTTCCCCAGACTTTCCTTTCTTTCCTTTCCTTAACTCCATACTTTATTCACCATGGCTTCTCCTCGTATGTATCCACTTTTTGCCTTTTACATCTCGTTGTTGTGCTTCCTGCTTCCTGCATGCCATATGTTTTGTTTTTCTAGCTATGACTTCATCCCAGTCAGACAATACTAACATGTGGCTCCGGCAGAGGTAATCCGTACCCCCATCACCGATCTGCTCAAGATCAACCACCCCGTCCTGCTGGCGGGTATGAACGTGGCTGCTGGCCCCAAGCTGGCAGCCGCGGTCACTAACGCTGGTGGTCTCGGTGTCATCGGAGGTGTTGGTTACACACCCGATATGCTGCGCGAGCAGGTCGCCGAGCTGAAGAGTTACCTTAACGACAAGAACGCTCCGTTCGGTGTCGACCTGCTGCTGCCCCAGGTTGGTGGCAGCGCCCGCAAGACCAAGTGAGCACATCCCGTAGAAATGATCGTCAAGGGAACAAGCAGCTAATATGCCCGTCACTTAGCTATGATTACACCAAGGGCAAGCTCAACGAGCTCGTCGATATCATCATCGAGAGCGGTGCTAAGCTCTTCGTGTCTGCCGTCGGTGTTCCCCCCAAGACCGCTGTCGACAAGCTCCACGGTGCCGGTATCCTCTGCATGAACATGATCGGCCACCCCAAGCACGTCGCTAAGGCCCTGGATGTCGGTATGGATATCATTTGTGCTCAGGGTGGTGAGGGTGGTGGTCACACTGGTGATGTTCCTACCACTGTCCTCATCCCCACTGTTGCCAAGCTGGTTAAGGGCAAGAAGAGCCCCTTGACCGGTCAGGACGTCCAGGTCATTGCTGCTGGTGGTTTGTACAACGGTAACTCCGTTGCTGCCGCTCTGATGCTCGGCGCCTCGGCTGTCTGGATCGGTACCCGCTTCATCCTGTCAGAGGAGGCCGGTGCCCCCAAGGCTCACCAGGAGGCTGTCCGCACTGCTGGTTTCGAGGACAACGTCCGCACTATTATCTTCACTGTACGTGTATCTTTCCCAGAGTTTCCCTGCTGTCGTACTTACACATACTCTAGGGTCGTCCCTTGCGTGTTCGCAAGAACGATTACATTATGAACTGGGAGAACAACCGCGCGGAAGAGATCAAGCAGCTCACCGCGAAGGGTATCATCCCCGTTGAGCACGACTTTGAGAACCTGCCCGATGATGTTGATGACGATATGATGGACAACGCCCGCCCCTTCCTGATGGGCAAGGTCGCCGCTGTTGTCGATGAGAAGAAGTCGGCCAAGGCCATCGTGGATGAGCTCGTCACTGACGCTGCAGCTCTGATGAAGAAGGGCCACCAGATGCTGGCCAAGCTGTAAATAATGATTTTTGTTTCAAATTCTGTCTTCTATTACCCATAGCGTGGCTTGAAAATGAGCCACCGGATTGGCCATCAAGCTGTGGCAACACTTGGTTCCTTATCATCTCAAACCGGAGAATATTACAAATATATCCTGCATGCCTGGTCAATCACCTTTGAAACCGATTCTTGATTCAATAAGTAGCAAACGTGTAGTCACGTAGAGGAGACCCATTCTTATCCTCGAAATCATTGCGCATAGAGTAGTAAGATGTAAGATTCCAACTTGAATCTATTGTATTGCTACTGTACAAAAGTCGCGGAGACAACGCTCTTTCTAGTGCATTTCCTATTTCGACGTAACGTTTCTCATTGACTAGGCTTCTCGCTCTTACTGTCTTTTAAGATCGATCATTTATCAGTTTCTATAGATTACCGTGCACGATAGACATTGTCGTGTTCACGTTCAGCACGCTCCAAATCCTCGCCTATACTGCTGTGCCCTGAATGATAACACTTTAGTGAGACAGCCGTAGCCTCGAAGGTAGCACGGACAATCGGCCAGGCCACGATTTCTTCCTCATCATCCCTTTCTGCGCACACGAGCAGGACAGTGCTATCTTTTGTTGACCTCTCGTCCATGATGGCAAAGTATTCAGTCATGATTTCCGACTCTGTTTCTTCGACAAGCTTCGAAAGCAGTTGGTGGCATTCTTGAGGCATTTTCCCGATGAATGGGGAATCTGGGTTGCTTCCATCCTCGACTGGTACCTCTGATGCCTCATCATAATACTTATCGATGCTGTCCACGAATACAAGGTTCCATTGATCCTCACCAGTGTCATTCTCCTCAATGAAACGATCCATGAGCTGCAAACCTCGCTATGGGTCAGAATTGAGCTAAAGCTAGGGAGGGGAAGAGGGAGAAAGACAGCACTGACCTCTTTGCTCAGCGGAGCAGCGCAGACTACTGGAAAAAAGGCACCGTGGGTACGTCCCATATTTCAGAGTATCGGTGCGATAGGGATAAAAACAACTAGGTAACAGGTCAGAATGATTCCAGTAAATTCTCAAGACGTGAAGAGTGTTACCAACGGTCGGTGATCACAGAGAGAACGGAAGTCGAAGCAATGAAGGGTAGGGTATAAAAGCAATGCGACCTATGAGTCTCGCGGCCTAATATCATGTGGGTCTTGGACCCGCAGGGCGGTGCTCCCTTCAAAGCAGACATTCGTGATCTGATAATCTAGCCCGCGCGGTAAGGGAACTAACCGGTCAACCAAAATAAAGCCTTGGCGCCTGAATTTCACAGGATCACAGGTAAAATATTCAATAGATTCAATTTACAATCTCAAATTAGTCTCCCATGTTAGATCTATTCGTACTTGACGAAAAAAGCATCTCCCTTCAAGCTAGAAATGAAGTGGCGCATTGGGGCAAACTCAACACTTTTAGACAATTGGACAAGGAATTCGATTTCTTCCTCTAGGCCAACATCCTTGCTTGTAATCATATACTTCATCGCCGCCATAAGCGGGAAAGGGACAAGATGCTGACGGAAAATACCGGTTGCTGGATGGAAGAACAACGGCATGCAATGGATAATGTTCCGACAGCACTCCTGGGGATCAATTTCAATGGCACTGCCATCCACACCAGGTATTGATTGAAAAGCATCAAAGGCGAGAATGCATATTGCCCAATAAATTGTCATAACATGAGCGACGGATATTCCACTCGCCCCCGTGCTCCGAGGCAACTGCCAACCTTCTCTGGGAGAAAGATCACTTGAACCATATCTCGCTCTCCAGCGATCTAATTTGTGTGAAATCTGCAGGACCATGGATCGTAGGTGGAGGATTTCGTGCTTCCTCGGCTCGATGTTGGCATCCACATTCATTTCGTCAACCTCCGCATAAAGGGCGGGAAATTCTAAAAGAATATCGATCAATAGGTCTTTCGGATTTTTTGCAAAGTGAATCCAAGGAACCGTCATCCAATCGCGTTGCGTTAAGGCAGTTGCTCGCCGTGCCCTCAGAGCAGATAAAGCCTGTCATGGCATAAGCACTCTTTTCATGTTAAGTATCGTAAGTGAAGTCTCTCTCACGTAAATCAGTCTGCCATCAATGAAGAGCCTATGGGCTGGTCCGGTGGAAAAGAAAAGCGGCCCTCTGGAAAGAAGGATAGCCAGATCACCAGTTTGATGCGCTTGCCAGGTACTATATTGCGTGGCATGACATCTCCAGTCGTCTCCAAATAATGCCTTCATAGTGGAACAACTGCGGTAAGCATCTATACAACATCTTGGGAGAGCAATTCTAGAATTTGCCGGGAAAAGATATACCTCATAGAAACTGAAAACTCGCGCGGCTCCAAGAACTTCCACTTCATTAAAGCATTTGGAACCCAGAACTTCATTCATCTGGCGCAAAGCAATTGCATGAAGCTTACTTCCATGCTCCTTCATGAGCTGAGTGTCATTAATCTCGCGCCCCGCGGCCCGAAGAGCAAGTGCACCGAAGGCAGTTCGGAGTAGATTGCTATTCGGTATTAGATCATGAACAACAATGATGGATCCGCCTAGGATCCTCCCGATTCCGTCAAACAGCAAGGAGCTTTGACTGTTTGGTAAGTACCGGCTCCAAAAACGATCTTCGAAACCTGTTTCATATGCCCTGCAAGAGAGGGCCTGCGAAGCTCCATTACTGACCTTTGAAGTTTTATCAGGATGATTAATTGCTAGATCCCTGACTTCTTCAGCTTTATGATAAGAAGTTCTCGATGGAAGCTGAGCCGTGTATTTGACACCATCGTAATAGCGCATTGTAAACTGGGGGTCATAGCCGTCGCAAGTAATGCAAGCCTTCCTACATTGCCCACATGTCGGCTGTCGGCGATCACACTTGCGATCAATCAAGTCAGTAATTTGGACCAACCGTATTCATTAGATCATCTCTTCGGCATTTTGGAGAGTATAGAGCCCCACTTACGCCCTTCTTGCGCCTCCTGCAGGTACGACATGCCCTGGATCGACCTGGCACGCCCACCATGGTGACGCAGGTCACATTCAAAATTTTGAATTATACTTGATGCCCTCTGATCCCTCGAATAACTTAAGTTCTCTCGTGACAAAAGCAAAATTAGCAGGGTCTGCTAAACGTAATGAGGCGAGGTAGTGTATTCTTGCAAATGCATAAGTCTTCTCCCCGGGAATTTTCTTGGAAAAGCGATTTTGCTTGTCAGACTCGGATTTGCGTAAGCCGTCAGCGCCCTATAAAGCCTGATTTGGATGATTTTGCGCGGGCTGCATGAGATCGGGTCAACGTTGGGGGCCATGGATCCACTGTGACCAATCACAAAGCCCCTAAGCATGTTGCGGTGGAAAGTCACTTCTATGTATAGTCAAGCTCAGATGAATATAAAAGCCGCTAGAATTTATTTCAGAATCAGTCTTCAAGTCACGATTCTCTTTCATTATTCGGTCTAGCTTACATCGCTCACCATGAAGTTCTCTTCCGGCCTTTTACAAATCGCTCTCTCAATTCTGTCTACTACTTCTTATGCTTCCTCCACGGGGGAGTCATGCTGCAGAGGTGATGTCACTTCTAGCAGCTATCATCACCATATGTTGAGCCAGTACCTATCCGTATGGGATGGTGATCTTTCCCTTGTGAAATCTACGTTCCACCCCGATGTGAGATTGTTCTCTGACCGTTTCCCTTCTTCCACTGGAAACGGCAGCACCCTTACTGCGGTAAATAACCGAGATGAATTTGCTGCGTTCGTTGAGAATGCCCGGGCTGGATGGGAAAAATACACTTTTGATCCTATCCGATGGGTTAGCAACGGCCATCAGATAGTTGTACGATGGAAAATGGAGGGCATTCTTGGAAGTAACTTCACTCGCTTCCCCACGTGAGTAGCAATCAAAGCCCTTGACTATACTTGACTTCTGTTTTCTGACATGCAAGTTAAGGCCACTGGAAGCCGGATCCTCAGTCACATACAATGGGACAGATTTCCTCGTTTTGGATGAGTGTACGGGTCTGATCCGTGAGGATTATATTGCTCAGGACCTCATTAGTTACTTCGACGTTATGGGACTGACCGAGATAAATGTTTAACATGCCTGTCGTGCGTGAGCTTGTACATTTACTAGGTATGTGGGCTGTCGCTTACCAAGGCTTGACTAATTTTAACATCTAAACCATAGACCGCGCATTTATTGACCAATGCATCCATGAAGTCTTGAATTATCGTTTCTGTTATATGCCTATCCTCTGAAATTCCTAGCACATACGACCATAGGGTGTGGAGAACAGGGCTTCCCGTCCGCTCAGCCGTACTTAAGCCACACGCCGGTTAGTTAGTAGTATGGTGGGTGACCACATGCGAATCCTGACTGTTGTATGTTTTTTGCTTCGTTACTTTTTTGATTCGTACGGGAAACTGATCCTTCAGTCCTCCACCTGAATACCCTGAAGCCCCTATATTCTTCACTCAAACGCTTTGAAGCGCTAACGTGTCCTTCTCCACCTGGGATGGTTCTTTGCATATGTCCTTAATCTTAATATAACGCCTATAGTTATAAGCGACACTTATTGTAACTAGCCAGCACTGCGTAATGCCCAAAGCTAGTATTAGGTCTGACTCCGTCTGAGTCTGTTACCTAAACCCTAATCTAGATATATCTATATCTCCCTGTATATATGTATAGTGTTCCACTCCCTGAAAACAAACTTTCTTTACTTTTCTTCTTCTGCTGCTGCTCCTTCTACTCCTACTTCTGCTTCTTTCAAAAGCCACGAATAGGGAATTGAAGGAAGGCGGTATTCGCATTTTAAGGAACGATTGGAAGTGAAGGGCATAAGCGACAGAATCGAGACGCTGATGGGAGCGGAGTGGGGACAATCCGTCCTGTAATCGAAATGAGCGATACCGTGTAATTTATGGGGAAGCATTTAGAATTTTCAGGTTGACTTTATTCTAACAGACAATTTATGGGGACTAAAAGAGCTAACTGGAAGCCCTGGGGGCTTTATTCATCAGGTGAAGACGGAATCATGCTTCGGCTAAATCCTCTTTGATCAAGTCTGCAGCGCGCTCTGCAAATGCATAGACTGCACTCTGCGTATTTCCTGTAGGTATAATGGGAATCACACTAGCGTCAACAACGCGCAACGACGTAGTCCCCCAAACCCGCAATCGGCAGTCAACCACACCGCCCTTCTCTCGGGGGAGCATAGCACATGTGCTAGTTGGGTGATAAGTACTCTTAGCAGCTGACTTTACATAGCCCTTGACCTCATCAGAGGATGCTGTGCGCAAATCAGCTGGAGCACCTGGGCTCCGCTTTCCTCCAGACTTCAACATTGATTTAAACGGCTGAGAGGCAGCAATGGAATCAATAAAGCGGGTATGATGAGCAAGTATCTCCAAATCTGCCGGGTGGCTAAGGTATTTTGGGTCGAGAGCAGGAGGATCCTCTGGTTTGCTAGAGGTAATGTGAGAGCTACCCCGAGACAGTGGGTGTAGAAGGCTGGCACAAATTGTGATATAGTTCTCAGGAAGCTTTGCATCAATGCTAGCTGTTTCGGGTCCAGATCCCTTGAAGTCGGCCTGGGCAGGATATGTGAAATAACCACCGGTGGCCTCCTTTCTATCTTCGAGCACAGAAGAAACATATTTGACCAATTCAGCGCCAAACGCATCTAGCGGGTTTGGAGTCACGCTGGACAAAACCGAGCTAAGATGTAGTTGAAAGTCGGAAAGAGGTAACATGGCAGAGGAATAGTTTCCCCCGACAGTAAATGAGCCGAATTGTTTGGTCTGAAACTCCTGCATAGCCTTGCCAATAACCTCGGGAATTCCGCGCATCAAATCGTCCTTTGTGTCAACCGACTCATGGGCCTCGAAGCTGATACCAACTAAGGGATGATCTTGAAGATTCTCGCCGACATTAGGATTCTCAACCAATACGGGAATACCGAACTTCCCGAGAACATCTGGAGATCCGATGCCGGAAAGCTCAAGGACCTTGGGCGAATTGTAAACTCCACTTGCGAGAATGACCTCTTTTCGTGCTTTAGCAGTGACGACTTGATCATTGATTGAGTATTGTACACCAGTCGCAGCAACCTGCCCTGAAGCTAAGGTCTCAAGTATGACCTTGGAGACCTGAGCCCCTGTTATAAGTGATAAGTTTGCTCTCTCCTTTGCGGGGAGATAATAAGCGCTGGTAGAGTAACTCCGCGCCTTTGTAGCCGGATCTATCGTAGCGGCATTTGTGTAGCCACCGTAGAGCTTACCTGAAAAGGGATCGGACGTCATTGGGTACCCAAGGCCTTTCACGGTCTCTATCCACGCATTTGTAACTGGGTCAATGAGTGCATCCGGAAATGACACTTGAAGTGGCCCGTCAGACGTATGAATACTCTGATCGACGTACTCCAAACCTAACTCTTTGCATTTCTGTTCAGACTGCGGGAGCGTAAGAGTGTAAGCCTTGTTGTAATAAGGACTAATTGTATCCCAGTTCCAACCGGGGTTGCCAAGATCACACCAGGCGTCGACGTTAGCCTTGGAGTTGGCAATGAATGCCATACCGTTCATGGCACTAGATCCACCCAGGAGGCGGCCCTGTGGGATGGGTATTTGCTTTCCATTGAGAGCGGCCTATAAATTGTCAGATGAACAGATTCAGCAACGATAGGTTCAAGAATTGATACCTGCGGCTCAGTCATGAAGTTCCAACTGGAATCGGTGCCTACCAAGGCAGACCAGAGGGCTGGGATCATCTCAAAGAACGTCTCACAAAAGGATTGGCAAGTAATCTAACAGGGGATTAGTGCTTTTCACGCTAGGTTAAACCCCTAATCGAAAGAAACCCCGCCTTTTTTTTCTTTTTTTTTTCTAAACAAAAAAAGAAATTGTGAGTTTTGAATTGTGCCGCTCTTTTGTTCCATTTTGCACTTAAGATAAACTCGCCAGCTCATGACCTTGGAAAGAAAATAGGAATGCAAAACGACGCCACCCCCATCAATGAGCTGGCTGGGAGATTGCTTAATCGCATGATTAATAGCCTTGACGAAATTGAAAGACATCCCTCGTTTCTTTATACCCGGGAAGTGAGGTGATGAGGCGTGAATTCTTCCCACCAACCACTCTCTTCTTCTCTTCCTTATTTTGGTGATAAATTGAACTTTCAATTCTACCTTTCGACTTTTGTGTCTTCTCAAACATGGTTGGTAGTCAGCTTGATATTCTCTACATATATATGATTACATGTATCATACCTACGCAGTTGTAAATAAATCTTCCTTCGAACTATAACACAAAGTAATGTTGTTCAAATAGATTTGAGCCACCGATCACTCAAGCAGAGAATTGAGATAGTTCTTCGCCTAGTATGGAAACCCCGTTGGGACCCGACTCTAGCCGATAGAGTAAGATGTCCCAGTGGTACCATATTTGGAATATCCATTATTAAGAAAGATGACAGAATATCTCGAAGCCTCATATATCTTCACCCGCACTTCGTCTGATAGCGAGAGCCGTCTCCTCCGGCTTGCTCAAGAACGGGCTGTGAGAAGCATCCACTACTTGAGTGGCGACTCCAAACCCCTCTGCTGTCTCCTTTACCATCTTTTCCTGGACTGAAATAGGAATAGCCGCATCACGAAGGCAATATAGGTAGGTGCTTGGTACGTCTTTCCATGCGGCATAAGTGCACCGGCTATGAAAAACTTGATAGCTGTGTGGCCCAAAAGCGGCAATTGCGCTATCCACTTGAGTCTGAGAACAGTCATTGTAGAAGATTTCATCGGGTGTCGCCGGTTTCACTTCTAGTCGATCTTCTGAGATCATGAACCAAGGAAGGTCATTTCCACCAAAAGCGCTTATAAGTGATTGTCCCTCGGCGATTATGAATGAACAGCAGAAAAACAGATGTGACACGCCTCCTGGCAAGCCACTTTGCTCACGCGTTTTGAGATCCAGTCCTTTGATTGCCTCATTCGAGGGGATACCGCCGTAAGAGTGAGCCACGACAATCACTTTTTGCCCTTGGTTGCAAGCACTTTCAATTTGTTTCCGAATCTGCGATACATCGGCCTCAAAATCCAGGTGGTGGTTCAGCGGACTGAAAGAGGGAAGGTGGACTTTATCGGTCTTGTATCCAGCGACTTCAAGCTGCTGCGCAACGAGATCGTAACAATCAGGGCTGTGCCATGCGCCTGGAACCAGCAGAATGGTTGTGGATTCCGCCATCGTGGGACAAAGGGGCATAAAAAATCCAGAGAATTTGATGTCAAATAAATTGTAAAGTGAGCAGTGAAACGTAACACGATTCACGCAGCTTTATGTACTTTCAAAGTTCCATATCTACCTTATCGTACAGGTTCAGTGAATTCTGAATATCTCTGCTTCGGAAGGAATGCACACTCGGTAATTCGTCTCAGTTGTTTATTCCCACGTTTTATCGCCACATGAAACTCAAACATCGGCCCTCTTATTGGTCGATTCCACTTCCAACCTTTCTCTTGATAGCGGATACTTCCGAGCTCTGGCGGGTAATGCACCTTCGGAATCGTTTCCCGCTACCCGACCATCGGATCTTGCTTATGATATGAGTATCAGAAGAAGCGTTAGTATTAGATTAGCTATCAGGTGGCCGCTTATCATTCAGAAATCGTTCTTTCAGTGCCTAAGCAGTAGAAGCTTCAAGACCTTATCAAGTCAGCTGAGAGGCTATATGGAGTGTAAAAAAATTAATAAGATTCATGAGTGGAAATGTAATAATAAGAACTATCTCACTGGCAATGTAATGTGCCCCTTCTGATACTGAACTGCAAAGATCAGCATGACTGGAAGATGTCGATTACGCTCCATGCTTTATCGGGCTCCGAGTGAGCTTTTGATTTGTCTCGTAGTCCTTTCAGGTTCTTGGCTTACCATTCAACACTTTTCCACGGCAGTCACATTCATTCGCAACCATAATCTAGAGCAGACCGGATACCAAAAGAGTAGAATGTTTTCACAAAAGGCCTTTAGTTGCGCAAGAACGACATTGCGGGTGGGTGCCATCAATATCAAATGTTCATTTCCAATGCATGCGTCAAACGATTATTTGATTATAATGATTATCGAGCTGAGTGTATATCTTGACGAGAAGCTCGACACATGAAAATAATACAAGAAGACTAGGACAGAAAAGCCAAAGGCCTGTTCCGAGCTAGAATAATGACGCCGCTTAAGATTTTGATGGACTTATTCCGTACTTGGTAGAAGCATAAAGTAATGTACGCTTGAATGAATTAAAACGTTTTATTCTCTCTCAAGATAACAGATTTGCCAACATGGCGTTTGAAGGTACAGAATTCTTCTCTCTGAGCTTAGCAGCAGTTTCTTTTCCAAGGGCGGGAGTCTTATATCCATTCCGTGCTTTCTCAGTCGTTGGCTCATTAGAGGCAGGGAGGTAGGTCGGCATCAACCCTAGCTGCATCAATACAGTACCCTGGTCCCAAGAGATATGTTCGTGATAAAGTCGATCCCCCCGAATATTGACCACTGCCATGAATGGAATTTCCAAGTCGCGATGTGTGGGCGCAATACCGGGAATTCTGTTAATCTCGTAAGCAAACGTTCTTTTTTTTCATGAAAGTGGTCAATGATTTCTTACAACCAATCAACTTCGGTATCGTGAGTGAATTTGAAAATAAATTCGTCAACTATGCGATCAATCCCGATTGTCCGACTGATCAGCTCCAGAGTTGTGTTTTTTGGATTCTTCCAGATAAAATGATCGCGATAAAATTCCGATAACTCTTTTCGCCCGATCCCGCCGGTCAGCTGTTCAACAGTCAGCGTATTCCAATTATGGTGTATTGTTCCAGCAGATATGGACAAACATACTGTGGGGACATGGTTGACGTATGGTTCCTGAACCATCGTACTCATGGTGTGCTCAACGGACCGATTTTCAAACTCATAATAGGTATGTTCGTCCCAAATTTGCTCAAGGTCGAAGAATGGCCCTCCGATGTTCTCTTTCAGAAATGTGAGATTGCGAGTGTGTGAGATTGCTTCTGCGTTGTAATGAAAGTCTGGCTGGAATGGGATACTGAAGTTTGCACAATTTGTCTCGGGGTAGCCATATTGCATCAAGTCTTTGCCTCTTTGGAGAGTATTAGGCGCAGCTTTTCCTGCTAGATGTTGAACCATGGGGATGAATAAACCATTGTGGTTATTTGCGTTTGTAATTGATCCATACATCACAGCTGCTTTGATAGTAGGTATGTTTGGAAGGATCGGTGCCACAAGAGACCACATGTGGCTGCTATAAGCTGTATTTAAGGTCAATTTTTTATCCCTGCCGATTGACATGAGACAGCAATGACGGTGACGTACCTATCAATCCAATTCGGCTTTTTATATCGCAGCATGGGTTTTCATTTAGCGCATGAGTGATATCAAGGAGTATCCTTTCTCCTTGTTCTGAGTTTTCACAAGCAGAGGCATCAATTGCAGCTACAACGTAGCTTTCTTCGGCCCATTTAATTACTGGGGAGGGGATTCCATTTTCAATTGATAGAATAGAGCTTCCAAGATCGGGAACCAATAAAATCAACCCAGGCCCTGTACCTCTTCTGGACAACGGTAGGAGGAGGGAAACACCTGGGAGCAATTGTTCCAGCTGAGGCTGTGGGAGCGGCGGCAAGGGCGGAAGCGATGGCGCAGACGTAGCCATTTTCAAGTAACTTTTTTTGGATCCTCACTGTACAGAATTTCAAATTCTCTTATAAAAGCAAATTCTCCTTCAATGACTTCACGAGAGCGGGAGTCGGATTTGTTCAGAGATAACGGACTGTCGGGTAGGGCACCCGGCGGATAGCATTCCTCGTTCTTACCCGCATTGGTGAGGTTCAGGGACTTCACCCGAGCGCGGGGAATTCCGCGATTTAGAGCTTTTCTAATTTTTTGAGATCTGTACGGCACTATAAATGAAAAAAGTTGCTCTCTTTGAGAATGCCAGAATTGGAATCCCATGTCAAAGATGTCGACCGACCTACGAAATGTCCGCCCTATGTTTGACCTTCGTGGTCGCAATTACATTGTTACCGGAGGTGCCCAAGGTATCGGATTTGCTGTAACTCAGGCCATCTGTGAGATGGGCGGTAATGTGGCGGTTCTTGATATTCAAGAATCACCCATTCCTGAGTTTTATTCCCTCGGGGCATTGTTCGGCTCACAGCCCATCTACATCAGAACCGACGTGCGAAATGAGAATAGCATCAATCAGGCTTTCAATAAAGTCCTCCTGGCTTTTGAGACTCTACATGGATTGGTACCAGCAGCGGGTATTGCAATCGATAAGCCTTTTGTTGACCAGACATGGGACGAATTCACTAGAATCCAAGAGATAAACGTGAGTTCAAACCTCCGTTGATTATCTATCCGCGCATCATACGTCCGTTTCTAACAAGCCGGTAGGTACGAGGAACCTTCTTCATCAGCCAATTGGTCGCAAAGCAACTTCTTAAGCAGGGCCAAGGTGGAAGCTTGGTTCTGATCGCCTCGCAGTCCGCCCACATCGCTTTACCTGGTTACAGGATGGCAGCCTACAATGCTTCGAAGGGGGCCGTTCTCATGCTTTCAAAGGCCCTTGCTGCGGAACTGGGACCCCAACAAATTCGTGTCAACACCATTTCACCCGGTTTCGTGGACTCAGAAATGACTCGCACAGTTCGGGAACAGAAAACTCCAATGCAGGGCGAGCAGATGTGGCTTGCACCTCCAATGCGTCGACTAAGTACGCAGGACGATTTGACTGGAGCTGTGATATATCTTTTGAGCGACGCTGCCAAATTTACCACCGCAGCGGATATTCCTATCACGGGAGGTTTGCATGTGGGGACGATAGACGGATTGATCGCATATGAAGAAAACAAATGATTTCATTGCGCGAGACATTGAAGTTGGCAACTGTGGTAAATGAAAGTCGCGATGGGTTCTACATACTGTTCACCTTCAGCTCTCGAGTTCTGAGGTCACCAGAAAACGAGGTATTTTGGTTCTTCTTATCCATCAAAATGATTGAGTTGTATTTGATGCATCTGTTAGATAGGAATAGTAACTATTCGCACCGATCTTTTTGCTGTATATACTTCAAAAGGAGATTGATTGACTTGATATACGACATCCAATTATTCCATTGGGGTAAAGCTCATGAGACTATTCAAACAAGGATCAAGAAACATGCGCATGATCTCATTATCTCCAGTCGGGGCCGGGTAATCCCACTGCCAAGAAAGCGCCTCAGCCTGCACAGCCTCAGATTCGCTCCTATCAGCTTCCACTTCCGAGTCCATGCGCAGTGAGTCTGTCTGGGTTTCGGAGACTCTAGTGTCTTCGCTGTCGCTACGGTCGAAAGATAGAATTTTTTGGACTTGCGAGGACTTTGAACGAGACCGGTCCGACCGACGTTTTTGTTCATACGTTTCGATCGCCTTCCCGAAACTATCGAGGATACAGTGATATTGCTTTGCTTGTGGACTGACCAACCCAAAGTGACCGAGAATCCGTTTTGTTGATTGGAACGCCTGGCGCGTATCGCTCACGTGTTCATGGGGCTGTAGAAGCGAGAAACCTAGGACAAGGCCACTAGAAAATAACCATGCTCTGTTGAGATTGTTAGTAACTTGGTCTTGATTAGTTATGTCTCATAGACCTTACTTTAGAATGCACATGTTATTTAGAAGAGCACTAGCTTGCTCGGCATCTTCACAGATTTGTGCCATCAGAAGAGCGGCCTCCTTACACATTGTCGCCAATTTCGCCGTTCTTTCATTCGTAGTTTCTTCGGTAGCTTCCCCGCAGATATGGGGCATAATTTGGTCTACCAAGAACTGACGTGTGACCTGAATCACGCCATAGTAGTAGACACATGCCAGGTGCAACTTTCCAACAGTCGCACGTCTAATCTCCAGAGATGGTGGAGTGGAAGCGCTGTCGAGACTCTGTCGCCTCAAACCAGAAGGGAGATCACAACTCCATTTTTGCAGTTGTTGTAGATATACCTCCGCTTTATCGATTGGAATTCCCTCTTGTTCTTTGGTATCACTGACAACTGATTGAAGCACTGCAACAATTTCATACATAGCGCAGAGAGTTGCATAGTTGGGGCAAATTTCTCCATCTAAGAATTCTTTTTCATCACGAAGCGTCGGCGTAGTACCAGGCCGGCCGAGTATTGTGTTGCAAATCAAGTCAAGCACACGGACACTTTTCCCTGTTTGGAGTCTGCAGACTGGATGAGCAAACATTCGTCATGAATTATACGACGCGCGCAAGTCAGAAAATACTTACCTGGCATCTCGTTTTTCAATTGGCAGATGTTGGTAATCTTCTGGGGAGTGCAATCCAAGAATAATGGAGATGTTAGATGCAACCCCAATATACATTAATGCTGCGTTACGATCGCAAGCACCCAGCATATAAAAAGCCATAAGAACAAACGCACGAGCCAAGTTGACACTCGGCGCTTGCAGCATTCCTGTGAATACCGCTTTTTGAGCACGGGTGAAATATGCAGTCGCAAGATGGAGCTTTGATTGATCTCCCGCATGGCACTGGGCGCCAACCGCAATCATGAGGTCCAGATGAATGTCGTGGTTTGTCTCAGGGTCAATGATGACGTCGGGCGACGGAGGATAATCCATGTCCGTATGAGACCCAAGTAGTCTTTCAATGTCATCTTCCGTGAACAAATCTAAAATTCCACTGGACTGGTCAAGTATTGTTGGTTTAGTAATTTCAAGAGTTTCAATTCAGTAAAATACTTACAGCATGCAAATAGCACTCCACGAAGCATCTCTGCTCGGCGGAATCTAGGCTGATCAAGGGAACCTGGGCGCGTGGCAGCTCCGCTTCCAGCATTTTTTGTGTTCCTAGATCTTCTGTGAAGCTATTTGGCTCAATATATGTGCGCCATATCTGCTGTAAAAATCCTAAGAATGATATTGCAGCGGTGTTCCCGAAAAAGACTGTGATTGCCCCCAAACAGTTGTATGAGCTTGCTGGGACCAAATGCTTGGACGTTCTCTTGAGACTTACTCCTCTCATCCAGCGAGGTCTTTAACATGATTGATCGCTGTCCTTTGACCAAAGAAGGACCTTCTGTATTACGACCTGTATTAACGGGTGTCCTTTGGGCTCTGTATGATACCTAAATGGCTATGAGTGTTATCGATCGACTGCAGGCAAAGCCCACGTGGGGGCGGTGGTGGAGTCACTGTTTACCCTTGCTTTATTTAGGCTCCGCTCCTCCACAGGAAACGTGCATAGTGAGGCCTCCCCTTTAGCAACACACTTCTGGCAGGGGTGGAGCGAATTGCATCTCTTCTTCGATACTCGGCATTGCAAGCACGCTCTTGCACAACGCTTCCGGTTCTCCGGTCTGACGCGTGGCCGAGGCATGACGATAGTCCAAAACAAGTAGGGAGAGCGTATCGGGAAGAGGACTTGTCTATATCAAAGGAACCTGTATCCGACAAGGTAGCGGGATTTGCACCGTAGATAAGCAGCTAGGAGCGGCGGAGAGGGGGTCATATAAACGGGTGCAGCACCCGACCGGGGTTTACAGGTGGACCCGCTTTTGTTCCCCCGCCTTTGTGATAACCGGATGCGATAGACCATTCACAATCGACGGATAGCAAGATAACCAAGTTAATGGATTCGATCGGCGTAGATTGGCTTTTTGTGGCGACTGAACTCTCCGCAATTGGGAGTTGAAGCGATAAGGCACCACCCGACAGATCTACACATGAGTATACCACGATTTCTATAAAATCTTCATGGCCACTGCCGTTGATCCAGTCTTATGGATTCGGTAATACTCAATTGAACATATTGTATCTCGGAAGATGGAGACAGAAACTCTTTTTGATCTGGTTGTGGTCGGCGCAGGTAAGATCTCAAATATTTACAAACCAAAGCCCCTTAGCTGACCATTGAAAGGATGGTTCGGCATTGCTGCAGCTAAGTCTTACATCGTGCTCCACCCTAAGCATGAGGTCCTCATATTAGAGGCTGAACAGACTTGCGGCGGTACTTGGTGTGAGGATCGACTTTATCCAGGATTGAAATCGAATAATATGATCGGATCATATGAATACCCCGACTACCCCATGGATGAAAAGAAGTACGGTGTCAAAGACAACAATCATATACCGGCCGCAACATTGCATAAATACCTCACAGATTATGCAAAGCATTTTGGGGTCTTTTCTCGGACCAGATTCAATACGAAAGTCTGTTCCATCGAACCAACTGAAGAGAAAGGCTGGAAAATCTCCACTTTGTGTGACGAGAAAGTAGGATATCTCAGAAGCAAGAAAATGATCATGGCAACTGGGCTCACTTCGGAGCCCAACATGTTGAGTTTCCAGGGGCAAGAAGACTTCAACTCTCCCATCTTTCACGCCAAGGACTTTTGCCGTCAAGCCTCAGCTACGAAGTCGGCAAAGAACGTTGTAGTTCTTGGTGGCGCCAAGTCTGCCTTTGATATTGCCTATGCATTTGTTCAGCAGGGGGCTCAAGTGGACTTGATCATTCGCCCTGATGGCAATGGTCCTGTGTGGCTTGCGCCGCCCTATGTGACCCCCTTCAAACGCAAGATTGAAGAGCTTCTCCACACTAGAGCCCTGACCTGGTTTAGTCCTTGTCCATTCGGTGATCAGGACGGCTTTCAGCCCATCCGTTATTTCCTCCATCAAACAGCTATTGGTCGGTGGATTGTTCACAATTTCTGGCATGCGCTCGGCTCTGATGTAATTGCCCGAAATGAATATGACTCTCACCCAGACACGAGGAGGCTCAAGCCATGGGCTTCTCCATTCTGGGTGGCTAGCGGATTAAGTATTCACAACTACGAAACGAGTTTCTTTGATCTGATAAAGAACGGTTCTATACGGGTCCATGAGGCCAAAATTGACCGGCTCACCGAGAAAGAGGTTCATCTTTCATCAGGCAAATCTTGCCCAGCAGACGTTCTCATCTGTGCTACTGGGTGGAATAAGCGTTCCTCTGTCAAATTTCTGAATTGTGACCTTGGAATTCCCGGTTCTCCAAGTGAGCAACAGCATCTCTATCAAAAAGCCGATGAGGAGATTCTGGGTGATTTCCCGGACCTTTTATCACAGCCAAGTCTTCGATACGAGCCAAAGCCCTCCGATCCACTTCGGTTCTACAGATTCATGGTTCCTGTCTCATCGTACCAGCACCGAAACATAGCATTCGCGGGTGCTGTGTCAACAGTAAGCACATCCACATGTGCTAGTATCCAGGGTCTTTGGATATCAGCCTTTTTCGACGGTTCACTGAAAAGACCAGCGGCTACCCCGGCAGAAGTTATCAAGGAAGCCGTATTACATTCTCAGTGGGGCATCTGGCGTTATCCTTGTGGCTATAGTCGCTCACTCCCGGACTTGGCATTTGACGTTTTGCCGTATTTTGATTTGATGATCCGTGACTTGGGATTGAGACATCATCGCAAGTCAAGTCCTTGGGCCGAGCTTGTGGAATGTTATAAGCCCAAAGATTATGCTCCACTTTTGGAAGAATGGAAAGAGGCCTGTTCTGGTAGACTTTAACGTATTCGAGATAGTATCAGTCAAGCCTGACCCTCCACAAGGCACGGTGAAAATACATATATAAGTAGTGCTCAGTAGTTTTCCAAACCCTAAGTGTGCCTCGTAGAAAACGTGATGATAATGAACTGCTTAGTGATTCTAAAAGCCCTTATAAAATCAGTGACAACGTAGTTAATACAGGCATTATGCTTTGTAATTTGGTAAGAAATATTAGCTTGATTTCTGAGAATCTAGCACAAAGCCCTAGTCCTAGTTGTTGATTCGTCACATGCACAATACACTGCATGATGTTACGCAGGGCTGAAGTATTTGGAATGCCTGCACCAATTGGGCTTGGTTTACATGTTTCCTTTTGATTGTATTTCAAGACTATCCTCTCCTTATGTAGTGACATTCCAACCCAAAGGTTGTCCTAGCTCCTGTAGATGATTGTGATTTAATTCTAGGATTTTCACACAATTAATCTTTCACAATTGTCCGGTCGTTATTATACCTCTTTATTGACTACTCGGTTCGAAATGTCCATTTTAACAGATCTATACCTCACTGGCGTGAGCTTAGCGCTACAGACATTAATTCCGACAATAATTCTCGTCGCGACGCGCAAGCAATCAATGCTTCGATATCTCACAATTCCATGCATGATCTGGATTTTTAGTTGCAATTTGCGCCCAATGAATCCCTACTGTCAAATATTCGCTTTTATCACTGGTCCAATATTTATGGCTATCCCTCAAGCCGCCACAATCCTGTTGATCCACCCCCTGGATGCGAATGACCTCATCCGCGAGAATCCAGGCCGTACAAAAAGTCTCATTGGTCTTTTTTACTACGCATTCGAGCAGCAATCCGAGCCTCGTGCTATTGAAACTCCTCGACAGGTGAAGGGCCTTCATCCACACCCCGCATATTACTACGATGCCAAGAAAGGCACCACTGTCATTCGCCGGGGCTCTTTCTTGTTGCGACAATTCGCTGTTTTGGTCTGGCAATATGCTGTACTTGATATGGTTCAGTTTGCTGCTCACCACAAGCCAGTGAGACCTGTGATTGACGGTATATTCATGGGACCTGAGTGGAACGCGCCTCTTAACATCTTGGTTGAGCGGTTCACAGAGAATTTAATTTCGTGGTTTTTGATTGCTCGTATATGCATTGATTCCCGATACCGCATAGCCTCGATCTTACTTGTGGGGTTGGGGATAAACTCTCCTCAAGACTGGCCACCGTTGTTTGGAAGGATGTCTGATGCTTATACGTTACGAAACTACTGGGGGTAAGAAATATTTCTTTACTTCTTCGTGCTTGAAGGAACAATCAAATATCCTCGTCGATTCTCATAGCATACAGGACTTTTTGGCACCAGGGCCTACGCCAGCCACTCACATCAATGAGCAACTTGATCACACGTGATATAATGCATCTGCCCAGGCCGTCAATCCTAGAGCGATACACGAATGTATTCCTTGTATTCCTCGGATCAGGTGCACTTCATCTGACGACCGACATAGTCTTGGGTATTCCCTTTCAGTCCTCTGGTGCAGTCGTGTTTTTTACGAGCTTCGTTCTGGGATATATGATAGAAGATGGTGTTCAAGCTCTTTGCGAACGAATGAAAGGGCCTGGCGCACAGACTGGCTCGAAATATAAGCGGATTGTTGGTTACCTGTGGGTTGCTTTGTGGTTGGGTATATCATCAACGGCGTATAGGTTCCCAGGTTCGCAGCGCATCCCCCCACACGAGCTGAGAACGGTTCCAGTTAGCATATCGGATCGCATTGGGATTTTGTCTGTTGCTGGGTTTACTATTATTGGTGGCCTTGCTTTGCTCTTCAGGTTAAAAGCCGAGATATGAACATAAGTTGGGGAATTAAAATCACAATCCATACGAAATGAGAATCCGTAACCGATTCGATCATGGCGATATACTTATTGTTTAAGCTGAACACAATTCTTGTCAAGTGATGGGCATGTCAGTTAGGTAGATTTCTTTCCTTCGGACACATTCATCCATCCGCCTTTCACGCTTCCGTCATTCCTCCGCCAGCTGATTTTGACCAAGGTCACCATTTGAGGGGCCTTGCAGGATAATTACCTAAAAGAAATTACTAATGATCGTACATCAAAATAATATAGTCATAGATAATGAGTAGTGATGTAGAGAATAGGCTCGAAAGCAGATGGAGGCCACCCGTAGACCCACCTGGCCCACCAGGCCTTTACTCATCCGAGACTTAGACGACAGGGATTATCTGGGTACTCAAGACCCAAACTACAGAAGTCATCTCATATTGGTGGAGAAGTTTCGGTGAGTATAAAAAATGCGAAACCAACGGTAAGCTCCGAAACTACCATGTGCTGGCCTTGAGACAATGATGCATACGGCGACGTACGCAAATATCGTATTACTTGCAGTACGCTTCTACATCCAGAGGTTTAAACAGTCCGCCTTATGGTGGCAATTTTGTTGTTACTATTGTTATATCGTATCATACAACATATGAAAGAGCGGTGCGTATATCGGGTTCAACTGAGCCAGCATACCAGTGGCATTATTAATTGATCGCTTAGCCCCAATACAAAATCAGAATTACAGGGCAATGGTCGCCTAACTTTTTCTATAATAGGCCAGTATTCGGACGTGGGGCTAAAAGCAACGAATTGCGGGGTTCGGGATAAGCTGCACCGCCAACCGCAGCCTTGGGCCCCCGTGGCCCCGCGTGACTTTATAGTTCGCCGATCGACTATATTTAGCAGGCTTATACCTCCGGAGCCGGGGCATACCCTAGGACATCCATATAAGCTGATGACCGGAAAAATCATACGAGGCTCTCAGCCTCGTTGTCTGTTGTTTATTGTTTTCCTATAGGTTGGTGTAGACTCGGCGAACAGAATGTGTCTCATCTACTTGATGTTTCAACGTCACTGCTTGTTATTCGTATGCCTATGCAAGGCCAGCCATGAGAATTAGGATGACGATTTTTTTAAGGCTGTGAAAGGCTGCGATTGTTTGAGATGTTAGTGGGAATGGAATATAAAAGGGCCTTGAGATCCGGTAGTTGAAATATTCATTCAGATCAACAAGTACAACATCATCAATCAATCAATCTCAGACTCACACTCTTATACATCTCTCATACATTCAAAATGAAGTTCTCCGAGATTCTGGCTTTCTCTGTGGCCTTCGCCACTGCTTACGCAGCCCCCACAAAGCGTACTGATACCGTCGAAATCACCTTCCATGGTGCCGCCGGTGCTCAGTTCACGCAGAGCTTCCCTACGGACGACACCGCTACTTCCATCTGTATGTTTATGCTCGCCAAATCAAAGACCTTGAGGTGCTAACTGCTACAGACAACCCCCTCAGCATCTCCAAAATCTCATCTGGCACCAATCTTGTTGAGTGCTCATTCACTGGTGTGGACGGCAGTTTCACTACTGTCGATGGTGCCGGTTCTAGTGATGTCGGACCTCCTCAGACCCAGGTCTCTGGAACATGCGTCAAATTGCCATCCCGACGCCGCCGCAGTCATGATGTCGTGATTACATTCATCGGTGCTGCCGATGCGGAGTTCACGCAGAGCTTCCCCATCGACGACACCATCCACAAGATCAGTAAGTTCAGGCCCGGCATTAAGCTTCATGGTACATGCTAACTTTCTCAGGCAACCCTCTGAGCATCTCCCACATCTCAAACAGCGATGACGGTGTCGAGTGCTCTTTCACTGGCGTTGACAACAGCTACACCGTTGTAGATGGAGCTGTTGAGGTTGACGTTGGACCCCCTCAGACCCAGGTTTCTGGACGATGCTTCGAGCTGCCTACCCCGGCCCGTCGCTCATATGGTGCTAAGGTGACCTTCATTGGTGCTGCTGATGCGCAGTTTGTTCAGTACTTCCCCCTTGATGGATTGACCTACGATATCTGTATGTCTTCCCCTATGACATCATTTGGATGAACCAAAATACTAATTCGTTCTTTTAAAGCCAACGTTCTGAGCATCTCTCACATTGAATTGGACAAGGCGGGTGTCACTTGCACATTCGATGGTGTCGATAACTCTGTTACCTCTGTCACTGGTCCTGAGACTGTTGATGTTGGTCCTCCTCAGACTCAGGTCAAGGGTACCTGCTGGGCCTACTAATTGCCCTTCATCCGAGAGGGGAGGCATAGAATTGGTGGGTTTTGACACTCAGTGTTATTTGGAGGAAAGTCATTTGCATTGGAATTGGACACTCCTTAACGTTTAGATATATTGCTTCGCTATTGAATTGACATTTTGTTTGACATTTTATTCTATTGGGCCTGTAGTGCAACACTGAGGAGGGTCCTAATCTCTCTGGTTTCTGAGTCAGATGATGTTTTATGTGTAACCTATACTAAGAAAAAGGAATGTTGCAACTAGTATATTCAGCTAACAGGGTTGTCGTGGGTATTGAA